>OY720382.1:21850661-23244214 GCA_963082945.1 Cerastis leucographa
CGTATATTGAACTGTGACTCTATGTGATTATTGTTGACTGTATTATTGTGAAATCGTGTACGTAATTAAGTGAATATAAGTGATTTCCGTGTAGTAATCAGTCGAAGAGTTTTATTTTCTACCTCTCTATAAGACGACAGCGTCACCCCCGACCTACCTTTCCATCTTCGTGTCACAGCGTTGACACTAATATAGATTTATTATAACTAATAACCTTTACGAACGTTTCTCATAAAAGTCAGTGCCATCATTTTAAGCACTACACTATTGACGTCAGCAATGGTAGAAAATCGATTTATGTGGTCATATCTTTCTTCGGCAACAATAACCAAAATTACATTCCCAATGAATTACAAGTCATAATAATTATAGTTTCTAATTGAAACACCTGCGTCAAAGAAAGATATAGTTTCATATTTAAAAGAGTTATCATGGAGTTTCTTGCCGATTCTTCTCCATAGAAAACGACCAACCCGAACCATGCACCTTTTCTCGCTTTGTTAGCTAAAGTAGACTCATGTTTCATGGGGTATTCTCCCCACCTTCTACAACTGAATGAGACGAAATTTAAATCTTGCTTAAAACGCACACTATGTAGGCAAGCTTATTATAAGTGGGGGATTACATTGATGATAAAAATGCTTGGCTAAATGTTGCTTCTGCTCCACAACCATAGGGGATGTAAAGTTATTGTGAAAGCTGCAGATTGTAAAAATATCTTTGCATTTTATAGATTTAATCTTTTAGTATTATTTTATAATTGCATGGCACATGTGTGAGTACTATGTACTGTAAAGCTACCATTTACCTGGCGGTTGAGTAAATGCTATGCTCACTCAAATGGGTGTGTCGGGTCATTTAGTTCCCTTCAATATGGTTGAGTTGAATGATGGCTGATACATGCGTCAAGTTCGTGAACAGGTGCTGTCAGTTGTGACTGGTCATCTCCTAGCTGCCACGGTTTATTTTAATTACTTTATTTTTGAATTATCGATTTAATCTTTTACTTTTACTCTGGACGCTCTTAACTTAACTTGCGCGTATTTCTACATCGTTCGCACAAACTTGTAATTCTCAACATGAATGATGTAACCAAGATTTTGTAACAAAATATTTTGATTTAAAAGAATGTCCATGGAGTCCCTTGCCCATAATGATAGAGATCTACGCTTTGGACTTTTGGGTAACTACAGTACTTTCACAAGTTATAATAAAATACTACTACTACTACTATATATTGTTACAATAAAATATCTCCCCACATTCTACAAATGAATGAAACGAAATTTAAATCTTGCATAAAACGCACACTATGTAGGCAAGCATATTATAAGTTGGGGGATTATTTTGATGATAAAAATGCTTGGCTCAATGCTGGTCCTGCTCCACAACCATAGGGGCAATCGGAATCATCAGAATTAGAAAGTGAAGTTATTGTGAAAGCTGCAGAAGATTGTAAAAATATATTTGCATTGTATAGATTCAATCTCTTAGTATTATATAATTGCATAGCACATGTGTGAGTACCATGTACTGTAAAGCCACCATTTAATGAGTACCTAAATCTTTCATTGACGCGAAATTACCCTGGTGGTTGAGTGAATGTCATGCTCAGTTAAATGTCACGCTGATGGTGGCGGGTGTGTCAGGTCGTTTAGTTCCCTTCAAAATGGTTGAGTTGAATGATGGCTGATACATGCGTCATGTTCGTGAACGGGCGCTGTCAGTTGTGACTGGTCATCTCTTAGCTGCCACGGTTTATTTTAATTACTTTATTTTTTTAATTACTGATTTAATATTTTACTCTGGACGCTCTTAACTTGCCCGTATTTCTACATTGTTCTCACATATTTTTAATTCTTAACATGAATGATGTAACCAAGATTTTGTAACATATTTTGATTTAAAAGAGTGTCCATGGAGTTTCTTGCCCGTTCTTCTCCATAGAGATCTACGCTACGGAATGGGCAACTACAGTACTTTCACAAGTTATTATGCCTTGTGACTGGGACTGTAGCTTCGCGTTTTATTTTGTTTTGTTGACTTTCAAAAGTGCCTGTAATGGTCTAATTGAAATAAATGCTTTGACTTTTGACTTTATAATGCCTTGTGACTGGGACTGAATCTTTTTTTTTGTATTTTGTCATTCAAAAGTGCCTGTAATGGTCTAATTGAAACAAATGCTTTGCCAATGTGAAAAAAAAATTGGTTTTGATATCACATCAAATTACACCAGTGGGTGACTGATGACTTTGGAATGATCGAAAAAAAAAATATGGCATGAAAATGTTAATCCCGTACCGTCGAATATCGCATAGACTTAATTTCGACCTTTGCCCCAAATCTCACGCACAATGCACTTTGTGTGTAACGATAAAATAATTATTGGCTTTAGTAATCCTGTTGAAAGTTATCGTGGAAAAGCGATTGTCGCTTGAATAGACTTTTAGATTTTGACTTTCGTCCCGAATCTCACACACAAAGCACCATGAGTGTCACGATAAAAATATAATCATCCGTCTCAGCAATACTCACAGGAATCCACTGACGAATCTCATGACCAGCAGCATGGCGAAGTTCTGGCTCATGGCAGCCGTTACCTCCACCAAGCCGGAGCAGAAAAACCCCCACACCATGATCTGCCTCCGGCCCAGCGTGTCCGACAGGTAGCCCCACAGCATTGCTGACGAGATCATGCCTGGAACATGATAGCATGCAAGCATTAGCAACACATATACAAAGACTGCATGAGGTCCTGGTTTCGATTACCAGGTGAAGCAAAGTGTAATTGGGTTTTACGATCAGGAATTTCTGAGTAGCAGCTACGGAGTCTGGAGTTGTGCCCGGTTGATGGCATTAGGCTCGCGTTCTGTTACATGGAGCTTAAACATAACTGGCGAAATGTACTATTAGGGGTGTACTATTAGGTACACATCTGCATAATCCTTTGGGGGTGACAGGCGTGATGATATGTATGCAAAGGGTGAAGAGTCTTTAACGCTGCTGAGGAGCTGCAAGGAGGGAGTGGGTTGTAATCCACCTCGCAACCTAGTGCGGGTTTGGTATGTCACATGCCTTCAAATTTTTGTTTCCAGAATATTTTACTTTACGATATTTTCATCCCCGTATTAGAGTAGTCATCCATCATCTGCCTAGCCTTTTCCCAAACTACGTTGGGGTCGGCTTCCAGTCTAACCGAATGCAGCTGAGTACCAGTATTTAACATGAAGCGACTGCCTATCTGACCTCCACAACCCAGTAACTGGGTAATACGATACCCCTTGGTAAGACTGGATGTCTGACTTTTGGCTTCTGACTACTTGCAACGACTGTCAAAGATAAACAAATGACAGCCGCTACCAACAGCTGAACGTGCTTTCCGAGGCACGGAGGAAACTTGGTATGTAATTATGGTCACCCATCCACGGACCAACCTCGGCAACCATATATACTCCGTATTAGAGTAGTCGTGGTGATGAAATAAATAACAGAAAGTAATGTGCCAGGCTGGATTCGAATCCACACATACATAAAGGCGGGGCGTTACCTTACCACTGTTCCAGTACGCAATGTTACATTGAATTAACGACTTGCTGATTACAGCTCGTAATTTATTTCGTAAACATTTGAATACGCAAGGTTGTTAACTCTTGACTGTTGATTCTGATTTATTTGAGGAAAAGTTTTCTTTTACATTGCAATGGGGTTCTGAAGACCAGGAAGTCTGTCACTTTTATTTGGATGCAGTACGACCTAGAGAAAAATAGATGTCAAGGATATTATTTAAGCTTCATCAGTGATTTCACTAATTAGAGTTCAATCATTATGCCGTTTCGAAAAAATAATCAACATTTTTGAGGACCCTACAATCCAAATGAAGTTAGCTCAGCTTAACAAAAACTGCTACGAGCTACGACGACTACGCCGTAGCAACACGACCCTTGACGTAGCAGCTACGTCATTGATGCCATCTCTACGTCGTAGCTCATCCATGCTATTCGGATCAGTACATATCGTCCAATGAATGCATATTATGAGTATAACCCCATTTACTCGCCCTATTGGTCTTGGATTGACAACAAAATTAACTGAAGCTGGCTCTCTGCCCATGTTCTAGAGAAAGTGCGTAATTCATGCCAACAAAACATGTTATTTACTTCATCTTTGTTTTTAAGAGCAATTCTGTGTATCTTTTTGCTATCGTTGTGCAAGAATTTGTGAGTCATTTACAAAACAGGCCAGGTATCATTGGTAAACAAGAGAGTAATTTGGTTTTGATAAAGTTGTTTTTGATCATTTCGGACATGGAGTTCAGTAAAGCGAAACAAAACGTTTACCGTTTTAATTGGGGAGTCGTTTTAATAAAACGTATAAGTCAAAATACAAAACTTTTTTCTGTACAAGTGTAACAAATTATTTAGTATATATTTTTTTAAGTTTTTTGGTATCAGGCTTAAATGATAAATGATGTTTATTTTGTAAGTAGGTTTCTACAAACACTTTTGCACGTCATTTTTTTTTAAACTAGATGGGGCCTGTGTTTCGAACCTGACTACTCTGAGAAGAAACAGCCGAAACAAACTCAGAGGTTCTCTGTTAACTTGTTACTCTTTTAAAGTCCAGACATTGCTCAATTTACATGAGGAATATGCAGAGTAGTATCTGAAATGGTCTTTTGAAGAAAGAACCACATGGATTTGTGTGGACCTGTCCAGTCAGTGCAAGATTTGTCAGTTATCGTGTAGCTCGACTTATAACTCAAGGAGCTCAACGAAACGACGAACAATACCAAAGAAAGGGCATTTGGGTAGGTCGCTTAAAGTACTCAAACTGCCAGACAGTGGTAAAACATAATTAATACCACTATAGCCAAACTTTTTCCTAATCCAAGAGAGATTTGTGAATGTTTCATCCAAAAAATCCCAAACAAATGTAATTTCCATGTACCAAACACCATGTTTTCTCTTAATACACAATTGTATCACGAAAATAGTACAAAATTAGCAATACATACAAGAAACTAATCACATAGTAATTTTACATAACATTCATGAGTGTCGTCATAAATTAAATATTTGAGTGGAAACTGCACAGTTTCACAATGTTTGTTTAATTCTGTGATAGTGATATAAACGAGTGATGTTGGTACATAATATATTTATCAGTTAGTACATAATGTCTAGGAATTGAAATGCTGATGATATGTTTGTTCGTTGGCTCAATAAACTAGGATTAGTAAGTCAGCTGACGATGACGTTTAATTAGAAATAGGTTTTTTTGTGACGGCTTTTGACAAAATAACAATGATTTTAAAAGAGTAACCATGGGGTTTCTTGCCAGTTCTTCTCCATAGGAAACGACCAACCTGAACCAAGCACCTTTTTGTCGACGTTTTACTAGTGCCCATGTAGGCGTATGTGAAATAAAATTATTTTCATTTGATTTTGAAGATTCTATCAGCATGAACAATGAACGATTATGGAAAAGTCGAAAATGTGGTGGATTGACATAAGAACCGAAAGGTCAATTAGCTAATTATATTATCTTATATCAATCTCTTTCAAAGTAGAAACCATCATCATCTTCGTCCCCTTGTCCCATGTTACTGAGGGTACACATCTTTTTCCTCCATTCTCCGCTGTCAACCGTCATGTTCTCATTTACTCTTTTTTCTTTCTTGTTATTCCTCACAAAATCCAGCAATACCAAATCGATTCGAAAGTTATCGCCACTTTTGCTATACTCTCTGGACTGAAGTAGTCATCCTAGTCCATCTGACATTCTTAATTGAATTTTTAAATGCCTTTAAAACTATTTTTGTATATAAATATGGGATGTGAAGGCTAGACGAAAGTAATTAATGCATAGCTTTTAAAATGTTTAATTGTGTAATTAATATCGACAGAACATAAACTAGAGACACATGCCATGGGTCTGTTTGAAAATAACTGAATCAGTATTATTGCATCATCATCATCTGCCTAGCCTTTTCTCAACCAGACAGCCCAGCATTTAGCCGCATTTGGAGGTCAGATTGACCTCCAAAACCCAGTTACTGGGTAATACAATACCCCTTGGCATGAATGGCTGTCGGATTTCCGAGCTACTAACTTCCTGTAACGACTGTTAAATATCTAGAAATGATAGCTTAACGTGCTATACCTCGTTAGGAAATGAAAAGTTGCTACGCCGCAGAAGTTATAATTATAAACTGTTTTTCTCGCGCGCCCGCGCAACCAGAATCTGTCCAAAAGCTGTGTACGTATCTGTTATGACATTAGCCACGCACGCACCGTCTCCACATCACACGGCGTTTGTTTAAAAAACAATAAACATAGACTGTGTTTATCAAGCGGTGATAACGGAGAAAAAATGTTCAGAAGGCACATTTGCAAGAACATGGTTTAGGAAATTTTGTTTTGTTTGTTCCGAAATGAGATAAAAAACATAAGTAATCATACTAATATGTCGTAACTAACTTTGAAGCGATTTATGAGCACAATAATAAATCGGCATAAGCATAAAAATATATGCCTCATAAAATATTTGATGTAATTATCTAGCTCATAGTTGATTAATGACAAAATACTTAAATAAAATAACAATTCCAAAAGCTAAAGCAGCCGCGAATCACAAGCAAGTGACGCGACTGCTTTCTACGTCTGTTCATGAAAACGGAAGCAAGCGGTTATACCACCATCTGCAAAAGCGTTATCTTTCAATACATATAAATAAATCATTCATTCATAAATCTATCATTGATTTTTTACATCCTTCTCTATTACTTGTTATCTCATCAGACACCTTTCTTCACACAGTCGATCCATCGTTCTTTTTCTCATTTACCGCAACTAATTGGCTTTTCCAAATAGTACTCTACCTAATTATTTCATCATCATCATCATTAGCCTATAATGTTCCCACTGCTGGGACACAGGCCTCCTCTCCTAAGAGAGGGAATGGGCTGTAATCCACCATGCGGGCCCAGTGCGGGTTGGTAGACTTCACATGTCTTCGAATTTTTAGTTCTAGGACATGCCGGTTTCCTCACGATGTTTTCCTTCAGCGTTATTGAGGGCAGCGGTGATGAAATAAATTACACAAAGTAATGCGCCTGCCTGGGTGCGAACCGACTTACTGCTCGTAAGTCGGGACTGCCACCATATTTGTTATTATCTAAACAACCCAAAAATAAACTTCTTTTATTTGTAAATTGTATTATTATTTGTTTTAGAGTCATGATACCTATGCATGAGCTTGTTACTATCACAGATTGAAAAGAATGATCCTACTGTACATGTTTACATGTTGCAAATTACACCATCTTGTGTGCCAAAGATTTATGAATGTTATTGATATATTTCTTTGTTTTAGTGGAAAATACAATATTTGCCGAGCAATTACGGTGTTTTGTGGAAGATGGATAAACAGACAAAAGGTGATGCTTTGTCATTCAGTTAGTGACTCGCTATCATTGTAATAGGTCATGATAGGTCCCGTTAAAGACGCGTGGTTTTTTATTTTATCTGTACGGTTTTAAGGGCGTCATATATTATCATAAAATGTTTGGTATTGACTCGTCGGTCTTGTGGTAGAAGGTATGTCTGCTGAACGTCTGCAACGTTTGATTCCTGGCTCAGACATATTTCATGATTGTTCTGTTTGTTTTATACTCAGCCATCGGCTATAGGACACCGGTTGCTAAACTAAAAACTGCGATCACCATTTATATACGTGGTGATTACACCACGTATATAAATGGTGATCGCAGTTGATTTGTCACTAGGCAGTAGAATACTCATGTCCGTGTTTTTCTCGTTATCAAACGGAAAATCCAATGTGTACTTAACTATAATTAGTATGATAAGATTACATTAATTAGCCGTAACGAAGGTGTGTCATGATTACCATTCTTCGGTATAGTGACACACCCCTGTCATTGAGGAAGTTCCGATTATGGCACATTGTTTTATGGTCAAAACTTGGTTGTAAAACTCCATATTAGATATATTAATAAGTATTTATACATCATCATCACTCAATGTATTTGATGTCGGCGCAGCATATGTGTTCTTCTTCCGTACTTCTCTATTAATCGTTATATGCCAAATAATTAATGGATGGTATTTAAACGAGCGAATTTAAATTCTAATTAGAGTTATAAATAATGCTGAAAATGGCTTAATATGGTCAGATAGGCAGTCGCTTCATGTAAAATACTGGTACTCAGCTGTATTCGGTTAGACTGGAAGCCGACGCCAACATAGTTTGGGAAAGGGCTAGGCAGATGATGGTGATGATGATGATGGCTTACTGATATACTAAATGGACGAATAAAAAACGAGGTTAGGTTAGGTAAGGTAGGGTAGAGTAGCGTAGGTACGGTAGATAGGGTAGGGTGGGTAGGTAGGTAGGGTTGGGTGGGGTAGGTAGGTAGGGTTGGGTAGAGCAGAGTGGGTAGATAGCAGAAGGTAGGGTAGCGTAGGGGAGGTAGGTAGGGTAAATAGGTAGGGTAGGAAAAAGTCCATGCAGTTGCAGCTTAACGCAGTATTATAAAAAAGCGTCGATTCCTGCCGTCTTAACGCTTGGATCTTTTAAACTACACAACGGATTTTGATGCAGTTTACATCAATAGACAGAATAATTCAAGAGGAAGCTTTGTATGTATAATTTATCCCTGAAAGACACATCAAAATTTCCACGCGAACGAAGTCACGGGCAGCAGCTAGTCTTTTTTAAAACTTACCTCCATAAGTCATGGCGTTGAGAGTCCCCATATCCAACAAGCTCAGCCCCATATCGCACTGCGCCCTCGTGAAGATGTAGCTGATGGAACTGGTGACAGAGACGGAACTCCAGAACGCTGGGATGGTGCACAGCAGCAAGGCTATGTTGAACCGGCCGTACCCTGTTGCGGCTATCGCCTCCTCGAAGTCTGACGGCCTAGGTTCTGGAATGATGATGAACTGGTTTTTAGTAGAAAAGGTACCTAGAATTTCGTCAGTAAAGGTCTTGTTACCGTAAGGGTCAGTTCACACCGAGACGCGACGTGACGTGACGCGGCGCGCACACTTTTAAAGAGCGATTCAAAATATAACTATATTTTCTACACGAAAAGATACACATTTCGTTGTGAGAATTCAGAATACGTTGCGCCACGCAGCGCCGCGCGACGCCTCGTGGCGTAGAGCGACGCAGCGCTGCGTCGCGCTGTGTCGAGCGGCCTCGGGAGGTAGATTTCAGTAGAAATCAGAATACGTTGGGCCATGCAGCGCTGCGCCGCACGGCGCCTTGCGGCGTAGAGCGATGCAGCGCGAAATCACTGGCCTCTTCAAGTATCGTCGCGTCGCATCGCGTCTCTGTGTGAACTGACCCTAAAGAGTAGGCTAGCTTTTATATCATCTGTACTATAGGCGATAGATGAAAAAGTCAATTCCAATCTGTAAAGTTTGGCCATACATACATTCATTCATAAACCCCCTCTTCCTTAAATCCTTAAAGGCTCCTTCGCCTCGTCTACGGTCATTACTATGGTAATAATTCCGTTTCACTGTTCTGCCTACGTACCTACGTAGGCAGAACACTGCTTTAGTCAATGTTCATGCATATCCCCATTGCCCTTTCTATCAGTACATATAATCCTACATATTTTTGTTATTTTCTATCGCCTGATTAGACAAAAATAACATAATTATAGCTCTTCTTTGCTAAATTCAATCCAAAAACTCGAAAAACCCATCGTTGAAATTCCGTACTATTGCAGAACAAAACAGAATATATTATCTCAGTAAAATATACCAAATATACGAGACGATCAAAACAAAATCGTCTGAAACAAGTCTGGTTATAACCCGCTCGCTTGGAACTCTGCCAGTACCTCTGGTCTCTTCGTCTTTAACACATAAATGTCACTGAGTTCGGCTTTATTACTGCTGGCTAATTTAAATATATTATTACACTATTTATGTGGCCGTTTCAGGTATTGAAGGTTGCAATTCAATTGATGAAGGACACGGTTCTGAATATATCGAAAATAATGGATTGATTTTAGATATAGAACTTATTTTGTAAAATCGTATTTTTCCCTGTGAACACTTGGGCCGACTGCTTAGTCCGATCGATAGCGACGTGAACTTTTTTTTTTACTTTTGGCCCGAATAAGGAGCCGGACCACGCGGGCTATCGTAATTTTAGGACATTTTGTCTAATCGATCAGACAACGTGATTTTCAAGAGACGTGAACTTTTTTCCAACTGGTTTGCCGTCTGGAAGACGGCACGGTAGGCGCAGTGGTTGACTACAGGTAGTTGTTCCGGGTCTGGCAATTTGTGTATGTGAGTTTGATTGTTTGTAAACGCACCCACGATACAGGAGAAATTCCTAAATAGGGGCAAAGTTTTTGTAAAAAAAAACTTGAGAGGTGTCAAGGGACACCCGGATGGAACGAAGTTCCTTTCACGTACATAATATCAATACATTTTAAAATTAAGTTAGTGTGCGAAAAATAAAATATTTAATTTAAGGAAGATTAATCCTTAATTCGAAGCAATACGTCTTACATAACTGCACAACCGAATTTGTACTTTGTAGTTCGGTCACTCAAAATAATAATCATATCTATCCATAATCACATACACACCCCAATTGTACGTAATTTAAGGAAATTTCAACTTTATTTTAAAGAAATAAAGCTTACAATAGCTTACTATAGCAAAAAGTGTCGTGACAACTTTTCGTAAGAATTTTTTCCGTCTAGCCCCCTTTCACAACGCGCGATAAGGAACTTCGTTCCAAAAGGTTTGATTATTATTATAAAAAGTTCACGTCGTCCGACTAATCGAATTTAAATTTACTTTAGTTTTAATTTACTTTTAATGTTATTTCGCCACATGCATTCATTCATTATGAACTATAACATTTCACGGTGAGAGAAAGTCAAAATTTACCTAGTCTTTTCGTAAGTATGTTGGGATCAGCTTCCAGTCTATCCGGATGCAGCTGAATACCACTTTTTTACAAGAAGCGATTGCCTATTTAACCTCCACAATACAGTTAGTACTAGGTTTCATACAAGTAAATTTATAATAAAATAATGCAGGAGGGGTCCGCTTTTAAATAGCTCACATGGGATTTCGATGGAGTGGCACTACTGCATATCCTGTTGCTGCTTTTAATTATAATGACCATATCCTTAAGTAAACAAACGTAGTGCAAATTCTCCTTTCCCTAAGTTAAAGGTTAATACGGATCTTACAAACAAACATTAATGAACTATGACGGCACGGTTGGCGCAGTGGTCGAGCGATCGACTACTGCGCTGCGTGTCGCGGGTTCGATCCCCGCACGGCACAAATATTTGTATGGCCTACAGATCGTTGTTCTGGATCTGGCTGTTTGTGTATGTGAGTTTAAATGTTTGTAAACGCACCCACGATACAGGAGAAATTCCTAGTGTGGGGCAACGTTTTAAAAAAAAAAAAAAAATACGAGCAAAGAAAGAGGCTGTTAATTTTAAACTGATCTAGTTAAGGGTACACTACGAATGTTAATGCGGGTATTTTTAAGTCGTTTTGAAGGAAATTCCTCGACTCAGACTCGACTTGAATCGTCCTAACATCGGCCTCATGAGTCAAAGTGGAGTGAGTGAAGGAGATAATTTAAAATACGACATGGTCGGCGCAGTGGTTGAGCGATCGACTGCTGCGCTGCGTGTCGCGGGTTCGATCCCCGCACGGAACAAATATTTGTATGGCCTACAGATAGTTGTTCCGGGTCTGGCTGTTTGTGTATGTGAGTTTAAATGTTTGTAAACGCATACACGATACAGCAGAAATTGCTAGTGTGGGGCAACGTTTAAAAAAAAAACTGGGTAAGACATGGATCAAAGAACTTACCTTGAGCCATCTTCTCCAAATTGGAGGAAGATAATCCAGTCACCTTGAAGAGATGATCATGAGGGATCTCCTCTGCAGCCCTCGTTATCCCCGCCTCACACTTCGCCGTCACCATTTTAATGTTTTCTTTAATTATTTTAAATAATAACTACGTGAATATACCGAATATCTAACTGTCGGTAATTATAATTGTTATGACTGTACCAAAAGACCATTCTTAGAGGAATGAGGTAATATTAAAATGATAGTGTTATATATTATGTATCAAAACGTTTGCGAAGGATTTGCTCGGTTTGTTCAACAAATATGGTAGCGTTTATATCTTGTTATGCTAACAGTTTCTAAGTTTATATGTATGTTTGGCGATAATACTAGGTTTTATCTACGACTTTTGCTGTTTATAATTGGTTTATAGATTTTGTTTCGGTAGCCCTTGGGTTTTGAAAGGGATTATTGTTTTGGCGAATTTAAAGTCGGTTTTATTAACGGTAAGAAACCAATAGCTTCGGTCTAAACACCAAATAACAGCAGCGACTGGTCACCTGTGGTGTGGGTCGAGCATCAAACTAGCCTGTCAATACTACAGTGCAATACTTCTCTATTCAATTCTCTGTTTTCTCTTCAGTACTCTTCCTTCGAATCCGATCGACACCGAGGTCGAACTTTAGACCACATACCGAACATACATAACTGTTTTTGTTGTTTTTCTTTTACACAGAAATAACTGGAATCCTCAAAAACGTGCTGCTGAACAAAACACGACACGTTAATGACGTCACAATGTCGGAAAATGTAAACAGAATGAAAGTGGAAGCAGCCAATACACGCGACTTACTTATCATATGCAAAGAAACAAGTCGGTACCTATTATAACATAACATCACGCATGTAATCCCCGTAGGGTAAAGCAGAAGCGTACCTATTAGTACACCCACATTTAGCCAGTTATATTTAAGTCCCATGTATTAAGGGGTGAGCCTATTGCCATCATCTGGGCTCAAATCTAGACTCCGTGTTTGCTACTGAGAAATTTCTGATGAACAACCCAATAAAATTTTGCGAGGCAGTCGGTCAGTTTGGTTCTTTTTTGTTTTATCCTTAGCAAAAACTACCGAACAGATGACAGCAGAAAGGGATAATTGCAGCTGCTTCCTTGTTGCGCTCTTTAATTATATTTTGTACCTATAGGTAGCTCGTTACCTACTTCATTGGCACCACAGCCTTATATTTGATGACTCTGATTATGGTGGCTGACATCGTGTGACAAGCAAATATTGCTGCTTGATGGAAATAATCATTTACATCATTTCAAGTCGTGTCAAACTGATGAAATATAAACAACCGTAAATGAAATAGGGTTCCGTACCCATTTCTATAAAGTCAAAAATAAATAATGTTCTGTACTTGTAGTCATAAAAAATAATCAGTTGTTAAGGTAACAGAAATTTCGGCTCACTTTAGGTTAGTAAAGATAACTAAATAGAAATTAATCTCCGAGAGACTACCTTGTTGATCCTGAGATTCCAACCACAATCTACTGCAGAGAATATGGACCTGGGTTCGATTCAAAAGTTGGGCAAAGTTTTATAGGATTTTTCCATTTGGATTTTCTCAGTAGAGCAGCTTGGTTGATGGCATTAGGCTATCTATGACCTGCGTTTTATCATTCCTAACTGTTGAAATGTAGGTATACTATAGCTACACTCCAGCCTAATCCTACGAGGATTACAGGCGTTATGTTATCATTATCTGAAATTAACTAGCTCCCTTTTACGCCGCTATAACACTATTTTATGGAATGCTAAAAATAAATTAAAATGTCACGGAACCCTAAAAATGAACATGTTATTCTTAGTTAATATTGTTCCAAAAAAATCTCTTGGCATTATAACAATAAAATTTCATCATTTATCTTTGCAGAAGCGACTTCGTCGACAGGGTCGTGGGCTCGATTCCCGCGTCACGACAAAAATATGTGAGGCCTGTACCTTCAGATAAAGATATTTGTATCCGAACTGGATGTTTGCGGAAGTGATTTGTTACTGTAAACAAATCAATTCAAGGGGCATATTATATTCGGGTTTATTCTGGAAGAATAGCCATGAAGAAATCCGAAATTACTTTACTAATGTTATGAACTTATTGCGGGTACCTTTTTTTTTTAATAATGGCTTCTCGCAGTTCGACCTATGAGGTTGTCGTCTGCTTAACCGGACTAGCCTGTGGATGCCTTGAGAGTAAGGCCTCCAGCCAGGGCATAATAACCTACAAACTAAGCGACTACACGCTAGGGGCACCCCCTGTGGGGTACGAGCCTCGGCTTAGGGCGTCGCTGGGGGAGGACTGCATGGGGACAGGCTGGATCTGAATGGTATCATTATTTAGGGGCTGATTTAAAACTACTGGCGCAGCATCGCGGGCTGGCTCGAGCGACGGTCGGGGAGGGCATGGACCGGGACGTCGCGACGGACCTCGACGGCAAGGTCGGAAAGACGGCGGTTTGAGTCGGAACTTTTTAAGAGTGCTAGTCTCTTTGCTATTCTCCTGGAGGAGGGTGATAGCATCATCTGGAGTGACGAGGGTATGCCTAGGAAGGCGTACTGTACTAATGCGCGAGGGTTCGTTACGGGCGGCCGCTGCGATCAGGGGATTACGGTGCTTAATGGCGTTATCATAGAAACGCTCCGAAAGACGTTTCATAAACTGAAGGACGGTGGGCATTCTAAGGTCTACGTGTAGACGGTCATTACGGACATAAAAAGGGGCTCCCGTGACCCTACGTAAGAACCGGTTTTGTAGGGTTTGCATCCTATGGATGTAGTTAGGCTTGGTGTGAGCATACACGACGCAAGCGTACGTCATAATAGGGCGGATCACCGCGGTATAAAGGCGCAACTTGCACTTGAGTGACAACTTGCTTTTTGCCGAAATCATGAAATGAAGCCTAACCATAGCAAAGGCAGCTCGGTTGCGAGCTGCTTTGATGTGCGCCGCGAAAGACAGGTGGTTGTCAAGTAATACTCCTAAGTACTTGGCTTGCTTCTCCCAAGGGATAGGCTAACCGTACATAGTGATCGGGCTGAGCGCGAGTGGCTTATTTTTACGCTGTTTAGAGAAAAGAACTGCCTGGCTCTTGTCGGGGTTCACCTCGATTCTCCATTTCCCGAACCAAGCGCCTAAGACGTTGGCTGAGGTTTGGAGGGTGCTATAGATAGCGTCGTGACTGCGGCCAGTGTAATAAATGGCAGTGTCGTCCGCGAACAGGGCTAACTGAGCCTTCTTGTTCTTGGGGATGTCACTGGTGAACATAGTATATTAATATTTGTATTATTAATAAATAAATAAATACCCACTTGCTGCGCAAGCGCTCCACAGAAATAATTACGTTACACGCAGATTTGACCGCCTATTTTAACTCTTGACAATGTCATCGAATTAAGGAGTAAAATAAGATGCAGGATGTTATTTTGGAGTATTTGGAGTGATTATTGTCATCAGCCACTCTTGTGCATGGGCCTATGCAGTTCGAAGCCTTAGCTCCATCCTTGTTACTCTCATTCAGCTGAAACCAGCTACCTTGCTCGCAAGATTTCCATCTCATTACTGATGTAGTTACGGTAATTCTATTCTATGAAGTTCACTTAGAAACTAACTGTCGAGAATACTAACAGAATAAAGAACGCTCTTGTAGTAACTCGGACCATGAAACTAAACCACTTCTGTTCTATGCCTTGGGAAATACATAACTATTTTTTTAGTTTTCCCATACATGTTAATCAGCTGATTGCGTCAATTCATATAGAAAGTCTACTTTTTTTTTTGCGATTTTTTAAGCACTTGCAGAACAATATAGTGGTTCAGTTTCATGGGCCAAGATATCACGCGAGAGGTCTTGCGTTTATTAACGTCAACAACGCGATCTGGATTCTGATAGACAATCTAATAGGACTTAAACCGAAACACACTTACGTGTCGTTCGAAGTCGTCGTTGCCAGAAGCATTCGGTTTTTTACATCGTTGCGACACGACACGCCATGCAAATATGTCCCTAACCATATTAAATGTATGAAACCGATTTGCTTCTGGCGCGTCACGACACGCCACGACACGTAAGTATGTTTCCGCCTTTATGTTTGTCCGCCCCGATAGTTTATGCCTTATTGCAACAAATAAAAACTAGCAAAGTCAAGATATTTAAATACAAAAAAAAAACACTAATATATCTTCAAACTCAGTCTCTATTAATATTTCTTCAAACTCAGTCTTACTAACGTAAGCAACTGATATCTATTAATAAACCGACTGCCAACGATATTGAACGGAAATGCCACCAATAGTGAAACCATGACGATAGGGGTTGGAGACTCCTAGGACTTCGCCCTTCAATAAACACATCACTGTGACAACCTTTGGACTTGCGGGTAAAGTCCATTCGTACGGATAGCAAAAGAGTTTTATATCGCAGTACTGAGTCTTTTTCTTTTTTTTTCGACAATTTGATGTCGAAAAAAAAAGAAAAAGACTCAGTCAGAAATTTTAGAAAAAACCCACCATTGTAGAACGTCGTCTCCTCCGACAATACTCTCGTCCCTGTGTGTCAGTTCATTTTCAAACTACTGGAGTATCATTCTTTTTACACGACTTCCCGAAAAAAGGTGTTACGATTTTAGGGTTCATGTTTGTATGTATTCGTTGCTGACGTATGTGTCCTTTTTAGGCGAAAATGCTTATAGCATATTATGCCAGGCCTCACCGCGACGCGACTTACAACGTGACGGTAATCACACAAAAGAAACAAGTGACAAACGCAAGTGTCGCTAGTCGCAAGTCGATGTCAAATCCCATCCCTCAAGGTCGTGCACAGGGCTCCAACACTCTGCTGCTACATTGACGAAACCCCTACGGCCAGTTCTGGTTCTTCACGACTCGGGCGTATTATAAAATCATGGAAAGAGAAGACAAGCTAGGAAAGTAATAAAGTTTTTTGGTTTTTAGATTTTGTTTCTGCTGATCATACAACAAATCACTATAGACATTTGTGACAGAGAAGCCGAACAAAGTTGATTGTTAGTGCCACGCGAGGCTCACATGCTGACCACACATGTTCTACAATAATATTGTACTTGCAACACATTCTTAAGTGTTTTTCCTTTAATACTTGCATGTACTAGGAATTATGATCAGATTACCTTGATTATCTTTAATAAGATTCAGAAACATTTTTATAATTAATTACAATAATACCACTAAAATTTAATACAATTTCAAATATTTACCAAAAGCCCACCAGTGCGAAAAGATTCTTTTAGTACTGTAGTAACTTTTTTATTGCGAAAATAAACATACTATGTATTTCTTTATTGAAGTAAGAGTCATTGTCCCTAAATACAATTGTTGATGGTAACTTTTTTGTAAGGTAAGGTTTCAAATGAAATGCTAAGATAATGCTGTAAGAAACAAGTTGCTAAGAAAACGTCGGCGGGCACCTCAATTCACATGGAAATAAATAATACCGAACAGGCCGAAGTAATTTATCAAGTTTGCATTACCCCATTGAGCCGTTTAGAGGCATCCCTTTTTGTTCTTCCAAACTTCTGTTTTTAGTATTGCGATATTTCGGTGGAGATTAAGCTCTTCTCGCCATCTTGAACTTGGTCCGCCACCCACGATGTCAGGTTCCAATCTGTGGTGGTTCTTTTTACCAAGACATCTATGTCTAACGGTTAAGGTTGATAGTTGCTACAGCAACTGAACCAGATCAGCTCATCTAAACCGCGATCAAGAGCTCTAAATAAAAATTATATATACAAGGTGTTGTTTTGCATCCTCGTCAAAATTCAGGAGGTTGTCACAAAAGACATTAGTAATCAATTAAAATTACTGTACCTAGTTAAATATTAGTAAACGCTGCTTTTTTTGGTTGTTTAAGTTTGTCAGTATTTCAGAATAACCCCCGTGCTTTAGGGAATAAGAAATGATCGAATTAACGTTCGAGATTGTTTGTATGTGAAAGCGCGGTTTTAGGGCGAGTAACAGACGGGCCGCGTTTGAAACTCGGGTGGTTCACACTTACCGATTTCAGTAAATAAGATAAAAAATAAAAATTACCTACCCATTTTATTATTGATTCGGGACGAGAATCATTAGCATAGCTCTTTGAATTTGACGAGGATGCAAAACAACACCTTGTATAGTTGTATAGTAAAATATTGCTATTTGTGTCAGGTGTTGAAAGCCCATAAGATGTGCTGATGCTGAGTAAGTAAAACACAAATATTTAATAAAATTAAAAATTAATAATTAGATAAAATTCTAACTTAAGTGAATTTCTAAAAACCATTAAAAATAAGGTTTAAAAAAATTAAACTGGTACAAAACAAAGAAATTTTAAGAGACATAAAGAGCGGACATTGCGCACTTTTCTCATTTACTGTGCTAAGTGAAAAAGCACAAAAAAAAATAATCGAATCGGGGGCGTCGGCCACAGGAGCGGCGGTTACTGGGGGCCTAAGCCAGGGACCCTTATTTTCATACAAAAATTTTGATCCGGAACATTTTAATATTTTCGATTTTGACACACAAATGCTACGTGACAAGCGCGTATGGCACCTACAGACCGATTTGTTACAAATAAGTAACAAGATTGACACAACATTGTATCACGACTGTCTTCGTCCTGTCTATCGCTCATAAATATTTTAATGTCTTTGGCATATAAAACTATCTTACATACACAAGGGCTTTACCTCAAAGATGTGTGTTTTGTTTAATAAATTTATTAGAACGAGGTATTCGCAGCAACCCATAAGTACCTATACGTCTAGAGGTGGCGATTGCGTCCGCATGCTAAAATTTCAACTAATAACACTTACTTACTTTTGATATATACTTATAGTATTGTAGTTTGTTTTAATATTCAATGTATAATATTTTATAGATATACACCTACCACTGTTTGTCTCTGCATCACCCAAAGGTTGACTGGTAGAAAATGCCTATGGCATTAAGTCCGCCTCTGTATATTGTACTTGAAGTGTTAAATAAATGAATAAATAAATAAACAACACCATAATGTTATGGCTATGGCCAAACAATGGGTTGCTATTCGTTAGTGATTTATGAATAAAATCGTCGAGAATAAACCACGTTATTGCTAATAAATTCATAAATGAAATATTTTCCTATTTTTCATCACTGAATTGATTGTTTTATTACTAGACTAAACTACGAAATTAAAGAATAGATTTCTATGGGATCCTGCAAACCTATAACTCCTTATTCTATTTGAGAGGATAAGGGTTGAACCACATTAAGCGTGTGTGCTGCCAAGCACATCGGCGCATGCTGCCGTGTACGTTAGCACTACCACTCTGGTACCCGTTTTAGCAAATGACGGATCTGACTGAAAAAAATAGGAGCGTAAAAATGCGATTTCATACTTGTAGATGAGTTTCAACCCTTTTTTTTTCGTATGGGAAATAAAATGACTCCTGGCTCCAGGGCGGAATGGAGTGTCAGACTTGTACTGACTGAAAACCCTTCTATGTTCCTTCTTAGCCCTTTGTGTTCCAGGGCCACGGTATCTCTTTCGAACAGTCCCGCAGCCCTGGCAGGATGAGTTTCAACCCTAAGACAGCCTTGTCACGTGGAACTGGTTTTCTTTACAACTTATTATACGTTATTTTTTTTCGTAGTTTGTGTTAATCTTACACATTTTTTTAGTATTTTTCATCGTCGTTTTTGCAGATAGAAGGTCACTTTTTTTAGGCCCTTTGCTCTGACCTTTTTGCATTAAATTATTATATTTATGGGAAAGGAAAGATTTAGAGCTTCTTTTCTATGGAGAAAAGCCATTGTGATGATTGCCATCATTCATATCATTCGCCAAAGCCATCAACCGGGCACACACCAAGACCCTACGCTTCACGCTGCTACTAAGACATATCTTATAATAAAGTAATTATAAACAATTTGTAACTGTAGGTAAGAACCTACTTACCTTGTTTTATCTATCGTAAATCAGAAATCGTGATTGTACAAAAATATAACAACTAAGTATTGTGTAAAGTATTAAAGTAAACAAAGTACGTGTGTACATCCGTCTTTATGTATTTGAGCAGACTACAAACAAACAGATTACTATGTTAAGAGCGGAAGAATATGTTGTTGATTGATTTCAAATTCGGCTACTCTAGTTGTAAAATCCCATGGTCTGTGATGTCATAGACCATGTAGTTGATATTAGTCGTTCTTGGTGAAATAACTGCCTCGTTGCATTGCGGTCGCTGAGCAAGAGATCCTGCATTCAATTTCTAGGTCTGGCAAAGTATATGTGGTGTTTGTACCAGGAGTACAAGTCTTTTTGGTGGTAATGGGTTGGCCCCTTTTTTTTTACGGATGGGAAATCATTAAATGGCTCCTCCCGCTCTGGGCGGAGCGGAAGGGAGTGTCAGACTTGTACTGACTAAAACCCATCCATGTTCCTTCTTAGCGCTTTGTGTTCCAGGGCCACGGTATCTCTTTCGAACAGTCCCGCAGCCCTGGCAGGCATCGGCCCTCTCGGACCCCTTCCGGATTGCTGACATCTCCATAAGGCGCGCGTGGAACATGAACGCGCCGTCGACACGGCCTGTCGTCATGAGACGAACGGACGGTGAGCTAGCCCATTACTCACCATCCACAGGCCCGCGCCTACGGTGGCCAGGGGCCAGTGGCTGGCCCCCGACGCCCGGGGCGTCTGCCGCAGCGGCTGGGATGTGAGGTTCTCTCCCTCTCACATTCCGCCACCTCTTTTGCTAGCATGACTGCTGCGCAGAAGGAGATCCAAACCTTCGGTAATGTTTAGAGGCGCGTCTTAGTCATAAAATATTAAAAGGTCAGCGAATATTCTTGTATCTCTATCTACAAACTTATCACCATTCTCTTGCCCTTATTCCAATTTATTTAGGGTCGGCGCATCATGTCTTCTTTTTCCATACTTCTCCATTACTCATCTCATCAGATAACTCCTTTCATGCTATATTATCCTTCACACAGTCCATCCATTGTTTCTTTGGTCTTCCTGTATATCTGTGTACAGTGTATCTAGATAGATATGGTATAAAAGTACAGGAATTAATTGTCAATAAAAAAAATAAAGATATTGATTGTCAAAATCGGTAGAATGTAAATTAATGATTTAAAAAGCCCACGAATGCTCTGGTAAGCCCTATTCCAAAAGTAGAAACCAGTCCATCAACTGGCCTTATTACTAACTAATAAACCTAGACCCAGTTAGCAGAAGATATTCCGGGAAGGTCGCCGGAGGTCGTAAAGATCACAGTGGTGGTGGATGGCATCGGAGTAACCCAAACGCGCTGGACAAACAGAGGCTCGGTACTGGGGTTGCCATGAGTGGTACTAAATGTTCCCATTGCTGGGAGACAGAGCTCTTTGTCGATAAGAGAGACTGGACTGTAATACCCCACGCGTGAGCTCAGTGTGGGTTGTTAGATGTTAGATGTCTTGGATTTTTTCGTTCGGTTATATGCTGGTTTCTTCACGATGTTTTCCTTCATTATTAAAGAGTGGTGGAAATGGAATAAGTGAAGTGTCTGCATGACTTGGAACCGAGGACTTACAACATGTAAGTTGGGGTCAAAAACCACTCGACCACCAGGTGTGCGGCTTGCCCGACTTTCAAATAAAACATTAAAGTCTATTAATGCAGGACTTTGACGTATAAAATCTACTGAAAGCTCCTTTCTCGTTTTACTAGTTGATTTTTATAAAGAGGATAAAAATGTCCAAGATCAGTTTCGGATACGACCCGTTCGGTAACTTTCCCATATGGCCAACTAAACAAAAAACATGCAAACTGTTTTGCACGTTTTTTGTTGATGGATCTTTTGTGATGGTAGGTATTTTATTTAGTTGTGGAAATGAGAAAGTTACCAAATAGAAATATACTCGTTCTATCATACCCAGTTTTATGGGTAAATGCTTCATGTAGCAACCCCAGGGGGTGGTGAGGTCAGATGACATAGCTACGACTGTTGACTCTAACTCCCCCCCCGCACCTCGCTCCCCGCCCTACCAGGCCAGGCCCTGGCGCTGTGGCCTTGGCTTTGATCATGGTATACCGATATAGAACACTATAGTAAGGTTTATGGGATAGAAGATAACTGTTATAGTTATCATGATTGGATAGTTAGCGATAATTAATTAGATCAAATTTTTTACGGCACTAAGTCGGGCGAATAAGAGCTAATTTTACTGACGAAATGAAACGCGATCAGTACCTTTACGTTTAAACTGCGTTTTTGAGTAGTCAGAGACGATATTTTAGAAAACTATTTCTTGTGGTTAGTGCTGTCAGAGATTTTACGCCGCCTATGGGCCTCTGACTTGGCTTTACAATACCAAGTAAGCAAGTAATGAAGCAAGTTCATAGCGTGGCTTAATCTAATACGGGTTGCAGACCAAGACCTAAGTTAACTTAGTTTAGCTTAGCTCGCATAGCTGACGCATTTTTACATACTTGCTGCATAGTTTGCAGTTTGCACACAAGTATGAAAAGTGCGTCAGCTAAGCGAGCTAACCTAAACTAACTTAGCTTAGCTCTTGGTCTGCAACTCGTATAAAGATCGGGACGCGGGTGTTTTTATGTAAGCACCATCTTAGCAAGTGACGTTCTATAGTTTCTGTCTACCGCCATGTTAGAAAGCAACAAGTTGAGAAGGTCAACTCAGGGTAATAGGTTAAGTATTTACTTACTACGTTACTGTTTGGCAGCCCGCCAGCATTTGAAAGAGTTCAATGTTCGTTCTTCAGTGGTCCTAGTTCTTGCAACAGGTGAAATTAAAGAGCAAAGTAGGCGTTAGGAACTTTTTGCAAAATCTTCTTAGTTTTTTTGGGTTCCGTACCTCGAAAGGAAAAAACGGAACCCTTATAGGATCACTTTGTTGTCCGTCTGTCTGTCTGTCAAGACCCTTTTTCTCAGGAACGTGTGGTGGTATCATGCTGGAATTTATATCAAATATGCAGATCTATTGTCCCTTGAAGCTGTGAAAAATCAAACTTCTAAGCCAACGTAATCAAAAGATACAGCCGTTTATGCCGCAAATTTTCGACACTCGCAAAGGAATCAAAACCTACAGGGTACTTCCCGTGAACTTAGAATCTTGAAATTTGGTACGAAGCAACGTTTTATAGCACAGATAAAGGAAAAATTGCAAAAACCGTAATTTTTTAGTTACATTATATAATAATATTATTTTTAATAATTTTTAACTCACAACGCTTTTGCTCATGAACGCGTAGAGGTATTAAATTGAAATTAATATCAAAATTTCAGGTCTGTAATACCTTTAAGCTGTAATAAAATCAAACTTCTATGTCAACGCAATGAAAAGAAACAGCAGTTTAAGCGGCATGTTTTCAAACTCGCAACTCGCAAGGGAATCAAAACCTAAAGGTACTTACTTGCTGGTACTTCCAGTCGACCTAAAATCTTGAAATTTGCTATGAAGCAATGTTTTATAGCACGTATAAAGGCAAAATTCCGAAAACTTTAAATTTTTAGTTACATCACTTAATTTTATTTATTCTCTTCAGTAATTTTGTTTTGTACGGAACCCTCAGTGCGCGAGTCCGACTCGCACTTGGCCGGTTTTTTTTTAAATGGACGGCAACATCTTGATAAATGGAAAAATACAACGAAATCCTATTGTCCTTTGCGAATGTAGGAATAATACATTTCATGCAAGTTTTCAAAGTTTGTCTTTACTCTCGAGACGGGATTGCAACCCGAGCCTAAGACGAGAGTTTAATGGATCTGAGAGTGCTACGGTAAATGCTCATACTTTTAAAACGACATTTTTCAATATACTTGGCCAACAAAGCCAAGTCAGAGGTCCATGGGCGGCATAAAAACTCTGGCACTTTGTTAGGGACCAACCACACGATAAAGAATTAATACACTTGGCTGAATTTCAGGTCTGTGACCCAAATAAAACAAAAACAAATAAAAACACAAACCCATAAATTATTGCTCGGCGTGCTTATCCTGAATTTCAGAATGCTATTATAAATAATTTTGAATTAAATTAACAAGTTAAAAGTAAAATACATAATCAAATAAAAATAAAATTTAAAAATATCAAATTAAAATATTATATTGTTAACAAAAAACCTCTGTGCAGCCGCCAGAAGTTTAAAAGAATGGTACACCATGTGCTGATAATATTACTGCATTGTGCAATATCGATATCCGTTATTCGTCATGCCAATTAGTGCCTGTCGTCAATTCTGCCAGTGACAGTACTGCTGATTTTAACGCAGTAGGGAAAAAGATGGACAGATGTGATAAACTGTAGTTTGTTGACAATTATTCAGTCACAGAACTGCTTCATACATCAATACACAAGGACAGTTCTGAAAATATTTCGCAGCTGAGGGAGTTATTATCAGCTGATAAATAGGTGAAGGTCGTATAATTAGTGAGCTGAGGTCGTCTTTGTGGGACACGTGGAGCGGCTATTAAATAGAAATTAAGGAAAATTATTAACATGGTAGGTATGATGTCATCATTTCCAGTTTTTGAAACGTTAACCGCACAGAAAACGATTCAGTTTCAATAGGATTTAAATTGTCTTTTGTTATTTTGTGTTGATGCTAGTGGCGCAATATTTCTTAATAGATTTCGTTTTAGGAAAGGCTAACCTAACCCAAATTTTAAACACTTTTTCTTTTTCAAAATAACCTTGTGTCCTAATAACAAAATGTGCATTCAAAGAAAAATAAGTAAAACATGTTCGTGTCAAACTCGCTGGGTATTATTATCTTGGATCTGGTTTCAAATCTGCCTAGAACCGAGTTAATTTTTGTCGCTTTTTCTTCTTCATTTTGCTTTACAATTTATAAAGTAAAAAATACCAATTAAAATTAAGACTACCAACTACAAAAGCGCATCATTTTTATGAACCATCGAGCCGCTACTCTGTAAGGCCGAACTTGATTCAATGCCACTGTCTTTCAGCACTGTACAGTATGTTCCAATGCCCATTCTTCAGTACCGCCCTGAACGCAGCAGAGTACACGCGCATTCAAACAAATGCCGCCGAACTACCGCACGCGAGTCAAATTAAAAATCCAGTATTAAAAACTTAAACATCCCTCAAACAAATGGGATAAATTCGAAAACTGGTGATTAATATAAATAGTGGTGATCAATACAAACATTGAGTGGTGATTGCAGTCGGTGATTTTGTCGATAAACGATTTTTTCTTCGTGTGATATTAGTTTTAGGAACTTTTTCTTAGTGTTAGTGGATATTTTTAATGATGGAGGAGCACGGAGGTAAGTTTCGTTTTTTTTCCTTTTATTGGTTTTTTACGAACAATTTAAAAATTATCTATTTCAAACAGTTCGAACTTTGTCCATGGTATTAAATCTCTTAGGGAGCAGCGTAGTTGCCTGTAAAACTGTACAATTTTTTTTTTCGGAATACGATGCGATGTTTTTCCTCATAGAAAATTTTCTATTCTGATTTTTTTTATTCCTCTTTTATTCCACATTTGGTCTTCCTGGAATTTCTAAAAGATCACGGCAAACATCTTGAAAATGGCTGTGGGACTCTGACGTCATTGATAAATCGTCGTAAATTGATTAAGGAGCCCAAGAGACACTCCCTTACCAATCTTTTAGTGTAATAGCCTTTTGCCTTAATAGGTATAAGGTATGTATATATTTACTATATGTTTATCAACGGTATACATATACTATATGTATAGTTTGTAGTTACATAACTTTGATTACATTTTTTTTTTAAGTTTTTTTTACTATGTAGCTGTGGCCTATGTTAAAGTTACCAGTTCTTTTCATTTTAATAATTCTAGAACGTTCTTGTGTATTTTGTTTTGTTCTCGAAGACGCTTGCGCGCCAATATTATAATGTCTAGTTTTGGATATTTTCATAATAAAGTTATTTCTATACGTTGCAAAATGTTCTAGAGATGCAATATTATTGTTTTAATAACTTATTAAGTAAAGTACTGAAGAACATAATTATAAATTAAATCGGAACACTTTAAATTCGATGTTTATTTTTAAATTTCTTCGTTATTATTTTATTGTTTGTTGTTTATTTATCGCGCGCTCTGTTTTTTTCCTGGTGAGGTGGGCAGAGATCCAAGTAATTTTAACCTTTGGCACGTTAGCAATAGAAGACTATGATCGTTCGTTATAAAAATGTTGTTTGTTTCTAATGGATGATATATGTGAGTCTAATTAAATGTATATATTGGGCTTACGGTGTAAGGAACCATCCCCTCTATATATAGTAAAATATAGTATATAATGCGTAATAAAAACTTGTGAGAAACTTCACCGTAGGCTTATGTGCCAAAGAGAGTTTAAAGTATTTCCTTGCTTCAAACAAAGTTTGCAATCACCAACCATTTTTCCATATGTGGTAATTACTTGAATTTCTCCTCGAAACGTTCATTGAAAGAGATTGGGGAGCCTTTCTCTTTCCCTTTTTCTGTCTTAATAATTCATTTGGTACTTGGCAAAAGTATAATGTCAAAGTCTAAAGTCTGGCGTCTACGACGTATGTTTCAGCGATCGTCCAAATTACATCAAAATAACGTATAATAACATATAAGAATATGTTTCGTAAAAAGTACGCCCAAGAAAGTAAGTAGGTATTAAGTACCGCCCAAATTACCCAGGTCTATTTGTGTTTAAAGCACGTGCTTTCGTAATAACGAGGAAGAAATTCTGTAAGAAGCTTTAATGAAAGCTAGAGACCACATTTAATGAATGCATTGCAAACAAATGGACTCATATTTTATAAATGAAATATTATTAAATAAATAATATTATTAATTTAATTGCATTGCGCACCGACCTGCCTGTCAAGACATAGATAAAGGAGTAATATCTTAGTCACACATAAGTAAAAAGTAACGGGGTAAAAAGCTAATGTATGATTGAATTTCATCTATGGAATTGAGCGATTTTTGTCATCCAAATTTTAAACCTAATACTGTGATTTTGTAGCTTTGAAAGGACTTTAGAATCCCATTTCTATACGTAGATGTCTATGGAGCAGAAGAACGGGAAAACCCATGGAAATATAAAAACGTTCTTCTCACAAGTTAATCTCAGAACCGGTTGGATCCACAGGACTTGGTTAGATCCACTTATAGTGCTAAGTACATGACTTACATCATCAAATCAAAGTAAAGTCAAAATCAAATCAAATCAATTTTATTTGCATAAAACATGGTGTACAAAGTTGTTATAAGTCATTATTAGAGCAAACATGTTTTGCTTATATCACAGCATGCAAATACATATTATAGGTTACATCACAATGTCCCCCGTAGTTTACACGTTAAAAAAATCTTCTAAAACATTTTAACTGACGAAAAAAAAGATAAGTTTCTCAATTCAGCAAATAGGGGATAATACAACTTTTTTTTTCTTTGTCCGTCGGATAGTTTATTGAAAAGTATTGGACACGTATTTTTTCTTTTTTCACGTGGTCATAAAATTACGGAGATATATTGAGTTGAAATGGCGCATGACGTCACATGTGGGTAAGTATTATACCTACTTGTGACGTAGTAAGCCCCCACTCTCCAACTTTAATGAGTTTTAACTAAGTGATTTTTTGATATTTTGATAAAACAAAAAATACGTGTCTAATATTTTTGTATTACCTGCCTGACGGACAAAATAGAATGTCGTTTTCTTTACCCAGTCCGGTCCCCTATTGTCGCGGCTGCAAAAGGCGAAAGACGCTTGTACGCACTGTCATTGCAATCATGGTTTTGTTCTGGACTTTACCTGAAAAGCTTCTATTTACTGAGATTAGGATATCAAAATTTTAATTCTTTCCCAAGTAAAAAAAATAAAGATTTTAATTTTACAACTTTTATTTAAACACTTTCATGACTCGTGTACAATTCATTGCATCCATCAAGCATATTGTTTTGACTACATTGCATTGCGTCCTACAGTAAACTATGCTTTTTCACCCTATGATTTTATCAGCGGTAGCTTGAACTTTAGATTTGTGTCTAGTTGGTGGCAATAGGCTTCCCCTATTAAGTGGGATATAAACTTAACTGGCGCAATGTGGTTGCTTTATATAAGGAAAATCTCTGCCTAACTCTTGAGCGTCTACAGGAGTAAGGTTTGTTTATGTTATATTCTTGTCCTTGAGTTTAGTGTTGTATAAACATTTATTCGAAGTATAAGGAAAGCAAAATACTTAATTTTAATAACGACAACAGTTACAGTATAATTTGCTATTCACTTAATAATATTTCATGCAAAGTTAAAAGACATTGGTCCAGACATACACCGTGTAAATCACCTCATCACGAAGCCGTCAACCAAGCATTCTGTACATGAAAATAAGTAACTTTACGCAAAAATTATTGCTGGGAGACGACTTTTTTTGGGGCTTGTAAAATCCTGTTTTGTGGTAGGACTCAATGTAACGCACTCAAAACATTGTGCTGATGGACGGATTGAATAGTACGGGGGTCGTGGAGGTGTTTAAAGTAAAAATCTTACATTAAAAACTGGTATATAAAAAAAAACTTGTCAAAAAGATGGAACTTTGACCCCTAATATCTCCGTAACTAGAAGGTTCCCAGGTATGGTGTAGAACAAAAAAATTATCGCAATGACAGGGAGAACCAGTGCCTTTCGGATTCGTTAAGAGGTGTTTTACACCCTTTATTTCTTTTTCTGTTCGTTGTTATAAAATTGTATCAGAGAAAGTGTGTTAAACTACATAAAATAAACACAAGATTATGATAAACAAACATTAAATTTGACATTGAAAGTCATGCATTATATTGAAATTGTAAGGCCTTCTTGCCTGATAGAGTACGACACAAAACTTTCAGAGTTTGTGTAGAAGGTACTGACTGCACTTCTAACTTAAATTCTGAAACGGCACGACAATGGGGACAGCACGATTGGCACAGTAGCTGAGCGATTGGCTGCTGGGATGTGAGTCGCGGGTTAGATATTCGCACGGAATAAAAATGATAGGGCCTACAGTTAGTTGTTCCGGGTCTGGCTGTGAGTTTAAATGTCGTAGATTTCTCCAGATGCTGACCTACCTTAGTACAGCGTTTTATTATATAAAGATTTCAGGTGGTTGGGTATAGCTTTGTTACCATTGATTTACGGCCTACTCTGTAGTTATATTTAACACATAAAATGCAGTATTAAATAAATAAAGCGATAGGAAATAAACAAATAAAATCCATAATAAAAATATCGTAATCTTTTTTTTTATGCATGATGAATGACGTGATTAATTAGGTAAACATGTAATTTATATCATATTTAGTAAAAAAGAATATTATTGTCTTCTACGATTTCTTAACTCGAAAACAGCTTATCATTTTGACATGTGACTTTCGTCACCGAATAGAGATGATAGCCGGACGTTTGTAAAAGTTCAGTCATCAATCCCTTTTGTCCGGACACATTCGGTAAAGTACCGTCTGATTAGGTATCAGTTGCTGCGGTCTTTTACAGGTTGAACTAATGCATTTTCATGTTGAACTATTATGGCTTTGTACAACTTAATCAGTGGTTTTTAATCTTAACTATTTATAATAGCAAATTATCTTATTGTGACTGTATGCGTACCAGTTTTGATCTTTGCAACTTCACTATGGATTTCGACGTGGTTTTAACGCATCAATATAATTTGACAGAAGACAAATCTTTTCTGTAAAACCTACATTTTAGAAAAAGCTTATTTCTTAAACCTCGTAAAACCACAATAAAAAATCAATGAAACAACCACAACGTAATAAATACTAACCACGACAATCGAGGAAAACCAGCGCAAACGCAAGTCTTAATAGTTTCATAGTGACGTCACTTCGAAAGATTGATAATCTAAATAAGTAAATAAATAAATGCTTGTTAGTAAGGGCTACCTGGCTCAGGTGCCAACATACACAAACAGTTTGTATCGGAAATACATATTAGTAGATCATACAAATATTTAGACTGAAACAGGAAATGATCTTGCGTACGTCGGACTGCGCTTTTTGGGATGCTGGTATTCAAGTTTGCTGTTTAATCAGATGTTACCAAACTTGTGATATTATTGATTAAAAACTATTGCATGTAAAGTTATGACAAAGATGTGTGGAGTGACTAGAATGGATATAGGAATATATGGTATGGAATTAATAAAAAAAATAAGAAGTTTGATATAGGATTGGAACAGGAGCCAGAGAGAGGAAAAAATTAAATTAGCTCAAAAATTAAAGCTGAGAAGAGAATTGTCTGTCTTGGTACGTGTATGTGATGAAGAGGAATGAAACGCATGTCACTAAAAAGATGAATGGATAGCGTAATAGGAAGAAAACGAAATGAATGATGACAGCTAAAATGGAAGTATGGAAAACGCTCTAAAAGCGATTGTTACTTATCTAGGTCGTAGGAGTATAGACGGTTACGGGCCGGTAACGGGATAGCTCATCGCCCGTCTGTGTTATGACGACAGGCCGTGTCGACGGCGAGTTCGATGTCAGAAAATTGGAAGGTGTCTGAGAGGGCCGATGCCTGCCAGGGCTGCAAGACTCTTCGAAAGAGATACCGTGACCCTGGAACGCAATGGGCTAAGAAGGAACATGGATGGGTTTTAGTCAGAACAATTCTGGCACTCCCTTCCACTCCGCCCAGATCGGGAGGGGTCATTTGATGATTTCCCAAAAGGGGTAAACACGGTCATAAACAAATGGATTTAGTCACTCCAAAACACACATTCCTATAATTCCCACTAACAGGTACAAAACACATTATATCATCAAAGTAAATAAACACGAGTGAGCCCTCCTCGTGCTCGTTAGTTATATAAATAGACATCACACTGTCATGGCCGCCGCACCGCTTTCTTTATTGAACCGTGCTTCTAATTGATTGCTTTCACGCTGTTCTGGGAATTGGGATGAAAATATAACGTAATTAAAACAACAGGTTGCTCGTGTCATAGAATATTTTGTATCTGACTGAAGCCGAAAATGTTTCTGAAGTTTTCAAAGTGCAACGTATTAATAATCCAACGATTCCAGAAGAAAGTACTACCTATGGGAAATTATAAATGCACCCTGGGTACATACGAAATGCTGACCTCCATCGAGACCTAAAAGTTGAGTTCATCGAAAAAGTTATACAAAAATCTGCAGAAGCTCACGAACAGAGACTTTATCAGCATGTGAATGTCGAGGCGATCCAGCTTCTTGACCAGACGGACATAGTGAGAAGACTAAAAAGAACAAAACCGTTCGAGTTAGTGTTTAGTGTTCGTAAAAGTGAATGGTGTAATGTAGCATAAGTGTTACGACAACTGTCATAGACCTACAAATGACAGCCGTGATCAACGGCTTAACGTACTTTCCGAGGCACGGAGGAAACTCGGTATGCAATGGCCCACCCACGGACCAACCTAGGCAAATGCGTTTATAAGTTTGAAAATCAAAAGGAAATCGACTTTCATAGTATGGGCATGTGATAAGCAGGGAAGAATCGCATGTGACTAAAAGAGTGAAAGAATGATGAATATGCACGTTGACGGATGGAGAGGGAGAGGAAGACCGAGGAAACGGTGGATGGATTGGGTGAGGAATGACTTGACTGAAAAAGGAATGGAAAAAAAGTGTTGCGCCGGTCCCAAGTATCATGGGACAAGGGCAAAGTGATGATGATGGTGTATCAGCTGCATTTTGCCACATCGACTTTGTAAAGTGTTATTTCAACTAGGGGGAGCTTTAGTACTTTGAGAGTCGTTTCTATTTTTAATACACATGACTGCCATGGTTTACCAACCTCTTTTATTGTATATAGAATAGAGCTAAGAGGCTATAATTGATTGTTTTCATGCTGTTACGGAAATAGGGAAAAAATAGCTCGTCTCAGCAGGTTATCGTCTAGTTAAGGTGCCGACAGACGGCACAGTTTCACACGCATTCTGCTCGCGATTTATTTGTTGATGGATTCGGACGGTGATGTTCTTTGAACCCGACCTTTAGATGTGCGAGTTCTTGTTTTGATGAATTGACGAGAGACATCTTGTTTTACAGGTGGAAGTTTCGTTTCAGTTTTGGTGCCTGTTTTTCAAAAACTCCTAAGCGAAAGATAGATGTTTGTGGTCATCCTCCATTTAGGTAGATCCCTACCTAAATGGAGGAAATGACAATCCTCTTTACAGCAGTTATTTTTATCTTCTTAGCTACGAAATAGCCTAAAGTTTTATTACACTAGTGCCTTCACTAAGCTGTCAAGCAAGCGTTCTATGCATCAAACTAAGTAACTCTATGCAAAAATTATTACTAGGAAACGACTTTTTTTAGGGTGAAAAATCACGTTTCACGGTAGGACTCCATGTAAGGCACTCAAAACACTGTGCTGATGGACGCGTTGCATAATACTGAGGTCGGGGAGTATTTAAAGTAATGTTATAACACTAAAAAACAATAAAAAAGAGAAATTTGGCACTTGCACCCCCAGTATATCGGTAACTAGAAGGTTCCCAGATATGGTCTAGAACAAAAAAAAAATTCCAATTACGCAGAAAAGCAGTGCCTTTCGGCGTTAAGGGTATTTTTACTACCTTAATACAGCTTTATTTATATTCTCTTCTATTCTAGGAAGTTATAAAGTTAGATAAGGCGTTGAAAGGACGAGTGTACGTACTTAACCAGTGACGTCAAAGGATGAGTTCAATGACTTGTGATGTTATATCGACAAAACGTTTTGCGAAAAAAAAATGGTGGTTAACCTGAAATCAATCAAAAATTCAATTTTTTTTGATTTTACATAGGCCTACATGGGCACTTGTAAAACGTCGACAAAAAGGTTCTCGGTTCGGGTTGGTCGTTTCCTATGGAGAAGAACTGGCAAGAAACTCCATGGTTACTCTTTTAAAATCATTTGGTTTCACAATATTTCTATGTTACAGTGTTAGTACTTATGTATGGGAGGACATCGTAGGCCCGACAATAAGTCGTTGCTTACTACAAAACGTAGAACAAGATAAAAAGTGACCAAGGATCTAGGAATCTATAAGGCTTACAATGTCCACACATTCAAAGTCAATCGTTTGATAAAAAAAGAGTAGCAGTATACAACAACAAAAAAAAGGAAATATTATGAAAAGACCAAATTAAAAAGTGACACAAATGTTGTCATCCGTGCTGTAACTATTCTAAACAAAATGGTGTAACGATTTAAAAATTACTGTATAACATTTGATAAAAAAAAGAAAGATTAGAAAAAATATAATAATAAGATTGAGAATAATTAGAGACATCCACACATTTGTGTGGATGTCTCTAATTTATGACCTAATTTATCACCGTTTATGACCTACCAGGGAACCAGGGATGCACGAAGGGGCAACGGCCAAACTTCTCTACCTTCTAGAATGAAAAAAAAATAATCATCACCTTCTGCCACTCCTATCCTGTTATTTGGGGTCGGCGCACCACTTTTTTTCCATTTTCCTCTGTCTATCATCACGCTATCATTACTCCTTTTTCTTTCATATTCTCTTTGCTTCAAACAATCCATCCATTTTTTTTTGGTTAGGTTGAAATAATACAAGAAAAAAAAAATCGGCCTAGCCTTTTCCCAAACTATCTTGGAGTCGGCTTCCAGTCTAACCGCATGCAACTGAGTAGCAGTATTTTACATGAAGCGACTGCTTATCTGACCTCCACAACCTAGTAACTGTGTAATATGATACCCCTTGGTAAGACTGGATGTCAGAATGTTGGCTTCTGACTACTCGTAACGACTGTGAAAGATATACAAACGACAGCCGGGACTAACGGCTTAACGTGCTTTCATAGGCACGGAGGAAACTCGGTGTGTAATTATTGTCACCCATCCACGGACCAACCTCGGCAAGCACGGCTTAACTTTAAAGATCGACCCGTGCGGCTGGTATTATATAGTCAAGAACACAAATAATAATTCAGTTGATATTTTAAGATAACAAGACTGTTAGATTTGACCGGCACTAGCAAAAGACATATAACGTAACATAACAGCTCGCCTGTAATCCATAATTGGTATTGCGGTGATGTATCTTGTCAAAATCAAAAGTCTGTAATCCAAATTAGGCGGATACAGCATATTTTAATGACAAAATTTACAAGCGACAGCCGGGGGAAAAAAAACCAATTACAGTTGGCCCGACCCGAATCGAACCCTAGAGCTCATACTTTTATTTCATTACCTTGATCGTTACATTCGATCATTTACTGTTCATGCTGTACGCCTTTGTAATTCAGATCCACTTCCACTCCTTGCGGGAAAGCCGTTCGCTAATCGTTAAGTGTTGAAGAAAAGAATTTGGTCAGTGGGTCGTCTTAGGGTCGGGAAGCCAAAAAGTCTGACATCCAGTCTTAACCAAGGGGTATCGTATTCCCCAGTTACTGGGTTGTGGAGGTCAGATAGGCAGTCGCTTCATGTAAAATACTGGTTCTCAGCTGCATCCGGTTAGACTGGAAGCCAACCCCAAGATAGTTTGGGAAAAGGCTAGGCAGATGATGATAACGATACTGAGAATGTATTAAAAAGCGTGCACGACTTGGTGATGAAGAATTCCCAAAACCACACTTAAAAACAAAACAAAAACACAGAAGTCTACTGACCTCATGACTCAATTATAACATAATACCTATTGATCACAGTGTCGTTAAACCGTTCGTCTATCTGAAAGTGCCCCGATCATCGACTCTTAATAAATAAACAAAATAATAATGTTTATGTAACCTCTCACTAATTGTTATAATTAAACCAAAAGTTGAAGCACCGATTGACATAATGGAAAGGTCGGGTGTAACTCATTGATAACACGGTGATAGATTTGCGTAGGGGTAAGTTGAGAGTCATTTAATTTAATATTTATTTATTTACTTAAATAAATTAATAAATATTTCAGTCAACTTATCCTATTGCAGTATTTGCAGTAGTTCGCTGTTGCACATAGGGCTCTCTCAAGCTGCGCCATGTCCATAACCCGTTTTCCATCGCATTCGAAACATCTCTCCAAAATGATTGAAAAAAAATCGTCTAATATATCGGAAATCAGCCCAGTGCTGGGAGTACTAGGCTGATTATGATGGGGAAATAAGGAAGTAAACCCATAATAGTGCGTTGATGTCAGTATCAAGGTGATTGCCACAGTATAGGAGACTTATCAGTTAATAACGCAGCCACTCAACCGCCTCACGATACGATGATAACTTTCTAAATACTGGTATTATGCAGACAAAACTAGGCTTTTAGTTTTTCTCTCACCATATCGGCCTATTTTTGGACATTATAATATAATACAATGTAAGCACCTGATACATCATTGCACCATACCGTCGCAAAGCCGTACGTACGCAGTGGTGTTTAACACTCATCTCAGGAAACATGTGGCCATGTCAATCGTGGCAAGCTCAAGAATCTGGACTACTACTGAATAAAATCTGAGAGAGCGCGAACAAAACTGGTAGAACGGACGTTTGTTCTACTAAACTTTCTTCGTGGTCGAAGCTTGTGGTCTGGTCGTGGTTTAGTGCGCGAGGTCCTTAAGACCCTTAGTTGCGATCACACGATATCGCTCGTCTGCGCAGTTTGGTGGTATCGTATGAAACTCTCCTAGATCAACGATGCATATTTCAATTTGATACAATATTTTCCAATTGATATGCAGAATCTTTCAGTTTTAGGAAAATCTCTCTTGTAAAATCATTGCAAAAAAATAATGTTTGTATGCATGCTATGCCTATCAATCATTAACTCACGGAACTATGCATAGTAATTACGCATTATAACCTGCATCATAAGTTTTTGCTACAGTTTCTAGTAAGACTAAGTGGAAAGATTTATTAATAATAATCTTTGTTTCCTGCATTGATAAGAAATAGGACATGGTTCATTAAGATAAAATATATTTAAATTGATGCAGTACAATGCTCGTTAGATTGATATTGATTGACTGGCTATCCAGCTTTACTAATTAAGAAATCCTGCTACAGATCTCTTTAGAAAATAGGACAATTGAGACAGTGTTTTAGCATATTTGGCCTATAAAGGGTCCACAGCTGCGATACAGGCGTCCTCTCTGTGAAAGAGAGGGTGGACTATAAATCCTACATGTGATTTCAAGTCATCATCATATCAACCCCGAATCACCTTATGCCGGGTATAACCGTCCCCTTTCTTCTGCCGTACTTCTCGGTCATCGCGAGGGTAAGTTCGTAATGTTTTATTCGCATACAAAGATTCTTACGCAACCAAGCAACAACATTGCACTTTTCCCCGTCAGTAATTGACCCATCAGCAATATTATCACTTTCCATAACAGGCAGACAACACCAATTCACAACATTTAATCATTACCAGATATCACCAATCATCATCTGTTTATCAATCAATCATACATAAAAGCAATTCGCGCACGCAATCTTGTTGGAACCACTTTGAACTGGGCGAAACTGGATATCACCGGTTCTGGCAGGATTTTTACGGTTCCTCGGTGGTGCAAGTAGTGCAGTGACTGTGTAGATAGATTACAATTAAAGTTGATTGGTGTTGATGCGTTTGTCAGAGGATTAATTTAAGATTAAACGAATGCCGCCCTGGACAAATATTTCATCGTGGTGCAAATATTTCTCAATTAACTCGTTGGTTTGTTTTTAATTTATGTTTTGTTTTATGAGAGCTTTATGGCGGGATGATTTGGTACTTGAAGCTGCGCCTTGTTAGTGAAGTCGGGATTAATGATAACATTGATAACGCTGTTTTGCGTCACATCTGTAATCTGTGAAGGTTTAGGGAGTCGGTTTATAGCTATTGCGATTAATGGGACAGACTGATGATGTAATCAATACTTTTGATAAACATAAGTTTTGTTTGTTGGATGTTAACTTTAATATTGCAGTTTCTAGCATTCAGGAGATTAAGTTTAAGAAAATAATTAAGCAGGATTATTACCAAAGCTAGTTTGAGGTGGCGCAGAAGAAGAACCTAGAAGGATATGGCGAAGGCATTTGCCCGGCAGTGAGACATACAAGGCTATTCAAAACAAAAAAAAAAACACCAAAGTAAGGCCTTGCTTATAATCCTTATAAATCTTGTGAATTATCAAAGAGTCGGTCGGTCAGAAATTTAAAGATGCTCGTTCTAAATATCCCGAAATGTTATTCACATTGAAATTCTTACCTTTATTGCAGTCAGTAGTTTTGTAGACACATTAGTACACGGTAGTCTTTTATTTTATTTACAAGAACTAAGATTCCCGAGGTATCGACGCTGTACTTAAAATATTCCTGTGAAGGTATGTGTCACAAAAATCACAAAACTTGATAGCACCGACCTTGCAAATACTGACCTAGTCAGGTTAGTAACATCCAGATAAAGCGTGACATATGAGCAGTGTCAGACAAAACTTCATGGTACATAATGATCAGTCACAGCATCGATTACAGACTCACTGATAAGATGCGTGTAAAGAATGGCATTGTTTCATGTTCTTACTTCAATAAGAAAAATGAGAATTAAGCAATGCAAATTTAATTTCAAGATCATCACTGAACTGCAGGACTGCTTTGTTGGTCTAGTGGACGCAAACGCAACTTCTGAGCGTGAGGGCCTGGGTTCATTTTTTTCGGGTCGGGCATATTATTATTGGGTATTTCCATCGGGAACTTCTTAGTGGCCGCCAAGATCTGGTCCAGATTTGTCCGGTTTATAGCAATAGGCTCACATCTTTCATGGGACTTAAACATAACTGGCAAAGTGTGAGTGTACTATTAGGAACACCTCTGCCTAATCCTTCTGGGATTACAGGCGTGATGTTATGTTTATCATCACCGAAGACTGAAGTTTGGCCATTCAATTTCATCATCATCATCATAATTATATCATCTATAATGTTCCCACTGCTGGGACTGGACTGGCCTCCTCTCTATGAGAGGGAGTGGGCTGTAATCCACCACGCGGGCCCAGTGCGGGTTGGTAGATGTCACATGTCTTCGAATTTTTAGTTCTAGGACATGCCGGTTTCCTCACGATGTTTTCCTTCACCGTTTTTGAGGGCAGCGGTGATGAAATAAATTACACAAAGTAGTGCGCCTGCCTGGGTTCGAACCCACGGCTTACTGTTCGTCGTCAGGGCTGACACCACTGGGCCACCGCTGCTCTCTTAATTTGATCTTTTAATGTAAGTCACTTCTCTTGCGTGAACGTCACAGTATAGAATCAGCCAATAATATTGGGAACTGCTGGGCCACAGGCCTCCTGTCTGTAAGACGGAGCAAAATCAAAATTCATTAACTTTCCTGAAAAATTAACAAGTTACTTGATTTCTCTAAAACATGATCTCGATGAAGGGTATCAATAGAATTATTACACTATAGTTACTAGTATACGAGAAACATGGAAATAATCGTAAAATATAATTTTCTAATTAAGTGTTTCCTTTCTTGAGTTTTATTGTGTTCTTATCTTTATTTTTTCTTACCAACGGCCGTGATTACAAAAGTATTATGTAATTTCCATTCTGCCCTGTCAATAGTCATCAGTTACTTCTTTTTCCTTGTAATAATTACTCACACAATCCCTACATCTTCTCTTTGGTCTTCCTCTCCCTTATTTTTTTTTATGAATGGCATCTCGCAGTTCAACCTATGAGGTTGTCGTCTGCTTAACCGGACTATCCTGTGGGTGCCTTTAGAGTAAGGCCTCCAGCCAGGGCATAAAAATTTACAAACTAAGCGACTACACGCTAAGGGCACCCCCTGTGGGGTACGAGCCTCGGCATAGGACGTCGCTGAAGGAGGACTGCATAGGGACAGGCTGGATCTGAATGGTGTCATTATTTAGGGACTGATGTAAAACTACTGCCACAGCATCGCGGGCTGGCTCGAGCGAGGGTCGGGGAGGGCAAGGACCGGGACGTCGCGACGGACCTCGACGGCGAGGTCGGAAAGACGGTTTGCGTCTGAACTTTTTAAGAGTACTAGTCTCTTTGCTACTTTCCTGGAGGAGGGTGATAGCATCATCGGGGGTGACGAGAGTATGCCTCGGACGGCGTACTGAACTAATGCGCGAGGGTTCGTAACGGGCGGCCGCTGCAATCAGGGGATATACGGTGCTTAATGGCGTTATCGAAGAAACTCTTCGAAAGCCGTTTCATAAACTGGAGGACAGTGGGCATTCTAAGGTCTACGTGTAGACGGTCATTACGGACATAAAAAGGGGCTCCCGTGACTCTACGGTTCCTCTCCCTCTCCATCCATCAACATTTATATTCATCGCTATTTTATTCACATGTGTTTCATCCCTCCTTATTCCACAACACATGTCTATTCTCATATATTACCTAATTTTACAATCAACATTTTGTCAAACCAAAAACGACTGAAAATCTTCTCATGTCTCACTAAATAATGAGTAGTTTTCAGACAATCAAGCCACAGTTTGGCAAATGGCCGGTGATGACAGCTTGCATGGTAATTAGGTAGTAGGAAGACACTATTGTAAATCTTTATTTGTATTACTAAAATATTCAGCTATATTATACACACCACCGAAAACCGCTTCATAGAATATTATTATGTCGATTGTTCTTGCTACTTGTCATATCAATAAAACAAGTGAATAGGTAACTACTTTCTTTGCAATCTTTGCAAGGCCGTTGACTTGGAACGATAATTTATCAGGTGTCAAACAATAACACTGGAACTATTAATGAAATAATACGTAAACATGTTACTAAATAACTGAATTTAACTTTTGTTTCGCAATATTAAGCAATTAAGAACATTGAAGATTGTGTGGCTTCATAATTAAGTAACTTACGTACTTATAAGCTATTATAATAATTCTTATTCTACCTTTGTACAAGCAAGGTGATATTAGAATACTTTATTGTACACCAAAATTGAAACATAACGGTTTTACAATACTGCTAATTCTATGGTTACAATGGCTGTCTTATCGTTCATAACGATATATTCCAGACAACTTTTGGATATTGTTAGGGAATTACACAGAAGTTTAAAATTTGCTACGAGTACTGCAAACGAACATTGATAACGAAATTTTGCACGGAGCTTGGTGATAAATGAAAATGGTGGTATTTCTACTTCTTTTCGTGTCCATTAGCTACATCTAATTTTTTATCCGGCCAGGGACTGGTTACTTGGATCGTTCTTCGATGGATTCCTAGAATGTTCATTGTGTCTGTATACTCTTAAGGTTCATTTTAACTTTAGCCATTGGCATTTTGAATCTTCCAGAGCCCATTTACTTGTTTCTGTGGCTCCTTAGATGCTGATTTCTTAATGTTTTTCTTTTATTGTCTTGTTTATAGATGATGTTATGTCCCCTCTTATTTCAGTAATAGTTTTAAGTATGAATGTGGATGGGTATAAGAGTAGAGGAATACCAGGGCAACGTTGAATGGACTGTATGAAGGACGATATGGCAAGAAAGGAGGTGTCTGATGTGATGACAAGTAATAGAAAAGTGTGGAAGAAGAAGACATGCTGGTTTATGGTAGGAGAATGAATGATGACGAGTATATAGTCCATATTCACTATTCTCTCACAAAGTACTTAATTGTCTAAAATAATTGTCTGTGTAAAATAAATCTTTACCTCTCAATTCTTTTAAAAGGAATGCTGCAACGTGAAATAGCGAAGATTTATAAATAAATAACTTTCGAGAGTTTCTTGAACTCTCATGAATCGTGTGAAATCGTACAATTTACGGGAGAGAAGTGGGTTATTTTAGATTTATAGACGATAGGCCACTTGGTACTTTAAATTGTGTTTAAACTAAAAACATTAAAAAAATGTTGCTCTATGCAGGACTGTAAACTTTTGTTCTGTTTTGTTTATAATATGACTTCATTTTCCTTATCTAGCTTTGATAATTGTCTACATGCCGTTTGGTAACTTTCCCATTTAGAAAAAAAAAACAAAAGACGTGCAAAACAAGTGAAATACAGTGCCATTTCGTTCTTTATAGGTATTTGTAGGGCGACTCCGCTACTGAATGTCGAAGTTTGAAATGACGACGTATGATAGTTGTAAAGTAAGGATCTCGATGTACGCCAGTTCGAAAGTTCACTGGAGCGAAGTATGCAAGGCCGACGTATCGTTAGATATCACTCATTATGAAACGGAAATGCAATGTGTTTACGGTGTCCTAGAACTAAAAATTCGATGACTTGTGACATCTACGATCCCACACTGACCCCGAGTGGGTGATTATAATATTTTCTCACTCTCTCTCATAGAGGGGAGGCCTGTGTCCCATTAGTGGGAACATTATAGGCTGATTATGCATACTTTTTAGCCTGGTAGTACAATCCACAACAAACAAAACGCGGTCGAAGTGGTGGACATAAGCTAGTAAATAATATTTTCCATATGAAAACTTCAATGTTCCGTATCCATCGGCCGCTCCACGACAGTATCAGTGTGTTGTGTCGGATCAGCTGTTGGCACCGGGTCTCATGTATTTATACTTTGTTGGCAGAGAGCAAGGAGCGAGTGCAGAGGGCGCCCTTCGAGACTGCGCTGCATCACGCCGGTGAGTGACCAAAACAATCTTTTATTATAATAGGTATACGTTTAATGCTGATGACTTCATCATCTATTTCATGATGTACTTGATTGTTAATGTTGCTGTTTTGGCAATTGGCTTGATAACTGAAGATTAATTTTGCTACATTGATTAAGAGATCATGTAATTTTTCCATCATTATACCTCAGGGGAACCGGACAATTTTTCATAACAGTACTAGGAGAGCAGAGCTCACATAGATAAAGTTATTATTTTGTGAAAGTAATTATTATGCATTATTTTGAGCAAACAAATGATGTTCGCGGGTTTTTTTTATTTTTTATTAACAAATCGCGAACATTTTCATGAAAAATAAATACCTATTTGTATGTTTTCGGTTTTTAAATAGTGGCCAAAAGACTTATTTTTTATATTTGGACTTGAAGTAGGTCCAGATAATTAGGATTTGACGCTTAACGGTTGATGATGCACCCAAATTCAGCAAGTTTCCTTCTATTTTTCAAGACTCCATTTAGTTTCATTTCAACTCTTTTGGACATGAACATTTTCCGTTTAGGCAGCCTACCAGCTATTTAAGCGACATAGGCTTTTCAATTCCATTTTCATTCGAAAACATTTGTCATGAGAAGTAAATTTGATTAAGAGGAAAATGTAATGGCTCGGAACGGATATTCGTTATCCGGTCCAGACGCACGGCGTCGATGGCTAGACGAAGGGATCGATTGAAACCATTAGCGACGGGTTTTTCCCTGCCTACCCAGTGGGGGACCTGCCTTTCAAGTGGTATAAGCTATAATTACTGTTTTTAAAAAAATAATGTCGAACTGAAAAGAGAGAAATAAAACTGTGCATAAGTTACTTATGGAGTTTCGCAAATGATATAAACTTTCATCCTTTATGGGAAAATGATTTTCAAGAAAACTTTTCCTCGTCACTTTTGTTGTGCAAATAAGGAACTCTATTGCGAGAAAGGTTTCTAAGGTGACCGTGTCACTGAATTTAAGATCAAGTGCGTGTAGATTTTATCAGAGTGAACGGCAGACTAGCGTAGAAGCGTCGAGATTGGAACCAGCAATGAAAAGCTTCCCAGCAATGGGAGAAGTAGGGTTGTGGATGATACTGATTATGTAAGGTTAAATGGTGTTGTTAGAGAGCAACAGATCCGTAGTAAAAAAAATAACTAGCTGTGATCAACAATTTTGTTTCCAAGACTGATAGATCGTATTCTTTCAAGGGAGTTGTATCAGCAGCACCTGGAAATTCGTCATTTCAAATGTATACGTTATTTACAAAGAGGTAAAGTTGTGATCTAGGGGGTTATATTTGGAAATACTAATCCGATCCGAAAATTATTTGACTAATCGGAAGCTATTTACATTATCCCCAAATGTCAAAGGCTGTATTTAAAACATTCCCGTAGAATATTATACAGCCATGTCACGAGCGAACCAGCGGGCAATACCTAGTACAGCGTAAATGCTAGTTTTCAGATTATCGTTAGTTGCGAATTACTCATAACTCTTGCCAATAACTCAGGCAGTCGATCAAGGCGGAGCAGACGTGGGAATATTGCCATTTCGATAAACAATGTCTAATAAAAACTACAATGTCTCGTGGATCCGACTGTTGTTTATGTCTGGGATATCTGCGGCTTTTGAGGTTGACCAGTCTGGGTACATTAATAACTATTCCATGTGTGTTTGATGTTTTCAGAAAACGATTATTAAGGAAAAGATGATCTTTTACACAATAAAATGTTTTCGCGAATGTTAGAACGGATTACTGTTACCGATTGTTATATTTGGTAAAGTATAGACATAATTGTTAAAAAAAATACATAGGTAGACACAATGGTATAATAATAATTTAAAACTTAAATTCTTTATCTGTCATAGGGTGCTTAGCACACTGTCTCACTTAAAGAGATTATCTATATTATTATATATTATTATCTATTCTGACAGTGTTGAAGGCAGATAAGCTCTCGTTTTATTTTATTCCCTTGACTACAAGATACTTTAGCAACTCGCAGAATGTTCCAAAAAACGGCTGAGTTTCCCGGTCTTCAAACAAATATAAATACATTTGGAGCTTTTGGAAAGTTACAGGAACTGAAGACTGAATTTTGAGTATATTCAATGTAGAGTGCGGCTAAGGCGAAGAGTGTCACATGTCAATCAATTGATGATATTTCATAAAGTGACGTATGATGTTGCGTTGTGGACCCCTTTGTAACTGACTCTAATAATTTTCAGCAGATTTAACATGCTATGAAATGTGGGAAGACATCCCGCGGCGGATTAAGAAGCAAATTAATCAAATATGTTACAACTTTTTATAATTACTGATTAGTATAATTTTTTACCAACCCGCACTGGGCCCGCGTGGTGGATTAAAGCCCGCTCCCTCTCATTGAGAGGAGGCCTGTGTCCCAGCAGTGGGAACATTATAGGCTGATGATGAATATTATTTTTAAAACTAGATAACTAAAACTAAAATAACAACAAATTATAAAAGGGCGTCAAAAAACTCCTCCTCAACGCTGTCAACTGGTAACGTGCCCAAGAGACTGGCGGCGTTGCCACGTTGTATGGCAATACTTAGCCTCTGGCCAAAGTAAAAAAAAAAATGTTTTTATAATATTTACTAAACTGGCTTTAAAGTAGTTTTCCGGTTTCCTCACGAGTTTCAAATAATAGTGAAAAACACTGTAATTCATGACAATATAAAATAGGCCAAATTGCTTCCACTAAATAAAAACGTCATCGTCTTATCTTATAAATTAAATTTCTACTGTTTATACTGCAAAATAAATTTATTTTCAGTTCACAATAATACTTTCAGCACATTTCTCACTTTACTTCGTATCGGGAGCTGATAGGGTTCAGTAACCTGCGCCCACACATGCGAAATTACTGCGCGGGACTCCTGCGCATACAAAGGGAACCTTGGAAGTTATGATTTGGCAGTTTTACCTTAATGAGTGAAATATGTTTTGGGCTTATTTTTAGGGTAAGGAAATTAGTGGTGTAGTTTTCATGTTTTTACATATTTTCACACCTACTTCTCCACAGGGTCCGCACTGTACGTATAGTACGGCACATTTTGCCTGTTATTTGTCGATCGGTATATGTATACGTCAATCTAAAATATCTGTATAGGGGACCATGGACTTTTGGTCCTGAAATAGCCAACATATAGCAAGCAAGATTTTCCTTCATGAAAAGCAACCTAAGCAGTGAAATAATAACTGTTTGACTCACTATCGTATGATCGTTTGAGGCCATAATTATTCAAACATAACTGGGGTAGGCCTTTGCCCAGGAGTGGGGCAGTTCAGGCTGCTTAACCATGACGAGATAACAGTCGTGATGGTACGTAACGTTAATGTGGTGTTCCGCGATTTGTAGACCCAAAAGTCAGGTTAAATGAATACTAATCCGAAATAATCTTGGCGTTCTGTTTGTCTGTCTGTGTCTAATTCGGTCGCTCGCTCGCAATTAACCTTGTTTCATTGTACCAGCAGTGTCACGGTTTGTGGGTGAGCAGACTTACAGGTAAACAGACTATTTTGGGGCCTCATGACGCATGGGTGAATGAAAATATTATGAAGGAATCTGGACTTATTAGTCTAAACTCTGAAATCGTTAAAACGTGCTAATGGAATGCTTGTTCCTTTTTGGTATGAGAAGAAGAGTTAGCTTAGGAACAATTGATAGGTATTACTTTTGTTAATGTGTCCAGATTTGTCGCCAACCAAAGTAACCGATAAAACATGTCAACAACAACATCATAATATTTGACTAAGATTCAAACTGCCTCGTAAAGTCGCTACTAAGCATGAAGATCTGGGTTCGATTTCCAGTACAGGCACCAGAAATCCCTCAGTCACGCCGGAGACAGGGTCATGAAATTCAAAACATATTTAGCGAGATGTTGACAATGTATCTTCACCTCTGTCTTACCTCACCGGTATGCAGGACAGATGTTATTGTCCTTTCGATTGGAAAACCTACAAGATTGAAGCGTGAAGGTCTCTGATGAGATGACAAGTAATAGAGAAGTATGGAAGAAGAATACATGCTGCGCCGACCCCAAATATATTGGTATAAGGACTGGAAAATGACGATGATGAATGGGCCACTTATCTAAAATGATGCAATAGCAAAGGGTTCTCTATTGTGTCACCTAACTTTTTTATCCATAATTTAAAGTGCCATAACTTTTTTTGTCCTAATCATCATTTGTCTGAATGATAATTCAACCGAACTTAACATCACATAATATCACATGCCATAAAATTGAAATCCCTAAATGTAATATGTCCTAAATCCGTTTGTCATAAATATTACAATCAATAATATACAAAAGACATAAAAATGTTTTCTATAAAAGTTGTAAGTCCTAAATTCAAATTACATAATGTTTATTTTAAATAATAATAATATTCTTAGAACAAATTTGATATTTTTTTTGATTATACATAAATAAATATATATACATGTACTCAATAAAGCAGTTGATTTTGAACATGTGGTTTTTGTAAAGCAAGCATGCAGCATGCAAGCAAGGACGCAGCATGCAAGCAAGCATGCAGCATGCAAGCAAGCATGCAGCATGCAAGCAGGCACGCAACATGCAGCATGCAAGCAAGCACGCAGCATGCAGCATGCAAGCAATCATGCAAGCATGCAACATGCAGCAGGCATGGTTTCTGTCACGGCTCCGGCGCTGCGGCGCTCCGGCGGTCCCTCGCGAGTTTATCGTCGCAGATGGGTTTAACGCTCACCACCGCTCACCACCGTGCACCGGCGGCGAGTGTTACAACCACCTGCTCCTCAACTCGCGGGCCGCCTCGCCCCTCCGCGCCTACGCGATTTTAAATTACACTCTAGGGGTAGGGCAGACAAGACTGCGTGGAGTCGGATTTACAGCGATTCGTTACTGTCACTAAAACCTAATTTTTTGCATATGTTTTAGGACTAAAAAAATTTATTATAAATGAACATTCGGAATAATACACATTATTTAACACAATACTTAGGACATGTGACTTTAGGTCTTGTAAAATTAGGAGATTCAATAATTATAGTACTCAATATTATGACAGAATACTTTTAGAACTAAAGATAATTATGTTAAACAAAATTTCGGGATTTTGAACATTATGGTTACAGAAGCAAAAGTGTTATGGATAATGATTTTCGGACAAACAATTTTAGGAGAAGAAAGGGAGTACCATAGCAAAGCTTTACATCCTACCATCTGCCTGGAGATGCAAACAACTTGTGAACAAACAAAGCTGTAATATAAATCAGGAATCAACAAACCGTTTAATTGTATAATTACAGTAGACTCGTGTCTTCGACAAAGCTAAACATATTAAACATAAATTTTGCGCGTTTCACGTGCGTGCGATTGTTATGTGCGCTATATAAAAATTCGGTCCAGACCGAACCGTAGGTATTGAGATCGTTCTGTTACTAAATAATCTCAGTCCCTGGGTTTTAGTAATAGATAGGATTTTTAGCAGGAGATAGCCGATCTCATTTCCGTGTGCTGAAGACACGTGTATATAATCTCGAAGGATTTAATTGCGTGAAAATCTATAAAAAAATTGAGGCAAAAATATCTCTTTATTTCTCTCTCTCTCTCTCTCTTCAACCTTTGGCCATCCGATGTTGGTGGTTTTTTGTCATGGGTATCCAGAATCTTCCGGCCACATGAATTCGATCGTCTGCCCACCTAGTCAGTTGTGTTCCCACATTCCTCCGTCCCGTCCGTGATCTCCACTCCAGCAGTTTCTTCCCCCATCTTCCATTTAGTCTACGGTAAATTTGGTATTTCCGTGTTTTTACCCGGTCCTAGAGGGAAGCCCAACATGGATAAAAAAAAATCAATGGAGGAATCCATCATTTGCAAATTATTTCGAAACTATAGCTTCGTAATTAATTTGCTAGTTTGGTTACTTACTTTAAATAGTCCAGAGCTGATTTAGGCTGAATGTGCTGATGTATACTGTCTGTCACTACACCGCTAATTTCACATTTTTCAATTCGATCATCGACAAACAAAAATCCCAGTTATCCGAATTTAATAGTACATAAATCGTAAGTTATAACCGTTGATAGTAAGCAGCCTACAACCGCTACTGCCAATCATTCCGCAATTGTTTATATTTCTTTGTTATTCTCATTGTAAATCTTTTTAACCGTTCTGTGGTGGCCGCCATCTTGTCCGGAGTTAAACTGACAATGGCTCTGTGGCGTAATTGTTTAGATGTTACTAACTTATACGATATGTGATGGCATGGTTGAGGAAAATTAAAGATTTTCTTGTGTATCCAAAAACAAGTAACGGGAGGAAATAACAATAGACGTACTAGAAACCATTGAGGAAAACGGTAACATATACAGGGATCCTGGTGGTCCAGGGATTTTCTGAAAGATTTATTACTGGTTTTGTTTTTATATGATTTCATAAAGTCTGTACCGCTTTTCATTTAGAATTAAATAGCATAATTAAAGAATTAAAAAAATGTTTGCGTCAATTATTGTATAGAAAACATCATCATCACCTGCCTAGCCATTTCTCAAAGTAGGTATCTTGGAGTCGGCTACCAGCCTAACCGGATGCAACTGAATACCAGTATTTTACATGAAGCGACTGCCTATCTGACCTCCACAACCCAGTAACTGGGTAATACGATACCCCTTGGTAAAACTGGATGTCAGACTTTTGGCTTCTAACTACTCGTTACGACTGTCAAAGATCTACAAATGACAGCCGGGACCAACGGCTTAACGTGCTTTCCAAGGCACGGAGGAAACTCGGTACGTGATTATGGTCATCCATCCATGGACCAGCCTTGGCAAGCACGGCTTTACCCCTGCGGCTGTTATTATTTAGCCACGAGCTCCTCAATTGTAGAGAAAATATCCAGATTAATTCTGACTTTCTAAGTTTCGACTGAGCTAAAAAAAAACATTAAATATTCGCTAGATATAGCTGTAAGATTGAAACAAAAAGAACTAAAGTAGCATTAAAACATATCCCTTAACGACACAAACATAAATACCACAGTGTCGCTTAAGTTTCGATCCAGCAGGGGGCGCCGACGTACCGTAAGTAATGATTGCCACAGCCGATGGGATTTTCCACTCATCCACCATGGCAGTTGGGTGTTTGGGAAACCCGTGCGTGACAGCACGGTGCTATGCCGAAAATGTAGGAAGGTAGATATGAAGTGTTCGTTTGGCAGGAATTAGAGGGTTGATTTTATCCGATCGGTTTGGTAAATGACTGCTGCAATTATAAATATATCTTTTAAAAGTAATTTAATATAATTACGGTATAATATAAGTCTGACTGGCAGTCTTACTATGGGGTATCGTATTACCCGGTACTAACTGGGCTGTGCAGGTCAGATAAGCAATCGCTCCATGTAAAATACTGGTATTCAGCTGAATCCGGTTAGACTGGAAGCCGACACTACCATAGCTGGGAAAAATCTAGGCAGATGATGATGATTGTGTAACATAAGATGATGGAGAGGTACTATGGGTAGGGCTTTTATCAACAATGATGAAGAGTCGAGAGAGAATTAAGGGTTAGAGAAAAAGAGTAACGAGAGGAGAAGAGGTTCTTGCGTTAAAACGCTTAAAGTTTTAGGATCGGCACCCATTGTATTTTTTTCCAAATTGCACCACCTTTATCCTGGATCGGACATACATTTGTACTATAAAATTAGGAAATTAAAATCGTAACTCTTTTATTCAAATTAGGCTGATTATATCAGCACTTTTTGAACGTAAAAAAATTACATGACAATCCCCCAAAACGCCATCCCTCTAGAGTCTAGCTTTGCCTAAAACACTATAAAGACCTAGTGTTTTAGCTAGGAAGTAGAAATGGCGTAAAAAACTCCCCAGCAACACACTGTGTATATTATTTAGGTGAGAAGAAGCTAATTAAACTCTACGAGAAACGACGACAATAGCAATAAAATAACTTTTTAGCTTTGAACTCTACAGTCATTCTGATTTTCTAAACTAAAAGATAAAAAACACAGATCGTTCAAAGTCAAATTCAAAGCATTTATTTCAATTAGACCATTACAGGCACTTTTGAAAGTCAAAAAACAAAATAAAACGCGAAGCTACAGTCCCAGTCACAAGGCATAATAACTTGTGAAAGTACTGTAGTTGCCCATTCCGTAGCGTAGATCTCTATGCAGAAGAACGGGCAAGAAACTCCATGGACACTCTTTTAAATCAAAATGTGTTACAAAATCTTGGTTACATCATTCATGTTAGGAATTACAAATATGTGAGAACAATGTAGAAATACAGGCAAGTTAAGAGCGTCCCGTCCAGAGTAAAAGATTAAATCAGTAATTAAAAATAAAATAATTAAAATAAACCGTGGCAGCTAAGAGATGACCAGTCACAACAGACAGCGCCCGTTCACGAAATTAACGCATGTATCAGCCATCATTCAACTCAACCATTTTGAAGGGAACTAAACGACCCGACTCACCCGCCACCATCAGCGTGACATCTAAGTGAGCATGACATTCACTCAACCACCAGGGTAATTTCGCGTCAATGAAAGATTTAGGTACTCATTAAATGGTGGCTTTACAGTACATAGTACTCACACATGTGCTATGCAATTATATAATACTAAGAGATTGAATCTATAAATATGCAAATATATTTTTACAATCTTCTGCAGCTTTCACAATAACTTCACTTTGTAATTCAGATGATTCCGATTGCCCCTATGGTTGTGGAGCAGGACCAGCGTTGTTACACAAATCGTTGTCTTCTACTGTCTACTTTCCAATTTTGTCTCCAATTATCATTTTAACTAAAAAACCACGTCACCAAACTCAAGGACCACACAACTCGCATCAGATATCAGGTAGAACCTTCTCCTCAAGGTCGCGACCTTCCATCATCCACCATCATTAGCCAGAGGTGGTCATAACAAGCGTCATTACATTAGCGGCAAGCTTTTAGTTAACTAGGGGTGGGACACGGTGTGACGTCATCAAGGTTGTGGGGCAAGGCTCCGCTATTAGTGTGGTCGGTTGATAAATATAGATGGAGGGTGTCTTTTATGGGGTTCGGTTTTGTAAGGTCAGGTTGGAGGCTGAAAGTGTGGTTACATTCATACTTATCAGCCTGTTATTCTGAATTAGTTACTGTTGATGTGAGTTACTATAGTAAACCTCTAAATTTAGTCTGCCTTCCTTAATCTTGGCAAAGGCCTCTTCTAGCTGCTTCTATTTAAGTCTGTCACAAGCTAATCTCCTCTAGCTAGGATCTGCAATGAGTTTTATTTCATTTTCCCATCTCCTAAGCTGCTTTGCTTTCACCATATGGCCTGTCTATCTCCATTGTTGGTCAATTCTGATCAAGATGTGCATTATTTTGGATTTACCCGGTTATATACGTACAGACAGACAGACATAAAGTCACGCGTTTTGTCCATGGCGGTTCGCAGGACTTACAATACGTCATTTGCTACAATCATTACATACGGATATTTAATGTGCTTACGTTACCTATTTGATCTGACTAACGTAATGTTGATGGATTTTAAATGGTAATCCTGTGCCTAACCCTTCGCTGATAACAAGCGTAGTGTTATGAACTAGGTATTATTTATTAAGAACTCTTAAAGTTTTGTAGCCGTTTTTGTGAAAAAAAAACATTGCACCCAGCATTTATAGCCTGTTGCGCCTGTTGTACTTGTTGCTTTCATTAGCATAACGTTAGTAGCATCTTTTTATTGCGTGTAGCAAAACCTGAAAAGTACTGCACTCTGTAGTTATTACCATATATATAATATAATTTTTAATATTTCTACAACGGCAACGGTAGTGTATGTGAAACTGTTTTAGATTAAGATCCTAATGTACCATTCACTCAGAAATATATATTATTCTATTCTATACCGAGATACTACTGTCCCACTGCTGGGCAAAGGCCTCTTGTCATATAGAGAAAGCACGAGCAAGTGCATTAATCACCACTCTTGTTCAAGGCAGATAAAATACCAAATACCCTAACATGCAAAACGTAAAATCCAAAATACCGTGCGTGTAAAACTAAAAAGCGCAAATCCCAAGGATCTGCACATACTCTATGGTAGTCACACTGAATGTTCGCAAACCAAGATGGCCTCCAAACGTCACTGAAAATACGTTGTGCCGCCAAAACAAACGCTGTCATGGCGATCAAAGTGAAACTTTTATTGAACCGTTTCGTTTGAAGAATCTTTTGGTTAGTCTCGGGTTTTTAGTTTATTACTATGACGTTAGTTAAGTGTGATATTAATTATGTTAGGTGTTACATTATGGAGTTTTAAAATAGTCCTAGAATTTTAGGGTTCCGTAATTTACACGGCCATAGTATAAAGAAGCAGACTGATACGGACAAACTGCGGACCTGTTGAAGGTACCGGACACTAACAGACACTTCACTAAGTTTTTCTATTCAGGTGTCCGCGGAATTTGATGCAAGTGGTAGGTGCCCAAACTTGTCTAAGTGCGTCTTGTTTCCGTCACATCCATCCGTCATCAGTCCGACCGTCTGGCTGACTATTCGTCTGTCACAGGCTTTATCTTTGTATTGTCGGCATGATTGGCGCAGTGGCTGAGTGCCTGACTGCTGCGCAACGTGTCGTGGGTTCGATTCCCGCACGGAATATTTATATGGCCTACAGATAGTTGTTCCGGGTCTGGCTGTTTGTGTATGTGAGTTTTAATGTTTGTAAACGCATCCACGTTACAGGAAAAGTTCCTAGTGTGACACAACGTTATATAAAAAAAAAACTGTAATAGGTAGCTTGATGAAATGTTTAAACGCGTATTACTATGGCCTCAATCACGGCGAATAAAGCATATTCAAGTTATGAAGCCAGGTTTTCCATGATCTAATTTCACAAAAATTAAACATGAATGAACACTGAAATCGTTTAGGTAATAAAAGCGTGTCCAAAACTAGGGTAACACGTATGACGTGTGTAGATAACTGCCTACCTACTTACGTGTAAGTTGCCCTCATTCGGTTTATGTAGGTAGGTAACTTTTATTGTTGACCTGACCGAGGGATAGTGCTGCCTATTAGGTATAAAGCCTATATTATTGCCTATGTCTCTTTATGTGAGTAGAATGTCCAATACCTACCTATGTAACGCACACTTTACCTTTGTAACATCATTACGTATGATGATGGATGCATTGAATAGAACGGGGGTCGTGGAGGTGTTGAAAGTCAAGTCAACATTAAAACTTTTATATAAAAAAATCTTGTGAAAAGTTTCCTTATATGGTCTAGAACAAAAAAAAAGTGCGAGTCGGACTCGCACACGAAGAGTTCCGTACCATTATTTATAAAAACGAGCAAACAAATCAATCACATGGGAGCCCCCTTAAATATTTATTTTATTCTGTTTTTAGTAATTGTTGTTATAGTGGCAACAGAACTAAATAATCTGTAGAAATTTCAACTGGCTAACCATCACGGTTCATGAGATACAGCCTGGTGACAGACGGACGGACGGACGGACAGCGAAGTCTCAGTAATAAAACCTGAAAAGTACTGCACTCTGTAGTTATTACCATATATATAATATAATTTTTAATATTTCTACAACGGCAACGGTAGTGTATGTGAAACTGTTTTAGATTAAGATCCTAATGTACCATTCACTCAGAAATATATATTATTCTATTCTATACCGAGATACTACTGTCCCACTGCTGGGCAAAGGCCTCTTGTCATATAGAGAAAGCACGAGCAAGTGCATTAATCACCACTCTTGTTCAAGGCAGATAAAATACCAAATACCCTAACATGCAAAACGTAAAATCCAAAATACCGTGCGTGTAAAACTAAAAAGCGCAAATCCCAAGGATCTGCACATACTCTATGGTAGTCACACTGAATGTTCGCAAACCAAGATGGCCTCCAAACGTCACTGAAAATACGTTGTGCCGCCAAAACAAACGCTGTCATGGCGATCAAAGTGAAACTTTTATTGAACCGTTTCGTTTGAAGAATCTTTTGGTTAGTCTCGGGTTTTTAGTTTATTACTATGACGTTAGTTAAGTGTGATATTAATTATGTTAGGTGTTACATTATGGAGTTTTAAAATAGTCCTAGAATTTTAGGGTTCCGTAATTTACACGGCCATAGTATAAAGAAGCAGACTGATACGGACAAACTGCGGACCTGTTGAAGGTACCGGACACTAACAGACACTTCACTAAGTTTTTCTATTCAGGTGTCCGCGGAATTTGATGCAAGTGGTAGGTGCCCAAACTTGTCTAAGTGCGTCTTGTTTCCGTCACATCCATCCGTCATCAGTCCGACCGTCTGGCTGACTATTCGTCTGTCACAGGCTTTATCTTTGTATTGTCGGCATGATTGGCGCAGTGGCTGAGTGCCTGACTGCTGCGCAACGTGTCGTGGGTTCGATTCCCGCACGGAATATTTATATGGCCTACAGATAGTTGTTCCGGGTCTGGCTGTTTGTGTATGTGAGTTTTAATGTTTGTAAACGCATCCACGTTACAGGAAAAGTTCCTAGTGTGACACAACGTTATATAAAAAAAAAACTGTAATAGGTAGCTTGATGAAATGTTTAAACGCGTATTACTATGGCCTCAATCACGGCGAATAAAGCATATTCAAGTTATGAAGCCAGGTTTTCCATGATCTAATTTCACAAAAATTAAACATGAATGAACACTGAAATCGTTTAGGTAATAAAAGCGTGTCCAAAACTAGGGTAACACGTATGACGTGTGTAGATAACTGCCTACCTACTTACGTGTAAGTTGCCCTCATTCGGTTTATGTAGGTAGGTAACTTTTATTGTTGACCTGACCGAGGGATAGTGCTGCCTATTAGGTATAAAGCCTATATTATTGCCTATGTCTCTTTATGTGAGTAGAATGTCCAATACCTACCTATGTAACGCACACTTTACCTTTGTAACATCATTACGTATGATGATGGATGCATTGAATAGAACGGGGGTCGTGGAGGTGTTGAAAGTCAAGTCAACATTAAAACTTTTATATAAAAAAATCTTGTGAAAAGTTTCCTTATATGGTCTAGAACAAAAAAAAAGTGCGAGTCGGACTCGCACACGAAGAGTTCCGTACCATTATTTATAAAAACGAGCAAACAAATCAATCACATGGGAGCCCCCTTAAATATTTATTTTATTCTGTTTTTAGTAATTGTTGTTATAGTGGCAACAGAACTAAATAATCTGTAGAAATTTCAACTGGCTAACCATCACGGTTCATGAGATACAGCCTGGTGACAGACGGACGGACGGACGGACAGCGAAGTCTCAGTAATAGGGTCCTGTTTGACCCTTTTGGGTACGGAACACTAGAATTGATAGCAATGACAGAGAGAACTAAGTGCATTTCGGTCTCGTTAAGGGTACTTTAGCACGCATTATAATTATGGCGGTAATGTTTTTTGAACCCTGGTAGAAAAAAAGACAACATGGTGCGCCGACTCCAAATAAATTGGGAAGGCGGTATCTTCGAAGTCTAGATAAGGCTTTTAAAATCATAAACATCAATAAGAAGACTATCAAAATCATCAACAAGAAGAGTATCGTCTGTCTCGAAACTTAAGTAATTCTTTTCATAAAACCTACAATCTTGGTCCCCAACTAGTAATATAATACTTAGCTTTAGGCCATGTCACACTAAACGGTAACTTGTCTCTTAGTACACCAAGATGGGCCATGATGGTCAAAGCCACTGTACACAACAGCCACTAGCGACCTCTTGAGAGCTCGTAAAGTGATGGACGTAGCAATATTTCTATCGCCAACCATTATGTATAAGAGCAATTAGACATACCCATACTTCAGTTTATAGATACCTTTGCTATAAAGGTTCAGTATCGCGTGATAACGAATAATGATTGGGGTGTAAAGGCCACTTGGCTCCTAAATCGTCATTAAATGATGACACTTCCGATTTATCAATCGATACACCTAATGTATATGTATAATAAAATTTGAAAAATACAATACATAAAAAATACAATACATAGAATTTGAGAAATACAATAACATGATTCTAAGAATGTTATAACTAGCTATATAACATTCATTACCAGTGAGTTAAGTACCTTATTCCTAGGTAAAATGCAGAATGTATATTTTCACAAAATTGTTCACATCTCTTTTAAAATATTGCTAATTCTATGGTTCGAAAGCAATATCTTCCAGACAACCCTAATTTTCCTACAAAACGTAAATGTAACCTATAACTTCAGGCATTATACATTGTTCTGGAAATCGGATAAATTGAAAATGTGCTCGTGACCTGATAATATTTTGTCATACCTATAGTTAAAAATGTTACACTTATGTACCTGTGATTTAAATGCAATATACTTAATATAATGAATAAAAAAGAATTTATATTAACAACGAGCTGTGCCCGCGACTTCGTCCGTGTGGAATTTTAGACGTAGCCGAAGTTACTCCTTATTACATCAGCTATCTGCCAGAGTAAGTCCCGTCAAAATCGGTCCAGTCGTTCCAGAGATTAGCCTGAACAAACTGACATACAGACGAGAGACGAGAGATTGGTATATGTACCGTATATACATGCATTTGTAGTAAAAAAGCAGCTTTTTCAATATTACAAACAGACACTTCAATTTTATTTATTTGTATAGATGTTATTTATTATTATATATTCTATTCTACTCTTTTCTATTTAGATATAGATTCAGTAGACAGTTTAATATTTAAGAACTTTAAAAATAACTGTCCCGTAGGTCTAGTAGGCGCAAACGCTAAGCATGAAGTCCTGAGTTCGTTTCCCAGGTCGAGCAAAGTGTTATTGGGGTTTTCCGTCAATTTTCCAATAGCAAGCACCGACTCTGGATCTTTCTCGGTTGATGGCAACAGGCTCGCGCCCCCTATCACATTGAACTTAAACATTACTAGAGATATATGGGTGTACTTCTAAACTAATATTATAAAGAGGAAAGATTTGATTCTTTGTTACGTCAAACAACTACTCGACCGATTTTAGAAATTATTTTACCACTAGTAAGCTACATCTTTACCGAGTAACAAAGGCTATATTATATCACAATTTTCGCGGACGAAGTCGCGGTCGAACTGCTTGTATTAAATACACGTCTGATTAACCTTTGGGGCTTACGGGAGTGATGTTATGCTAACATTAAATAGCTATTTATGCAACTGTTACGTTATGGACGGTGTTTTAATACGAGTGCAATTTTTCGGTACAAGCGTAGCGCGTACCGAAATAGGTGGGCACAGGTTATTAAAATACCAATAACGTACAGTTGCATACAAGATTTTATCTACGAAAAAAGGAATAAAACACAAATATATACAAATAAGTATTTTTATTTAATCTTTATAAGTAAAAGGCAAAGATCTTGTAGCCGCAACAGCCAAATAGTATACTATACTTTTGTTCTAAACTTGTTCCATTTTTAAAAACATCATTTACATTGTCTCGATTTCGAAGTAATATTATAGGTACCCGGCTGTATGTTCAGAATGTCTTTGCTTGTGTTTTAATAATTTATGACGATCCGCATAGGTAATGCAACCCGATGTCGTTATGGGTATCATTATGAAACCGCTGTCAATTTTGTAATACGAATATAACGAAACCGAAGTAGATAACTGAGGCAGAGAAATATTTAACCTCTTTTAATTTTCCGAACAACCGATCATCAACCCTACTTAATCTATATATATAAAAGAAAGTCGTGTTAGTTACACTATTTATAACTCAAGAACGGCTGAACCGATTTGGCTGAAAATTGGTGGGGAGGTAGCTTTAAACCAGGAGACGGACATAGGATACGATAGGGGAGGTAGGTAGGAAAAAGTGCATTGCAACGCATGCTGGGTACAGCTAGTTTACTATATATGAAAACATACAACAATTTGTCTACATGAAAATAGATAACCCGAGTATCATCGATAGCTTTACCGTCTGACCGATATCAGATAATCGTCGTTTCGACAATACAGACGCTGATAACAGATGTACGATAGCCAGAGCTTTAGTGCTTACGTATACTTATCCAGTTTCCTGGATTTTTGGGCTACATTTTTAATCTGGTAAATATCATTTGAATTTCCTATTATCATGAATTTCCCAGTAATAACTTGGGGTCGGGATATTGTGCCCGTTTGATGACAATAAGCTTGACCTTGAGAGAGCAGCGGTGGCCCAGTGGTGGCATCCCCGACTTACGAGGAGTAAGCCGTGGGTTCGAACCTAGGCAGGCGCATTACTTTATGGATTTTTTTTTCATCACTGCTGCCCTCAAAAACGGTGAAGGAAAACATCGTGAGGAAACCGGCATGTCCTAGAACTAAAAATTCGAAGACATGTGACATCTACCAACCCGCACTGGGTCCGCGTGGTGGATTACAGCCCACTCCCTCTCATAGAGAGGAGGCCAGTAGTGGAAACATTATAGGCCGATTATGAAGCTTGAACCCTATTACATGAAAATAAATATTGTGTGTATTATAATTTATTATAGTATGGTAGTATCGTCGGGTAGGTGGTCGGCCCCTGCCTTTTATCATCTTAGCTCAGTTTATTTACTTAAAGACTTAACTAACCGGATTTAAATTAGAACTGTGAACTTATACCTACTTCCTTAAATTCCTTAAATTAATTATTATTATTATTAAATGTATTGAATCACTAATTATAATAAGTTGCCGAACTCAATTACAGAACAGACTGATGGAAAGTTAAAAAAAAACCGGCCAAGTGCGAGTCGGACTCGCACACGAAGGGTTCCGTACCATTATTTATAAAAACGAGCAAAAAATATCATTTTTTTTGTATGGGAGCCTCCTTAAATATTTATTTTATTCGGTTTTTAGTATTTGTTGTTATAGCATCAACAGAAATACATAATCTGTAGAAATTTCAACTGGCTAACTATCACGGTTGATGAGATACAGCCTGGTGACAGACGGACGGACGGACGGACAGCGAAGTCTCAGTAATAGGGTCCTGTTTGAGCCTTTGGGAACGGAACCCTAAAAATTACATCAAACGTGTCCTTATTAAAAAAGCATATTACAGAATTGAGGATTACGTTGAAGATAGATAAGTTTGGCCTGAGTCCCATCGCACATGCGGCTTCCCTGGTAGCTCATAATCGGCACAAATGTGTGGATGTCTCTGATTATTCTTTATTACCCATCCACGGATTGACCTTGGCAAGCACGGCTTAACCTAGAACATCGACCCGTGCGGCCATTATTACTTAGCCACGAGCTCCTCAATTCACATAGATAAGAAGGTATAATGTATTATAGTGATATTTTACTAAGCAAGACGAGGGCCATTCAGCATATTATGAGATAAAATAGCACGTTAGAACAAAACTAAAAACTGAAACATTTTCCTCCGTATGGAAACTCCCCAGAGACTCGGTCGTTCAATTTACGTTAGATCGCTCCATTTACGACGCGACGTACGACTGAGCTGTAGTTGTAGATATAATTGTGACTATCCTAGTAGTTTACTCAAGTTTAGACATACCTAAATACTTATATATCTAGATCTAGAACCTTAATCCCAGATCTAGATTTTGTATGACCTAGAGAAGGATAAAGGCAACTTTTCATCCTTGATATTTTCCATTAAATTATTTAAAAAAAGACCACGCAGGCCTAGTCGCGGGCATCAGCTAGTCTAATAAAGTTTACACAATGTTAATAGAGTTAGGATCAAAAACCTCTACAATGGTTTCACCTTTCTTTAGCCAAATAAATAAGTCTATCAAAATGTTAAGACTCATTCTTTCATAAATACATTTCTAGTGAAAAATTTAAACATTAAAAAAAAAAAATAGTAAGTAAAATCAATCCAGTTTTTGTAAATATTTTGGTACATTTGGGCATAGCCAGTAGAAGATGTTAACATGCGACGATTTGTTTATTATCGTTAGGCATTTTAACATTTTGAGGTAGATGAATACTAAGAATTTTTCAGTAGCAGGCAAGGGTTTTGAAAATACTTGGTCCATGGCAACAGTCTCTTATATCCAATTACATGAAACTTTAACATGACTGGCTAAATGTGGGTGTTCCACCGAACACTTCGAAGATTACAGGCGTTTAATGAGAAGGACAGGAGACCAGTGGCCGAGCAGGAAATTTCGGGCCCAGGTTTGCGGCTGTAGGAATAACCTGGCCAAATGGGGTATCCTCGACCCATCCCAAATACAATGCGAGTGTGGAACCTCTCTGCTGGATATGCCCCACCTCCTCTCTTGCCCATCCTGCAAAACCACCTGCTCCTTACAGGATTTAAACGAAGCCAAAGGAAGAGCTGTAGGTCGGTATATACATACTGGTCGGGTATTATTTGAGTCAATCGACACACAAAGAAGAAGATGAGAATACCAAGCAATGTACCTAGTAGAAACGATGATTCATGATGGTTTCCATTGCTAGCAGACAACTTCGTCGATGTTATGAATGACTTGATGGACGTTAAATGTCGCACAGAATGTCTTTGAATATAATACTGAAGTTCGAGACATACAACTCCAAGTGTCATAAACGATATGATCGTATTATTCTCAAAAATTACCTCATACATTTAGCCATTATTTTTCAGACAAAAGCATAATATTTTGGACGCAATTGTTAACAGAAATATAGCTCAAGAATTCTTTAAACTCAGCTCGTTCTATTGAAAAATAAAAATAAACTTCTTGAATTATTTCCTCAAGACATTTTTCTTTATGTTTCCTTGAAGTGACGTTAACTAATTGGAACAGTCATAGATATGTTAATTGTCAATTCTAATATTTTTAAACACTTTACGAACAGTTTTAGCCATGTCTTAATAATAATAAAGACTTCCGTTAGTTTTGAATGATAATAAGTTTTATAAAAAATTGGGGTAGGGAAAATCCAAGATAAATTTTATCACTGCCCGACAACTCTTATCAGGGAATATCGTATTACCCAGGAACTGGGTTCTGAAGGTCAGATATGCAGTCGTTCCCTGTAAAACACATGTTATTCAGCTGCATTCGGTTAGACTGGAAGCCGACCCTAATAGTTGAGAAAAGACTAGGCAGAATGACGAACGAAACCAAATTCTAGGATCATTAACCTACGGATGCGTAGCTTAATTTGTTTTATTTTTAGAGTGATTCAGTCTGAGTCTAGGCGAACGGATGCAATTAAATAACAAATAATTTGAATTATTAGTACTGGGGAATGCAATCCAACAAAAACACTGCAGAGCGTTCATGTTCTATAAGGTATGCCAAGTTTTCTGGAAACTTTAACGCTCTAATGCAAAATTCGGGTGTCATTAGAAATCGTCAAAATAAATTGTCCTCCTTCAAAGATAAAAGCAAACATTTTTACTATCTCTGACCTACTCAAAGACGTTGAAGAAAAACAATGAAATTCGCTGCCAAATTCATTACAATAAAAGTTTAGACAATTTTCAGTTTTATGGCTCAAAATTTATGCGAATTAAACGTACCAAACTCCTCGAGGAACAGATAATTCATTTTGATTTGCAAAGAATTTAAACGCGTGTACGTCCGCAAATCAAGGCGAATTGGATAAATAAATAATGTAATGTAATGGATCAGATACAGATACCTATCATTTTGGGCAAATAAAACGTCGAATGGGGTAAAAGTTTGTTGTACTCATCGATAGGAGATGAGTTTGAGATATTTCAACACCGTATTACGAAACCATACGATACAAGAACATCTTTTGCAATTGATTTATGTCAGAACTACTGGCCTACCACGATGCCTTAAAGCAGTATTGTTTTACTCATATTCCAGTGTGAGAAAGAGACGGAGCTATACAGGACGTCTAGCGCCATCTCTTTCCCACACTGCAAAAGGAGCAAAACAATAATGTTTTGAGACGTCATGGTCAAGTCCCTGGAAGGAGAACGCGTGGGTTCGCGGGAAATGGAAGAAGTGGAAGGAGGCATTTGCCCAAGATTTGGACAGAGCAGGCTAGGAAAAAAAAGACTTTTGAGTGCTCTCTTATTTTTACAAGTATAAAGGCTCTTACCCGCCGCAACAGAATTACTTATGTGGCACCAGATTTAATTATATTAAGAAAACAGACGTCTGAGATCCGTCAACGCCTTGTTACGGCACTTTCCTTCACAACCACACAACTCAATATGGCTGCCCGCAACAACTTGACGTTCCGCCAGAGAGAATTGTGGACCGCTTCTCTCTCGTCTGTGGTCACAGTTTAGTTTGCAACGTGAATCATATGAAGCCTTTTTGCAAAGGCGCCGACAAGTATATATATTCTAAAAGCTGTGGCGGAAAGTATCGACTCTCCGATTATTAAAGTTCTTGTGAGAAGAACAATTTCTAAACTTTAATTTGGGGATGTCCTTTTCACAATGCTATGTAGTCTGTCTGTGTTGTAGTTTAAGTACTAACACTAGTATTAAGTTATTTTATTGTTTACTAACACGCTGGATCACCGTTGTCCGAAAATAAAGAACATTATTATTATTATATGTCGTGTCTGTTTTGATTTAGGGACTCTCAAGGTTCACTATGGTTCACTCCCTCTGTTCAGGAGAACAGAGGGAGTGAACCATAATCCACCAAGTGGGCCCAGTGTGGGTTCTTGTTTCCTTATGATGTTTTCCATCACAATTTTAAAATTTTGTTTAAAATACGTTAATCGTTTTTCATTGCTCCTGAAGACTGAAAAAGTGTCTTATAAAACTAAAATATCTCTTGAATATCCAACCCAATTAAAACCTGCTAACACAAACAAGTAAATACATCCAGATGGAGAACGTTGTCATTTGTATACGATCATAAACTCAGTTTATGACTTCGTTGATTTTAACGATTCCGTTAACTGTCCTATGGAGAGCTCTATTTACTTCAGAAATTAATGGACTTCACTTTATGACTTGATACCTATAATGAACTCATACATATTTGCCGTCTGTTTCTGAGATGTTTCAAGATCAATATTGAAGGATTTCTAAAAACATAATTAGTTCTAACTTCTAGGTTAGGTTTTGTAGGACAATTTGGAGCTATGGTGAGACGTAGGTTTCAGGGTTACTGTGTAATTTCTAGGTCATGATGCTTTTCAACCTCGAGGTTTAAAGTATCGCAAATCCATACTAAAAATTAGTAGATATGTAATGTAAAAAATAGTAGGTATGTATTAGAGTAAAAACTCTATGCAAATTACCCAAATTGTGAAATAATTTAAAACAACTGCTGTAGGTAGATCATTAAAAACACATTTAAAAAATTCAGACTCTTTTCGCTTGCGAATAAAACATAACAATCTAGTAATGATCTTCATTATTTACTTTTTATATAACGATTTGGTCTCATTCTGCATCACACAAGTTGACGAGATGCCAAGATCCCCTATTTATCAGAAACGACCTAGTCTTGGTCATTTCAACTATCGGCTATTTCCGTTCGTCTTCGGGAGTCATAAAATTTTGAGGATGAGCTAATAAATTTAATTTTTCAGTGTTTATATCTTTCGGAGATTATTTTTTAAAAGTCTAGACAAATGTCGTTTAAGTGGGACGTATTTTTTTTAGCATTTTATTTATCATATTTTTGACGTCTGATTGTTTTTTGTTGGGTCAATGTACGCAAGCGACCTCTCTGTTTTGTTGATCGTACGAAATATCTCGTTTTTTAATAAAATAAAAAAGGTATGTCGATGCTTTGCTTATCTATGTTTTAATATTATGAGAAGGTAAAGTTTGTAAGTTTTGATGTAGTGAATAATCTTCAAAAATGCTTATCCGATTCCGAAAATTCTTTCACTAACGGGTAACTAAATTATTCGCGAGTTTCATAAGCTATATTTAATCAAAATAAAAGTTTCTATAGGACCAACAAAAGAAACCAATAAATTCCTATTTACAATAAGGCTACAAAATAGTTCAGATTTTAAAAGATTACAAATATTATTTGTAATCGTTGAGAATCTTTAGTGTCTTGACAAAGTATTTTGTAAAGAATTAAGCTTAGTTAACAATAGTTGTATCTACTAAGAAACGTGACCACATAAATAAGACTTTCTGCCTTTTGTTTAAAAGCATTGTTTAAATTAAACATTATCCTAGAAATTATCCATGCTGTGCTTAGACTTAGTCATAGCAGTAATATGCTACATCTGGTCTAATTGTTAAGATATTCTGTCAAGGTCTTCTAAAAATAGACAGGCAGGTTTCCTAGCTTTGGACAATATTTCTTGAACGTAGTTGAAACGATAGAGTAAATAATAGTGTATTTTTTTCCTTTGATTTAATATTTCATCTTCATGTTTAGGATCAGGATCAAGGAAACGAATCAAATCCTCAATCTCAAGCAAGAAGCTGTCTTCTGGAAAGTCTTGCTAAAAATCTTTAAAAAAAGGAGTAATGTCCCGTGCCATCTATTGGCATCTATGGTAAAAGTCGGACTCGCGCACGAAGGGTTCCGTACCATCCTACTAATATTATAAATGCGAAAGTTTGTGAGGATGGATGGATGGATGGATGTTTGTTACTCTTTCACGCAAAAACTACTGAATGGATTTGGATGAAATTTGGTACAGGGGTAGTTTATAACCTGGATTAACACATAGGATACTTTTTATCCCAATAGTATGTTCCCGAGAGACAATTATCAACCACTACGCGGGCGACGCCGTGGGCATAAGCTAGTTATTTATAAAAACCGGCCAAGTGCGAGTTATACTCGCGCACAAAGGGTTCCGCACCATTATTTATAAAAACGAGCAAAAAAATCACTTGTTTGTATGGAAGCCTCCCCTTAAATATTTACTTTATTCTGTTTTTAGTATTTGTTGTTATAGCATCAACAGAAATACATAATCTGTAGAAATTTCAACATGCTACCTATCACGGTTCATGAGATACAGCCTGGTGACAGACGGCCAGCGAAGTCTCAGTAATAGGGTCCCGTTTGACCCTTTGGGTACGGAACCCTAAAAACGAGCAAAAAAAACGCAGAAATTTGGTTTTTAGTATTTGTTTTTATAGCGGCAACAGAAATACATAATCTGTAGAAATTTCAACATGCTACCTATCACGGTTCATGAGATACAGCCTGGTGACAGACGGACGGACGGATGGACGGACGGACGGATGTGTAGAAATTTCAAGTGGCTAACTATCACGGTTCATGAGATACAGCCTGGTGACAGACGGCCAGCGAAGTCTCAGTAATAGGGTCCCGTTTGACCCTTTGGGTACGGAACCCTAAAAACATCTTGTCCCTCCGACAATGTTCATAAAATGATGCATCAATGAAAATTATTTACCCAACATCAGCAAGTATATCTTCAGACAAGTCAACATCATACTCAACTACTTTGTAAATAACATTAATTCATACATCAGCTTCAACCATCAGCACTTGGCATTGAACAGTGCCAGTGAACTCATTATATAACTAGAGGAAAGTTGAGACGCCATCTGACGTCGGTATGAGGAGGAACTGGGTGTGAGTTATCAGGCCGGATACTGGTGCCAAGAATTTACTTTAGAAGCTAAGATTCGTAAGATATTTTCAGTGACCTTCGTTAAGGCGGGACAGTGAAATAGGGACTTATTTGTTGAATCAACAAGTAGCAGTCACATCGAATGGAAAATAGTTCCCTTAAAATAATGTTGGCAATCAGCAGTCTTTGAACTTTGGAAAGTAGTGTATTAGCTATTCAAAAGTGACACTCCAGTCGCTCTTCACCGTAACTTACAGTTTCAACTGAGAGCATATCTGTCTGTTTCAACTTCGACAGTTCTAGCGAACCTCATTATCATCAGCCTATAATGTTCCTACTGCTGGGACACAGGCCTCCTCTCAATGAGAGGGAGTGGGCTTTAATCCACCACGCGGGCCCAGTGCGGGTTGGTAGATGCCACATGTCTTCGATTTTTTTGTTCTAGGACATGCCGGTTTCCTAACGATGTTTTCCTTCACCGTTTTGAGAGCAGCGGTGATTAAATTAGTTACACAAAGTAATGCGCATGCCTGGGTTCGATCCTACGACTTACTGCTCGTAAGTCGGGGCTGCCACCACTGGGCCACCGCCGCTCTAGTCTAGTCTCTAGCGAACCTGTAGAGTCATATACGTAGAGCAAGCCTATGTCTGGTGTCTAATCCCGAATGGCAGGAATTCAGGGGATGATTGGGCACTGTTGACAACAGCCGTGTCGTCTATAGTCGGTAGGAGTCCGATATACCAAAACAATTGAATAAGAAAGAGTTTCAACCAAAAAACATACTTTTGGGTACTCCCAAGTGTCTGTCAATACAAGCTACATTATTATGGTGGTCGAAGCCCTTAACGACAACAAGGAAAATTAGCAATCAACACACCACTCCAAAATAAAATAATAATCATTGATGAAAATTATTTATAGAGCTGATGTTTAAGTTTCAAAATAGCGGAGAAGGGCGCAGTCCAAAGTGCACAGTCCCTTCTGACATAGCCATGGCATTAATAGAGCGCTGACGTAGATACAACTATTTCATTCCACGGTCCAATGATATGCGCAGCGTTTGTAACCCCGAAAATTCCTTAATTGTTGTCAAAAAAATCGGGTATTTTTGTTCCTCGACGCACTACTTAAGTAAATTAACGTGCAGGTTTTGAGGTTTTTTTAATTTTAAAATGAAAATTTATACTATTAGAACACTATGTACCAATAGCGAAGCTGACACCAATAAAGTTGGAAAAAGCCTAGGCTGATGATGATCTACCAATAGATATGCCTCAAGAATACTCTGGATGCGAAAAGCAAGGGACCGATCTTCGCTTGTTGATGATGACGATGATGGAGAGATCACTAGAATTACCGACTATCATGGTTTGGAAGGCGGACAATCGGGTATTATGGCGCATCTTGGGACCTCTGTCCGTGGACTGCAATGGGCTGACTTATAAGTCTTAATCTTGACGAAATCATTAGATGGAGCGATATTTTCTAGTTATGTCAAACGTTTAATCCAAAATGACATAATTTTATACTTGTTTTTCCCTTTTTCCAACAATAGATAGTCCCACAAATTTCCATTCAGTAGATCTATGTCAGTAACTTTCAGAATAGATAACTACCTATTTACATGTCTATTACCAATTTAATTTAAAAGTACTCGCGGTTTAAACGTAAAATTGTAGTGACTATTTTTAAGCACAGCTAAAAAAATACAGTGTAATAACCTAACAGTTTTCCGAGTGAGTCGATAATCATTGAAGGATAATTTTTACACCATGACCTTGGTGGTACTGTATCGGTTATATACCATATTGTTTTGGTAGGTATATTCTTCGTACCAAAAAGTGAAAGTAGATACCTTTATGTTTACATAGAAATACATGCCGTAGAGTGTTCAAGGCTTCAGTTGGTTTATATGATTACGTTGCTGCAAGATTGTGTTTTTCAGGATGTATGGCTACATTATTTTCATTCATCGGAATCTTCTACCTTTGGTGGTTAGACTGCTTATCGGGTTTAAGGTGTAAGGTTTGTAACCTTCTGCTATTTAGCGAAACTCTTAGAGGGAAGTACCTCTAAGAGGTTTCGAACGGTCATCAGAACTGATGCATGTAATTGTCGCTACAAACAGCGTACCTTCTTCTTCGTATTTGGCTTGTATTTGGCTTCTCGACAATCGTTAAGACGCTGTCGCAAACTGCTGATCCCGATGCAGGCCGTGCTACGACAATATTTCTATGTCGGCCCACAACTTGGTCTGTGTCAGAGCGTCGCCATTGGTAGCGCAGAGGTGACCGGGACTCAATGTTTTGAGGCACGGAGGGCAGGTCATTTCCCTCTTTTTATCCTTAAACTAACTTTGAACTTTTCGAGACTTTCTCCTCTTGTTATTTGGTCACGTAGCAAAATGAGCCCACGCCACTATGGTCACCACCACATTTCTAGCCATATCATCCAGCTATTTTATTTCCAGCCAGTACAAAAAACAAGCTACCATTTTAAAATTCTATGAGCATTACTAAATTGCGTAGGCATCCTCCATAGCTCAGCGGTTGCTGCGTCCCCAGTCGCGCCCTTCCGTCGCCTGCGCGATTAATTGGATTCTGTTTCGTCGGCCACAAATCTAATTTGTGACCGTGCTTAGCTAGCTTACTTAGCGGTTTAGCGAGTTAACTGTTTATGTAACTGATTTTCGTCGTTAGTGAATTAGTTCGATAATTAGTTGGCTATCTGGGCTTTGAAAAACATGATCGGTTTGACTACATACTCAGCCGACAACGTTCCCACTGCTGGGGTACAGACCTATGAGCTGGACACGTAATTCACCAAGACAGCCCAGTGCAGGTTGGCTGATGTCACATGTCCTTGAATTTTTGGCTCCAGCCCCCGTATTCACAAACGCTCGGATTTGATTACAATCCGGAAAGTCATATGTCTATCTTGCTCGCTTTTGTAATGCCAAAACAAGATAGACATACGACTTATCGAATCGAAATCGAATCCGAGCGTTTGTGAATAGGGGGCCAGTTGTTGCCGCATGCAGTGATTGTAAGAACATCCCATGTTGGCCCACTAAACAAGATACAAAAAGTATGGTGAAAAACGTAAATGATATAAATTTGGAAAAAACAATAGCTTTTTGAAGTGATTCTTGGATACAAGTAATGCTAATGATCCTTTTATTGCTTAAAGAAAAACAAATAACGACAGAAAAATTATTTTTTTCATTTGTTGTTCAAAAGAAATCTGTCTCGATAATCACTATATTTCGGTTCCTAGCATTGGAGGTATTTTATGAAGGAAAATCTATAAAAAACTATGCTCAAGATCAAACATATTAGCAGCTGCATTCCAACAGTAATAATTGAATAAGTTATAACTTCATTCACTTATCTTTGACAATCGTTACGGGGTGTTGTACCCCAAGGAGTATAAGTTTTTAAACTGACGTGACGTGTACTAGCAACATCAATTACACTACAAACGGGATATATACCATGTAAACAAGTAGTAAACATAGTAAATATCTCGTTTCTAGAGTTATTGTTACCAAGGGAAGTCGTTATACTAACCCAATACTGTCTAATTATGTAAAACTAGCTGTCCAGCGCAACTTCGTCTGCGTCACATTTTCCCCGTTTTCGCAACATTTTTCATTGCTGCTCCGCTCCTATTGGTCGTAGCGTAATGATATATAGCCTAAAGGGAAAACACCTCTTAACGAAGCAGAAAGGCACTGTTTCTCCCTGTCATTGCGATCATTTTTTTGTTCTACACCATACCTGGGAACCCTCTAGTTACGGAGATATTAGGGGTCAAAGTTCCAACTTTTTGACAAGTATTTTTTTAAATACAAGTTTTTAATGTAAGATTTTTACTTTAAACACCTCCACGACCCCCGTACTATGCAATCCGTCCATCAGCACAATGTTTTGAGTGCGTTACATTGAGTTCTACCACAAAACATGATTTCCCAGCAATAATTATTGCGTAAAGTTACTTAGTTTCATGTACAGAATGCTTGGTTGAAGGCTTCGTGATGAGGTGATTTACACGGTGTATGTCCTTCCCTAGGTTGAAATCTATCTTCTTGCCAAATTTCATTAAGATCCGATCAGCCGTTTAGTCGTGAAAAGGTAACAAACAAACAGAGTGACTTTCGCATTTATAATATTAGTATGGATACTGGTATTCAGCTGAACCTGGTTAATGCTACAGGCAAAAGGAAAAGGCTAAATAGATAAAGATACAAATTTTGGACTTTTCAGTAATCTAGATAACTAAACTGAAAAGTCCAAAATTTGACAGATTCTTAGTATCTCTTCTTGTAAATTGTTGAAACCATAATACTCATAGATAAACGTCGATCAATAATATACTGATGTATTTAATGTAAAGCATCCTTGTCTATTGAAACCTATTAGTTCAAGTGATCTCAATATCGATTCAATTCACAGCTAATGTCTAGAATCGATTTTAAAAAAGACTGCGACAGATACGTATGGCTGCTTTGTCCTTGATTTGTTACTTTTTATTTATGTAGATGCTATAAATAATATGACTGCAATTGCGATTGAGTTAAAATGAGACTAGAAATATGGGTTGCTAAGTTTTTTGTTTTTCTATATCACTCCACACCATCTCTTCCCTTCTCATCTTTTCCCGTATGTTCGCCAAACATATATCATCCTAGCGTTTTCAATATCGTTTTTCCCTATTTTAACAATGACATCAAAATTAATATTTAATAATTTTAGTCAAACTTTTGACCGGTATTATCATTGTACTACCATTTCCATCCTTTGATTGTCATTGCGTTCTTCAATCTAGTTCTTTTATAAGCTTTATTTTTAAATAAATTAAAATAATAAAACTGTTCCAACTGTGTCCCATTTAAGGGCATAAACTTCTCTTCCTTCTGACCATTTCTGTTGATTTTGGGCAAATGGGAACCAAATTGGGTCTCAGCATTGTTTGTTTCTTACAATAATATCAACATCTTCTCCCTTCTAGGTTACGGCTGCTTCCAATGGCTGCTGCTGATGTCATGTGGCGCCATCTACGCCGTGTGCGCGCTCAGCACCACCACCCTCAGCTTCGTGCTGCCGGCTGCCGAGAACGACTTCCACTTGTCTTCCAGTGACAAGGGCAGTCTTACTGCCACGCCGCTTATTGGTGAGTGCAGTTGATACTGCGAAGTTACCATAGCCAGCCACAACGTTCCCACTGCTGAGGCATGACTCCTCTCTATGGGCGCAATGATGGCCTTGTGATAAAGATCTTGATTTACCAAGTTGCAGGTCGCATAACGTTGTCCAACTGAAAAATTATAAGATTGAAATGGTTTAGTACCTAAACACTCTGATATGACATTTTGATAATATTAACTTATTGTTACTTGTTTTCCCAGGTATGTGCGTAGGCTCCTACTTCTGGGGTAACCTGGCAGACGCGAGAGGTCGCAAGAAAGCCATCATCGGTGCCTTACTGCTGGACGCTATGGCTGCCTTCTTGTCCAGTGTGGTGCAGTCATTCCCAGCATTCTTAGCCTGCAGGTATCTAGAACATAACTACTTGATTATAAAGTATTCTGTTCTTTAGAAATGTTACCTACTGTAAAACGATCAAACTACTTGATAGCTACTTAACCTTGAGACCCTGATCTCTTCTTCCTAAAAGAAAAGAAGCAAAGTAGATGGACCAGAAATCTTCTTTCTTCGTTGGTCCCGGCTGTCGTTTTCACATCTCTGAGAGTCATAACGGATATGCAAAAGCCAGAAAGTCTCACCATCAGTCGTACTGAGGGGTATCGTTTCACTTACCATCCAGTATGCGAATTCTGGAGGTCAGGGATAGCTATAAGCTCCATGTAAAATACTGGTATTTAGCTGTATGCGGTTACACTGGGAGCCGACCTTAAAATAATTGGGGAAAGGTAAGGCAGATGATGACCTTCTTCACTAAATATTTGACAATCACTTTACATCTTATTTGTACCAATCTTGGCGTAACTATTGGTTGTAGACGTGTGTCTCTTGCAGATTCTTCTCCGGGTTCGGCATCATTGGAGCCACGGGGCTGATCTTCCCTTACTTCGGGGACTTCCTCTCGCTCCGGCACCGGGATGTCATGCTGTGCAGGCTGGAGGTGTTCTGGACATTTGGCACCATCCTGTTGCCAGGTAAGAAAACGTTTGCAGAAAATTGATACTCATGGTTGACTTATAGGAAGAAAGAAAAAAAGTAAATGATAGCGTGACGGCTGACTGAGTAGAATGGAAAAATAAAACATGTTGCACCAAGTAACACGGGACAAAGAGAGAAAGATGATAATAATGTTTCAGTTTTAGGTAAATTATTTATGGAAAATGTTAATTTTTTTTAAATCTTTGAAAGGGACCCTCACAAACGTTTCCATAAATAATTTGTTGTGTTGCCATCCTTCGATGTTGACAGAGACAGAGAGGGAGGGTACGATAAATAAGTACCTATATTTTCCATTTGAAGTAAAAGAAAAAATCTTTGCTGTTCAAAATTACAAGAATAACGTTTTCTCTAGATCAATGAACACAATGTGCAAGTTCCTGTGCGCACGTCTGTACTTCTCACCTAATTGGCGGAGTGCAAAAGTGGCGTCCATTGTTCCTCCATAACCATGGGTATACTTTGAAAATACTAGACGGAGGCCAAAATAAATTATAAAAAGGGAATTATCATGAAAAACACACAATCTATAGTAACGCACCAATAATAGCCAAAATTGACGATCGTGCTTATCGTGCGAGCAGGAATCTGAATGTCAGCGCCGCGACTAAGGTCAACCAGAATGATAGCGGTGTTGGCAGCGAACTGATGCCATCGGCTGCCAATTGTGATGGCGAGCGGTTACATACCAGAGGGGTGTTTGTAGACAATACTGCCACAATATAAACAGATTTAGAAAACAATATCAATTCATGAAGTATTTCAAGAGCTAGTTCACAATAGCCATTTTAAATATGATATACGGAAACTGGGGTTTACAATGCACGAAATGTCATGAATAAAAATACATTAATGACTTGCCGAGGAGGGTCCGTGGATGAACATTCTTTACATTTGGAAACATATAGTCAGAAGTCAAAACTTAACTTCAGTTTCGTGTTACCAAGTAACGCAGTTGAGAAAGTCAAACAGGCAGTCGCTTAGTGGAATGTAGCTGCTTTCGAGGCTCTTTAGTCAATTGATTCCGCACAGATCAATCGACGTGGTTAGGTTGTACGCCGATCCCAACGCAATTGGGAAAAGTCTCGGTAAACGATGATTTTTTATCAACAGCTAAAAATAGGTCGTAATGTAAAATTCCGCAAAATGTTTAAGGACACTCGCGCATTTCCTTAACCAGCTTTATAAAACAGTTAATAAAAAAAAAACAAAATATTTTTATTTCACATATGCCTACATGGGCACTTTGAAAAACGTCGACAAAAAGGTGCACGGTTCGGGTTGGTCGTTTCCTATGGAGAAGAACCGGCAAGAAACTCCATGGTTACTCTTTTAAAATCATTTGGCTTTACAATTTTTCTATGTTATAGCATTGGCACTTAAGTATGAGTGGACATCGTAGGCCCGACAATAAGTCGTTGCTTACTACAAAACGTAGAACAAGATAAATAGTTACCAAGGATCTAGGAATCTATAAGACCTACAATGTCCATACATTTACAAAAAAAAAGGGAAAAAAGAAAAAGAGTCTATACAAAAAAAAAGAAGATATTGCAAAAAGACTAGATTAAACAAGTGACACAAATAGTAATTAATCACCTCATTTTCTTCCCAGGTATCGCATTCCTCATTATCCCGGACCCCCGGTTCAACCTGACAGCAGTCGGTGCGGACTTTCAGTACACCTCATGGAGGGTGTTCGTGGCAGCCTGCGGGATCCCCAGCCTGCTGGTGGTGTTACTGCTCATCCCGTTCCCCGAGAGCCCGCGCTACCTGCTGTACGCGAACCGGGCTGAGCAGGCGCTGCAAGTGCTGCAGAGGATATTTGTTGTTAATACTAAGCTTAGTGAGAAGGACTTTCCGGTGAGTTTATATGCGTTTTGTATTGTTGTTGTAAAATAAATCTAAATATAGTATACGAAAATCATAGAAATTTATTAATGAATATTTTTTATAAAAGAATTAATTAATTAATCAATGTGAAAAGCAAAACAATCAGGGTACAAAATTATAAAAAAAAAAACATGCAAACTAATAAACTAATTCAAATAAAATAAAACAATAATCAAATAATAACCATAGAGAATCTACAAAAGATGTAACAGAAAAGAACAAAAGGTTATGACTATCGAAGTCATAAATTTTAAGTCATACGTTAATACAATGCCCTATTATTAAGACTGGTTGGCAGAATTTCAGGCCACTGACTGTAACGACTGTCAAAGATCTACAAATGCAGCATTGAATTTAAAGATCACCAAACCACCAATTCCAGGTCGAGTCAATGATAAGTGCATACGGAGACGAGGAAGAGGAGGTGGTCTCAGCAGACAACAATGGCAACGAGACCAAGGCACCCCTGACCTGGTCGCAGAGATGGGATGCCTTCTGGGTCCGGAAGAAGATGCTGGTGATGCCGCCGTACATCGGGCTGCTGGTGCTCTGCTGCTTCGTCGATTTTGGACTTATGTTCAGGTAATTACTTTATGAGAATTATAGGACACTTGCTGTCCCGCGCAACTTCGTCTGCGTCACATTTTCTCCGTCTCCTATTGGTCGTAGCCTGATGATATACAGTATGTTAGGTTAAACGAGGGACATATTGAGGGAGGGTATTCAGTATTCGATTCTCGTACCAAATATGTAAAAAACCTATAACGTATTTAGAAGAATTTTTAATGTTTTGTTTAGTGCCTAGATATTATGGACTGTCCTAAGCCAGGTAAGTTTAAAGTATGAAGGGAAAATGGATTATACCTAAGAGTCATTGACCCGCTCACATGTTCTGCGATAGTATTAAGTCGCTAGCGCAAGGGAGTATACACGTTGCGTGACATTTGCGAAAATTTTGGTATGGTTCTGTCTGTTATTTATCAGTGTTTTTTTCTTTGTTTATATTTTTATTAGTATCATGTTAGCATGTACTATTATGGGTTTGAATATGTCCCTCGTTTAAACTAACATACTGTATAGCCTATATACAAGGTGTTGTTTTGCATCCTCGTCAAATTCAAGGAGGTAACTATGCTAATGATTCTCGTCCCGAATCAATAATAAAATGGGTAGGTAATTTTTTTTTTTTCTTATTTATGGAAATCGGTAAGGGTGAACCACCCGTGTTTTAAACGCGGCCCGTCTGGTTCTCGCCCTCTAACCTCGCTTACACACATACAAATAATATCAAACATTAATTCGATAGTTTCTTGTTCCCTAAACCACGGTAAGGGGATTATTCTGAAATCTTGACAAACTTAAACAACCAAAAAAATCAGCATTTATTAATAATTAACTAGGTACCGTAATTTTAATTGATTATTTATGTCTTTTGTGACCACCTCCTGAAATTTTACGAGGATGCAAAACAACATCTTGTATAGCCTTCCTTCATAAATCATAGGCATATCTAACACTGAAATAATTTTTCAAATCGAACCAGTAGATCCTGAGATTAGCGCGTTCAAGCAAACAAACAAACAAACTCTTCAGCTTTATTATTAGTAAAGTATATTGGATATAAAATACATTAGGGTTTCGATTTTGTTTAAACTAGATCTGCACTTTAGACGAACGATATTAGTAATCTGAACAAGATACAAAAGTTGCTGAAGTGCTGCAATTATCCAAATTTTAGCTATAATACTGGCTGATTTGAAATTGATTAATTATCACTTTTATATCAAAAATCGGAATAGGCAGAATTTATTTGGCTACAATTTAACCAATTAAGTTACGGGTGGATAATAACAAAAAAAATCGAAAAAAAAACTAAGTGCCGAAAAAAAACTGTTAAATTGAGGAATTCCGATCTACATAACATCACGCCTGTATTTCCTGAAGGGTAAGGCAGAAGTGTACTTAATAGAACAACCAGCCATGTTGCCAGTTATGTTTAAGTCTTAGGTAATAGGGGGCCTATTGTCTTCAACCGGGCGCAAATCCAGCCTCCAAGGGCGCTACTGAGAAATTCCTAAACGAAAAACCCAATAACAGTCTGCCTGACCCGAAAATCGAACCAAGGGGTCCATGAGCAGCAGTCGCGCTTACAACCACTAGCTATACTTATTCAAAAGGAATTTTATGGTTGTACTAGCTGTCCCGCGCAACTTCGTCTGCGTCACATTTTCCCCGTTTTCGCAATATTTTTCATTGCTGCTCCGCTCCTATTGGTCGTAGCGTGATGATATATAGCCTATGTTACTTCTGATACCTCCAAGAATATATGTACAAAGTTTCATGATGATCGGTTGAGTGGTTTTCGCGGGAAAGCGTAACAAACAAACTTACTTTCGCATGTATAATATTAGTTAGGATTCTGAATGTTGTGATAAAATCTATCTCTTTTTACAGTTACTACACACTGATGATGTGGTTCCCGGACCTGTTTGAGAGGTTCAGCCAGTTCTCGTCGCTGTACCCTGACGTGTCGGCCGGAGTATGCGAGGTGTCGCTGGCACTCGCCAACGATACGGCTGAGATTGCTGTGAGTATCAAAAGACTATCATCAATCTAAGTTTAGGATGTCACCATACTGACCGATGTGGAGTCGGCCTGAGCCGGGCACAAAGAGCTTTGTGTCAAAGCAGTAACGTCGTCATTCGCTTCGTTCCGGTTCGGACACCGACACCACGTTGGATAACTCACTTTTATTGCATGGACGTTAGTGACGTTTTGTTAGATTTACAGTCAAAACTGTAAATCTCACAAAACTACTTTTGACCGGTGTCAGTCAAAACCCTTATTAACTACTTTGTCATGAAAGTACCGGGAAACGATCAATAATACACAAAATGTTAGTATTAAACAAAATTATTCATCCAAAGTTATTTTATCGCCTTCAAAATATGCTCCTTCAGAAACTTATACCAACGAATAATCCAATCATCAAAACAATTTTAAGCGCTTTTTCCGGAATTGAGTTTAGTTCTCGCCGCAAATTCCTCTTTATGTCTACCGAATAAAAACGGCTGCCACATAGTGGTCATTTGAGTTTAAGAAAATGGAAGCAATCGGCTGGAGCCATGTCTGGTGAAAAAGGTGATCAATGCTGTCTGCATACTAAGTCACATCTACACCAGAAGTACACGATCTCCAGACTGCTGAATAATCAGCCTAACGTATTCCCACTGCTTAAACACAGATTCCAATAACACAATGAATCAATTTCGTTTTTTATACATCTTATATAAAAAACGTATTTTTTAACATCTCTTTTTTCCTCCAGGAAAAGTTGCAGACCTTGGATGACAAAGTGTACATCCATACACTGGTGGTAGCCTTAAGTTGTGTCCCCACGGCGCTATGGGTGGGGCTCACCATCAACATTGTGGGCAAGAAGCTCATGTTGGGTAAGTTATTGTTGGAAGCTCTATTTTATAATACTTGAATCTGAACTCCCCTCTCCCCCTACAGAATTCGGCTCGCTAAGCATTCTATAGAGAAAGGCCCAAAACATAAACTCTAGCTATAAGTCAAACTATATATATGAAAACTAATTTTTTTGAGTTACTATATGTTTTATCTGGATTAAAATCGTAAAAAAGTTTAATACGCGATGTCCGTAGGTCCCCTAAGCTAATAAAACCTCTCTTCCTCCACAGTAATGATGTTGATTAGCTCCGGACTAGCGGCCCTAGGTCTAAACCTGGTGCGCTCCTCCCTGGAGAACTTGATCCTATCGTGTGTGTTTGAAGCCATCGTCAGCTGCACGGAGGCGGTGTTGTTCTGTGTCATCTGCGAGATATTCCCTACTAAAGTCGCGTGAGTATTTTTTTATTAATATTATCCTCTTTCAGACGGTGAAGAAAAACATGGTGAGCAAAAATTTTAAATCATAGACGTCTCTTACCCTCACTAGGCCCTCGTGTAATTGTACCAGATATGGGATTTTTGAAGTATTTAGTACTAGCTGTCCCGCGCAACTTCGTCTGCGTCACATTTTCCCCGTTTTCGCAACATTTTTCATTGCTGCTCCACTCCTATTGGTCGTAGCGTGATGATTTAGCCTTTGTCCTTTCTCAGGTTGTAATCTATCTTCTTGCCAAATTTCATTAAGATCCGATCAGCCGTGTAGTCGTGAAAAGGTAACAAACAAACTTACTTTCGCATTTATAATACCTACTAGCTGTCCCGCGCAACTTCGTCTGCGTCACATTGTCCCCGTTTTCGCAACATTTTTCATTGCTGCTCCGTTCTTATTGGTCGTAGCGTGATGATATATAGCCTATGTCCTTCCTCAGGTTGAAATCTATCTTCTTGCCAATTTTCATTAAGATCCGATCAGCCGTTTAGTCGTGAAAAGGTAACAAACAAACTTACTTTCGCATTTATAATATTAGTTAGGATAGGATTTATTTTGAAGTACCTACTCGCTAAAGAGACATATCCTATATGATCCCCGACGGGTCCATGTGTGTGTATACTAATACTTCACGCATATTCGGCGTTATGTTTAAGTCCCTTGTAATAAAGGACAAGCCTATTGTGGCTATTTGGGCACAAATTCAGATTCCGTGACTACTACTGAGAAAACCCACAATCTAACAAACACATTTCGCCAATTATTTGTTGGTTTGAAATAATCCCAAATTTACCTTTTACATCACTCGCTAAAAAGGGTGTGACTGATTATTTTCTAGTCATCACGTGAAATATGATATTTTTAAATGGCCCACGTGCTTGAAGAGAGATTAGTCAGCCGACAAAACTGGTACCGGAGTTGACAGCCAAGCCCAACCCCCAGACACTGTACTGACGACAGCAGTTGTTTAGATAACGTTAATGAATTGTTTAACATCGTCATTTAGAGCTATATAAAGACAGCAATATATGGAATGCTAAGAATCCATCAGGTGGTTCCATGATTGACTTTGACTTTGCTAATTACTAACAAGCGAACATACGTGACCATTGACGCACAAATTAATTAAAGAACTGTGTACATCACCATGCGGCACCAGATTTGTCAGTACTGTTTATTATTGGTCTGGTGGGTGTGTACAATCGACTTTTGGACTTTGAACACCTTATTCGACACTCTTGACGGAATTGTCTCTCTGTATAACGTTTTTGATGTCATTTTTGATTTGGATGACATGAGGAGGTTCTACAATGTGGTCAAGCTTTTCTTTAGCATTAATTTGCTTTAGTTTATTGTCTCGAACAGATCATAATTATATTTATTCCTTTGAATAAACTTACATGTATGTGTGGTATAGTGGACTATACTTCTCATTTCTTCGTTTTTAGAACCATTTGCTCATGGGATATTTCGAAACGGAGCCAGTCTAGAACCGTTCCCCTTTGACTCTCAAGCAGTCATTACCTAGACTCATGAAAAATATTTATAGATATGAAAATCAGAATGTAAAGTTCCTTTTTCCCCTCTCCTCTTAAAAGGGAGGATCTTCCGACAAGACAACAAGACAAGACAAGAGAGAGGTGATGTTTCTGGTGCAATTTACTGTACTACGGTTGTTGCCGGGTTTTTGTTCCAAAGAAGTCATTTTGTTCGTATTTCGCGGTTTAAGTCTCTACAAATAGTTTTTGGAACCGTCGTCCAAATAGATGCAGTAGATCTATCCTCTTTCATCTTTATGATTATAATGTTATTTTCTTTTTCAGCGCAACGGCAATGGCGGTGACAGTAATGTGTGGCAGGATAGGTGCCATAGTGGGTAATGTGATATTTGGCGCGTTGGTGGACGAGTACTGCGTCGTGCCTATCTACATGTTCGGAACGTTGCTAATAAGTAAGTGTCTATTATAACCACTTTGGTTTTTTTAGTTTGCCGTCAAAAAATGTTGTGCTTGTCATGTGAACTTTTGGGCAAAATTATACCCTTTTTTTTCTTATACAGGGTGTAGCGGAAAGGGTATATACATACTTAAGGCTGTGCTACAGCGCATCAAACTGAACATGTTTCTCCATCGGACAAACATCGTAATAATAGCGAAAAAATAATCTGCTGCCCCATACAAAACTTCAATACATATTAGACCCAAATGTATAGCTAATATTTTTTCACTATTACGATGTTTGTCCGATGGAGAAACATGTTCCGTTTGATGTTCTGTAACACACTCTTAAGTGTGTATATACCCTTTCCGTTACAGCCCTGTATACAAGTTGTGAAGAGACCAACCATGAAGCCGTCAACAAAGCTGTGCCTCAAACTCTAGTAAAAAAAAAACATTGCTGGGATAATATTTTTTTTTGGTGTGAAAAATCGGTATATTACATAATTATACGGGTGGTGGTAATACGGTAGGACACAATCAAAGGCACTCAAAACATGGTGCTGATGGGTGCTTTCAATAGTGCAGGGGTAATGAAGGTGCGGGCTTGTGGACGGTGAGTGATGGACTGGCTCACCGTCCGTCCATCTTATGACGACAGGCCGCGCGGCGTGTTCGTGATCCACGCGCTCCTCATGGAATTGTCAGCAAATCGATAGGGGTCCGAGAGGGCCGATGCCTGCCAGGGCTGCGGAACGGTTCGAAAGAGATACCGTGGCCCTAGAATACAAAGGGCTAAGGAGGAACATGGATGGGTTTTAGTCAGTACAAGTCTGACACTCCCTCCCGCTCCGCCTAGAGCGGGAGGGGTCATTTATTATTTCCAATCCGTAAAAAAAAAACGTCTGCGTACCTAACGAGAAGGTCCCCGGTATGACCATGAAATATGAGGAACAAAACAGTTATCGCAATGACGGGGAGAACAAATGGCTTCGTTAGGGCTCTTTTTACCCCCATTATTCCCGAGTGATGGCTAACTGTCTGTCTGTCTGTTACAGCGAGCGGGTTGCTGTGCATCATACTGCCGAAGAGCACACGTCCTGAGCGGCCCACTACGTGAGCGCCCTAGTGATACTGTTATATTTTTATAAATATTAAATAATTATATTCACAACCAACCTGCTGTGTTTTTTTATTACTCATAACATCACGCCTGTAATCCCCGAAGGGGTAAGCAGAGGTACCTAAGAAGTACACCACATTTCAACAATAATGTTAAGTCCTACGTAATAGGGGGCGAGCCTATTGCCATCAACCGGGCACAAATCTAGACCCCGTGGCTGCTACAGAGAAATTTCTGATGGCAAAACCCAATAACACTCTGCTCGACCCGGGAATCGAATCTTATGATCAGCAGTCTTGCGACTACTCGACCAACGAGGCTGTAAACGAGGGTTTCTTTTTAATCCATTTTTATTGAATGGGACATGGAGGGAGGAGCTCGTGGCTAAATAATAACAGCCGCCCGGGTCGATCTTTAAGGTTAAGCCGTGCTTGCCGAGGTTGGTCCGTGGATGGGTGACCATAATACATACATACCGAATTTCCTCCGTGCCTCGGAAAGCACGTTAAGCCGTTGGTCCCGGCTGTCATTTGTAGATCTTTGACATTCGTTACGAGTAGTCAGAAGCCAAAAAATCTGACATCCAGCCTTACCAAGGGGTATCGTATTACCAAGTTACTGGGTTGTGGAGGTCAGATAGGCAGTCGCTTCATGTAAAATATTGGTACTCACCTGCATCCGGTTAGACTGGAAGCCGACCCCAAGATAGTTTGGGAAAAGGCTAGGCAGATGAAGATATGGCTCAATACGTTAGTTAGGTAACTGAAGAGTGGAGTATTTCATACCCCGGTCCAGTCACGTGTAACTTACCCAACGACTTTATAAAGATGTGTTTTATTTATATCTCAATACTGTACCAGTAAGTAAAGTTCACTTTTTTAAAGCTTGTTCTGAAAAAGACTGCCTAATTCGTGATTTTTTAAATTAATTTCGTAAATTATTATTAATTACATTTAATTATTGTGAATGTGAGGACCATGCAGGTCACATTATTTTTCTCCCACCACTATCTGGCAGTTTGAGTACTTTAAGCGACCTACCCAAATGTCCTTTCTTTGGTATTGTTCGTCGTTTCGTTGAGCTCCTTGAGTTATAAGTCGAGCTACACGATAACTGACAAATGCTTGCACTGACTGGACAGGTCCACTCAAATCTGTGTGGTTCTTTCTTCAAAAGACCATTTCAGATACCAATCTGCATAGTCCTCATGTAAATTGAGCAATGTCTGGACTTTAAAAGAGTAACAAGTTAACAGAGAACCTCTGAGTTTGTTTCGGCTGTTTCTTCTCAGAGTAGTCAGGTACGAAACACCGGCCCCATCTAGCTTAAAAAAAAAAAATGACGTGTAAAAGTGTTTGTAAAAACCTACTTGCAAAATAAACATCATTTATCATTTAACCAGGTATAGAAATTTGTAAATGTTTTTCTCAAATCAAAAGTCTATATAATTTAGATGAAGCATAATATCATACCTCAACTGATGTTTGGGCTTATTTATTTATTTGGTACACCAACACGAATACATGCAGAAAATTATGGAACAATTGATGAAAATAATATTATACTTAGTGCTAATATGTATCCCCGCTACAAGTAGGCTTAAATACATTTTCGAATAGAAAACCTAAACTTTACCGGGCCGTCATTCAAACATCAACATTATTGATAGAAAATAGAACCTACCTTTTATCGCAAAGAAAGAACAGGCTAGCTATACTAGGTATCCAGCTCTTTATCCTGTTATGTCTATTTCTGACTTGAGTTAAGCTAAAGGCGACCCACTCAAACACGTTAGTCGTGACAGCCTAGGTGCTCGCAGATAGACACTTTCTTCTAGGCATTTTTAAATACTGCTTTGTGTACCTAGATTTAATGTTAAAGTACAAAATATGTGAAATATTGTGACTTTTTCGTGTGTTGTTATGGCCCAAACAAACCGACAAGGCGTGAGTAGATACAGTAATTGGATTCCGTTGAGACCTTTTGAACCCACAAAAATCTGAAAGTTGTAAAAGTTAAACATATTTCGCTGTTTTGAATATTTAATTCTGTATTACTCAATTAAGTATAGAACACTGACTTATTTGACATTATATTATATTTGCGTCCTTCCATCAATACACCCTCCTAATATAAATCATGTGAATCATCAGAATCATTCAGAAAGTCAGAAGTGTTTTCATACAATATGAGTAATTTACGATTTTTTGTCATTGCAAGTACCTACATCAAAATATTGCCATTGAAGTGTGATTCAAACTCAATAAAACCGCCATTGCAGCATTGGTTAGACAAAACAAACGATATGTTGCGGTTATAAATCAAAATCAAAATATTTTTATTTCACATAGGCCTACATGGGCACTTGTAAAACGTCGACAAAAAGGTGCTCGGTTCGGGTTGGTCGTTTTCTATGGAGAAGAACCGGCAAGAAACTCCATGGTTACTCTTTTAAAAAATAAATAATAAACAACCGTACTTACTACGTTTCAGCGAATTGGAAGTCAGTTGTTGTAAGGTTTGCGATCATAAAACCTGGCTTGTACACGGACTTGTTCAACATTTTAAATAGTTAAATATGACATTTCAAAGTTTATTCTGTTCAGTGGGTCTGCCAGCACTGTGGCCCTGCAACGTGAGTAGATACCACAGCAATATGCTAAGCTTAGCATACAAATCAGCTGATTAGTTTTCAAATGAAGCTGATTTGTATACAGGGTAGAAAAAGACGCATCGCATTGCTATAAACTACTACAGGGTGATTGATTGAACGTGAGTAATTCTTTAAGGGCGCATAGGATGGCAGACAATTAAAATTTCACCCTACTTCCCCAGCCGCCTATCTTCTATCCCTCTCGCACAGTCGAAACGATTCTGTTAGGGTGAACTACACTATTGATGGAAGGATGACTGATGATGAGGAGGATGAGGAATATATTAAAACGAACAAACACACTATTTTCACACCCACCTTTAGCCGTAACATATATATGGAATCGTGATTTTTATTAACCGTAGATTATTATTTGGAATGTGTGTGTGTGTGTTTTCAAAACTTATACTGTTCGGAACAAGTCTTCAAGTTTGCTATGTATTAATCACAAAGTGATTGTTGCAAAAAAAAAAACGAGAGCTGTTCAAATTTCACGATTTAGGGTTAAACTGGCCCTTAAGGGAGTGACATACATAATAATTACGAGCAACGTTTTACTACGGGACCTCTGGAATACGATAAAAAAAGGATGCCTATAATTTTTCGAGTTAATTAATGAAGCAGCGGATATTTTTTTCGCAATTTCAGGTTTTTTTTTTTAAATTACCCCACACTAGGAATTTCTCCTGTATCGTGGGTCCGTTTACAAACATTTAAACTCACATACACAAACAGCCAGACCCGGAACAACTATCTGTAAGCCATACAAATATTTGTTCCGCGCGGGGATCGAACCCCCGACACGCAGCGCAGCAGTCGATCGCTCAACCACTGCGCCAACCGTGCCGTCTCATAGTTTCATAGTAAAAATTGTTCATTTACTTGAGTACTAAGTATTGCCCACTTTAAACAAATCAGCCTGTACCTGTAAAGGGTGTACCAGAAAGGTGTGGTCATATTCAGGGTACGATACAGACCATCAAACTGAACAATAAAAATCGAAAAAAAAAAATTATGCGTGGAGGCCCTCCGCGCGGAAGAAGTGAAACTTCGTAATACTACACGCATGCGTTCGAGTGCCACGCATTCACTCTCGTTATTTTATTGAGCTTCTAAATAATATTTTGTTGTTTTCTTGTTGTAATTTTTTAATTACATAAGTTTATCGAGGTTATTCTACTCATGGAAATTCAGCGAAGGCTGGTCACACCGAAGAGTCGAATGCATGACTGTTTGCACGCCATCTTGCGTACCTAGTAAAACTACGTAGGCACAAATCTTGTAATACTGCCATCTCTTAGTGAGTTATAGAAAATATTCCCCCTCCATGGTAGCGTTAAACTTGCTGGAAGTCGCATAAAAGTTTCACTTCAAAAACATATTTTCGCGATTACGTTTGTGGTCTCTTGAAGAAAGTTATTCAATTTCAAATCAAATCAATTTTATTTGCATAAAACATGGTGTACAAAGTTGTTTTCAGTCATTGTTAGATATACATGTTTTGCTAATATCACAGCATTCAAATACATATCATAGGTTACGTAACAAAGTCTCCCGTAGTTTACATGTTAAAAAATCTTCTAAGCAGTAAAAATTATGTGTGCTTAACCATTTAAGTAACTTTTTTTAAAACAATCTAAGATTTAAGATTTTGAAGTCTTTTGGACTTTTATTAAATACCCAAACACACATGGCTAAACAGTTTTTATTATTCGAGTATTTAGCTAGTCTTGGTAGATCGTTTTATATAAGTCTGTGGGGATCTCGCCGGTTTCGAGGATATACATCCTCTGCCTTTTTAAATAAATCTTTATACTTCTGAACAAACATGCGTACTTCATAGATATAGAGAGAGGGTAGCGGTAATAAACCAAGTTCTTTAAATATTGGCTTGCAAGATTCATCAGGTTGAAGCCCATTTGATGGTCTGAGTCACGACCATAAATATGTGGTCATATTACCTGTAATATGACCACATATTACAGGTAATATGACCTGTAATATGTGGACCTGTCCAGGTGTGGTCATATTCTGGCACACGCTGTATATCAAACTAAACTTAGTTGACCACAGTTTGTTCCGTTACCACAAAACCTTCTATTCTAAAAAGGATATTTAGAAACAAGCATAGTAAAACGTAGAACATTTTATTTTAATTGATTTATTGTTTAAATTTTGAAAAGTTTTCGATGTAGAATTAGATTAAAATTTAACGTAATTAAAGAAAAAGTAACTGTAACAGCAGTAAAAACAACTAATGATTAAAAAGGTCTCTGACCATGTCAGGGGGACACTAGCTAGGCAGGAGGTGGTTTTAGTCAGTTGGAGCCTGACACTACCCAGACTGGCTCGATTTGTGAGCCAGCCTGGGTGTTAGTCCGACCGGACTTCCCCATTTTTTTTTTTTTGTGGATGGTAAATCATCAAATGACTTCTCCCGCTCTGGGCGGAGCGGGAGGGAGTGTCAGACTTGACTGACTAAAACCCACCCATGTTCCTTCTTAGCCCTTAGTGTTCCAGGGCCGCGGTATCTCTTTCGAACAACCCGCAGCCCTGGCAGGCATCGGCCCTTTCGGACCCCTTCCGGTTTGCTGACATCTCCTTGAGGCGCGCGTGGAACACGTACGCGCCGCCGTCGACACGGCCTGTCGTCATGAGACGGACGGACGGTGAGCTAGCCCATTACTCACCGTCCACAGGCTCGCGCCTACGGTGGCCGGGGGCCACTGGTTGCCCCCCGACGCCCGGGGCGTCTCCCGCGGCGCCTGGGACGTAAGGTTCTCTCCCTCTCACGTTCCGCCACCTCCTTCGCTAGCATGACTGCTTCGCAGAAGGAGGCGACGGCTTCCCATTCTCTCTCGCTCCGGACCATGGATTGAACCAGGGCCGGACGCGAGAGGTCACCGCCGCCAATCGCCACTACGAGGACACGGCGGTGCTCAGCCCAAGCGGGGCACCGGACTTCCCCTCCTGCAAAGAAATAAAAAAATAAAAAAAACCTTCTATTCTCTACATGTGAACCTCTACTTCGTCATATTAAATAAGTTTTTGCTTTTTTTTTTTTAAGATTACTCTTTTTTGTCGTGTCTTTATTTCTTTTTAACATATTTTGGCTTCCTAACAGAATACAGCATTCATTGTGCCGATAGTTGTGTCGGCCAATGAGTTGATATCCAAAAGCCTCGACCAACATCTGAGGAGTCTTTCGCTTGACATCTGGATCAAGGGCTTGGTTCAGAAAGCAGTACTTCTGGACACGGCGCGTATTGTTAGGACGTTCCTCTCTCGAGCCCTGACCACCGGTAGCCCGGGTTTATATAATTTTGTAAAAATATTTAAAAATTTAAGTAATATGTATATAAATGAATAAACGATAAAAATAAGAAGTAAATAAATTACATCACATCCCTTTGTAACGAACAAACATTTTTACTTGTGGTAACGCTTTAAAATTTAAATACTTACTCTTTTTGATTTGCCAAAAAGTACTGAATGATTACCTACATATACCTTACACAACTATTTTAAGATTTAGATTAACTAACTTAATCACTCATTAACTACTTTAATTACTATGCATAAAATTGGTTTTCACAGTATTACAAGATAATTGCATTTTAGGGTTCCGTTCCAACGTAACAGTGTTACGAATTTCTGTCTCAAAAAATGTAATATAAAAACAAGAAAATAACGGTATTTTAAAAGTGTAAAACCTCAGGAACGTATTTGTAAAACATAATATGTCTGATATATACAGGGTGTAACGGAAAGGGTATATACATACTTAAGGGGGTGCTACAGACCATCAAACTGAACATATTTCTCCATCGGACAAACATCGTAATAGCGAAAGAATATCAGCTGCCCCATACATTTGGGTCGAATAGGTATTGCAATTTTGTACGGGGCAGCACATAATTTTTTCGCTGAAAAACATGTTTTATGATGAGAAACCTGTTCAGTTTGATGGTCTGTAGCATAACCTTAAGTATGTATATACCCTTTCCGTTACACCCTGTATACAGTATGTTAGTTTAAACGAGGGACACATTCAAACCCATAATAGTACATGCTAACATGATACTAATAAAAATATAAACAAAAAAAAAACACTGATAAATAACAGACAGAACCATACCAAAATTTTCGCAAATGACACGCAACGTGTATACACCCTTGCGCTAGCGACTTAATACTATCGCAGAACATGTGAGCGGGGCAATGACTCTTAGGTATACATTTCCCCTTTCCATTTTCCCTTCATACTTTAAACTTACCTGGCTTAGGACAGTCCAAAATATCTAGGCACTAAACAAAACATTAAAAATTCTTCATACGTTATAGGTTTTTTACATCGACGTCAACGTATAATCCAATGTCTTCTGGTTTTGAAAATATCTCCCGAATGATCACAACTAAGGAAATAGATTACTTACATTACCTACAAAATTATTATTCAGATTGGCATATCACCATGGGAGTTAGTCTATAACCTATACCACTTCTAGACCTGATAGTGGACTTTTTTCTAACACATTGTATAGTTATATAAAAAATCAAAAAAAACTAAATCAAAAGTCATGTATTCAAATTAGGCTGATAATCAGCATTTTTTGAACGTCAAATTACAAGAGACAGCCACCAAAAAAAAGACAGACATATAGAGTCATAAAACTGATACTGATACTGTTAGCCTGCGTCATCCCACTGTTGGGCAAAGGCCTCTCCCCATGACTTCCAATTGTCTCGATCCAGGGCCAATGTGGACCTGGTCGGTGGTCTTGTCTGACTCGTCCCGCCATCTTTTACGAGGTCTACCGCGACGCCTTCTGGCTGTGTCAGGGCTCCAGAAAGTGGTTATTTTGGCCCAATGACACTTCTCCCGAACCTGGGTATCAAACCCAGAACCCGACACTCAGCAGTCTGTCACACTTGCGAACACGAGACCAAAACAGAAAAGTGTCCCAATAAGTAATCATCACAATGGTAATCGCAGATCTGTTACTATACGGAACCTTTGTTTGATAAACTCAGTTCACATTCTGTCTTAATTTTTTAAGTTCGATGATTGTACGCAGCTGTGCAGCCTGTCTAGTCATTAACAACTTCAGTGATAAAGTAACTCTCAGTAGTTGTTGTTTATCTTTACCCATCTTATCAGACCGTTCATTAATATATTTTTCAAATCAATACACATTTTCACCCCTAAACTTTCATCCAAGTTGTGGAGTTAAGGATACAGTGGATAGAGTGTCTTTAATTGGAAACGCTACAAAGAGACAAGTGTATTTTAGTAGCAGGTCCACGCAAATCGGCCTGGTCATTTCCTCAAAAGACCATCTCAAATACTAATCTCCAAGGTCCTCTGCCTTTTCAAATACAATGTGCGATGGGAGACCACTGTTCAGAATAAACATTATTTATCATAAAACTTAAGCTTAAATTTTATAAATCTATTACAGAAACCATTTGAACTGACGACCAATTAAAATGGTCCATACTGGGATATACATTGTAAACGTCGCAGGAGTTGGCGACAAAAGTGAGAAATATTCATACGATGGTGTTGCTGATGTTAAAGAACCTACTTGTTGTGCCGGTACCACTGGAGATAAGGTGTTTGATTATGAAGAGGCTATTAATTTAACAGGTAACTAAATAATTGATTTTAATTTAAAGTCAGTACTCAATCTAAAGCAAGGCTATACACAGTTTAGCGGTAAGCGATAGAATGGAAAGAAAAAAGAGGTCCAATTTTCTAGCATTTCTGGTAAAATAATAAAATTTAGAATAACAATAGTGATTTCTGCCAGAATACACCCAATTGTGATTCACGAATCATAAATTTCTGCCTCGGGAGGCAGTATAGTAGTATGTATTATTAAAAAGAGATTAAAAATTAAAAAAAAAGAGGTGAAAGAGAAAAAATACTGTTTTTGCTGACTAGGACTTCTGTAATTATTATTTCCTTGATTTATTTCTATAAAAAGTTGTTTACATCCATAAGCTCTATTTAATTATTTCTTTAATTTCAGTTGGCCGGCAAAATAAAATAGCCCAATCTGGATGATGTTTGATATATTGTGGTTGAATAACTTCTCGGTGAATTGTCTTACAGCTTAGGTGTAATAATAAAAAAAAAATGTTTATTATGTCATTCCTAATCTGGGTGATCTCCTTTCAAAGACATCCTTAACGTCAGCAACTGTGTTCTCGTCAGGTAATGGCTACTACAACTGTGGCCTCCTCGCTGTCCTCAGTCTGGGCCTGCTGGGGATGGGCATTGACATCTTCGGCTTCTCCGTTGTGGTGACTGGCAGTGCCTGCGACTTCCAGCTGGAGCACTGGCAGAGGAGCGTCATGCTGTCCATGCCTTTTATTGGTACGTGTTTTTAGATAGACATAGGTAGACCTGTTGATGGTGCGTTTGTAGTAGCTTCGTCTTACCTAATTAAAAAGGTTCTCTTCATCATCATCATCATCAGCCCACTTAACTCGATTCTCGGCAACTCTCATCCAGTTGCTACCAGACACCCAATTGTTCTTTAATTAGATGAAAATAATTGAATGGTTTTAATTGTAACATCTTAACAGCAGAGCAGAGCTGACTAATCGCAATAATAGACTGGTTTCTATGAACGAGGAGTACCCAACTTTAACAAACGGCATAGTGGCTAGCTAAAAAACCGTTTTTGACGACTTTCGTTGTCATAGAGATTGAGCGGCTTTGGTAAATTATGATCCTATATTTTTTCCAACTTATCACAACATGAGAAAGACGTTTATCAACGTTGCAGGACCAATCCTCATGTCGATAACATGGGGCTACATATCAGACACGCAAGGAAGACGGAAGGTATTGCTGATAGCGTTGTGGGGGAGCTTCTTATCCTCCTTCATCAGCGCGTTCTCTGCTAACTGGATCATGCTGGCAGTCCTGAAGGTTTTCAGTTCAAGCTTGTGAGTAAGCCTTAGTCGGGTTGAACGACCTTGGTCAAGTCTGATATTTGACAAATCGGTTGACCAGTAGTGTATTTGGCAAATTTCGTAATTGGACAAAAAACGTTTGACGAACTACAGCTTTTACCAATATCAAATTTGACGAATTGCCGATTTGACGAATATCTGACTTGACCAATGTCGTTCAAACCCCTTAGTCATGTCATCTTCAGCTATCTTCTGTCTATTTTTTAACAATATGGTTTCAATTTGTTTATGATCCCAGTATACCTACCAATCACGTTATTAACTACTTACGAGTTGCCAGTGGGCCGTTGTTGGTGATCATTCCTGAAATTTAATGGAGACAGTGCAAAGAAAAAAATTAGCACTAATACAAACGATCCACACGCCACAAGATCCTTGTAAAGTTGTAGATAGTTGTAGACTCCACTGAATAAACTATAGCAATAACTATGGCTTGTGTGAACAGTTGCAGCGCGGTCCAGTCAGGCGCATACGCGCTTCTCAACGAGTCGTGCGCGGGCGCAGTGCGGGGCGTCTACATGATGATCATGACGAGTGCACTCATGCTCTTCGTGTTGTCCTATGTTGGTTAGTTTTCTGTTTATTATTTTGTCAAGTTAGCTGTGATTTAAATAATTCTAGCGGGAATTTAATACCTCGAACACGGGAACAACTATGACTAGACAGATTCAGTACCTACTCAAAACTTCTTTTAGATATTTTCTCTGGTATTAATTCTCACCAGTTCTTAATTATTTTTCCATTATTAAAAAAAAAAAATTGCTCATTATGCTCGCAATATCTTTCTAAAGACCATACAAATTCCATTTCACACAGAAATTATACCAACTGCAAATAGCTCGTGGTTGTCAGTTTATGTATTTTTTTGCCCACAGTACCAGCCTACTTCATACTCCAGCTAAACTTCGCCTATAACCTGGGCTTCCTTGTCTTCACACCTTGGAGGCTGCTTGTCATTCTGATGGCTGCCCCGCTGGGCATCAGCGCTTTTCTACTGCACTTTTACTATGAGAGCCCCAAGTTCCTGGTAAATGCTGGCCGTGAAGAACTGGCTTTGGAGTTTCTTGCCAAGATCTGGACCAGGAATGGTGGGAAGAATAATTATCCGGTGTGTATTCAAACTCAAACGATTATTATACTACTTTTGAATATTCAAGATGTTGGGCAGTTAACCAAAAAGTTGTTGTTGAAGATTATCCAAAATATTACTCTTTAAAGAAGAGAACGGATAAGAACTAATATTCATGATATGGGTTTTTGAAATTATTTCAACTGTTTCGCTGCGCATGGTTATGTATAAGTGTAAAACCCATGGTGACTACAAGTTTATACATCAGTAAAATGGACTTTTAAACAATTTCATATCCCATCAGTTTAAAAGGTTCTCGACTTACTCATCTATCATGTGGTTCATTCTGAGATTTAAATGGTTTTTCTCAAAACTATAGTTAAGAGAGCAGCGGTGGCCCAGTGGTAGCAGCCCCGACTTACGAGTAGTAAGTCGTAGGTTCGAACCCAGGCAGGCGCATTACTTTGTGTAATTTATTTCATCACCGCTGCTCTCAAAACGGTGAAGAAAAACATCGTGAGGAAACCGGCATGTCCTAGAACTAAAAATTCGAAGACATGTGACATCTACCAACCCGCACTGGGCCCGCGTGGTGGATTACAGCCCATTCCCTCTAATAGAGAGGAGGCCTGCGTCCCAGCAGTGGGAACAATATAGGCTGATGATATAGTTAAATTATCAAACATGGTTTTCATAATATTCTAAACTTTCAGGTGCGTAAAGTAGTATTAAATGAGGACCGAAGTTCCAAAAATCACGACATCCACTTCTTGAAGTCTCTTTGGCTGCAGACAATACCACTGTTCCAGCCACCTCTTATCTGGAGGACCTTGCAGCTCTTCTACTTGACTGCCGTTATTTATTTCATGTAAGTTGATTGTACGACCGGTCTAATCATGTCTTGTTTGACAGCACGTTGATTTAATCACTATTAACCTACCTATTGCAAAAACTTACATAGGACAGTCCCCCCAAACGTCCTTAGAAAAAAACCGGCCAAGTGCGAGTCGGACTCACGCACGAAGGGTTCCGTACCAATATTTATAAAAACCGCCATATATGATTTGCAAATGAGGCTCGTTTTTAGTTCAACTGACGCTTAGCGCCATCTATCGACATTCCTATGGATTTGTTCGAAATTTTCGAGTCAAATACAATTGATCGACTATTACTCGTAAACTTGTAAAGCCCACTTAAGTGTGATAGTTTTCCTTTAAATTTCGTTATATACAGGGTGTAACGGAAAGGGTATATACATCCTTAAGGGTGTGCTACAGACCATCAAACTGAACATGTTTCTCATCATAAAAAAAAATTTGCAGCAAAAAAAAATATCAGCTGCCTATACATTTGGGTCGAATAGGTATTGCAATTTTCTATGGGGCAGCAGATATTTTTTTTGCTGCAAACATTTTTTTATGATGAGAAACATGTTCAGTTTGATGGTCTGTATCACACCCTTAAGGATGTATATACCCTTTCCGTTACACCCTGTATAGGTACTACTGCCGTGACATTTGAATTTCTAACTACAACCGTTTATTTGTTAGAGGGGGGGGGGGGATACTTGACTCTAACGAAATTGGTACTTTAAAGCTTGATAAGTCACGAACGGTTTACTTAATCAAAAAACAGTATTTGCAAACCCCTAATATTTTTCTAAGACCTATTCAACGATATCCCACACTATGGAAAGGACGAAAAAAAAAATATCACCCTAATATATTTATATCTTTAAAATAACATCTAATAGATTTGGGCAAAATATTTACCATTTTTTCAATGAAAAATAATGGCTGAATAGCTGGCTGGTCACAGAAAAAAAACAAAATAGGCGGGAAAAGTTGTTGATTTATGTAAAACTAGCTGTCCCGCGCAACTTCGTCTGCGTCACGTTTTCCTTATTTCCGCAACATTTTTCATTACTGCTCCTCTCCTTTTGGCCGTAGCGTAATGATATTATAGTCTATGTGCTTCCCCTGGTTGAAATCTATCTTCTTGCCAAATTTCATTAAGATCCCATCAGCCGTTTAGTCGTGAAAAGGTAACAAACATACAAACAAACAAACAGAGTGACTTTCGCATTTATAATATTAGTATGGATAAAATTTACTCATTTTTGCTTTAGCTATTTTATGTTTTTATTTATACTTTCCTTGTATTCGCAATGAAAAGCACAGTGTTTACCTCGGGTTAAAGACTTATTTAGTCCCTCGAACTATTGGAAAAACCCTGCCTCGGGACTAAATAAGTTACTTTCACCCCTAGGGTAAAAATGTACTATTTTCCTCATAATAGTATTTACCCACATAATAAATGACTTCAATGAATGTTCTTGATTTTCCTCAGTAACAATAGCCTGATTATGTGGATGCCGTACATCATCGAAGCCTTCACGGCTGGAGCCAGCTCATCCACTGGAACCGGTTCCAGGAGTTTGTGCACAATCCTCAAATCTACTGCTAATGTATCGACTTCGTATGATACGGTAAGTGTTCGCTCACACATCCTCTACTTATCTAATTGGAATCAAGATAGTGGAAAGGTCAATCTCTTCTTCTTTCTCTTCTTGACTACGCTGATGTCAGTTTCCTTGATGCAACTGAAGAACTTCTTGATAAGCTCGAACGTCTGCAGAATTTGTGCATTCGCTTCATTTTCGGGCTTCGAAAGTACGACCATGTGTCGGAATTTTGGAAGCAGTTGAAGTGGCTGCCTATTCGGCTGCGTCGAGATTCTCACACTCTTTCTTTTCTCTTTTCTGTTCTTCACAACCCTAAAGCTCCTTCGTACCTTCGGGAACGCTTTGAATATCTTGTACCTAGAGGTAAGCCCTGTCGCTCATCTTCATCTTTTCTTCTTCGTTTTCCTCCCCACTCCTCAAGTCGATTATGATGGATCATTTACTGTTTGTGCTGTGCGCCTTTGGAATTCACTTCCACACTCCTTGCGGGATAGTTATAGGATCGTTAGACGTGTTCAGGAAAGGAATAAGAAAACATTTCCTGTCAATATGTTAATAGTATACGTATGTAGTATCTTATATGTTTGTTTATTTATATATGTATTGTATGTATTAAGAATGTAGTCGTTAATTTAAGTTTGGAATATACTGTTTTTGCACATGCTCGTAAGTTTATCCTCTTTTGCAAATCTCGCAATCGAAAAATGGTTTGCTGTAAGAAAACCCAATTCTGGGTTAAGCTGGCCGTTATACATAAGTTTTTAAATTGCATTTTTTTAATTTGCTGTGCAAGTGTGCAAAGAATAAGAATAAGGTTCTCTTTGTATAAAGTTATGCTCAGTCTGTGGATAAAGTTCAAATCTAAATGGGATAGGCAGAATCTATAGCAAGTCATTTGTCACGAAGATTACGCTGGTATACTTTTTAGGGTTCCGTACCCGCGTCAAATGGGACCCTATTACTGAGACTTAGCTGTCCGTCCGTCTATACGTCCGTTTGTTTGTCACCAGTCTGTATCTCATGAACAGTGATAGTTAGCCAGTTGAAATTTCTACACATTATGTATTTCTATTGTCGCTTTAACAACAAATACTAAAAACAGAATAAAATAAACATTTAAGGGGGCTCCCATAAAAAAAAAAAAAAAATTTTTTTGCTTGTTTTTATAAATAATGGTACGGATCCCTTCGTGCGCGAGTCCGACTCGCACTTGCCCGGTTTTTTTTTAATTCAACAGTTTGATTTTGCTTCTGTAGTTGCCGACTCACTCTGAGGATTTACGGTTCTGTGTATCCCTCACAATGGAACCCAATTTTTAACAATAACTCTTTCTTCCAGACGATCTGCTCATCATCAATCCAGTCCCACACCTTACTGTCAGGCATTACGCACGGCCTGGTCTTTGCAGGCATAACCCTGGTGGTATCCAGGCTAGCTTCTAGGAAGAAGCTGCTGATGATGATGTTCCTCCTAATACCAGCCCTGTCAAGTTTAGGAGCCATCTTTAATCAGAATAAACTGGCTAGTTTGATACTGTTTGTAGGGATGACAATGACGAATTTGTGCATGGGGGTGCTGTTTTCGTATTATGTGGAGTTGTTTCCAACGTCTTATAGGTAAGAAAATACAGTCATCTAGAATATTTTTATGAAAGTCATAGTGATGACGGTTTTTACGAATCCAATTTATTGAATTTGTTGCCAAGCTAGCAAATTGCAACGTAAACTGGCTGCCTGTGAAGATAATTATTTATAGGATAGTTTAACTTATTGTGCACTTTTCACGGCTACATCCCATCTGGTAACTTTCCTACTTTTTAACAATTGTAAACAAAAAGGTTAAGAACCGGGAATGAATACACGTACTCAAAAGGTTACGAAACGAGACTCAATGTATGAAGATCAAAATAGTTACGAATCGGACTTTTGTGATGGTATTTTGTTTAGTTATCGAAATAGAAGAGTTACCAGTTGGGACGTACCTACTCGTTTTCACAAATATTAGGCGACATCTCGATGACTGATGACTGCCTAAATAAAAGCGCGCTGTAAGATTTTCAGCGCTCGGTTTTAAGATTAGAACTTAGAACAGTACAGAACATATTATTAAACACTGAACAGTAGTTTCCCATAAATAAATATTACTTATACAGACAGACGTATAAAAACGCTGTTCTAACCCTTTTAATTTTCAAACAACATAATATAGGTATGTGTCGTAGTTATGTGATTTTATTTCGTTAAACTCGGTTATCATGTCGGCATAACATGGGTTTCTTGCTATGAATACACACACCACACACGGTACACAGTTTTTTATCGAACTAACCAATTACTTGAAATTACAATTCTACACAATAAACACTAGCCACCATGAATCGGGGTACAGTTCCGGGACGTCTTGACTCCGCCGCGATCAGACACTCTCAGTCCTCCTTGCAGCGAACTCGAAACATCACGACTCTGTAGAAGCGCGCTTAGGTGTGGGTAGACTGGTAAGTAAGTCACCTTTGGCGCGCCTTACGATTCAATTTCTGTCCATACTAATGACTGGATCCGACATCTGTATGTTATTCAGTGGCATGGCGGCATGTCTTGGAGTGATGGTAGCTCGGATCAGCGGGCTGGCTGGAGTCAGCCTCCTGGGCAGCTTCGTGATGACGCACTGCACCACGACCTTCTACGTCTTCACCGCGTATCTGATGAGTAAGTTCCTTGGTCATCATCTACGTACTCCACTCCGTACGCCAACAATTTTGGGGGTGGGTTCCAGTTTAACCATAAAACAGCTGTATTTAAACCAAGTGGCTGCTAGTCTGACCCCTTCAGGGAATACCTCCGGTTAGATGGACCGGCGACATAAAAAAAGGGTGCTGGGTCAGATTGGATACAGAAATGGTAGGACAGGATTCTCGATCGATTTATGATGAAACGAGGATAGTATATTCCCACCGTAAATACCCTGTACCGTAAAAAGAGCAAAAACAACATAGGAAAAATAGTACTACAGTCGCATTAATTATGACATAAATGAAGAACTAACATAAAATCGTGGAGTTACGGTATAAGGTAGGTATCCGTGACTTAAGACTATATAGAAAATCCCGACAACTGGGCTACTGCCCACCAGACATAACACCTGTCTAGTCGGAGGATCCTTCCTTTTCTTGGGGGGGTGAAGAACTTTACACCCTGTTCTTCATACCCCCTATGACCCTGCAATTTATTAAAACCTCACTTTTTCCGCAGGTGGAGTTGGAGTGGCAATGTTCTTACCACCAGATATTAAATCAAAAGAAGTTTAGAATCTTGCTCCACATACTGTTAGTTAGTCGAATATGAAACTGAACTGCAAAGCTATTCGCCAATAATGACTAGGCAAGATCAGCGGTGGCAAAGTGGTGGTAGCTCTGACTTACGAGCAGTTTCGAACCCAGGCAGGTGAATTACTTTATGTAATTCATCACCGCTGAATTCACGGTGGCAAAGTGGTGGTAGCCCTGACTTACGAGCAGTTTCGACCCAAGGCGCCTTTACTTTATGTAATTCATCACCGCTGAATTCACCGCTGCTCTCAAAACGGTAAAGGAAAACATCGTGAAGAAACCTATGTCCTAGTACTAAAAATTCGATGACATGTGACATCTATCAACCCGCACTAGGCCCGCCTAGTGGATTACAGTTCACTCCCTCTCATAGAGAGGAGGCATGTGTCCCAGCAGTGGGAACATTACAGGCTGATTATGCTTATGCCTGGGCATTATTGCCGAATGCTCGCTTATGCACCGGGCTATGGGGAGGCTGATGTTCAGTTAGGTAGACGTCACTTGAACGCTACCGGGCTGAAGGACGCTTCTGACTTTTAGGACTACTCTTAGATAAGTGCCTGCCGGCTGATACAATTTAGAATACTATCGACAAGTAATGGCAAACGTATAAAGTCTTTTTAAAGTAATTTGATCATTAAGGCAGCCAAAAATAAAGATCAAAATCCTTGGTAAAATATCCGAGAAATAACTGCAGGAGCTACTACTAGCTCTTGGCATCAGCAAATATTTTCGGTTGAATTAATATGTGATGTAATTTTAAGTAAGGTAAAATCACGAGAATCAGAAAAAAAAAATGCAAGATAATTTATTAATAAAATAAAGGAGCCTTTAAGTATTTTTTATTTTTGGAAATTATTAATAATATTATATTATAATTATTCAATAATTTTTATTACTATTGTTACCTACTATGCCGCAATGACTGTTTTCAGCAGCTGTTTTTCAATAAGTAGAGTCTGTTGATGATGTCAATATGTATTGACAACAATAGCAATTGTAATAAACAATAATTGTGTTGAATGATGTGAATAAAACTGAAACGTGAATCAACTTTATTTACTTAAGTGCTGTAATATTGCCAATATTACATTTGACTTTTCATGGAATTGCCTAGTCTTGGTCTTGGTACAATTATAACACAATATAACATCGCGCCTATAATCCATTGCGTCAAAATCAAAATCATTTTTTTTTATTTTACATAGGCCTACATGGGCACTTATAAAACGTCAACAAAAGTTGCACGGTTCGGGTTGGTCGTTTCCTATGGAGAAAAACCGGCAAGAAACTCATGGTTACTCTTTTAAAATCATTTGGTTTTACAATATTTGAAGTTACAGCGTTAGTACTTAAGTATGGGAGGACAGCGTAGGCCCGACAATAAGTCGTTGCTTACTACAGAACGTAGTAAAAGAAAGAAAAAAAAAAACTCATGTAATGTAATAGAGGACGAGCCTATTGCCATCAATCGGGCCCACAATTCTAGACTACGTGGCAGCTAGTAAGAAATACTTGATGGAAAAACCCAATAACGCCTTGCCCGACGCGGGAATCGAAGCAAGGACCTCGTGATCAACGGTCGAGGCCGTAAATATGAGAAATTGCATTTTTTTCCAAATACTGGTCGTTTTTAGGGTTACGTAACCAAAGGGTCAAACGAGACCCTATTACTGTGACTTCGCTGTCCGTCTGTACGTCTGTCCTCTGTCCGTCCGTATGTCACCAGGCTGTATCTCATGAACCGTGATAGGTAGCCAGTTGAAATTTCTACAGATTATGTATTTCTGTTGATGCTATAACAGTTAGTATTTGTACTAAAAACAGAATAAAATAAATATTTAAGGGGGCTCCCATACAAAATAGATGGTGAGAAATGATTTTTTTGCTCGTTTTTATTATAAATAATGGTACGGAACCCTTCATGCGCGAGTCCGACTCGCACTTGGCCGGTTTTTTTAATGAAATAAGCGCGCTAAAAACAAAAGTGTAGCCTATAGCAGATGTTTACCAAGATTCCCAACTCAGATACAAAGTTGAATTGACACTCAGGTGCTTGCTTGTACACCGGCAGCCGTACCTACCCTTTATGCCAGAACACAGCAACACTGCTTGGCGACAGAAATAAGTGTGGTGGCAGTAGTTCCACGAAGGAGTGTTACTTCTTCACATATACTGCGGTTACAAATAATTATTTTCTAGTTGTTGCCCGCAAAAACGATCCAGCCGTTTCGTAAAATAGGCGGAACAATCAGACGGAAAACCAACAAAAAATTGTAATGGTGTGGTAACCTGATAACCGTATGATTATTACACCATTACAATTATGAAAGTATTCATATATATTCAGTAAGAAGCTGTAACTTTGGAATTAGAAACAGATGTTTTAATTTTATTTATTTGTACTGTATAGAAAATGTCACAACCTCACGCCAGTTATGTTTGCAGTCCAAGTTATAGGGGGCGAACCTTGTGTCGGAGTTAGGAAAGAACCGAGTTCCTAACTCCAAGCTGAGGATTCCTGATGTAAAAACGCCCGACCTAGGCATCGTACTTGTACTTGCAGCCACTAGACAAACGTGCCACTTTCTACATTATTATCATAATTTTCGCTATTCTTGTTCATTCATTGGTTTAGGTGATTACAGGAAATAATATTTGCATCAATTATCATAACTATTTGTTTGACTGCTACTGGAGATAAACTTTATAGGATGCTAAAATAATATTAATATTAATTATTTACCCAACGTTTAAGAACAGACGTCATTTTGACGAGTCCTTAGTCGCCTTCTTGGCTATTGGTGGAATAAAATAGAATACTCGTACGCGTAGTGTAGAGTAAAATAAACACGATAAAAAAGAAAAGAATAGAACACAAAACGTAGGGGTTCACAGACATATACATGGCGACGCAATTTGTACCAATCTATGTCTATAAACGCGATTCATTAATTTAAATAATAAAACAATTTGCACACATTATACATATTAATAAATATTTAATACACGGCGCAATAGATTCCATCATTATGATATTTACTTTAAACACAGTTCTAGAAAATAGACTAAAATAAGTCTCATTTGACATTCAATTAACAAGTCAATGGGCTGAAATATCTTACATGTTATTTATCTATAAACACTAAACAGGTTCTGGTCAATTAAGCAAACTTTTTTCAAAAGAAACCGGTATTTAAAAATACCTATGCATTAGCATAAGAAAAGCCTAAATTCGCCAAGGTATTTAAAGGTAGGTAGTTCAGGGCGTGCAAATTGTCTGTTTACGCAGATATAAAGCGGGAAGTTTCTCGATGTTTTCGGCCTGTGTTGGCTGTGTTACTGATTTATTATCACAACGACAGTTAAGTCATGTCTACTCAGTAGATTTCCACTAGCCAGCTCATTATTGCCACTGATAATAAGGAACTAACTTTTGCTAGCGGCTTCGCTCCTATTATGTACAGAAATTAACCCACGGAAACGTTTTAAATGTAACCTATGATACTCGGAGATAATGTAGCTTCCCATTGGTGAAATAATTTACGGAATCCGATCAGCAGTTCCGAAGATTACCTCCTACATACTTACCTTGTAACAAATTTCACGTTTTTATAATAATACTAGCTGTCTCGCGCAACGACGTCTCCGTCAAATTTTCCCCGTTTTCACAACATTTTTATTGCTGCTCCGCTCCTATTGGTCGTAACGTGATGATTATATAGGCTATGTTACTTCTAATACCTCCAAGAATATGTGTACAAAGTTTCATGATGATCGGTTCAGTTTTCGCGTGAAAGCGTAACAAACAAACTTACTTTCTCATTTATAATATTAGTAGGGAAGTAGGGATTAGTCCTATTCGTTCGTGTCTTCGTGCCTTGTTGGGCCAGAACTGCATCACTGCTACAGTCTTAGTAGCGCTGAGGTCACTTTGCCTTTGCATGTTTTGGAGCACAGAAGCCAGTATAGGAATTGGTAAATAAGTGAAAGTTTGAATATGGCGTGAGAAACATAAAAGATATTCAGACATAGGCAGAATAAATGTTTGGCTTGACAAGGGTAATGGGTATACAATCAATTGAATATAAGAGATGTAACATACCGACGCGACAACGCGTACCACATACTCAGTACATCATAATATTCTCACCGGTAATTTAAAAAAAAAAACTACCCTGTGTACCATCCACCCTGTAAAAAATTAAATAAAAAAATTAAAATACCCCCGACAGGAAAAACCTCTAAAAACCAAAAATAAAATTAATCCAAGCATTGTAGCGTCGGGGGTCCGCTATGTTTAGTGTTTGTGCTAAGCGGTCTACATAGTGATCCCCCGACGCTAATTTTTTTAATTAAATTTTTATTTCATGCTTTTAAACTTAAATTATTTTTTCTTAGCCTTGACTGTCCCCCTCCTGGGCATAAGTCTCCTCCCATTCCTTCCACTTTTCTCATCCGTTTAGGAGCTACGATGCCACAGACAGACACACAGATACATACGTCAAACTTATAACACCCCTCTTTTTTGGTCTGGGTTAGAGCGATGAAAATCAATTGATGTCAAGCAGAGGCCAAAGGAATGATGGATCTGTTTTGTGAACGCAGACCCCGAGAAAATGGGACAAGGACTGGAATATGATCGAACCCACTGGTGAGTGCTTAAACACGGGTTCGATACCCTCTGAGCTAACACGACCTTATGAGCACTAGGTCAACTAGTCTTCAGTAGTTAATCTTCTATTTACTCGTGTATGAGTTTTATTGCTCAGTAAATAGTAGACTTTTCATGAATGCGGAGTGACTTTGACCGTAGTTATCTCGTCCACACATATACACATTGTCGTTTATTTTAAATTTGAGGGTTTTAAAAGGGTTTAATAGTTAAGACAGGGCTACTTGGAAAAGGTACCTATAATAGGTACATGACAACAAAGTAGGGCAAGGTGTATTTGAAACATTATTTTCGGTCGATTATAATCACAGAATTTTTACAATGCAGACTTCAAAAGAACAATTAAATTGTTGTTAAATTGAGATAAATATTCCATCTAAAACAAACACAGAAACACAACCCTGTTAGTGGGTGAATTTCCCAAATGACTTTTTTTTTTGTCTTCGGTGAAATTAGTATTTGAAAAAAGGAATATTGTTCAGAATTATTTTTTTTAGTATTTAATAGGTTGTTATTGGGTTGTAGCAAAAATATAATTTGCCTAGGACTATTTACAAAGGTTGAAATAAATTCATAAACCTCTATTTTTTTCAAATCGGTGCTGTCCCTCTACTTTTTTAACAAACAAAAAAGCTTATACACTAATAGAAATAGGTAAGTTAAGTATATAACTTATTCTATTTTATAGAATATTAGTTTTGTTATTAATATATAGCATATTTTATTACATATATAACGATTATTATTACTGAGAGGCACAAACGTACCTGTCCTGCAAAATCTTCTCATATCGCTGGACAAAAGTAATTTAAACCTAACTTTACATCGACGAGTCCGACAGCGTCCCTACCCCAATTTTATTTTCCTCGATAGTGTGTGCTAGTGCGCAGTCAGGACGGATTTGTGTCAAATCGCTGCATATTCTCGCCAATAACATAAGTACGCCATTTCAGTTGCTCCCGGATTATATTATCGGTGGTTGCATTTTTCTAGTGTAATGAGTAGTTTTATTTTTGTTGTTTGGTTCTAACAGAGGTAGTAAGTAAATTAGCTTCATTGACTGTTATTGAATTTATCCTAGATATTATGCATTTTTTCTAATTTTCGAAAAAGTGTGTTATATCTCACGTCGCTGTTCTCATATCGCTGTAATCGGTGGTCTTTATTACCACCGATGTGATAATTTACACCGAAAAAATCAATCGGTGTCTTATATCTAATATCGGTGTTTTGATTCATGATCAACGCACAGTTTTGTCACATCGGTGGATTACTTTATCATATCGGTAGATCATTTATCATCCCGGTGATTCATTTTATCATATCGCTAGACCCCGTGTCATTTCGTTAAGTAAAGTATAATACTATTACAAAGACAATGATAATATATATATATATATATTTTTTAGTTCATAGTACCTATAGTAAATATAATAAAAAAGAAAGTAAATATAATAAAATAGGTACATAATTTAAAAAAATATATTTCAACTGAATTTCTAAGAACTCAGTTCTCTTTGGATGTGATCCACTTACATAAGACCCTAAGTTCAGGTCGTCAGTTCTAAGTCACCCTTGTAAAAATATATAGGTACCTATTAACTATTTCCTTTTTGATGTTCAAAGGTGGATAGATTATCATATCGCTGGATATGTACATCATTTCGGTGGATAAACTTATCATACCGGTGTACAGAAAAAATAATCGGTGACGGTTTGTCATTTCGGTGGAAACCAGAATTCAAACTGAATTTTCTCTTTAGTCTTAAATGATACGTTGATAATATTAAATTTGTGGATATTTGATATCTTAAAGATTACATTAAACCTGAAAAATATACAAAAAAAATATAAATGAAGAAGTTCACCGATATGATAAAAAAAATGGTATTTGTTGAAATTCACCCTAGTACAGACTACGACCACGAGTTACCTACTGCAGCTTCAGATCGTAGATTTCTTAACCCAAGAGCATGCATCTTAATTTTTACGTTCTTTTATTTTATTCGTCACTGCTATCAAAACAGTGACGGAAAAATGCTGAGGAAACCAACATTTATCCTGGAACCATGAATTCGAAGGCATACTGGGCTAGCTTGGTGGATTACACTCCACTTCATCAGAGAGAGTTTTCAACATACACAATTAATGAGAACACCATAGTATACTACAGCTGTGGTCTTTTAATTGAATATATAAAAGGGACATAGTTAATAATATCGACACTCTACTTAAGTTAAGATTAGGCAAATAAAATTGACGACACGGTTGGCGCAGTGGCTGAGCGATCGACTGCTACGCTGCGCGTGTCGCGGGTTCGATCCCCGCACGGAACAAATATTTGTATGGCCTGCAGATAGTTGTTCCGGGTCTGGCTGTTTGTGTATGTGAGTTTAAATGTTTGTAAACGCACCCACGATACAGGAGAAATTCCTAGTGTGGGGCAACGTTTTAAAAAAAAAAAAAAAAAAAACTTGATGCATATTAAATCGTGTCGTCATAGTGACCATCTGTTGTTTTTTGATACTAACAATTTTGTTAGAGATTTTGTTTTGATTCAGGAACATGTGACTTTCCAAAAAAAGTCAAAAATTTTTGGCTTCACTTTTAGCACTCGCAGTTATTGATGATTTAATTTAGACTAAGTTAAGCGATAATTAATACATTATTATCTTGTGTCTCCAATAATACTGTTATCGATTCTTTAAACTATTAGAGCCGACAAAAGAGAAGGTAATAATATTTTACTATATCACCAGAATATTAATCGCTTCTCCGGCAAATTTTAGACGTAGAACTGTTAATTGACATGGATATTTTATGTTTCTGAGAAACTTGGTAAAAAACTTGGTATTTGTAATAGCTGTCTCTGGTATAAAGAAAGGAAGGGTAATATCCTTCCTTTCTTTATACCAGATCTCAGAGACTGTAATTAGAAAATTATAGACCGAAATATGTGCTATTGCCAGCATTGAGTAAAATCTGAAAAAATCATGCTACACAGACACACACAGATGTTGTCTCACTTCAACTCTAATAGGATACTGCATAGTCAGCGGTTTGGTTTCACAAAGGGTAAGTCGACATAACATGGGATTAAAACTCATCAGTCACATTCTGGAAACCTGGGAGAAGTCCCAGAACGCTAATGGCATTTTCTGTAATCTCTCAAAAGCGTTCGACTGCGTCAACCACATCAGACTGATCTGTAAATTACATCACTACGGAATTCGTGGACAAGCTGCTGATCTTGTTCTTTCCTATTTATCAAACAGGCAGCAAAAAGAAAATGTAAATAAGGGCGACCCTCCGGGTCTATAGTCAAGATGGGCGGTCCGCAAGGTTCAATTGTCGGCCCTATCCTATTTCTTGTTTATATTAATGATCTCCGTTATGTGATGGCCAGATTATCGAATATAATTCTATTTGCTGATGACACTTTTTAAAATTCATAGAAACGATACGGATGTCTTACAAGACAACGAAAGCTTAACTGTTCTCTCGAAATGGTTTGCAGCTAACAATCTTTTACTGAATACTGTGACGTACTCCTAATTAATTATTAACCAAATAACTTAATTAGCCTTGATTCCTATTTCAAAATTATCACATGGTATCGGGCCACTTAGAAACACATTAAATTCTCTATTTTATGGTTTGACAGCCCAACAAGTAGACCGTAATTAATAACAAAACGTTCTTTCCGCAAAAATTACAAAAAACACTAATACTGTACCACTTGGAAAAGCATAAATCCCTTATTTAATGGGAAGCCGACAGGTCAAATTTAATATTTCTATGAATTCCTAAGAAACGCCAAAAACATTCGATTTCTAAGTGCAGTTCACAATACTTGCACCCCATCTGGAGAACATATTATGGGTTTCACCCGAAAGGACCCATAAAACAATTAAGAAATTGGTGTTTTAAAGAAATGCTGGGGATGAACCAAGGGAAGCTGACTCGGGGCAGTTGGTTTGAGATCACGAAAGAGTTCAGACGTGTTAGGTTTAAGACCTTAAAGTGCTAGTACGTTCTAGGTTAGGCTCGTGAAGTTAGCGTAGTCTTGGTACCAAGATGTTCATGTCCGAGTAGGCTGTTGTAAGAGAGTGATTCGTATTGCATAAGTTGAATATAAGTAGTAGTAATACCTAAGTCTAGATAAAGTGAGTGTCGAGGCGCAAAAGGAGATGAGCTGCGGTGGAGGTGAAACTGGTATTGTGTGCAGTATCCTGTAAACGAGTTATAGGCTCTTTAAAGTAACAAGTGGTAACAGTAACTATAATTGACTCTTAACTCATAGTAGCAGTTTGGTGGTAGAACAGAGGAGCTGTTAATAATCATTTATTTCAGCATGACGGAGCCGCTTCCTTTCACAATGTATACTATTATCTCATGTGTTATGTATGTGTCCACCTCCTAATCCGTACCTTGACAAATATCTGTCATCTACTTTTGGTTATAGGGAGACGGGGAAAGCCTTCCGCACACTGCACACTTACATTACATCACTGTACACTGTACACTAATACACCCGACTATTACCTATTGACGCATGTGTTGATCTGACTTTTATCTGACGTACCACAAATGGAAGGGAGAACCGTAATATTCGCAGTGCGATTAAAACAACCTATAATGTCAGGCTATAATGCTGACTTAAACTAGTAGTACAAATCAACCAAACGCTGCTGATGTATAGGTACTGCTTCCTATAAAGGTCTAGCTCAGAAACATTGCGTAAGTATTGATGGCCGCGCATTTAGGGAAGAAGAAGGGTTAGGCTTCACGAAGTATCCCAAAATGAATTGATAACTCCGTTCTTGGGAACGCTAGGGACTAGCTGTGTCTCGTTACCAAACCCGGCTGTTTGTAGGCTGATTACTGAATCGACACTTTTTGGTGAAACACGCAATCATGACATGGGGAAGATTAAGGAAATTTGAAGTGACGATAGAGTTACCACTTTGGCGTCCATCAATAATAATGGCAATATGTTCTGCTACAGACTGAATCTACGGTGCGCTTGCGCAAGTTGTGTGTTATCATAGTGAAGGGGTAGGCTGCCGTAAGAAGGTTACTAAGATGAGTACGCGAGTAGGGACTACTACTAAAACATGGCTTCCTCAATGGCAGCTGGACTTCTCAGGACCCTGCCTTAGGGTTGAGAAAGACATGTGAAGAATGTTCAGGGAGCGTGATCTGTTAGAATTCGTAGCAGTGTTCTTAGTGAACCTATGCCCTTAGGTCTAACAGTCACGTACTGGGGCAGTTATTGTAACCGATTACATGCCATAGAGATGGGTTCGTTCGTGTGTTTGAATCATGAAATTAACGTAACAAAATAATGAATTTCTTAAGCGCAAGCGTAACGTTCTCCTAACTGACCTTTTCATCCTATGTCATATGCTATCTTTGCTACCTCTTGTCTTAATAGCTTCATGATTTACTGTTGTTTTGTTTGTTATGATTTGATATTATGCATGTAGATGTATTAACTGTGAATTCCCAATATTAACTTCACCATATGCATGTACATGTATTAACTGTGAATTACCCATATTAACTTCACCATGTATCCCCCTCCCTGTCCGGGCTTTCATAGTCGGGACAGGGCTGCCCTACATTGGGAATTCAGACCTCTTTGTGGGTGGGAAGGCGATCAGTCAGGGACGAACCTTACAGGGCTGTGCGGAAATGGTGGGGCCCGGCCCATTCTCCTCCGGGGGAAACCGACCTTAGTAATAAGATTTAAAAAAATTAAGAAAACCGAAAATTTTATCATCCTAGGGGAATTTAGGAACAGTGCCTGTTCCTAAATTACCCTAGGATGATACGAACAAAACTAAATCTCTTAAGTTTTCTTTACCAAATGTAACACACCTCCTCCTCCTCAAGTCGTGTTCCTCATTACTGAGGGTCGTGATCCACCCTTGCAAACATCTTTTTCATGACTATGTTTCACCATCTCAGTCTATTTTTGGCCAAGTGAAGTGCATCGTGGAATTTTGTACCAAGAGCAGAGCTTATCTGGTCGGACCATCGCAAAGGGCTGCGACCTCTAGGTCGTTTACCATCCACCTTGCCGGTAACCATCAGTTGTTCGAGGTTATTGCCATCTTTCCTTGCTATATGGCCGAAAAATTCCAAGACTCTGCGGAGACAGGTCGTAGAGAGTCTGGTCTTTATTTTGAGCTCTCGTAGGATGGACTCATTGGTGCGGAAAGCAGTCCAGGGTATTTGAAGTAACTTCCTCCTGCACCACATCTCGAAGGCGTCTATACGAGCTCGGTCCGCCTTTCTCAAGGTCCACGTTTATGCTCCGTATCCGCAAATCGAAAAGACAGCGTGTTGACCAATTTCACTTTGTTCTTCCGCGGAATGTTACGATCTCTCCATATTTTGTGGAGCTGAGACATAGCATTCTTGGCCATGCCTTTGCGTCTACGAATTTCCTTTTCGCAAGATCCTGTGTTGGATATGTAGATAGAGCCCAGGTAAATAAATTCATTGACCGTTTCGAGATTAAGAGCGCCAGTAAGCTCTAATTTATGTGCACGGTCCACCACCATTAGTTTGGTCTTTGCGTGGTTGATTTGAAACGTGACTGTACGCACGGGACTAACAGCTTAGTACGGCTGTCATTCCAAGCATGTACGATGTGGCTATGTCTGAGACAATCGAGCCTGGTTCACTACCTAAGACCCTTCTGACTACAAACCTAGCCCTACAGTAATTACCTAGCACCCTAGTTATCCTAGCCCTACAGTAATTAACTACCTAGCACCCTACCTAATGCCCTAGCCTACCATACAAACCTTACCAAACGTGGTTACGTTGGTTTTACCGTGAGGGAAGTCGGTTACAAGGAGACCTACGGTAACAGACGGAACTTGGGTAGGACAAGGGTTTTGTGTACGTCGTGCAATGTACACAGGAAATGGTTTTCTCACTGCCGATCCCACATACTCATAGGATTGATAATGGCTAAAGGTGTCTTGGCCACAGTGAGAGGAAGTATAGGATATAAATCACACTCGACTCCAACTTGATGACTGATTTATTACAATATTGAACTTAATTATATAGAGATTTTGTGGTAAATACACATTGATAGCTATTTACATGTGTGTTGTGTGTGTATCGAGCCGATGAAGTGAAGATCTCAGTAGGCCACATCTTAGCGCTGACGGAGTATTGGTGTTGCCGGCGCATGGAACGAATGTATGTCGCTCTTAACGCTGACGCTGTAATGCTGTTGTTGGCGCGTTTAACTATTGCATGTTCACGGTTGAATAGTCTTGTCGGTGAAAAACTTGATGTTATCGCGGACACTGTATTATTAGGGATTACTATTGATTCAAAACTGCAGAGAAGCGCGCATTAGAACTTTTCAGGGGAGGTTGAGCTCAGCTGCCTATGCAGTTAGGAAAATAAGGCCGTTAACTGATGTAGCCACAGCTAGGTTGGTATACTGCGCTTATTTCCACAGTATTATTTCTTATGGCATTCTGCTGCGGGGATCGGCAGCAGACGTTGATTTAATTTACATAGTGCAAAAGATTCAGATATTATGATTTAGATTTTATAAGATTTAGAATTCGACCCATTTTATAGATCGCGCGGACTGCCCGTCCGCGCGATCTATAAAATGGGTCCTCGCGAGTCCCTCACACAAAAATTTCAAGAAATCGATATACTGACTCTGCCTTCACTTTATATCTTACAATGTATTATAAATGTTCACAAAAACTGAGGGCTATTCAAAATAAGAAGCGACTTCCATAATAATAAACACACGCAGTAAACACGAAATTGTAATACCCAAATTCAGTAACAAGTCATTTCTTATAAACAGTATACAGTATTTTAAAAGAGTAACCATGGAGTTTCTTGCCGGTTTTTCTGCATTGGAAACGACCAACCCGAACCGTGCACCTTTTTTCGACGTTTTATAAGTGCCCATAGATATAGGCTTATGTAAAATAAAAAAAATTGATTTAGATTTTTGATTTTGAGAGTGAAGACCTGTGTCCCAGCAGTGAGTGCATTAGCACTCACTGCAGGGACATTATGCTTTCTGTTATTGCCTCACACGTGGGAGGTCACTAGGCAATATTTGTAAAGAACTCCATTGATTCCCTGACACAACGTGGCATGTTTTAGTACCAATTTAATAACAAGCATTGTGTTACTTTCGTGTTGCATGTTCACGTTCGGTAGATGTTCCTTGTGATGACAGTTTATATCATTCATGAAATTAGGAAGCTTACCTACTTTCTTACTACTGAAAGTACTTAGTAGTAAGAAAGTAGGTAAGCTTCCTAATTGAATTATATGAATATGATTGAATGAATGAGAAAATTTGTGAGAGTTCGAATGAAATTACTCTTTCGCAAATGACTGAACGGAGTTTTTAAACGGGTGCGTACCAAAGTCAAAGTCAAAGCATTTATTTCAATTAGACCATTACAGGCACTTTTGAAAGTCAAAAAACAAAATAAAACGCGAAGCTACAGTCCCAGTCACAAGGCATAATAACTTGTGAAAGTACTGTAGTTGCCCATTCCGTAGCGTAGATCTCTATGGAGAAGAACGGGCAAGAAACTCCATGGACACTCTTTTAAATCAAAATATGTTACAAAATCTTGGTTACATCATTCATGTCAAGAATTACAAATATGTGAGAACAATGTAGAAATACGGGCAAGAGCGTCCAGAGTAAAAGATTAAATCAGTAATAAAAAAATAAAGTAATTAAAATAAACCGTGGCAGCTAAGAGATGACCAGTCACAACTGACAGCGCCCGTTCACGAACATGACGCATGTATCAGCCATCATTCAACTCAACCATTTTGAAGGGAACTAAACGACCCGACACACCCGCCACCATCAGCGTGACATTTAAGTGAGCATGACATTCACTCAACCACCAGGGTAATTTCGCGTCAATGAAAGATTTAGGTACTCATTAAATGGTGGCTTTACAGTACATGGTACTCACACATGTGCTATGAAATTATATAATACTAAGAGATTGAATCTATACAGTGCAAATATATTTTTACAATCTTCTGCAGCTTTCACAATAACTTCACTTTCTAATTCTGATGATTCCGATTGCCCCTACGGTTGTGGAGCAGGACCAGCATTGAGCCAAGCATTTTTATCATCAATATAATCCCCCAACTTATAATATGCTTGCCTACATAGTGTGCGTTTTATGCAAGATTTAAATTTCGTTTCATTCAGTTGCAGAATGTGGGGAGGTATTTTATTGTAACATTTTAAACAGTACCCCATGAAAGATGAGTCTACTTTAGCTAACCTGAAACCTGGCTGAACTAGTTGGTCTCTGTTTCTAGTATTATAGTGGTGCCGGTCACCTCTTTTACTAAATAAATGCAGATTTTTTCTAACGTACATGATGTTTTCATAGATGTATTGACAAGGTACCGTCATGATGTTAATTTCCTTGAACAGTTCTCTTAGAGAATCGCGCCTACGTAGATTATATATGGCTCTGATAGCTCTTTTCTGCAGAATAAATATAGACTCGATGTCTGCAGCCCGTCCCCATAGTAAAATACCATATGACATAATACTATGAAAATAACTAAAATACACTATCCTCGCGGTATCTACATCAGTAAATTGACGGATTTTTCTGACAGCATATGCTGCTGAACTTAGCCGTCCTGCAAGAGATGTTAAATGAGGACCCCATTGTTTCATTGGATGTCGCATTGATGACGTTAGTGTCAACAACATCAGCTATGCTGACGATATGGTGCTGCTGAGCCCTACGGTTAGGGCGCTAAGGGAGCTGCTCAAATGTTGTGAGCGCTATGCTCAACAGCATGGCCTAGTTTATAATGTTAATAAAAGCGAGTTCTTGGTCTTTAGGGCTGGCGGTGTTAAATGTCCTGAGTATGTGCCCCCGATTAAATTAAATGGGAATGACTTATTGCGAGTGTACCAGTTCAAGTACTTAGGGCATTATGTAACTGACGACCTTAATGACCAAGTGGACATTGAGAGGGAACGTAGGGCGCTGGCAGTCCGATGTAACATGTTGGCTCGCAGGTTTGCACGATGTAGCAAGGAAGTAAAAATAACGCTTTTTAAAGCTTATTGCCAAGTGTTTTATACGTGCAGCCTGTGGACCAACTATACTCAGCGGGCTATCAGCGCCCTGCGGGTGCAATATAATAACGGGTTCAGGATGTTGATGGGGCTCCCCCGTTTCTGCAGTGCATCAGGTATGTTTGCGCAAGCACACGTCGATGGCTTCCACGCCATCGTCAGACAGAAATCTGCCTCTTTGCTCTGCAGAGTGCGGGGCAGCTCCAACTCCATTCTGAAGACCGTAGCAGACAGGTACGACTCTCCTTTGCTATGTCATGTTGTTCAAAGATGCATTTTGAACAACAACCGGTTAACTAAATAGATACATAAGTTTACTAACATAGGTATAAGTTATCTTTTTGTATACTAACCCATATGGATGTTGCTTATCCGAAGTAAAGATTATTTTATTTTTATTTTATTTTATTGTAGCCTTGAGTCGAGCGTGATCCCCAAGAAAACAGTTTCATCGACAAATTCAAGTTTCTCTTGATTCAATACTATGTCACAGTCACTGCTTTTGACATTTGGTAGAGAAAATCTTATGCACTTAGTTTTTTTCCCATTTAATACTAAATTATTTGCGGTAAACCATTTATGGACCTGCATTAGAGCGTTATTTACATCGTCAAGGTTTGTGGCACGTCTGTTTATCTTAAATATTAACGAAGTATCGTCCGCAAACAACACCATTTGTGGTTGGTTTTTAAATAAATGGGGAAGGTCATTAATATATACTAAAAAGAGGAAAGGACCCAATATCGAACCTTGTGGTACACCCATTTTTACTTTCAGAGCCATTGAATTTACACCATTTACCTGTACTTGCTGCTGTCTATCATTTACCATTTGACATAATAACAAAATTTCTAACGATCACATGACCTAATTTCATTTATTATAATTTTTCTTTAGTATAACGATGAAATGATATAATGAATTATTGATATAATTTCAGTTTACCTAATTTTATATGGTTTAATAAACATTTTCTATAATGCACATTTGAACTAATATTCAGTTAGTATAATATTTAGTTAGTATATTATTCCTCATATATTCCTGCGTTAGAGCCGCTATATAGTTGGTGAACATGTGGGTTAGGTTAGGTTAGAACCATGACCATTAGCGCACGAAGGCGAGCGAGCGCAGCGAGCGTGCCGCGGTAGCGGCCGCCGATTGCCTGATTCCCCCTATTGTGGGTGAACCATCTGGATTAGGTTAGGTCAGAACCATGACCATTAGCGCCAGATCCATTCTATTGTTGGTGAATCATTTAGGTTAGATGAGGTTAAAACAGTATGATGTTTTCTAATATTTACTTTTTCACTATAGAATTTGGGAAGAAAATAAGTAAATATGAAAATTAGGTCAAATGAAAATTAGGTCAACTGAACGTTATACTAAGTGTTATTAGAGCAAAGGAAGTTTATATGAAATGAAATATTAGATCACATGAAATTAGTTTATTTGTTTTTATAGCATATAAAAATTATATCATGTGAACGTTATTTCAAGTGATAATATATTATCTGTTATTATGGCATATATTACACACCCTTTTTAAACCGGTTCAACAGACAGAACATCTCGACTTTATTGGACTACATCGGATACATCAGACTGCCTCGTCGGTCTAGTAAGCCCAAGCGCGACTACTGAACAAGAGATCCTGGATTATATTCTCTGGGTCGATAGTCGATAGTTCTAATAGTTATTGTGTTTTTCCATCAAGAATTTCTCAGTATCAGCCACGGAGTCTGGCTCTTTCAATAGGCTCGCCCCTATTACATGAGACTTGAACATAACTGGCGAAATGTGGGTGTGCTATTAGGTACACTTCTGCCTACCCCTTCGGGAGTTATAGGCGTGATATATGATGTCTAATCAAGCGATCTCTCGCACAGTGGTATTCAGCTGCATTATTCAGCGGTATTCATTGGTAGACTGGAAGCCAAGATCAAAATATTATATCTGCTTATTTGTTAACTTAATCTACCACATCATCGCTTACCATCAAGTGAAATAGTGGTCAAGCGCGAGGCTATTGATAATAAAAAAATAAAAAAAAAAACGTGAAAAAAATCACGAAATCTTTGACAGATGATGTTTTGAAAAACCTTTACCACTGTCGTTTGAACACAAGCATAACTCGTGGTATAGACATGAAGCCGAAGTGGTAGCAGGGTTGATCACCTAGAATGCGCTGGGGATGCGTTTTGCAGAGGGTGCTAGCCAGCCTACGCGTTTGCGTCTCAGTGATGATAAGGTATGCGAAGCATGAAAATCAATGTGACCGCAGGAACACACATTTTCGCAGTTGCAAATAGCATAGGTGTACCTACATGTATATTACACGAAGAAAGCGTTGAACACCTTTTATAATAAAGAATAAATTGTTTTTCGATAAAACAAAAACAAACGTAACTAATTAATTCACTTAACAGCCTATTAATAATTTATTGTTATCGCAGCTGTTCACTTATTTTTACTTGGCAACTGGTAACTCGTGAGTTAGTATCTATAGGTCTTTAGTATGTTAATTACTGATAAAAAAAAAATTGGGAGTTAACTTTAACAATCCATGCTTGTCGGCTTAGCGGGCTGTGGGCTGAGCGTTCGAGGTAAACGAAAAGAAGAATGGATCTATTTTTCAACTGATAAATAGTTTCGCACATCGGAGGTAGGTATTACTTGGTTGTAAGAATTTACAACCTGTATAGATGATACAAATCGTGCTTGCGCCAAAAATTTAAAACCATCATCTCCTGCCTAGTTTTATCCCAGATTTACAGGACGCAGCTGAGTACCAGCATTTTACATAAAGCGACTTGCTGACCTCTACAGCAGCTAGTACTGGGGAATACGATGCTCCATAAAATTTAAGTACCTAAATAAATAAATAAGACTGGCTGTCCGACATTTCAGCCACTGACTACCTGTAACGACTGTCAAAGATCTACAAATGAAAGTCAAAGTCAAAGTCAAAGTCAAAGATCTTTATTGTGAGACAGTGGTTACAGAGTTATTATTGTGTTTTAGATGTGCGGTTGCACTGCTCCGCCATGTTAGGCATACAATTTTTTGAACAATTTGTTTAATTTATATATATTCAAAACATACATTTTATTTTGGGAAAGCCGAGACCAACGGCTTAACGTGCTTTGCGAGGCACGGTGGAAACTCGGTATGTAGTGAGTGGTCACCTATCCACGGACCAACCCAGAAAAGCGCTGCTTAACTTGAAGATCGACCCCCGAGTGGCTGTTATTTTTTAGCCACGAGCTAGTCTCGTCCTCCTCTCCTCCTTAAGATCAAAAATGTAAAACCATGACGATAAGAAAATAGCTTCAATTTCCACATTTTCAATTTAGATTTACTTACAGTTATTGTAATTCGTCACAAAGTTAATTCGCCACAGAAAAAAGTACGTATAAATTTGCCACAGTTCTATTTTCATGATGTAAATTCGTCGCATACCTATTAATTTTGGTCGTCGAATTGTACAGACAGCAAAAAAAATCAAACAATAAATAGAAGAATGAATGTTTCTTCTACTTTATACAACAAAAATATACGAAAAAAAAAACCACTTTACTTTACTTATACTGTGTACATACTTTTATGTTGCTGTACACTATTTTATCAGCTGTTTTGTAGGAATCTTGACATCAGGATTAATATGTAATTTAATTCTAATAAATACCATATGCTAGATAATGAAAACATTGATGATGATAAACAATGACGAAGTTAAGATTTTCTGGATAACCAATAGCGATAACGTGTAAACCATGCAAAAGAGCTTTTCAATGAGAAAATTTGCTAATTCGTAGTCTGTTTGGCTGTCAGTAGTTGATTGGGCATCGAACTGTAGCTCCTCTCTGACTCTGAATCGAGAGAAGTGAATTTACTTTTAATGTATGGAGTTTACAAAAATGTGTCGAATTTACTTTGACACGACTATACAAAAATCTGGTTCGTGTCAGGGCCTCGAGTTACAGAGCCGAGATGATTCATCTTTGAGAAAGCATTGATGTTTTCACTGATATTGTGCAATATCAACATCATCATCTGCCTAGCCTTTTCCAAACTACGTGGGGGCAGCTGAATACCAGTAGGTATGTATTTACACAATATAAATTTACCTCTGAGTATCACATTCATAAGACTTCTTAAATAGAGATTATAAATAAACAAAAAATAATACTAGCTGCTCCATCTTTATTTTCAAGTTCACTACGGTGAATCATGTGTATTTTCGCGCGGTCATTGGCTCATGACCTACGGTACATTACTATCTGTTTCACTCATCTGCGACCGATAAGATTATAAACAACAAACAAACTGTAGTCTTGTAATTACGTAATTTAACTACTATTATATTATACTTGTACTATAAGAGCTCGTGGCTAAATAATAAAATTCGCACAGGTCACTCTTTAAGTTTAAGCCGTGCTTGCCTAGGTTGTTCCGTAGATGGGTGACCATAATTACATACCGAATTTCCTCCGTGCCTCGGAAAGTATGTTAAGGCTGCGGTTCCACTGAGGCCGAGCGGAGCAGAGCGGATCCGAGCCTGCCGCGATTCACCAATCACATGGCTTGAAATCCACATCTCTTATCCACTTCACTTCACTTTAAGCCATGTGATTGGTGAATCGCGCCACAGCTCGTCTCCGCTCTGCTCCGCTCCGCCTCAGTGGAACCGCAGCCTAAGCCGTAGGTCCCGGCTGTCATTTGTAGATCTTTGGCAGTCGTTTCGAGTAGTCAGATGCCAACAGTCTGACACCCAGTCTTACCAAGGGGTATCGTATTACCCAGTTACTGGGCTGTGGAGGTCAGATAGGCAGTCTTTTCATGTAAATACTGCTACTCAGCTGCATCCGGGTAGACTGGAAGCCGACCTCAAGATACTTTGGGAAAAGTCTAGGCTGATGATGATGATTATATTATAATTGTACTTAGTATGAGTGATATTATCTTCTCCATTCTCGTGTCCATTCGTCGTCCCTTCAAGAAGCCATCAACTAAGCATTCTGTACATTAGAATAAGTAACCATATGCCCAAAAATTTATGCTGGGAAATGATTTTTGAAAAATCACGTTTTACGGAAAAACTCAATGCAACGCACTCAAAAAAATGTGCTGATGGATGCATTGAATTAACGGGTATTAAAAATAAAGTTTTAGTCTAAAAAATTTGTATTAAAAAAAAAAAAAAAACTTGGAACTTTGGCCTCCAATATCTCCGTAATTAGAAGGTACCATCCCTGGGTCCAGAACATAACATTTATCAGAATGACGCATGACGGTTAGAACAAGTTCCTTTCTGCTTTTAAATAATGTATTGTTTAGCTCTAGACACCTTGCCTTTCCTGCGTGTGCTACTTTGGACTTCAATTCAAGCTAGAATTCGAATACATTACAAAATTGTTTCCTTGACAAATACTTTGAATTCCTAAGAAATCAAATTAGAAGTAAATAAGACTTAAAATTATGCCTACGTAAACACTTCTTACTGTAATGTAAATAAAATTACAATAATAAGTACATACCACAGTCAGTTAAATAGAATGGCTCCATATTATGATCATAGGAATTAATTTAGTTAGTTTTTCATCTGCATCACACTCAGTGGTTCAATAGGATACATGCATGTACCCCACAGCCCACAGCCCTCAGTATGAGAGTGTATTGCCACAATATTGAGGGAAAATCAAGGAAAGGATGAAGTAACTTAACGTGAAATAACTTAACATGACATGACATCGTGACTCTTACTAAAATAATTGGGCCCATATAGCAAAAAAGAGAGAAAAATGGAATAAAACCGGCCAAGTGCGATTCGGACTCGCGCACGAAAGGTTCCGTACCATTATTTATAAAAACGAGCAAAAAAAAATCATCATTTTGTATGGAAACCCCCTTAAATATTTATTTTATTCTGATTTTAGTATTTGTTGTTAAATTTCAACTGGCTAACTAACACGGTTCATGAGATACAGCCTGGTGACGGACGGACGGACAGCGAGGTCTCAGTAATAGGGTTTGACCATTTGTGTACGGAACCCTAAAAAGGGAAGGGAGGCCTTTGCCCTGCAGTGGGACACATAAGGCTCTTAATAATAAACAATAACATCACGCCTGTAACCCCCGAAGGAAAAACCCAATAACACATTGCCTGGTCGAACCCGGAACCTCAACCCCGGAAGCTCAGCAGTCGCTCTTGTGAAAATAAAATGTGGTTGAAGTGTGAATACTGAAAAATCAGCTAGTAGAGACGTTTAGATGGAGTTATGGCACGCTGACCTGAAATATAAGGTAAAAGTATGAAGGACGCACCGAATCGAAAAGTAAGGCAGAAGAAGGTGGCTAATAACCAACAGTGTGTGATCACTGGGGAAATGGTGATGATGAAAAGTATGTTGAACTATCCTCGAGTTATTTCATGCCCTACAGGCTCTCGCGAGAAGGCTCGCCGGGACATAGCTCGAGAACCGAGACGCTCTCTACACTCGTGTGACTTTGTACCGATACCGTTACCGATACCGTTTCCTTGTCTCAAACGAAAAAAAAAAAAATACCGACACCAATCACCAACCACCGATCAGAGAACAGGCGCGACAATATGGCAGAAAACCAATCACATTCACGCCTCTTAGGTGCTTTCAGAGGTTCTCAGCTTGGGCTCAAGCTTAGATGCCTTGAAAGAAAGTTTAAAGGGCCTTACAGGCTTGTAAGGCCCTTTAAACTTTCTTTCAAGGTTTCAGAAATCTCCTTAAACACTGTCAACGTTTCAATTTTCTCTTGGTAAACGAATAGGGTTCAATGGCCATACGACTAAATAGTCGGAATCATTTATCCAAACCAAAAACAAAATCCAATATAAAATAAATAAACTTAAGCTATATAATAAATTCCTGGCAGTACAGTTAAACCTTCGCAGAGAACAACTAAATAAATAATAATTTTCTTCTTATAGCTTCAGTCGATCACTCATCACAGTGCGTGCGAGTCGTTTCCCAAATTGTGTCAAGTTTTTCAAATTTCGAATGCGGGAAATCATTTTTGAGTTCCAAATAATTACTTTTTTTTTGCCAAAATAGGCTCTAGTTAATTATATGTGTTTTTTTTTCAATTTCATATTTTTGTTCTGTGATTTAATTTATTCAGTGGACTACTTAGTTATTTTATGGAAAATGGTGTTTGATTAATAAGTATTAGGATTACAAATTATTAAACAGGTAACTATTAATTATATTATATATTTCCGACTAAGTTTATTTCATTTTTATCCCATTGAGTGACTTATTTCACGAAAACATCATTCAAGGGTATTCTAAGAACTTAGACCAGTGATGATTTTAATAATTCTAGTTTAAAGTGGGTAAATCATTTGTTATGGTCGCGAATCATATTTTAATTAATATTGAACCTGATACTGACTTGTAAATTGCAAAAAAACGTAAGAAAAATTTTAATTTCTCGAGCTACCTTGGCGCTTCTAAAACATGAGAAAAGGCTAATGGCACTTCGCACTTAAAAACGTATTTATTTGATTTCTCGATGTTTTTTTACTAAATTATAATTTATAACCCAATCTGTTTATTTTTTTCCATATTTTAAATATTACAGTAACACAAGAGAATACGTTTGTATGGGCGAAGCGAACCACGAGCCCTTCCTTTTATTATTGAATGCACTCGTATACAAAGTAGGGCTATTCCTATAAACATTTAAGCCCATCTAGCCAGGCGGGTAGAAATAACATAAAAATGCTTAAAAATGGTTCCATTGATTACGAACCAGCTAAATTGGTTTCGTAATTAATGAATCCACAAATAACATTATCAAGATCACCTGATTCTATAATTTAATGAGTATTTGATTATTAATGATTTTAGAGTATAATTTAATTATAACTAATTTTTCTACATAACGGTCAATAGTCCATTATATAGAAAAATAACTTGATGTCAATGCTGATTATTTGACCATAAAAATAATGGTCAAGTAATCATCATTGACATCCAACGTGGCAATGCTGCCAGCCCTCTGGGCACTATTCTCATTGACAGCGATGTGAACGAATCTTTGACACCTTTTATTTATTTTATACATAATATTATATCCATTGATGAGATTAGCGGAGGCCCAGTGGTGGCAGCCCCGACTTACGAGCAGTAAGCCGTAGGTTCGAACCCAGGCAGGCGCTTTACTTTGTATAATTTATTTAATCACCGCTGCCCTCAAAAACGGTGAAGGAAAACATCGTGAGGAAACCAGCATGTTCGTAGAACTAAAAATTCGAAGACATGTGACATCTACCAACCCGCACTGGGCCCGCGTGGTGGATTATTGAACTGTGTCCTAGCAGTGGGAACATTATAGGCTGATGATGATCCATTGATGGATGAGATATAAGACTTCTAGACCAACACAAATAGATTTAGAAACATTTCTAACTTCATTTTAATTTTAAGTAACATAAAGCATAACCTCACGCCGGCAATCCCCGAAGGGTTACGTCATTCTGCCAATTTTGTTTAAGTGCGATGTAATAGGGGCGAGCATAGCCATCGACTGGGCATAAATCCAGCTCCATGGCTGCTGCTATTGAAAAATTCCTGATAAAAACACCCAATCACGCTTGGAAGAACCGGGTATCTACTCCAGGACCTCAGCCTCGCTTGCGACCATCGAGACCAACTAGGCAAATTGGGCTTTTTTTTTTAATATTAATACTTTTGGAAGTTTATAGTGATTAACATTTTATGTTCGTTTCATTTTACTCAACTGTTATTTTCAGTAAGAAATTGATAGTACATTTTATTGCAGTTTCCGTAGATTCATTAACTAAAGACTTTTCTTTTATTTGCTTTGCTTAAGTACCTCCATTATTAGACTGCCGTGTATCATTCTTTAAAGACCCCGAAATAAATAAGCAATAATGGAATAAAATAAAATCACTGATTTCACAAAATTTCATATTCGGAAATGAAACGAGACTACATGTAAACAAATAGTTTATTTTATAAGTTCTTTAGGTTGTATTTTATAATTTATTGGCAATTAAAATATTGTAAATATTAATAGAAAACAAGAATTTTTGTTTTCTATATAATTCTGTAGCCAATAATACTGGTAAATCTTGTTTTTTTTTCTTTCTAAATAATCATTAAATCTGTCTGTGTGATAAATCACCTAAGTTAAATATCAAATGTTTTTGCTATTTATTCACGTTTAAAGCTGATCTCTCATGCCAGCGGGTGCGTACCATTTGACATAATAACAAAAGTTCTAACGATCACATGACCTAATTTCATTTAATATAATTTTTCTTTAGTATAACGATGAAATAATATAATGAATTATTGATATAATTTCAGTTTACCTAATTTTATATGGTTTAACAAACATTTTCTATAAAGCACATTTGAACTAATATTCAGTTAGTATAATATTTAGTTAGTATATTATTCCTCATATATTCCTGCGTTAGAGCCGCTATATGGTTGGTGAATCATGTAGGTTAGGTTAGGTTAGAACCATGACCATTAGCGCACGAAGGCGAGCGAGCGCAGCGAGCTTGCCACGGCAGCGGCCGCCGAGTGCCAGATCCCCCCTATTCCCCATCTGGATTAGGTTAGGTCAGAACCATGACCATTAGCGCCAGATCCATTCTATTGTTGGTGAATCATTTGGGTTAGATGAGGTTATAACAGTATGATGTTTTCTAATATTTACTTTTTCACTACAGAATTTGGGCAGAAAATAAGTAAATATGAAAATTAGGTCAAATGAAAATTAGGTCAACTGAACGTTATACTAAGTGTTATTAGAGCAAAAGAAGTTTATATGAAATGAAATATTAGATAACATGAAATTAGTTTATTTGTTTTTATAGCATATGAAAATGATATCATGTGAACGTTATTTCAAGTGATAATATACACACATCAAAAGTGTCTAGGGATCAAGCATTTTTATGCGGATTTCTTGAGATTGAGATGTGGCTTTGTAATAAATTTATGATTTTATAAATTTATATGGATCCTTTTTGGTGCATTTCATAATTTGAATCAGGAACTGTGAATCAAATTCGAGTAAAAGATGAAAATCAGCTGTCAATATTTTCCCTATAAAAACATACAACGCATTGAAGACATTATTAGTGCTACTGTTTCCCTACTACTGATTAAAACCAACGTTATTATGGAGCGGCGACGTCATTTAAGCAGGGAAGAAATGCTCAGAGCCGTGGGAATGATAGAAGCTGGTTCCCGGCAACGTACTGTGGCTTTAGCTCTGAATACAAGTCAGAGTGTTATCAGTCGACTTTGGACACGTTACCGAAGCACTGGTACCGTGGCTGAGCGCCATGGAGGACGGTATCGCTGCACCACACGGAGACAAGACCGATACATTCAAATCTTAACTCGAAGAGCTCCAACAATAACCGCCATGATGTTAGCCGTGAGGCTTCATCACTCTTCAGGGAACTTAATTAGCGACCAAACAGTCAGAAACCGCTTGCATGAAGTGAACCTTCATTCCCGAAGACCGCTACGGGTACCACCTATAGCAATGCACAATCGTAGGATTCGATATCAATGGGCTCTTGAACACAGAAATTGGGCAGAAGAACAATGGCGTTTCGTGTGCTTTTCTGATGAGTCTCGTTTTGGTATGAGACCGGATACAAGACGTATACGACACTGGAGAACCCCTGGACGCCAACAGCGATTAAAATCCTGCCAGGAAGTCCATCCTTATAGTGGTGGAACCATCATGGTATGGGCGGGTATTTGGATCGGCGGAAGAACTGAGTTGATTTGGATCAGAGGCAACCTCAACGCTCAAATTTATGCTGAGACGATTGTATCAGACGTCATCGTTCCTCTACAAGTGCAAATCGGTCCCTTATTTCAGTTAATGCATGATAATGCACGACCGCACACCGCAAGAGTTGTAAGACAGACTCTCGCCGCAGCTAACATCAATGTCCTGCCCTGGCCTGCTCAGTCGCCAGACTTGAACCCGATTGAGCATGCATGGGATATGCTACAGAGAAGAGCTCTGCCGAATATGGAGGGTATCCAGTCGCAAGAAGACCTTTTTTTGTTGTTGCAACGAACATGGGCGGCCATTCCACAGCGTGATTTGGATGAACTCATTTTGAGTATGCCAAACCGATGTTCTTGTGTTGTTAGTGTTTGCGGTAGAAACACGGATTATTAATTGTTTAAGTTACCCAATAAAATTTTAAAGAAAACTGTTATTTCAGTCTTTTTTTCGAACTTTAATGTTAGTGGTTCAAATGTCAAAAATCCCTTTATTAGAAAATGGCAAATTTCTTTATTAATGCAAAGGTGACTTGGTTTATCGTTACTGTGACAAACGAAAACACTTTATTTGATGAATCCTTAAAGAAAATTTTAATTAATATCAATCAGGAGAAAAGTTATTGCAAAAATATATGTTGATCCCTAGACACTTTTGATGTGTGTATTATCTGTTATTATGGCATATATTACACACCCCATGCCAGCACAATACGCGCCGTGCGCGGCATAAGCGCCGTTCTTTGCACCTCGTTGTATGAAATCATAATATGAAACCTCGCACATTTCATCCGCACCGTCATCGTCAGCGCCGCATTTCGTAAAATGCTGTAGGTTTCCGAATATTGAAAAATTATCATTTCGCGGTGAGACTTTATTCATATTTAAGGACTATGTACGCATTGTGCTGGTCGCAAAAACTCGGACCAAAATGATTATTTACCTATTCATGTTTGTATTTTCCGTTTTTTTGTTGTAGATCATTTCCTGAAAGGAGTATCTAGTAATGCAATAAAGACTATGAGTTTGAGTTCTATTACTGAATTCTGCGGAATACATCTTCATCAGGCTTTATCAATATGCTTTGAATAATTAGTTTAATCCGCCTTTTGATATAAGTACAGGTGATGATAAATAAACAACATGGTCTTAATGAATATGATTACACCTTGCTACACCTCACTTGAACGCTGTTATTATTTAAACAAACGAGGTTATATAGAATACTTCGGTAAGATAAACGTTGTCAAAATGTTCAACAAATTCCAAGATAATCTAATGATTCACCAGTATTAGTGCTACTTAATTACGAATTGTGTGAAGGGTGGCTTATGCAAATGGAGATTAGATAACCTGCAGGTCTGCGGGGTGTGAATGCTGTAAATAGTTCCATCATGAAGCCAACATTACGAACTACATCATTGTATTTTTTACTGGGCCTTGGGCCACCGCACCGGTTAATTTCTGAAGTGGCATCAACCTTTTTTTTAACTAACGGAAGGGAAATCATCAAATGACTGTTCCCGCTCTGGGCAGAGCGGAAGGGAGTGTCAGACTTGTACTGACTAAAACCCATCCATGTTCCTTCTTAGCCCTTTGTGTTCCAGGGCCACGGTATCTCTTTCGAACAGTCGCGCAGCCCTGGCAGGCATCGGCCCTCTCAGACCCCTTCCGATTTGCTGACATCTTAACCTAGATTATCTTGAACCTAGACTTATAAATCCACACTATCAGAACGAACTTGCAATGGAAAAATTGTCTTGCCTTTCTTATCAATATTAGGTACAAGTTTAAAATGCAATCTAAATAAAACTATACAATTTGATAGCGCGTCTTTTTGAAACACCAAGAACACCTGGTTCCCGGTTATGAACTGCAGTGGCTTATTGAAGGATTCCCTTTGATGCATTACATTGAATCGATTGCGTACCCAGGTGGTGCTGCAAACATAATCTGTAGGAATGAGATATCATTGATTCCTCCAACACAAATTGCAAGACAGTGCGTCCCACTTACTTGAGTGTCCTAGGTGTCTATGTGCCTACTTCCTTGATGATATGAACAACGCCTCTGACGATGCAATAAACGTAGCCACTTACTGGGCCAAAACTGTATATTATGGATGTAACATAACATAAGATAATCTTACGCTTATAGGCTGTAATCCCCGAAGTGTTAGACAGAGATGTACCTAATAGTCTACTCACATTTCGCCAGTTATGTTTAAGTCCCATGTAATAGGGGGCGAGCCTATTGCCATCAACCGGGCACAAATCCTGATTCTGTGGCTGCTACTGAGAAAATTCCTGATGGAAAAACCCAATAACACTTTGTCCAACCTGGGAATCAAACCCAGGACGTCATGGTTTGCAGTCGCGCTTGCCACCACTAGACCTACGAGGCAGTCAAGTATCCTAAGTAATATTATAAATGCGAAAGTAAGTTTGTTTGTTACGCTTTCACGCGAAAACTACTCAACCGATCATCATGAAACTTTGTACACATATTCTTGGAGGTATTAGAAATAACATAGGCTATATATCATCACGCTACGACCAATAGGAGCGGAGCAGCAATTAAAAATGTTGCGAAAACGGGGAAAATGTGACGCAGACGTTGCACGGGACAGCTAAATAATAATTTGTTAATTGTTCCAGGTTACAATTAGAGTGAAAATGACGGTAAAAACGGAAACGAAGCAGAATGGGCACGGAGATAGTATTAATGGCATAAATACTAGCACTGTAAATATTAATAGTAGTAGTCAAGAAGATAGAGTATACACTTATGCTGAAGCCATCAATATAGCTGGTAAGTCCTCCTGATTAATTATGCAGTTTAACGATAAGAAAACCTGTCTTGATCAGTTGTATTGAACAAGAAATACTCGAAATTTGATGTTGAATTCGTAATTTAATGTCGTAAGGAAATGATTTATCAGCAGTCAATTTGCTAGCCAATCTGGGCGTGTAGGGTGCGTAATTGCGTACATAGGTACATACGCGATAAGAAGAAACGAGTGTTTTTTCACCTCTAAACTATATGTCAATCTACCCAACAACACTCAGTATGATGACAGGTGGACTAATGCTGTCACCGAATGGCGTCCAAGAACTGGGAAAAGAAATGTGGGTCACCCGGTGACGAGATGGGTAGACGACATAGTTGCCATCGGGGGAAAAACCTGGATGAGTTTGACACAAGACTGTGAGATGGTGCAAGAAAATAAAAGCCTATAGCCAGCAGCGGGTGAATTCAGGCGGTGGATGATGATGATTAACGGTCTACCCTTCTGTTTCAGGGAATGGCAGCTACAGTATAGGTCTCCTGGTGACCCTGAGCGTCTGTACCCTAGCCATGGCTGTGGACATGTTCGGATTCTCCGTGATCGTCAGTGGATGCACCTGCGACTTCGGTCTGGATATCAGTCAGACCAGTATATTATTGTCTATGCCCTTTGTTGGTGAGTAGTTGGATGAATGATCTTCTTTTATGGTGTCCATGGTAATATAAATTGTGTCAACCCAGAATTTGGTTCTGAGATGGTTAGCTTAGTCTTGTGTTTTGGACAGGATTGTAATTGCCCAATTGTTTTTGGAACAGCACATACACAATATGCCTATGTATCATCTGTGTCCTGGTGGCGGAACATGATGTCTTAAAACATTATTGTTCCATTCTTATTCCAGAGTGAATAAGAGACGGAGCTATATAATACAGGTCGTCTAGCTCCATCTCTTTCCCACTCTGGAATAGGAATGGAACAATAATGTTTTAAGCGTCATTAAGGTTCGATTTCCAGGTCGCGCAAAATGTTACAGATTTTACCATCAGGAATTTCTAAGTAGCAGCCACGGACTCTCGATTCGGAGGAGAAGCTCGTGGCTAAATAATAACCGCCGCACGGGTCGATATTTAAGGTTATGCCGTGCTTGCCGAGGTCGATCTGTGGATGGGTGACCATAATTACATACGGAGTTTCCTCCGTGCCTCGGAAAGCACGTTAAGCCGTTGGCCCGGCTGTCAATTGTAGATCTTTGACAGTCGTTATGAGTTCGTAGAAGTAGAAGCCAAAAAAAGTCTGATATCCAGTCTTACCAAGAGGTATCGTATTACCCAGTTACTGGGTTGTGGAGGTCAGATAGGCAGTCGCTTCATGTAAAATACTGGTACTCAGCTGCATCCGGTTAGACTGGAAGCCGACCCCAAGATAGTTTGGGAAAAGGCTAGGCAGATGATGATGAGCCACGGAGTCTTGATTTTGACTCGGTTGATGGCAATAGGCCTTAAGGCCTGAAAACATAAATGGCGAAATGTGGGTTTTTTATACTTAATGGGCCTACCCTTGACCATACTATTAAGTACACCTCTGCCTAACCTTTCGGGTCTTACAGGCGTGATGTTATTTCATCTATGAACATACGCCTAGTTTTTTTTCCTTGTTTCGACTAATCTGGCTCTGGTGTCTGTTAAAAGACTTCCAGGATAGGTAGTCAAAGTAATTCAAGTCTTGGCACGAGAAGTTTGATAAATATGATGAGATTGAAGTAAGTAAGTAAATTTTATTTGTTGTTTTATTTGAAGTAATGTATTTGAAAATAAAGTTATTTCGAATCAAGTCCAATTAAAATACAAAACAAACAAATGTTCACTCCGCGATACAATTGCCAATAATGACTCAATTGGCGTAACAGCTGAGAATGTCTGCATATGAATCATTTTCACACATTGAATTAGACTTACTGTTTAAATACTAGCTATCGTTCGCGACTTCGGCTGTGTATACTTTCTATTTTTTTACTTTAATATCTTCATCGTCATCGTATTGGACGAGTCTGTAATGTTGCTATAATTGTTGGTAAATAAATAAGTAAAAATATCCAGAATGAAAAGTATTCTTTAATTGTTGTTTAATTACTTATTTATTTATTTAACACTTCAAGTACAATGTACAGAGGCGGACTTAATGCCATAGGCATTTTCTACCAGTCAACCTTCTTTATTATTATTGTACTTATCTGTATATTTTAATGGATAACTGGAATTAGAAATTAAAACAGTTTTACAGGAGACTTCCTGAGATTTTTCTAGTTAGGTTCAGTGATTGGAACAGACAGACAGGTGGTGGGCTTAATCGCGACAGCTATGCAGTTCCCGGGTACGAATCCCGAGTCAAGTGTTATTGGGTATTCAGGATCAGGATTCTCAGTAGCAAAGCATAGGCGTAGCAAAAGCAGGTGTCCCGAAATAATACTCAACGATAGAATAATGCGTGTATGCATATTAAATTGAAAACTTGACGCCAATTTTTGAAAACAAAAATTATAACAAGAAATTACTCACTCGGTGTTTTCAACAGTGTTTGTTGCTCTTCACAAAAATAAAGTTTAAAACGCAGTAAGAAAATCTCTTTGTGATTTAGAGTCAGCTCACACCGAGACGCGACGCGACGCGAGACTGCACGCACTTGTGAGAATTCAGAATACGTTGCGCAACGTATTCTGAATTCTCACAACGAAATGTGTATCTTTTCTTGTAGAAAATAAAGTTTTATTTTGAATCGCTCTTTAAAAGTGAGCGCGCAGCGTCGCGTCGCGTCGCGTCGCGTCGCGTCGCGTCTCGGTATGAGCTGACTCTAAATCACAAAGAGATTTTCTCGGTGTGAGCTGTGAGCTGACCCTTAAGCATTCAACTAGCTGCTGCCCGCGACTTCGTTCGCGTTTGATGTATTTTCCAAGGATTTAATAATGCACATAAACCCTCCTCTTGAATACTTCTGTCTATTGATGAAACCGCATCGAAATCCGTTGCGTAGTCTAAAAAAACTAAGCGTACAGACGATGGGACCGACTTTGTTTATACTATGTTGAGATGACAGCGGCGGTGGCCCAGTGGTGACAGCCCCGACTTACGAGCAGTAAGCCGTGGGTTCGAACCCAGGCAGGCGCATTACTTTGTGTAATTTATTTCATCATCGCTGCTCTCAAAAACGGTGAAGGAAAACATCGTGAGGAAAACGGCATGTCCTAGACCCAAAAATTCGAAGACATGTGACATCTACCAACCCGCACTGGGCCCGCGTGGTGGATTACAGCCCATTCCCTCTTATAGGAGAGGAGGCCTATGTCCCAGCAGTGGGAACATTATAGGCTAATGATGATGATGTTGAGATGAGAATGAGAAGAACTACGAACAATGCTTACATGGCTTCTAACTGTCAGGTACATATAGTCTTATAAATAAAAAGGTATAATAGTAAGGAATTGTGCCGTTATTCGGAATAGTTTCTGGAATAGTTTTTTGAGTCATTTTAGTAATGCTACCAGTATTCGTAGGTGATGGTTCTGTATACTATTTAGTAATTGTATTTACAGCAACTTAGTTAAAACTACCATTAATCATCCGAGCTCCAACACCGCTATTTCATTTCTAATTATATCTGCGCTACAGTTTATACTTTTGCAGCTACCATCGTTTTACTTGTTGTAACCTAGTCTTGTATTTTTTCCGAAATAAACGTGCTGCTACTGACAATTTTTCATACAAAATCCTAAAAACACTTTTGCTTAACCTGGGGATCGAACCCAGGACGGTAACCAATCTGAAGGTAACCTCTGCAGATAATTCAGCCTCGAACTCCTCCTTTTCAATGAAACCATCTTCTCACAATTCCAGGTCCAATAGTGATGGCATACCCCTGGGGCTACATCTCTGACACCCAGGGTCGGCGGAGGAGCCTGCTCATCGCCATGTGGGTCAGCTTCGCGGTAGCCACCATCGGCGCCTTCAGCCCGAACTGGGTGGTGATGGCTGTCCTCAAGTTTATTAGCACTAGTTTGTAAGTATCTCGATAGTCCGGTCAAAGTGGTCATAAAAATAGTGATGAAATAAGAAACTTGCTAAAAGTTTCCATTGATTGTGTGCTAAAAAAGTTATTTCAGAAAAGAAAAATAAACAAAATTGTCAGTTTTTACACAAGTTTCCAACCAAAATTCTGCTCTTTTCTACGAAAATTCAGCTCTGTCGGAGTTTTTGTTAATTAAAAAAACTACTTTGACCGGGCTATAAGTATTAGGGTACCTATGTTAAATAAATTACGGACTAGTTTAAAATTGTTGCCATTTTAGAAACAAATATTTTAAACTAGCTGTCCCGCGCAACTTCGTCTGCGTCACATTTTCCCCGTTTTTGCAACATTTTTCATTGCTGCTCCGCTCCTATTAGTCGTAGCGTGATGATATATAGCCTATGTCCTTCCCCAGGTTGAAATCTATATTTTTGCCAAATTTCATTAAGATCCAATCAGCCGTTTAGTCGTGAAAAGGTAACAAACATACAAACAAACATACATACAAACAAACAAACAGAGTGACATTCGCATTTATAATATTAAGTATGGATAGCACATGTGACAGTATGGAACTCATACGAAACAACACCACGTCTATTGTGATACAACAACTGTGCTTGCTTTGTAAGTTCATTTACTACTGAATTGTCCGAGTTCAATTGCAACTCTAAAATCTGGTTTTAATTTGCCGTTCCTAATAAAAATAGTCACAATACGAACTTTTTAGGGTTCCGTAACCGAATGGCAATAAAAGGAACCCTTATAGATTCGTCATGTCTGTCTGTCTGTCCGTCCGTATGTCACAGCAACTTTATTCCGAAACTATAAGAACTATACTGTTGAAATTTGGTAAGTAGATGTATTCTGTGAACCGCATTAAGATTTTCACACAAAAATAGAAAAAAAAACAGTAAATTTTACTAATTTATACTTAGAATTGAAACTCAAAAACAAAAAAAAAAACCCATACGTGTGGGGTATCTATGGATAGGTCTTCAAAAATGATATTGAGGTTTCTAATATCATTTTTTTCTTAAGTGAATAGTTTTCGCGAGAGACACTTCCAAAGTGGTAAAATGTGTGTCCCCCCCCCTCTAATTTCTAAAGTAAGAGGATGAAAATTCTGAAAATATTTAGGGTTATAGAACGTAAAAAAACTTTCAACGAAAATTGGTTTGAATAAGTTATGATGTTTAGTTTTTGAGATATAGAACTTTTTCATCAAACTGCAGCAGTAACTTTGTTTTTCATTAACATACTATGAAAAACAAATTTAGTTTTGCTGCATATAAAAATAATTTAATAATATTAAAAATATTTTTTATTTTATTGTTTGGTGGTACGGAACCCTGTGTGCGTGTGAGTATGACACGCACTTGGCCGGTTTTTATCGTGTGCTTAGTAACCTGATGTCAGAGTTTTTAAGCCAGTCATGGGCCTCTGACTTGGCTTTACATGCCATCGAGAAATATCTGTCAGATTTACTGGTTTCCTCACGATGTTCCTCCACCGCAGCATTAGTCACATGTACTAATAAAACATGATGTGTGTTCACAGTTGCAGCTGCGCACAGTCAGCGTCGTACACACTGCTGGGGGAATCTTGCGCAGAGAGAGTGAGAGACTCCTACATGCTGATCATGACCAGCGTATTGGACTTCAGCTTAGCAGCTTATGTTGGTACGTCTAGCTTCACTTTCATCCACCGGCCTGTAACCCAAATCTTCATCTTAACAAGGGGTAATGACGTGTTAGCTAGTAACTAGGGTTATGGAGGTCAGGTAGGTTGATCTATGTAAAATACTGGCATTGCGAAAAAGGTTTGGATTCGACGCATACAAATCGTCTACCCGCGTGTACTCGAGGATGTGCGAGTGCCCAATTTTATACTTAAAAGCAATACAGATACAGACCTTCATTCAGTGGCATGAAAAAAGCGCGCGAAGAATTGTCCACTTGGTTTACTCGTCACCTACACGTCTATCAGCCGTCATTGCCCTTCCATCCACACTCCTGTCAAATCTTGCAAACGTTCGTAACTTGTTTCTCTAAAATAATACTGAGTCTTTAAACTTCTCTTTTTCTTTGTGAGAACATTTTGAAACCAACTTTCCATTCGCAGGTCTGCTGGAAGAAATTTCTTTTGAAATAAGCAGTACCTTTGTGCTCTTGTATCTGAATATACTGTGTGTACATAAATAAATAAGAATGCCCGTCAGATGTTTCTTGTGATTTTATGATTTGACTGATCTATTTTTATACATCATTCTAGCTGTAGCCTACTTTATCCTAAACCTCGACTTCACCTACAACCTGGGTGCCATCACGTTCACCCCCTGGCGTCTCCTGGCCCTTGCGTTGGCTCTTCCCCTGGGCTTGGGAGCCTTCGGTGCGCAGTTCTTCTACGAGAGTCCCAAGTTCCTGGTCAATGTCCAGCGGGATGATGAGGCCGTGGAGAATCTGAGGATGATTTGGAGAAGAAATAATGGGAAGGGGGAGAAGTATCCGGTTAGTATGGTGTTCATTAAATTGACATGACTGGACTGGTCGACTTAAGAATTTGTGGTTTGTTCCTCAAAAGCCCATTTCTGTCCTGAATCTGATTGGTTCCCACATGATTTGCCCAAGACAATGGCTGGACCTTTCAGTTTCTTTTAGTGTTTTTCTCAGAGTAGTCAGATGGAAACTCCAACCTCATCTAATTACTTACTGAAATAATTATAATGTCATCATTTCATTGTCACCACTTTTTCAATTGGTCATGAAAGAGTGGTTTAGAAACATTAAAATTATTAGTCTGATTTTGATCTTAGCTGATTAAAATTTAATAAAATCAACTGAAATTCTGTAAGTCATCTTTTCTTTCTCTGTCATTCAGGTAAAGAGGATAATCCTGAACGAGGAAGGTAATGAGCGCCGCAAGGATGCTTCCCTGATGCAGTCACTGTGGGAGCAGATCGTGCCTCTGTTCAAACCGCCTCTACTCGGGAAGAGTATCATGCTTTACTTCTTTACTGCCGTCATTTTTAGCACGTGAGTATGAGAGGGCATTGCCTACACGTCGTCGACAAATCCTCGAATCAAGGTCTCTGATCATATCAGAGGGACACTGACGGAGCAGATGTGTGGTTTAAGCCGGTTCGAGGCCTGCACTACCTCGATTGTTTCAGAACCTGTGAGATGGGTAATCCAGGTGTCCGTGTTTCTAAGGCCAAAACAAAAAAAAACCTCGTCGGCCAAAACGACGTTGACAATTCCAGGGTAGAGTGCAAATGCAGAACTGCAATACAAACGATGGACCGTTACAGGAATTGATGGACGCTAGTGATCGTGCCCGACTCGTAACTAAGTTTCAGGACAGCACAATTAATCTATATTGAGACGCTAAGAAGACCAGAATGTCCTCCATTACTTCTCTTGAAAACTCCCTGTGCTATCCAGGCCGCCACTAGTACGCTAAGCCGTTGGTCCCTGCTGTCATTTGTAGAGATTTCACAGTCGTTACATTACAGGTCAGTGGCTCGAAAGCCATACAACCAGTCTTAACTAAGGGTATCGTATTACCCAGTAGTAACTGGGTTGTGGAGGTCAGATAGGCAGTCGCTCCATATAAAATACTCGTATTCATCTGCATCTGGTTAGCCGACTCCAAAATTATTAGGAAAACGCTATCTGATTCAATTGTTCTTCCTGAACGATATCAAATTAATACAGTTTGCCTCTTTTTCAGATATACCATCATAAAGCCTCACATTACCATTCACCAACTTTGTTACAGAAACAACAGCTTCTTCATCTGGTTCCCCTACCTTGCGGAGAAATTCTCAGCCGGCCTCAACGCCATGGAAGCTGATGATGAGACCGGACTCTGCAAGATGATCGTGGGCAATACTAATGTCACTGCTGAAGATGTAAGGGATTGCTGTATTTTTGGAATCGTCACATAGCTAAGCTCGTTTTCTATCAGCAAAAAAATAAAAATGTTTTTGGGTTTACATAAACTCTCAAAGAGCTTTTATGTAAACCCAAGTAGAAAATTGAAAGCAATTAAAGCCTTATTTTTACGACGAATATTATTTTGGGACCGAAGATTTACTAACCATTATGGCCAATATTTTAAAAGTAAAATTACTCATGCAAGTTCTTGCAAATGAATTTTAAGATAAAAACTGAAATTATTATGCCAGATAAAAACAGAAATAGTAACAAACAATGTTAAATCAAAGTCTTCTATTTTGGCAACTCGACTTTCATTGTAAATAGCAAAATAAAGTACAAAAGTGTCAGAGTTGCACGTGCTTTTACGTGGGTAACATTTATCCTAGCGTTACGCATATTAGAGGACTTCATAATCAATAACCACGGACGGGTACTCCACCATCTTGTCGATCTGATGAAAAAAGCAATTAATTTCTGGCTTCAATTCCCAGGTCAATGTGTTAGGTGTGTGACAGGTGTTTTCAGTAGGAACCCGTAGTCAGAATTTGAACCCAGTTGATGGCAATAGGCTCGCACCCTACTACATGGGAATTAAACATAAAGAAATGTACTCACTCTGCTGACATGACCTTGATTAAAAACGTGAAATTATGTGTTTGTTTCTATTTTCAGTACCAATGCAAATCAACAATGGGGATCAGTCTGGTCTGGGCCAGCCTCGCACAAGGCGTTTCGTTCGTGATCATCATGCTAGTCATCACCAAGCTAGCGCACAGGAAGAAGGCACTGATGATCATCATCATGACTTTCTCTGCCATCTCTGCAGTTGGAGCTGTCCTCATTAAGGATAACTTGACCAGCTTCATTATATTCTTTGGGCTGCTGACAAATGAGTTGTGTATAGGAATCATTTATACGTACTTCGTTGATATGTATCCGACGTCTTATCGGTGAGTGGTGGTTATTTAGTTTATAGATCTGGTGATTATAGTAAAGTCGTACGCGATTGGACTTTTTGATGCCCTAACATGAATGATGTAACCAAGATTTTGTAACACATTTTGATTTAAAAGAGTGTCCATGGAGTTTCTTGCCCATTCTTCTCCATAGAGATCTACGCTACGGAATGGGCAACTACAGTACTTTCATAAGTTATTATGCCTTGTGACTGGGACTGTAGCTTCGCGTTTTATTTTGTTTTTTGACTTTCAAAAGTGCCTGTAATGGTCTAATTGAAATAAATGCTTTGACTTTGACTTTGATACTTATACAGGGTCAAATTAGGTAGTGAAACTCCACTTTGACTTTTGTCATCATCTTCTTGTCCTTATCCTAGTCTATTTGGGGTCGGCGCAACACGTTTTCTTCTTCCTTTCCCCTGTCAGATGACAAGACTTCGTTTACTTACTCCTTTCTCTTTGATTTCCACTTTGACTATGCATTAAGGTACATATGCAATGATTTGTAAAAGGTCAAAGTCAAATCATGACATCACAAGACCGCTTCTCGATTTTTAGCCATAACTTTCAACAAAAACTATTATATTATACCTTAAATTTACAAATTGTCTCCCCCGTATTTTACTTCAGAACAAGATTCACCGGCCTTTGAAGATAAAGGCCTCCAATATAATACAAGATTAAAAAAAATAAAAGATTCACTGTTATATCTTCACACATTCAAATTGCTTCTGAGCAACACATTGCTCTTAACTATTTCATTCTCAGCATATCTACTCCATTTTCTCATCTTGTTTTATGTTGTTCAGGGGTATGGCAGCGTGTATATGTGTGATGGTGGCCCGGCTTAGTGCCCTGGGCGGAGTCAACGTCCTAGGAGCCTTCATCATGTCGCACTGTACGTCCATGTTCTACGTCAGCGGGGGACTGATGTTAGGTGAGTATGCTGTTATGGTTTACAAGTAGATTAGTAAGCTAGGTAGTTGGGTGAGGTATAATTGCCACCAGCTAAGGATATACAGGGTGAAAGATAGGGTATATACATACTTAAGGGTGTGTAATGGGGCAGCAGATATTTTTATGGCTATTACGTTGTTTGTCCGATAGAGAAACATGTTTAGTTTGATGGTCTGTAGCACACCCTTAGGTATGTATATACCCTTTCCGTTACATCCTGTATAATAGGATTTAAGATATTCATCATCAGCCTAGTCTTCTCGTAATTAAAAGGTTCAGCTTCCAGTAATAAACTGAGGCAGCTGAATATCAGTATGTATTATATTACTAGTATAAACATGGTAAATATCCAGTTTTCAGTTTTAATGATTAGTCCGTTTAAAAATTATACCTATTTATAATTTTCATTTTATTTTGGCTTTATGGCCTGTCTGTGCCTAGGATACTCATAAGCCACACGTATCACGATATTAACGATCATACGTAGGTCAATTAGGTGTATCCAAAAATTTAATTTGTGTTCCTTTGTTTCAGTTGCCGCAGCGTTTTCATGCCTATTACCGCCAGATATACGGAAAAAATAACTACATTGACATATAGAAATAAGGTCTTAGTTATTTATAAGTTTTTAAAATAAACACAATAATAAAACAAATGTTTCTTTCATATTCAAATCGAAGGCGTAGATAATTGACAATTATTATAACTAAGTAACAAATGACGTACGTAGGTTCATGCAGTTATATTTTTAGCTGTAAATGTTCCAGAGAACAAATCATAACAACTCTAAACATCTTTGTAAAAATACGTCATTACTAACAACAAAACCTAACTGCGAAACAAAACACTACATTTTGTTATTCACAGCCTTTGAAAAATAAAATGTAAATTCAAATTCAAATTATGTTGTTTGAAATATTTAAGAAGCAGAATATTTCCATAATTCCATGGCAACTATTAGGCAAAAAAATAACTTATTCTCAATATATTTGTATACCTAATTATTACAATAGAATAATGTATTAGTTACGTTTGTTAATTTTATATTCATTTATAAAGGGTGTAAAACACCTCTTAACGAAGCCGAAAGCCACTGGTTCTCCCTGTCAATGCGATCATTTTTTGGTTCTACACCATACCTGGGAACCTTCCAGTTACGGAGATATTAGGGGTCGAAGTTCTAACTTTTTGACAAGTATTTTTTTAAATACACGTTATTAATGTAAGATGTATAAACACCTCCACGGTCCCCGTACTATTCAATCCGTCCATCAGCACAATGTTTCGAGTGCGTTCCATTGAGTTCTACCACAAAACATGATTTTACACCCCCCAAAAAAAGTCGTATCCCAGCAATAATTTTTGCGTAAAGTTACTTAGTTTCATGTACAGAATGCTTGGTTGACGGCTTCGTGATGAGGTAATTTACACCGTGTATATTCCAGGCGAGCTCCTCACGAGCTCGTGGCTAATAAATAACAGCCGCACGGGTCGATCTTTAAGGTTAAGCCGTGCCTGCCGAGGTTAGTCCGTGGATGGGTGACCATAATTACATACCGAGTTTCCTCCGTGCCTCGGAAAGCACGTTAAACCGTTGGTCCCGGCTGTCATTTGTACATCTTTGACAGTCGTTACGAGTAGTCAGAAGCCAAAAAGTCTGACATCCACATCACGTCTTACCAAGGGGTATCGTATTACCCAGTTACTGGGTTGTGGAGGTCAGATAGGCAGTCGCTTCACGTAAAATACTGGTACTCAGCTGCATCCCGTTAGACTGGAAACCGACCCCAAGATAGTTTGGGAAAAGGCTAGGCATATAATGATGATATTCCAGGCGTGGTCCCAGGCGCGGTCAATGTTCCTTATCTGTGGGATAATAATGTTCGTGTTTGGGATCTTCTTGTCATTATCGTGTGGTTAGTGCCTAAAACCTGGTGTCAGAGGTTTTAGGACGTCCATGGGCCTCGGACTTGTCTTTACATGCCGTCGAGAAATATCTCTCAAGCATGCAGTTTTCCTCTCGATGTTTTTCTTCATTTTTTATGAATGGCATCTCGTACTTCAGCCTATGAGGTTGTCGTCTGCTTAACCGGGCTATCCTGTGGGTGCCTTAAGTGTAAGGCCTCCAGCCAGGGCATAATAACTTACAAACTAAGCGACTACACGCTAAGGGCACCCCCTGCGGGTTACGAGCCTCGGCTTAGTGCGTCGCTGGGGCAGGACTGCATGGGGACAAGCTGGATCTGAATGATATTATTATTAAGGGGCTGATTTAAAACTACTGGCACAGCATGGCGGGCTGGCTCGAGCGAAGGTCGGGGAGGGTATGGATCGGGACGTCGCAACGGACCTCGACGGCGAGGTCGGAAAGACGGCGTTTGCGTCTGACCTTTTAAAGTTTGCTAGTTTCATTGCTACTTTCCTGGAGGAGGGTGATAGCATCATCGGGGGTGACGAGAGTATGCCTCGGACGGCGTACTGAACTAATGTGCGAGGGTTCGTAACAGGTGGCCGCTGCGATCAGGGGATTACGGTGCTGAATGGCATTATCGAAGAAACGCTTCGAGAGACTTTTCATAAACTGAAGGAAAGTGGGTATTCCAAGGTCTACGTGTAGACGGTCATTACGGACATAAAAAGGGGCTCCCGTTACTCTACGTAAGAAACGGTTCTGCAAAGATTACATCCTATGGATGAACTTGGGCTTGATGTGTGCGTACACGACGCAAGCGTACGTCATAATGGGGCGGATCACCGCGGTGTAGAGGCGCAACTTGCACATGAGTGACAACTCGCTTTTTGCCGAAGTCATGAAATGAAGCCTACCCATAGCAAAGGCAGCTCGGTCGCGAGCTGCTTTGATGTGCGCCGCGAAGGATAAGTGGTTGTCGAGTAGGACTCCTAAGTACTTGGCTTGCTTCTCCCAAGGGATAGCGTTACCGTAAATAGTGATCGGGCTGAGGTTTTCCTTCACCGAAGCAAGTGATATTTATACCATACGCACTTGAATCCGTAACATGAGAGGTGCGTGTCTTAGGTTTGAACTTGAGACCTATGACTTGGCCGTCCGACGGTCACACCATTAGCCTATCACTACTTTCAGTGTTTGGGATGAATCTTTTTGGTCTATCAAAGACCATGGTCCAATAAAGATACAGAGCTAATTCTTGTTTTTGTATTTCTGGATTGGAAATTATTAATTATATAAGAGACAATTTACTATTTAGTACCTAGCTATAATGTAACATAATAGGGTTCTACTTTCTTATCTGACATTTTCTCTGTGTTATCTGCTGGATATGTGATCGCATTTGATGTTCCAGCCTGAGAAGTAAATAGGAATTTGTATCACTGAGAGATTAAGGGCAGACCAAAGAAACGATGCACGGGTGTGTCAAAGATGATAATGGTTATAAAGCAGGTGGCTGTTATAACACAATCTAAATAGAAATCATAAAATATATCTATCTGGACCAATTTGCATCATCTCACGAGAAATAATAATATGACATTCTTCTTGATCTACTAACACTATTATGTCTGATACTTTATTTTGTCTTCACACAGTATGATTTCTGTATTTTCTAAATTATCATAACAATATCGATATATTTTAAATTAGATAATCCATTTTCAGTAAATTCATACTCTAAGTAGTCGCCCGCATATATCCAATTAGATTACTGAACTATTCTTTAAGTAAAATCTCATTTTTCGTTGATGCAACGACTAGAATTGATCTGCTAAAGATTTTATCTTGAAACTAAAAGGTCAATAGATCAAATAAATTAAGCCTCTTCTCCATAAAATTGACACCGTATAAATAAGAAAATATACAATAAAATTGCAACATAGTTGTAAAAAAGAACGCGGTATCGTACCGCTAAGATAAGCTGACCTTCCGACACTAAGTTCTGATCAGTCGAACGTACGGTGTTGTGGTGGAAACACAAGTTTTCCTTCAAGTGAAGTATAAATAATATCGTAAAAACAAATCATTGTTACAACCGTAAAAGGCCACGGATTTATGTCAAAGTGATTATGATAAAAAGTGCACTAAAGATGAGTTTAATGAACTAACTTAGTTTTTAGACGGTAGTGTGATCGAAGATTTTTGTGAAAAATATTGGAAAACAAACAACATTTAAACAAAAAGAAACTAACATGGTAACCAGAAGATGATAAACATAGTTAAAATTAAATAAAATATTAGATAAAAAATAATTTAATAAATAAATAAAACCTAAATAAGTAGTCACAACAGTAAATAAAAATGGCGCCTTCAAAAAAAAATAGTTATAATATAAGTAAAAGAAAAGACGATATAGAAATGACCCCAGCAAAACCTAGTAAATTACAGTATAGTTATGAAGAGGCGTTGGAAATCACCGGTAAGTAAATACTAACAAAATTACATTATATGCTACTGTTACTGACAGATTGAAATATATTAAATCCTACCTAATAACTTTACCCATACAGCTCAATTTGCTGAAACCTGTAGATATTATTAGTTAGCAAATATCTTAAAGAGTATATGAGTGGAAGTATAAAAGTGGCATCAGTGACAGAAAAGTTCAGAAGACATTAAGATGTATTCTGGACTTTTAGACATAAGTGTCTTGGTTGGATCCCTATGTGATGCAGACAACTAAAAGGCTTGTGACTACTAGTAATGATTATAAAATGTGGATGGATGGACAGGGACGGGAATGCAAAAGATAAGATGGTAGAGTGTGAGTAATGATTATGAGAGAATGATTCGTAAGGATGAAAGAAGGAAATCATAACAAGGACCAAGGACAGGGAACCCTGATCATTGTAATCTGGATCTCTTCAAAGTTCGAGTAAATTGGTTTCTGCTAGGCAATTGTGCTCCACCCTAGGCCACATTATCACGGCGATTTGTGGCCAACCACCTATTTAGTATAGGAAAAGTGGTGGTGATGATGATGATTTTAAACGACAGCTTCTTCTCGTTTAGATATCTACAAAAGGAAGGATATTTATTAACATGTGTCAATGCGGGTTTTAATAAGGAAGTATTTAAAATTCGGTATTTTGGAGGTTAATAGACCCGTTTTAAAAACCCTTTCTAGTAGGCAGAATCAGAATCATTTATTTGTTAAACATAGGTATAAACATTAAGGATCTTATAGATAGTAAAAGCTCTTACTATGTTTTGTCGTTACAGACATTCACAATTTGAATAGAGAAATTAATTACAGATAAAATGGCCTAGATTCCCTTACGATGAAGTAAAATTATGATCAATGCTCGTTCATCCTTTTCTTTATGTAATAGAAGAGGCAGGCACTATATCAGGACTATTAAACAGCTCTGTTTACCTGTATATTTTGCAAAAGGGTAGAGCAATGTCGCCGAGAGGATACCCAGATTCAGAGTATTTGCACCTTCGTGATGATGACAATGTAAATAATTTAAACACAAAACAGAAGCTGGTACTAGCAATGTAATCTGTTTATCAAGTAATAATTGACCGATGAAAAAGGTCTATCCTTATAGCTAACCGATTGTTTGGTTTCTTATCAAAGCGTTTTATTATCAACTGTCCACTTCATTTAAATAGTTGTTGTTATTAACTTAACAACGCAACGGTTCTATCTGAAGATGTAACGTTAGGTCTCATAGTGATCCCTTATAGAACAATGACCGCGCTTAAACAAATGACATTCGCTTTTAAAAGGTTTTTCATCAAAGGTTTTCAACAGGAGTATCATAAGATTTCCCATAGCTCATGTGAATCCTATGCATTGTTTACTTCTCCATCATCGGTATTATTGTAGCGAAAATATGCAAGGCCTAGGCCTTAAGCTAGACCTTATGTCTAGGACTGACCTGGAGAAGTTGTGGTTCTTGAACATGGCTTATTTCCAAGAAGATATTTTTACTGCCGAGATTAACCTGCAAGGAATTTCATTTTTATAACCGTACGTTGCATAAGGAAAGTGGCACAGCTAAATAAATACAGAAAACTGGTTTCAAGCAGGATTCGGCAAAATTTAACAAAAAAATTCGAAAGGTTATTGGTTCATTTGCACGTGGCAAGCGAGGGATCACGTCAAGAGGATAGGCAACAGTGTGTGCCTGCCTTTGAACACCAATCTCTGTCTATGAAGTGTAATATGGTCTTAATAGGCTTCAGGTTTCCCCGAAAGATTAGATAGAGGTGTCCATATATGTACATAACGACACTTATTTTGGAGCCCCATGTAATAGCGCTTGAACGTATTGCCACACCGGGCACAAATCATCGCTGCCTCGAGAAATTCCAGATGGTAAATCGCAAAAACACTTTGCCCAACCTGGAACACGAACCCCATGCTCAGGAACTCATGCTCAAGAGTAGCATGGATAACTACTAGTCCAAAGAGACTGGCTTTAATTTAACTGCTTTTTCAATTTAACCATTTTATACGAAGCCTTTGATCACCTGGCTACTTATTCGTCGGCTGGTACATTACACATAGCCCAAAGTACGGAATTTAAACCCGCTCATACTGTCTACAAATTATGCCAGAGACATTAGACAGACATACTTTGATAAGATTGTTCTCAATAGCAAATCTAGATAACAATAAATCCGGATCAAGGAATTCAACCAAAATGATGAGCAGCATCCACTTCAATTGATAATAGACAGACAGATAGACGCAGAGGTCAGGCGGCTACAGACTTAGATAATGTAAATTTACTAAGTGGAGTAGATAAAGCTAATATTATTGTCTTCTTTATATATGTACAGTCAAAAAAACTATACGGTATGCAGGCAAAAATATGAATCTTAGTGTTCACAATAATCTGTACCTATAGCTGCATACTTTAGAGAGTAAAACAAATGATTACACGGTACACTGACAACATTCTTTAAAAAAAAATAAAAAACCCCCGACACAAAAAACCTCTACAAAACCAAAAATAAAATAATCAAAGCGTCTTAGCGTCGGGGGTCCGCTTTGTTTTGTGCTTGTACTAAGCGGTCTACTTAGCGGTCCCCCGACGCTAAGACGCTTGGATCATTTTATTTTTGTTTTTTAGAGGTTTTTTGTGTCGGGGGTTTTTAAAATTTTTAATTTAATTTTTATTTTATGCTTTTTAAACTAATATTGTTTTATTTTAGCCTTGACTGTACCAATACTGGGCATAGGTCTCCCCCATTGCTTCCACTTCTCGGTGTTGCGTGTCTTCACAGCAATTAACGAAAACAGCAATTTTTTAAAAAAAAAACGAGTTTCTGGGGGAGGAGGGGGGTTTAGCCACCGCCCCTGGCGATGCCCATGGTGACAAGTGACAAGATTCCAATTTTCGAATCGACCAGACCTGTGGAAATTGTTAATTTCCCTTCAACTAGAAAAGAGGTGATGACCTTCAAACGGCTGAGCAAATTTTCTCGAAACAAAGCTAAGAACACCCTCGATTAAAACACCTTTCAAACGAAACCAATTTTATCAAAATCGGTTCATCCGTTTAGGAGCTATGATACCACAGACGGACACACAGATACACAGATACACACGTCAAACTTATAACACCCCTCTTTTTTGGTCGGGGGTTAAAAATAGTGGCTAGTTAGCTGCGCTGCTGCTGTTAGCGACGCTTGTGAGCGTTCCGGACTGAAAAATATGATAATAATATCATAGCTTGTTCGTCTATCATCATCTGCCCAGCCTTTCCTAACGATTATGGGATCGGCTTCCAGTCTAGTCGGATGCAGCTGAATACCAGTATTTATATGGAGCAACTGCCTATCTGACTTCCACAACCCAGTTATTACTGGGTAATACCCCTTTGTAAATCTGGTTTTCAGACTTTCGGGTCACTGACTCCCCGTAACCACTGTCAAAGATCTACAAACGACAGCCGGACCAATAGCTTGTTCGTCTGTACATATGTACTTCAAATTAGAACTAAAGGAAAATTGAAAGGAATATTTGAACAATAAGGATATTAAGTAGTACATACTTTGTATTTTCTTTTGCTTGTATAATGACCATTGATATGCATAGACCTTGAAGATTAAATTTAATGATAGATCTCAGTAGTAGGTTGGATGAGTGGGGGAAATGCGAAGTTTAAATACCCGACCTCAAGTCTAAAATAAGAAATTCAAAGTGTGATTATCGTCAACTGATAGCATTTTGCGGGCTGTAGACCAAGTAACTTTTGACCTTCAATAAGAGCTGGTTGCTAATAAATTGCATAGAATTTTGTATTTGCCTAATTTGGTTTCAAAGTTGCGTTTTTAGAAACCACGTCCAAATATATAATATGGCCTAATCTTTGTCAGGAATAGGTTTCATAAGCAATGAAATCAAGGCATTTTGAAATTATATAAGCATAATCAGCCTATAAAGGTCCTACTACTCCACCTATTAACCACTGACTAACTTCCCATTTGCTAGGTGTCAACATCTACCTTCAAACATAGCATGTATTTAGTTACATCATTCTATTAATATGCACACCAGCTGCTGACTTTGGCAATTTTGCACGTAAATATTTATAAGTGTAGAAACTTACTACACTTGAGAGCAAATAAAACGAGCCACTACCTTTATAAAACACGTACAATGGCTCACATTTTATGTAATAAAATAATAAATAAATTGTGTTTTATTTCAGGCAAAATACCCATATACAGCAAAACGGAACGTTTCAATTCGAAACATTATGTTGCCTAAAAGTTCATTAATTAACCTTTACAATGAGGATAAATAAAAAGCTTGTAATTATTGAATGATAACCTTATAGAATGATAAATTATTGTCTCTGAAAGAAACTGGTAATTATGACAGAAAATAGCGTTAAAGCAGTCCAGAAAAAATCATATTCATGTTATTCATTAATTTAATAAAAAATTGTTATTGTATTGTTTTTTCTGAGCTGTTCTTACCGTAGCCATTTTCTATCCAACACACCATTTATCTTTCAGAGTCAATAATTTATCATTCAATAAGGATATTTTTCAATATTTTACCCTCGTTGCTAAGGTTATTTATTAAACTTTTAATCGATAAATGGTTCGAATGAATACATTCCATATTGCTAAAAATATTAACCATTATACATAAAAAAAAGGAAGTGGCTCGATTTATTTGCTCCCAAGTGTATAATAGCAGGTAGCTTCTGTATTGTAATAAGGAAAACACACGGATGTCTTTGCTGAACTCGAGAGAGACTCGTGAGATAAAGATACATAAACATATTTATAACATAAGGATGGATACATAACATAACATCACGCCTGTAACCCCCAAAGGGTTAGACAGAAGTGTACCTAAAAGTACACCCACATTTTGCGACTCTATTGCCGTCAACCGGGCACAAATACTATTTCCGTGGCTGCTACTGTTAAATTCCTGATGGAAACACCTAATAACATTTTGCACAGAAGCACAGACAATGCACAGAAGTCGCGCGGGCAGTCTGTAAAACTGAAACTCAAAGCATTTATTTCAATTAGACCATTACAGGCACTCTTGAAAGACAAAAAAAAAACGCGAAGCTACAGTCCCAGTCACAAGGTATAATATTAATAACTTGTGAAAGTACTGTAAGTAGTCGCCCATTCCAACGCGTCGATCTATGGAGAAGAATGGGCAAGAAACTCCATGGACAAAGTCAAAAGTCAAAGTCAAAGCATTTATTTCAATTAGACCATTACAGGCACTTTTGAAAGTCAAAAAAAAAAAAAAAGCTACAGTCCCAGTCACAAGACATAATAATTTGAGACAGTACTGTAGTTGCCCATTCCAAAGCGTAGATCTCTATGGAGAAGAATGGGTATGAAACTCCATGGACACTCTTTTAAATCAAAATATGTTACAAAATCTTGATCACATCATTCATGTTAAAAATTACAAATATGTGAGAACGATGTAGAAATACGGGCAGGTTAAGAGCGTCCAGAGTAAAATATTAAATCAGTAATTCGAAAATAAAGTATTTAAAATAAACCGTGGCAGCTAAGAGAAATGACCTGTAAAATATAGATTTTTCCTTACCAGCAAAAGACATAGAGGATAGGATGCCAATCTGGCTGAGCGTGATCGTGATCAGCATGAAGCAGGTCAGCAGCAGACTATAATTGTGCTTGCAGTGACCTGCAGGGAGGCCCAGGTTCTTATGCCCTGCAGTCACGGTTCCGACCACTAGACCAAGGGGGCAGTCCGCAGAGAAAAGAATACTTACTGTGAATTCTAGGAACAACGGCCCCGTTACCAACAGGAATAGAGCAATCTTAACTTAGAGTGTGCGCCTTCCGTGCAACCAACATTTTCACCGAACAAAATGAACGTGACGGTCACGTGTTTGCCCGAAAACGGCTTTGGTTAGGACACAGACTTAGATCACTTCGTGATAAATTCTTTTATAACTCGTCCCATCACAGGAGAAGAAATTTGCTACGTAATTAAAACTCGACTCATTCCATCAAATGCATGAGTTTTTTTTAAAGTTCAACCAGCAAGATATAAAACATTCAGTTTCTCTAATTTATTTCAAGTTAATCGAGGTCATTAAGCCATTAGCATTTGGTAATGACGGTTTCAAGGTTGTTGATGCAAATTGGTATCAGTTTTTCACTTCCACGAGTAACATAGCAATGAAAGAAAATGCTATTTATAAAGAGCAGTTTTTACTAAAATCTAAATTGTATAACATCTAATATTTATTTATTATATTTATTTAATAAATATCTTAAATTCTACATACTATTTTTTTTTCGTAATATACATCATTTTTGTGTAGCGGTTTATAGAAGGCACCTAGGCTCCAAATTTCAACTGAGTGGATTCAATTGTCTCAGAATGAAAACTCAGTTACATACGGACGGATAGACAGACAGACAAACAAACGGACAGACCGAATCCATGAGGGTTCTATTGCTAAATGACAAAAACGGAAATAACGGAACCTAAAAAGCACAAAGTATGAGATGCCGCACGTATCCTATGTACTTTACAAATGGTACCACTGGACCAGTATGTAGAAGAGAAAAAAAAATTACCCACGACACCACCAGTAGTGCGGTTTAATAGGTAGTGTACAAGGGAAGGAGGGCTTTAGCATCGAGAGTGCTGGTATTATGTGAGCACTACCTAAGAATAATTTTGTTTCGTCCCCTAGAAATAGGCATGAAAGTTATCATGGAACTCGTAGTTTTTTCAATAAGAAATTAAAAGCATATTATGAATATCGTTATCGTTTGATAAGACAGGAGCATAATGTATGTAATACCTATATGATAAAGAAAACTACCTTCCCATCTAACAAGTATTAAAATGACGCGAAACAACCGGTTTTATTTTAAAAAATAAACAAAACATGTCGCCACACCTCCACATCACAAGTTCGCAGTGTTCGTCGTTCCGGATTTGAAATAATAAAATGCAGACAACGATGAATTATGTTTCAAACATAGAGTTGCGCATATTTAAGACGGAACATTTCCGATTTAATGGAGCCTCTTCAGAACGATATTAGGGTAGGTTTTGCAGTCCAACTGGATATAGCTAAATACCAGTGTTGTACCACAAATTTACCAACGTTTTATTGTTATAACAAACAACAAGTTTTTGATGTGCACTTTTTGTTGCTTTTTAAAAATTGTTAAAAAGTTGGAAAATTGGCCACCAATACCTCCGTAACTAGAAGGTTTCCAGGTATGATGGTCTAGAACAAAATGATTGCAATGACGGGGAAAACAAATGCTATGTATCCATTTGATAAGGACAGCATTAAGAATCAACTGTAACGGTATAAATGGGTGCATATTTGAATTTGGAAAATTAAAATTCCTACTCTTAAAATGACAACGTTCAAAACATTGAAAATTTAAATATCGAAAGACCATAAAACCGATAATTAAAATAACGAAAGTTTATATTGTCGAATGGTTAGATAATATTTAAAATCGAATTATCTACTAATACTAGGTGGGCCCAGTTCGGGCTAGCAGATGTCACAGGTCTTGATATCGAATAATCGGTTTTGGGATATCCCTGTTTCCTCACAACGTTTTTCTTCAGAGTAGTCATATCTTCGGGTGCTCTCAAAGTGTAAAAGCCACGCTTTTAAATAGGCACCCAAACAAAATTATTATGCTTACTTCCTGAAAATGAATGACTTCGTTTGGATATAATTTCATAAAAAATAAATATTAAGCCGTTTTTCTAGTTTCGCTACAAAAAAAAAAAAGACATTTATTTCGGCTACTTTGTAATGGTAAATACTATGTAAAGTAGGTACAACTAGTAAATTATGTGTCAAGGTCGGAATCTATAATAAACTAGCTTTTGCCCGCAGCTTCGCTCGCGTAAATTTAGAAATTGACTTGTATTGCGCGTTCATGTTTAAATTAAAGCATTATTATATCCTAATCCAGATCATGAACTGTCTTGTGGCTTTGATACAAAACCGTTTAGCTGTTTAGGCGTCAAAAGTTAAAACAGACTGATTGATAGAGACCGTTAATTCATTTCGCAGTAGCAGCCTAGAATCAAATCAAATCAGATCAAATTTATTCGTAAATGTAGGTTTCATCACAATAAGATGTTATACAGAAATGGTTAGTTCGCTACATTTTACCCGAGAGCATACAAATCATAATAGAGTTAGGTATGTCAAAACTTTAGACACAAAATTTTAAATTAAATAACACAATTACATATTATTAATACACATTTCCTTACGTACGAACACACACAATTATTAAAGTAAAAATAAATAAATAAAAATAATCATAATTACAATGTCTTGTCCTCCATAAACTCAGTTGTGGAGTAGTAGCTTTTATGAATTAAAAATTGTTTTAATTTTTTTTTAATGTATTTTTATTAAGGTTCTTTAAATGGCGTGGAATTTTATTGAAAATAATTGGATCCATTCTATAAAAGCTTTTACTTAGGAGTGCTGTTTTACTGCGATCAACACAAAGAATGTTCGATTCCCTTTTTCTCAACCGTGGATCGGCTGGGGCTTTAACTTCGAAAAGCTGTGGGTTTGTCTTAACGAACACTGCCACCTCAAAGATGTATAATGACGGCAATGTAAGAAGCTTCAAAGATTTAAAATATGGCTTACTACTATCCCTTGACTGTAGATTACATATAGCGCGTACTGTGCAATAAAAACAAAATTCTTGTCTTTCGAATTACCCCAGAAGATTACTTGAACGAATCTGGAATCGTATCCATGATGATTACAATAAGCTCGCCCTTTATTACATGGCACTTAAACATAACTGGCGAAATGTGGGTGTACTAAATTGACACACCTCTGCCTGACCCTTAGGTGATTACAGGCGTGATCTTACGTGACTACCGTTATTATCTGGTGCCATACAATCTTCGCCAATTTTCAGTAGAGCTGTCGCAGTCGCACCATTGATCTAGTAATACTTATTGATTTCAAAATTTATTGTAATAACATTTGGCCGAAACCTAAAGAGCGAAGCGACGATATTTTATAGGCGTTTGAAAGAGATTGGGCGGTCAAAACATGCGAGAAACCTCAAGCAGCGTTAATAAATTAACCTTATCGGTAACCATATGAATGTTGGAGTCATTGGGATTGAATCTCTGGGACCGTAGGGCCGAGTACTCATTGCTCACAGCCTTTTTAAGGAAATTTCTTCGTTAGTTCATTTTGTACCCATTGTATTTCCCATTAGTAAAAAAAATACAAACTTATATCTCTTGAGTAACATTGGCATTGCTTAGATTGTACGTTGTGTGTCAGTGAGTTTATGAATAAAGTAGATTATTTCACAGTAATATATTGCTAGAGCACAGATTAAACTGCATCTTTTCCTTAAAAAAAAAACAAAGAACCTGTTTATCAGTAACACCTACGTCTTGTTTATTAGTATCACAGTAAGTCTCAAGTTTATAGTTGAAATAATTAGTAACGCCTCGTTACTTTGTTGTTTAGTGCAAAACAATAATATGTTTTGTGTCTTATATTTTATTCATTATTCGTTGAAAACGGAGAAGGAAAATATCGTAGCATTAGAAGAACCAAAGTGGTCGATATAGCTCACAGAATGGGTAAGCTGAAGTGGCAATGGGCCGGCCATATTTAAAATGTTGGTGATGTGACATGAATTCGAAATCTGGGAAATATCGACTCCCGATGTCACACTATTGTGACATGTGTTAAGATTTAGTTACGGCCTTAGCACGAGGTGTTTTGATAAAAATAAATGGTACTTCACGTAAAGACAACGTGATATATGGTGATGATAATCTTCCATGTGATCTAAAGAGGTTATCAACTTAAAAGAGAATTTTATCTCAAAACAATAGATGAAAATATTGGATGGTGTCACGATATTTTCAAATGATCTCTGACGCGAAAATGTTTTAACTATGTACAATCCAAGCCGTTATAAGTTTACTATAGAATTTTAAAAGTGGCATGATTATATTCAGATTTCTTGTTAGGAGGAAAAGAAATCTGAATCGTGTTTCCTAATTACCTACAAACTTAGGAAACACGTTTTAACAGGATAATTTATAGTGCATTGTGTGTAATTTTTATAAGCTTTTATTCAACATGCCGTGTTAGAGTCAGCTCACACCGAGACGCGACGCTGCGCGCACACTTTAAAAGAGCGATTCAAAATATAACTTTATTTTCTACACGAAAAGATACACATTTCGTTGTGAGAATTCAGAATACGTTGCGCAACGTATTCTGAATTCTCAAGGTGCGCGCAGCGTCGCGTCGCGTCGCGTCTCGGTGTGAGCTGACCCTTAGTTTGTTAGTATGTATTGTTTAGTGTTGCCATTGCCAAGCAGCACTAAAAACATTAGGATTTTTTAATGACGACTATTCATGTAAGTACAACAGAACTGGGTAACTAACGTGCACGGATATGGGTTATGTGTTCGTATCAGGTTTAAGTCTTCAACGAATAAATATTGTTTATTATTGTTTATATTTCTATCAACCTAGATACGGTTCGTCATAGATCCATGATTGCACCGCTGTTCTGCCTAATCCTATCGCGCGGAGACAATAAAATATGGAGTACTCTTCTTGTTTTTTTTTTTCAATGAACTTGTTTATATTTTTTTTTTAAAACGTTGCCCCACACTAGGAATTTGTCCTGTATCGTGGGTGCGTTTACAAATATTGAAACTCACATACACAAACAGCCAGACCCGGAACAACTATCTGTAGGTCATACAAATATTTGTTCCGAGCGGGGATCGAACCCGCAACACGCAGCGCAGCAGTCGATCGCTCAACCACTGCGCCAACCATGTCGTCGTATTAAAAATCACATATTTGTTTCGGTTTCCCAACGTGTGCCCAGTGAAGCCCAGAGCAGCCCCTCGACTTCCCAGTCATTGTCGAAGGACGTGGGTTCAAACTCAAGCAGGCGCTTACTCTGCCAAATTTACTTCATCACTCATTGATCATCACTGGTATTCAGCTACATCCGGTAAGACTGGAAACCGACCCCAACATAGATGGGAAAAGGCTAGGCAGATGATGATGACTCATTGATCATCGCTATTCACCATGGATAAAGTAAGGAATGAACAGAGGAAGTTTAAAAGTTGCGCCAGTTACAGAAAAAGTTGAAAGGGAATCGACTGCCATGTCATGGCATGGGCATGTGATGAGGAGAGAGGAATCGTGTAACTGAAAGAGAGATGAATATAAAATGTTGATGAATGGAGAGGGAGAAGAAGACCAAGGCAACGATGGATGGATTGAGTGAGGAATGCGCTATGAGACATCATCTGCCTAGCCTTTTCCAACATTCCTATGCTTTGCACATGTTAAGTAAAACGGCCAATCGAGCAACAGTGTTAACGGCGTATCATGGTCTAGTAGCTTCAACATTGAGATATGGAATTATATTTTGGGGTAATGCCACGGGTAAAGATATGGTATTTAAGTGCCAAAAAAGGTGCATAAGAGCTATTTATAATTTGCAGACAACAGACAGCTGCAAACCGTTTTTTAAAAATACGAAAATATTAACTATGCCGTCGTTGTACATCTATGAAACGTCTATGTTCGTAAAAAATAATTTACATAAATTTGCTCGAGTAACTAGTCAGCGCCGTTGTGATCGGTTACAAACAGTCGGATCTAGTACTGCACTATACAGAAACAGTATTTTTGTAATGGCTCCAAAGGTCTATAATAAATTACCAAAATGTATAAGGAGTGAAGATAATGTCCGCAAATTCAAAAGTAAATTACATTCATTTCTAATAGATAAGACGTACTACTCTATTGAAGAATTTTTAAATGATAAAATATGACATTACTAGCCCTTTATTATAATTTATTTATTTTTAATTAATTGATTATTTAATTGACATTATTTACAACATTACAAAATTAGCCTTTTATATAATTTATCGTTGACATGCATGGAAAATAATTTATAATTGATTCATTAATGATTAATAATACATTGAATTCTCGTTATCTTGAAACTGACTTTGAATTGTATAAAACTAGACACATTACAAAGAAAAAAAATTATATTTGTACACCAATTTCATTGGTAGGACATGGAGTTCAACTAAAATGTATGAATAAGACCTTTATTTTAATACCTGTGTTCACAAATAAAGATTATTTGATTTGATTTATTTGATTTGATTTTCCCAAACTATCTTGGGGTCGGCTTCCAGTCTAATAGGATGCAGCTGAGTACCAGTATTTTACATGAAGCAACTGCCTATATGAACTACACAACCCAGTAAGTAAATGGGTAATACGATATACCCTTTGGTAAGACGGATCTGATCAGACGGCTTCTGACTAACGACTGTCAAAGATATACAAATGACAGCCGGGACCAACGACTTAACGTGCTTTCCGAGGCACGGAGGATCGGTATGTTTTAGGTCACCCATCCACGGACCAACCTCGGCAAGCACTTTATCTTAAATATCGACCCGTGCGGCTGTTATTATTTAGCCACAAGCTCCTCCGAGCAATGCTATGAACCAAAAAGGAGTAAATGATAGCGTTACGGTTGACAGAGGAGAATGGAAAAAAATAACGTGTTGCGTCGACCCCAAGTGACATGATACAAGGCCAGGAATATGATGATGATGACACATTGACTATCGCTCACTGACACTGAGAGGAGGCTAGTGTCCCATCAGTGGGAACTTAGTCTGAACATTTAAATACTTGATGCCATTATCTAACCTGTTCTTCTTCCCTACAGGTCACGGCAAGTACAACTATGGTCTGCTGCTGACCTGCTTTATGCTGATCATCGCCATGGGCATCGATATCTTCGGGCTCGGCATCATCGTGACGGCTGCCACCTGCGACCTGGACCTCACGCTGAGCCAGATTGGCATACTGTCCTCTATGTCTTTTGCTGGTAAAAAAAATTCTTGTAAATCCTACTAATATTATAAATGCGAAAGTTTGTGAGGATGGATAGATGGATGGATGGATGTTTGTTACCTACTCTTTCACGCAAAAACTACTGAATAGATTCGGATGAAATTTGGCACACGGGTAGTTTATAACCTGGATTAACACATAGGATACTTTTTATCCCGATAGTATGTTCCCGTGGGACAATTATCGAACTCCATGCGGGCGACGCCGCGGGCATAAGCTTGTAGTCTATATTTTACAGGTCATTTTATAGACTGCCCGCGCGACTGCTGATTGAGGTACTGGGTTCAATGCCCAGGTCCTGCAAAGTGTTATTAAGTTCTTCCATCAGGAATTTCTCAATAGCAGCCACGGAGTCTGGATTTGTGCCCGGTTGATGGCAATAGGCTCACCCCCTATTACATGGGACTTAAACATAACTGGTGAAATGTGGGTGCTATTAGCTACACCTCTGACTAACCCTTCTAGGATTAAGGGCGAGATGCTCGCAGACCTGTGAGATTTTTCAACTTATTATTACTTGTGGTTCTGGTTGTATTACCCAAAGAACAAACCCATACATTTACGTCATGTATTACCGCCTGTAATAAACATAATAGCAATTTCTAAAACATCATCATCAGCTCAGTCTACGTTTGATATTATTATTGAATAATTTATTCAAGTAATTGATAAAACAAATGGATATGGAGTAAACTTGTGCGGCATGGTTCTCTTGGCACCTATTTTAAAAATGAAATTACGTAGTCAATCTTATTTTTCAAAACAATTGCCGCAGTTTTTTTTTTATCGTAGAGACACCTGTCTATGTTGTTGAACCGCCAAAAGAACCATGTAGATCTTGAGCCACTTTTGAATCAAACATCGTTTTCTATCATTAACTCTGAAAACGGACTATTTATGATGTTAAGTATTTGTTTTGGGTTCCCGATATTTAGACGCTTTTGCGAGCCATGATTACGGATAAACTGAAGTTAGCTTGAGCAGACAAATCAGTCTACTCTCTTTCTTGTTCGTTTTTGCAATCGGTACCGCTACCACTGTCACTCAGAACTCGATTCTGTTCCGACACAAGAAACTCACTGTGTCCGCTCACGAACTTTTTTCGGGACTTATGGAGAGAGAAACAATTCTATGTCAATTTAAAAACTTAAGTATACATCTTATTCTAGATACTTCCAATTTCTCTATTGCAATATAAATTAAACATATAGGTACTATCCCATAAAAAAAAACCGTGACGATAAAATGCAACTCAATTATTCTAACTCGTCATCATTTTCTCCTTCCAGGTATAATAGTAATGTCGTATCCCTGGGGCTACCTGTCCGACACCCGGGGCCGGAAGCTGGTGCTCATGTGGGCCATGTGCGGCAGCTTCATCAGCTCCGCCGTGAGCAGCCTGTCTCCGACCTGGCAGGTGCTGGCTGCGTTGAGGTTTATCAGCTCAGCACTGTGAGTATTACATTTTAGTACTTTGTGGTTACTGAAACCCAAACTCAATAACAGATATCATAAAGTTAAAATTCCTTCGTAACCTAATGTCAATCCGTCTTACGAATTTTCGACCAGGACACGTGACCTGACGCGAGTTTAACCTTTTTTACCCATCACCAAAGTGCACAACGCCGCTAAAGAAGTTTTCACTTCAAAAATGTTAGTTATTTTACCTGCAAATATACATAATGAAATCTTAAAGGGTATAAAAACTAGACTCCCCCGTTGGTATAATGGTTACAAGCGCGTCTGCTGAGCATCCGATCCTGAGTTCAACTATTGGTTCGGGCAAAGTCTTATTGAGTTTTTTATCAGGATTTTTAGGGGCTGCCACGGTTTCTTGATTTGTGCCCGGTTAATGGCAATAGGCTCGCCCCATATTACATGAGACTTCAACATAACGGGGATTACGCTCACTGATAGCCTAGTCAGTAGTCTGTCATCTCAATCATAGCCATCATCTTGATCGAAATTCATTATTTCTTTTGTTTTACCATTCTCAGTGGAGTGCCTAGGGGTCAAAACTACCGCAAGTTATGGCAAGCCTGCTTGTATAAAGAGTCATGGAAACCTTAAAATTATGACGAGTTATGAGCATGTCGTACCGCCACTGACCATTCTATGTCCACTTAGCAAGACAAGATGACTAAATTCCCAGAAGTAAAAACAATCTGAGCAAAATGTTTCCTACGTTTGAAAATCTAACATCCGTATTCATCATCTGTTATCATAAAACCTCATCTCCTATTCCAGGTCCAGTGCAGCTGAGTCAGCGACGTACGCGCTGATCGGAGAGTGCTGCGGGACCAAGGTCCGCGCCAAGTACATGCTGCTCATCACCAGCGCTCTGATGATCACGCCTACACTGTATTATAGTAAGTAGATACTTGACGCATAGGCAGTGACCTTTTTTTCTGATAGCGGTACGAATTAAACACAAATTACTAACTGAAATTAAGCAATAAAGTAGCTGGTCTGATCGTTCAGTGTGTGCAGGACAATCTTATTAACACATCCTAATTAGCCTACAACAGTCTACAATCGACTGCCGACATAGCCTCTTCAAATACACGCGACTTAACTCGATTCTCGGCAACTCTCATCTAGTTGCTCAACAGCCACCCTCTGATCTGACTGACATGATCATCACCTGTTATCTGATTGACTGACTGAACAGAAACCAACAAGTTTTAAAATCCGACTAAGGTTTTAACTAATGTCTGTAATATTCTCTGGCGCCTGTTAAAATAAAACTGCAATCATCATTCACCAGCCAACCGTATTGAATCATAACAGTTTCATGTACGTTCTTCATCATCAACATCTGGCTAGCCTTTCCCTAACTATCTTAGGGTCGGCTTCCAGTCTTACCGGATGCAGCTGAATACCCGTATTTAACATAGAGCGGCTGCCTATCTGACCTCCACCATTCAGTAAGATATGGGTAATGCGATACTCCTTAGTAAGACTGGCTGTCAGACTTTCGGGCCACTGACTACCTGTAACGACTGTTAAAGATCTACAAATGACAGTGGGACCAACGGCTTAACGCTTTACCGAGGCAAGGAGGAAACTCGGTATGTAATCGGTGGCCACCCATCCGCGGAACAACCTAGTCAAGCGTGGTTTAACTTGAAGATCGAACCGATACAAAGCCCCGATGTAGATATCTGTTCTTTTCCCAGTAACGGCCTACCTGATAATGAAGCTAGACTTCACGGTGTACCTCCTCGGCATCATCTACCGACCCTGGCGGCTGCTGACCCTCATCATGGCACTACCCTTGGGGCTCGCGGCGCTGATGCTGCACTTCTTCAGCGAGAGCCCCAAGTTCCTCGCCAACGTGGGCCGGGGAGAGGACGCTGTGAAGGTTCTGAAGAGGATGTATGTGGCTAACGGATATGATGGAGAGGAGTTTCCTGTGAGTATGGTTTTTTGAAGGTCTTGCTTTTGTTATTCGGCGTAGATATGCGCAGTGTCTATAATTATCATAGCAATGTGTTGTGTCCGAGCCTTTTCTATATTGGCTAGGTTTAGCAGAATAGGCGCAATAGGCGTTGACATAAATGATTGTAAATATTTATTGTAACTATTGGATAAGAGCAATTAGCCTCAACATATGAATATTATGATTGACGACTTCATTAGGCTTTACAGTACATTGAATTTCTATCAAACTATTAATTGTTTTGACATGCAGCCTATAAGTTGGTGGTTAATCGTATTAGGTATATTCAATCTCCGTCCTACACTAGGCCATCTGAAATTCAAAGTGTTACCTCTGACGTGCAGCCTACTGTACCTAGTTCTCTTCAATATTTTTTTGTTGCCGTAAAAGAATGCTATTGTTATTTTTAAACTTTGTAATAATCATCTGCCTAGTTTTTCCACAACAATGTTGGGTTCGACTTCTAGTCTATCCGGATGCATCTAAATACCAGTATTTTACATAGAGCGACTGCCTATCTGACCTCCACCAGGCACCAATGAGTTAGTACTGAACAAATCTTGGGTTCCGTTAGGCGAGAAATAATAAAGCTTAGTTCTCTTTTGAACTCTGTAGCATTTATTCTTATTATCAACGATTCACACAAAAAAAATAATTCTTAAACTAATTATACTAACAGCGGTAACGAAACCATAGCGCGATCTAATTCGACGTCAACGCCATCTATCGAGCACATAGGTCAACTCTGGACACTTAATGAATTAAAATGTAGATCGTGCCGTGGTTTTGACATATTATACTTGAACATACCGCCCACCAAGGACATAATGCAAAATGTCCTTTAAACCGCCCACCATGCCACAGTCTAAAATAAGTAATACTATAATATATTATTATATAAAATCTCAATTTGCTATGGGCAATATCGATAATTTGGATGTAGGTCTTTTAAACACTGAATTTTTGATACGAACGGTAACTACCCGCGTAATTTTATCCGGCCCAGGGTGTTTGTGCTCCACTTTGCCCAACAACCACTTTCCGGGAGGTAAATCGTCCTCCTTAACTAAAACTACATCGCCTAGTGATGGTTCCGGATTCTGGTATTCCCATTTATGTCTTTGCAGAAATTGATGTAGGTAATCCTGCGACCATCTGCGCCAAAAATCCTGCATCATTCGCTGGTGGAATTGCCACCGTCGCAGAGTATGGATGTTCGATACTTCATAATTGGAATCTGGTACTACGACGAGTGGTTCCCCCACCAGGAAATGACCAGGAGTCAATACAAAAAGCTCGTTTTGATCCTCCACATGTGACATTGGCCTTGAATTCAGACATGCCTCAATTTGAGTTAACACTGTGGCCATCTCCTCATATGTCAAAGTAGAGTTCCCTATGACTCGCTTAAGATGGAACTTCATGGACTTTATGCCTGCCTCCCAAAGTCCTCCAAAGTTGGGCGCGCGAGGAGGAATAAAGTTCCAATGAGTCCCGTTGTTCGCGAGATATTCTGCCAGTTCCGGTTTGAAGTTCGACTTTTCTTCATTAAACAAGCACAATAACTCGCGAGCAGCTCCTACAAAGTTTGTCCCGTTGTCGCTATACAACTCTGCACATCTGCCCCGTTTTGCAACAAACCTTCTAAAGGCAGACAAGAAACCTTGGGTGCTTAATTCGCTGACAGCTTCAAGGTGCACCGCTCTTGTCGACATACATACGAATAAAGCAATATAACCCTTGTAAGACTTATTGCCCCTACCCTTTGACACTCTTATATTGATAGGCCCTGCGTAATCTACGCCGCTAATTAAAAAGGGCTTGTTTGGAGTTACCCGAGATAAAGGTACTTGTCCCATGAGCTGAGACGTGGCCTTAGTGGAGTACCTAAAACAAGTGACACAGCTTCGGTAACACTTTTTAACCAAAGCCTTGACACCTACAACCCAGTACCTCGACCGCAAGTACGTGATCATGAGTTGCGGACCACCGTACAGAGTTTTTTGATGCGCTTCTGCAATCAAAAGACCTGTTAAAAATGATTCCTTTGGTATAAGAATCGGATGTTTCTCATTAAATGTCAAAGACGACATTTCCAATCTGCCGCCAACTCTTATTATACCGTTTGAATCTAAAAATAAGTTTAATGACCTTAGCTTCTTCTTTTTCTTATCTAAACTTCCTTTCCTTTTCAGTTCTTCCAACTCTTCTGGAAATCCTTCTTCCTGACATCTTATTACGCAAACTTCTATGGCAGTCTCAATTTCTTGTCTGGACAAGTATTTAGTGTGGTGCCTAATGTTTACGTTTCCTCTCACATTCAACCATCGTCGACAGTAGGCAATAACTCGAACAAGCCTGGAGAACGAGGAAAACCTTTGCCAAAAAGCAACGTCAAGTACAGCCGTTTGTACTCTGACTTCTTCAAGATTAGTTACGAGGTGCTTAGGCTTTTTAAAAATAATCAAGTCTTGTCTTAAAAAGTCCGGACCTTCGAACCATATGGAAGTTGTTGGAAGCTCTGCAGGAGATATACCTCGCGATGCACAGTCCGCTGGGTTTTTCTTGGTGGGCACATGAGACCAGTGCTGGGTGTCTAGAGTTAATAAAATTTCTGAGACCCGATTCGCCACAAAGGTCTTCCAGCGGCTCGGATGATTATTTAACCAAGCCAGAACTACTTCACTGTCGGTGAAAGCATGCAACTGTTCTTTGGGTATTCCCATAACTTCAGCTACTTCCACAATCAGCTTAGCCAACAGTACAGCCCCACAAAGTTCGAGCCTGGGAATCGACACTTGCTTTATAGGCGCGACCTTTGTTTTCGATGTCAATAAAGAGACGTGGATTTTTCCCAGATCGTCCACTACTCTGAGGTATACGACAGCAGCATATGCCACCTTTGAGGCATCCGAAAACCCGTATAATTCGCGTTTATACTTATTGCACGTGTGTAGCCAACGCGGGATTTTTATCTCAACCAAAGCAGCTAAGTTTCGACGGTAAGTAAGCCATTCACTTAATAAATTATTTGGAACTTCTTGATCCCAACCAATTCCTGCTAACCATAGCTTTTGTATTAATATTTTAGCTAAAATAATACTGGGTGCTAACCATCCGATTGGGTCGAATAAACGTGAAATGTCAGAAATAATTTTTCTTTTAGTTGCAGGTTCAACTAGTGGCGTGAGATCGACGGAGTACTGAAAAAAGTCACCACTTGGATTCCAGGTAAGTCCCAAAATCTTTGTTATGTCATCTACCTTAATACTTAAACCCTCATCCCTACCACCTTTTTCTTCCCATATCTTATCTAGCAATTCTCGGCAATTGCTTCTCCATTTTTGCAGTTGAAACCCTCCTTTGGCTAGCACCGTACTTAACTCTGAGTAAATATTAAAAGCACCTTCCATATCTTCAGCTCCAGTCATCACATCGTCCATATAAAAATCATCCAATATGATTTTTGCAATACCTGGAGTATCCCGGCACTCATCATAGGACAGCTGTTGTAATGACCTTACCGCCAAATATGGTGCTGATGCAGTACCGAAAGTAACGGTAATCAGCTCATACTCCTGGATCTCCATTTCAGGGCTATCTCTCCAAAGTATTCTTTGGAATGGAGTATCTTCCCTATTAACCAACACTTGCCTATACATTTTAATGATATCCGCCACCAGACCTATCTTATGCAATCTCCAGCGCATAATGGTATGGCGGAGTTCAGATTGCAACGCCGGGCCAACCATCAATTCATCATTAAGTGCCCTGCCATTGGTTCCCTTACAGGAAGCATCAAATACGACTCGGACTTTCGTCGTGTCCTTATCCTCCCGGACAACTGCATGGTGAGGTAAATAAATTGCTGCTTTATTATTCTGTTCTTTATCGGAAACCTTGACCATGTGATTTAACTCTAAATATTCTTGCATGACCCTTGTATAATCTGCCTTTAATTTTGGATTTTTCCCTAACCTTATCTCTAAACCTTTTAATCTTTTTTCAGCAATACCCCTAGACTCACCAAGCCTGCTGACCGGGTCAGCGTCACGAAGCGGTAATTTCACAAGATACCTGCCTTCCTTATTTCTCATCGTCGACGCTGTGAATAGTTTTTCGCATCTAATTTCATCCTCCGTGAGCATTGCTTTTTTTCCTGATGTTTCAGCCTCCAGTTCCCAGAACTTTTTTAACATATCGTCAGCATCAAAACTGGAATGCATCACATTGATGTGAGAATGTATTTTGGATGAATTATCGACCTCACAGACCCCTGAAATAATCCACCCAAACGCAGTATCCTGCGCCAAAAGAGAACCACCCAAATTTCTTTGAATGCCTTCTTGAATGATTTGACTGTATACCTCAGCGCCTAATAAAATATCGATCTTATTAGGTCTGTGATATTCAGGATCAGCCAAATCATCAACTGTCAGATTTACCCATTCTACCCTGGTTACTTTGGTAACTGGGAGAAGGGACGTAACCGATTTCAAGATATAAGCATCGACTTTAATCTGAAACTGGGGATCTACTCTCGACTTTATATTAATTTTGACTGTGGACTTCGAAGTCACACTTTTGTCACCCCCTACACCTACTATAGTGTGTTTGGCCGCAATCCTTTTTAATCCCAAATACTGAGCTGTAGCTTCGGTAATAAAGGATCCCTGCGACCCTTGGTCTAGTAATGCCCTAACCTGATGATAAGTCCCGTCTTTCGACTCAGCGTGCACCACCGCTGTTGTTAATAACACCGTTTTACAACAGTTCCCTGTCGAAAGACAAGACACAAGTGGCTTACTAGACCCCTCCGCTTGCGCGGAAATCTTATTACTGCCTGATGCAGCATTTTCCTCAATCGACTTTTGGCTAGCCGAAGAAGCTCCCTCGTGAACCGTTTCAATTTCTGCGCTAACAGAACCAGAATCACCACTAGGGTGCAATAATGAATGGTGGCGGCGTTTACACACCTGGCATCGGACCATGTTTTTACAAAATTTGGCAGTGTGGTTGCTGTTCAAACACACAAAACATAAATTTTTCTCCATTGCAATATTACGTCGTTTGTCGTTAGATTCCTTAGCGAATTTTGGGTGGATTATTTCAGGGGTCTGCCCCTGAAATAATCCACCCAAACGCAGTATCCTGCGCCAAAAGAGAACCACCCAAATTTCTTTGAATGCCTTCTTGAATGATTTGACTGTATACCTCAGCGCCTAATAAAATATCGATCTTATTAGGTCTGTGATATTCAGGATCAGCCAAATCATCAACTGTCAGATTTACCCATTCTACCCTGGTTACTTTGGTAACTGGGAGAAGGGACGTAACCGATTTCAAGATATAAGCATCGACTTTAATCTGAAACTGGGGATCTACTCTCGACTTTATATTAATTTTGACTGTGGACTTCGAAGTCACACTTTTGTCACCCCCTACACCTACTATAGTGTGTTTGGCCGCAATCCTTTTTAATCCCAAATACTGAGCTGTAGCTTCGGTAATAAAGGATCCCTGCGACCCTTGGTCTAGTAATGCCCTAACCTGATGATAAGTCCCGTCTTTCGACTCAGCGTGCACCACCGCTGTTGTTAATAACACCGTTTTACAACAGTTCCCTGTCGAAAGACAAGACACAAGTGGCTTACTAGACCCCTCCGCTTGCGCGGAAATCTTATTACTGCCTGATGCAGCATTTTCCTCAATCGACTTTTGGCTAGCCGAAGAAGCTCCCTCGTGAACCGTTTCAATTTCTGCGCTAACAGAACCAGAATCACCACTAGGGTGCAATAATGAATGGTGGCGGCGTTTACACACCTGGCATCGGACCATGTTTTTACAAAATTTGGCAGTGTGGTTGCTGTTCAAACACACAAAACATAAATTTTTCTCCATTGCAATATTACGTCGTTTGTCGTTAGATTCCTTAGCGAATTTTTTGCAAGCAGTTATTTTATGATCTGCAGCACAATACGCACACGACGCAATGTTTTTCTCTTTCACAATGTGAAAAGATTTGGTACTTTTGTTCTCTACTTTGTAAGACTTTGCATCCAAATGTTCGAGACCTCTAAAACGCCCTATCAAGAAATCAGAAAATTGAACAAACTTTGGAAATTCGTCAGTTGGATCTGAGGCCACTTTTAATTCCCATGCTTTTCGGGTATCTTTGTCCAATTTAGCGCTCATGAGATGGATAATCAAAATATCCCAAGACGAAATATTTACACCAAGATTTCTTATAGCCTCCAAACAATCTGATGTTGTACTAATTAACTTCTTAATTTCAGATGCAGATTCGGACCCCAAAGTTTTTTGATTTAGTAGACGACTCAAAATGCCGTTAGCCAAAAACCGCTTATTATTGTACATACTATCCAATTTTTCCCAAGCAACTTGATAGCTATCAGATGTCACTTTAATGTTTCGCAACAACTGTTCTGCTTCACCAGTTAAATGTCCCCTGAGATAGTAGAACCTTTGAGCGTCATCCAGAGACTTGTTTTCATGCACAAGCCCTAAAAACAAATCTCTGAACGTCTGCCACTCAGTATATTTCCCGGAAAACGTAGGTATTTTAATTTCTGGCAATTTGAAACGCCTAGCTAAGCCATCAGATTGATTATTAGAACAACTTGAATTTAACTCTGGATCTGGTGATTTTAAATTATATAACATTTCTTTTAAATCAGTCTTAAATTGTACATACAATTCCTCCACATCATCATAGACACTATTTTTATGATAATCAGAACTATACAAATCACTTCGCTTAACTTGACTAATAATTTTAGTATGAGTGCTTGTAAATAAACTCCACTGCTGCTCTAGGTTATCAAGTCTAGTTTCAATATATGGAACAGTCAAACGATCTTTAGGAGACTTTTTAAAATTAGTCTTAACTTTTAGCATTTTTGCTCTAATATCCTCCTGTAAATCGCTAAACGCTTCCATCTTATATTGTTTATCACAAACTGACTTAAAAATCAAACAAAATCTTCTCACAATACCACAACAAATGTATACAAAGTAAAACAGAAAATGAGCAAGTCTTTTTTACCCGTAATTCAAAAATGTACGCTTAGTTAAAAACACAAATTGGGCAAAATTTTACAAGTCTTTTTGCACGTATTTCTGGTAAAAATTGGGCATGGATTCCCCGTCTCAACCAACTATTACTTAAAATTATTACAAGTCCAAACTAACTAAATTTTTCTAAGTGTCTCACTATCTTCAAAGATTCTTGATTTTTTCTAAGTCCCACTAGTCTTTACTTTAAAGTTCAAATTTGCATGCACTTCTCGAATTTTTTACTTTTATTTCTTCTAGTAAATAAGGGCGAAAATGTACTCACAGTTGAACACCGCACTCACTGTCACTTATATTCTTCGACGTCACTAGCCTGCTGCAAGTGGCGCCCTCTAGCGCTCCGCAACCTCCTTATCACCTCCCGAATTCACCGCTCCTCCGGTTTTCCACCCGGCTCCACCACTGCTCTGACGCCTTTCCAGCCGCCTTGCTGTAGGGATGTTCTGGACACTGTCCAGAACATCCCTACAGCAAGGCGGCTGGTCCAGTGGACAGCGATCCACTGCCAGTAGCGACGAAACGGGTAGTAACCACTACCACCACCGGTGATTACCAAAAAACACGACCAGCCAAATCCGACTCGGAAGGACCATGAACAAATCTTGGGTTCCGTTAGGCGAGAAATAATAAAGCTTAGTTCTCTTTTGAACTCTGTAGCATTTATTCTTATTATCAACGATTCACACAAAAAAAATAATTCTTAAACTAATTATACTAACAGCGGTAACGAAACCATAGCGCGATCTAATTCGACGTCAACGCCATCTATCGAGCACATAGGTCAACTCTGGACACTTAATGAATTAAAATGTAGATCGTGCCGTGGTTTTGACATATTATACTTGAACAAGTACTGTATAAAACGATTACCCTTGGTAAGACTGGCTGTCAGAATTTCGGACCACTAACTGCCTGAAACGACTATCAAAGATCTACAAATGACAGCAGGGACCAACGGAGGAAACTCTGTATATAATGAGTCACCCATCCACGGACCAACCTAGGCAAGCGCGGCTTTACCTCGTTAGTGACCGGATCGGCTGTTATTGTTTAGCCACGACGACCATTTTTAAACTTTGTGTCTTTAGTAAAAGGTACAGACATCCATAGCAATTTCTGAATTTAATTAATAACTCTTTTCTTTTCCCACAATCAGGTGAAACAGATCTACTTAGAGGACGGGAACAAGGATGAGGTGGGAGTGTTCTCGCTCCACTCTCTGTGGACACAGATCGCTCCTCTGTTCAAGCCGCCCCTCTTGGGGAAGACGGCTCTGCTGTACTACCTCACCTTCGTCACTTACATCGCGTGAGTTTTACTTCATCGTTTATAAGTTCTCTCTAGTAACATGGCAAAATAATAAGTATACGAGGTGGTGACGCCAATACGAAAATAAATGATAACACTTTTTATACTAGTTCATAAGAATAAGTATCAAATAAATCTTACCATCGAAATAAAAAAATATATCTTTCTGAAATTTTTAGTCTGAAACACGCCACACGCAAAGTTTTGCCAGTGCACGTAATTATAAAACGTGGGAATTAGTCTTGCTATACAATATTTTAAAGCCATAAATAATTTAGTGCTATTAACAGCGCCAAAATCGTCGCTAGTTTATAAACTGACATGATCATTAACACCAGAAATGGAATTATTTACAATGTTTACTATTTATTTTGAGTCCCTGATATCTTGGTACGGTTGTAAGCATTCTTCCGCAGAAAATGCTTGGAGATAAAACTGGGTGTTTTCTTGGAGACTAGTCGCAAGTCATGATCACGGCTTAATCCATCTACGATCAACAGTAGCTAGACATGGTAAATATCACGTTTCTGGAGATACTGATACCCTTTATGGATTGCCATCGATACTCTAAAAAGAACACTAACTGTACAAATTTCTTTTCCACCATCAGTAACAACAGCTTCGCGATCATCCTGCCCACAATCTTCAACATATTCTTCACGTCATACGCCTCCAGTTCTGCGGATGCCTCCTTCTGCGATCTCTTTCATCTTAGTAACACCACCACTGTTGAAGTTAAACAGGTAAACGAACAGTACAACAGGTAGATTGAAGCCATGTGAAAGTCACCAAGTGATCATGAATCGCAACACGAATTGGAGTTTGTAAGCCTACTCATCAAACAACTTTAGGTAGATCTTATGACAACAGCCATTATTTTGTTTATAAATACTTACCTAGAAACTCAGCGGCTCGTGGCTAAATAATAACAGCCGCACGGGTCGAGCTTTAAGGTTAAGCCGTGCTTGCCGAGGTTGGTCCGTGGATGGGTGACCATAATTACATACCGAGTTTCCCCCGTGCCTCGGAAAGCACGTTAAGCTGTTGGCCCCGGCTGTCATTTGTAGATCTTTGACAGTCGTTACGAGTAGTCAGAAGCCAAAAGTCTGACATCCAGTCTTACCAAGGGGTATCTCATTTATTACCCAGTTACTGGGTTGTGGAGGTCAGATAAGGCAGTCGCTTCATGTAAAATACTGGTACTCAGCTGCATCCGGTTAGACTGGAAGCCGACCCCAAGATAGTTTGGGAAAAAAGGCTAGGCAGATGATGACCTAGAAACGCAGCAACATTCTCTTTCTTTATCGTGTAGTGCCTGACCTGGGATCTTGGTTTTTATACCGCCCGTGGGCCTCAGACTTAGCTTTACTTGCCGTCGAGCAATATTTCTCAGGTATGCTGATTTCATCACGATGTTTTCCTTCACTAAAGCAAGTGATAATTATTAGAAATTTTCCGACTTCTCTCGAAAGCCGACTATCCGGCCATTTTTGTATTCGGCAAATAGCGCCAGCTAACTGGCTTCTTATGTATGTAGGTATTTCTCAATAAAATGTGGAGAAGGAATTACACAAACTAGACAAAATTCCCTTTAATGTACAATAATAGCCTTGTCTTTAGTTTTTCACACAAAAACGCCGCTCTGACCAGTGCAAAAGCAAAAATCAAGAAACAATAGAAGTAAACTAAACATGTTCCGACATGCTCGCAGGTGGCAATAGCGACTTGCACGCGAATCAGCTGTAAACGAAGCGTCACGGAAATATCCGAATACCCCCGAAACCGTGATCAGCTCGGCCGACTAGTCAGTCTTTTTAGAACAGACTAATCGGCTAGTCGGCCAAAGTCAGTCGGTAGCGGTACATATCTAATAATTATACAATACGCATATAGATCCCAAAAATCAGTGGTGCATGTCTTGGTTTCGAACTCGAGACCTATGGCTTGGCAGTCCGACGGTCACACCACTAAGCTATCATTACTTAATAGTATGTAAGAAGTATTGATAGTAACCGTTGATCACAAGATCTGTGCCGATATCCACTGATTTTAATTATTTTCTCTAGGATTTCCTGTCAAGGAGAGGATCAATAATCGCTATTTGTTATAAATAATAACCAGTGGAACTTGTTACAGGATGCGTCAGAATGCAAGAACAGCGTAGAAGACAACACCATCTGGGCGGGATGCGCGCACGGGATGTCCTTCTTTATTCTAAACGCGCTTATCTCGCAGTGTGCTGGCAGGAGAAAGGTATGGCATCAGTCTCTTGACGTCTATGGGTGTGCAATTTCGAAGGTGACGGCAGACTGCAAACTGCAGCGGCAGTGTCGCCTAACTGCAATGGTAGACCGCAGTAATACTACAGGTTTGGTTCTATACAGAGTGATTAAAGAATTGGTTTAAAGAGTTGGATTGGGATTTCGCCTTATTGACCCGCTTAAAAGTAGGAGAGTCAATAAGGGGTAATCGCAATCCAACTTTCTTAGAAAACTGTCTGACTTGTCTATAAAGAAGAGAGAAAGTGACAAATTGCTTTTCATCCCGTTCGACTCTGTTTCAAGTAAGGGTAACTTCATTGTATGAGATGAAAAAAAATAAAAAGCTATCGCAGATGGCGACAGTGACGCGACTGACTCTTGCTCTGCTGCTGCGACCGTGTGGCAACTGCAGACGGAATATAAGTAGTGTCAATGGCTGTCACTATTAAAGCAACAAGACGCATTTTTTGCAAGTGAAAATCAAAACTGCAGCGGCGCTATCAATGTCGCCCACTTTAAGTGTAGATCATGCCACCGTTTGCTTTGTTTGTGAGGACAAACCACGGCTTAACCTTAAAGATTGACTCGTGCGGCTGTTATTATTTAGCCACGAGCTTCGACGTTCCTTATCTCACCTGATCTGATGATTGTGTATTCGCATCTCCTTACCGGTGTGGCTGTGGTTTTACTTAAATCAATTGATTCGTTTTAGACATTTTAAGAAACTTTTTACAAGTAAAAACTTCACATAAACGGCACGTGATCCAAATCCGGTTCCTCCCTAATTAGGTAGTTCTGCTTGCAAAATAGATATCTATCATTTTGATTATTTACATAATTATGAAGAATAGTTCCTTGGTTATGATGCAGTGGACCTGGGTGTGACGCAGACAAAAACACTTTTGCGAAAACAAAATATAGTTTTATTGTCTATGAACGTTTATGTCTCAAAACTTCCTAATGAATTTTTTTATTTTTTATTATTATAAATAGGCTCGCGCTTGACCACTACCTCACCTGATGGTAAGCGATGATGTGGTCGAATATATTTAATTAATATCATATTGCTTTATACAAACGCACAATGTCAAATTGGCAGGAAGTTATTTTTCGCAAACATTCTTAATGACGGCCTTTTCCCCATGGAGTTAGGCAGAAAACAAAAATGTGCTACGATTTAAAAAAACATTGATATCCGCAAAAACAAAAACAAAAACTGTTTTAACTCTAATTCTTATAAATATCTTGTATTGATCTAATTAATCTCAATGCTGTAAATGACAACAATAACGATAATACTAAGATGGACGAAGGCTCTAAGGCCATATCCGCACGCCGGCCAATCACCAAATCTTACTAATGCGAAAATTTGTGAGGATGAATATATTTGTATGGATGTTTGTCACTCTGTCACGCAAAAACTGCTGAAAAGATTTCGGTGAAATTTTCTTTACTCATCAGGATTTTCCGCCCAGCCTTTTCTGATCTAACGATCTTTTTGGATCTAACCGGATGCAGCTTAATATCAGTATTTTACATGGAGCGACTACATATAAGAAAATTACTCTACTATTTAAGATCTGTTCTTCTTTCGCAGCCCCTGACGATCATAATCCTGGTGATAGCAGCAGCAGCTGGCATCGGCATCAACAACACCGGTGAAGCCATCTCGGGGCTGATCCTCTTCTACATATTCCTCACCACGGCCATGGTCTTCGGAGTCATCTCCTCCTACTTCGTGGACCTGTATCCGACGTCTTATAGGTAAGCTTTCGCGTACCTGTTTTCCCCATTCCTACTCATCACCAGAACCACACCAGCACTCTGTGCTTTTTATAGAGCACGCATCGTCGGACATCTTCTGTCATGGAACACTTTGAAAGACATCGTATTCAAGACCAAGGTAAATTAAACTAGATGTGAATCATCATTCATTTCAGCATTTCACTTTCTTTATAAACTCAAACTCAAAGCATCATCATCACCCTATAATGTTCGTACTGTTAGGACACAGGCCTCCTCTCTATGAGAGGACATATGGGCTGTAATCCACCACGCAGGCCCAGTGCGGGTTGGTAGATGTCACATGTCTCCGAATTTTTAGTTCTAGGACTGCATGCCGGTTTCCTCACGATGTTTTCCTTCACCGTTTTTGAGGGCAGCGGTGATGAAATAAATTACACAAAGCCTGCCTGGGTTCGAACCCACGGCTTTCGTAATTCGGGGCTGCCACCACTGGGCCACCGATGCTCTTAAAGCATAGCAAACTCAAAGCATTTATTTCAATAATACCTTTAAAGGCACTTTTGAAAGTGAACAAAAAAAAAACGCGAAACTACAGTCCGAATCACAAAGCAGAATAACTTGTGAAAGTACCGTAGTTGCCCATTCCAAAGCGTAGGTCTCTATGGAGAAGAATGGGCAAGAAACTCCATGGACACTCTTTTAAATCAAAATATTGTTGCAAAATCTTGGTCATTCATGTTGAGAATTACAAATATGTGAAAACCTTTAACCAGCAACATCATCACATTCATCACTTAACTAGTGAAACCATCGTATAACCAGCTGTGTTAAAGCTGGTTTACAAACGTCACAGAGCAGGGGGTCGGGTCAGCGGCCGCTGCTAGGGTCAGTACTGTCAACAGTTTTCATACAAACCAACCATTTCTGTGAACCTCGTTAGTTAGAAACTGACGACCTGTCAATTATGAAATACCCTGTGAGTCCTAATTCCTCTGACAGTTTGCCATAATTATTTAAAATAATTGTATTTCCTACATTTATGTTTATTTAAATATTCGCAAGGATGTGTTTTGCACTGTCAAATTTTTCATACCTAACAGCAATGTGACTATCTATTTCCTAGGAATAAATTATATTTTAATCTATGTCTTTGTCAAAAGTTGTCCACCCATGACAGTTAATTGCTGTGTGTGGATTAGGTAGCGACTTGATCGCCAAGATAATTAAATTTATAAATACCTACATAAAATTAGGTTTATAAATTATTACCACCATTGTATTACAACTTCTAAATTACTTAAAGTTATTCTTTTTTTTAAGCAGTCCAGTTTTTTTTTAACTACAGTTTAACAAACAAATTTTTTTTTTTATTTTATTATTATAGTTATCTCTTACATAAACAAGTTACTTTGTTACATTTTTTACTCGCCATTTTTACAATTTGATGGCAAGAAGCGCTTGCTAATCATACTTAAATTGACATTATAAACTAACTTAAACTTACTGCTCTTGCATCTGTTTCATAAATTTATGTCTCGACAACGGCAGACGTACACCAAGATACATCAGACAATGAATTCCACACCAACTGGGGCTGGCCACTCTGTCCTTGAACTCACCGCCTATCACATCTCGACGGCATGTCCGCGTTCTCCAGAAATAAATTCTTTATGTATGACTATAAAACGCCTTTTTTTAAGTTAGAGTTATGCCTTAATAAATTAATTTAAAAATAAAACTTTTGGCACTAGATATTTAGATGTTTTTTCTTCCCGTAATAGTTTGTTATTTTTAGTTGTTAGTTTTCTCTGTCTCTACACTTCTTGTGTTATACTTATTTTTAGAAAATACTTTGAAATTATCACTATAATAGTTCTAACCCTATCAAAAACTCGACTTTCATATTTACTGGCAAGATTTTAGAAAAAAAAAAAAAAAAAAAAAAAAAAAAACAAGTTTATTGTGTCTCAAACAGTTACATTTACAAATGTGAATGAAACAGCCCCAGTAAGTAATTAATAACATACTTGTGTTGGGGTTGTTTCGCTCTTTCCCCTAATGACAGCTAACAATATTGAGACTTTAAAACATAATTAAATTAAGAACTAATTTTTTAAACAAAGAGGAATAAAGACTTATAAAGTAATTAGCAGCTCTGTGTAGTGTGTAATTGTGAGTATACCTATGAGTGTGTGATTGCGGGTTTGTGTGTGTTTGTGTAATTGCGGGCTTGTGTGTGTTTGTGTGCGCACGTGTGTGTTTTGTGTTTCTTTACTGAAAGTGCCACTATAATCGAAGTTAAGATACCAATAGGTAATGACAAGGTATAACATAATATTAAAAAGATAAGTATTCATGTGAGTCTAACTAGAATATGCTCTGTTTCTTCATAAGTTAGCGTTTTTATCCACTCAGCTATAACTGTTTTACATTGATGAGAAACCACGTGGTGGAACTTTAATTTTGCGTTAATTTTGTTGTATATGTAGGCTGATTGGCATACATATTGACGCCTGGCAAAAACCGTGCGTACCCGTGGAGAGAAAGCCACACTATCTTTTCTCCTCCTAGCCTGGCTTTCTGGGTTAAGTGGAAGGTGTGTGTGTAAATATAGTATGATGTTTAAAATATATAGTTTCCTGACTGATAATAGGCCACCAATTCTATATAGATCGATTGTGGGATATCTATACGGCTTAAAATAGATTACTTTTAAAAGTGACCTTTGGGCTCTTTCCAACTCTAGAAATTTTGTTTTACTGGCCCCTCCCCAAACAGGTAAGCAGTATGTGATTATAGACTGCGCGAGTGCTATATAAATGTTGTTGAGTGTCGTTTGAGGCATCAAATGTCGTAGATTTTTAAAAATCCATATAAATTTCCGAACACGTGCCATAATAACCTCGACATGCGAGTGCCACGTCAGACACTCGTCAACTATAACTCCCAAGTATCTTGTAGACGGTAATTGCTTGATGGGTTTGCAGTCACAGTTCTGACTCAAGTCATTTGCACATATATGGATACGAATATCAAAATTAGCACCTGCCTTAGACCTTGTACTTGGAGAGAAACAAATGTAATTTGTTTTAGTGGTATTAAGGGTTAATAAGTTCGCTTTGAGCCACTTATCTATTACAACTAACCCTTGTTCGGCCTTCCTACGTACTGCTTCCCAAGTATCACCAAAAAAGACAATTGCCGTATCGTCTGCATATGAGAAGATTTTCCCGCCACTGTTTTGTAGGTTACAGAGTTCGTTAATATATACCAGAAACAGTGGCGGGCCGAGCACGGTGCCCTGCGGAACACCGAAAACAACATCTTCCTCATTGCTATATGAGTTATCCACAGAAATGGAAAATAATTTATAGTAATGTAGCAGGGGGCGAACCTATTGCTACGGATCAGGCACAAATCTAGACTCCGTGGCTGCTACTAAGAAATTCATTCATTAACTTGCCCGTATTTCTACATTGTTCTCACATATTTTTAATTCTTAACATGAATGATGTAACCAAGATTTTGTAACATATTTTGATTTAAAAGAGTGTCCTTGGAGTTTCTTGCCCATTCGTCTCCATAGAGATCTACGCTACGGAGTGGGCAACTACAGTACTTTCACAAGTTATTATGCCTTGTGACTGGGACTGTAGCTTCGCGTTTTATTTTGTTTTTTTGACTTTCAAAAGTGCCTGTAATGGTCTAATTGAAATAAATGCTTTGACTTTTATTCCCAATAACACTTTGCCCGAACGGATAGTCAAACCCAGGCGTCACATGCTCAGAAGTCGCGATTAGACCTATACGCCCCTCTGCTCTTGCATCGTTTAAATAGTAATTCAGCACTCATGAAGTTTTTGTCTGCAAGCTAGTCTCAACAAGGCAGGTTATTGACCTGATGATCTTATCACGTATTGATAACGTTTCTTGTTCCCAGGGGTATGATCGCCTGCCTTGGCATGATGGTGGCTAGACTGAGCGCGTTCGCAGGCACCAACATATTGAGTGGAGCCATGACAGACCACTGCTCAGCGGCATTGTATTCGGGAGCTGGTATTGTACTCAGTAAGTATTCTCAGTAAAACAAAAGATGGACGAATGACTCAGATGAAGGTAGTTCATAGGGAGGCATAGAACAGGTCGTTATTGCGATACTTGGGGAAGTGTTATTCGTATTTCCCAGTAGTAGAATAATGAAAACGATAGTTTCAGTAATTGGTCTTCTACATATTGTTATAATTTGTTTCTCTCATGTGATATTTCTAAAACAAACAACAACAAAAAAATAAGGGTGCGTAAAATTTTGCCCAGGCGTAAACTAAATTCTTGTAGCTTTTATAAGAGATATACCACGATAAGAATAATGACCAGTTCGTCTACCATGAGTTGTCATAGTTAGATCGCTTGACGTAACTGTAATAGTTCCGTCAATACGCAAATACTATAGTTAGCTTTTTCAATGGTACCGTGAGCTGTGTTGGTGCTTACACCAAATTCTAAGCAAATGAAGCCCAAACTTGCAGTCGCTGTAGTTTAGTTTACTACACGGTTACGTAGGATAGATAACTATAGTGACTCATACTGCGCTTTTAGTACCCAACTATCCGCTAGAGGCACTGTAAAAGTTTTCATATATTTTTTTAACTACAGACAATAGCGGGTATAGATTGTTAAAACTCATGGTAAACGTACAGCTAGCTAGGCAGTACAGTGGCTCAGCAATTGGCTACGGCATTGGTAAAAGCAGATATTGGTATTACTTATAACTCTTTATATGTAGAATCCGGCTTGCATTTGGAAAAAACCTTCTGGAATTATATTTTACCTAATCCAGAGATCAAATCTAAGACCCCAAGGCTTAGTAGTCGCACACACGACTACAACACCATCAAACCTGCAAAATGAGGACAAAATTAAACTTACACTGTCACACTGTTATGAAGCAGTGATAGCCTAGTGGTGTGATTGTCGGACTGCCAAGTCATAGGTCTCGAGTTCGAACCCGGAACATGTACCTCTGACTTTTCGGATTCATGTGCGTATTGTATAATTGTTTATCACTTGCTTCGGTGAAGGAAAATATCGTGGGTAAATCCGCATCCCTGAGAGATATTTCTCGACGGCATGTAAAGCCAAGTAAGAGGGTCATGGTCAGCATAAGAACTCTGAGACGAGGTTAGGCACTAACCACATGGTAAAGATCACCAAAGGTTGACTGGTAGAAAATGTCTATGGCATTAAGTCCGCCTCTGTACGGGTGTTACCACACCAATCGATCGATTGTCGATCGATGCCATCGATCGATGGTAGAATGGATTTATCGACGTCGATCGACAGTTTCTACTACACTATTCGATCGATCAACGTCGATCGATCAACGTCGTTTATCGCCCGCTATCCGTCGATAAGCCAAAGCTACCACACCAATCGATCAACGTCGACCGATGTCGATCGATGGCATCGATCGACAATCGATCGATTGGTCTGGTAGCACCCTACTATGTGCTTGAAATGTTAAATAAATATATAAAGAACAGTGACAGTGTAAATTTAGTTAAAAACCATGAAAGCACAATATAACTGTTATTTCAATCTTAAAAATCCTTTTTTTTATTGTTTAGGCGGCGCCGTGGCAGCTTTCTTCTTGCCATCAGACAGTTCAATACCCTCGTGATAGGATTAATTAATCAACTAAAATTACTTGTACGTACTTTAGTCTTAAAATATAATTGTTTAGAAGACAAAAAAGTGTTTTTTATTAACCCTGCGTTATTGTTTATGTGTTCTTGAAAAAGGTTTTGTTTACTTATTTACTGTTTTGTTAATTATTTGACTTTCGAAGTGTTATTGAGAAAAATAATTCTTAATGAATATTTTAATTGTTGAGTTATTTGTTACTCTGTAGTCTTTAGGGTAATTCGAACCTTAAGTGACGCTATCGAATGCTGCAATAATACAGTTTTTTTTCCAAAATCAACGGGTTCGATTCCTGGCTAGGAATGTACATTTTTCAAAAATGCAATGATGCAGTTTTAATTTTTATCAAAATCGGGCTCGAGACTTTTTCGCTATTCCTCATAGTTTCGAATTTGGCCATCCCCACCCTCTTGAAAAAAGTACAGTTTCTCATTTTTTTTGTTCTGCGCTGGTGCTTCGAAAAGAATTCGCAGACTTGAATATATAAAATAAGAAGGTGTACAAGACAAGAATACATCTTAAATTTTGGCGTACAATAAAGTATATTCTATGACGTCAGTTCACTTACAATTTAAGTTACTTTCAGGGACTTCACTTTTCAGGTTACTGTCTGGCAGGGGTTTTCGACCACACAAATTGTGTCAAAGTGTCTGGCGGTGGAGGAGGTGAATCATCATATTAGTTATTTAATATAAAAAAATCACGTTTTATAGTTTAACGTAATTTATTTAGCATTTATTTAGCAAACCTTACCTTAGCTAAACCCTTGTTACTTGAAAATGTGTAAAAGCCACCGCGACCGACTTTTCATAATATACAATGGTTTTTACCAACTAAAACCAACACTTTAAACATAAAATGATAAAATCAAATAACAAAGTCAAATCATGGGGGAATCACAACTAACGAACAAACAAAAAAAAATACAATCCTTTAAAAAAATACATTATAAGTCGATAAAAATATAAAATTCAGAGCCCAAGGAGGTAGATATCATCTTTAACCATTTTTTTTTCGTGGGAAGTGCCATAAATGGTTCACGTCTTATCTTATACAAAACAGAGACCAATTAGTGGAATTGTGTAGAATAGTTTTGTTTTAAAAAATAGATTTTTTTAACCTCAAAACTAATAAAATTATTCCGGTCCGACAGTTTACCAATCAATTCTTCATCCCTTCAAGGAAGCATGCATAGTAAGCTTTAGTGTTTTCTATTCCTAATAAACATCAGTGACCTTCCTGAATTTGAAGGCACGGTTGGAGCAGTGGCCGAGCGATTGACTGCTGCACACTGGAACAAGTATTTGTAAGGCCTACAGATAGTTGTTCCGGGTCCGGCTGTTTGTTTATGTGATTTAAAATATTTGTAAACGCACCCACGATACAGAAGAAATTAGTAATTACTAGTCTGGGATAAAGTTTTCTTAAAAAAAAATATAATCTTGTGTCCTATTTGATGATGATATATCCACTCTTACCTGATGCGAAAACAACATCATCCATAATAAAATTATTAAATAAATTATATAATAATTAAACTTCATAGTTGATGCCACAAAAAATGGATGACAGAAAATAATCTGGAAATGAATTACAATAAGACCAAAATTATGACAACTCACCCCCGCCAAAAACCTATCAATGTAAAATTTAGCTACTAAGGCTCCAAGTTAGAATTAGTCGACAAATTCAGCCTGTTTTTTTTAGTTTCAAAGTAAGATAATACTTCTTGTTTTTAAAAAGGTAGTTTCCTTAATTATTCAGCTCGCTAGCTGTATTTTTTTTTGCTATAGCACTTGTTGGTCGGAAGCGGTCAAATAACGTGATTATAGCTGCGCGGACGCTGGCGATCGGCCGAAAATTGGCGGCGCCGCCGGCCTGGCGCTAGTGGCTATAAGGCTTGGATATAGACACACATTTCGATTGGAAGGCTCATATTCAAAAGTTAAGATCGATATTTTCTAATTCTCCTACGCACTCTCACACTGGGAATCGAAACCAGACTCTGATGATCACTAGACCAATCAAAAACCACTAGACCAATCAAAAACCACTAGATAAATCACTAAACCAATGAGTCAGTGCCGTAGATATCAGTCAGTTCTGCAAATAATATCCTTTATGAGCTTTGGACTTGCATATTTTCAAAAACAAGTGCTTTGTACTACTAGTATCTTATCAGTTATTAATAACATCGCTCCAGACCAAACATCAGAGACAAACAAAGTTAATGACACAAAGTGGCTATTTTTGTTTTGGTTTAATGTTGTGTGCACTTGTGGCATGTGCCAAATTAACTCTATTTTCGCAAACAAACCGGAGTTACGGATGTGACGTATTCTGTTAAAAAAAAACTGAAATGGAGATGGACAGGTCACATGACCAACCCGCACTGGGCCCGCGTGGTGGATTACAGCCCACTCCCTCGCATTGAGAGGAGGCCTGTCTCCCAACAGTAGGAACATTATAGGCTAATGATGATGATTTATTGAGGTCACGTGATAAGGGCCAAAAAAGATAAATGGCCTAAGGACGTCACCGAGTGGTACCCATGGCAGTACAAAAGGAAGAAAGGGAGACAACGTCGTAGGTGGGAGGATGACAGCAGGCAGTATGTGGAGAAGGAAAACATATAATCGCACTCTGTGGCAAGCTTTAGGGGAGGCCTATGCTGGAAAGCAACACAATCTTCGCGAAACTGGTATCTAATAATAAAGTTTAATATTCAGAAAATATGTATATATAAGATTGTTGAATATAAAAGGCCATTGTATTGTTTTGTATTACATACCTATATATAAAACAAACACAAAATGTAATAATAAATATCTATGCAACTATGATGAAATGGAGTTATAATGACTTGGAACAATTAATAAAGATATCCAGATCAAAACAAAGCATAACAGTGACCTAGGCAGTTGGGTATGCGTTTTTGTTCCTAACAAACACGCATAGCCGACGGCCTAGGTCACTCGTGGGTGCGGTTGAGTGGTAGTGGTCACTGACGGACTGCTGACCCCGGGTCTTGGATTCGATGCTCATATCTGGCAGTGTCATTTGGTTATTTAGTAGTTTAGTGTAGAATATGGGTATCATTTAAGCTATCACCAATTTAATTAGTTTTGTGTTTCTTAAATAATAGGGTTTGTCCTCAAAATAGTAGATCTGTCACCTAAATTGAATCATCAAATAATATCAAAACGCTTACCTAAATATTAATTAAGAATTACTTGGAAATAATATCAATCATCAAGTAATTTTATTAGGTTTCAAAATAATAGAAGTGTCACGAAAATTGAATCATCAAACAATGTAAAAATGTTTACATAAAAACTCCAAACCACAGGTCCAAACTAAGGCGTTGTCGACGTAGCCCCGCTACGCGGGGCTCCTATTTCTTTCTGCAGGGTTTACAGTAACCTAACACGAAGGGAATGTCGGGGTCTTAGTTCGCTCGCTCCGCTCGCTCACTAGACCCCGCCTTCCCCTTCGAACCTCACCTGTCCGAGTCGGTGTGCCCAATGTCTCGTACTAGGCCTTTCTTCATAGAAATAAGGAACTGATCTATTTATTTGGTGACAGATCTACCATTCTGAGCACAAAGCTATTATTTAAGTAATAAAACTATTATTATAAGAACGAAGTTTATATTCATCTAATGCACTACAACTTTATTGGTAATCCATCTGTTATTTTACACATATTTCAACATTTATTTGATAATTCATACCTGGGAACACTTTTTGTTTATCTGAAAACGAAAATATTTCGTGGCGATAGATCTATTTATTAGGTGATACAACTTTGATGACAAATATAAATTTTGGTGACAAGAAATATAGTTCCCGTTTTAGTGCCCTATGACTTAACTCAATTCTTTATTGCATATCACATGTTTTACAAGATTTTACTTAAATAATATTAAAGTTCACAATCTTGGGCACAACAATTTTATTACAAACAGTAAATATACATTATTTAATATACTATTCGTTCAAATAAGTAAATAATGCCAAAATTTAAAAATTTAATTTAGTTTCATTCTGTTCGGCCTAACTTAACTTTCTATTAATAAATTCAAAATAAATGGCATGCCAGTGGAATTCCAATAAAATAAAAATGTCAACCGTTTGACCAGGTTATTTTTATTTTATTGTAATTCTACTATTTTATTGTAATAAAAAGTTAAAATTATGTCAACGGAATAAATTACATATAATAACTAGAATAACAACTGACGCAAAAAAGTCAAACGAGTTAGCAACTTGTTTTCGGTCGGACGTTTAGTCGAGTGCAATAAGACGGAATGAAGTTTTTAATGGTCGGATTTTAAAAGAAATCTTTGTTTTAAAATCGGTTGATGAAACGTTCAATGGATATACACAGGTTACACGATTACACCACACTTTAAATTCGTCGAATTTCAAGTTCTTCATAAATGAAAAAAAAAACCAAAAGAAAAGAAAAAAAAAAAAATACGTGGCGACGATTTTTTTTTTTCACTTTTTTCACTACTCCTTAGGGAACTTAATGCAGAAAGTCCTAAGAAAATCCGACCACTGTAATCTTCGTTCTGCCTTACGAGTTTTTTTTTCGTCTAATATTTGCACTCGGTTAGTTTATTATTAAAGATGTGCCGACTGTGCCTTTGGCAGTTCAGTTTCGGGTGTATTCGGAAATTTCAGTGACGCTTAGTTTACAGCTGATTTGCGCGCAAAACGCAACCGCCCGCCGCGCCGCCCTCAAGCTGTCAGAACATGTTTTGTTTACTTTGCTTTTTTTTTTTTTTTTTTGCTTTTGCACTGAGTCAGAGCGGTATTTTTGTGTGAAAAATTAAGACAATACTGTTATTGTACATTCAAGAGAATTTTGTTTAGTTAATGTAATTCCTCCTATAAATTGTACTGAGTAATACATACAAAGTCGGGTAATCGGCGCTCTGGCGAAAGTGGCCGGATATTCGGCTTTACCGACTAGTCGGAACATCTCTATTTATTATGGATTGTCAATTTTATGTTTTGTTGTGTCTTAATTAGTTTTTAGGGTTCCGTACCTCGAAAGGAAAAAACGGAACCCTTATAGGATCACTTTGTTGTCCGTCCGTCTGTCTGTCTGTCAAGACCCTTTTTCTCAGGAACGCGTGGAGGTATCAGGCTGAAATTTATATCAAATACTCAAATTTACTGTCCCTTAGAGCTGTGAAAAAATCAAACTTCTAAGCCAACGCAATCAAAAGATACAGCCGTTTATGCCGCAAATTTCCGACACTCGCAAGGGTATCAATACTCAGAATCTTGAAATTTGGTACGAAGCAACGTTTTATAGCACAGATAAAGGAAAAATTTCGAAAACTGTAAATTTTTAGTTACATAATATAATATTTTTTTTTTTTAATAATTTTAAACTTACTACCCCTTTCCTCATGAACGCGTCAAGGTATTAAATTGAAATTCATATCAAATACTCAGGTCTACAATACCTTTAAGCTGTAACAAAACCAAACTTCTTTGTCAACGCAATCAAAAGAAACAGCAATTGGAGCTGCATATTTTCAAACTCGCAACTACTCGCAAGGGAATCAAAACCTAAAACGTACTTCCAGTCGACCTAGAATCTTGAAATTTGGCGTGAAGCAATGTTTCATAGCGCATAATACAAAGGAAAAATTCCGAAAACCTTACATTTTTAGTTAAGTACATCACATATTTTTATTTATTCTCTTCAGTAATTTTGGTTTGTACGGAACCCTCGATGCGCTAGTCCGACTCGCACTTGGCCTGTTTTTTCATTAGTACTACGCTCTTTGTTTATATTTCACATCGATTTTGTTTTATTGGTTGAACTTATCTATTGCTGAATTTTAGTTTAAAAAAACCCACTAAAGGTCAACATTTGTGCTTGACAACGCTGATAGCCGAAAAACAGGCTAGTTCGGTAACAGATGTTTTATCCAATATCCATCCAAATTCCGTGTCCTAAATTAAATTATATTTTCTACCAAGTTTCCCCGTTTTTGTATGTGGCATTGCGCAAATAGCGACTTGCCAATAAAAAAAAATAAAAAAAAAACTAATGTTTTATTATTTTGTAAAGTTAAAAATAGCCTGAAAGATATTTGTAATATTTGTAGATACCTGTCTGTAAGAGGGTGGCGTGGGTAAACTATTATATACACTTCTACTCTTTGGGCCAATGCAGGTATGGTGTTATTTGTTGTAAACAAACATCACTTTTGTATAATTAGTAAGCCATTAGGCCTTGTTACAGCGGCCGGCGGCCCCTACTTACGAGTGCTGTGGATTCGGACCCAAGCAGGCACTTATCTTTGAAGGAACACAAAATGAGGAAACCAGCATGTCCTAAAAGTAAAAATCGAAGACATGTATCATCCGCCAACCTGCGTGGTGGAATATAGGCCACTCCCTCTGACAGAGACGAGGCCAGTGTTGTGGCAATATAAACATTGTAGGCTGATTTTACCATGATTATAACTAGTTTTTAAGCTCGGTGAATGGCAATAGGCTGGCCCCCTATTACATGGGACTGAAACATAACTGGCAAAATGAGGGTCAAGGTGAAATCAAAATATTTTCTTTTTACTTAGGCCTACATGGGCACTTATAAAAATTCAACAAAGAGGTGCTTGGTTCGGCTTGGTCGTTTCCTATGGAGAAGAACCGGCAAGAAACTCCATGTTTACTCTTTTAAAATCATTTGGTTTTACAATATTTCTGTGTTACAGCGTTCGTACTTAAGTATGGGAGGACATCGTAGGCCTGACAATAAGTCGTTGCTTACTGCAAAACGTAGAACAAGATAAAAAGTTACCAAGGATCTAGGAATCTATAGGCCTACAATTTCCACACATTCACAAACAATCGGGAAATAAAAAAAAGTCTATAATATATAGAAGGAATGGAAAATAAAATAAAAAATTTGATTGAAAATAGTTAGAGATCCACACATTTGTGCTGTTTCTGAGCTATCAGGGAAGCCTCATGTGCGAAGGGGCTAAGGCCCGACTTCTCTATCTTCAACGCATGCTTTTTTTAATAAGGACAAGTTTGATATAATTTTTAAACGTTCCATTGGTCAGTTCTGTAACTGACGTCGGCAACTTATTATTAAAGCGTATACTGTTTATAAGAAATGTCTTGCTAGTTTTAGTTAATCTGAATTTGGGTATTATAATTTCGTGTTTACTGAGTGTATTTACATTATGGAAGTCGCTTGTAATTTTGAAAAGTCCGCGGTTTTTGCGGACACATAAGTAAGCCTACCCTGCAGAGGATACAGCATGATAAGATAATAAAATGACCAATTTTTGTAGGGTAAATTATTTATTTATTTAATAAGATAGGGTTAAAAAGTTTCCATATAATCAAAATAGAAAACGACTTTGGGGAAACTTTTCCATATTTTTTTTGTTTACCGTTAGAGGCAACAGTAGCGAAACAGCTAGTATTATATATCAGTGCAACTCTGGCCTCGGATGATAAAGTAGCGCGATGCTGAGCGGGCGTGCGCGGTTGCCCGAAGAGTAACATCAACGTTGGTTGCTCTATAGAACTGTGCGGTTGTTGGTGTCTGTGTGTGACTGTTGTACTAACTTGTGGTTGTTTTGAGGTATTTATTATTACGTAATTTTTTTTTAATTAAGGATTTTTCGAATGGCAACTTTTCTAGAACCGCGGGGGGTGATTTTCAAAATCGTATTATAAAAAATCATGTTATCATCTTAAAAAATTACAAAATTTCATACAAACTTTTTTGTATGAAATTTTCAAAATTCCGTTTTTATAAGGGATGTTTTTTTAGAATCCTGGTGTAGTTGTTAAATTTCATCAAAAGGCATTCTCGCAACATGATTCCCAGAGGTTTTGTCATGTCAATTCTGTCAGTGAATTTAATATTTTATTAAGTGGATTACGAGTCCATCATGGGGTGGGGGAAGAAGAGTAGATATGCTTTAGGTACAGTCAGCATCAAAAGCCGGTTAACACTTATAAATATTACACCAAATTTTGTGCTGGTCAGTGTGATTTGATGTTATATTGTTTTGCGAATTTGTGTAACCATTGGTGAAAATATTGTTGTCTATTACTCCAGTCTGTTAATATGGATCGTTCTAAAACAAAGACGTCTTATAATTTTGGTTATGTAAAGCGACTTTTGCTGCTGACCGTACATGCAAAAGATAATATTTTAAGAAGACAATATTAAAATTACTGACTGCTCTAGTGGTCTAGTGATCACAATTACGACGGCTGAGCATGATGCCGTGGGTTCGATTCCCGGGTTGGCTAATTCAGCTGTAGGACTTCAGGAAATTCTTTGTAGCAGCCACGGAGTCTGAATTTGAGACCGGTTGATGGCAATAGACTCGCCTCCTATTACATCATCATCTGCCAAGCCTTTTTCCAAACCATCTTGGGGTCGGCTTGCAGTCTAACCGAACGCTGCTGAGTACCAGTATTTTATATGAAGCGACTGCCTATCTGACCTCCACAACCCAGTCACTGGAAAATACGATACCCCTTGGTCAGACTGGATGTCAGACTTTTGGCTTCTGACTACTCGTAACGTAACAAACTTTATAACGGTATAAATCTATTTATCATGGATTTTTTGGTTATATGTTATTTTATTTGGAAACATTGATATATCTATATGCCCCTTTCGGATCGGACAGGTTTTTGTTAAACATATCAAATCAAAATATATTTATTTCACATAGGCTTACATGGGCACTTATAAAACGTCGACAAAAAGGTGCTCGGGTCCAGTTGGTCGTTTCCTATGGAGAAGAACCGGCAAGAAACTCCATGGACTCCAATAATCATTTCATCTTATTGTATATATAGCCTGTGGCACTCTGGGATAATGTAGCATCAGTAAAATAATTTTCGGAATCGGATAAGTAGGTAGTTAGGAAAAGTGAAAATTAACACGTGTTAATTTTCCCCTATTTATCATTGATTTTCGCAAAGTAATACCCGATTCCATAACTAGTATAGTATTTTTTGTGTCTATAATATATGCTATCTGTGTCCCATAATCCAAATACGTTCAGTAGTTTTTGCGTGTAACAGTAACAAATATCTATATATCCGTCCAACCTCACAAACATTCACATTTATTATCACTTTCACTGCCAAGTTCAAGTAATCTATTATTAGGTACTTGTATGCAAGTTATCTTTAACTACGTAACGTGTAGCGACGACTCGGTAGGCGGATTGTGGGTACACGAACGAATTATGGTTCGACCCATTATGCTGGGTGCTTAACACTGAAAGTGTTAATAATAGTAAGAAGTACGATTATGTTTCGATTCCTTTTACTTTTTGTATCAACTGCTTTAATCAATCCTTGTCGTCCTTTTGCCTCGATTACATAATGTACGTCACACACGCCGCCGGTTGCAAGTTATTTCACGCAAGCTGACCTTTTTAGAGAACGTCACTAATAGGTCCAAGGTCAGACTACCTGTCTAGGACGTCCCCTGCGGTTCCACTCACACCTACTTTATAAATATAGTTTGTTAAAGACTGCTTCCTTTCGTTCATCCTCTGAACATGACCATTCCAAAAGCATTGGTAATTTCGTGACCAACTAGTCGTGAAATTCGACTATCCGACTACTACAAATGTAATCGGCTTGAGTGATTAAAAATGAAATAATAACTTTTGTTTTTAATCATTTCAACCAGAATTACAGATTGTCATAATGGAGGAGTTGGAACTCCTCTTTTGTTAGTCAATAATTGAACTTAAATAGTAAGTAGTAGTAGCAAGAAAAATTCAACGAGGAAACATTACAACAACACCTTGTATATCAGTTGCATTTTAAGAATTAAGTATTACTATGTTATATTTTATTTACACAATCAATTCCGAGTAAACATGTTTACCTATGCAATAAGAAATTAGTCACTTTGCTTTTGTAAACTTCCCCTGTTAATAAGAATCGAACAAAAAGGAAATTCGGAGAAAACAATATTTTAAGTTGAAAAACGGGAAAGCCCATTCTGTGATTTAGTCATTATATTTATCAAAATTCTGTGAATTTACATTTTTCGGCCCATTTTTCCTCTTAATCTAGTATTATAACATTTATGTATTGAAGATATTTTTTTTTTTTTAAATGTTTCATTAAGCAAAAAATATCCGGTCAATGACTTAGAACTAGGTAGGAAAGCCGTAAAACAGCAAATGCGCCAATTCACCAATTACAACAGCTGTATTGAATAAAAATGTATATAAAATAAAAATTAAAATATTGATAAAACAGATTTAAAAATGACTAGTCTTTTAACAGAACAAAAATACATGTGATGCTGCGCGGGGGAGGAGACCTTATCCTAAGACCTCACGACGTAAGACCAAGGGGGGTAGGCGAAATCACCTAGCGTATGACGTTCCCACTGTTGGAGTACGCGGACTCCTCACTATGAGCCTAGCCACCTAATGTAGCCGAACCTACTAACAAAAAGTGATCTTTGAAGGTTATAGTTTGTACCTTTTAAAATCAAATGCCTTGAACATATAAAAGATTCAATGATTTAGAGGTAGTTTAGTTGTTGATGCTGTTACAATACCTATCTCCTAGTTATAAGTGCCCCGTTGGTCTCGTGCGACTGCTGAGCGTGGGGTAGTAGGTACGATTCCCGGGTCGGGCAAAAAATTGCTATTGGGTTTTTCCATTAGGATTTTCTCAGTTGTAGCCCGGACTTCCGAAGTTGGCGGCGCGCCGATTGCTAATCTCCACCAAGATTGGCCAGCGTCACCGAAAACGGTCAGAAGGACTATAATGTTTATACATACACAACATACACAACACACACAACACACACAACACAAGACCACATTGGAAAATCGTATTTCTGTTGATTTGCGTGTTAAGACACATAATAGTTATTTTTAGAGAGTTTATAACTTACTTTTTTTTAAGTTGTGTTGTCCCACACAACCGTTTTTACACATAAGTAGAACATAAGTACTGTGTAAAAAAAGTACATGTGTAGTAATGTAGCCGACCAAGCAGCGGGCTAAAGCTAGTCTCATATAACTTCTTCAGACATGCCAGTCATAATGGGGATAATCCAATTTTTTTTTCTTTGTCCGTCGGGTAGTTTATTGAAAAGTATTGGACACGTATTTTTTTCTTTTTTCACGTGGTCATAAAATTACGGAGATATATTGAGTTGAAATGGTTCATGACGTCACATGTAGGTAAGTTTTATACCTACTTGTGACGTAGTAAGCCCCCACTCTCCAACTTTAATGAGTTTTAACTAAGTAATTTTTTGATATTTTGATAAAACAAAAAATACGTGTCTAATATTTTTGTATTACTAGTCTGACGGACAAAATAGAATGTCCTTTTCTTTACCCAGTCCGATCCCCTATTATGGTTTTATATTATACTCGTAAAAAACGTGATAAAGTTATAAGACCAAAACAATTCTTTGTATGATGTGCATATGTACTACGTGTGAACCCATAACATTGCACTTTCGAAGTTAAGAGCCTTTTTTTTCAAAGTCAATCAAAAGACGACTGTGAAAAATTATTATTAGCCTCTGGACAAAGAATTTTTTGTGTGAAAAATAAATGTTTTCGGCAACATGTACCCTTGTATGTTGTTTGCCAAAAAACCTGTTTATGGAATAATTTATGAATCAGATTAATTAATTAGCACTTATTTTCCCATCCCTGGTTCTATTAATACATTATTATCATACAATGCGTTTTTTTAAACGATTAATTTGCGTCATAGCTGAAAAACCTGTAATTGTAAGTATTGTAACCGTTCTACACATTAAATGAATCAGTTAAATAATTAAATTTAAAATAAATCTTTTGTTTGTTAGTAAAAACAATCAAGGTAGGTAATTTATACGGGGTGGAAGGGACGGCTGCCCCACTGCCCCTCCCACTCCCCCTAAAGACTCATTTGATAACTAGTTATCTATAAATTTTAGATATACATATAGGACGTAGGTTAACCATTCGACGGTGTGAACTTTCGTTAATGAAATTTTCTGAAGTCGTTTCGACATTTTAATTTTCGATTTTTTAACCATTGATATTTTAACCGAAGGACCCGTATTTTTGTTGACAGACTTAGAGAGTAGGGGTGATTTATAATGACCGTTATTTACGACGTTATTTAACAAAAAACTCAGCGAAGATTTGACCTAAACAAACAAACATTGCATGTTCAATAAAAGCTCGTAATAAAAACAAATGAACTCTTAATAATTTAATCCGGCACCTATAGGTGGTCACTCACTTCTTAGGAGAAGAAGTACGTGAGTGACCGCACTGTTCTTTTAAATGAGCTACGAACTTCCGACAAGTCTTCTTGATGCAGCTGGAGTTACACAAAGAGTAGACCAGAATATGGACATCAAAAATACAATTTCGACTAAAAGTTTGTCATAATAACATCACATCACGCCTTTTAGAGAGCAGCTGTGGCCCAGTGGTGGCAGCCTCGACTCACGAGCAGTAAGCCATGGGTTCGAACCCAGGCAGGCGCATTACTTAGTGTAATTTATTTCATCACCGCTGCTCTCAAAAACGGTGAAGGAAAACATCGTGAGAAAACCGGCATGTCCTAGAACTAAAAATTCGAAGACATGTGACATCTACCATCCCGCACTGGGCCCGCGTGGTGGTAACAGCCCACTCCTTCTCAGAGAGAGGAGGCCTGAGTCCCAGCAGTGGGAACATTATAGGCTGGTGATGATGATGAAGCCTTTTAAACCCCGAAAGGTTTGGCAGAGGTGAGTAGCACATCCACATTTCGCCAGTTTTAGTCCCATGTAATTGAGGTCAAGCCTGTTGCCATCAATCGGGCACAATCCCAGACTCCGAGGCTGGAGGTGAGGAGAGGAGTTTGCGGACGCACACAATAACATTCAATACATTGGTTGTCTGTGAATTCGAACTTCTTGTGTGCGTCCGCAAATTATAAAGGGTGTAAAACACCTCTTAACGAAGCTGAAAGGCACTGGTTTTCCCTGTCATTGCGAACATTTTTTTGTTCTACACCATACCTGGGAACCTTCTAGTTACGGAGATATTAGGGGTCAAAGTTCCAACTTTTTGACAAGTATTTTTTTTAATACAAGTTTTTAATGTAAGATTTTTACTTTAAAAACCTCCACGACCCCCGTACTATTCAATCCGTCCACCAGCACAATGTTTTGAGTGCGTTACATTGAGTTTTACCACAAAACATGATTTTACACCCCCCAAAAAAAAGTCGTTTCCCAGCAATAATTTTTGCGTAAAGTTACTTAGTTTCATGTCACAGAATGCTTGGTTGACGGCTTCGTGATGAGGTGATTTACACGGTGTATAGAGTAGGGTCACAAACGATACTACGTTTAATTTTCGTTCGTTGCCGAAGTTACGTTTCGGAGAAAGAGAGTAGACCTCCTGGTCCTGAAATATAATGGAAAATCCCAATAACACTTTGCCCGTCCCAGGAATCGAAAGCAGTAGCTTATTCTCAGCCGGCGAGCTAGCGACCACTAAACCAACAAGACTCGAACCAATAACCACATTTTAATATTTAACTTTTTTGTTGCAGAACTTGGGGGTATGCTTTGTGAACACGGTGCTTAAGTTTTATTTAAGTTCACGTAGAAGACGCTGGAAATGGGTTACTTCACCAAAGGAAGCAATGAGCGGAATAGAGAAACGAAGAGTAAGTTCTCAAAAAATAGATTATTAGAAAAATAAAAGAATATGACAGATTTACCAAACTTTTCTCTTTTCCAGTAAAGTTCGTAGTGAGTGTAGTGCTTGGAGTGACATTCCTCGCTGCTGCCTTGGCGATCGTGATGCTGGACCCGATACGACTCATCGCAGTTTATGTAAGTACCTGCGGTACCCGATAATGGTGGTAGGGCAATGCCCTGTTAGTTGTGTTAAAATAATAACAATATTGTCGGCTAACGTGTAAGCAGGCACGCCTTCCTTGCCTGGAGGCTTTATTTATTCTGGAGTATTTTTTTAATATATTATTTTATTATTGGTGTGTGCTAAATGTCATTTGCCATTCATCATCATCATTTCAGACAAAAGACGTCCACTGCTGGACATAGGCCTCCCCCAAGTGTCGCCACATTGACCGGTCCCGTGCGACTCGCATCCAGCGGATTCCCGCAACCTTCACCAGGTCATCGGCCCACCATGCCATTAATTTAATGTTATGGATTCTTTTAACCTCACAGACAGATGTGTTTCTGGGAAGTTTGTTCCGCCACTTCTTATTCTCAGCTTAAAACACTAGGAAGTGGCAAAGGACGGGCGTTTTGTGGGACTGTCGCTGATTATCAGCCTAATTTGAATACCTGTCTATAATACCTGTCTCCAATTTTGCCATCCTATTTCGATCTTGACCTTTCTACCTAGACATTGTCAAAAATAATTAAAAAGCATAACATAATTAATACCTATGATAAAAATAATTTATTTGTCATCGATCGACGAATGCCATCTGCTGTTTGAAAACGGCAAAATGTTGTGACTTAATGAAGATATCGGCTAAATTCAAAGACACCCTATCATAAAAAAGCAGGAGTCCCAAAAACGTCAAGTACTGCAGTTAAACCATTCACTAAAGGTCTTTAGAAAGGCCTAGTTCAGCAGTGCCGTTCCTGAAACCATGTTTCGCACACCATGATCGTTATCGATGTTAAAATCTCATCCTGTATAGACCCTCTGGGAACATCACTCGTTATTGTAATTGTTGCTTATGTCGTGAGGAAAGTTTTAAGTATGAATGTAGCCATCCGGCTATATAGACGGGGAAGACCAAAACAAACGATGAATGAACTGTTTGAAGGATCATATGGATTGAAAAGCGTTGACTGCTGCAATGAATAGTATAGGAGTCTGTCCACAAAAAATAGTGCGTGGAGTTCCTCCGCGCGGAGAAAGAGAAACTTCGTAATACTACACGCATGCGTTCGAGTGCCACGTACTCACTCTCGTTATTTTATTGAGCTTCTAAATAATATTTTGTTGTTTTCTTGGTGTATTATTTTTATTACATAATTATTACATAAGTTTATCGAGGTTATTGTACTCATGGAAGTTGAGCGAAGGCTGGTCACACCGAAGAGTCGAATGCATGACTGTTTGCACGCCATCTTGCGTACCTAGTAGAACTACGTAGTCACAAATCTTGTAATACTGCCATCTCTTGGTGAGTTTTAGAAATGGTAGCGTTAAACGTTAAACTTGTTGGAAGTCGCATAAGAAGTTTCACTTCATAAACATGACACGGGCTTAGTAGTCCGTTTATAACGAGTTTAGTACGGTTATCAATACAAAGAATATGGCTTTTCTTTGTATTGAAAAATATGTGCGTCAACAATTGTCACCGAGATTATTTTGCCGGAACCGATATGCTACGTGCATAGCATTCGACGGTGTTGGTCGGTAACGAAACGGTCATCTACAAATAATTCTTAGCATTGAACAAACATTTTTTTTTTTTTTGGCTGATGCGTCTCTAGCGCGGTCATGGTATAATACGGTGTAATGGGCAGAATCATTAATGGAGAAGTATCGAAGAAGATGCTGCGGCGACCCCAAATATCCTAACTAATCCTAACTAATATTATAAATGAGAAAGTAAGTTTGTTACCTTTTCACGACTAAACGGCTGATTGGATCTTAATGAAATTTGGCAAGAAGATAGATTTCAACCTGAGGAAGGGCATAGGCTATATATCATCACGCTACGACCAATAGGAGCGGAGCAGCAATGAAAAATGTTGCGAAAATGGGGAAAATATGACGCAGATGAATTGCGCGGGACAGCTAGTATTAGAATAAGGTAAAGGGAATGATGTTTACTGATTGGTGGGTTCTCTTTTTTCTCTAGTGTGCACGTGTAGATAACGGCACGGTCGTCCACGAAGCTATGAGCAAAGAGGTGGACAGCATCCATCTCTCTGCTTACCTCTTCAACATCACCAATGCTGAGCGGTTCATCAGCGGTGAAGATGACAAGATCAAGATGGAAGAAGTTGGGCCTTTTACGTACCAGTGAGTTCAAAAGCATCTTCTAACTTTTTCAATGTGATTTGATGGAAGTATTTGAAAAAAAGAAAAAAGACACCCCTCGTCCTCGATAAAACGGATGTCACGTCCAACATAATATTTTCATTAAAACACAATACACCAGCATTTCTCCTAGGTCAAGACACAATACAGATAAAATAATTACATCCACCGAGAAGAAATGCCTCATTTTTTTCATCATCGGGTATGTTATTTAACACACTCAATCATTATTAAATGTAGTTTATTAATGACATAAACGCCATCATTAGTGGTTTTTTTAATAAATAATTTATAAACCTAGATACATTAATCGAGTAGCCAGCAGTTCGATTAAATAAAATTGTTCCAATTAGTCAGATTCTATCACATCATGTAATTGCTAGCTACCTAGGCACTAAACGAATATCTACCTAAATTAGGAGTCTAGAATCTAGATGATTAACGACACAGTAATTTAGTTCATACATGGAAAACATGATTTCATGCCTTCACTCGTTGTATATATATAAGTAACGTACATTTCAACCAGAAAAAAATTGAGCTTCGGTAATCTTCGTGCTCTAAAATTAACAACAAACAAACGTCGCGCTACAGTACTTAGAAGCTTTGTCTCAGTTGACCCCACCTCTGAGGTACAGTTTTTTTTAGTGCAGCGCTTCGTTATGAACTCTGGTGGCAAGTTGCCATCTGTCATTGAAGTTTTAAAAAGTTTTTTGGAATTAAATGGAGATGTGAATCTCAAATTTTGTAAACATGGTAATACAAAATAGGCAAGTACTTCCATGGTCAGATGGATATCAAATGTTGCAAATCTGCAGATTTGCATTTTTTTTAAATTTTATAATTTATATAATAATAATTTATATAGTAATATATTTTTTATAATTTCTAGAGAGAACAGAACAAATGATGACCTGGAGATAGACAAAAAGGCTGGTGTGATGAGGTATAGTCCTCGGCACAGGGTCACTTTCCTGCCCGAGGAGTCAGTCGGCAGGCCAGAAGACATGATCCTGACTATGCCCAATATGGCAATGCTGGTGAGTTTGTTATTCCCATGATCTTAAATTTAATCAAGCCCTTGTTTACAATTTATTATTGATGCTGTTTCCGCTTAATATCAACTTTATATCAGTGTTATTTATTATAAATTCATTTATTTCAGACATAGTCCATAAATTATATAAAAGTTAAAATTAAAATCTAATAAAACACATTACATTACAGTAATCAATTATTTAAGTTCATTGAAGACAAACAAAAGTTGAAGCGAAACTGCGTGTGGTATTTGAAGTTTGTTTCATAAAAACATACGTTTGTTTACATGTTTAGAAACTAAATTGCGAATCAAATTCACCCTATTCACAATACTTTTTAAATGTCGCAAGTCGTATACTGATTGATTCAAAGTACATCTTGCGTTTTTTTTTTATTCAAAGCGACACTACACAGTTACATTATGAGAACTTACACCAAGTTTAGTTTAACAAAAACAATTATACAGGCTATAATGTAACCCAAAACATGACTGTCCACAGTTAGACATAAAAACTATTAAGCGCACAATTCAAACCCAGAGTTAGCGCTACAAAACATATACCAAATAATCATCAACTTTAAAAAAACCTTATATTTTCAGGCCATGGGATCATCAGCGTCCACCTACGGATACTTCGCCAAGATGGGGTTCAACTTGCTGACCTCCCGCCTGGGAAGCAACGCCACTGTCCAGATGTCTGCCCACGACTACCTGTGGGGGTACAAGGAACCTCTCATCAGTCTGGGCAACACCGTCTTACCAGGATGGATCACTTTCGATACCTTGGGGCTGCTGGATAGGGTAAGCATACTTTTATACTGGAGGGTGAAGATGATAGGAATCCTGTTGTTATGTTTTGGAGGTCCTTGGTTCGAAAGGCTCGGTTTAAAACAATTAAGCTGCAAGATTTGATAAACGCTGATTGACGGGAACAAACATGCAAACAGAGATGTAGAGTATGTTGTCACCGTTTTCCGGCACGAAGAAAAGTCCAGTTATTCTTCATCATCATCATCATCAGCCTATAATTTTCCCAATGTTAGGACACAGACCTCCTATCTATGAGAGGGTGGGGCTGTATTCCACCACGTGGGCCCAGTGCGGGTTGGTAGATGTCACATGTCTTCGAATTTTTAGTTCTAGGACATGCCGGTTTTCTCACGATGTTTTCCTTCACCGTTTTTGAGGGCACCGGTGATGAAATAAATTACACAATGCGCCTGCCTGGGTTCGAACCCATGGCTTACTGCTCGTAAGTGGGGGCTGCCACCACTGGGCTAACGCTGCTCTCCAGTCCAGTTATTGCCAAAGGTTTATTCTCAACTGACGTTTAATAAATAGGACAAGTCCCGACAACCTTTTCCCAGGAAGGACGAAGGAAGGGAACTGTTGGTCTTCTAATCCAAAAAAAAAAACAAAGGACAGTCCTTCTTATTTTTGTCTTAGTAGCAGAGTCTCGTTCCAAGTAGGACGTAACCCACGAATTCACTGCTAGTTCAGTCTTCAAAATAATATACTTTAGTGTCTCCTTTACATAATAGAAGACGCTAGTGATCTTAGATCTAAGGTTTGCTACAATACTAGATCTTTTATCCTTTTCTGTGAAACAGTTACAGCAACTAATACTGTACTTATATGTTTTCAGCTGTACGATGAGACGGCACCATTCAGAGTTGAAGTCAGCGCCAATAATGAGGACAAGTTCATGATCAAGTCTGTCAACGGCATCAGTGGTCTCCCACCTTGGGGTTATCCGGAAACAAGGTATGTAGGTAGTCTCTTGTGTTGTCTTATCGCGGGATATAATTTGCACTGGCTGCGATCCTTTCCCTCGATCAGATCTAGATGTTTTGGTGCATTTTTGTATCTATATCGCATATTGCTGTACAAACTGGTTCAGATGGCGGTATCGGATTTGATTAGCCGATGATAATAATGAATATTATAAAATTGAAGCAGAATAGAATAGAAAAGAATAATACTTTATTGTACACCAAAAATCAAACATAACGGGTTTACAAAACTTACAATTTTATGGTTACAACGGCGGTCTATATATAGAACGTAAGATATTGACATTGCCCTCATTATATATCCTGGAAACAGTAATGTTTATTAAATCCAATTCCCATTTATTTCAGCGTTTGTCTGATGCTGTCCCTAGGAATAGACGTGATAATTTCAAACTCTGTGTTCACGGCGCTAAAACAACTCTTATGCGTAAAAGCATCTTTTGCATGGCTCCAACCATTTTTAATAAATTGCCCAAATCATGGAAAACATTAAATATATCTGCCCTAAAAAGTAAATTGAAGAGCTTACTAACTCAAAGAGCATATTACAGTATAGCAGAGTTAATGATAGAGGACAATTTCTTGATATGACAATGTTTTATTTTTTGACATGTTAAAGTAATCTATTGTATTTTTTGACATTATATTATAATCTATTGTATTTTTTGGAGTAATTGTAATTTGGAGTTGACATTCATAATTATTTTCATTGACCAATTTATTTAATGACTAATTTGACATTGAATTGTATCAAAAAAATATGCTTATTGAATTGTAATTATACCTAATTTCTAATGAATAATGATGAAATGTAAATTTTGTGAATATTATCACGGTTAATGCACCATCTCTTCTTACGAATTTGTACGCATGATTAATTATTGCATTACATGCGGCTGATCATGTCAGAACTTTTCTGTATCCCATTATTATCTTGCATGCAATGTTTCATGTACACCATGTTTCAACAAATAAAATTTACTTACTTACTTACTTACTTACTTATCGCTTATAGCGCTAGCTTAAGCTTAGGCTTAAGCAGCTGTGATCACAAGGCTGACTGAATCCTACCATCACCTTAGTAACGTTCATACTTTTGGAAATAAAACAGGGTTGAAGAGACAATGACGCACAAACTATTACCGTGAACTTAGTACACTTTGTACTCATGCCTGACCTCTAAACTTTTTACTTTTCAGCTCTTCATGCAACAGCTTCAACGGCTCCTACGAGGGTATCAGCTACCCCCCACAGTTGTCCCCCGATCGGCCCCTGAAGATCTACCGCAACGTCCTCTGTCGGTTCATGGAGCTGGAGTATGTGGGCCAGAAGACCATGGACTTCGGAGTCGAGGGAATGGCTTATAAGTTCAACAACAGGAGTTACAGCAAGATTCCTGAGAATGAGTGTTTGTGTAACAAGGGAGTGTGCTACGATGGAGTTTCGGATCTGTCACCTTGCTTCTATGGTAAGTTTTGGGATTATGTGAATCTAAGGCCAAGTAATTTAAGGCCAAGCTGGTTTATGATGTTCTCCTTCGGTTTCATGACAGTAACTATAAAAGTAATATTTCTAGTATTCTGCTACAGTATTATATTTTCCAAGAGTCTAAAGATATTGTTTTACCACATTTAGTTGTCGATTTTGACTACAACTACTGTTTACTATTGTAGGTTTACCCATGGTCATGTCAAATGCTCACTTCTTGGATACAAACCCGTTGCTATACGACCGCATCGAGGGTATGACTCCTAACGAGGAGCAGCATGGCAGCAGCTTCACCATAGAATCTGTAAGTTATCGTTAATCTCTATTGCGGATATCCAGGCTTCTCTCGACCACTTGGCCATCACCTAAGAAGTGATACGCTTGTTGCGGTCGAGACTGTGGATAGAACAAATTAAAGAAACTGATGAGATCATACTAGAGGTGACCGCTGTATAACTTGTGTCGCGGTCACGGACGCGGTAGGCACAAACAAGTGAAACACTCGCGTGTCTTATGACGCTGAATATCATGTGCCACTATGAGAAAAAAGCATTTTCTCCGGAGATATTAGGCATGAACATTATATACTATGCCTTGAAGGCAGACCCACCTACTTTACTGAATTTGTAATAGGTTGTAGGTACTACTTGTTCCCAATAAATATGCTTTAGTATTTGTATCTCATCATCTGCGCAGTAATTTCCCAACAGGAAATAGCTAGGTCGGGGTCGACTTTCAGTCTAATCTGATGTAAATGATTACCTGTTTTTTACGTAGAGCCTACTGCCTATCTCACTTCCACAGCCAAGCTCCGGGAAATACGACACTCCTTGGAAACAGACTGGCTGTCAGACTTTCGGACTACTGACTATGCTTATTGTTGCCTTTTTTCTACTCAATATTCGTTATTTATTTCCTTGTTTCAAATGAGTCCCTTTTACCTTCAGATAATCGGCATGGTGATGACGACAAAGTTCTCCGTCCAATTGAACGTGATGGTCAGGGACGTAAGCTTTAACTCCAAGATCAGCAAGTTCTCCGACATGTTCCTGCCTGTTGGCTACTTTAAAATTGTGAGTAGGTATTTATTTGCAGAATTATCAGCCTAGAATGTTCCCACTGCAGGGATACAGGCCTCCTCTCTGTGAGAATGAAATGTGGGCTGAGCTGTTATCCACCATGGCGTGCGGGTTGGTAGTTGTGACAATATGCCATCGATGTTTTGGTTCCAGGAACGGTTTACCAGTTTCCTCACGACATTTTCGTTCAGCTGTGTCCCTCCTTCACACACACAGCTTATAACTTTTGCAATTTGTTTATGACTCCATATTTTTCAAAAACCTTCTAGATAAAATTACGAATCGAATGACACCTACATCATAATTGTCTCAGTAGGCGAAAAGGAATTCGACAAAATGGTACATACGTCATGTTGACTAGACGACTTGTATAAAAGGGTCACCTCTAACATCATCCGTTTATTTTTCAGGTGCAACCAAGAATGCAGGACGAACAAATAGAAATATTAAGGATGATCCACATAACCATGCCCTACGTCGTCCTGAGCGCACAAATAGTTTTAGTACTTTTCGGTTTTCTCCTGCTGGCAAATTCAGCAAAACTTCTATACTGCCACTGGATATGTGCGAGAAGAAAAGACATCGCTTTTGGTAGTGAATTACATTTGAAGGGAATACTTAGCACTCAACCGCTTATGTTTAGATAGTTTAAATCAGCCATCTGTTTAAGTGTCTAGACACTGTTTGTGAAACTTGATCAACGTTATCCGTCGATAATGTTTGACAACTGCTTTGTGGAACGAATACTGTTTATTTTAAGAATAGATATCATTCGCCCAAATGGTCATTTGGAAATGCAGATGGCTAATAGCTGCTGCACAGTGCTAAGACTTTATACGGTAGCTGGCTATCCAACAAATAATTAGGCATGCCATGGTATTGAGGCATGCCGCGGCAGGGCAGTCAACCGCATGTGAAAATAACACTTAATAATTATGAAAACCACTATGTCCTTTTTCTCTTGGCCACTCAGCAACTCATATGTTGCTGCAGTGACTGTAAAGATTACTGATTCCTCCAATAGCGAGTGCAAGTGCGGCGCTCCGGATCAGACTATGCCCCACCTGCTGGAGTGTCTCAGCTTAGGTGTACGTTTACCTGCACCTTTCGACGATGATCTGAATAACGCCTCTGACGCTGCAATAAACGTGGCCACCTACTGGGCCCAAACAGTATTATTTGGAAGTATCATCGATACCAAAAGAAGAAAAACATTGAACGGGGCCCTACTGCAGCGACGCACAGGTTCTGTGAACTTTATATTGTAAGCACGAATACGTGGTTGACTGTAGGTATACTTAGTGTTTAATTGGCTGATTCTTACCAGAGTGAGACTGTTGATATTTTAAAGGCTTTTTTTTTATAAGGCTGTGTTGACAAATAGCTTAATGTTGGTGATATGTATTATAAGAAAGCCATGAGTCGTTTTTATGATTTTTATTTCTTTAAAAAGATACCAATTTTAAAAACAGTTATATGTGTCTGAGAACAAGGACTATTAAGGACCAAGAAACAGATCTAAAGATAATTCTTTATTATCAATACGTGTGACACGAATAAGCGACGATGCCGTTTTTTTATAGTGACTTGCCCGCGCTACTACCATTCTGACTACCAGTAGTAACACGGGCAAAAAAATTGCCTGTGTTACTACCGCAGTTAAAAGTAGTAGCACGGGCAATTATTTATTGCCCGTGTTACTACCGGCGGTTGCAAACAAAAAAAGAAAGAAAAACATTATAAATAGTGATGATAATAACATCTAAAAGACAATTAGTAATGAGTAACAATTAGTAGGGTGAGATAGTGGTCAAACGCGAGCCTATTTATAATTAAAAAAATAATTAAATATAGTGAGAAATTAAAATAACACAGCAAAAGTACTAGGCTAGCATAAGTTTAAGGTAGTGTGTATATTAAGAGTTCTGGGTTGGTAAGAGAGAGAGGACTCCATCATAGTATCAACACGCTAGATGCGTGTTGATACTATGATGGAATCCTCTAAGTACATACTTGAAATTTGTAAATTTGTACGAAAATATCCGCAATACTATAAGTACCAAAAAAGAAGATAGGTATCCAAACAAAAATTACACTTAGACATGAAAGCAGAATAAACATACCCACTTCACGATTAAAAATGCACTCTAAGTTTTTAAACTGACATGGTAACTAACATTATTAATAACACTTACAACGGGATATTTACCATGTGTATTATTTGTTTCGAGTTCCCGATATTTCGGCGCTGTTGCAAACGCCATGATCACGTATAAACAAATAATACACATGGTAAATATCCCGTTGTAAGTGATATTAATAAAAATGCACTCATCTAGTACGTTTGTTATGTCCATTAAAATTTACAATAAGTTACCGGAATACATAAAAAATATTAATAAAAATAATATTTTTATCAATAAATTAAAACAATTTCTAATAACCAAAAGCTACTACACTATTGACGAATATTTTAATGATAAATTTCAACAACAATAAAATAGTATATAGTGTATTAAGGGCGGTAAGTAAGGAATTACGATCGAGGCTCTAGTAGAAGCCCGAAGTCGAAGACTGAGGGCTTTCTGAGTCGAGGTTCGTTATTCCCGTACCGCCCGTGAAACATACAATGTTTTTCATCACATTTGCGAGTTAATAATTATGAATATACACAAGCCAGCACAATTATTACGAAATACGTGAACTGATTTGCGGATGGCGGGCTGTTTGCCCACACCACAGATTATACAAATGTTTTGTTCAGATATGTTAAAGGCAAATACTTACCTAGGTATACAGCCATGACGGTGCGGGTGCTGCGGTGGTGAGCGAAAGCCGTCTGCGACGATTAGCACGCGTGGGGCCGCCGGAGGCCCGCAGCGCCGGAGCCGTGACAGAAACCCTGCCTGCTGCATGTTGCATGCTTGCTTGCATGCTGCATGCTTACATGCTGCATGCTTGCGTGCTGCATGCTTGCTTGTTTGCTGCATGCTGTATGCTTGCTTATAAAAAAGTTATGCTTTAGAACTTTATGCTTAATAAATTTATGCTTTAGAATATTATGCTTAATCATTATTATGGTTAGGGAAATTATGCTTAAAAAAATATGCGTAAGCTGTTATGCGTAATTATATTATGCAAAAATATAATTATGCCAAACAAAATTATGCTAAGTTATATTAGGTCTTAAAATGCTATGCAAATGGATAGGGAACCTCCTTACTTACCGCCCTTAATACACAACATACTATTATAAGACATTTGCTCGTAAAGGGTCTCTTATTTCACCAATTTCAGTATCGTAATGTATCTCGTTACGCACTAGTGCGGTAATGTATCTCGTTACGCACTAGTGCGGTAATGTAAAGTAAAACGCACGGTTTATCAAAATGCTCCATCTAAAACGAACGGTACTTTTTTAAATCTTAGCAAAGAGTTTTTATATCAGAAAAGCGGTCAACATTTTATTAATAAAATTAACTTGGGAGATCAAATATAATAAATAAACATTTAATTCTTTAATTTAATCAATTTTGACCATAAATTACAACCATTTATCTGTAACAAAACACAAAAATATGAATTTACTTTATTAGTAATACTGGCTGTTTTTGTGCTTTTGCCTTAAAAAAAGCGCTGATGCGCGCGCATTGCTAATTTCATCATTTGTGAACAAGTAAAAATTATTCCGCGCACTTTTTCTTTTCGCTGTATTGTTTTATTTGAAAATGTCGTACGAATTTTATTTATTTCCTCGCAAATATGTTATAAAACGTCGTATGACATACGTGCGCTTTAATAATTACAGCCTCTGCTTTCTTGTAGCCCTCGCCTACGGCTTGGGCTAGCAATATCGCCTCGGCTGTGATTTTCAACTTACCGCACTTATATCATAATGTACTATTACATAATACCTAAAATACATAAATAGTATTTAGCTTATTGTCATTGTTAATAATGTAATTCGTGCAATATATAATATAAAAATACATAAATATATCTTTAAAGCAAATATATAAATAAATAACATAAAAGCAAATAATATAACTATTTTAATGATACTATTTAATTTAATAATTATATTATTTTTTTCCTAACAAAAAACGCCTTCATCCTCTCTCCTATTAAAATTAACTTTGCTGTGCCCGACAAGGTCCATAACTGATTCGATATTTTAACATACCAACTGTTACATGTACACATTATGGAATGCAATAAAGTATTGAGTATACTTTATACATTATTATTAAAACGATTAAATAAACTAACAACAAAGTATAAAAGGGCATCAAAAAACCCTCCTGGCGGCGTTGCCAAGATATATGGCAACGCTTAGCCTCTGGTCAAGGTAAAAGTCTTGAGTCACGGGAAGAGTCAACTAGGCGTTTCGAAATTTCCTTACCAGGCTGTGAGCACTCGGACCCCATGGCCCCGGAGTTTCAAACCTAAACTGGACGCAAATATAAATAAAGGTTACTTATATTTACGCCACTTGAGGCAGCGCCTTCCCTGCAGCCGCAGCGGCAGCGCCAGTACACCACGATTATCTTGAAAGAAATGGTAACGCAGGAGTATCAACACATGTTGCGTCCTACACTAAATGCCTACCCGTCTTCCAAGGAAACCAACACATACCGTCCGGTCTTTTGCCATCGTCTCGCGTGCCAAGTCATTGGGTTCTAAAACAGCTGGAACGTCGACGGTGACGGTGAAGAGCTCGTTAAATGATATCGTTTAAGTTCTACTTACCTACCCAGAACTTTAATATGCACACTTACAACAAATGCTAGATAAGTACTTTTTACTACTAATTTCTTTTATTTTAATTAATTGTCTATTATATGTGTTATTTATTATCTGTTTGTAATGTTTTTCTTTCTTTTTTGTTTGTACACAGTGCACGGACAATAAAAAATTGCCTGGTTTCAACTGCGGTAGTAGCACGGGCAAGTCATGGAAACTAGAGATATAGACTTTTTTTTTTATAGGACTAGTATTTTATAGACATTTCATAGAATTGTTCATGTAACTTGTTATAGCAAAGGTGGTTCCTCAGGGAGCATGACGTGGTTTTTATAGGGGAGGATGGCACTACTTTTATAGGGGAGGATGGCGCTACTTTTCCCAATATATATATGGCCCTATATAGGCCAGAAGCTTTGGGATCAAATCAATATATCCGCCTCAAAAGTAAAACCTAGTTTATAATTATTAAACACACATCCTGAAATAATGATATCGTTCTTATAGTAGGGTTGATTGTAAAAGGTGACATGTATTGAAGCTAGTTTTTACGTGATTAACTAGAGAATAAATGAATTATAATTTATTCTAAATATTAAAATATTGCCAACATTTCGGATTTTTATTTTCCCCGAAACGTTTGCCAGAAGTGTGCAAGCTTAGCGTAAATTCACACTCCCACATTCCACCCCACCCTTATGTTTAGGTAGCAAGTTAAAGGTGATATTTAGGAGGAAGGAGGCATCCATACTACGGGCTGCTACTATGTTATTGTAGCGACCACAAAAAGCAACATACTACAAAAAGCAACATACTACAAAAAGTACTACAGCGCCATCTATGTTACGACGGAGGAACTAACATCAATTTCCTACAAGTCGCAAGCAAAAGTTTACATTGACTTCAGTATATATAGAGAAACCCGATAACAACTATCGGGCAGTTGCCCGCCAGACATAACACCTGCCTGGCCGGAGGATCCTCCCTTTTCTAAAGGATATAAAGGAACTTTACACCCTGTTCCTCATACCTCTAAAACTGGTGACCCCGAAATGGAAGTCAGCGCAGCCTTCGAGCAACGTGACGTCATCATCATCATCATCACTTCCTCCAGCTTTCGAGCAGCGAGTCTCACAGCCAGCCTGCTTCAAATGGGTATTCCTGACCACCAGCATGCAGCGGAAGCGCATTCCTGGCCAGCACCCTCAGCCTCTCATCAAGCGACCATGGCACAGCACACTGCACTTTCGGCCGGTCGAGAGCTTCTACCTCCCGGTCGACACCTCTCTAGCTGTCTGCCACATCGCGGCGCTGTACCACGTCCGACACACCGGAGCAAACGCAGCGCCGGCCCCGACTCACTGGGATTCGCCTCACCACCGCAGACTGTTTTTGATTCTTGGATTTTATTGTATTCCGTCTTTTTAAGCTAACGGCGCGTCATTCATGCATTCAAGGAGAGATTATCAGAGGCGTTTTATTCCTAAGGCTAACTAGGCACGTCGCAAAGGGGCGCGCGCGCGGAAATCTTGACTCGGTCTGTAATTTAACCAAGTAATTCTTCTCTTCATGGTCAAAACAATTCTAACTTGTCCAAGATAGGGTGTTAAAATTTACGAGCTAACATCGCTCGCTCTTGTAGTCTTAGATCTTTTGTTCTTAAAATTGTCTCCCTAATTCCATTGATTAACATCTATTTCAGAATAAAATGACTAAACAAATCTAACTTTTCTGGATTTTATTTTTTACTTTTTTCTCTAGATCTCTAGGAACTCAATAAAAAAAGTCCCATGAAAATCCGACCATAAATCCTATTCTATCTGATGGAATAGTTTCTTCGCCGTTGATCGCAATTTTCATGTCATTTTCAATGTGAATGCTTACAATTTCTTTATTTATTTGGGATACAAGTTTCTAAATGATGTGTATTCGATTTCACTCTCTGAAAAGGAATATTTATTATTGTACTGAATATCCAAAATGTGGCTGATGATAAATCATCATCATCATCATCATCAGCCTGTATTCGTCCACTGCTGGACATAGGCCTCTCCCATGACACGCCACTGAGCACGATCCTCGGCCACTCTCATCCAGCTCTTGCCAGCCGCCTTGCGAAGTTCATCGCTCCACCGAGTCTGAATGTGGCTTTACTGGTTTGCAACCTCAGTTTCATATACACCAATGACGTGCACCATCTATGGTGAAAATTTTATAATATTATAACTTCATTTTTGAGTAAATACTTTTTCCAGTTATCTTAATAAAATTAAGAAACATAAGTAGGTAAGTACATGACAAAACATGGGGGGTGAGGGTGGCTGCGGGGTAGTGACGTCATAAAGGGTGAACCGAGGACGTCTGTCATTGACTCTGAAAACAACTTTTTTGTCATGTTTCGTTCGTGTGTATTACAAGATTATTCGATAAGGACGCCAATGCGATGGCTGTGACGGAGATTCTGTTCCATGTTTCAGCCTCCAGCAGCGATGCAGGTCTGGGAGCATCGCACAAGGTTAGCGCGGACGCTTTTGTAGCACATTTATTCGTGCTCTTCAATGTTAACATCATTCACTCGCGGTCTTCCTGCATCAGCGTGATGCGTTTCGTGGCCGTGACCACTGCTCGTAGCGTACGTATACGTGCGGTTGCACAAACGTACGTTCGTAACCGCAAAACTTATCTTGTAATCTCTACGTCGCTCCTTCCTTGACACTTTGTATTTGTAAACGATATTTCAATAATCACAACAGCGTACCAAAAACTTGGAAGCAATAGCTCATAATATTTCATACGTTGCCTCAATGCCTAGACGCCCGAACGAAACAACGAACGCGAGACGAATTATACAGATTGCCGGTATTATACCACGGTAAAAAAAACGGCCGCTACAACAGCAACTGTAGTTCAGGCTACCACAAGTTGTAGTAAAGAGACAACAACTCCAATCTGGAGTAACCTGTACACTTTTATAGTTACTAGTAAATAAGTAGGTAGTAAGGGCGCTCTAGAGGTGCCGATGAGATGCTTGCCTAGGGCGCGTTCCACACTTAATCTGCCCCTGATTCAAGATGTTGGGGCGCGAAAAAATGTATCTTTATGATAGAACAAAAAAAGGGAAATTAAGGACCAAACTCGTAAACTGCTCAAGCAAAGTGACATTTATATGGAACCACTGCGCGGGCTTCCTCTACCAAATGAAAAACTACCTTTTTTAACCTCCAACCTTTTTTAGAGGTTGGTTAAAACCTGTAAAAACTTGTTTTTGAGTACCTACCTAAAATACTTATTGCGTTTAGCGGTCAAAACTTCAAAAGGTTCATTATGTTTTTTAAAATATTTATTTACTGTAGGGTTTATAATGAACTAAAAAAGTTTTAGGTATGCACAAACAACACTGCTATAAAACTAAACAAACGCTGTGTAGGTAATCAACATGCTATAAAATAAAAGTCTAATTGTTCCCACCGGCTTAGTACACAGTTAGCTCAATCTTATAACATTAGTATAAGAGAGTGGTAAAATACAAATGTAGTAAGTAATTAAGTCTCAATTTTTAGTAAACAATATTAATTATTATTGCATAAACGGTTGCTGCAGTGAGTGTTTGGTAAATTACCAATTTACGACGATTAAATAAATCGTTAATGAATGGAAAAGTGTTGGTATAAGCGTACGTATAGTTTAATTATTCAAATCGATTGGTAAGTATACTAATAACAATATGATGCATCAAAGTTCGTGTGTTTTTTTTTTTTGTATACTTTCAGCGATAATTCTGATTTCGAAGATTCTTTTCTTTTTCTTGGAAAGGCGTATCTCAGGGATGGTCCCATCTTAATTTGGTCAATAATGCGTTTAGTCTTGGCATACAATCCTTATATCTTTGACAATCGTGTCGTGTGATTACACGACACGACTAAATAAAGTCCGACAACCTGTACGTCTACCATGAGTTTTAACAATCTATACTAGCGTCTGTAGTTAAAAAAATGTATGAAAACTTTTACAGCGCCTCTAGCAGATAGTTGGGTACTAAAATGCGCAGTATGAGTCACTATAGTTATCTTTCCTACGTCACCGTATAGTAAACTAAACTACAGCGACTGCAAGTTTGGGCTTCATTTGCTTAGAATTTGGTAGTAAGCACCAACACAGCTCATGGTACCATTGAAAAAGCTAACTATAGTATTTGCTTATTGACGGAACTATTGCAGTTACGTCAAGCGATATAACTATGACAACTCATGGTAGACGTACTGACAGTCTTGCCGAAGCGTGTCGTGGGTCTCTAGTAGTTGTTGTGGCTGTCAGATACACCAAGGAAAATTAATGTAAATTATGCTGGATCTGTTACACAATACCTATGTTACCAATATGATAATGATGTCATTGATGATATCATCTTATCGCAAATACCTATGTTCCCCCCATTTTACTTGTGTGTGAACTCCGGATAGATTTAAGTTGCCCAGATAGCCCAGACCACTACCTCCTGGGTCGGCCAACTCGTGGCCATTTACCACAAATACTTTAAAAATGGAATCGGTACATCATTCTAGAGGCAAATCATCTGCCTAGCTTTTAACTATGTTAGGATAAGCTTCCAGTCTAATCGGATGCAGCTGAACTCCTGAATACCAGTATTTTACATGGAGCGACTGCCTATCAAATCAAATCAAAATCATTTATTTCAAGTAGGCCAGTATCAGGCACTTTTGAATAGTCGAAAAACAATAAAAATGAAGCTACAGTCCCAGACACAATAACTGTGAAAGTACTGTAGTTGCCCATCCCAAAGCGTAGATCTCTATGGAGAAGAATGGGCAAGAAACTCCATGGACACTTTTAAATCAGAATCTTGTTACAAAACCTTGGTTACATCATTCATTTAGAGATGGTACATTATGTGAGGTGAGAACGATGTAGCAAGACGTGCACGTTAAAAGTGTCCATAGTAAAAACAAAAAGAACAATTAAAAGATGAAATAATTAGTTCGAAATGAGCCGTGGCAGCTAAGAGACGACCAGGCACAACTGACAGCACCCGTTCACGAAAATGACGCATGGATCAGCCATCATTCAACTCAACCATTTTGAAGGGAACTAAATGACCCGACACACGCGCCACCATCAGCGTGACATTTGAGTGAGCATGACATACTCTCAACCGCCAGGGCACATTCAAGTCAATAAAAGACGTAGGTTTCCAGTAAATGATAGCTAGTACATAGTACTGACAAAATATGGGCTATGCAATTATATAATACTAAATTGAATATATACAATGCAAAGATAGTTGTACAATCTTCAGCAGCTCCAACAATACAATTTAATGCTATCATTTTATGCGCCCCTGTCCTTGTGGAGTCCAATTTGTAATAAGCTTGCTTACATAGTGTGCGTTTAATGCATGTTTTAAATTTCGTCTCACTCATTTCAAGAATACTTTGTGGAATTTTATTATAGCATCTTAAACAGTACCCCATGAAAGATGAGTCTACTTTAGCGAGTCTGAAGCCTGGCTGTACTAATTGGTAGGTTGTTTGTTTGTAATTTGTAGTGTTGTAATTGTGTCTGTCACCTCTTGTACTAAAAAGATGCAGATTTTTTCTTACGTACATTATGTTTTCATAAATGTATTGGCAATGTACCGTCATGATGTCAATGTCCTTAAACAGTTCCCTTAGAGTATCGCGCCTACGGAGATTATATATGGCTCTGATGGCTCTTTTTTGCAGAATAAAAATAGACTCAATGTCTGAAGCCCGTCCCCATAACAAAATGCCGTAAGACATTATACTATGAAAGTAACTAAAATAGACCAACCTTGCGGTATCAACATCGGTATATTGACGGATTTTTCTAACAGTATATGCTGCTGAACTTAACCGCCCCGCAAGAGATGTTAAATGAGAACCCCATTGAAGCCTTGAATCAAGCGTAATCCCCAGGAAAACCGTTTTATCGACAAATTCTAATCTGACCTGCATAACCCAGTTAGCACTGGGTAATACGAAATCCCTTCGTAAGACTGGTGGTCAGAATTTCTGGCCACCTGTATCGACTGTCAAAGATCTACAAATGACAGCCGGGTAAAACGGCTTAATGTGCTTGCATACAACACTACTAAATCGTAAAATTGGTCTTTCCACCAACACAGTCGGCTTGTTTGCGAACCGATCGCAAAACTAAACCTGAGGAGGTCGACTGCAGATTATTATCTGATATCCCACGGCAATTGTTTAGACAGAACTTTGTTGTGTGCACTTTGTTTATCAGATGAAACTTCAAAAAAACTAACCTTTGTGTTAAATAAAATCCCATGACGTAGATGATGACAGTGCCAATAAATTTAAAAAAAATACTTGTTACTTACGCACGGCAAACAATCAAGCTAAGCAAAACCATTGTATCTCTCATTGTACTTACGGGAAATTTTGCGAAAGCGAGCCAATATTATACTGGAAATGTAGGTATAGCTAAATTTTACTTAGAGGGTAGGTACAGTCGATCGCACACTTGAATTGCGAGAACCAACCTTCCTGTGACTACAGAGCAATGACCATAATAAATGGAGCAACAGAGCCTTTTAGGGTTCCGTAACAAAAGGGTGACAAAGGGAGTACAGGACCCTGTTACTAAGGCGTCGTTGTCCCTCCGCCTATTTAATCATCTACCTATCTTTTTCCGAAATGAACGAAATACGTTCGGGTCGACTTCCAGTCTAACTGATGCAGTTGAATACCTGTACTTTACATAGAGCAACTTGTTATCTGACCCGCACAACCCAGTTAGTACTGGGTAATACGATACCCCTTGGTAAGACTGGTTGTCAGACTTTCGGCCACCTGAATACCTGTAATACTTATCAGCTAAATAAAAGTTCCCGTTTCCGAGAACATGGACAAAGGCTTACCGCCAGCCGTCGCCGCCGCGATTCCGGCTAAACCGAGTCCCATTGTTTCGAAACCTTTTGTTTCGCAAACAAAGGATCAGTCCGAACCTGCGTCCATTGTTCCCGTTTCCGAGAACATGGACACAACTGAGCCAGTCTCCGACTCAGAGTCAATTTTAGACTCGTGTTCTGCCGCCTCGTCCTCTGAAGACGACTATCAAGTCGTCGGAAAGGGCAAGAGGAAGAAGGGCAAAAACTCCCAGGCCGCCATGGCTAAAAAGATCGTCGCGCTTCCTTCTGTCCCCTCTCCCGCGGCCTCCCGTCCCACCTCCCCGGTCCCCGTACCAACGTCCGCCGCTGCTCATACCAGCAGGCCAGCCAGCCCTAAGGCTCACCCTTCAGCCGCTTCTTCAAAGAAGCTGAAGCCCCCTCCCCCGCTGTTCATTCAGGACAAAGGGAAATGGACAGACGTGTCCAAAATGTGTGTTGAGCGCCGCATACAATATACAAGCGCAAAAAGCACACAACAGGGCATAAAAGTGGTGGTCCCTACGACCGCTGACTTCAGGGAACTAACCCGTCAGCTGTTCGGAAGGCACATAGCCTTCCATACTTACTCCCTTCCAGAGGAGAAGCCCACCCGCGTGGTGATCAGGCGGATCCCGAAGGAGATATCCACGGAGGACATCCTAAATGACCTCCAAGGCCAGGACATCCCGGTCGCAGCCGTCCACCGCCTTCATAAGGCGAGAGGCGGAGCCCAGTACGATATGGTACTGGTCATCTGTGACCCAGTAGAAGGACACCACCCGATCTTCAAAGTGAAGTCGGTATGCTCCCTCACAGGCATCTCAATAGAGAAGCCTTACCGCTCAACCGTAGTAGGGCAGTGCCACCGCTGCCAGCTGTACGAACACAGCCAAGCCAACTGCAATGCGCCGCACAGATGCGTAAAGTGTCTAGGCGACCATGGTACGGCAGACTGCCCCCGTCCCAAAGACAAATCGTTATGCACGGAGCCACCGAGCTGTGTGCTTTGCGGCCAGTTGGGCCACCCGGCTAACTACCGCGGCTGCCCGAAAGCCCCCAAAGGCTCCTCCTCTAAACTGGCGAAGCGTGCAAACGCCCGCCAGCAGAGAGAAAGCCCATCGGTGAGGCTACCAACTGCACAGATGCCGGAGAGACTCAGCCCTCAGAGGCCCTCTCCCTGGACCTCGCTGAACCACCAGAGAGCCTTCCCGGCGCTCGGCAAAGCAAAGTCCAGCCCCATTCCCGGGCTATTAGATGCCCCTGTCCCCACTCCCGTGGCCCAAGCGAGCGCACCGGCGCCCGCTCGTCCCGCGCCTCCCGGCCCCGCGGCCGCGGTCTCCTCTCCTAACGTAACTTTAGAAACGTTAGCAAAGTTAGTCACCCCCGAAGCAGACCGCATGGCGGCAGATCTCAGGGAGGCTAACACTGACGGTGATAAGCTTAAAATTATCCTCAAGTCCCTAATCAAGTAAGGCGAAGCCTTCAGCGGCATTAATCTTTAATTTCAATGGATAATACGAGATTAACGTGTACCAAACCCCGATCCCTTAAATTAGGGTACTTTAATGCCAATGGCATTAGAGGCCAGCGTGATGAAATCGCCACCTTCCTCCGTGACCATCAAATTGATATCCTCCTCATACAGGAGACCTTCCTCAAGCCCAGTCACCGCGATCCGAGAATTGCCAACTATCGCATAGTTCGCAACGATCGGTCACGTTGCCACAAGGGCGGTACTCTAATCTATTATAGAAAAGAACTGCACTGCATCCCCTTAGATCCCCCTCCCATGGAGTCTCTACTCGAGACTTCAGTGTGTCGACTAGGCATGACCGGTCATCAACCGATCACTATCGCCTCCGCGTACATCCCTCCCGGCGGCACGTCCGAGGAGCACACTCTGTTCACCAAAGACCTTGCCGTCCTCTTCGGCTTGAGTGACTCCGTTATCATAGCGGGCGACCTCAACGCCAAACACCCCGCCTGGAACAGCACGACGACCTCTGCCAGAGGACGTCACGTGTATAACCTGGGTGAGTCCCTCAACTTCGATCCCATCGCTCCTATGGAGCACACTCACTATCCCCACGACCCCGACCAACGTCCGGACGTTCTCGACATAGCGCTACTCAAGAATGTCAACCTTAAGTTGCATTCCATCGAGACTTTACATGAGCTTAACTCAGACCATCGACCAGTGCTCATGCACTTAGTTCCCCGCTCGGGTCCCTCTGACCCCAGCCAGCCCCCGCCGACCCAAGTGATAACCGACAGGAGGAAAGTCAGCGAAAAGCTGAAATCCACCACGTCGTCACACCTGGAGTCCATCCCCGGCCACATAGTCTCAGTCGCAGACACGACGGCCGCCATCAACTCGTTTACAGAACACGTGCAATCCGTACTGAAGGATTGCTCACGAGAAGTTCCAGCATTGAGCGATCAACGCTGGATACTACCCGCTGACGTACGTGAACTGATAACCGAGAAGAACGCGGCCATCCGTGCCTACAGCAACTTTCCCTGCGACGCGAACAAAGCTCACATGCGTCATTTACAGCGTGCTGTAAAGAAGCGCACTAGTGAGCATCGTTCAGATCAATGGGACAAGACGCTTAGCGAGCTTGAGCCTACCCACCTAGCCTTCTGGCAGCTGCAACGCAAGTTGCGCTCCACCGAAGAGGCTTCGATGCCTCCCCTCACGCGACCCGATAAGAGCGTTGCATTCGACGACTCTGAGAAGGCCGAATGCCTAGCCGACAGCCTAGAGTCCCAGTGCTCGCCCAGCTCTCAACCAGTAGACAAGCGACATCTCGATGAGGTGAACGCATTCGTCGAACGTAGAGCCGCCCTCCCCCCTGTAGAAGACCCAGATGATCCTCTGCCTCCGGTCACAGCTGACGAAGTGCAAGACATCATTAATAAGCTTCAACCGCGCAAAGCACCCGGCTCCGACGGAATCACCAATAGGGTGTTTAAACTCCTCCCCGCTCAGCTCGTCGTGTTAATGGCGGCCATCTTCAATGGCGCCCTGAGCAACAACGCTTTTCCCCAAATATGGAAAGAGGCCACTGTCATCGGTTTCGCCAAGCCAGGCAAACCCAATTCTGAGCCCTCGAGCTACAGACCTATCAGTCTCCTGAACGCACTCGGCAAAATCTACGAGAGACTCATTTATAAGCGACTCAAAGACTTCGCCGAGGCTAAGAGTCTCATCCCCAACGAGCAGTTCGGCTTCAGAACCGGACACTCTTGCATTCAACAGGCCCATCGCATCGTAGAGCACTTGAGCGCTGGCTTCCAGCGTGGAGCGATGACGGGTGTGTTGTTCTTCGACATAGCAAAGGCTTTCGACAAAGTCTGGCACAACGGCTTATTATATAAGCTGTACAAACTGGGAGTGCCGGACCGTCTCGTGCTCATCTTACGAGACTTTCTGTCGGATCGCACCTTCCGCTATCGCATCGGGAAGGCACTGTCTTCCCCCCACCCCATTAGAGCCGGAGTCCCTCAGGGCTCCGTCGTCTCTCCCCTTATCTTTACTCTGTTCACCAGTGACATCCCCAAGAGCAAGAAGGCTCAGTTAGCCCTGTTCGCGGACGACACGGCCATTTATTACACTGGCCGCAGTCACGACGCTATCTATAGCACCCTCCAAACCTCAGCCAACGTCTTAGGCGCTTGGTTCCGGAAATGGAGAATCGAGGTGAACCCCGACAAGAGCCAGGCAGTTCTTTTCTCTAAACAGCGTAAAATTAAGCCACCCGCGCTCAGCCCGATCACTATGTACGGTAAGCATATCCCTTGGGAGAAGCAAGCCAAGTACTTAGGAGTCATACTTGACAACCACTTGTCTTTCGCGGCGCACATCAAAGCAGCTCGCGACCGAGCTGCGTTTGCTATGGGTAGGCTTCATTTCATGATTTCGGCAAAAAGCAAGTTGTCACTCAAGTGCAAGTTGCGCCTTTATACCGCGGTGATCCGCCCCATTATGACGTACGCTTGCGTCGTGTACGCTCACACCAAGCCTAAGTACATCCATAGGATGCAAATTTTACAGAACCGGTTCTTACGTGAGCCCCTTTTTATGTCCGTAATGACCGTCTACACGTAGACCTTAGAATGCCCACCGTCCTTCAGTTTATGAAACGCCTTTCGAAGCGTTTCTTCGATAACGCCATTAAACACCGTAATCCCCTGATCGCAGCGGCCGCCCGTTACGAACCCTCGCGCATTAGTACAGTACGCCGTCCTAGGCATACCCTTGTCACTCCAGATGATGCTATCACCCTCCTCCAGGAGAGTAGCAAAGAGACTAGCACTCTTAAAAAGTTCCGACTCAAACCGCCGTCTTTCCGACCTCGCCGTCGAGGTCCGTCGCGACGTCCCGGTCCATGCCCTCCCCGACCCTCGCTCGAGCCAGCCCGCGATGCTGTGCCAGTAGTTTTAAATCAGCCCCTAAATAATGATACCATTCAGATCCAGCCTGTCCCCATGCAGTCCTCCCCCAGCGACGCCCTAAGCCGAGGTTCGTACCCCACAGGGGGTGCCCTTAGCGTGCAGTCGCTTAGTTTGTAAGTTTTTATGCCCTGGCTGGAGGCCTTACTCTAAAGGCACCCACAGGATAGTCCGGTTAAGCAGACGACAACCTCATAGGTTGAACTGCGAGATGCCATTCAAAAAAAAAAAAAAATTGTGAGTTATATTGATATCTACATACACTACACATATCATCACGTAAAACAACGTTAGAAATCAAATCGGTTTACATATTGCATTATTACGCAATTTCCTAAAAATTTAACTCATTAAATTGGCAAAAGGGTAATTTTAATTAATAAAGCAAACAAAATCTTAGGATTCAATGTGAGCGAAGTGAGCTCGGGAGTGGGGGCACCCTGACTTGTAGAGGTTAGGTGGGTAGATCCTCTTCTTGTTTGGATACTTTTAAACCCTGAAAACAGAAACGTCAACTAGGCCTTATTAAATAATATCAATATTCTGTAATATTTATATTATTTACCTTAGGCTTTTGGGGAATTTGTACACTAAAACACCACTTTTTTGCACTTTCGGAAGTCGGTGACTTTTGTTTGTTTCATTGACTTTTCTGCTACCGTCTTTCGAAACTAAAGTTATTTTCCACTAAGTAATAAAGCACAGGAGCAAAGTTCTATTCTATTCTATTTTTCTTTGATGGCAATTGAAGCCGATGTCGACTATTCTGCCAATGTCGAGTGAAAGAGAAAAGAAAGTGTATTTAGCAAAAAAAAAATTTGATCACTGATCTGAGATCACAGGTAAAAGGAGCAAAGTTAATAAAATAATTTAACATATGAGGTCACTGCGCAAGATACATCTACCAAATGAAAAAAATATCACTCAAATCTGACAACACGGAAAAAAAAGAAGATGCTGGCCATATACACAACTACCTCCTTTTTTAGAAGTCTGTTAAAGGGCATTGAAACTCCTCGAAAAACTTGTACTATAAAAACACGCCAGCCGTCACAAAATTGAATGTAACGTATTAAAGCGTGTTGTTTAGTTTCTTTAAGCTATATTTTTTTTCCATTTTTTAGTTCTGCTATATACAAAAGCGTTTTTTTTTTTAAGTATTATTTGTCTTTGCTATTGTAATTATAAAACGATGTGTATTGTATGTTTCAGTAATTTTATGTTTTATGTAAATTCATATTTTGATTTACTTTTGTTTAAATTTCAAAAAAATTGTTAATTTTAATTTTACTATTTCAATTCTTTTTTATCTTTACATATATTTTTGCAAACATTAAAATGTTTAATTCTAAGCCCGAGAGGTGATCTGTACCTCAGGATCTTCCTATCTCAGACACCTTTCTCTATACAAGGTGTTGTTTTGCATCCTCGTCAAATTCAAGGAAGTAACTGTGTTAATGATTCTCGTCCCGAATCAATAATAAAATGGGTGGTTAATTTTTATTTATTTTTCTTGATTACGGAAATCGGTAAGTGTGAACAACCCGTGTTTTAGACGCGGTCTTTCTGATCCTCGCCCTATAACCTCGCTTTTATACATACAAACAATCTCAAACGTTTATTTGATATTTTTTTATTCCCTAAACCGCGTTGAAGGGGTTATTCTGTAATACTGACAAACTTAAAAAACCAAAAAAATCAGCGTTTATTAATAATTAACTTGGTACCGTAATTTTAATTGATTATCTAAGTCTTTTGTGACCAGCTCCTGAAATTTGACGAGGATGCAAAAAAACACCTTGTATAAGATGTAGAAATGTGAACCAGCGTCTTTAATTCATGATGTGGAGATAAATAAAGATTTATGATTATGATGATAATTTCATAACTGCGAAGAATCGGCTCTTTGGTGTATCATTTGTGAAAACTAGTTGCCAAGTTGTTCTATGAATTTTTTCGTAATCTAACCATTTCATCTAATCCATCACTGGTACATGGGCCTAAAACTGTTAACGTTGAGCGATTAAGTTCTTCTATCCGAATAACCTTCAAAAACCTTCCGCGGCTGATAGCTACATAAGTTTAAAGTTTGTCCAGCGGCAAATAGTCGAGAACCTAGATAAATGACAGAGTAAATGAAAAATACATTTTAAAAAACCCTCCATAAATTCTTAATTCAAAAAGCATATTATTCTATAAATGAATACCGAAGAAAAATGAAAACTGTTTTATTTTATACTCGTATTTTTAATAGATAATTTTATTCCGTGATTATTAGCTTTAGTTCGTAAGATTGTTACTACTTTTATTGTTTACTTATTTTGTATTGTTTTAAATTTGTTTTTGTTTATTGTATATTTTATTAAAGATTTAATATTAGGTAATTATCAGCAATATCAGTAGTTTTTATAGTCAAAAAATTACAACCTACATTACTTAATGTGTAAACATTAATTGTAATTTTGTACGCCTTGCATGGCAGCACATAGTGAGACAACTCTTTTGATAACACCATGTACATACTGTTACCTATGTGTCACAAATAAACATATTTGAATTTGAAAAAGATATAATAGAAAAAATAAATTTGTCGGCACCCATCATGGTTTTGCAAAGGTAAATCGAAAGATGGTCCATATAACACATTCTAAAGTTGTTCCTAATAGTGTTTCAGTCCCCCCCCCGCAATCTGCCTTTTTTTAAATCAGGGTAACCCCTTCCATCCAAATTCCTTACTACGGCCTCTTGTGACCCCCCCAAAGTCTTAGGCTGGGACCGCGCCTGCTTCTCTCTCCCATGTATATGAATTATATTCCATTCATTTTAGCATAAAAAGGGGAGACCTCGGAATGAAGAGATAATAAGCTGAATTTTCGTATATAAACCTTTATTCTGGGGTTCTAAAACTTGTTTAAAAAGTCTCACAAAATCTGGAATCAGCGTCGTAAGTTATTCAAGGTCAAAGTCAAAAAAACAGTTTCTCGCGATTATCTCGGTGTCTATTGCTCCAATGATGCTAACATCTATTATCAAATTGTAGAACAAAAAAATTGCGACAGTTTTTTTTTGGGTCCTTTTTCCATGCGCTCAACCGTTTCTGCGATAGAGGGCGGTGAGCGCGCAGCGCCCAGCCACCGCCGATTTTGTGATTATACGTGCAAAAATACTCCAATTAATTAATGTTATTTTAGTAACTCTCTCGATACAAAACTTCGATTCTTCTGGAAGATTGAAGACTCGCTAAGGAATCGCCTAGCACCTAGGAATCTTCGAAAAGAATATTCGAATCGCCTAGGACCGAAAATAAATATAATTCGAAAAGCATTATTTTTATTTTTTGGTTGTTATCTTTTTATTTAAAATTGTATAAATGCTTTGTCCTGTGCTAGTCAAAACAAATACGTTTTCTTTTCTTTCTTTATTTCAATACAACCCTGTATGTTCGTTTATTCCCATTTAATGACTTTCTCGTGAAATAGTCAGCAATTTCCTGAGGTATGTCCCCGGAGTTTCCACTTTGAGCAAAAAACCTTCAACTACCTCGGTACCGATTCATTGCATTTATGACTGTGTCTTTGAAAACAACGTGTAGCCTTTGAACTGGTTTTTAAATTTTAATTATGCTATTTTTGGTTTATGTATTGCTTAAGTAGTGCCAAAGTCTTTATTTACGTTCTCTTTCACTGTAATGTTTCTATAAGTATGATAGCAAGCGTGTTATGTTATCTAGTTAGGTACCACTTTTCAACTTCAGACTTTATAGTAGGTCTAATCTCTGGTTTTTCCTAAAAGTTAAGTGTGAAGTGTGTTTTCTTTGCAGAAATATGAATGTAGTGCTAAACTAGTGAAGTGATAACGTATACATGAGGCAAGTATCAACCATGGTGCTCCTGAGTAGAACAGATGCCATCAACAGCCGGATTACCAGCAGAAGTAAGTTTACAAAAAACTCTAATATTTATTTCTGTACATAAACAATTTAAATTTTTGAATATTTTTTTTTGTAAACTAGAGAGACCAACCTATCAGAAGCGGACCGCTAAAATTTTCTAGCACGCTTCGCTCGCTAAAACATACTACACTTTGTCAGTTCTGTAACATTTTGCGAGTTGACAGGAGTTCATTTCTTTATAAATAAAAAAAAATAACTTAATTTATCCAAGAATGAAACAACAAAACCATACATTTCTCTTTCTTTACTTACATTTTTTTTAAACGTTGCCCCACACTAATGTTTTTCTTGTATCGTTAGTTATTTTACAAACATTTAATCTCACATACATAAACAGTCATACCAGGAACAACAAGGTATCTGTAGACCATACCAATATTTGTTCCATGCGGATATCGAACCCACGACACTGCGCCAACCGTGCTGTCAATATCCTAAGCTGGGTGACACAGACACTTCCCAATATTTTAGTTTTATAGACAAGAGCTGAAGATGCAGCCTCCTAGATATAATCCTGCCGACTTTCATGTTTATCTAGTTATTCCTTAATGCATTTCTCGTTTAATTACCCCTCCCCCGCCCCCGAACTACGTTATATATGTAGATTTACATCCAGTTAGTATATTTTATTATCATGTAATGTTGGTGTTCCTAAAGGGTGGTTTTAAGGAAAGACCCACATATGTTAGGTACTATTTAATTAATAAAAGAATAATTTAAAAATAAGTGCATATGAGTTATAGTGCAAAGTTAGCATACATATAGGAGTGTACTTACTTACTAAAGTAAAGGAGCATACATATTATTATAATTCTTACACTTGAATAATACTTGTTACAGACAAAATCCTGGCCACATTTCTGACGGGGGTCGTATTCCTATTAGTTCCAGTATTCATTATCATCTTAGACCCCATTTTTATGATCGTTAATTACGTGAGTATATTCAGTGAGTATTATCATAAAATTGATCATTCACATTCATACTTTACTCCCCTCAGTCATTTGCTGGTGGTTGGTACATAGTTATTTCACGCTCAATAAAACGATCGACGAGATAACTTTGAAAACGTCCTTATTAACATAATCCTTTCTTAACTCATTTTACGTCTCCGTCTGCACCCATAGGAGGCCGAAGAGACGCCAACGCTAAAACGGTCGTATATTGTACATCATTCTGAACCATGGTGAAAGTTTTCATCGGACTTTCTTTTTATCATGTGTTCCATACATTTTGACCGTGTAAGTATTGCAGTTTTGTAGGAAACATCTGATTTGTTTTAATAACGGACTAAAACTTGTTATGTGGTCAGAAAATTATAAATTGTAAAAAAGTAAAATCTACCGTGTATGTACGTGGTAACGTTTAGCGTAGGTGTCCCTTCAACCCGTATATTTAATAAAAGCCCATCGTTCTAGAAACTCCGGCTAGCCAAAGGCACAATCCTGTACAACTTACTCCAACATGAGATTCCAGCCGCCACGCTATCTGTCTACGTGTTCAACATCACGAACGCTGACAGGTTCCTCTCTGGGGAAGACTACAAACTGAAGGTGGAAGAGATCGGACCCTTCGTGTTCCAGTAAGTGGTTGAATAGCTCTTGCTAAAGTTTTTGCTGTACCAACTCCTAAACTCAACCTATCGCTAGACATAAGCCTCTATATAGGTCTCTCTGATAATAAAGGCCCTTATAGTCCACAATGTTCTTCAAATGTAACCACTTATAAACTCAAATCACCAATGGGAAGCCAGAATGTCACGACTGTATTATTTCAATGATGCGTTAATTTACTAGCTTATGATTGATTGCATCGTGTACTGACCGCCATTGAAATACAAGTGCTATGTGAGTGACTCTGAGAAGCGGCCAGCGTAGATAATAGGCCCAATTGAATTGATATTTGTGAAATTGGTAGAATGATTTTTGGACTAAGATTCAATTCATAAACAATTTTGTTTATATATATAAGGGAAACTATGACAAATGCTTTAAAAAGCATTTGTCATAGTTTCCCTTTTGTTTTTCCCGTTTGTTTTTCAACTCGACATTTGATTTCAGAGAATACCGCTGGTATGTGGATCTAGAAATGAGTGAGGATGGCAAGACCATGGGGATGACGCCGAGGTTTAGATCAGAGTTCATTCCGGAAGCCTCCATAGCCCACCCTAAGGACATCAACCTCACTCTGCCTAATTTACCCTTTCTTGTGAGTTATTTTGCTAACTTTTAACTGCAAAGGGAAAAATGCTTTCGTGAACAGACGGTTGAGACAAGACACCTCATAATTATTATGTACCTACTACTAAGACAAAAGGGCTTAGAAAAGTAGCTAACTGTAAAGCTGTTAAGGCGTTTCGTATTCCTAAAACAACTTTTAATAGATTGTCTTAATCTTCTTGGTGACTTTGTCAATACATTATTTAGTTGTTCATTTTCAATTTTTCATCATTGTTACCCTTAATACAATGTCCATTTGTTTAGGTCCTAAAGTCATATTTATTTTCTCTATCTAACTTTTATACCTTGCTTAGTACGCGTTCCACTCCCTCTTAAAGAGAGGCCCCGTCATTAGCCTCGTCGTTTTAGTGTGCTAAATATGTTTCTCACAATAAAACACCAACTGCAATTATTAGTACACGAATTCATCGTGAAGCTCCTCTTGATCCCATCTTCTGTTTATTCTAGAGCGCAGTAGCAGTATTATCAAACTACCCCAGCTTCATCCGCTATGCGTTCAACATAATGACAGCCCAGATAGGGGCCGAGGCCATCATCAACATGGACGTTCATAGCTACCTGTGGGGGTATAACAACCCCCTGGTCACGATATGCAATAGTCTCGCCCCTGGACTTGTGGGTTTTGATAATTTTGGACTCCTGGATAGGGTAAGTCACCGGTGAAAAGAATTTTAGAAATAAGACAAACTTCTGACTGTGATATGGTTAACTTACATCACAGAGCACGGAATTGCCACTTTGTCTAGCGGCAGTACCTTCATATCAAATTCATGACTGACGAAGAAGTTGCGCGGAGCGCATAACTTCTGTCGCGGTCTGCCGAGAGACTGACAAAACAGCGTCACCGTTACCGTATAAGGCGTGTCTGTATTGAAAGAAAGCATGAGCACAGCTCAATGGGCAGGCGGATACTTTAACTTAACAGGACGTCCGAAGCGGCCTTCCTGCTCCGAGCACCCACCAGTTTTAGCGTTCGCCCACGTCACAGTTCTAGCTCGGTAAATTGATGTAGGATGTCAATTTTTTAGAGTTCCGTATCCAAAAGGTCAAACGGGACCCTATTACTGAGACTTCACTGTCCGTCCGTCCGTCCGTCTGTCACCAGGCTGTATCTCATGAACCGCGATAGTTAGCCAGTTGAAATTTCTACAGATTATGTATTTCTGTTGATGCTACAACAACAAATACTAAAAACAGAATAAAATATATATTTAAGGGGGCTCCCATCCAATACATTGTTTTTTTTTCTCGTTTTATAAATAATGGTACGGAACCCTCCGTGCGCGAGTCCGATTCGCGCTTGGCCGGTTTTTTAACTACTATTATAATTTCCCTGGCGGTATTGGTGTACTTATACTTAACATTGTGCTTGAAAATATCCTGCGAAGCTTAACAGCGTTTACGCCTTAGGTACATTTCATACATACATTCAAGATCTTATTTTCCAAATGACAGAACCGATTTAATTGAAACTTAATACTCATAAGCAAGATACTTAGGTCTAAAAAGTTACTAAAAAACATTTTCAAAATGTATTTAAAAAAAAAGAAAAATTGGAAATTTATATTTCTACAGATAATTTATAATCGGTCTAATTTGAGATGAAACACTATTTTTGGAAAATCCTGCATATGCGTATAAAGTTTCATTAAAATCGGTTCAGTCATTTCGGAAAATAAGGATTTAAAAGTGTGTATAAAATATGGTAAGGTATAAAGGCTCTTAATATACTTGTGTTAAAACATTAATAATGTTCATTCATATCGCCCTCAACAAACAGCCTCCAGCTTGTACCTCATTCTAACTTATTATACTTATTTGCAGTTATACGAGAACGAGTCAGATTACCGGATAGTAGTGGGAGCCACTTACCAGGACCGGTTCAAGATCAAGTCGGTGAAGAAGCTCAAACATATACATATGGATACCATCAGTAGTGTTGATGAAAGGTACATAAACGTCTGATAAAAGCTCGAAATCATTTTATCTTATCAAACTTCATGTACTGTAGTGGCACTCAAACCGAATTAAGGCCAGAGAGCATTAATTTAAAAGGAAAATCGCAACGTGCTATGGAACGACACCGTTAACGGAGTTCCTACAGTTTCCATCATAGAAAAACTGCTTACATATGAGTTCGCCTTTGCAAAAATCATACTCTTTTAAGAGCAGTGGTGCCAGTGGCCTAGTAGACATATCCCCGACTTACATGTCGTAGGTTCGAACCCAGGCAGGCACTGTAAAATAAATATTATACAAAACACTGTAAAATATTTTAACCCCCGACCAAAAAATAAGGGGTGCTATAAGTTTGACGTGTGTTTCTGTAGCTCTGTGTATCTGTGTGTTATCGTAGATCCTAAACGGATTAACCGATTTTGATATACTTGGTATTGTTTGAAAGGTGTTTTAAACGAGAGTGTTCTTAGCTGTGTTGTGACTAAACTTGCTCAGTCGTTTGAAGATCATTCATTACCTCTTTTCTAGTTCATGAAGGGATATAAACAACATCCACTTTCTATGACGCTTGGATCAATTTATTTTTGGTGTTTTAAAGGTTTTTGTGTCGGGAGGTTTATCACTCGATTTATTAATAGACCAGACCGTTGTGGAGCAGATCTACGATATCTTAGACCATGATTTTTCCTTTAACCTAATCATGTTTTCAGTGACTTAACCTTCAAAGAAGATACCTACGAGGGTGGCGCCTACCCACCCATGTTGACCCCAGACGTCCCCCTCAACCTGTACCGCCAGGGCATCTGCAGGACCGTGCACCTGGACTACATCGGCAGCAGGATCATGGAGTATGGTGGAGAAGCCTTGGTCTACACAGTCAGTAACAGGACCTTCCTCGCCAATGTCAATCCGATCACTTCGAAGAATTATCCAGATGGACTCATGGGTATATCTGAGTGTTTTTATAGTAAGTGTTAATTCATAGTTCTTGTCTGTAGTAAATGTCAGTAAATAGAACTTCTCAGGCACAATCAAACGGAGTGATTATAAAAAAAACCAAAGTGTCTAAATAATTTCAGCCACTCTGATCGATTTTCTGATTAAGCCGTGCTTGCCTAGGTTGGTCGATGGATGGGTGACCACTCAATAAATACCGAGCTTCTTCCGTGCCTTACACAGCACGTTAACCCGTTGGCCGCGGCTGTCTTTTAAAGATCTTTGACAGCACTTACAAGTAGTCAGTGGTCTGAAAGTCTAGGAACCGGTATTACTATGGGGTATCGTAGTACCCAGTTTTTTGAAGGTAAGATAGGCAGTCACTCCATGTAAAATACTAGTATTCAGCTGTATCCGGTTAGACTGGAAGCCTACCCCAACAAATTGGAAAAAGGCTAGGCAGATGCTGATTTTCCACAGTATTGACATAAGCTTCCAAAGAGCTTTAATGTCAATATTCTCAATAGTGTTGAGCTTCCGTAGCTTCCGTCGAATCATTGTAGAAATACTGTACGCTTTTTACTCTGGCCTAAGAATTTGCACTACCTAGAATAACTACATCCTAGTACTAATACCAGGTTTTTGTTCACAGATCTTCCATTTGTAATATCCAAACCTCATTTCATGGATGTCGATCCCGAGATACTGGAGCGTATCGATGGACCAAAACCGGATAGAAAAATGCATGCCAACGAAATTATTGTAGATCGTGTAAGTACGGTCTCCTAATATCTGTGGTTTTACACTTTTTGTCTTTATTTTACAGAATAATTCTTTTGTGTTTCAACCATCAGCGATTATTGTTCTACTTTTTTCCCGTCCTTATCCCATGATTCTTTGTGTCGCTCCATGGCTTTGTCCCTTTCTTTTGTTTCAAATGAGCTGACATCACCGTCATCTTTTACCCCCTTTTCTCATGTCCCATCAAGTCTAGTCTAGTTTAGTATTACCAAGGGGTGTTGTGTTAGTAAGTTGTGGAAGACAGACTCTCCAGAATTCGTTTTTTTTAACAAATGGTTTTTGTTGTAGAAAGCAAGCATCACCTTCAACACGAAGCTGTCTATGCAAATGACCCTGATGCTGGACGACCTCAGCTCCAACAGAGTCACCAAGATGATGTCCCACTCCGCTATACCAGTCGTTCATATTAGGCTGGTAAGTTTTATCGACATAATCATTAACTGGCAGTAAAAAGATTTGATAGCTGAAAACTAGTAATTAAAGTTGAACCTGGTATTTATTAAGATTATACCCACCAAGCAAAGTACCCTAATCAGTCTATAATGTTCTGACTACTGGGATAAACCCTCTTCTCTCCGAATGACAGTGGACTGTTCCATCACGTGGCCTACGTGTCTTCGAATTGTGCGGTTTCAGAAAAAAAATATACACACACACAAAGTGAACTCGTAAGCACGGCCCTTACCACAGGGCCGCCACTGTTCTCGTAGGTGTACGGTAGCATGGCATTGCCATCGACCACTCATAAAGATAGATGGGCATTGCTTTATTTTTGTTCATCTGTCATCTGACTTGGCTATCCCGCCATAGAAAAATATCTTCTGGTTTTCTCATGATGTTTTCCTTCACCGAAACCAGTGATAATTATACAATACGCACATGAATCCGAAAAATCAAAACTGCTTGCCTTGGATTCGAACTTGAGAACGAAGACTTGGCAGCCCAATCATTGCTTTATTGATATGTGTAAATTCCGGCAAAAAGAAGTATGATTGTAGTGTAACTAGCTACCTCTTCTAACCAAGTTATTAGGCACCAATGCCCCGAACGTGTTATTTTCAATTTCGTTCATAACTTATTTGCGAAAACAGAAAACCTTGCAGAATTTAAGATTTATGATCAAATGCTATAATATTAAAACCTGTTTGCTAAAATTACTGTCTTGTAACAAATCTCCCAGGAAATTATTATTAAAAGTAACAAACAATTAAGCTATTATTGTGTAGTTAAAGTAAGTTAGCATCATGGTTGACCTAATTTGACCTGTGAACCAGTTTGACGCATGGAGAAACTTTCGCCAATTTATACGTCGTTATGTGTCAGTGCTTCGAAGACTTTTATGATAAAGCAATTAAACATGCAAGATGGGGAGACGATATGGTTGCGACTGCATTATATAGAGATGTCATACCCAGCTGCGAGGGAAATCGAGCTGCAGACGAATGAGATGATGATGGCGAATTAACATGGGCCTTCATTGTTGAAATTGAAACCTTGTATGCAGTTTTATGGCTTTAGTGTGCGTTTATTGAGGATATTAAAAAAATGAGTCAGTAGGTCCATGGTCATACCTTATTCGTGAAAGGAATCACAAAAATTGGTATTTCCATAGGAAAAAATATGTTTTCTTACCATTTCTGAGTATTTTTCTGTGTTCCGGTATAAAAGTGATTAGGTACACCAGCATCCATATCCTTGATACTGAGTTAATCGAATCAAAGGAATTGAACATGATAACCTTTTTTTTTGAGTGGGAAAATCCTCGTTAATATATCGGACTCTAACCGACTAATAAACCCACTGTTGCTGCTACTAACATGTGCCGGGGTCCGGGAGATACGAGTACAGTATGTACTCGTATCTCAAGGACGGAGCGGGACGGACCGGCGCATCCCCGACTGGTATCAGTACTCCATTACCGACGGAAACTAGGCTGTGGTTACCTCATAATATCGATCATCTTCCTACTCTCACTTCTTCATCATCATCATCATCATCAGCCTATAATGTTCCCACTGCTGGGACACAGGCCTCCTCTCTATGAGAGGGAGTGGGCTCTAATCCACCACGCGAGCCCATTGCGGGTTGGTAGATGTCACATGTCTACACGGTGTAAATCACCTCATCACGAAGCCGTCAACCAAGCATTCTGTACATGAAACTAAGTAACTTTACGCAAAAATTATTGCTGGGAAACGACTTTTTTTTGGGGGGTGTAAAATCATGTTTTGTGGTAGAACTCAATGTAATGCACTCAAAACATTGTGCTGGTGCACGGATTGAATAGTACGGGGTCGTGGAGGTGTTTAAAGTAAAAATCTTACATTAAAAACTTGTAATTAAAAAAATACTTGTCAAAAAGTTGGAACCTTGACCCCTAATATCTCCGTAACTAGAAGGTTCCCAGGTATGGTGTAGAACAAAAAAATGATCGCAATGACAGGGAGAACCAGTGCCTTTCGGCTTCGTTAAGAGGTGTTTTACACCCTTTATGAATTTAGAAACTTATTTTCTTTCTTCTTTCTTTATAATTTTTAATTCTAGGAGATGAAAATTTGTGAGGATGGATGGTTGAATGGATGTTTGTTACTCTTTCCCGCAAAAACTACTAAATGGATTTGGGTGAAATTAGGCACACGGATGGCTTATAACCTGGACTAACACTTTTTATGATGCAGTGGGACAAAGAAGCCGCGGGCATGAGATAGTTGACTTCAATGAAGTTATAATAACTATACAAATAAGTAATAATAAATCTGCACCATATTGAAAGACATCACTGAACAGTTTATGTAATATTGGTGTTGTAGTGGCACTACAAAAAGAAGTACAGCGCCATCTATGACATAAATGAAGAACTAACATCAGATTCCTAAGTCACGCAGTTAAAGTTATCCGCAAATTAGGATTATACAAGGCGTAACGGAAAGGGTATATATACATACTTAAGGGACAGACAGATACATACAGACAGACCATCAAACTGAACATGTTTTTCCATCGGACAAACTTCGTTATAGCGAAAAAAATGTCAGCTCTGCCCCATACATTTGGGTCGAATAGGTATTGCAATTTTGTATGGGGTATCAGATATTTTTTTCGCTGAAAAACATGTTTTATTATACCCCTCAGTATGTATATACCCTTTCCGTTAAACCCTGTATAGAAAAATCCGACAAAAACTGACGGGCAGTAGCCCACCAGACAAGACACCTATCAGGGCCTCAAGTCTGCTATTTTTATAAACCTCGTCATTCCAACATGATCTTATTGTCATTTTGCTAAAAGTCCGTAATCTGCTAAATTCATAATGGTCTGTCAAGGCAATTTCTTTCAATGGAGTGTCAGTGGTTGATCATTGTGAAGTCATAATGACGCCATTATATTAGTAGATTACCAAACTTGTCAGAATCAACAATTATGAAATCAATGACCGGCCATTCTGACACTATTGTAATAGCAGACTTGAGGCCCTGGTCGGTGGATCCTTCCTCTTCTATAGGGGATGAAGAACTTTACACCCTGTTCTTTCTAAAGTGATATTTCACTAAAGTTTTTTTTGCTTGTTGCAGGACCAACCAAAGATGACCGAAGGGACGATGAGTAAATTCGTGTTGGTGTACCAAATAGCTCCCTACATAGTGCTGTGCATTGAAGTAGTGTCGGCTCTAATCGGTCTAGCTATCTTAGGACATGCGCTACGCCTAGTATACCTGAAGTGGATATCCAGGACAAAGATGGTCTTCGAAAGCAACGTTGAAAAGAAATTGACAAATGCTGAGCTTCCTCTAATACCTAAGCTAAATACATCGTGAAAAAATCTCTTTAATTGTATTGTAAAGATATAAATAAAGGCGTGGTTTTAGGACTATTCTTTTGTAAATATTGTATTTTTAATAATAAAGCTTAAAGTATTTTACCCTTTTATTTCGTTTGTTATTTACAATGACATTGGCCTTTCATTTATACGGAATATTACAGAATGTGCGACATGCGACAGACATGTCCTCCATTAAGGTATATATGTTGTGGGCATGTCCTGCACTCCTGCCTGGCCAATCCCATTTGAGTTGGGCAGCCTTTTCAGCCACGTCACCTATATTTGTTTTCGAACTCGATTCGTTTGTTTAACACCTAGTATACTACGTTCCTTTGCTCGTTGGCAAACTTTGAGTTTGGACTTCTGGATACTCTATCATGAACTTTAATTTATTATTAACTAGCTATCCCGCGCAACTTCGTCTGCGTCACATTTTCCCTATTTTTGCAACTATTTTTCATTTCTGATCCGCTCCTATTGGTCGTAGCGTGATGATATATAGCCTATGTCCTTCCTCAGGTTGAAATCTGCCTTCTTGCCAAATTTTTGTCGTGAAAAGGTAACACACAAACTTACTTTCGCATTTATAATATTAGTTAGGATTAGATAAAACTTCATGCATTCGTCTCAGAGAACTCCAGATATACTGACATGACCCTCTTCTACTAAGTTTGGAACCAAAGACGGAAACACGCTTGTACGATACGACTACATACAGAAAGCAAAGTTAATGGAAATCTCTATTCCTAAACAGCACCCATTAGTCCACGATCATATCACCGTCAGATTTAACATCCTAGAGAGCGTTGTGCGCGGAGAGAGGGCAAGTCACAGGATTTTATAATGTTTAATGTAGGACTACTGATTTGTCCATCAGCGAAACATGATAAATCATCATCTGGCAAACCTTTTAACTATGTTGGGGTCGGCTTCTAGTCTAACCGGATGCAGCTAAATACCAGTATGGTGCCTGGAGTGACTGGATATCTGACTTCCACAACCCAGTTAGTACTGGGTAATACGATACCCCTTGGTAAGACTGTTTGTCAGAATTTCAGGCCATCTGCAACGACTGTCGAAGATCTACAATTGACAGCCGGGACCAACGGCTTGACGTGCGTTCCGAGGCACGGGGCAAACTCGGTAAATACATACACAAATTCGCAGACTTGAAATCTACCAACCTGCACTAGGCCGGCATGGTGGACTACGGCTCACTCCCTTTCACACAGAGGAGGCATGTGCGTTAGGGCACTTAGAACTTCAACGTCGATATGCAGCCTTAACTTTACGTTAATCCTCAGCCAGAAAAAAAAATGATACTATCAACAACACTTGAAACGGATATTTAAAAATGATGTAGTAAGAAAATATAGAGCCGCATATTTTCTACTTCAATATTTAAATAAGTTTTTCATATTTTACAAATTAATATTATTTTTAAAACTAGATAACTAAAATAACAACAAATTATAAAAGGGCGTCAAAAAACTTCTCCTCAACGCTGTCAACTGGAAACGTGCCCAAGAGACTGGCGGCGTTGCCACGTTGTATGGCAATACTTAGCCTCTGACCAAAGTAAAACCCCGCCCTTGGGTCACGGGAAGTGTCAACTAGGCGTTTAGATATTTCCTTGAAAAGCCTTTGAGCACCTGGACCCCACGGCCCCAGAGTTTCAACCCCAAACGGCTCAAAAATATAGTTACCACAAAGGTTACTATATTTACGCCGCTTGAGGTTCTCCGCAGCCGCAGCGGCAGCGCCTGTACAGCACGACGAGCTTGGAAGATGGGTAGGCCTCCGGTCTTTTGCCATCGTCGTGTAGCGTTGTAGTCGATTTCTTAAAAACCGACTATAACGCACATCACTAGTTTCGAGTGACATCCCTAAATCTTTCAATACGAACACGTCATTGCTTAGTGGGAGCGTGTGTGAGGGACTATATAAACCCACGCAAGTCATTCCAAAGCCCTTTCTCAACTCCAACACTACATATTTAACCCCGAGATAAACGGGTGAGTGCTCAGTGTGATTATATTTCTATATTGTATTCCTTTTCTGTGTATTTCTGTCGGCGCAGTCCGGCAGCCTTTATTCTTCTCGGCAGCCAGCTATGACTGTCGAGAAAACCTATGTACTGTGATTGGCCCTTGCCATATCGCCTGCCACCTTGCACCTCTTTGTGAATGCGCCCACATGCTTCGCTATCATGCATCATACTTGCCTTGCCGCGTATTGCCTAGCTGCTCGCTTAAATCGCCTGGCCACGCGGCGAGGAACCTTCTAAATGCCTAGGAGCATGTGCGCGCATAACCTATTATTGTAAGCCGCCACGATGGGTGAGTCTTCCTCCATCCATTCTGCTTTGGGCTTAAGGCTGGGAGACGCACGCATCGACGGAGGCTTGCTTTCGCACTGGCACAACGCTCAAGGAAGCACCCGCCACGCGCTGATTCCAGGGTTCCAGTCTAGGGCTGCGCTTCCAGACTAAGGCTGCGTTTCCAGTCCGGACTACGCTTCCTGTAACCGCTGTCAGGCGTCACCGCTGCCTCCGCACCTACCGCTGGAGAGACGCCGGTCAGGGGATTGTCCACGCGGCCGCTACCGCCGTCGGAAACCTGCACCCTCGTGGTCCGTGGGTGCCGAGACCCCACGCTGCCACGAGTGGAGTTGCCTACCTGCCGGCGGACGTGACCGCTACCGCCGCCTTAGCCCTACGCCCCCACGTGGTAATTACGTGGGTGCCGAGACCCCACGCTGCCACGTGTCGGGGCCACTAGCCTCTGCTGCCTAAGCCGGACTGGAGGCGTAGCCTGCCTGCGACGGAAGCGCAGTCGCCCACTACCTACGTGGTGCTGCCCACGCCCAGGTGACCACTGGGGTCACCTCTCCGCTCCGCTGCCTGCCCTGCGACCTCACGTCGGCCCACGTGCTACAGCGTGGCCTAAGCCCAGGGCAGTAACTTTCTACCTACCTACCAAGTGCCAGTGCAAAGTGCCTTAGAGACCCTAGAACCCATTCCCTGATAATTTTCTGTGTCTCGTGTTTTTCACTATAATATACGTGTAAAGTGACCTTTGGTTTCATTTCCCTATCTACTAGAAACCCACTTGCCACAGTCGCGTGCCAAGCCATTGGGTTCTAAGATAGCTGGAACGCCGACGGTAACAAGAGCTTGACGGATGATGTCATTTATGTTCGCGTATATTATATTTAAATATAACTCTATCACTGATTCAAATTTCATTACGTTAAAACAACACAGTATGGTTGGTAACTCAAGTAGAAATAAAAATACTGTTCCTTCGAATAGTAAAGTTCGTAATCAATTATAAAATTGTACAAAAGTATATATAAATGTTATTAGTATTATCTTATGTAAAGTCTCCTCTATTGATTTTAATTACATCATCGTAATATTCGTGGCCCACGTCATTATGTTCGGAATAGTCACTATCAGTGTCCGTGTCCGTGTCCGTGTCTCTGTCTTTACTGTGGTCTGTACTCATATCACTGTAAGCTATTTCCACTGAAACTTCTTTGTCACTACCATTCTCTTCTTTCCATTTCTTTTCGTCTTCTTCGATCATTTTTTTTATTTTATGAAGTGGTGGATGATCGTGTTTTACCGGTTCAAAGTATGATCTCATCGGTAAAAATATGGGCATGCTTGCGTAAATAGGGACTTGCATTGGTATCGGTATTGGTATGTGCTGGATTGCTGGCGGTGTCGTTTGCGGTTCTACTGTTGTTTTCTTTTTTAAAACGCACGGGTATTTAGGATCTGGAGATTTTAACAATATTTGACTTGGTGTCACAGGTTTGTTCAATTCTGGCACAATTTTAGTCACCACTGTTCTTGTAGACTCATTTTTTTCGTTGTTTTTTCTTGCAATGAAAGGAGTCGTTGTTTTTTTATCCATTAAAGTAACGTCGTCTATATTTGACAGTACGCTATGCTGTGGTAGTTTTTTGCGCGTATCCATAATCATATCTCTTACATCTGCAGGCATTGGTAGAGATTTTATCATATCTTCGAAAGTCAATGCTAATACTTTTGTTGTTATTGTTATTTGAACCAGTGTTATAAAGACTATATCCATGATTCTGAAATAAAATAAACTGTGAAATACTTGGGTACTAATGACTTAGATCATTAGGTAGCACTGGATTTATATGAAGCAAACCCTACTTATTATCCCACTGCAAGACACAGATCTCTTATCATAAAGGCAAAAGACAAACATTGATCACTCGACAGTTCATAACGTTTTAGCAATTTAAAGCAGTTATGTTAGTGTTAAAATTTTGCTTACCATAAGCAGTCATAGAGTACGCCCTGGAAATTATACTGACTGCCGAATTGGCGACAATAAGGTACGAAATAAAAACTGTTACATAAATGGTAATTGTTCATTAATTAGTAGAAAAATGCCATGATTGTTGCTATTCGTTTGCGTAACTATTATTACGAGGGCTTCTACCATAAGGTTTTGATGATATAACGTAAGGGTCAGTCCAGATCCGGCCCATTGTGTTGCTCGACGAGGTGGGCAAGCTCTTTGAAAGAGTCATTGCGAACCGCCTCGCCGGGCACCTTGTGAGGATGGGGCCGGACCTTGCGGAACACCAATTTGATTTCCGTAGGGGGCGCTCGACGGTGGACGCCATCATGCGCGTGAGGGCTCTCACGACGGGGGATGCAGTGTCTCGGGGTGGGGTCGTCTTGGCGGTGTCTCTTGACATCGCCAACGCCTTCAACACCATGCCCTGGAGCTGCATAAAGGAGGCCCTCCGGTATCACCGGGTGCCGACCTACCTTCGTCGTGTGGTCGGGGACTACCTGACGGACAGGGCCGTCATCTACCCTGGTCGCAATGGAGAGTGGAACCGGCGAGAGATGTCGTGCGGTGTTCCACAGGGATCGGTTCTGGGGCCGCCCTTGTGGAACATCGGCTACGACTGGGTGCTGCGCGCCGACCTCCCTAGCGGTGTCAGCGTAGTTTGCTACGCTGACGACACGCTGGTGCTGGCACAGGGGAGGTCGCACGAGGCGGCGGCCGAACTTATGACACGCGGGGTTGCGATAGTCGTGGAGAGAATCCGGCAACTGGGTCTCGAGGTGGCATTGCACAAGTCCGAGGCCATGTGCTTTCATGTGCCTCGGAATGCGCCACCGTCTGGATCCACACTGACGGTAGGAGGGGTTCCCATCGGCGTCGAGTCGACGCTAAAGTACCTAGAAGAAAGAAAGAAAGAAGAAAGAAAATAAGTTTATTTGGCTCATGCCACAAGTACACCCAACATTAAACAAAAATTAACCAGAACTTCATAAATTTAAACAAAAGTAAAAAGGGGAAATTATTGTGTATCTAACTAATAACATTAAAAAAAAAAAAAAAAAAAACAACAGTAAAGAAAAATAATTATTGTGTGCCTCACGGCAGCGCCAAATAGGGCCAGTTCAGCAAAATGCCAGGCAACCTAGGGCTTGTCCTCGACAGCCGGTGGAACTTCGTTGAGCACTTCCGACGTTTGGCCCCAAAACTGGAACGGGCAGGGGCTGCATTCAAGCGGCTCTTGCCCAACCTGGGGGGTCCAAACGCCTCCTGCCGGAGGCTCTACGCGGGAGTCGTGCGGTCCATGGCCCTTTATGGGGCCCCGGTGTGGGCGCGTTCTTTGAGGCGGCGAGCCGCCCATTACTTAAATGCGCGAACGAAGGTTGTAGCCGTAAGGCTGATCCGGGGGTACCGCACGATCTCCGGCGAGGTGGCGACCCTCTTGGCCGGATTGCCGCCATGGGATTTGGAGGCGATGGTCCTCGCGCGCCTGCATGAATGGCGCGCGGAGGCACTAAGCCGGGGGGAAACTCCGCTGCCGCGGCAAATTGTCGCTCAGCGGACAGACCTCCGGCACGATCTCATGGCGACATGGAGACAGCGACTGTCGCAACCACGTGCAGGGCACGCCACAATAGTGGCGATAAGTCCCCTCTTTGAGGAGTGGCTAGAGAGGCGCCACGGCGCCCTCACCTTCCACCTGACGCAGGTCCTCACCGGACACGGTTGTTTCGGGAGGTTCCTGCACCGAATCGGGCGGGAGGAAACGCCCGGGTGTTACCATTGCGAGGATCGGCCGGAGGACACGGTGGAGCACACCGTGGAGCTCTGCCCCGCTTGGGCTGAGCACCGCCGTGTCCTCGTAGCGGCGATTGGTGGCGGTGACCTCTCGCGTCCGGCCCTGGTTCAATCCATGGTCCGGAGCGAGAGGGAATGGGATGCCGTCGCCTCCTTCTGCGAAGCAGTCATGCTAGCGAAGGAGGTGGTGGAACGTGAGAGGGAGAGAACCTCACGTCCCAGCCGCCGCGGGAGACGCCCCGGGCGTCGGGGGGCAACCAGTGGCCCCCGGCCACCGTAGGCGCGAGCCTGTGGACGGTGAGTAATGGGCTAGCTCACCGTCCGTCCGTCTCATGACGACAGGCCGTGTCGACGGCGCGTACGTGTTCCACGCGCGCCTCAAGGAGATGTCAGCAAACCAGAAGGGGTCCGAAAGGGCCGATGCCTGCCAGGGCTGCGGGTTGTTCGAAAGAGATACCGCGGCCCTGGAACACAAAGGGCGAAGAAGGAACATGGGTGGGTTTTAGTCAGTACAAGTCTGACACTCCCTCCCGCTCCGCCCAGAGCGGGAGAAGTCATATAATGATTTCCCATCCGGAAAAAAAAAAAAAAAAAGGGTCAGTCCAGATCGAGTAACATTTTACAATACTTTTGCTATATAAAGGTAGCAACATTGCCTATCTCTCTATTCAATGTTAAATAACCATTATTTACAAACTGTTAAAATAATTACAAGTATCAAAATGGGAAAAGAATTACAGGGTGTCAAAAAATTTGTCTGCATCGCTGTCATCAGGATAAGCCTGGCAGCAGTAGTAGTACTGCCACGTGTTGAATTAATATTATGCTTTGTTTCAAGATCATCATCTGCTTATCCCTTTCCCAACGGAGTTTCGTAGGGTTGCCATCCAGTCTTACCGGAACAGCTGAATAAATGAAACTGAACGTCTGTCTGACCTCCAGCCCCGACGATGACCCCGGAGTTAATACTGGTAATCAGAGTTTCGGGCTTGTCTACCCACGCCGAATGCCAAATATCGAACTCACCAAAATACACAGAACTCTACCTTTAGGTAGAGTTCTGTGTAGGTACGTAGTGAAATCATTTATTTATTCAGTTTATTTTCACAGTCATCTTTAATCAAGTTGGAAGAAATTAGAGAATTTAGAAGCACTGCAATGTAAATGCTGCAATGTTGCTCCTCTTTGCATAATATAATGTTTCCACTTAGACGCAGACACTCACTAAGGAAATCTTCGTGAAAGGGATTGGGGCAGTAACCACCAAGTGAGCTCAGCGCTGGTTGGTATTGATGTCTTTGAATTTCTTTTCTTTCCACCGTTTTGAAACCATGGTGATAAGTATGTAATGCATAGCTGCCCGTAAATTGGGCCGATTACCACTTCTCAAATTCATTGATATCCTGAGCCCGAATATTGAAGATTCGAGTTAAACAAGTTGGAAATATATAATTATTTATTTTGTAATCTTTGTCCCAATGCAGTTAAACTAAACAGGAAACGAGTTCTTCACCTGTTTCAAGAATGACGGTAAAAACGGTAAATGAAACCAAACAACAGTTAATTATATGAAAGTTTTTAATAAGCATTTATACAAAAATAAATAATAAAATTATGAAAAACAAGGAACGTTAAAATCTAGTTACCTATTTGAAATGACACAGACAGGTTGCTTATCTTCTTGTTATCTGGTGTTCTGAAGACCAGCTCCTTCTTCCCGTCTTTTAGCATCTGTGGAGAGTTTTGGTCCAACACCAGCTGTCTCCGTTGATGATTGCCAGCACCTCTCATACCAGGCTTAGACATGACTACTACTCTCGACCTTCTATTCTCATCCTCTCCTGCCGTCAAACGCACATTGTTATACGTTTCTCTGGCTCTATGATAAGGTTGTATATTATAGGGATCTCCATCTCCCAGCAGAGCATCCGCTTCGTCGTTAGTAAGACGTCTTTTCATCTTAATATCTCCATTTCTTGACATATAAGTCAACACTGGTTCTACAAGTCCATTATCACCACGATTTCTCTTCATTAAGTTAAAATTTCGTCTGTGTATATCATAGTTTGACTTCCTCTTTTTCTTATTCCTTTTGCGTTTCTTCTTCCTCCAACTCTGGTCGCTCTCGCAAGAATCTTTTGACTTAGATTCTTCAGAACAAGACTTGGTCTTGCTGACTGACCGAGAATCACAGTCAGACTCGTGTGGTCGTGGTCGTTTGTGGCCGAACTGTGGTGGGAAAGGAACGATGACCACTGGTGGCGGGCCAGGCATGGGAATGGGCATCGGGAACGCTGGCCCGGGCATAGGGTAAGGAGGATTTGGTGGCTTCGGAATCGGGTTCTCTTTACCGTTCTTGCATCTGCACTCTTGATGACAAGGCGAACAGAAAGAAAAGAATGACGGAGTGCAAGGATTACACGAGCATGGTGGGCATGGCGGACAATTATTTTTGCCATCTTTTTTAACATTTGGCGTACAATTTGGGATCAAGCCTGGGATCGCAATCTGTACAAAATGCGGCACTGGCATTGGGATAGCTATAGCCATTGCGTTGTCACCACCTCCTTTATTTGCCTCGGTGGTGGTTGTTGTTGAAGTTGACTCGGGCATTGGTATACCCACAGGTACTGGGAACGGCATGGGCATTGGCATTGGCATGGGCGGCGGCATCATCATCGGCCCTCCGTACCCATACCCCATCTGCATCATTTGCGGATGTACAGCACTCAAACATACGATGATCACAACCGTCCATTTTTGTAACGTACTCTGTAATACAGACAATAATTACGTTATGAAAAATAATGTTTTATACTCTGGAGATGGCTAAAATACAATAATTTTGAATTTGAAAAGAAGATCATCGCTAGTTCAGAAAGATAGTTCTAATATTAATGACAAAATATTAACTTACTGAAATCATAACTGCGTCAAATCAAAATAGTACTCAATGGCATGCATGACATGTAGCTACTTTTATAGTTTTAGCAAATTTGTTTCATAATGTCAGTGTATTGTAGTGCGAACGAATGCAAGTGCACGGTCGTACTTATTACGTAACTATTTTATGATTCCGCTTTATGGTGTTAAGTAATGAGATACATAAAATATTAAAGATTAATACACTTTTTGATATTGATACACCGTTTACTATGTTTTTTGGTTGACCACGTTTTGTTTTATTGTACTGTCTGTCGTTAAGTTCTATCTTGGTATTATCTACTTCACTGGTTGTTGCTTCACAAACCAAACCTTCGTTCACTTCTCGCCAAGTTTTCGTTATTGTATTGTATGTCCAATTATTAGATTCAAAATCTTCAATATCTTTCGTAAAATCGCTGGTTTTCGATGTCTTAACGACTTCAACACTTTACTGATGAAAGTAAACTAACCCAGCTGGGCGTTTTATTGCATCCATAGAGATTTGATTGTGTTTTTACAGTGCTCTACTTATTTTCCAGTATTTTCTTAAGCTATATTTTTGTTATTCTAAGATAAGCATGCACTGCTTGCTGCGCAAAAGAAAGTAACCTTTCTTTGAATTTACCTATAAACAGAGCATTGTGAATGTTGTCAACTAGAGTCAACAAGGCTACCACTCGTCATAACCCATATAACCACCCCTTTTTGTAACACGACACGTTTTGGTCATGCCAGCTAGGGAATAAACCTACATTTTAGACTTCTACAGGGCAGTGTTCTCTGCCCAACACTTTTTCTTTTCTAGAGCAACGACCTCTGCAAGCCTTTTTTTCATTTTCATGCCACCTTATTCAGACTTGGTGACCCTTATATGCATTATGAACTGGCTAGTTCATCACTTCATCGTGAGCCTAGCCTTGTCCAAACTCTGTTGTGGTCAGTTTCCCATCCAACCGGAAGCAGCTACCCTCCCGTTGTTTATACAGAATAGAATAGAATGTTATTTATTCGAGTATTCATGACTCAAAAACTTTAGACTATGTTAGTAAGCACTGATAAAAACAAACAACACAATGGATCACTGCTGCGACAACCCATGAGAAATCGCACAACATCGACCCACATAAACACAGTCCAGCCGATTTGCTTAGGATACTGTTTGTGCTGCCCAACACCCTGTGCACCAGGGACCAGTGCTCCTTTTCATTGTTGCGTAAAAAGAATCCACATGCGCATCTGCTTACACACCCGACGCACTACAGTAGCAGGGCAGCCCCACCAGCATCCTAAACGCGTTATTATACTGAACGCGGAGAGCACTGTACGATCTTTGCGTACATCTAGCCCACAGGCTGCACCTGTAAAATAAAGTACAATACGCTCGAAAGAGCGTGACTTTGTATTAAAGTGAGCATCGTTCAAACTTGCGAACCAACATGTTCGCTCTAACCGACAATGCCCTCCGCTCTCAGGGGTCAGGGGTCAATATATGACCAAGGTATTTTAACTTTTTGACTCTCTGCAAAGGTGTGCCATACAATAGTACAGGAGGCATTCTGTCAGGGCTTTTAACCCCAACCTTAAAGACCATGATCACAGATTTTTTACAATTAAACGCCAAACCATGTACTTTGGCGTACGCCTCACACTGGGCAACCAATCTTCTCACACAGACTGACGCACTCAGCAGCACCATGTCGTCTGCATAACTGATATTATTGACACAGATATCGTCCACGTAGCATCCAACCCTGGTACTGCTGAGCTCGGCCATCAGTTCGTTTATATAAAAGTTAAAGTGCGCAAGTGATCTCCTCACTCACCCTGCCTCACCCTACATTCCAACTCGTATTGACGAGACAACGATCCAGTCCACCGTTCAGTGTTGACCTGGTTTCCGTATCAAAATTTATAAATGTTTAAAAGTTCTGTGGGTAAATTAAGCTGTTATAACTTACTCCATAACACATCATAGGAAACCAGATCAAAAGCCAGGTCTAGTAAGCAGGCATAAATATGCGTCACACGCTTAGCATAGTATGTGACTGCATGCAAAAACATTAGCAATGTCTTCTGGCTCACTCATGCCACCGACGCTCGCAGGTCTGGCTTTCAGTTTATTTGTATGTTTCCAAAAACTACGAAAATCATTTTTATCGCGATGTAAGGCTAGAATATCCATTGTAACTTAGTCTTCATAGTCTTGGCACCACTTCAACCTCTACTTGAATATTCTTCTAGCCCCACACATATCGTTATAAACTAACCCTCTCGTAGGTTTACCATACCATACCTTTCTGCCTAGCTTCCTTGTGAGCTCTAGCAACATGTTTGTTCCAGCCAACAATTGCCTTGGGCATCTATCGACGCTTCCCCGAACCACCAATCCAGTCGCACTCAAAGCGTGTATAATGTCTGCATACAGCTTATCAATAACAATTCTGTGATTTGGATCGTTACACATATTATAACAACATCCACCAAGTTCGTGTGGGAAGTCAATTAGTTTTAATCTATCATGAGAGTTACGCTGATAATCTTCTGTCTGATTTTGAATTATTTCCCCCCACACAACCTTGTTAACACATACATCATTGTCACATTTCTTTGGAAGAATCACATTCAAATCACATTCGACAACCTTTGGCAGATGGTCAGACCAAAGTACATCATGAACTACACACACATTCCTGACAGTAGTCACAGCTGCCTCTGTCACTACACAGTGGTAGAGCCACCTCTTCTTCTCATTAAAATCTCCTAACATGTACACATGCTATCAATGATCGCACTCACCGAGCTCAAGACGTCCGTAAAACCTATTAAATTCCGTGTAATGTTCGTGGGCATGATGTAAACACTAAACACTAAAAAGGATTTTGTTGGCAACACTATCCAAGAGTTGGCCACACTTTGCATTGTATCTGCGCCCGGCACTTCTCTTTTTTTATAAAAAATGTCCGACCTACCTACTTAGCCTTTAATTGAGTAATAAAGTTTCTTATATAAAAACAAGTCTTTTAAAACATGGTGGCAGCGGTAAATTAAAGTAAAAGGCCTCAAACGGAGAATAAAAAGCTAAGTATGGAGTTAGCAGAAATATTAAAGCTGCAGACACAGCTTCTGCAATCAATGCAGCAACAGCTCAATACAATCAACGCCAATGTCAATATTCCATGGCCTTCCCCGGTCAACACAATTATAGACCCGGAGGATGCCTACAAGGCATTTGAGTCGGCGTGGACGAATTATTGTCGCGCCACTCGCATGGACGAATGGCCTGCAGCGAACGAACAAAGAAAAGTCGGTGTACTTTTTGGCGCCATCGGCGAAGAAGCCTTGTCAAAATATGGCTATTTTGGTCTTAAATCGGACGAGGTTCTCACATGTACACAAGTCCTCAATGCAATGGGAGCAAAAATGGTACCAAAAAAGAACATCATTTACAATAGGTACATGTTTTGGAGCCACAATCAAACTGATGAAGGATTTGATATATTCTATAGTAAGCTGCTAAAACTTGCAACAGAATGTCATTATAAAGATAATACAGATGAGATGTTACGGGATAAAATCGTATTGGGCATAAGAGACACGAACATCAAAAAAGAACTATTAAAGAAAAATACTTTAACTTTAGACGAAGCAGTCAACATATGCAGATCAGCAGAAGCAACTAATGCACAGCTTAAAAACATGTCTGGGCGTATGCCAGAAGAGAATATAAAGAAAATCACAGAAACAAAAAAAGGTATATGCCGTTTCTGTGGCAATAATCATATTTTCAAGAAGGAGATGTGTCCGGCCTGGGGCAAAACATGTTCTAATTGTAAAGGCCGCAACCACAATGAAAATGTGTGTAAGAAAAAGAAACAGGTGAAACAAATAGTTTTAGAAGAGGAAGAAAGCATACAATCAGACAAGGCGGAAGACATGATGATCATAAACAAAATAGCTAACCAGGATAGGAAGAATCTTGCAGAATGCAAATTAAGCTACAAGAAAGATCAAGACTGGTGTGAAACTACTTGCTTGCTCGACACAGCTGCTGATGATTGTCTAATAGGATTAAAGGATGTGCAAAACATGCTGGGGGAGGAGTATGTTATAAAAAAAATGAGACCATCTAAAAAGTGTTTATTTAGTTTTGGTGGACATAATATTACCATACATGGGGAAATAGATTTAGTGTTTAAAGCAAAAATTGTGAACAAATCTTCCATATATAAAATAACTTTTCAGGTTGTTCATTGTCAACATATTCCTCTTCTGTCCTGTAGAGCTTGCCTTGAGATGGGTTTAGTTAAGTTCTGTAAAGAAGTGACATGCAGATACTCTAGAAATACCCATGAAATCATTGACAAATACAAATCAGTCTTTGAAGGTAGGGGAAGCTTTTCAGGTGAAGTAGATTTGGAAGTTGATCCAGAGGTTCCACCGGTCATCCAGAAGGCACGTCGTATACCAGTGGCACTTCGCTCCAAACTGAAATCAGAATTGGATAGACTAGAGGAGGAAGGAATTGTCACAAAAGAAACATCTCATACTGACTGGGTAAGCAATATCCTTTTAATACAGAAAAATGATAAGTTCCGTATATGTTTGGACCCCATTCCATTAAACAAAGCTATTAAAAGGCCTAACTATCAGTTCACTACAGTGGATGAAATTCTGCCAGAGTTAGGCCAAGCAAAGGTTTTCTCCACTTTGGATGTGAAAAAGGGATTTTGGCATTTAAATCTATCAGAAGAAAGTAGTAAACTGACAACATTCTGGACCCCTTTTGGGAAATATAGATGGAAAGTGCTGCCCTTTGGTATTTCTTCTTCACCTGATTATTTCCAAATGAAAATGAGTGAAATAACTCAAGGACTAGCAGGAGTAGAAGTACTAGTGGATGATCTATTAGTCTATGGTGTAGGAGAGTCTATGTCTGATTCAGTTTTAGATCACAATACAAATTTAGAGAATTTATTAAATAGATTGGCACAATTTAATTGTAAACTTAATAAAGATAAAATGAAGCTATTACAAACATCAGTTAAATACTATGGTCATGTTTTTACAAATCAAGGTCTACAACCAGATCCAGCAAAAGTGGAAGCTGTACAAAACATACCGGTCCCAAGGAATAAAAAAGAAATACAAAGATTTCTTGGAGTGGTAACTTATCTGAGTAGATTCATTCCAAAATTAAGTTTTGAATCCTCACACCTAAGACAGCTTACTCACGAGAAAACACCCTGGAACTGGAATGGTAGAACCCAGAAAGAGTTTGAAAAGCTCAAGACCATAATCAGTGATGTTCAAACTTTAAAATATTATGACAAAAACAAACCACTTATGATTGAATGCGATTCCAGCGAAGGAGCATTGGGCGTAGCGGTGTTTCAGGAAAACCAGCCGGTGGCTTACGCTTCTCGCTGTCTGACACCTACTGAAAGAAAATATGCCCAGATAGAAAAGGAGCTTCTCGCAGTAGTCTTTGCTTGTACCAGGTTAGACCAATTAATTGTAGGTAATGCTAAAACCGTAATTAAAACAGATCACAAACCTTTGTTAAGCATATTTAAAAGACCTCTTTTGAATGCACCCAAACGTTTACAATCTATGCTATTAACGTTACAAAGATATAGTCTAGAATTGCACTTTGTGTCAGGAAAAGAAAATGTTATGGCTGATGCACTGTCTAGGTTTTATTTAGACTGTAACGATATAGACAGATCTAAAGACATGAAGATATTTAAAATAATAGAAAATATTAACCCTATAAGAAACCTACCAATTTCTGATAGTTGCCTAAAAGAAGTTCAATTAAGTTCAAGCCAGGATGAAGACTACCAAAAACTTATGCAGTATGTTATAAATGGATGGCCCACATATTTTAAGGATATTCCAGATGCCTTAAAACCGTTTTATAGCATTAAAAATGATCTAACTACTTACCAAGGTCTGATATTAAAAAATCAAGCTATTCTTATTCCTCAAAAGCTAAGAACAACAATTCTGCAAAAATTACATAAAGCCCACTCTGGTATAGAAAATACATTAAAACTAGCTAGAGATGCGGTATTTTGGCCTTCAATGTCCAAGGACATTCAGGAAATGATTAAATGTTGTCAAACCTGTAATAAATATCAACCTAGTCAACAAAAGTTCACCATGCAAACTCATAAGATTCCTGAATATCCCTTTCAAATAATTTCAATGGATGTATTCTTCTTCACTCAAAATGGCAAACAAATAAAATACTTAGTTACAGTAGATCATTATTCAGATTTCTTTGAACTTGATCTAATTAAAGATTTATCAGCAAAATCAGTAATTGACTGTTGTAAAAAGAACTTTGCTAGACATGGAGTCCCTGAAAAGGTGGTAACAGATGGTGGTACAAACTTTGTTAATCAGGAATTCACAGAATTTTCTAATAAATGGAGATTTTTTCATATAACATCTTCTCCCAATCATCCACAGGGCAATGGAAAAGCAGAAGCTACAGTCAAAATAGCAAAAAAACTACTGCTTAAATCCGCTGAAGGTAATGAGGATTTCTGGCTCAGTTTGTTATGCTTAAGAAACACGCCAAATAAATTAAATTCCAGCCCAGTACAACGTCTCTACTCTCGGAGAACCCGAGGTGTCTTGCCAGTGGTTCCTAGTCTCTTAAGACCACAGATTGTAAAAGATGTCTCTGAAGACATAGAAAAAAGACGAAAAGACACTAAACAAGTATTTGATAAGAGGGCAAAAAAGGCAATAACTTTAGAAATTGGTCAGCCGGTTTCAGTACAAGTACAACCATCAGTAAGCAAATCTTGGACTCCTGGTATTGTTGAGGATGTTCTTTCTGATAGATCTTATTTGGTTAATGTCAATGATACTTCATACAGACGCGATCTAGCACACATTCGCCATTTAGAAGTGCCTCCTCCATCTCAGGCAGTTTCTCCATTGGGTGGGGAAGGAATTGTTGACACTGAGTTAGGTTCAAAGAACATGTCTTGTACACAAAACGATACATATACTGATGTCACTATCCATAATCTTCCACAAAACCCACCTATGATAAACACTCCATCTCCTCAAATAGAACAAAATGATGTTCTGTCTAATATTGTTCCCCATCCTAATAAGCAACAAATTGTACCATCGCCTAGATCCAAGAGGGAAATCCGTAAACCCTCTTATCTTAAGGACTATTATTGTTAATTAGTTGCTACTTGTAAGTTTTATAATAAGATTTTGTGATGAGTCAGTGTAATATTTAATAATATGACACCTATTGATTACTGTAATTGGAATTATTGCATCCCATATATATAGCATATTCACATAATTGTTAAAATTAAGATGCTAAAATAATTATTATGACCTTGTAAACAAAAACAATAAAAAAAAAAAAAAAAAAAGGGAACATGTTGGCAACACTATCCAAGAGTTGGCCACACTTTGCATTGTATCTGCGCCCGGCACTTCTCTTTTTTTATAAAAAATGTCCGACCTACCTACTTAGCCTTTAATTGAGTAATAAAGTTTCTTATATAAAAACAAGTCTTTTAAAACAGATTTATTCCTTAACACAATTTTCACGGCACAACATTCTGACACAGATTGTTTCTCCACAGCAAGGCGGCGACGCCACCGTAGGATCTACCACGAAGAATGCCTGCTGACGTATCTACCACGAAGAATGCTTGCTGACGTAGGTATCTACCGCCGATACTCCAGTACAGCTGAACTCACTGCTAATTGAGTCAAGAAACGTGTATTCTTCAGGCAATAACCACGTTTCCTGTATCGCAGTGACATCAGACTGATTACATAAGTCACGAACACTTTGAATAGAGCGCTTGACATTTTTAAAATTAAATGCAACCAATTTGCAAACATTGTAAACATTATCGTTATTGAGCATTCATACGTATTTGTGTACCGACTTCCTTGACGGTGATTAAATTGTTTAAACGCTTCGGTCTGTAGTTCACAAAACGTCAAAAAAATAATCCCCTGAGGCCACAGCACAACGCCAACATCCAAATACTCGTAGGTACAATTGAAACTTACTCTGGGTTACAAAGAATTTATACTCATTATGTTCACATTGCCACAAGGTGTTGTTTTGCATCCTCGTCAAAATTCAAGAGGATGTCACAAAATATATAAATAATCAATTAAAATTACGGTACCTAGTTATTTATAAATAAACGCTGATTTCATTGGTTGTTTATGTTTGTCAGTTTTTCAGACTTACCCCCATAACGAGGTTTAAGGAATAAGAAATTATCGAATAAACGTTTGAGATTGTTTATAAGTGTGAAAGCGCGCTTATAGGGCGAGAATCAGACGGCCCGCGTTTACAACACGTGTGGTTCATACTTACCGATTTCCATAAATAAGAAAAAAATAATACTTACCCATTTTATTATTGATTTGGGACGAGAATCATTTGCATAGTTACCTCCTTGAATTTGACGAGGTTGCTAAACAACAGCTTGTATATGATGCTATCTGACCTCAACAACCTCGTTTGTACTGGGAAAAACGATACCCTGTGGTATGACTGGTTTTCATACTTTCTGGCCACTGACGTCCTATAACGACTGTCATATATATATCTACAAAATGACAGCCAGGTTTAAGGCTTATTATGAAACTCGAGATGTAATGGATGGTCACCCATCCACAGACCTATCCTGGCAAGCGCTGCTGAACCTTGAAGGTGAACGTGTGCGGCTGTTTTTATTTAGCTTGCTTCCTCATAGCTAGTCCGTTACTTAATATCCTCGCTACCTGGAGGGAAAGCTCTCTAAGTACTGGAGATGGAAAGCTCAAAGGAAATATTCCTTTGTTTTAAAAAAGAAACAAATCTGACTTCGAAGATTTTCAAAAATTCGCTTACGACACTCAGGAATCGAACCAACTAAAGTCCGAAAACCAAACACTCTGTACTTTTATAGCATCAATTGATATTGATATTGATTGACCCAAACATAAGAATCGAATCTCTCCAACAAACATTATTTAAAATGAATGAAAGGAACATCATGAAATCTAAACTTGTAAATTCAGGGACAAGAAAACGCACAAAATTAAAAACTACGGTTACGGTTACGGGTTTCAAATATATTCATCACAACTCGCTATTAAAAGTTACTGGAAATAAATTCCTTAGAACTTCCTTGAAAAGGTAAATAAATAAAAAATAACTTATTTGTGGCGTTATCTTACCAAATGTTAAAGTGATTTGACATCATCATAATCTTTTTGCCCTTGGTTCATCTTTTTCTGGTCGGCTCTACTCGACTTTTTCATATTCTCCCCTAGCACATGCTAGAGCTTTAGCATAGGTTCTACAGACGGCCGTCTTCCGGGCATCAGCTTTAATTAGACTCCAGGTGCTTTTTTTGCATGGTGCTTAATTACGAAACCCGCGGAGTGAGATGAGATATTGTAAAAACTTAAACACTGAAAGTTCATTAGAGTTTTTCTGTAGATTGTGAAAATATCTTCTATCTCCAGACAAAATATTAGCATCATTCCGTTAGGTAGTACGCAGACCACATAGCATAGTTATGAAAAGGATAGTTAGCGAGATATTTGTAGCCTCCGCTTTAATAAGTTCTGGCTGAATCATCATCTGTCAACCGTAGGTTAGTATTAGAATGATCTTATAAAGGGTGTAAAACACCTCTTAACGAAGCCAAAAGGCACTGGTTCTTCCTGTCATTGCGATCATTTTTTTGTTCTACACCATACCTGGGAACCTTCTAGTTACGGAGATATTAGGGGTCAAAGTTCCAACTTTTTGACAAGTATTTTTTTAGATACAAGTATTTAATGTAAGATTTTTACTTTAAACACCTCCACGACCCCCGTACTATTCAATCCGTCCATCAGCACAATGTTTTGAGTGCGTTACATTGAGTTCTACCACAAAACATGATTTTACACCCCCCAAAAAAAAGTCGTTTCCCAGCAATAATTTTTGCGTAAAGTTACTTAGTTTCATGTACAGAATGCTTCGTTGACGGCTTCGTGATGAGGTGATTTACACCGTGTATATTTTTCGGCAACAAAAACAAACAATAGATTAATCAACTTTATTTCTTATAACTTACACTTCAATTAAGTTAATGTGTGTGCAGCAAACACATATAAAAATATAAAATCAGTATACTCGTACACCTAAATATTAAGTTAAAACGGCTGATCCCTTATTTTTTATTAAGGGATTAAATTTTAAAGGTCGGTGTTTCCTTTTCGCTTTTCTTGTTGTGACCTCTATTGGTGCCGCTTCCTTACTGATATCCTTATTGATGGCCCTGGCTTTCAAGCGTTTCTCTTCTTCATCTAATTTAAAAAATTCTTCAGCACTTTTTGGATTAAACAAATCTTCTTCTGGGCGATTTTCTTCAGGTTTTGTTTCAGGCTTTGCTTCGTGTATTTCTTCTTTGATCTCATTCACCTCAGATTGTGGTTTGAACTCTTTTAACCAGTCCTTTGCTTCACTTTTAGATATCTTCTTCTCAAATATTACGTATCCTTCCTTTGTAACGTACTGGAGAATGGGAGTAAGTATGTCTTTCTTCTTATTTTTTAATTCCTTCTTTCTCATCCTGTGTCGGTTGAATCTCCTTGACACCTTCTTCCGTGCCTGTGCCTTCCTGCGCCCTTTCCAGAAGCCGTGCTCGCTAGAACTATTTGAATCGGAAGTATCGGATTCAGAAGTTTCCTCGCAAGAACTCGATTCGGTCTCGGTCGAGTGACGGTCTTTCCTTTTTTTCTTATGCGGTTTCTTCTTCTCACGACGTTTACGAGGTTTTTCTGTTCGTGGCTTTTTAATTGAGTGGTCTTGAGAGTAAAATGGCATTACTATGACGGGAAGTTTGTGTGGAGGTCCTCCTACCATTGGCACTGGCATCGGCATCGGCATAGGCATGCCACCTGGCATTCCGGGCATTGGACCTCCCATAGGACCAGGCATTGGACCTCCCATGGGACCAGGCATTGGCATGGCTCCCGGCATTCCTGGAAACGGTGGAATTGGAATCGGGATTGGAGGTGGCTGCTTATCTGGAGGTAGACTTTGGAAGTATGATTCTGGTAACGGAGGTAACGTTGGCAACTGTGATGGATCTGGGAACGCCTCATTATCTGCACTTCTTGGCATCCTGCAGTGCATCGGTAGTTTTTGTGGAAAAAACTGAACGTTGGTGGGACATAGTGGCAGCATATCTGCTGCCATTGCAGTAGATAAACTAGCAAGCCATGCCAGCCACCAGCGATGCAATATTATCTTCATTTTTGTCTGTAACAATCATAAACATTTCATTTAATATTTATTGATTTATTAAAACCCTTCAAGTACAAAGAACACAGGCGGGCTTAATGCTTAAACCAAAAACAGGTTTCAAAAAAAAAAATAACTACTGCCTACATAAACTTACTTCCGTCCATCAGTTGTTACCGCTGGTGCCAAATTCAGGGACTCCAATGGATCCCTAGTGGCTGTGTAGAGCCTTTTGTAAACCTGTAGTGAGCAGGTGTTGGCTATAAAAAACAAAACAATAGAACCAAGAACCTATTGCTGATATTTGCGTAATGTCGTCACAATGGCTCTTATGCATGGCCATTGATTTACAACTCTTTAACAGAAAATATGCTTATTCAATCTCCAGTTTTGGCATTCTTTTTCTTTTTGGAATGAACTGGATCTCTGATAGTGATAACAGTTCAATGAATGATCTTGATATTATGTAAGGACAACGGGAGCACATTGCTGATAATAAGTGATAAGGATTAAAATTTCGATTTCATATGTACAGACTGCTAGATGCTTACTGCATAATTGCATAACACTTAGGTATATAATAACGTTTCATTCCGACTTCAGAAAGGAGGAGGTTCTCAATTCGATTGTTATTTTTTTTTTGATGCCAGGTATCTACTACATGCTCAATATATCCCTTAAGATGTTTTGGCCATCATCTTTCAACCTTTGTTCTATGTAACTGGGGGTCAGCGTAACTCGACTTTTTCTTCCCATATTAATAATCTTCACGCTATCATGCATTGTTTTTTTTTAAATATCATTCCTCACACAGTCCATCCAAAGGGTGTAAATAGATCCCGAACGAAGCCGAAGGGCACTTGTTGTCCTCATCATTGAGATCTTTTTTTTTTGTTCTGGTCTATATCTGGAAACCTTCTACTTACTGAGAAAAGGAGGTCAAAGTTCCAACTTTCTCAAAAGTTCATTTAAAAATAAAATACTAGTTTTTAAGGTTAAAACTTTACTTTAAATACGTTCATGACCCGTTTACCTACTATTCAATGCATCTATAATTAGCACACTGTTTTGAGTGCGTTACATTGAGTACCGTAAAACATGAATTAACACAAAAAAAAAGTCGTTTCCCAGCAATAATTTTTGCGTAGGGTTACTTAGTTTGATGAACCCTTTTTTTTTTTAAATTGCCCCACACCTGGAATTTCTCCTGTATCGTGGGTGCGGTTACAAACATTTAAACTCACATAAACATAAAGCCGGACCCGGAACAACTATCCACAAGCCATACAAATATTTGTGCCGTGTGGGGATCGAACCCGCAACAGTAGCGCAGCAGGCGATTGCTCAACCACTGCGCCAACCGTGCCGTCAAAAATGCTTGGTTGACGGCTTCGTGGAGGATCCGTTTTCTCCGTCAATCAGCATTTATATTCATCCCTCTTCATCACGAGGTTGTCCATTAGACCATCATGAACTAATCATCATCATCATCCTCTTGCCCGCTATCCCAACTTATTTGGGGTCTGCGCAGCATGTCTTCTTCCATACTACTCTATTATTTGCCATCTCATGTGATACCTCCTTTCATGAAATCAAAAAGGTATGAGTACCGAGGTAGGAACATATTGGGATTACATAATATGCACCTTCGACTACTATTATGTATTTATGTAATGTTGTTTATAAGTTTTTTAGCAAAGCATTGTGCCGTAATATTAAGCCTGTACTATTTAATGCCTACAATTTAATTTTTTCTTACAATCGAACTCATAATCTGAAGCTTGTTACTGCTTTACCATAATTTAAAACTTTAACAAGTTAAGTATCTACTTTCTTTTCGTCAAACAATCGTTTTATTCAGTACCTGACAAGGCACAACGGTAAATATAATCCCTTAAATAATATTACTACAAGGAGAGCTATCACGATCTAGATTGTTGAACAACGTAATTTCACTTTCAGATGACTAATCACATCGCGACTCAATCGTTGACCCTGCTGCTAATAGCGACCACCACGTCCCAGTTCATGCCCCCACCATCCTTCCCTTACCCATACCAGCAGGGGCAGCCTCCGATGCACATGATGCAAATGCCCAGCGGTCCACAAATGATGCAGATGTCCAATGGCGGGCACATAATGCAGCCGCCTAATGGTGGACAAATGATGCAAATGCCCAACGCACCGGCGATGATGCCTCATATGCCACGTTTACCTGGGATGCCTTCAGGCCCGATGCCCATGCCTATGGCATTTCCCATGAACGGTGGTAGATTACCAATGGTTGTGATGCCCCATCGCTCGAAGAAGGCTGATAAACGTCGGAAGAAGAGTCGCAAGCCTAAACGTAAACGTATCAATATGCAATCGTCCTCCAGTGAAGAATCCTGTTCGCAGAGTGCAGAATACCGGCGCTCAAATAGACATAAAGTGAGGTCATCATCAAAGAACAGCAATAAGCGAGATGTGCTTACTCCTGTGGTCTCATACGTGACAAAAGATGGGTTCGTGGTGTACCAAAAGAAGATTAAAAAGGACAAAGCGAGAGACTGGCTTGAGATGACGAAGGGTGATGATGCTCACGACAGCCGAGAGTTCAAGGACAAGATTAGGATACGAGATCGGGATTATTAATTTTAAATTCATTTTTGTATGTTTTTATTAACTAATTATAACAAAGATATTTTAAGGTAAGATAAATAATAAAAATGTCATAAACCGTTTTTATTGTTTTTACTTCCCAGTGTACAAAGTATGATTTGATTTTATGATTGCTAAGCCAATCGCTTTGCACCAAGCATGATTGAGGTCAAGAGTGGACCGATTAATTAAAATGCGTTTCGAAAGGAAACCAGAGCTGCACTGACTACTGGTATCATGGTTGCAAGGATTCTGCGATTCTTCCAAAGAGTATAATATAATAATATAGAGGAGGATTCTTCTCCCATACCGAGCAAAGAGTTATTGAGTTTTTCCATACGATTTTTTTTTTGTAACTTCCCGTTGTTACCAAGTAACTTGTGTGTAAGTAAGAAGTAGGAAGATAATTATTATAATTTCTATTTAAATCAATTAAGATATTTATCTTCATTAACTAACTAGGATAAACATAATGACAATTAAATAAGTAACAACAAACTATAAAAGGGCATCAAAAAACTCCACCTCAACGCTGTCAGCTGGTAATGTGCCCAAGAGACTGGCGACGTTGCCATTAAAAAAATCTGCCCTTGGTTCACGGGAAGCGTCAACTAGGCGTTTCGAAATTTCAAAACAGGTGGAACGCCGGCGCTGACAAAAGATCGGATGATATCGTTTAAGTTCGCGTGCCGCGCAAAATTGCTTGCGCTTCGGCTGCATGACGGGCCGTGGTGACCGGGGCTGTTGACAGCTTCACCACAGTGACAGCGATGATGAGAACAGCAGGCGGCATCAAGGCTTAAAGAAGCAACGAGCCGGAAGGTCGTGTCGTCGATCAAAGTGCCTATGCTCAACGAGCGCAGAGCGTGAAGCCAAAGACCCGACTCACACTCACCCACAGCCAAAGATGTGTTCAATAGTTTGTTCAGAACTACTCTGCAGAACGGCTCGTGCGACCGCTACTAGTTAATCTTAATCAGAGCCTTTGTTTAGGAGCACCTGCATTAAAAAGAAAGCAATGAAATTCTGCATAAAATTAACATGTATTTTTGCAATGTGTTCAAAAAAGCGTCGCCTTTCGGAAGAGGTGGTCTTAATTTATAGTTGCTATTAGTGAGTTATTATTTTATGTTCACAAATGTGCAAGTTTGTATCTAAGTGATCCAGGGCATGGACAATTAGCAACGGTAATCACAAGGTGACAAAAATGAGAAATATTAAAGTTTCAGTAAGTAACACACTTATATTATAATTACTACAAAAATTACAGGCATATGATCATTTTGAAATTTATATCGATCAGACGGATCAGGTCATCAGGCACGCATTACTATCCCCTTAGTTAGTCCTCTACTGTCAATACAATCTGCATTTATGTTTTGTTTTTCTTACAGGTGTTGATGAAATTCATGTTAATCCTACCAATAATAATGATGTCGTCTCTCAGGCTGTACAAGAACTGTGTCAATTGTGACGTTCCTTCGGAAACGACTAACCAGCAGCCGAGAGCCTACTGGCCTTGGATGCCTGGATATAGGAGTGACCAGGCCGGATATATGTGGCCCATGTACTTTACTTGATAGAAATGTGTTAAAAGAATGCAGAAATATATTTTTGGACTTCTCATACGGTGGACAATTCGTTTTGTCTATTATAGTATATAGTAAAATATAGGTAGGTGCATGCATGGAAAAGACTAACGGCAACGGAAGATAAGCAGATGTTTGGCGACCATAAAAATGACAAGAAGGTATGTCAATGTTAAACCACAACAATGGCACCAAAGTAACCATTATTTGAAATCGAAGAGTTGTCCTAAAGTATAATTCGCTTTAGAATCTTTCCAGATGAGTAAGTTAAGTAACTAAAAAACATATCTAGGTACTGTTTGACTATATTTTTTTAAAAGTAGTAAGTAGCTACTTACACAGTTTGTGTTGTAATTAGTAATAAACGCTAATTCTATTTTCCAGATCTTTGAGGTTTTCTTTATTTAGCGTCGTTTCCTATTAGTTATCCCTCACGTCTGTTCAGGCAGAACTGTACCATAGGTACTTATGAAGGTACAAAGTCAAAAGTCAAAGTCAAAGCATTTATTTCAATTAGACCATTACAGGCACTTTTGAAAGTCAACAAAAACAAAATCAAACGCGAAGCTACAGTCCCAGTCACAAGGCATAATAACTTGTGAAAGTACTGTAGTTGCCCATTCCGTAGCGTAGATCTCTATGGAGAAGAACGGGCAAGAAACTCCATGGACACTCTTTTAAATCAAAATATGTTACAAAATCTTGGTTACATCATTCATGTCAAGAATTACAAATATGTGAGAACAATGTAGAAATACGGGCAAGTTAAGAGCGTCCAGAGTAAAAGATTAAATCAGTAATAAAAAAATAAAGTAATTAAAATAAACCGTGGCAGCTAAGAGATGACCAGTCACAACTGACAGCGCCCGTTCACGAACATGACGCATGTATCAGCCATCATTCAACTCAACCATTTTGAAGGGAACTAAACGACCCGACACACCCGCCACCATCAGCGTGACATTTAAGTGAGCATGACATTCACTCAACCACCAGGGTAATTTCGCGTCAATGAAAGATTTAGTTACTCATTAAATAGTGGCTTTACAGTACATGGTACTCACACATGTGCTATGAAATTATATAATACTAAGAGATTGAATCTATACAATGCAAATATATTTTTACAATCTTCTGTAGCTTTCACAATAACTTCACTTTCTAATTCTGATGATTCCGATTGCCCCTATGGTTGTGGAGCAGGACCAGCATTGAGCCAAGCATTTTTATCATCAATATAATCCCCCAACTTATAATATGCTTGCCTACATAGTGTGCGTTTTAGGCAAGATTTAAATTTCGTTTCATTCAGTTGTAGAATGTGGGGAGGTATTTTATTGTAACATTTTAAACAGTACCCCATGAAAGATGAGTCTACTTTAGCTAACCTGAAACCTGGCTGAACTAGTTGGTCTCTGTTTCTAGTATTATAATGGTGCCGGTCACCTCTTTTACTAAATAAATGCAGATTTTTTCTAACGTACATGATGTTTTCATAGATGTATTGACAAGGTACCGTCATGATGTTAATTTCCTTGAACAGTTCTCTTAGAGAATCGCGCCTACGTAGATTATATATGGCTCTGATAGCTCTTTTCTGCAGAATAAATATAGACTCGATGTCTGCAGCCCGTCCCCATAGTAAAATACCATATGACATAATACTATGAAAATAACTAAAATACACTATCCTCGCGGTATCTACATCAGTAAATTGACGGATTTTTCTGACAGCATATGCTGCTGAACTTAGCCGTCCTGCAAGAGATGTTAAATGAGGACCCCATTGTAGCCTTGAGTCGAGCGTGATCCCCAAGAAAACAGTTTCATCGACAAATTCAAGTTTCTCTTGATTCAATACTATGTCACAGTCACTGCTTTTGACATTTGGTAGAGAAAATCTTATGCACTTAGTTTTTTTCCCATTTAATACTAAATTATTTGCGGTAAACCATTTATGGACCTGCATTAGAGCGTTATTTACATCGTCAAGGTTTGTTGCACGTCTTTTTATCTTAAATATTAACGAAGTATCGTCCGCAAACAACACCATTTGTGGTTGGTTTTTAAATAAATGGGAAAGGTCATTAATATATACTAAAAAGAGGAAAGGACCCAATATCGAACCTTGTGGTACACCCATTTTTACTTTCAGAGCCATTGAATTTACACCATTTACCTGTACTTGCTGCTGTCTATCATTTGTACGTACATATGGTACAGTTCTGCCTAATCCTAACGTTTCCTTTTTGTTAGCCACATGGATCAATTTGCGTGCAACGCTACGTAGGAAGGTAAAATGTACAAGGCTAGGATACTTAATAAACATCTAGATTTGTTCTCAAAATCTGTGATCCAAGTTATAACTAGCAGCTCATTGTATCGCAAAACGTGCTGCGTGCGGCACGTGTTAACCGAGTTGATTTGAACACTGAGAGAGTGAGGAGACTGATTGTTGAATTTATTTATTCAGCTCGAAAAGGGTGAGAGACAGTACGTGCCTATAGCAATTGTGTAGCAATTAGATGTACAGCTACCACCTGTTGGGTTATTTTACACGATTTGTCCACTGTCAAAACGGGAACCCACAATCGCACATAGACATAACATAACATCACGCCTGTAATCCCTGAAGACTTAGGCAGGGGTGTTACTAATAGTACCCCCACATTTCGCCAGTTATGTTTAAGTCATATGTAATAGGGGGCGAGCCTATAGTCATGAACCGGGAACAAATCCAGACTCCGTTGCTGCTACTAAGAAATGTCGAATGAAAAAAACCAATAATAATTTACACGACCCGGGAATCGAACCCAGGATCTCACGGTCAGCAGTCGTGTTTGCAACCAATATCCAAAAAGGGCCTCCGCACATGTCTGTTTAAAAACTATATGGGTTTTTTGGATTCGGATTTTGAAAATGAAGATGAAAGATATTGAGTTGAGAGAATGAAGATATCGATGGAAGGTCTCATGACCTTTCATAGTATTTAGGTACTCGCCCCTCATTCCTGAGGGTCGAGTACCTCCAGGGTAGTGCTTTCCAGCAGCAGTGGCCCAGTGGTGCCAGCCCCGACTTACGAGCAGTAAGTCGTAGGTTCGAACCCAGGCAGGCGCATTACTTTGTGTAATTTATTTCATCACCGCTGCTCTCAAAACGGTGAAGGAAAACATCGTGAGGAAACCGGCATGTCCTAGAACTAAAAATTCGAAGACATGTGACATCTACCAACCCGCACTGGGCGCGCGTGGTGGATTACAGCCCACTCCCTCTCATAGAGAGGAGGCCTGTGTCTCAGCAGTGGGAAGTAGTGGGAACATTATAGGCTGACGATGATGATGACTCGCCCCTCATAAGATGAGTCTCTAGTTTGGGTAGTACTTAGGTACCTACAACTAGATATACCACCTGACGACTTCATGCAGAGTTTTTCAGCCAAAATTGGATAAGTTAGCCACTGAAGAGCACATGCAAGAGTAGCACCCCCGTTATTACCCCCGTTCTCATTAAAACTGAAGGCGCCTGCTACTTTATAATGAGCAATTTGTAGTAAAAAGGAATGTTACTATTTGATAAGAAAATCTTGAAGTGAGAAGGAAAAAATAAATAAGTTCCTTCTTACTTAGTGTGGTTGAGAGAGACTTGCGGAATACAGTCATCTCAGGCTATGCAGCATTGACATTGTAGCAGTGATACCTGACATGAACTGTTCACATTCCTTTTCCTAGGTGCCGCACTTCACTAATAATTAATTCAGACCCTCTCTCAGTGGTGGATGGAAGGCTTGTGCCGCAAACCAATAAGGTTGATGTGATGGTAAGTTTGATTTTATTAAGTCTTCCAGCCTGTGTATCAATGACTCTACCAATTTAACACCCAAATCAAGTTCTTGGGTCACCGATGAAACTCATAATTAGAAAGTGACCTGATTATCAATTTTGCACAATACCAATTTCTCAAGCCACAATGTGTTTACACACGAACGCTAACTCAATTGCGGCACTTTGATATTTACATGCATGAACTTGTAATTAACATTGTGATTAGCAGAATATAATATTACCCATCAATAAGTAATTACTTACTATTGTTCAATAATGAACATCAAAGTAATGCGAAAATAGGTACCTCATTGATAAATTAATGATTACAAATAACGAATAATAGATAATGTTATTTAATGATGGTTTCCTGTTCTGTTGTATCTATTCGCAGCACATTGGTTACATGGACAAATATTTTTGGATCGAAGTTCCTTATCGCGCGTTGCGAAAGGGGGCTAAAAGACGGAAAAAATTAAGACCTAAAGTTGTAACGACACTTTTTGCTATAGTTGTAAGCCGGGCGGCGTACGCGTGTTTCTCTGTCTGTCTCTCTCTCTCATAGAAAGCAAGCCAGTTATTTTCGTTTCGTCTTTCTATTTCGCATATTATTATTTAATTAATTAATTTATATTAAATAACTTCGTTCCATCCGGGTGTCCCTTGACACCTCTCAAGTTTTTATTTTTTATGCTGGTAATTTATTGAAATAAAACATTATCTTGAATTATCTTTTAGTATTATTTGGTATCAGTTAGTGTTAGTTTGTCTGCTTAATTATCTACATTTAATTGAATTATTGAGTAAATTTAAAGCAGTGAGTATTAAAGTTCGATTGAAAAGTCATCAAATATTTTAGCTGTGGCGGCAGCAGCTCTATTATGTCGAATTTGACATTGTAACGAGAACTTGACAATTTTGATTTGACACATTATCAGTCTGACATTCGCGTGATAAGACGTGGGCGCTGAATTTTTACGGACAATTTTTTATCGAAATACCGGTTAAGTCCCAACGAATTAATGTCTAAACATGAGATTTACTGTACAGTTTGTATCAAAGTACTGTTGTGAAAATTCTGTGGGTGATTAAGGGTGCTTTGTGAAGTGGTAAAGTGACTATGTTTCGGTGAGCCGGGAATCGTGTTTTTGTCTGATAAAGTCAAGTTCTCGTGATTTTTCCAAAATGGATAGTTCTACGGACGCGGATTGGAAAAAGGGCATGGGTTTTCCGATAAACTACAGCTCTGGCAGCTCCGACGATGATTTGTAAGTGTAAATCAGATTATCGTGTATGTGTTAATGCGCCTCAATTGCTCCCACTTTAGAGCTCGATATATCTGAAATTAATCGACAGGATACATCGATGAACATCCCATCGTGATAAGTGTGAGCTCCTGCACAAAATAAAACAGATTTCATGCCTCATCAGCTACCATTATGAAATCTTATGTTACTTGACTACCCATACTTGATTAGTTCCTAAATGAATATTAATTTAGCTCCTTAACTGTAGCGAGTGTACTAGTGCTTGTTATATCATTAAGCAGCATGCTATGTCTGTTTACTTTATTGTATGTGAATCATTACCCATGTTACCACATAATGATTCACATGCAACAAAGGGCAACTCAAGGACTCAAAGACTTTTGTAATAGTAAACAGAGCAATACCTTCGTTTTCTCTTTGTTTCTGTGCCTGGTAAGTAGGTAGTAGTTTCCTGCCTCATTGTTAAGTATATGAAGTGAAAACATAACATAAATTATCTTATTGAATTATGGTTACCAGGCAGTAACCATAACACAAAGATTAGTAAACCACAGTGTTGTTTGATCTGCCTTTGTAAGTTTTACAATGTGAAGTGGAAAATAACCCCATAGTCAGCTATCAATTTTTTGACAGCATTAAGTTGTGACCGTGTAATTAATGTGCCCAAGTCTCCTTTTAGACATGTGAGTTGCAGACACCAGCCTGATATACAATGCAATAGATACTCATTATTATTTATGCAGTTATACCTAGTTAAGTCTAGTCCCATTGGACTACCGGACTGTATGTCTGACCATACATGTTGTGTGTTCAACTTGAGACCCTCTGTTTTTTTTTAATCATATGCTCATAGCCTTAGGGCTGATTGCAAATACACAAAGAGAAAAAAAAAACATATGCATATTGTATAATTATCACTTGCTTTGGTGAAGGAAAACATCATTCTTGAGAGATATTCCACGTTGGCATATAAAGCCATGTCAGATACCCCATGTGTGGCATAAAACTCTGACACGAGGTTAGGTTAGAGGCACACTATAAAGAAAGATTCTTATTTAGATCTATGAAGTATATCACCCAGTATCCTCCATAGAAAACTATGCTTTGGATTGGGGAACTCCAGTCCTTGCACAGATTTTGCCTTGCCTTGCCTCTTCAAGGAAATGCGTTGTTTGAGCAGATTTTGTGTTTTTTTTTTTTTTTCAAGAACTTGAACAAGCATGACTAGAACAATATTATAGTTTAAACCTTCTTAAAATTACAGATTCTGGCTAAAGTAGATCTCTAAACCTTCATAATATTCTAAATGTTCCAGTTTCTTTTTCACCCATCAAGTGTTCACTACAATCTGCCTTGCTTAACTCCAGTCAGTTTTCATGCTTACAAGTATTTTTACCGAGCTGTTACATGTGCATTAACAATCAATAGCAAATACAGTATAGGATGTTTTAAAAACGTATGCCCTTAATTGGTTGCGTCTAAATAGTTATGTTAAAGGTAGCGTGGGGTGCGTGTCACCCCTGTCATACAAATAAAACATGAAATACATACAAAATAACAATTATGCTCGATACTTGATCATAAAGTATATGTGTTTATAATGAAGCTAACGGAACTTTCAGCATGCAAAATGCAGAATCTAAAAAGTTCTTAACCTTCAAAGTTGACACCCCATGCAACCAATTACGGGTTCATAATTGGAAAACCCAAAACTGTATCATGATATGACTTGTAATTTTTTTGCCATCAGAAGCAACATGAGCCACCATTCAATGTTCGATACTCCTATTATTTTCCACTACACATGAAAAGCCAACACTTCTAATTTATTACCTGATTGCTTTAATAAAACCACTTAACATTGCACAGCTATTTCATGGACATCAATGCCTGTTAAAGCATAGATTACAGTTATCAGTCCACCTCTATCATTTTTATCACATTACGTTTTAACCTACGCATGTGATTCACTGTAATGTGATATTAAATGGGAAAACAAACAATGCATTTAGACGTGTAAGTGACTAGAACTGTTACTGTTTTAATGAAGAATTTCTTTATTTGGATTATTTATAATGTTGTAAGTTCCGAGTTTTGTTTTTTTAGAGCACTGTCTTGTACTTTTTGCACAGATAACTGATTACTGAATTGTGTTACTTGTATAATTTGTCATATACATATTATTAATGATATACAAAAACCACTTCCTTAATACTGTGTACTAAGATAAAAAGTACAAAAACATACTTTGCCATTAGAAATTTCTTGCAGCAGATCTGAAGTAGGAGTTTAGTTAGCTACTTAATTTAAATTATGTTGCTGCTCTTTTAAGAATAATCTTTAATAGACATAATGATGAGGTAACACTATCCTATGTAACCTCAGCCTTCCAAACTAGGTAAATCCTATGGGTCAGGAAACAACACTAAACCTATTTATCATGTTTCTAATTTCACAGAAATTTTCTCGGCTTGTTTTATCATCTCAGATAGTTTCGTAGAAAGAATTGGTAGATTACAAACCCCAACTTTGTTTGTCTTTTTCCTATACTATGTTGGGATGCAGCTGACAGTATTTTACATGGAAGGACTGCCGATTTTAGTACTGAGTAATACTGGTAAAACTGTTTGTCAGAATTTCCGGTCAATAACTACCCGTAATGTCTGTCAAAATCTACAAATGTCAGCCAGGACCAATTGCTTAACATGTTTTCCGAGGCAGAAAGGTTTGGTACATTATACTGCCAAATAATCCTATATGGCACTAAATAATTACTAATCCCAATGCTGAGGGTGTAAGAACACCTAGTTTTCTATTCCTGTTCTTATTCTCCTTTTTCACCCTATTCAGATGCCTTTGATTTTGGCTTTATCTACTAATTATGCTGACGTAGGTACTAATTGCATAGTTGTGGTTTAGTTACCATTAAGTTAATAATGGCCAAATACTTTAAAGACTTTATACTATCGTTTAAATAATATTTACGCAAATTCTGATAAAGATGCTATTTTTAAAAAGTCCAAACATTACTTGAAACTATCGAAGAGAATAGGTATTCTAGTTTTATTAATATTTTTAAGAGAATTCTTTCATTAATACTTATGCTATCAATTCTGACTACTCTGGTGATGATTATTTTAAGCAATTTTCAGAGTAGTATTTAGGCCATGGAAATGATGGATAGACTCGGACTGTGTGAAGGATAATATAGCACGAAAGGAGGTGTCTGATGAGATGACAAGCAACATAGAAGTATGGAAGAAAAAGATAGGCTGAGCTGACCCACAATAAATTGGGATAAGGACAAGAGAATGATGAATTTAAGATCATGTTAGAATAGTAGATTCAGATTTATTTATTTGCCAACATACAAGTTTAAAATGATACAATAGCTGAAGGTTAGTATTTATAATTATAACTTACTAGCTGTCCCCGGCATGCGTTGCAATGCGCTTTTTACCTACCCTACCTATCTACCTACCTACCTACCCTATATACCCTACCTACACAACCCTACCCACCTACCCTACCTACACAACCCTACCCTACCTACCCTGCCCTACCAACCCTACCCTACCTACCCTAAGCTACCCTAAACCTTCCCTGGACTACGACAAACATTTTAAAACCTAAATCGGCCCAGCTGTTCTTGAGTTATAAAATAACAACGAAAAGTGGCATTGATTTTTATGTTAGAAGATAGAATATTAAACTTAAGTACGCCGTTTTACCATTGGCCTAGGTAGAAACTACAGAATGTCGTATTAATTAATTAATTTTAATTCCTATAAAGCTTTAAACAAATATATATGTTGAATAGCTTCTTATAATCTACATATTCTGTACCTACCTACATAATTTTGTCAGTACCAACAAATAGCCTTGAGTAATATTTACATTGGTCATAATGTGACTACAAATGTGACCCAAAATACTTAGATAACCATAATGTATTTTTCATGCTTTTCCATTTCCTGTATTACTTAAGTAATCATCATAAAATACCAATAGAGTACCTATAGAACTGAAACTACACATGACATAGGTTTTTTTAGGTTTCTCTACCCTAATTTCATCATACACTTGCAATTTTAATTTTGACAAGTCAGCAAGCAAGCACATTTTTTGATTTTGCAAAGTCATATATTTGGTTTTTGTAAGTTTCTCATTAATGGACTGTCTTCAATAGATTGCCTAAAAGTATGTACTTATCTTCACGCTTTTTACTTGTTTTTGTGAGCAGAACACATGGTAAATGCTATGAATTTCTTTATTGAAATTCAGAATAGGTCTAACTTCGTAGTTATGTTGTGTGACCTTTTGACCGCTACAATGCTACTGGCGTGTTAACAAGTAATGTAATGCATGTTCAAGTATCATGAATGAAATATGAATGAATGTAGTTTGTAAAGGCCTCAACATAGTTGAGAAAAGGCTAGGCAGATGATGAAGCCAGTACAGCCAGACACGCCACGACACGTAAGTGTGTTTCCGCCTTAATTCGTTTATAACTACTGGCTTCATCATCTGCCTAGCCTTTTCTCAACTATGTTGAGGTCGGCTACCAGTATAATCGAATGCAGTATCAGTATTTAGCATGGACTGTCTGCCTTTTTGCCGTCGACAACCCAGTAATTCAGTAAAACAATACCCCTTGGTAAGACTGACTGTCCGATTGTCGGGATTCTGACTAGTCGACACGACTGTCAAATATCTTCGTTGTGTCTAAAAGCCAAGAGTACTAGGCAGCCAGCTACTTTCGTTCTCTGTGTTAGACGATTTTTTTTTCTCTTAACACTTTTCTTCCGTTTTTAGTAGTATAGCGATCTTTAACGAAAAATTCTCCACAAGATTCAGAAAATAAACATAATTTGTCGGTCCAAAACCGTCGCGAGCCGGGCAGTAGCTCACCGGACATAAAACCGGTCTGATCGGAACATCCTCCCTTTTCAATTAAAAAATTATTTCCACAACTCTCGGAATTTCATGGTTGAAACGTTGTTTTTTTCGGTCAGTTACGTTCAAGATTTAATTGGTGTACCTCCTCGAAACAGGTTTTAAAATACATATATCCTATTTGACCCCGAAAAGTTCTTAAGCTAGCCACACACGCTAGGGTGTACCTGCGCAGGTAAACTGTACAGTTAAACCGGAGCGTGCATGTTGCAAAACTGTGCAGGTTTCCTCACCTGTACTGGTGACCCTATTTGACCCCGAAAAGTTCTTAAGCTAGCCACACACGCTAGGGTTTACCTGCGTAGGTAAACTGTACAGTTAAACCGGAGCGTGTAAGTTGCAAAACTGTGCAGGTTTCCTCACCTGTACTGGTGACCTGAAGCTATATGACATCTGTTCAGTTTACCTGCGCAGGTAAACCTGAGCGTGTGTGGCGGTCGCCTGTGCAGGCGTCTGTTGTCCGATTCTTGAGAGGAGGAGGACGTGCAGCTGTCCATAATTATTGTATAAAAGTCTTTCTCGTAAGCGGAACTCGGTCATGAACAGATATGTACACAAGTCTTGAGTTCAGTCTTTGGTGCGTGAAAAGAAAATATGATAAAAATAAAAGAGCGACAGTCTTTTCTACTAATGTAACTAAGAAGTACAGGTGCGCAGCATTTTTTATGTTCACAACAAAAACTACTATATTACTTGCTTAAATAAATCAAAGGAGAATGGACGTTTTAATAAACATGGTTGAATGTTGTATGGTTGGATCAAGTTCAACAAAGATCGCACAAGAATAGAGCTTTATACATAATTGTTTTTTAGTATGCCTACTGAGATCCTGGGCATTCTACCAGCCTTCGGATAGTCAAAACAAAATCCACAATAAAAAATGTAGTAAATTTAAATACAATATAAATTGGAACAGGGAGTACTTATATTCCTAATTTAAATTCAGATATGAAAAAAAATTGGCGCGAATTTAGGCATAATGTCGTCTACCGGTCTACGCAACTGCACCTGCGCAGGTAAACCTGTCACGTTTACCCTAGTGTGTATGGCTAGCTTTAGACGTAAAACTAGGTCAAATCCGACACCTCTGCCGACAACTTGGTCTAGGTCAAAACAGCCTATTGCAGTCCATTGCTGAACCAAGTCTCTCCCGAGTGGCACTACGACACTCAGTCAGCAACAAAATATATAAGTATACTCATAATATTATGAAGTTGTCCACGTGTTCAAGACGGTTATTGTCAAATTTTAAAATGAACGCGAGCGAAAGCGCGGGCAAAAGCTATCTAAAATAAATTGAAAAAGAAGCCAACATCCACTTCCAATAATGAACATTGCGAAGCCGGGGAAGACCCACAGTGTTGCCGTAATGAGACGACTTCCGTCGAACCGAGGGCCGTTTTAGTATTCTGTGACGAACAACTTTGTGTGCACTCAAGAATGATCAGTTGTGGCTTGTGGCGTGTGCCAGACATTCGGATTTTCCTTATGGAGTAATTATAACTTCAAATATTGATTTTATTCGCGTTGTTTCAAGGTTATTATTTTCTGTTATGTCCTACACTAGGAATTTCTCCTGTAATGTGGGAACATTTTAACTCACATACACAAACAGCAAGACGAAAAAGAAGCCAAAAGTCTGAAATCCAGTCTTACCAAGGGGTATCGTATTACCCAGTTACTGGGTGGTGGAGGTCAGATAAGCAGTCGCTTTATGTAAAATACTGGTACTTAGCTGCATCCGGTTAGACTGGAAACCGACCCCAAGTTAGTTTGGGAAAAGGCTAGGCAGATGATACACAAACAGCAAGACCCAGATCAACAACCTGTAAGATCTGTATGACCTTTGTTTGACCTTGTATGATCTTTGTTCCGTGCGGGGATCGAAGCCGAGACACGTAGCGCAGCAGCAAATCTCTCAACCACTGCGCCCACGCCAATCGGGCCAGCCGTCAAAAGGTTGAGTTGTTATAGACTCAAGGCGTATAGGTTTGACTATACAATTACCTACTGTGTTTTGATGAGTTTCTAATAAGTAGTGCACATTCTCATTCGTTAAGTCCAAGTTAATCTGGAGAAAGTAGCAGTAGAGAGAGTCCTTTGATTTTTGAAGTGAAACTTCTTATGCGACTTCCAACAAGTTTAACGCTACCATGGAGGGGGAATATTTTCTAAAACTCACTAAGAGATGGCAGTATTACAAGATTTATAACTACGTAATTCTACTATAAAGTACGCAAAATGGCGTGCAAACAGTCATGCATTCGACTCTAGGTGTGACCAGCCTTCGCTCAATTTCCATGAGTAGAATATCCTCGATAAACTAATGTAATAAAAATTATACAACAAGAAAACGACAAAATATTATTTAGAAGCTCAATAAAATAACGAGAGTGAATACGTGGCACTCGTACGCATGCGTGTACGGTGTAGTATTACGAAGTTTCATTTCTTCCGCGCGGAGGGACTCCACGCAGTATTTTTTTTCCTATGGTTGTGCGGTTGCGTATTTATTTTCGTCTGTTCGAAAAATAGATTTGGTAAAGCTTTTGCCTTTATAGGTTTCCTGCTCATTCATTATCGTGTTCAAAATAAGGACAACATTAACAAAGAGTCGCCTTATATATTCTTACCATTTTTGAGCCGCCTACCTTTTAGAAAATATTGATTTCTCATAACTAAAAGACAGACTTTAGACTTCTTTAAGATTCTGCTGTATTCTTTGAGGATCAGTCAAATAGGTACGGAAAAAAAACTTTAGTTTACTAACTTAAAATAAAAAGCCGTCTTCAAAAACACAAAACAGTGAAAAACAACTCATCAGAAGTCGGTGGCAAAAAAACTCGATCAACGAAACAAAAGTCACCGACTTCTGATTTTCACTGTTTTGTGTTTTTGAAGTCGGTTTTATATTATTACAAAAAAGTTTTATTTTTATTTTCTCTCTCTTTCTTCTTTCTTTCTTTGTAATAATAGTCTATACTATTCAAATATTCGCTTTGCGTTTGTTTTACATTGTTAACAATACATTACATGGTAATAGGCTTATTCCCAATAAAATGGAACATAACACACCCACCTAACTATCGAAATGTACTATACACATCGGTGTATCCCTCAGAGGATACAGGCGGGATGTTATGTTACGATATTGTGTTAACAATAAACATGTAAGCGATTGCAGCAATCATGACAGATTTGCCGTCTATTAGTTAATCATTCATTAATAAATCAATCAGATAATAAAATAATCAGATCTTCACCAAATTTAAACGCGACCACTGACTTAATACTTTTGATCATCAGCTCAGCAATCAGCATAATGCTTACCAGGCATAATGATTGTGTGTGCCTATAAAATTTGGAGAGTTCCTTCGAATTCTCCCGGATCCCATCATCATATCCTCAGTCTTGATGATCATTGGGACGTCAAATCAAATCAAAAATGTTTATTTGCAAGAATATGGTACAATAGGTGTTACAATATGGGTTCCAGCATATGCTGCCATTACATGGCGTACAAATATTTCTATAATATCTATAAATCGTGACTTATAATATTAATAACACTAATACATTATATTACTAATTATGAATTAATTTATTTAATATAATTTTATTGGAATAAATATATTATAATTTTTATGTGATTATAATAATGTTGAGTAATAAATGTGCACTTATAATTGTTGCATATGGTTGGATTTAGGCTATCTTTATTTTATTATCGTCATGGGTAGCATACGGTTTCTAACAATGCTCATAAAGTATGATGGTTACCCTTATTTTTTCTGGGATCCCATCCTCAGATCCTGACTTATACCTTCCATTATCAGCTTAGCAACATGAGATGATGATTACCAGGCACAAATATCTGAATAGCGTTAGAAAGTATATGAAAAACATTGCATGTGCCTTTAAAATTTGAGGGCTGCCCTCGATTTTCCTGGGATCTCATCATCAGATCCTGACTGGTGACAATGGGACCTCCTCAGGAGTATAGGCTTTCGAATAAAAAAGAATTTTGCAAACGGTCCATAATTGGCGGAGATATCGGTGAACATACCTAAAAAAAGTCTGTGTACTATCAGAGAATACCCACATTTTTTATGTATGTTGTTCTTTTTTTGAAGAGTTCCGTTGTCTGTCTCTGAAGCATCTCATCTTTATGAAATTTTAATGGGACCATTTCGGAATAAACCCTTTTGCAAAAAAAGAATTTAGCAAATCCGTCCATATATATGACGTTATGCGAAAACATACAAAAAAAACTACAAGCATCCGAATTGATAACCTCCTCCTTTTGGAAGTCGGTTAAAAATTGAGGACGTAGCTCCATAAAAATACTAAAGACAGTGTCCAGAGCCAACAGCCGATCCACAATTTGACCGTGAAACAATTAGTTTAGTTGTACTGAATTATCTTTTGATTTCCGGTAAATGCAGCCGTACCGCAACTGGTCACTACCGTTCCGTACCCAAAGGGTCAAACGGGACCCTATTAATGAGACTTCGCTGTCCGTCTGTCACCAGGCTGTATCTCATGAACCGGTATAGTTAGCGAATTGAAATTTCCACGGATTATGGATTTCTTTTGATGATATAACAACAAATACTAAAAACAGAATAAAATAAATATTTAAGGGGCTCCCATACAAAAAAGTGATTTTTTGTTCGGGTTTATAAATCGTGGTACGGACGGAACCCTTCGTGCGCGAGTCCGACTCGCACTTGGCCGGTTTTTAGGCGTAGTAGTAGTTACCTAGAACGCTATCAGAATCTCCACAGTTGGTTGTTACTGAACATACTTTTCAAAACTAATCTGTTAAGTGGTCGAACGATGTGTCAATTTGAACAGCTAACAGCTCTAAAGTAAACATATTGATTGATTGCTTATCGTAATGACGTTGATCGGAATGGGAATTAGAAAATACATTAAAAATTAATCGATTTGAAAGGAGAACGTTACTTTCTGCGATGGTCACGAAGATTCTCATTCGCTTTTCGATATTGGCTTGTGAGTAAGCTCACCAGCGCCTTACTAGCCTTGACTAAGGCATCCAAGAGTGGAGAGGACCTATAGTCTGCTGAAATACAGTATACAGATCATAACGTACACATCACGCCTGAAATCCCGAAAGGGTTTGGCAGAGGATATGTATTAGTTCACCCAAATTTTGCCTGTTATGTAGTCCCATGTAATAGGAATCGAGCCTATTGCCATCAACCGGCTACTAATTCGGACTCCGTAGCTGATACTGAGAGATGCCTGATGGAAGAACCCAATAACACATTGCCCGACCCGGGTATCGAACTCAGGATCTCAAGCTCAGCAGTCCCGCTTGCATCCACTAGACCAACGAGGCTTAAGCATAAAATGATACAGTGATATGACTAGGAAAGGGATAGAAGAAGCTGAGATACCGATTGACAGAGATTTTGATAGAAAAAGACATGACGCGCCCACTTGAAGCAGATAGAGATAAGGGCCAGAGGATGATGATAGATTATTGTATGTTCCAGAAACTGCCAACATATCGCTCTCGTTATGTTTGTCTACTAAGAACTCACAGAATTTGTGCAATTTAGTCAAGTCATCGCGTCCATGTTTTACGCACATCGGACTGTAACAAACATGAATCTGCGTCTGTATTTTATTTTGATCCGAAGGTCATTTACGTTTAGTACAAAAAACTCTATTGTTGGCAAATGCTGGTTGAAATACTAGTGTAGTTTTTTCATGACATCACACCGACTAGGGTTTTAGCACTAAAAAATTAAAGTTCAGTAAATTGGGACTGAGACTAGTGGTGGCCCATTGGTGGCAGCCCCGACTTACGGTTAGTAAGCCGTGGGTTCGAACCCAGGCAGGCGCATTATTTTGTGTAATTTAATTCATCACCGCTGCTCTCAAAACAGGGTGAAGGAAAACATCGTGAGGAAACCGGCATGTTCTAGAATTAAAAATTCGAAGACATGTGACATCTACCAAACCGCACTGGCACTTCGAGGATTACAGGCGTGAAGTTATGTTATGATGGACAATGATAGTTATGTCCATGAATGCCCAAGATGTTATTATGATAAGGCTAAAATTAGTCATGACGTCACAGTTCAAACTCGTTTAAAAATGGTAAAAATCGCTGGTAAAAACTCCAACTTGGGTTGCTACCCAAGTTGTGTTGTTGGAGTACCTGAAAGGGTACACAAAGTGTAATTCTATCTATGGTAACATTGATGTAAGAGCCAAAAATCTATTGGTAGGACAAGGACATAGACTGAGACTAATGGTCTAGGAAACGTCGCCTATTATAATGAAAGTCGTATATTATATGAGAAGCACATCATCACGGCTTTATCGCCAATCTCAGACAAGATGTAAGAAGTCCAATCTGAGTTTATACTAACAGGCGCCACTATGTTCTGATTGCAAACAAGTCCTATAGTTGAGACCGCGTATCGGCTTCCGGCAAGCGTACGTGAGACGCCCCCCATCTATATGGACATTTGGACAAACTACCTTAAAAACGTGTCTGTATCATACAGTTTTCGGAAGGCAGAGGATATGGTGTTGTAGGTGGGAGTTGGGACGCAGATTTGGAGAGGCTTTTGTCCAGCTGTGGTCTGTTTTATAGGCCAATTTGATTTATTTGTTCATGTGCTGCCTAACTTTTTTTCCAACTAAGTTGGGGTCGGCTTCCAGTATGGTTATACTGGAAGTCGACCCCATATTATGGTATTTAGCTGCAGGCGAATATTGGTACTCTTCATGGAAAGACTGCCTATCTGATCTCCACTGCCCAGTTAGTACTGGGTAATACGATACCTCTTGGTAAGACTAGCTGTCAGACTTTCCTATTGACTACCAGTAACTTTACAATGACAGCCACCAACGGGACAGGGACCAACGGCTTAATGTGCTTTCCGAGACACGAAAACTTGATATAATGGAACAAATGTTTGTAAGGCCTACAGATAGTTGTTCCGGGTCTGGCTGTTTGTGTATGTTAGTTTAAATGTTTGTAAACGCACCCACGATACAGGAGAAATTCCTAGTGTGGGGCAATGTTATTTAAAAAAAAAAAACACGGACCAACCTAGGCAAGCGTGGCTTAACCTGAAAGATTGACCCGAGCGACTGTTATTATTTAGCCAAGAGCTTGATTTACTTGTGCATTGTAAAAGTACCACTCCAAAACAGAAACTAATACTGTCCTCGTGCCCTCATAAATTCATACATAATCAATTCTAAAAAGATAACAGTGCACCCGCTAGCCACCTCGTAATACGCATCGGCATTTGAGCTGCGCACGCGTCGTTGGGTGAAATAGAAAGTTTCCCACACGTTCTCGGAATAACACGGGCAGACTAAACGGTGGGCGTACTGATAAATACATAAGGAAAAGTGTAAGAACATGTGCGGGAACTTCTGGTATTTAAATGTGAACAAAAGGCGCCTCATCAAATCGCCAGTACGATTTTGAGCAGCCTAACATTCTCATAAAATAAGACTACTGCTGATATGCAGCGTAACATAATATATGTAGTGTGGGATTGATTTTTTGAGCCAGTGTTGAACAGGAGTACGAGGTTTATGAAACCCGGTACAGAGGGTAAAAGTAAAGGAAACATTTTTTTTTGTTTGGAGAATAGTTTCACATTCAGCATTTAATAATGAAACGTAATAGGTACTGATTTCTGCCTTATAATTGCCAGATTACAATGGTTAAATTAGCTAAGCCTTGTCTAACGGAAATATTGAGATTTTAACTTACTATTTAATAACAAAAATAGTATGGGTATAATACATAGTAACATACGTATATAACGTACATACGTACGTGTCGAAGAGTAAATGTCGAATGAAGTTGTCTGCGAACCACTAAAATGGCGGATTACAACGTTCCGTCCCGTGAATTTACAAAGTCACGAGCCAGACTCTAATAGATGAGCTTTTGTTTATGCACATTACTCGCCAAAACATAATCTATCTCAGTAAGAAAATTGACTCAAACGGATTAGCTTTTGGCCTGGATATTTTCAAAGAAAATGCACGGACAAAACCTAGTACTGGATCATACGTATCCAGGAGAATTTGGATGCAAGAGCGAGCGAAGCGAGCTCTGGACTTGGGGCACCCCGACTCGGACAGGTTAGGTTCGAAGTTCGTGTTAGGTTACTGTAAACCCTGCTGACAGAAATAGGAGCCCTGCTAAGCGGGGCTACGTCGACTATGCTTTAATAAGCGAATATAAAATGTTTTGAGGTTAGGTTACAATAATTGGTTTTTCTCAAGAACGGTGCATTGCCTTTTAACGGGAGTGGTCCCAGGGGAGAAGGGGTAAACACTCCTCACCTTCCCTCCGCCTGCCAAAAAATTCTAGATTTTTACCAAAATAATAACAATTTCCGTGTAATTATCCGCCTATTATTGAAGCTAACGATCGGTAAATATCGGTATCAAATTGAATAGCATTTGTTGCTGCAATGTTAGAAGGAATTTGTCTAACAAAGTCTACGCGATTTCGGTCAATTTCTGTACTAGAATGGATTAGAATTTTGGCTTTTTTTAGAAGTTTTTGTCAAACAAAAGCTAAGCCAGTTCAGTTTGCACTTACACTCTAATAGCCTTTGTAAACACGCTTCCGTGCCATGTTAATTTTTTAATCAAACTACGCGATTTTTGCGAAAATCTTTTAAAATTACCGTTAAAAAAGTTCACAGTTTAATACCATTTCTTTATTTTTTAAATTAAAGAAAATATATCACTGGGTACCGTATTTCTTTTGTAAACTTAAAAAAACGCCCCCATTCACGCATTTTTTGTCAAATGATATTGACAACAGGAATAAAATGACTCGGTTTCCAAAATATTACTTATTGACTATGATTTCAAGATTCCGTTTAGATTTATATATGTATTCTTTCGTTTATTTACTATAATTTTGGTTAGGTTAGGCACGATGATTGATACTTGGAATTTGCCAGTACAAAACGGGCTGTACCTAGTGATGGTAAATTCCCGAGAATATTCTCCTTGCGAGAACTTTGCTGTTAAGTTCTCGAGAATATTCTTTTGGAAGGGAATTTACGAGAATTTAAAAATTGAATGACTCTTTTGTGTCGATCTAGTTTAAGAGTAATAGTTTTTAGTGTATTTGAAAGTTTTACGAAGTTTAAGTTATAATAATCTACTCCTTAACTTAAATTCTCAATAAATTCTCTTGAGCAAGAACATTCCCGAGAATATTTCCGAGAAAATTTTCATAAATTCTCTTAAAGTTCTTAAGGTATTAATGTTAAATTAGGATTTCTGTATTAAAACAAACTTTATGAGTTATACAAATCATCAGATTTAATATATTAAAAAAAAAAAAAAAAACATTATAAAAACGGTGTATGGTGTGGATAATAAAAAACAAAGTAAAAATCACAATCTTAACAATTCTTGAAATCAAATCAAATTGCTAATGCAGTAATGCTATTCGTCCATTGATAACGATTGATCCATGCCATCTAAGTTGATGTAGTCTGTTTCCACCAAGATTACTGGCTCATCCTCTACCTCTTCTTCAGATGTGCTCTCTTTAGATTCGTTGTCTAAATTCATTGTAAGCTCTTCTCCTTCGCTAGAAGCCAGTTGAGGCAGAGGCAGTTGGATTTGGTTCTTCAGACTCTTTCTTTAAACGTTGTGGTTAGTTCATAATTTTCCAATTGTGAGCAATCAGATAAATTTTGCCTGCGCTTTCAGTGTTGAATTTATTACGTTTTTGGTATGAATGTTTGAAAATGTGGAAAAAGAGCGTTCCACATAAACAAGTGCCACATTTATATTTAGACACTTCTTCGAACAATTGTTTTTTTTTTTTTTTTTTTCTTTATTTATTTAGGGACATTTATAACCGCAGTGCGTATGTCAGTCCCATCGTATCCTAAATACACGTTTATCATATCTGGGCCATGAACCTAAACAGACTCTTCGCATTATCGCCATTTGGTTGAGCCAGGATTTTATGGAATGTGCCTACTTCAAGTCTGTTCAGCCTCAAGACCCTAAACAAATCATTTCTCCCAGACTCATACCGAACACAGTCCATCAATAAGTGGTGTAAGTCTTCAACAACTCCACACTCCACACAGTTAGGCGAGTTCGTTTTCCTCATCATGAACGCGAACTTATTACATGGAATGTGTCCAGATCTGAGTCTATGAGCGGTAACAACTAATTTTCGACTTAAATTATTGAACAATTGTTGAACTGAAATACTGTGTCTTTCAGCCAAGCTAAGAACGAACTCCCATCCATGTTTTCACTTGATGTCATTGTTGTACCACGATTTTGCGGGTTTAATAATACCACAGCATAGTACATTGGCTTAAGCGCTGTAACTATTCTATTGCTGTATTTCTGTTTTAAATGATGGTCTGCTTCTTTGCCTAAAATTACGGAGCAGGATAGGCTTCTCTACCAGTTTTTTTAATTCGCCGAATTCCGTATGTACCAAATGGATAGAACAGTAATATCCTTCAAACTTTGTTACCCAACCTACGATATCTTTTAGTAAAACTTTTATTTTTTCAAATTTCGTCTACTCGTTTTCATTTAAAAGTATTTTTTTACATTTCTGTATACCTGGTGAGTTTAACGCCATATTTTGAAGAACAGATTAGCATTCCAATAGACTTTAAACGCAGTTCCCCATCTTATTGTCACTGGTAACTCTAATGATTTCGTACGAGTAACTCCCTTTTCCCATTCAATTGATTTAAAATCTTCTGACAGAATATGAAAACGCTGAATACACTATGGTTACTTGTTGGTTTTTTTTAATATATTGCCAATTATTAGATGCAACGTGTGAGCTAAGCAGCCAGCCCACTTCACATGGGGATATTTTCTTTCCAGCATCTTACCACATTTTACCATGTTGGTAGCATTACTAGCATTATCTGCTATAATCAGCATAATTTTATTGTGGCACATATGGTGTGATTTCAGCCCAACTTCAGGTAGAGCAGTCAGTTAATACAATTTTAAATTCTCGTAAATTCTCCGTCGAAAAGAATATTTCAGAATATTGCAGAATATTCTCGTACCGAGAACATTCTCCGTGGGAGAATATTCTCTCGACCCATCACTAGCTGTACCTGTTACTTTCCTATCTTATAGGTAAAGATTTTGATATACCACCTGAGAAAGTCCGGGAGTATTTTAGCCCCCCCGCAAAATATTCACCCCAGTTACTCTTTTATAATGTCCTGAACCATTCCTCACAGCCATCACTAATCACACACAATCTAACATACTACGATGTAACTAACTCCTTCAAGACATTCTAATTAGTAATAAACTAATAAAACGCACATAAACTGTGTTATCAAGTCTGGTATCGCTGCATGTGATAGCAGCATGATAAACTGCTCAGCAAGGTCGGATATGAGGTTCTGACTTTAACTGAAGGAGTGAAACTCTCTGCCTGCGTCTGTGTTTCCGAACGCTTACAACCCTAATCTCTTCAAAGTTAGAGTGAACAGGCTTCTTCTGGGTAAGCTCGTACCATCGTTGACTTGGTCTCTATCATCTCTGACCTAGAATAGAGTAAAGACCAAACAAATTGCAACTCTTACTACTCTAACTCTTACTTTAACTTTATACATTGCAACTCGTAAAAACAGAAAAACTGGCTCAGCATTGAATGTTCCCTCGTCTCCTGCTGAGCTAGATGGGCATTCCGAGTAGACTGAGTCCTAAAATTCTCTCCATTTTTGGTATTGTACACACTGCTGCACTCATTCTGTCACTCATTGCTGTCACACAGGCCTTCTCTCTGGACGTGCTCCACCACTCGGGGTCCGTGCGGATTGGTAGAAGTTGCATGAGTTCGAATTTTTGGTAACCTGACATGACCATTTAGGATTTCTCAACATCGCCTAAACCAAATTGGAGCCATCATCAAGTTCTACAGCATGTTTCTCTTTCTTTACAGCGACGCCAAAGATGTGGTGTTCAGGAATCCGCGCCAATCCTCAAGGTTCCTCCTGGCTGACTCCGGGGACGGATCCGAGGCTGACCTCCTCGGCACCACGCCTCCTCGCTCTAGGATCCGGGATAAAGAACGAGGCAGAAGGTAGGTCACACTAAAACATGGTTAATTAATGATTGATGAATGGTAGCTTCGCATATTATGGAACGTTAAAATCATCATTTGTCTAGCCTTTCTCAACAAAATGGGGTCCGCTTCTACCTTAATCGAATGCAGCTGAATATAGCTTGTATGTCACATAGAACGACTGCCTATGTAATATCCACAACCCAGCAACTGGGTAATTGACGGGTGTAAAGAATATACACATCAATTACTCAGTTACTGGGTGATATAAGACTAAAACATAACTCAATTCGCAAAATGTGGGGGTACTAATACACCTCAGCTCTGCCTAGCAGTAATGAACATATAACATCGCTAGATGTTATGTGTTTATTATTATGGCACACTAATTTTAGAGCTTTTACATTAAAAGAATTGGTACTTAGTTCGTTATTCTTTCATAATCCTCAATATATCGGGGCCAGTTTCCACCAATGCGTAGACAGATGTTTTGTAAACAAACAATAAAATAGCTTTATTGAATTGCTCGGGTGAGCAGAGAGGGCTTAGCTGTGTCCGAGACATCTCTCTTGCGGGACGCGGGCGGTTGTGCATGGAGACCATTTGTCATGATTAGGGCTAGGAAATCTAGCGACCATTCGCAACAGTTTGAACACTTACAATCGGTGCTAGAGAATCTCGTCCCGTATGCTACGCGAGATTCGCCTCGGTTTGCCCACAGCTTTAAGTTGAATGACCACGTAGTTTTTCCGCACGAAACAGGAGTGGAACTGGACCTGGATTAAGTTAGGTCGATAACATTCTTACGGTTTGGGCGAAGAACATCAGAAACGCAAAATGACAGATTAGCGAATAGTCAGGTGTTAGTAATTTGTCTGAAATGGTCAGAATAGTAAAATGACAGGTTCGCACAAAGACAAATTACCAAAATGACAGGTTCGCAATTTGACAGACGCGGAAAACGTCACAAACGTTGTATTATTGACAAACCGGAAAGTCTTGTTTTATTTTCCTTCCTTTTAGTTTTAATTAGTTTTGTTTTATTTTCCTTCCTTTTAGTTTTAATTAATTAAATGTAATTATTTATCAAGGAACAAGTCTCCGGGGACTTTCGACGAGGATGCTCTTGGCAACATCGAACTGGAAACATACATAACGCTACTTACATTCTCCTTTACTCCTTACGATTTTACTTTTAATTCTCCTTTTGCTTTGTCGACGTTCATACTCGTATATATCTAGAAGAGATCCATTAAATAATAAGTACTATATTGTTCTTTATTGAACAAGTATGAAGAATTAATGTGCGCGGCGGTAATTAGGTCAAATATTTAATTTTTTGCACACTGATCTTATTCATGATACCTTTTATCTTGGCTCTGCACCCACTTAACATCATTAGAAGATTTCATTGCGATTGTTTGTAATGGCAAAACAAAGACGACAATATTATCGCGAATGTCAAAAACATTTCTACAAAATATCTTAAGTGCCCGTTAGTTCACGATAATTACAAACAATCATAATCATAAATCTTTATTTGTCTCGACTTAAGAAATTACAGGTGACAGAAAGGTGGAGTAAGTAAGGAGGTTCAGATCACCTCTCCGGCTTAAATATTTAAGTCAAGAAATGCCTGTTACTTACTGCACAAGATAATGTTGCTAGTGCCATAACTTGCCAATAGCTGTTCTTTTCTCTCTGAAATGATTCTGGAAAAAAACCTGTTGTTTGTATTATAAATCGTACACCGCAGATAATAGTTCCGCCAACAAGAATTTAATATTGTTACAATGAATGCAAGATAGCGTTATCTCCGTTGTACTCTACTACGCATTGCCAAGACTTGGTAACAGAGCACTGATAAGTAGATTTAATATTTTTACCGATTCTACTTACTTAACTCTCTAACGTTCATAAATAGAATATCAATACCAATTAAAAATGTTGAATGGTTGGTAAGTGTGACGTCAATCCGTATCTAAAGGGGAGTTGAGTTAAGGTTTTTTGTTGGGACTCCCTTTTCTTGTTAATTTCCTTTCATTGTCGTTGCCTTTTAATAGCTACACGTTATTATTGTTTTCAAGTTTTTCCTTAGCCTGGTCTTTCAGAGTCTTTAGCGAAGGTCTGCGTCCACTTCTTCCATGTTTCGCAAGTCTCTGCGTCCTCTTTGCAGTTTTGATGGATTCTATACAATTCGTCCTGCCTTTTCCTTTGTGGCCTGCTGTTACTCCACCTCTTTGTCTTAGGGCATCTCGTTATCAGCATAAATTTAAACATTCCTTATTCTTTAATGTCTAGAACTTGTTTGTTTTGAATAAATATATAATTATTATAAAAGAATTCCATCATATCTCTGCAGATAGTACATCATCATTCATCATTAATTAGCATGTATCATGTATGTATGATCAACTGGTAACATAGCTAGCTCGGGTCCACGTGTGTCGTCACGCGGGGAGCGGGCGTCGGGTGGGGGCGGAAGGCAGGGTCAAGTGGCGCGCCTAATATTTTACATAACCTCTCAGCTCAGACAGTATTGTTACGTCGGCTGTCGGCTGCTTTACGAGAACATTCTGATTCTAGGATTACGATCGAGTCTAGAATGATCCTTGCCTACTGTTTGGACTGGGTTTAAGTATGTTTGTGAGAGACTAGTGAGTAGTGATCGTTTGTGCGCTTTGTGAGTGAGAATTTGTGGTTTTATGATTTATTTCGATGATTGACGAGGACAGGTATTGTGCTTTTTAAGCTATTCCTTATTTGTGGACTTTTGTTTTGTTTTCAAGTAGGTTAGCGGTCTGTTTGGTAGTACATAATTATGCAGCATCTATGTTTTCTGAGTAGTTATTGTACAAATCCTATTTTGAAATTGTTTATATATGTCCCAGCGTCCTCTTTTGCAACCGGCCTTGGGCAGCCCACTGCCCCGCTGTTGTTGTGGTCGTTTTCAAACTCCTGTTACCAAATAAATGTGCATTTAATTATGGATGTTGATGTTCAGCGTACGCAAAGTGACCATTGCAATATTTTGCTTTATCATTTTTGGACCTGGAAATGTCACGGTTATCATTGTTTGCTCTTCCGTGTATATTATTTTTGACGATATTTTATTCGGTGTCTGACGTCTGTGCGTCAAATATTCTGAGTTTTAAAACAAGTGAGTTTTTCGATAACAACCGTATCTAATAAAAATACAATGTGCGAGTGACGCAGGAGATTAGATTGTTAACAAAAATATTTGCTGAAGACCTTTCTGATGCTGTTTCTAAACAAGTGAGAGATAATATGAAGGTTTCTTCTACAATACTAGGTATGCAGATTGGTTGCGGAAAGAAGCTTGCCTTTAAATGCAAGTCATACCGACTTGCATTTAAAGGCAAGGTTCTTCAAAGATGCATGACCTAATTCCGGCTAGCCCGTTTCATCATCGGACTACCAGACGTACGGCGATGCGCCATCGATACATGATGGACATCCCACCTATACGCACTAAGCGTTTTGGGAATACTTTAATTATGCGTACCGCTAAGGAGTGGAATTCCCTGCCGGAGTCTGTTTCCCGATAGCTACAATCTGGGGGTCTTTAAGTCAAGAGTGAATAGGTTTCTTCTAGGCAAGCGTGCTTCGCCGTCGACCACATCATCGCTTACCATAAGGTGAGATAGTGGTCAAGCGCGAGCCTATTGATAATAAATAAAAAGATATATGTAGATTATCTTGACGAGAGCCAGACACGACTGATTTGTTTTGAGCAGAGTCCAAGGTTAGCCAAATCTGTATTAATTGTGCATTTGCGTAAGTGGTGGTTTTTCTTTTGCTACACTATTAGAGCCGACTTAGGACGAAGGAAGAGGTTATGTTTTCGGTACTTTTTAATAAACAGTGCTTTACAGCATAGCAGTGACAAACAAGTTCCATTTAGGACTATTTGCGTGAACAATGAACCCCTATTAAAAATCAATAGTTTATTTATGAAGTCCCTAGTCACGACTTGAGCTGGGAAGTGCTGTCTCACTCGTATGCTACTGTGAAACCGCGGCAACAGCTAGTCAAGGTTAAAAAAACTACTAGGTACGCACGACGACAAGTCAGTTATGCAAAACCAAATTAAGCTGATCTTTCATTGTACGGGAAGCTACTCAAGCTACTAATACAAAGCGAGGTCATGTTATACTGGACATGTATAACTTGAGATGTCGCCGTGTGTACTTATATGTTCCCTGTTTATGACAGCCACGCCGAGGTGAAACAAAAGACAATGCATCGAAACCAAAATCGGCGTAGCGAGACTGATTCGTTATAACTATCTCATGTTTGAATCCGAGTCACGAGCCTGTGTGCCTCTTATATGTATATGTTATATCATCCAAAACCGTTCAGCCGATAAACCTGATTTAATAACAAACAAACAATACAATACTATTGTATTGTTTGTTTGCCTTTATTCAACAATCTTACACATATTTAATGAACTTTAAACTTTACTTTTGGCACCAGTTTCGCGAAGATTTTCTTGCTTTCCAGCATAGGCCTCCCCTACTACAGCTTGCCACAGAGTCCGATTATGTGTTTTCCTTCTCCACATACTGCCTGCTGTTCCTTTAATGTCATCCTCCCACCTACGATGTTGTCTCCCTTTCTTCCTTTTGTACTGTCTTGGTTACCACTCGTTTACGTCCTTAGCCCATTTATCTTTTTTGGTCCTCATCATGTGTCCTGTCCATCTCCATTTTAGTTTTTTAATATAACAAACAAACACCCAATATTTAAAGTTACAAGCGTAAGTTGAACGGAATTGTAGGATTAAAAGGATACAAACCAAGTTATACTTTCTTCGAAGAATGATGATTCAGACCTTCCTTATATATAGTAAACAAATTATCATTATCATTGAGTGGACCATAGGTTGATAACATGTTATGATAAGCACTTTTTAGGATATGAGTCACCTCGCGCTTCGGAGGACACAGCTGATCTAGAAAGACTAAGTGGGCCACAGATAGGTTATAAATTATTCATTGATTCGGAATGGGCTGCGATTATGTTCGCGAAAATACCAAATTCGAGATACCTGATATCTTTAGATCCGTTTCGTTTCTTAAAACTTTTGTAGTTGATCTTGAAGGTGAGGCTTATCGTTTTCCTCTTGATTCCGTGTGGGTATTGCCGGTGGAAAACTCAGTAAAAAAATGTTACACGGCGTAGGTTTCATGATTGTATGAACCAGGGGTGGCGAACCATTAGGGATGAACGTGCCGTTTGTCTAAAGAAGTGAGATGTGCCGCCAAATAATTTTGACTTGATTGTTAGGAAAACTAAAGTCTTTATTCTCAAAACTTTATTTACTACCAAAAAATAAATTTTGGCACTGTATTGTATTAAAGGTTTCTGTTAAGTATACGTGTAACTTAAATGAAAGTAACATTAGTATGACTTTTGTGTTGCAGATTAGATGACAAATAACTTGAATTAGGGTTATAAGAGGTTACTTTTAGTAGAATGCATGGTAGCTAAGTGAATCTATAATGTTAATCATCTCTGAAAATAATGACCGCAGGCCATAGGAAGATGAAAATATGGTTAATATATCAATGGCGTGCCTAAAATATTGTGTCGTGTGCCACCAATGACACGTGTGTTATTGGTTCGCCATCCCTGGTTGTCATTTCGGTAGGGTTCATAATATGAAGCCTGCCGAAATGGGTCGCAGCATGTTTGCTCGGCAAACGATTAACAGTTGACTCTTCTGCTTCGTCTTGTCCATGATTCTTATAACAATTTCAAGTTTAATTAGCTTCGACCGGAACTCGGCCACATCGACAGTGTTGGTAAAGTGGCTCAAAGTGCAGTTGAAATTGCAGAAAGAGCAAAACAGGCAAAAATTAAACTTACGTTCGGTAACGTTCAAAAAGTGCTGATTACGGTTACTGACCCGTGGAACACCAAAGTGGTTCACCTAGGTGTTCCACGGTTAACTTTCCGTACCCTTGGTTCACCTAATGAGTGATCCATGGGTAATTTAAAAAACTAATGTACCCGTAGATCACCTAATTGGTGAACTAAGAATGATTATATTAAATAATGTACCCATGGTTCACCTAACTGGGAAACCTTCGGAAATAATGCTATACATAAAAAATGCTTTATTAATATACCAATTTAATTACAAATTAAACATCTTTGTGGAAATTATTACCACCAAACATATTACTAGCTTTTGCTAGCGGCTTCGCCCACTCATTCCAAAAATACAAACCTTTCCTCTTTATGATATTAGTGTAGATAAAGCTCTTAGATTAAATATAGCGAAAAACTGAATTACACTTCAGAACAATTAAAGTAATGAGAAAAAACTTAAAAAAGAAAAAAAATACTTAAAACTGGCTCAAACGCTTAATTCGCTTAATTAACAGCGACGGCACGGTTGGCACAGTGGTTGAGCAATCGACTGCTGCACTGCGTGTCGCGGGTTCGATCCCCGCACGGAACAAATATTTGTATGACCTACACATAGTTGTTCCGGGTCTGGCTGTTTGTGTATGTGAGTTTAAATGTTTGTAAACGCACCCACGTTACAGGAGAAATTCCTAGTGTGGGGCAATGTTTTAAAGAATAAATAAAAAAACTACGTAGCTTTTCTAATGCACTCTCTATAGTGGTTTCCTTACTAATTGCGTTTGTATATTGAGGATATACTTAGTTATCGTTTTCGATTGATATTTTTCTTTTTTTACATGGAATTTTATCAACATGTGCAACTGAAATAGAGTTTAAAAAAAAATACAGTCGTAATAACGTCACCGTATTTTTGTATAATGCACGGTTTAATTTGGCATTGAATCCCTCCGAGACATTATTTGTGCGGTGGTTTTGTCCAAATACACATAGAGTCAGCTCACACCGAGACGCGACGCTGCGCGCACTTGTGAGAATTCAGAATATGTTGCGCAACGTATTCTGAATTCTCACAACGAAATGTGTATCTTTTCGTGTAGAAAATAAAGTTGTATTTTGAATCGCTCTTTAAAAGTGTGCGCGCAGCGTCGCGCCGCGTCGCGTCTCGGTCGGAGCTGACCCTTAATGTTTTAATACAATCATTTTGAAACCAAAAACGATTTATGTAATTTATAAATTTTGACATCGAAGCATTGTACTGGTCACATTCAGAAACTAAATATTTCCAGCCATCTAAAATAAATTCAGTTCAGTTCAGCCGTTTCGGAGGAGTTTGGTAACAAACACCGCGACACGAGAATTTTATATATAGATAAAAATAAATTGTACAGCCAGGGCTACCTGTGAGTAATACAATAGACTAATATTCAGAAGCACGGGGTACAGATAGTTAACGGTGAAACACCTTGGTGAACCAGGGGTACAGAAAATTAACCGTGGAACACCATCGAACACCTAGGTGAACCAGGGGTACAGAAAGTTAACCGTGGAACACCTAGGTGAACCACTTAGGTGTTCCATGGGTCAGTAACCCTGATTACCAGCTTAATTTGAATAAATGACTTTTGATTTGATTCGATTTACACTATCACTAACGGGAAATCTTCCGTGATTAATAACGAAAAAGGGAGACAGGGGGAAACAGGATATAAGTGATAGTGTATGTTTAGTTATATAAACACAAAAAACTAAATAAACCTTGGTTACGAACGTACGTCGAAACTTTACATTCGTCGTTACACTCGCGCGTTATATGAAACATTAAAAAAAACCATCGCATCAAGTTGAAAAAGTTCATTTAGCTTTGGATTTTTCTCGAGTCTTTATTAGAACAATTGCCTCTTTGTTTACTTTCTTTAGTACTTTTAATAATTTGTAGTGCCAGAAAGCCGCTTGTATTTCGGGAGACACAGGGCATCCTCGATCATCTCTGGTTTCATCTTCTCTTATTAGGTACCTCTATATTCATTGCATAACGTTTATTAAACCTATACTTTTGCCTGAAATCTTCATCGGATAATTCCACGAAGGGGTTGACCCGAACACGATTTCTGTTGTGTCGGCGTGGCGTTTCGAACAACTCAGCAGCTTCAATGAATATTGAAGCTTATTATCAATTAAATCGACCATGTTAATATCCATTTTCGAGATAAAAACAACACAACACAATGAAAACGATGATTTAACCTAAATCGTTAAACTAGGGGTCGCCGAGGTTTAGCGTTAGACCATGAAATAGTCTATGGTTTATCGCAAAACTACGATTTGTTATACCATTTTTGTTTAGACCGTAGTTTATGGAAGTTAAAACCAGGGTCTTAGTTAAAACCCTTTTTTTGATAAGACGATGAAAATTTAAAACTGTGTCAGGTAGACATTGTGATGTGATGAGGGTCCGTAGACGCACTTGTGTTGACAATTTGTTGTAAACTGCCGTAGAGGTGCTCAAGTACAGGCTTCAAAACGGCCTTGAATGATTTTGGCATAATCACCACGCCTGGCATAGAAATGTCTCGTCACAATGCCGATATTGTTTTGAGTCTATGGTTATGTATTTTGACATGTCACCTCTTCATTTGTGTGAGTCGCCTTTGACGTCAGCTATGGTTACAAAGCAGTTACGAGCAGGTGGCTCCTAAGTTTGCATACACAAAATAAATAATGTTAGACTGCATTTAACATTCATCTTTCCTTTATGAGCGGTTTGCGTGCATAGAAGTTTATCGCTGATAAGATCAGAACAACTCCAAGTTGCAGAAGTGTTCAAACTTTTTCGACTCGTTCAGTTGATCTCAAGTCGGAGGTAATATTTCGAGCCTAAACTGGCCTAGCGTAGTATAGAGTTTCAATACGCTATGAGGCCAGCCTATAATGGAGTTGTAAGTGCTGTAACCACTGATGGGCACCGTATATATTTTGTAGAGCCATTTTGGTCTGAGGAGCTTGTCCGGGATAGCCACACCTTTTTCTCATGCTAAGCAGTATACTGTCTCTGTAGCCTAGTTCTGTTGAAAGTTGTATGTGCTAGTGTAATTCGGAGCTCGTAAAACATTTCAGCGTTGGTAAGATATTAATTAACGCTCGTGCAATGGCTCTGGAGATGCAGCCTTGACCACTTGCCCTCTGTTGGTTTTTCTCTTCGTTTATTTGCAATCAGCCCTAAGGTTATGAGCAAATCTGTTCTAAGATGCTGTCATGCGCAGTGGCTTCCCTTTGGAAGCTACTCATCTGCTGCCCAGAGCTACTTCCGGTCTTCTAGCTCTAGGATATGATGACGTTTTAGTCGTCTCACATACTGGTCCATGGTGAGTTGGCGAGCAAGTTCGTTAGGGTGATGGATTAACCGCTCTTTGTATTTAGCTGCCAGACTCCGAATTTCCTCTTTGATTGTTCTCATTTGAAGGTGCTCGTGAACTTCATTGTTGGTTATGTACCATGGTACCTTCGCAATTGTTCTCAGAATCTTGTTCTGTTGGCGCTGGAGTATATTTATGTTGGAATCGCTTGCACTGCCCCATAGTTGCAGGCCATATGTCCAAATGGGCTTTAAGATGGCTTTATATATAAGCAGTTTGTTGTCCAAAGAGAGTCTCGAGTTCCTTCCTAGCATCCAGTAAAGGCTGTTGTATTTTAGCTGAAGCTCCTGCTTTTTCCTTTTGATGTGGTGCCTCCAGGTTAGTCTACGATCAATGTGTAAGCCAAGATATCTGACATGGTCACTGTGGGGTAGTACATTGGCCCAACTTTACAGGCGGGCAGTCTCCTATTTTGAGAGTGAATGTCACCTGTACTGACTTTGCAGCACTAGCCTTTATTTTCCATTTTTGGAGCCATTCGTTTACTTTGTTAAGGCCCTTCTGCAAGTTCTCTGATGCCAGTCTTGGATCTTTATTACTTGCTAATATAGCGGTGTCGTCTGCGAATGTTGCTGTAGTTATTCCTGGCGTTAGTGGTAAGTCAGCAGTGTACAATGTGTAGAGCATGGGACCGAGAACGGATCCTTGTGGCACCCCGGCGTCTATCTCTCGGAACTCAGAAATGGCGTCACCTTCTTTCACATAAAATATGCGATCCTCGAGGTAAGATTTGAGAATTGCAAAGTATGAATGGGAAATATTCAGCTTGATCTTACATAGTAGGCCTTTGAGCCAGACCTTGTCAAACGCCTGCTGGATATCTAAAAACGCTGAGGAGCAGTATTCCCTTTGTTCCAAGGACTTTCTTTTGGCGTCGCATACTCTGTGGGCTTGTTCCACTGTGCCATGGCGTTCTCTAAAGCCGAATTGATGGTCTGGTATCACTTTGCGCTCCAAGAGGCTTGGTATAATTCTGCGAAGTATTATCTTCTCCAGTACCTTGGATAGAGTAGGCAACAGACTGATTGGTCGATAGGATGTTTTTTCAGTATTTAATTTGCCAGCCTTGTGAATCATGATGATTTCCGAGACTTTCCACGCACTCGGAAAGTACCCTATTCGTAGCATAGCGTTGAAGATGATGGTGATGAACACAATAGCCTTTCTCGGTAGTTCCAGCAATACTTCTTTAGTTATCAGGTCGTAACCTGGTGCCTTTCTATTGTCCATCCGTTTGATCGTTTACCCTAAAAAAGTAATTGACCATTTATAGGCCAGCCATAATCCAATCCAATCCAGCCAGGACCTTGTGGCTAAACAATATCAGCCGCACGGGTCGATCTTTAAGGTTAAGCCGTGCTTGCCGAGAATGGTCCGTGGACCATAATTACATACCGAGCCGTTGATCCCGGCTGTCATTTGTAGATATTTGACAGTCTTTACGAGTAGTCAGATGCCAAAAGTCTGACATCCAGTCTTACCAAGGGGTATCGTATTACCCAATTACTGGGTTGTGGAGGTTAGATAGGCAGTCGCTTCATGTAAAATAGAGATACTCAGCTGCATCCGGTTAGACTGGAACACGACCCCAAGATAATTTGGGAAAAAGCTAGGCAGATGATGAGGCCAACCGTAATCTTCACTAAATACATGTTGGTGAGTAATTCATGTACTTAAGTCAACAATGACCCGCTAAAAGTATACCTACTGAATTACTGCAAGGTCATGTCTTGCATAGTGACAAACTGCCAATGATAGTTGTTACCGTGCGTCAAAATGTTTCACCATTATTATATAATTTTCAATCATATTGCGTTATGTGATGACACGTCATTTACCTATATAAACGTGGGTTGTGAAAGTAAATATTTGTTTAGATAATTTTATGTCCTCAATAGTATATGACAGCCTTTTTGGTTTCTAGATAAGGATCATGCATGAATGATATCGTAATTTATCTTCGATACGCTTGGTTTGGGTTAGGAGCTCGTGGCTAAATATTAACAGCCGCACGGGTCGATCTTTAAGGTTAACCTTGCTTTGTCCGTGGATGGGTGACCATAATTGTTTCCTCCGTGCCTCGGAAAGCACGTTAAGCCGTTGGTCCCGGCTGTCATTTGTAGATCTTTGACAGTAGTTACGAGTAGTCAGTAGCCAAAAAGTCTGACATCCAGTCTTACCAAGGGGTATAGTATTACCCAGTTACTGGGTTGTGGAGGTCAGATAGGCAGTCGCTTCATGTAAAATACTGGTACTTAGCTGCATCCGGTTAGACTGGAAACCGACCCCAAGGTAGTTCGGGAAAAGGCTAGGCAGATGATGATGACGCTTGGTTTGGGTTGAATGTATTCCCCAGTCGGTTTATTGGCTGAAAGAGATTACCCCAGTCATCGTCATTCTCCTGCCATTATCCTGAGCCTATATTGTCTCCTTCTATGACACAGAACAGGCCTCTTCTCTATGAGATAAAGTGATCTATTATCAACCACGCACGCCTAGTGCGGGTTGGTGGATATCACAAACGTCTTCGATTTTTGGTTCTAGTTCATGGCGGTTTCCGCACGACGTTTTTCTTTTTTTAAAGAAACCAGTCTTGTGCTCTTATTTTGGTTCGATGGAGAAAACCTTATTCCATTGACCACAGCTCTATCAGCCGACTCTTTTAGTATTCACAGATTGAAGCGGAAGGGTTAATATTCTGTTGTAAATCAGGCTAACGGACCAACCCGCACTGGGCCCGCGTGGTGTATTACAGCCCGCTCCCTCTCATAGAGAGGAGGCCTGTGTTCCAGCAGTGGGAACATTATAGGCTGATGATGATGATCTAGAAAAATAATTCGGTGTCCTCCGGGACAGGGTCCTAGGGGATCAGGGTACTCAGGGAATAACCCATTCTATTGCAGTCGGCGCAGCATTTCTTCCATGCTCCTCCACTACTCGTCATCTCATCAAACCATATCATTTATTTTATTGAAATATCATCCTTCACACAGTCCATTCATAAAACAAACTTCCCTCACGACACTCTCCTCATTCCTCCGCATCACATGCCCATACCACGACAACGATAAATATATCCATACTCCGATATGTATTGCGTTATTATATAAATACCTTGGAGTAATTATAAATACCGTATGATCATAGTCCATTCACAACAATTTAAAAGATCGTTGCCTTGATGACGATATGCTATCAGCGTTGATCGCTACTATTAAAATATTACAGTTATCAATTATCATAAACCTGATTTATTCAAAGAAAACCAGCAGCAGTTTACCTCATTCATTGGTTAGTGGGTTTTTGTCGAGAATTTCTCAGTATCACCTGTATTTTGTTGTTTTAGATTTTGGCTGATACCCGTGTCAGACCCTATCTAATGAATAGTTGAAAAGAGTAAGCATCATCATCATTCTCTATGCCCAAATCCCAATTTATTTGGGGTCGGCGCAGCATGTCTTCTTCTTCCATACTTCTCTATTGCTTGTCATCTCATGAGACACCTCCTTTCTTGCCATATCATCCTTCACACAGTCCATCCATCGTTTCTCTGGTCTTTCTCTACTCCTGCAACCATCCAAGTTCATACTCAAAACTTTCCTCACGACGTTTTCCTCATTCCTCCGCATCACATGCCCATACCACGACAACCGATTACCACACATCTTTTCAGTCACCGGCGTCACTTTCAGACTGCCCCTTTTGTACTCATTTCTTATTTTATCCATTCCCGTAACACCACACATCCCCCTTAGCATTCAAAAACACTCTTGCACTCTTAGCACTCTTGAAAAGAGTAAGCATAGTCAGCATAAAAACACAATTACACCTGTAATTACCAAAAGATAGGCCAAAAAGATAGGCGTCTGCCTATCTTTTTGGGATTACAGGTTATACCTACACGTCTGTGTAGGTATACACCTAGTATGTAGGAACATCCAAATTTAATAGAGGACATCAGCGCATGGAATGGAATAGGGACGAGCCTATTGAAATCAACCAGTCACACGTCCTAGCTTTCGAGCTGCTATTGAAAATTCCTGTTTGTGTGTAAATAAATTAAAATTACTGATGTAATTTCGATAATATTCTGGTAGACTAAGTATTATCAGTGGGATTACGAATAGTGATTAGGTCGAATGATTATTTACTTAAAAATCCCAAAACTGTTTATTCGTGTAATTTATTTCTATCTCTTTGACTATATCTTTACTTGGTATTGTATGTACTATTAAAATGACTTTAAGTATGTATAAGTGTGAATGTTTGATAGTACAATATTCTGTTTGTATTGCAAGTTTCAAGAACCGTTTATTATTGTTGAAGGAATGTGATTACCATTAAATCGTTTTTATTGATAACTAGCTGTCCCGCGCAACTTCGGCTGCGTCACATTTTTCATTGCTGCTCCGCTCCTTTTGGTCGTAGCGTGATGATATATAGCCTATGTCCTTCCCCAGGTTGAAATCTATCTCCTTGCCAAGTTTCATTAAGATCCGATCAGCCGTTTAGTCGTGAAAAGGTAACAAACAAACGAGAGTGACTTTCGCATTTATAATATTAGTATGGATTCATACATGTTTGATAGGCCCTTGAATTGTAATCAATCAATGACGCTTATCTGCGCATTTTGGGCGCTTAGGAGTATTTTATAGTGAAGAGTAATAAAGTGAAGTGGTTTTCATTCAAAAATATGCTTGAACGAGTTATGTAACCCCCAGCACGATGATGATGATGATGATGATGTGAAATATTTAGTCACATCAGTAAATCTTGGTAAGTAAGTAGTACAAAAACTTTGCGAGTGCCCTGCCTCAGTGCACAGTGCGGTTCGCGCGAGGAACATACACCTTTTGACAAGTAATTAGCAGAATTTTAAAGCTTTGGGAATAGGCTCGCCCTGAATACATGAGACTAAAATATAACTGGCGAAGCGTGTATTAATTCAACTCTGCCTAACCCTTTCGGGATTTGCGTGTTGTTATGTTATTTAGATAAATCGTCTTTATGAATAATAAATAATGCGAGGAAGTCGATAATCATTACTTACCAATGTAAAATGAATTCTATGTATTTGCCCTACCTACTTATTTATGTATGGGAACACCTACCTAAATTCGTTACTCAAGACATATATTTCGTTGCTTTATAATCATTTTTGTCCTTGGGCTAGTCTCAAATTAATAAAATTATAATGTATGTGACGACAATGACAGTGTCCAATTGTAAAGTATTAACTATTTATTCATCTTCAAAAACGTTGTTTGAGTATAAAGATTTCAAGTTTAATAAAGAAAAATAGATTATTTCTACTAACTTGAGGAAAATAATTGTAATCTCAGTCTTGAACTATAGTTGCTATAATTATCTCCACTATTCTATCGTATGTTCAAAGAGGAGGAAGTACCAGTTCTGAACTGATTTATTTATATGAAAATGTACCTACCCCTAATTTTAGCAGTACCTACCTACCAAGACATAAAACTTGGGAAGGTTTGATTTATTCGCATTTTTTTTAAACTATCCCTCATTGAAAGGTATCCATGTGCAAGTTTAAAAGAATTCTACATTCTTTATCATGTTATCAATATCTGGCAATATTACCCTACATCTCACACAATCGCTTATCTGCGAAGTCGCGTGTCGCTGCGATAATGACTGAAACATGTTGGTTGCTGTCGCTACGTCAGTGTGCTCAAACCGTCTTGTTGGTGTGGAACCAAAGACCATACTTCCACATCTCTTCCAGAAGAGATGTGGAAGTATGGTCGCATGTAATTCGCTGAAATTATGTAAGTCGCTGAAGCGACTACTGAGCATAGGTCTTGGGTTCGATTCCCAGGTTGTAATGAGGTTGTAATGGGTGTAATGAGGTACACCTCTGCTTAACCCTTCGAGAATTACAGGCGTGGTGAGCATGTTTAAATACCTTCTAGTCAGAAGACTTGTCTTGTCTTGTTACACATGATTGAAAAGTGGAATTAGAGTAGAAACTCTAATTCCACTTTTCAATCATGTGTAACAAAAAAAGAAGAAGAACTTTTTTTGTTCATAAATCTTTTCTAGAACTTTCGCAAGCTATAAACTATCCATAATTTATGATAGGAAGGAAATATTAACTGACGCCCACCGATCTCAGCCTAGTCGTGACGTATGCAGTTTTTCTCGTTATCTTGTATATCTATCCGAATATAGCATTATTTCAGCCACTCATTACTCGCGTGTGTATCGTAATCGACTGGTTTTAGCGAACCCATTCAAGTGCAGACTCTGATAGAGTGTAGACTTGTCTGACTTCGTAAACTCTGCTCCGGTTTGCGTACGAACCGTCTGCTTTTAAATAAGGATTGAATCTGAAATGAATTCGAACAGTATTTGTTAGTTTCATTTACGTCACAGTGGAACCCTATTGCTGATCCTGGTAGGGTAATATTTCCTTTCCGAGTTTTGGTTTTCAGTGATTATTTTAAAAATATGTAGAACATGATGTGTTTTTACCAATAAAAATTTATACACGATGTTTGTGTGAAACGGATAAAAACAATTAACTAAAAAAGGATTGTGTGGTTTTATGAAACCACGGTAAAAGTGAATTTTTTTTCACACTCTAAAAAATTTTGGGAGCGCCTTTCACTGTATCCCTACTCCGCGGCCGACCGTCACGCGACATGCAACACACAGACGAAAAAGTTTGAGACGATGTAATAAAAGTTTCACTTTAAAAACATTAAACACATTAAAATAATAAAATAGAATTAAAACTATTTGTTAATATGTTTGTTTGTATGATGGATGATTCAAACGCAACAACAAACAATGTCTATGAAAACTTCATGGAAATTGTTCTACCTCTTCTAATACAATTTGGCGCACAAATAGGCTGAATTTAAATTCATTCCTAAAAAACAAAGATGATTAGATGTTTTAACATAGGCAATTGAAAAACTTCCGAAATCATGGCCAATGTCTTGATAGAAGAAAATAATTTGAACTTGTAAAATACTAAATTAATTGTATATTCGTTTCAGAAACCACCTGGATGCTACGCCAGGCTTCCAGCGACTGCTACGAGAGAAAAAAGACGTTGTAGATCACCCGACATACGACCAGACCACGGGCAGTAAGTATTTTAATATATACAGACACATATCTGTAAATGTGTCAGTAACATGTATAATAGTATAAACTCACGCCTTTTTTAACCCCCGACCAAAAAAGAGGGGTGTTATAAGTTTGACGTGTGTATCTGTGTGTCTGTCTGTGGCATCGTAGCTCCTAAACGGATGAACCGATTTTGATGAAATTGATTTCGTTTGAATGTTAGATGTTTCGAGAAAATCTGCTCAGCCGTTTGAAGGTCATCACCTCTTTTCTAGTTGAAGGGAAATTAACAATTTCCACAGGTCTGGTCGATTTGAAATCTTGTCACTTGTCACCATGGGCATCGCAAGGGGGGGTGGCTGCCTCGTCCACGTTCATACAACTGATCACACTCGCACGCCGGTTGCAAGTCCTGTGCACCTGACCTAATTATTGGTTTATTATGGCTCATGAATACAGCCCTCTCCCTCTCAAAGAGAGGAGGCCTGACTCCCAGCTTTCGGAACATTATAGGCTGATCATGTTTATGCTAATGATTCGTTTCATAAGTGTTTTAATTAGTGGTTTGCGTTCCATAGTTTATTTTTGATTATATTGCGCTTTTGTTCCACTTAAATCACTTAGTTAATATGTTCTGTGATCCTTTAATGTCAAGTCAAGTCGGCAACGTTCGGTATCTTATATTTTCGTTTTAGATCTGTTATTTTCGATCAATCAAGTCGCATGTCCACTACTAGTGGCGTGCCTAGGGTTCAAGAATAATGCAAGCCCCTAGGGTAAGCGGACTGTTCAGAAACCCTAACATCATGGAGAGTCGTACTTAATAAGGGCAAACTAAGCTTTTAGGCTTGTTGAAAAGTACCGTCACCATCCACTACTGCATATAGGCCCGTCCCAAGATGTGCCACAACACGGTTATTGTGGTTCTCCCTACCGCCTTCCTCCATCCAACCTACCAGGCGCCACGTAATTTCGCAAATAACATATTTTTTTCTCAATTTGCAGTGCCAGACCGCCTAAAGAAGCGAAGCAGCCTGAAGCTGCTTCGCTCCCGCGCTCGAGACAGCAAACAGGACATGACGCATGATGTTCGGGCCGACTCGCTCCCCTCGCCCAACCCCATGGCGGCTGTGCCCACATTAGTAAGTGTATATTCTTAAGAACCTGGTTATGAAGGAGTGTAACCTCCCCTTTAGAAATAAAAACCTTGAGAAAGGTAAGCATAGTCTATCGTAGATCCAACAATAAACAACCGCTTGCCAGGTGTGATGATCAGCACAATTCACAAGTGCCTGTAATCATGGCAATCATGGTCTATTTCAGAATAAGGTTCAAATTAGTTCGAGAATCAGCTTACTAAGGTTCATTTAAAAGGCAGCCCCTGTAAACCCACCCCTTTGCCATCTATACAAATAAATAAAATTGAAGTGTCTTTGTATGTAATTTCGAAATAACAGGATTTTACTGAATGCATATAAAAGTATATGATACGACACATAAAACAAAAAAAAAAAAAACTTTTTTTTCTGTCTGTTTGTTGCCCGACAATCTCCGAAAATCCGAATCTCCTTTACTAAGAGATAGCTTATATTATAAGGAGTAACTTAGCTGCTTTTAATTTAGAAAAAGGGTACAGTTGCTTGAAAAAAAAATTTAACCCTTGAAATTTTTATCACAATCCGATTCAAAAATTGTCATATTTCTATTAGGACCTTCGTTTGCGTGCAACAACTGTTCCTCTAATGTAAATGCAAGTACTATGCATACATTTTGCTAGTAGTAAGATTCACGTTAGACCACTAGAGAGTCGAGTCAGTAAAGTTCACCGGGCCAACGAGACAGCGATCTTTTCCTGGTCCATGAACCACATTAGGTTTAGGACGATTTTTTAATTTCTGGATTATCCCGCCATCAATACCCCCAATCCCTTCAAAAACTCTTCACCAACATTAAGAAAACAGCTACACTCGCAGGTGGAGTCATGCAGCCGCTTTATGTCGCTGACCTCGAAGCCGAAGAGCCGCGAGGCTGTCGGGCCCGAGACCCTGCTGCCCCCTGACGGCGAGGACCGGTGGCGCTGCGACGGCGATGAGGACCTGCCTCCCAGCCGAGTCAGCTTCCACAAGACCTTCAGCTTGCTCATCAATATGGGGAATATTGAGAAGGGCTGTAAAAGAGCTGTAAGTAGCAGAATCTTAATTATATCATTTCAAGTATATATATTATTTGTTGCTTAGTTATTTTCTTCCTCTCATAGAGAGGAGGCCTGTGTCCCAGCAGTGGGAACATATAGGCAGATGATGAAGTTATTTTGATCACAAACACCATCTTATGATGTGTTAATACAATGTCTTATCTGCATAGTCCTTATGTGAATGGACCAAGATCATTTGTGGACCTTAAAAGAGTGTGTGACCTCTGAGTTTCGGCTGTTTCTTCTCAGAGTAGTCAGGTACGAAACATCGGCCTCATCTAGTTTTTAAAAACACGACGTGTAAAAATGTTTGTAAAAACTATATGCAAAATGAACATCATACATTATACCAATTTATATACACTATGATTGTTAAATGTGATTTAAAAGAAGATGCTGATTCATGCTGTACAGTGTACAGCATCATCGAATGTCTTTCTCGCCTCGGAACTATAATCGCTTTACTCATAATATAGATTTCATCAGTCTCTATATCACAATTCAAAATCTTATATGAACTGAACAAAATAGTGACATTCAATATCATGCATTACCTTTTGGTATGAGACGTAATCCGGTAATTATATTAACAATTATATTCTACCCAATTACCACATGATGATTCGTAATAAGTATCTATACTTGGATATAGATATATTTAGATATATCAGTCATCAAAAAACTAGTTATCAAGACATAGATTTTTTCATGTCATTGCCCGGCAAGTACTTTTCATATTTCATAATATGTTGTAACTTTGAAAGTTATAAAGTTGATAAAATCTGGGTTAGTATTTTATTAGATATCAAACGGATTTACAATATTCTTAAATCTATGGGTACAATAGTGGCGTTATCGCTAACAGAGATATCTTTCAGACGACCTACCTACCACAAGAAGGAACCCTCCTACTAGGAGGCTCCTAGGCAGTGGTGTATTGCGAGACTATACAAGTGTAACATAATAAACATAAAACCTCTCGCGTGGTGTCTCGGTCTCTTGGTCCATGAAATTGTACGACTACCATTCTTCAGATCTAGAAGTTCAAAAAAAAAAAAAAGTTTTATAGGAATTGACACGATCAGCTGATCAACATGATCTGTGGTTCTGTGAGAAGAATGAGTAAAACAATTACTTAATTTAGTGTTTATGGCTTATGATATACTAAATCTAATAAATAAATTTATGGGAAAGCTAAAAAAAGTTATGAAGTTCGAAAAATCCTTAGAATAAAAGTGTTTTATAGTTTCATGGGCCGACTCACGCACGAGAGGTCATCTTTTATTCTGTTACACCCTGTATAAATCAGATTACATAATCAGAGTACTCTTCCAGATAAGCCGCGAGGAGCAGGTGTGGCAGAACGAGCTCAAGGACCTGATCTGGCTGGAGCTGCAGGCCAAAATCGCGGGCAGGACCCTCGCGCAGCAGGACGCCTATCTGTGCGCGCAGAGGAACATCGTGCCTAAGATTATTAGCAATATTTTTGAGTATAGGTAAGATTTCGCTAGAAGAGAGTTAATTAGAGATAAATAGGACATTCAATCTTCCTTTGGATAAATACTGTGTCTCTTACCGGTCGGCTGTGCCGAATTAGTCCGCTGCGAACATGTGTAAAGCACCTAAAATTATGGCAAATGCAACCTGTATTTTCTGCTACTTGTATTTTTTAAATTGGTTCGTTTAGTCCAGTAGTAATTTCAGTATGATAGAGCAAAATAATGCCAATAGAAAATCCTCTTAATTCTGATAACTGAACGTGCTTTCGGAGGCACTCATTCTCAAGCGTCTTCTAGAGAAACTGTTTGTAACGATTAAGCCTTATGTTACCAATATTTTAGGATTTTTGGTAACTGCTTTATATGAATTTGTATTCCCTCAGGTTTGTGAACAGAAATCCGTGCCGAGCGAATTGCAAACGTTCTCTCGACGCGGTGACGTCACAGGAAGATCTGACAGCCCATGATGAGCCTAATGAAGGTAAGACTCACTTAGATACTTCGCAAGATTCTGAAATTGGATTAAAGATAAGAACGCTATGACTGGCTCGTTGGTTTGGTCAGGGTCAGTCACAAGCGCGATTACTGATCATGAGGCCCAGGATTTGACGCCCAGGTCGGGCAATGTGTTTAGAGTTTTCTGTCAGGAATATCTCAATAGCAGCCACGTCACAGCCAGTCTGGATTTGAGCCCGGCGGATGGCAATAAGCTCATCACCTCCTATTACATTAAACTTAACCACGAGTAGCGAAATGTGTGTCTTATAAGGTACACCTCTGCTTAGGTCTTCGGAAATTAGAAGCATTATGTTATGTTTAATAAGAATACTCAGTAGCAGCTCAGAATCTGTTTGTGCTTGGTCTCCTCCGATTCGTTCTCTGTGGTGTAGTATGAATTATATTGTACTAGCTGAGCCCGGCTTGCGTGCAATGCACTTGTTCCTACAGACTACATATACCTACGGCCTACCTACTGCCTACCTACTGCCTACCTACTGCCTACCTACTGCCTACCTACTGCATACCTACTGCCGACCTACTGTCTACCTACTACCTACCTAAAAACCTTCTAAAAAGTATTAAAAAACGTTAAAAAAAAGATGAATCAAATCGGTTAAGTCGTTTTCAAGTTATGGCGTGACCAAGGGAAATAGGGATTCATTTTTATATATAGAGTGACTGGTAATTAGTGACCGAGGTTATACTCATGATAACAAACAACTTTCCCAAAGAAACTTTGTTTTATACTCAATCAATAATACAACAGCCGTATGAAATTCGCGTGCGCGCCCTTGTGGCCTATCAGCTTGTGATAAAATTAAATGAATATAGAAATGTTTACAACAAATGTTTACAACGTACTAAATACAGCAGTATGTAATCAGCATTTGAGATGTTTTTTCCCTGTCCATATACACCCCCCTTTTGCATGACACCCCCATTTCGTCAATTTTGCTTGTAACCAACCCATAGAAAACAGAACTGATATTTATCTACACAAATAAATAAAATTTAAGTGTCTGTTTGCAATGTCACAAGAACAGCTTTTTACTGAATGCATATGAAAGTGTATACAGTACTTCTAACAATAACTATATATGTAAGTAACTGTTTTTTTTCGGCTAATCTCCGAAATGGCTGGACCGATTTTGACGGTACTTTTTTGGTAGATAGCTAATGTTATAAGGAGTAACTTACATGATATTTTATTTTTGAAAAAGCAATAGGGTTCCATGCAAAAAATTAAAACCCATGAAATTGTTAACAAAATCCGATTCAAATAGGGAAGTCATATTTTCATCATAATTTCACGCAGACGATGGTTGCGGGCAACAGCTAGTTATTAAATAAACATGTCCATGTTCCAGAGGAGCAGATGTACGGCTGCCTGTCGTTCGACTGCCAGCTGTGCTCGGACGCGATCGGAGCCGCCATGCGCGAGGTGCGCGCGCTGCTGGACTCGTTCTACAACGCCGTGTCGCTGTACCCGTCCAGTCGCAACATGACGCAGGAGCACAGACTCATCGCCACCGCCAGCTTTAAGAATAGGGTTAAGGTAAGCTTATTACTGGGTTGTGGAGGTCTGATAGGCAGTCGCTCCATGTAAAATACTGATATTCAGCTGCGTCGTACGACTGCAAGCCGTTCCCAATAAAAACGTCGAACCCTGACTACACAATCTGGGTTCGACGATGGAGTCGGAAGGAAGCCATAGGAGCTCCAACCAAACAAGAATATATCGTCGTTATTGTATTTACTTTCTAAGATTGTTATTATTATTTCAGGCGATGTGCCTCTGGTACAACACAGCGCTGCACATGCGCCTCAAGATGGTCGCCATGCGCAGAATGTTGCGCTCCATCCGACTCAAGAGTCGCCGACGTGGTGCGCATCACAGGGCTTCTGTCGACTCCAGTGTCAGCAGGTATGTCGTGTCGTCACTTTGAGATAACTTTGATGGAGGAGATATCACACAGAATTTCTATTTTTATTTTCACTGTTAGGCCATCAACGCACTACCGGCAAACGGTGTCACTGGTTTATATGAGGTTCGTTCTTATTTGACGTGGCTCGTCCGGGATTTTGATGTATACTCGTACAAGTTCCTTTTAGATGATAAAGGGGCGAATACATTGATTATGTAGACAGAAATAAAATAATTAAACCGAGACGCGTTACGGCTAGCCGGTGGTGTGTTGTAGGCCTTGTTTTACGTATACTGTAGAAAATTTAATTTCCTCATCGAGTCCAAAATTGAACCACCTTTCTGGCCACTGTATGCCTTGGGCAGGTAATTTCTGACTATACAAATAAGGCATAAGTTCCTTAGCCACTGATGCGTTTTCAAGTCAACTTAGAAGTAGAAAGAGAACTTTACAGAAGCTTTACCTGCAATTCATGATGCTTACAATGTTACTTCAACCCAAAATCCACACAATACTAACTAGCACCTCTCCGCTAGACAATCGTCGGAGAGCGCGCGGCCGTGCCAGGTGCGCTTCAACGTGTCTCCGTGCGAGCTCGGCAGCTCCAGCTCCAGCTCGCAGTCGGCCGGCTCCGTGCGCGACGACGCGCTGCCCGACCTCACGGAGGGACACGAGACCGACGACGTGGACAGTGAGCTCGATACCAGTGAGTTCTACTTCATTCATCGTCTATCTGCCGAGCCTTTTCCCATGTTGGGGTCGGCTTCTAATGGAGCGACTGCATATCTGACCTCCGCAACCTTAATGGGTAATACGACACCCATTGGTAAGACCAGTTGTCAGACTTAATCATCATCTTCATCAGCCTATAACGATTCCACTGCTGGGACGCAGGCCTCCTCTCTATGAGAGGGAATGGGCTGTAATCCACCACGCAAGCCCAGTGCGGGTTGGTAGATGTCACGTGTCTTCGAATTTTTAGTTCTAGGACATGCCGGTTTCCTCACGATGTTTTCCTTCACCGTTTTTGAGGGCAGCGGTGATGAAATAAATTACACTAAGTAATGCGCGTGCCTAGGTTCGAACCCACGGCTTACTGCTTCTAAGTCGGGGATGCCACCACTGGGCCACCGCTGTCTGTCTAAGTTAGTTAGGTAGTTATCAGACCTATGGGTCACAGACTACCTGTGAAATGACAGCCAGGACCAACGGGTTAGCGTGCTTTCCGAGGCATAAAAGAAACTCGTTATGTAATGATGGTTACCCATCCACAGACCGACTTTGGCAAGGGCGGGTTAACCTTGAAGATAGACCCGTGTAGCTGTTATTATTTAGCCTAACTAAACCTATAAAACTGTTCCAGAACTCACAGCCTCAAGCAACGGCCTATCGACGCCAGAGATAGCCATCCCGCACAAGTACGGCGACCCGTACATGTCCAACGAGTCCGGGTACATGTCCAGCGAGGGGCCGCCGGTCGCCAACGACGCGTTCGACATCGGCGGCCTGTCCGAGCTCACGCATATGAAGCTGCTGGACAAGTGCGAGGTGTCACTGTACCGGTGAGTCTACATTATATGCTGAAATACTTACAGTAAATATCCAACGAGAGACGACTGGCGAGATTGACGTCGCGCGTCGGTTGCTTTCGTGAGGAATCGGTGGAAGCCGATCAGAAAGAGCTCATCATTCGCCTTGTTTCGGTTCGGACTACTTTAAATGAGAAAACATAAGATAACATAACGCCTGTAATCCCCGAAGAGTAAGGGAGTGGTTCCTAATAGTACACCCAGATTTCGCTAGTTATGTTTAAGTCTCATGCAATAGGCGTTTACACGATCCCTATTCCGTGGCTACTACTCGTAATTTCTTTATGGCAAAACCCAATAATACCTTGCCCGGGACTCAAAACCCAGGACCTCATGGTCAGCAGTCACGTTTGCGACTACTCTACTTATAACGAGGCAGTCCAATAGGGATGAAGACTAGGTAAAGAAATCGAAATTCTATTTTGTCCGTCAGATAGGTAATACAAAAATATTAGACACGTATTTTTTGTTTTATCCAAATATAAAAAAAAATACTTAGTTAAAACTCATTAAAGTTGGAGAGTGAGGGCTCACTACGTCACAAGTAGGTATAAAAATTACCTACACGTGACGTCATGCGCCATTTCAACTCAATATATCTCCGTAATTTTATGACCACGGCAAAAAAAAAAAAATACGTGTCCATTACTTTTCAATAATCTACCCGACGGACAAAGAAAAAAAAATTTGATCATCCCATATTATGAAAAATGGGAACTAAATTTTGAAAAATATGGTGAAACGTCGTCGTTTCAAGTTGATTTCGCGTTAGGTGATCGCTGGTCACTACCTCATGCTAATATAAGCCTATGGGAAGAAAAATGAATAAAATTATACTATTTTGTGTGACAGGGACTACCATCAAGAAATTCTAAAGACTCAGGGCGTCCGGCGGTGCATGATGTTCATCTACAAGATGCGCCTGAACCTGCTGGATAAGGTCTACCTCACACTCGAGAAACCTGACGTAAGTTCTACTATCAAAGGTTTATGTGACAGCTAACTTTTCATCGCCTTATATTTTTTGAATCGAAGGTACAAAATAAAGTTTTAGTGAGTGTAACTTATCTCAACCTTATGGCAAAAATTAACAAAACATTGTAATTTTCTGGATTAAACACATGCAGAATGCCAAATATCTTGTTTTTGATGATATTATTGTCGACCAATTAAAACACTTCGGACGAGTAGCTGTAACCTGGATTATGTCGCTTTTCAACTCATGCCATAATGACTGGGCTTTTTTTTTACACCCATCGTTTGTTTCCACAGCAAGAATCAGAAAGTTTCATCGAGGAGGACGGTGAGGAAGTGTTCGAAGACCCCACGAACGAGCGCCCTGACTCCTCCATGCAAGATGAGGATGAAATGAAGACCTATGAGCTTAAGAGGTAAATTACCACACTACCTTCAAGTCTTGGCACAGTTTTAAATCCAATAAAGACTTGCTTTTAATAAAAGCAATAAAAGCCTTCCTATTTGTGCACTAATATTATAAAGAGGTAAAGTTAAGATGTAGGGACTTCGGTACTACTGATCCGATTGCTCAAATTGTTTCACCAATTGAAAGCTACATAATCGCCGAGTGTCACAGACTGTATTTAAAACGTTTCTGTAGATTCATTTCCGATCATGACGGGATTGGAGTCGCGCGCAAAAGCTAGTTTCAAAATAAATTTAACAGTTGTTGCAACTCACTAGTGCGTCACTAGTAAGTCATTCAAGTGAGTTTTAAATCATTGGCTTAAGGTTCAAATTGCTACAATGACGCACTCTTGTGAAATGCAACATCTATTAGCAGCAAACCCACTACCAGCTCTCGCCTATAAATTATTGGATCAGTTTGTAACTGAGTACATTGACGAGTCCTGATACCTGCTGCTGCTAATTTAGCTGTTCATGTATACACGTAGGGAGCGGATTTTGTGTTACAAACCCAAAGCTTGAAAATTCTTATTCTTCCCGTACCCAGCATGATTTCTTGTCATCACTCCATACCTCTCGTCCCTATCAGATACGGTTGCTGGTCACCCGAATGCATCTCCATGCGCCTGCCGTCGTACCGCGCGCACTTCCTGCTGCTGTCGAGCTTGTGCATGGAGGCCGTGCACGACTACCTGTCCTTCCGCCTGGAGGCGCGGCCCGAGCATCCCTCGTGTCTCACTGTCAAGCAGGTAACTGTCGCTGTAGGGAGACAGATCCTCTGAGAGCCACATGATGCGGCGACGCTACACGAGCGCCGAGGACAAGGGGTTTATAATATACAGGGTCACCCACGCTAAAGCGATTATCACACTGGTACGCATGACGCTGCATGTTGCGTGTCAACGCACCTACGCGCGTACTTGCGGGAGTGCAGGTCTGTATCACGCGCGTAATTGCGTCACGGCGGCTCTGAGTCATTTCATTCAAAGCGATCCAAAATCCCGCACGGCACTGCGAAACTCGGTGTGCCATACCTTGCGTCTCGCCCGCACCCACGCGCTTGTGCGCATGTTTCTCCGCTTGCAGCCGCGTGATCTGAATGAAGCGCGTGGACGCATTTTCTGTGTGTTGGACTGTGCGTGTTTTCTATACAAACGGAGATACTTACAAGCAACGTTAAAACACGCATTCCGGCGGTACGCTGCGTGGTGCGTGGCAGTGTGTTAATCGCCTAAACCATACGTTTTGATCGTGTAGGTATTGCAGAGTAAAATTTCTATGTGTGGGGGGAGGGGCGTCAGAATGATGTACTGAATGCATACTAAGCGTCGGTTCATATCTGACGGAAAATGCGTTGGGCGTATCGTCGTAAGTATGATCGACGTACTAAAGCATCAACGGTTATGTGTGTAAGGTTGGATTTTTTACTATCTATTTGTCTGCTCTGGCGTTACGCGACTAAATATGCGCGGGCATTTCCCGTCAGATTGCACCGACCTTAAGCGTTTTAGCGTCGTAGTCTCTTCCAACCTGTATAATGTTATTTTAGAACGCTGCCGGGGTATAAGCGGTGTGATTGCAGTGTGACACCGCTTTACTCGTGTGGCACTCACTGCGTTGACGACGCAACGCTCTGGCAATGACTGAATGGCGTCCCAAGACATCTGTTTTGTTAGCAAATAATAGCGAGTTGTTCCGTTGGCAGCTGATCCACGAGCTGCGCGAAGGTCTGGACATAGCGTCGGAGATGCGCGCGGACTTCGCGCTGCACGTGCAGGCCGCGCTCAGCGGTCGAGCGGCCGGCGCCGCCGCCAGGGACCTCCTCCTGCTCACCAACACCTTCGACAACACCGTGGAGACACTGCTCAAGGTACCCGCTTCTATTCTGTTTCTAGCCCTGTTTTGATAAAGAAACGACCACTCAATTTAAGTAACTAGTCGTAGGCATTTTGAAAAAATAACAATTAGCGCCATCTATGCGGAACTAAATAATAATAAAGTTCTTTTATTTATAACTACCGACCCGCCCCGGCTTCGCACGGGTGCAATGCTGATACTAAATACACTACAGTAAAACTGTGAACGTTGTACATAAAAACATAGCGGCCCGCTCTGGCTTCGCACGGGTATAAAATATATAACCTATGTCACTCACTGAAAAAATGATTAAAATCGATCCAGTAGTTTTGATTTATTCATTACTGCCCGTGGCCCGCACGCGTTAAATTTGGAGTAAAACAATTCTCCTTTCCCTATACCATGAAGATTTCCTGCCATCTTTGGAATATCTAAATTCATGCACTACATATTTACTTATTTACTTTTTAAATTTTTACCTATTTATTTTATTTTTACAACAATTAATATATATCAGAATGTCTTTAAATACAACGTTCACAGCTTTCTTGTCATTAGACAATACAAACATCCCGCCCCGGCCGGCCGGTACCGCCGCAAACGCTACGTCCCGCAATTTTTAAATCTGCAATATCTTCGAAAATATTCATTTAAATCATATGCTGTAAAGAGCCATATAGATTATATTAAATCAACAATGTATTTAAGGTATTAAATTGGATAAGGATTAATGCTGTATTGGTTAAAATCGCTTCGAAAATTAGCCATTATTTGTCGTAAAAAGTAAATGACAAAAAATGTTATTGTGGGATATCCAAGAGATAGACATATACCATCGCGGAGTTTTCTGTAGACCTTTTCAATGTGTACAATACATAGTACATTATTTTGATAAATCTCGTAGGGTTCAGCCTGCGTTTGCAATGTAAGCGGAAAAAATGTAATTATTTACGACATCACATTAGAAACCTCAAAAATAACAGTATTTCTCCACTATTCAATGGATGTTATTATACATATAAACCTTCCTCTTTAAGCACTCTATCTATTTAAAAAAAAACCGCATCAAAATCTGTTGCGTAGTTTTAAAGATTTAAGCATACATAGGGACATAGGGACAGAGAAAGCGACTTTGTTTTTAACCCCCGACCAAAAAAGAGGGGTGTTATAAGTTTGACGTGTGTATCTGTGTATCTGTGTGTCTGTCTGTGGCATCGTAGCTGCTAAACGGATGAACTGATTTTGATAAAACTGGTTTCGTTTGAAAGGTGTTTTAATCGAGAGTGTTCTTAGCTATGTTTCGAGAAAATCTGGTCAGCCGTTTGAAGGTTATCACCTCTTTTCTAGTTGAAGGGAAATTAACAACTTCTACAGGTCGATTCGAAATTTGAAATCTGGTCACTTGTAACCATGGGCATCGCCAGGGGGGGTACCCCTCCCCCCAAATAATCGGGATTTTTATAAATTTAGCTGTTTTTGTTAATTGTCGAGAAGACGCGCAACACCGAGAAAAAGTGGAAGCAATGGGGGAGGCCTACGCCCACGATTGGGACAGTCAAGCCTTAGATAAAAAAAATACTATAAGTTTAAAAAGCGTGAAATAAAAATTAAATTAAAAATTTAAAAAACCCCCGACACTAACCTCTAAAAAACCAGAAGTAAAGTAATCCAAGCGTCTTAGCGTCGGGGGACCGCTAAGTAGACCGCTTAGTACAAGCACAAAACGAAGCGGACCCCCGACGCTAAGACGCTTGGATTACTTTATTTCTGGTTTTTTAGAGGTTTTTAGTGTCGGGGGTTTTTTATACTATGTACTGATTTGACAAAGAATTAGGATGGAGCAATGCTCGCGAACTTGAAGTAAGCGCTTTATAATACTTGAAGCTGCTTTATTGATGACTATTTGAGAATAGCAGTCAATACTTTAAAGTGCAAGACAGGTGGCGGGTGGCGGTACTAGCGCGGGTCGAGGGCGCTCGCGCCCGCTCTGTTTGATTTCCGCTCGTCACCCGACCCGCGCTGTGTGATTTAGCTTTAATCCTTAGTCTGGTTTTAAGCTTAAGAAATTAATTCAAGATGTGTCACTATGCTAACAAATTATATATAGCTCCTCGTGTTACGTTTTACAAAATGATAAGTATAATGTACGTCCCCAGCAATACCTGTCGTACCTGACGACGATGTCGGTGACGGAGCACATGCCGCGCTCGCGCCTGCAGGCGGAGTGGGCCTTCACGGCGCAGCTCGCCAAGCGCATCAAGTGCGCCGCCGTGCTGGCGCCGCTCACCTTCTCGTGAGTACTGTAGCACCTTGCGACCAACACTACAACTAAGATCCTTCATAGCTCAAGCAGATTTGTCCGCTTAATTAGGACCCGACAACAACCGTCGGGCAGTAGTCTAGCCCACCACACACAACACTAGTCTGGTCGAAGTTCCTCCCCTTTTCTATACAATGTATTTGTTTATAAAACTCGCTGCTGATCGGCAAAAATACTTGTGGTTGTTTACCTCCTCGGACGAACTATTACTTATCTAATTTAGATTGCTGTCTGCCGATAAAAACAGTAATTTTATAATATTAAATACATATTTTGGTCGTCTTATAGAGCAGCTATGGCCCAGTGGTAGCAACCCCGACTTACGATCAGCCGTTGGTTCGAACCCAGGCAGGCGCATTACTTTGTCTAATTTATTTCATCACCGCTGCTCTTAAAAATGGTGAAGGAAAACACCGTGACGAAACCGGCATGTCCTAAAACTAAACAATCAGAGACATGTGACATCTACCAACCCGCACTGGGCCTGCGTGGTGGATTACAGCCCACTCCTTCTCATAGAGAAGAGGCCTGCGTCCCAGCAGAGGGATCATTACAGGCTGATGATGATGATGGTCGTCTATCTAAACGCTCAAAAAGTACAACTTAAAAAGTTTCTTAGTATCTCTCCTTATATTGTTTTGTTTAATTTCCAGAAACATCACATGTAATCAACTGAACAGGCTACTGAAGACATACGAGGAAGAGTTCAGCACACTTAAGAAAGGCAAAGAACACAAACCAATTGACAATCCTAACAAGTAAGTCTCTCTACTAATGTATAAATTATTCAATATTTTAATTTAGAATATACAAGGTGTTGTTTTGCATCCTCGTCAAATTCAAGGAGGTAATTATGCTAATGATTCTCGTCCCGAATCAATACTAAAATGTGTGGTTAATTTTTATTTTTTTTCTTATTAACTGAAATCGGTAAGTGTGATCCATCCGTGTTTTAAACGCGGCCCATCTGGTTCTTGTCCTATTACCTCGCTTCCACACATACAAACAATCTCAATCGTTTAATTGATAATTTCTTATTCCCTAAACCACGTTAAGGGGGTTATTCTGAAATTTTGACAACCTTATACAACCAAAAAAATTAGCGTTTATGAATAATTAACTAGGTACCATAATTTTAATCGATTATTTGTCATTTGTGACCACCTCCTGAAATTTGACGAGGATGCAAAACAACACGTATTTGCAATTTTTTTTTGTTAGATAGGATTTATTTCGAATTGGTCTCATTTCAATTTCATATAGGTCAGGTCTATTCACAAACGCTCGGATTCGATTTCGATTCGATAAGTCGTATGTCTATCTTATTTTGGCATTACGAAAGCGAGCGAGATAGATATACGACTTTCCGAATCGAAATCGAATCCGAGCGTTTGTGAATACGGGGGCTAATGATGAGCTTCGGAAACACACAAAGTAAAACTTGAAAAAAAAAATAACAGCAAATCATTTGCGATTGCTGCTATCGCATGAATACGCATTGCTTACGCAATCACACAACATAACATCATGCACTCGAAAGGGTACGCAGTTCAGTATATCAGGGTACACCCAAATTTTTTTTATGTATGTTCACCGATATCTGCGCAATTGAGGACCGATTTTCAAAAAAATCGTACGTAAAAACGTACGAACGTACGAAGTCTATGCGAAGCAAAAGAAAGAGATAGTACAATAGCGAGAGAAGCATAGTCGTAACCAGGGCCGGATTTAGAGGTGTGGAGGCCCTGGGGAAACAAGGGAGTGAAGGCCCCTAATTATTTTTCAAATAGGTTAAATAATATTTTTCTTGCAAGTGTTTCAATAATTTATTTATATAATCATATTGCACAAAAAGATAGAACAGGCAATCACAAATCAAGTCACACAATAAGTAAATAATCTTTAAATTAAAGCCTCTCATGCAAATAGCACCTTCCGAGCTTTTTTCAACGAAAAATCATTGATGATTTCGCTGAAATTCAGCTCCCGCAGTAAATCACTCTCAATGCTGAGTAGGGATAACTTTGATAGGCGGTTTTCACCCATCGTATTTCTAAGCATGTTTTTATAATTTTCCTTCCACATCCTTTGAAATTCGAGTTATAGAGATTCCACTATATTATTAGATACCCTATAGTTGTGTAAGTTTTTTTTTTTAATAAATACTATTTATGTGGGGACCCCTCTCTTGTGGAGGCCTCGGGCAGTTGCCCCGATTGCCCCCCCCCCCCATTAAATCTGGCCCTGGTCGTAAAAATTAAAGCGTTCAATTCAAATAATAGAATAAAAGTTGTTGTTTATGATGTTAGTAATATAGTCCTGAGAGGTCGCCGGTGTTTTACAAATAACCCTGTATACTTTCTAACGCAATTCAGATATTTGCGCCTAGTAATCATCATCTCATGTTGCTGAGTTGATGATGAAAGGTATAAGTCGGGATCTGATGATGGGATTCCATCAACCCAAGAAAAATCAAGATCAACACTCAAATTTTTTGAGCACCAACAATGTATTTTTTTTGAAGAAAGACAACTACAGAAGGAAAAAAAAACATACAAAAAATAAGACCGACTTGAAAAACACAAACCAGTGAAAAATAAATTTAGCTCCAGCAGTTCGTGGCAAAAAACTGAATCAACGAAACAAAAGTCACCGACTTCTGAAGCTGATTTTTTTTTTTATATTTTACAAAAAAGTTTTTTTTTTTTTATATTAAAGAATCGGGTGATTTGTTATTTCCATATCATAAATTCATGCCCCATCATAAAAAAAATACTCCATCCGATTTATCTGTATGATTTTACAAGCTGAATATGGTAGCTAATTCTAAAGTTCACCACAGCCTGGCTAATGAATGGGTCTTGGGTTGAATCCAAAGAGCAGATGTTCTTAAAAGCTCGTTGTTTAAAAATAAAGCAGTCATGATACGTACCCTTAGACACGCCATCTACGCGGTGTGTCGCTCCGCGCAGAGCATGTACGCGTCGTCGCGCGACGCCGCGCTGCAGGCCGCGCAGTGGGCGCGCGCACTCGCGGCCCGCCTGGCGCGGGCACCTCCGCCGGCCTACATGAACCAGAGGGGGCAGATCTTTGTGAGTATACATACATGCACATGTACGCGTCGTCGCGCGACGCCGCGCTGCAGGCCGCGCAGTGGGCGCGCGCACTCGCGGCCCGCCTGGCGCGGGCACCTCCGCCGGCCTACATGAACCAGAGGGGGCAGATCTTTGTGAGTATACATACATGCACATGTACGCGTCGTCGCGCGACGCCGCGCTGCAGGCCGCGCAGTGGGCGCGCGCACTCGCGGCCCGCCTGGCGCGGGCACCTCCGCCGGCCTACATGAACCAGAGGGGGCAGATCTTTGTGAGTATACATACATGCACATGTACGCGTCGTCGCGCGACGTGTATTATACCTGTATGGGCACTATGTCAGGGCATGGCACTGTGTGCGGGTATTATGCCCTAATTCCACTTTCTCTACCGATTATACCAAGGATCGCATGATACACTATAAATACTATTGACCAAGTTATTCAAATCCCCCAGAACTGCATAATGGCGATCCGCGACTTCATCACGGCCCACATCGGGTTCGTGCTGGACAAGAGCCGTCTGTCTCCCAGCGAGGAGATGCATCGCGAGCTGCACGAGACCGTCGCCACGCGCGTGCGGGAGCTGCTGCTGCAGATGTTCAAGCTCGGCTTCGAGGTAAGCATATGTAGACACACGGCAGCATGAATGGGATACTTCCGACATATTACCACTAAACTACTAAATACAAGGGTCCACTTGGACACCAAATCTACTAACATAGAACAAAAGGGATAAGTCATGGTGGTTGATTAAAGTGCGGGTAATATGCGCATGTTGATGGTTACCCGAATTATATGCATCGGTTAAAGAAGTGCGCGGGTCCAGTAACTCAAGGTACACGTCCAAAGGCGACCACAAATGGCAACAGGTAATGCCGCGATCTATGGAACCGCTTTCAACCGAGACGGCCAATTCGTAATTATTCAGCGAGCCTTCAGAGTTTACCTGTATGCACGTTACGTGTGACCTGGGCTGGTAGCTCGCACCTTAACATGCTCCGGTAACTTGGACCGTGTACAAGCACATTTAATAGTGTATACTAACCGGACGCTGGAATAACAAGATAAATAACTTTAATAAGAAATTGTTTCTAAAATGGACGTGCGCAGCCGTGAAAAACCAGCTTTACAGCATGTACAGTCACGGACTTTAATTGATGAGCCACTTGCCACTGTTCGTATATTAGCCGTGTAATGCAAATCGGGCTTAGTCGGCATTTTCGTGCAAAGTACAGAGTGACTACCCAAAGTCAACCAATTGCAAACCTAGCAACCGTTACCTACCGACAATTTGTTTTAGCGTAGCCATAGCAAGGCTTAGCGTACGGAGAAATTATGATCGCACCCACGATTTTAACCAAACGCGTGGCATCCAAGATGACATTCATGACAATTATTCGATTCACCAAAATTCAAAATATGTGTGTCAAAATATCTGTGTCGTCGAAATTTCAACTGTCTGAAAATCAATCCAAGGTTTTCAGAAATAAAGAGTACTTAATGAAAACTAAAACTAAGGAGGTCAGCGAGAAATAGATTGGATAAACTTATGTATCATTTATGGATTTTTCATTGAAAACTTATTAGTCTTTCTTCAACCTCTATTGATAAGACTATTTCCGATTATTAGTAATATGTCATCTTGTTTACGAGCATCCGGTTTGACTTCGGGTTTGATCGTGTAATTTCGTGAATGTATAAAACTGCAAAATTGGAAAGTTTAAAAGTGACTCATCAATTAAAGTCCGTGACTGTACTTTGGAGGGCAGACGTCTAGCAAGCAAGTATACCCTTGCAAACAGACCTGGTTAACAATCTTTTATAATATAATCGGTAATAGACGATAATATTAATATAATACAATTGACTAGAAACAAGGTGCATGCACGTTCGATGTTCACTATGCAACTGCTAACACAGCTTTTTATGCACAATCTTTATGATATGTATCCAAAGCAAACATAATTGTTGACTGATTTATTTTTCTCCGCTTTCACAGGTTCTAAACTTCTTACCCTTTTCAATTAAATAACAAAAAAAAATATATAAATATTTCTTAACTTTTCAATGACCTTGGAAACTATTTTGTTCTTTTCTTCCTAACTTACTTTAAAACGCAATGTTTCTCTTACTATATTTTATATTCTTTTGTATGTTTGTTATTCTAAAACCACTTACCCGTTTAACGTATTTAATGTAATTCATATTGAGGAGGATAAACTACGTATGTTTAAGCCCTATGTATATATTTTTTGTAAGTACGTGACTCACAAGCACTGCTTGTAACCGCACGTCGGCATGCCGCACGCTTGTCCGCAGCTGCACAAAGAGCTGTACAAGTTCGTGCACTGTCCGCGCCCGGACGACCCCGCGCGGCGGCGCCTCCGCCCCGCCTCGCTGCAGCCCGAGCGCTCGCCCGCCGTGGAGCGACGCAAGAGGCCGGAGACCATGGTCGTGCATGACTACCTTAATCCTATGGTAGGCGTCGGCTGTAGGCTGTAGGGTGGTGTGATGCTTGGGGATTACATTTCGTGCTGACTTCTTGTGGACGCTGCGTGAACGCTTCGTTGACGTAGAGTAATCGATGCGTGGACGGCGTGAAAACGCAGCGTGGAGTTCTGAACACTGCATTGACTAAATCTAAGCAAATATTATTTTGTATTGTTCAGTTGTAATTATGTCAAAATGTATTGAACGCTATGTATCTTGGCGAGTGGGACTTCCGTGTCCTGCCAAGAACTTTACTCTCGTTTTGGCTTTCGAGTAATCGGGTCGCTTTCAATCGTGCAAATTATTTGCACGATTGAAAACCCATGCATGATTTATCAATGCGATGTTCAAAATAATAATCTTGGTAGTGTTTGTAACCGAAGTGTTATGCTAACTTCGTGTTCAATCTAGTTGTAGATAACCAGAAGTGTGGAGTCGTAGTTGGTTGTTAACCCTAGATGTGTGTTGTGTTTCGATTTTATACTGTGGCTAATTTCGGGACTTCATATATCATCATCGAGATTCAACAGTTTTCCAGCAACCATTTTGTTTAGTTTTGTCGCTTTTTTGTGTATTTTTACAGCTAGTATTATAAGCAGGTAAGTGGAACTAGTGAAGATAAATTTGAGTAACATTGAAGTGGTTCGAATTGTGCTACCTTCTGTAATTCTACTGTGTCAATGTTATCTGTTTTGTGTGGCTTTTTTTCTTACTGTTGCTGCTTGCTTTTTGTTGCACTAATAATTTATAAGTTGTTTGTAAATTATACTGTACTAATTGCCATAATGGGAGTAATCGGTGTAAAAATACTCTTAACGAAGCTAAAAGGCACGTGTTCTCTGGGTCATTACATTATTTGTTCTAGAAAAACACTTGGATACCTCTATAACGTCTGTTGTATTTAATGCATCCATTAACATAATATTTTAAGTGCGTTGCATTGAGTCCTACCGTAAAATGTGATTTTTTTTACACCTTCGAGAAAAACAAAAAAATCATCCCAAAGACTAGAGAACAAGTGCCTTTCGACTTCGTTAAGGGTGTATTTGTGGTTGTCCCTTTATACATCGATAGTGGAAATATGACGTTGAATCATATGTAAGGGACACTGGGCGTGCTCTAAGAATCTCAGCAGCACGCTGAGTACCAAATCCTCCCCTGACATTACGCCAATTTGTTTCGCTAAAAAGTACAGGAAATACTCCTCTTGTTAGGGAGCAGTAACTTCAAGGTCCCCACGTGCCCACAGATCCACAAGGAGCTGCACCGCCTGGTGTCGGACGCCCCCCGTCCCCCCGCCCCCGCGCGCCGCGCCCCCCCGCCCCCGCCGCCCCCCGCGCCCCCCCCGCGCCGCTCGCGCTTCATGCGCTCCGACAGTATCGTGGACGAGTACGAGAACAGCGTGTTCGACGAGCGCCTCTTCGATAACATACATAACTTTGGAGAGAATCAGGTTAGTGATTCAATTAGGAGTAAGATGTACTACATGCCTTTTCAGGTCGGTTGGATTCGGCGCAGAGTCGGACAGGTAAATATACTTACAAATTTGGCTGCCTGATCTGTGAGTATCCCTGAGAAACCCTCAATAGACTTAAGAAAACCGTAATAACACATAACCTCCGGACCTGGCATTGTGTTCATATTGTAGATACGGTCTATAGATTTTTAGATTTTCTGTACACAATGTAAGCACACTATGTGTCTATATTCTTGCATAATATAACATGGAGAAGGTAAAATACTGTTATTCAGGTGCATTTGGTTAGACTGGAAGCCGATCCCAACATAGTTGGGAAAAAGCTAGGCAGATGATGATAATATGGAGAAGCTTCTACACATCGTTATGTGCAAACTTTTAGTGTTGAAAACCGCTTGTGCTAAAGCAATAAAATAAGCCTAATAGGGGATCGGACTGGGTAAAGAAAACGACATTCTATTTTGTCCATCAGACAGGTAATACAAAAATATTAGACACGTATTTTTTGTTTTATCTAAATGTTAAAAAATTACTTAGTTAGAACTCATTAAAGTTGGAGAGTGGGGGCTTACTACGTCACAAGATAGGTATAAAACTTACCTACATGTGACGTCATGCGCCATTTCAACTCAATATATCTCCGTAATTTTATGACCACGTGAAAAAAGAAAAAATACGTGTCCGACGGACGGACGGACAAAGAAAAAAAAAATGGATTATCCCCTATTGTGCCAAACGAGACAGGCTTTATCATAAACGTGACAATTTTGTCTGAGCACAACTAGGTACGTTTATCCTTATGTAACTGACACACAAGTCCACATATTGTCCACAGACTCAAAGCAGCATCGAGCTCATCCTCTCAGGAGAGCAGCCGCCCAACGAAGACGAGGTGGAGCTCAGGGCGCCGGTGGAGCGCAGCGCCAGCTGTGAGGAGCGGCGCTGGGCGGCGCGGGTGGCGCGCGGCGTCATACAGTTCGCCACCTGCTGGATGCTGTTCGTGGTGGAGCGCTGCGACCGCGGCCGGGGGCTGAGGCCTAGGTGACGACTTCTTCACTTTTCTCTTATTGTTGCTTCCTGTTCCTCATGCCTGGGCATGAGGAAGGCACTAGTTACGGGATACGTCACACGACTTACTAAAACGCCAGCTAGAGACAAACCGACTTTATTCCAAAATGGTTTGTGCAGTCAAAAATATGTATACGAATACAACCTCTCAATATAAGTATGCAACACATGCACATGCAACAAAACAATGACAGAGATTGTTTATATTCAGAAAACCCAGAGTTATTCCATGGGGGACCAAGTAACACTCATATAAGTTATCCTATCTCCTGCGGCCATATATCGACAACTACATTAATATTTATAATGTTGTACTTATAAGAATAAAATAATAAAATTCTAACCAGATAATCGTTGTTACAGATGGGCGAGTCAAGGCTTAGAATTTCTTATGCTAGCCTGCGATCCACGGAATACGAAGCATCTCAGCGACGAAGAATTTGAGGTAATGTTATTAAATGTAAAACGATGAAATTAAAAAAAAAACTGTAAATAAAATAAGTGGTAATATTGATACTTGTGGTTGTATAGAAATTGAAGACCCTGATGGATGGGTGCATCTCCCACGTGATTGGCTCCCGGCCTGCGCCCAACCCGCCGACACACTCACCTCGCCCGCGACCTCGCCTGGCGGTACGTTAACGTTCACGGACTCTTCATCATCACCTTCAATAATATTAATTTCCTTTTTTTCTGTCACCATTATAAAATTTTCTGCAATACTTAATTATTTCTCACACGAAATACGGCGTAAGGCCCTAAAAAGAGCAAGCGTCAAAACAAATTTAATATAAATGCAGTAGATAGTCAAAAAATCTATTATTAAAAAACTCCGCTTAAAACATAATATTGATGGAATATATTATACAGTATGTTAGGTTAAACGAGGGACATATTGAGGGAGGGTATTCGATTCTCGTCCCAAATATGTAAAAAACCTATAACGTATATAGAAGAATTTTTAATGTTTTGTTTAGTGCCTAGATATTTTGGACTGTCCTAAGCCAGGTAAGTTTAAAGTATGAAGGGAAAATGGATTATACCTAAGAGTCATTGACCCGGTCACATGTTCTGCGATAGTATTAAGTCGCTAGCGCAAGGGTGTATACACGTTGCGTGACATTTGCGAAAATTTTGGTATGGTTCTGTCTGTTATTTATCAGTGTTTTTTTTTTGTTTATATTTTTATTAGTATCATATGGAGTATCGAAGAACTTTACACCATGTTCCTCCTACCCCTAAAAAATGACAGGAGGGACCTTTGGCTTAACGTGATTTCCGAGGCACGGAGGAAACTCGATATGTAACGGGTGGAACCCATTTACGTACCAACACACAGACAAGCACGGCTTAACTTATAGATCGACCCCAGTGGCTGTTATTATTTAGCCATGAGCTGACATACATTATTTTTTTAATAAAATTCTCACATGTCATGATCGTTATTTCCTGCCGGTAGCAGAGTCCGTTCCCCAACAACAGTACAAGTCGCGAGGCGCCGACGCCGCCCACACCTCCGCCGCTAGAAGCCGACCCGCTCAGCTATCCGGACTCTATTGAGTGCAACAGTAAGTGGCTTTTTGTTATATGGGGGGGGGGGCACCAGGGCGTCGGACTACTATTTATGTCTCACCCTGTGTAATTATTTTATATCTTTTGTTTGTAAACTTTAACGTTCAAAAGTGTATTGGTGTGGATCTAACTTCTAAGTCATAGGATTTCCTAGTTTAGGAGTCAGGGTTTATTCTGCTAGCTGACATGTGACATTGATTTGATGTAATGGATTCTTTGGTTCTATAAACTTGAACACTATTGTATAGAATCTGGTTCTTCTAACCTAACAGACAGATGTGTTACTGGGGAGTTTATTCCGCCACTTTTTCTTCCTAGCTAAAACACTAGGAAGTGGCGAAGGACGGGCGTTTTGGGGGACTGTCTTTTGTAATTTTGACGTTCAAAAAGTGCTGATTATCAGCCTAATTTGAATATATGACTTTAGATTTTGATTTTACATTAAATGTACTAAAATTCATGCGACCTAGTTTTTAAGCAATTGTGCAGGTTTTTGTATACATAAAATGGTTTATATTAATGATCTTATTTAAACAAATGGCTGATTTTGACTAGGTAGGCTATCAGCATCACATATAGACGTGCTGTACTTATAGTTATCTCTATGGTGTCCCTATAGTTTCATCTCTTTGACAACAATAGGCTAAGTGATCTGTTTATCACCGGATAAACTAATGAACTGTCATACGCCTAAAAGAAGATCATTTTCGTTATTCACTCCAGCAATGGAAGACAGTTATAATCTTCTTTCTATTCGTGAAAACCTGGTTGAAATCCGTACTACTATAACTAAATTATTTCTTACTAGCTTATGCCCGCGGCGTCGCCCGCGTGGAGTTCGATATTTGTCCCACGGGAACATACTATCGGGATTAAAACCTACCTACCTAATACCAATCCGTGTGCCAAATTTCATCCAAATCCATTTGTAGTTCGTGAAAGAGTAACAAACATCCATCCATCCTCACAAACTTTCGCATTTATAATATTAATAAGATCTAACAGCCTGTGTTCTAGTGATGTCATTCTCTATTAATGTGTGTGAATATTCGAATTAGCGTCATGTTTTTGTCATCAAGTTCTCATCATTTCATTCTCTCGTCCTTATCCCAATTTATTTGGGGTCGACATGTTCTATTTTGATATAAGAACTGTTTCCATGTGATCCGTCAGGTCACAGAAGTCGCGTCCTGGCGGCGATAGAGCGCGTGGACTCAGCGCGCGACTCGCGCCTGCGCAACAACAAGAGCGTGGGCCACGTGCTGGGGGCCGTGCAGACCAGCTACGAGCCCAAGCTGCGGCAGCTCACCTTCAAGTGGCAGCGCGGCCTCAAGATCGGCGCCGGCACCTTCGGGAAGGTGGGCTACGTAGCATCTTTCCTCACTCTTTATCTTTCTTATCCGAGTATCATAAATCAAAGTTTACCACCTCTTTTAGGTTTTGGAAAGCCAAAATAAACATAGCTATTAATAAATATAATATCCATGAGATGATCATTAGTTGCGGAATAACAATAAATAATTAAAAAAACCGGCCAAGTGCGAGTCGGACTCGCGCACGAAGGGTTCCGTACCAATATTTATAAAAACCACCACATATGCAAATGACACTCGTTTTAGTACATCTGACACTTAGCGCCATCCATCGATATTTCAATGTAGTTTTTCGAAATTTTCGAGTCAAATACAATTGGTTGACTATTACTCGTATACTTGTAAAGCCCACTTAAGTGTGTTAGTTTTCCTTTAAACTTCGTTATATACAGGGTGTAACGGAAAGGGTATATACATCCTAAAGGGTGTGCTACAGACCATCAAACTGAACATGTTTCTCATCATAAAAAAAAAATTGGTGCAAAAAAAAATCAGCTGCCTATACATTTGGGTCAAATAGGTATTGCAATTTTCTATGGGGCAGCAGATATTTTTTTTTGCTGAAAAACATGTTTTATGATGAGAAACATGTTCAGTTTGATAGTCTGTAGCACACCCTTAAGTATGTATATACCCTTTCCGTTACACCCTGTATAGGTACTACTGCCGTGACATTTGAATTTCTAACTACAACCGTTTAGTCGGTAAAGGGGGGGGACACTTGACTCTAACGAAAATTGGTACTTTAAAGCTTAATAAGTCACGAACGGTTTACTTAATCAAAAAACGGTTTTCCCAAACCCCTAATATTTTATCGAAAGACCTATCCAAAGATATCCCACACTATGGGAAGGACGAAAAAAAAAAATGATTATGCCTACTTTACCAACCCGAACCGTGCACTTTTTGTTGACGTTTTATAAGTGCCCATGTAGGCCTATGTAAAATAAAATATTTTGATTTTGATTTTAAATGTAGGGGGAGGTACCCTAAATAATGGTTTTTTTCACAATATGCCGAATTACAACTTTCTAGTACCAATAGTTTTTGAGCTAAACCGCGGACAGACAGATAGACGGACATACCGAAACTATAAGGGTTCCTTGTTGACTACGGAACCCTAAAAATTCGACTTCAAGGAAAAAACTGTAGATACGAAATTTCGTTAAGTTTGATCATATAGTGTTTCATATTTTTTACAGTTATTTTGATTTAAAAATTGAACCGATTTTGATGAAATTGATGATTTATGGGAAGAGTATATCCTTTCATAATTTTTGTTCTGAGTTATGAGGTAACTAACATAAAGAAAGAAAAAAAAGGAACCTTCTTCTTTTTCGAAGTTGTTTAAGAAGTACAAATACGGCTAAAGAGCTACCACAAAAAAAAAAAAACTAAAAATGTCTACCACTTTTTCCAATGTCCATGTTTAGTGTAGTTTAGATCTGCGCATACCAGTTAACCATGACACATGGTTACGACGATGTTTAACTTGAGTACGGGCGATAGATGCCCCAAAATTTATGCAAGTATTTTGGCATTAGCCGCATCGTAACACATTCTTGTTCCCGGCAGGTGTACACGGTCGTGAACACAGAGAGCGGACAGCTGCTGGCGATGAAGGAGCTGTCGGTGGGCGCGGGCGACCGGCGCGCGCTGCAGCGGGCGGCTAACGAGCTCAAGGTGCTGGAGGGCGTGCTGCACGCGCATCTCGTGCGCTACTACGGCTGCGAGCTGCACCGGGTGAGCGGACACCACATACTCTTATATCGTCCCTTACTACTGTTAGGGATCACGCATACTTTGCGAATACGAGTACTGCAAATGAATGGAAGGTGATACTGTCAGAATGTTTGAATTTTTGTGTCACGGTCACGGTAAAAGTGAAACTTTTTTTCACACTATAGGCACTTAACTAAAAATTTTTGGAATAATATTCCATTAAGGGTATAAAACGTATAAAACGCGGAGTAGGGATAAAGTGAAAGGCGCTCTGACGAGCGCCTTTCACTTTATGAGGCCGAGCGCCACGCGACATGCAACACACAGACGAAAAAGTTTGAGACGATGTAATAAAAGCTTCACTTTAATAAAATGTAATTATGTTTAAATAGGTAATTGGCTTCGGCCGTGCTATTTAAATAAATAATAAATAAATAAATTACTATTTGTCTGAACCTGTAATTTAAGTTGTAACCGATGAGTTCAACTCGAAGGAAACTATTTCAAACCTAGTGGTGTGGTCGTTAGCTTTATTACCTGTGAAGAGGCATGACGTTATAGACACGTCGTGAAATAATTACGGCTATATCTTACAACTACAATTCGACGCCTAGTCGACGACAAAAACACAAACATTCAAAACATTCAAACACTTCTTCCCTTACGAACATCCAACCTTGTCACATTTTCAAAGAAGATCCTACCTCTAATCACCAGTAACCTAACAATATTGGTTCCAGGAGGAGATGCTCCTGTTCATGGAGCTGTGCGTGGAGGGCTCGCTGGAGGCGCTGGTGGCGACGTCGGGCGCGCTGGCCGAGCACACCGTGCGCAAGTACACCAAGCAGCTGCTGTCGGCCGTGCGCGAGCTGCACTCCAGGGCCATCGCGCACCGGGACATCAAGAGTTAGTACCGCACTCACGACAGCGCTAATAGAGGGGGACAGTCTAAATTCTAAATTAAATTTTATTTCACATAAGCCTACATAAAGTATGAACAAGGACGAGGCAAAGGGGTTTCTGCCTAAGAAGGCGTGAGTTTATGTATGTGTCGCATCATGGGTGGCCGAGAAGCATCGGGTCTTCTTCTCGATCCGACATAGTTTTAGGTGTGATGTTTTAGATGTGGGCACTGACTTTGGTACTCGAACGAAAGAGCTTTTAAAATCAAATCTCAATAACTTTATTTAAGGTAACGGTTGTACAAGAAACAAACACGTGCGTTGGTACTGAGCGTCTGCCAAGACTGTTGGAGTTCGACTGTTCCAACACTCCGTCCCTCTGCTAGGGTTCACTGCATCCTACCCCTCTACCGACGATCGTGTCCAAGCGGTTGGGCGCGCTTGCGTTTCTAGTGACAATATTGTTACTTCCAAAACTAATTGTTAGATGGCGCTGTCTGTTGCACCATGGCGCCATCAATCCACGACATATGTACATATGTATAAAAAACAGTGCACGGTTCGGGTTGGCCGTTTCCTATAGAGAAAAACCAGCAAGAAACTCCATGATCTAATAAAGAGGCAAAACTTAGCCTCCACTTATACTTTGACTTGTAAAAATCTGTGAGTTTTGGCGCAGCTTGAAACTGGTTGGATGACCTTACTGTATTTTCTGCGAAACATACACATCAACAGTCTTGCTACTGCCTGAATAAACCTGATTAACAGTCTTGGTCGAACTTATCTATTGTTTTAAAATACTAAATAATTACTTCAAATATTTTTGTATAGAATAAAATTGTCATAAACAGAAATTATTTCGAATAGAGGGTTCGTTCTGCCACTTCTTCTCTCCAGGTTTAAACACTAGGAAGTCGTGTTTGAGCATTTTGAGTGACTGTCTTATAACTTTGACGTTCTCATTCGAAGTTCTTATAATCAACCTTATTGCGACAACTAACATTTTATTATCTTCTTAGCGTGTCAATCGTACAATCTAAAATGAGTCAGTAACTTCCCATCATTTCTTGTAAAGAACAAACAACAGGACACGCAGAACATGATATTAGGTGCCCCGTCATTTGTTGAACAGCGCATCATTTACACTCCAGGGCGGTCATTAATGAATTATTCGATGATTTAATTTTTGCATTCACAAATCTAGTATGACGACTATGTTTTCGTACAAATAAAGGCATTGTCACTTATGTATCTGTCTTCTAATTGACCTTCTTTGTTCCACCAGGTGGCAACATCTTTCTAACAAACGAGGGCCACTGCCTGAAGCTCGGCGACTTCGGCTGCGCCATCAAGATCCGTGCCAACACCACCGCGCCTGGAGAACTGCAGGGATTCGTCGGCACACAAGGTTTGTTACATAATAATGTCTCTTATAATACAATAATCTTTTTTGACTGGCAAAATAAGTGTGATAAAGAGTCTTGGGCAATTTGCATAAAAAAACACTACAGGGAATCAGCAAAATTAAACCAAGTTCTAAAGCGGACAGTATCTATCGCTAACACTGGCAATTTATTGGACAGTTGCATTTGTCAAGTTCGCTTGTATGACTACGAGCGCAGTGTTGGGGAGTTGGTTGCGTCACATTTTTATTAGGAAGTGGTTATGAGGTTTATAACTTTTGACATTAAATTATAAAAAGCCGGTTGTATTGAACTTAATTTTTGAATATTTTCTCCCTGCGTCTAGCTACCAAGGTACATTTTAGTCAATTGATCCAAATGATCGTTCTAAAAAGCCATAAAATGATAATAATTAGTTTCGTGATGTTCCAGCGTACATGGCGCCCGAGGTGTTCATGAAGTCGTCGGGTCACGGTCGCGCGGCCGACATCTGGTCGCTCGGCTGCGTCGTCACTGAGATGGCTTCTGGCAAGGTAAACCACACTTCCATCATTCTTAAGAGGGATCTCTATTGGGCCTTTCTGCATACAAACGTATTCCGCTGTTTTCTTCGTGGATAATGCGTCTGGAGCAATGATTGTTTTTTTTTTTCAAAAAATCTAGGTCCTATTAATACATGCCCCCAGAAGACTAGTATTTAATACTAGTCTTGTACTCTAATTCCATTTTTCAATCATGTGTAACAAAAAAGAAGAAAACTTTTTTTTGTTCGTAAATCTTTTCTAGAACTTTTGCAAACTATCCATAGTTTATGATAGGAAGGAAAGATTAACTGACGCCCACCGATCTCAGCCGAGTCGTGACGTATGCAGTTTTCTCGTTATCTTGTATATCTATCCGAATATAGCATTATTTCAGCCAGTCATTTCTAGCGTGTGTATCGTAATTGATCTTAATCTGTGTTCTCACCATACATTTAAAACCTCTACCTCCGTCCCCAGCGTCCCTTCTCCCAGTACGACAGCAACTACCAGATAATGTTCCTGGTGGGCTCGGGCGGGCGGCCCGAGATCCCGGCGTCGCTGTCGGCCGAGGGCCAACAGTTCTGCGTGTCGTGCCTCACGCACGACCCCGACCTGCGCCCGCGCGCCGAGACGCTGACGCTGCACCACTTCCTTATGGTGAGTGGTAAGTCTGTAACAACTTGTATCTAACTGCTAACATCGTCATTGTCAACTAACATGTTGAATCTGTTACTTGTTTAGTTAAAGGGGTTTGGGTACAAGTGGCATGATTTTGGGAAGTCTGCGGCCACTAATGAAAAATATTTTATTAGTAAAAACACAATTTGACATTAGAATAGAATATAATAGAATAATTTTATTTGTGTAAAAACATGGTACATTTAGGTCTTATAAATAGGTTTGTGAACTTACATGTTTTACCATAGAATGGCATACAAATATTTGAACATGTTAAACATGAATTTTAATACGAGACATACATTTGTTAAAATATTAATACTATAGCATGTCTAGATTCATGTTTAGACTCCATTCATTTTCTTCTATGAACAATTATTTTCAAAATGCATCGGAGCCGAGATATACAGGATGTTGTTTCAAGTGGGTGGATGGCCAAATCCGAAACTATGAGGAGTTGCGAAAAACACTCAAAAGAGTCACGAGCCCGATTATGATGAAAACTAACTGCATCATTGGTTTTTTGAAAGATCAATTTTCCTAGCCAGGAATCGAACCCGTTAATTTTGGAAAAAAAACATCTTGTGTTATTACACCATTCGATAGTGTCGCTGCTAAGGATTAAATTCTGGGAAGTAAAGACATACGGCAAACGATAGGAAAGAGTATTTTTTTTACAAATACATAACAGTATGCGAACTGTTGGCAGATATTTCAGCTCCGATATAATTTTCGGCAAAATTCTTTTAGGAGCCATTATTATCATATATTCCATTATACGTTAGGAACAATTATCTTTGTGGCCGCTGTGAACAAAAGTCATGCCGCTGGTCCATACAAACTTACCCAATGCCCTTTAAATGATTATCTCCATCGTCTTACACTTGCATAATTATCAAAGCCTATCTTACCTCTAATACCTAGTTATTTATCACTATTGGCAGCACGTAAACATAGGCTCCAAGTTGGAATATTAATCATATAGGTTACTTCGAGACAAGAAAAACAGTGTCAGCTCAAAATCACGAGCCGAGTTCTTATTAAATATGTAACGTGTAGCTACGTTTTCAAACCCCTTTTCTTTTCATCGTTATTTTTATATCAATAAACGCACAGACAAAATGAAAAAGTTTGTTAAGAAATGAAATTCAACATTAAATCGGTGTTATTTTTGTTGGTTTGGTTCTTTCATTTTTCATTACAGTAAGTCATCGCTTTTTGGCCTTGTTTAATTTTATCCGTTTTAAGCATCCGTTAAAAGTATGCAATAATCCCATCTTTACAGGTAAAATCCGATGAAAATGACTGCAACTGCGAGCCAGCGTTCCTGATCACAAAATGACATAAGCAGTGACTTAACTCGGTTATCATAAATGTACAGTTAAACCAGAAAAGGTATACACTTCGGTGATCTTCGTGTTTCCGAATTAGCACGAACGTCGCCCCACAGAGGCGAAGCTTCTCTACTGCGACAAGTACTTTCATAGTTATAAGAGTTTGTCGTTGCTATGCAACAAATTTGTTCGTACGTGCGTACCACTAACGGACATCGAATACTATGTTCGTCAAACATGTTTGCGGCGATCCTTTTAGTTCGTCCGTATTTCCGAAGATTACCGAAGCGTATACATTTCCTGGGAGATCTGTATTCAACTAGTCGACTAGGTTATTATCACGGGTAATGTAGTTGTACTACATCGCAGCCCACGCCCTCGGGGAATACAAGCGCGAGGTTATATACACTTCGCAACTTAACACCTACTGAAGAAATAACTTGACTTCAAGGCCAGTAAAAACAAATTTCAATTTAAGTCGAAAGTTTTAATTTAATAATAAAGTATATAAGCATTTATTTTTTTATCACAATGACAAGGAGAAGTAAGTTAATGAAGTACTGATTGGAAATGACAATTTAGTCGTTAATTCAGTGTTTCATTTGCTGACTACTCTGTGGTTTTAAAACTATGACTGCAAACGATTTCGTGTGTGATGAATAATCACTAACACTATTTATTGTGCATGTGTTATTTTAATTAAATAAGCCTACTTGTGCATTATATCTCACCTTTTCAAAATGTCTATCTAAAGCTCATAGAAGACGCTTCACTCGGTCGTTCGGAACATGAAATGAATCAAAACCTTTTTTGTTTTCATCAGTCAACTATTCCTACGATGTCCTATTTCGGTGTGTGGCATCATTCACTCACGCCGAATATCCTGAACAAGAAATAAAATGAGCCGATGAACATATATTTAGATGTCATTTTTTGATGTCGTGTGAACTTAGTATAAAACAAAAGTTATTATTCAGCCGAGTGATGCTTCTGACATCAGCTTAATATTCTTATTTAGATGAATTTATGTGTTTGTGTGGCACGTTTTCACTGAGAACATTGTTAGAATTGGATTGTTAAGAAAGGTGTTTAGTCATAAACAATGAAATAATACCTGGAATGGATACTTTGGATGATTATAATATATCATCTTATATGAGGACAATAGGCTGTCCTATAGTATACCTAGGTCATACTATCGGATAGCCTTCTAAAATAAATATCCTAGCTAATTATATACGGAAAGTACATTATTAATACTAAGCCATGAATGTAAATAAAATCAAAATAATGTGCCATTAGAGGATATCAAATAAATATTTGCGTTAAAATTTTATTGAAGTATATAAAATGAACTGTTATTGTTGATCACATAACGAATATTTCCTCATCAGATATGGGGAGACTATTATGTAAAGCGTTGGCCACACTGAAGCGAATCTCGCGCGGTAAAAGGGCGGCGAATGCGCGATTCGATTGTTTTAATGATATAAGTCACGACTTGTCGCACTAGTTTGTACACCTCATACATGTTCCGCACTCGAGTGAACTATGTCCCGCTTGCCCTTGGGTACCGCCTCGATTTGGTCAGAGCTTAATGAAATAGTTGAATTGTAATCTGTAAAATTGTTCACTGTATGTATACTGTGTTGTAAGGGTGCTTACATAAAGAAGCAGGTTTCCGGTACCGGTGGTGCAGGGTTAACTTGCATATAAAATTGACATAATTTAACCTGTTTCTTTATAAGTGAGTGCCTAAGATAACACAGAAATTAATACCTGCACCGATCGGTACCGACCCGCCCGTACCGGAAACCTGCTTCTTTATGTAAGCTCCCTTAGAATACAAATGATTGATTTTTAAAAATACGAAAACTATAAAACGTGCATTTAAACTAAGATACACTATACTTAGTTTTTTTTTTAAATTAGATAAATATGGTTTCTAAAGATCGACTTATGAATACTTTTAAGATTTAAACTGACGCGTCCCGAACAAATTATAATATGTGTAAATAAAGGTATAAATATATATTTTGATACTAATCAGAAATGAAATAAGTAGATAAATAGATAAATTTATTTTAATAAAGTAAAATGTATTTTATGATAAGAATACTATGTATGTGATAAATGCACTTTTAAAGTGGTTAAGGTATATCTTGGTTTTGGAGGCGGATATTGCACTTACGAGTTTTAGTTTATGGCAACCAACTTGAGAATCAGTCAAAGTGGTACAGGCAAATCAGCAGATCTGCTGTGGACACTCGCAGATAGGTACTGCAGTAAATCAGTAAATATTTGTACGGAGGTGTCTATATCTGAATTTGTGTTAGAAATTTGTCCGGTTACCAGTTTGGCAGATCCTAAAAGCGATTAGGGTAGGCACGGAAGTTATGACTTGAATAAAATCGATGGTCCTGCATTTGAAGTCGTTTTATTCATTTATTCCCTGTTGTCAAAGATTTTACAACATCCAGAAAGATGAAGCCTAGTGTCAGCTAGGTTACTTGACCGGTCAAAGTTAGGACTGTTAAGGTTTTATGGCGCTGCCTATAAAAGGGCTAAAATAAGTAGGAAAACTTATACAATTCCTCAGTAATGCGATGCAATGTGAAAAAAGCTATCTTGTTTTGGATAAATCCGAGAACCGTAATAGCAAGTACAATGAACAACTGACTTTTGTATTAGATAGAGAACAATTTGTAATCAACAGATTATTGAGTTGATTTGTTGTTATAATAAGAAAATATATTGAATGTAATAGTAAATACTTTGATACGACACATCGTGGAATAAATATCAATAATTGGTTTACCTGAGCAATTTGTTGTTTTATTTCAACCTTATAAACCGAATTAGCCACTGTTTCTTCCACATTATGTAAAGATATCGGGGTTTAAAAGTAGCCAATTTCTTTCTCCGGGGTAAAACTACTTCTATGTTATACAAGGTGTTGTTTTGCATCCTCGTCAAATTCAAGGAGGTAACTATGCTAATGATTCTCGTCCCGAATCAATAATAAAACGGGTAGGTAATTTTTATTTTTTTCCTTATTTACGGAAATCGGTAAGTGTGAAACACCCGTGTTTTAAACGCGGACTGTCTGGTTCTTGGCATATAACCTCGCTTACACACATACAAACAATCTCAAACGTTTATTCGATAATTTCTTATTCCCTAAACCACATTAAAGGGGTTATTCTGAAATATTGACAAACTTAAACAACTAAAAAAATCAGTGTTTATTAATAATTAACTAGGTACCGTAATTTTAATTGGTTATTTATGTCTTTTGTGAGCACCTCCTGAAATTTGTTGAGGATGCAACTTGTATAGTTTCATTTCAAAATCTCTTTGGTATAACTAGTCTTGAAATAATTTTTCCAAGCTGGCACAGGGCCCAATTTTCATTTTATATCAGAAGTGTAGATGTGAGTATTGCTAACAGCAGAATTTTGGGGTTGAAGAATTAATGAAAAAGCACAATTCCAACGAAAAGTTTGATTTATTGAGAGCAACATTCAATTGACACGGATACACTTACAAGCTACAGACAGTTTGGGTCGCCACAGTGTACAAAATATCGAAATGGTCGCCAAGAAAAGTAGTTCGGTACATTGTTTGGTGTTAAAGTTAATTAGAATAGGACTCTGAAATCATTTCAGATTTTCCGCAGTCGCACTATGTTTTCCAGATCAGAGTGGAAATTTTCACTTTTCTTATCTTGTCACTTGAATTTTGGTTAGTTTTTCATAAAATTCTCTCATCGCGCTACTGATATTTCGTACTCTGTGGCCTAGTGCGGACAGGTACTTGTGACACCAAGGTAAACATTTAACATTTATGACTAAATACATTCCTATAATACTATAAAAGCAATTTTGATATGTTTACATTACAAATGGCAAGGATACATTTAGATTTTCTAATACATTTAAAATACAATTGGTTAATATCATTGGTTGGTAGTACCTAGTCATTTTTGAAAGATTTATTTAGACACACATTTTAGTATTCCAAGGACTATTTTTTTTTCAAATATTTTTGATGTTGATCAGAATCTGATTTAAAGATGACGTTTCTCTATATCAGATTAATGCATGTTAACTTATAATTAAAAGTGATAATACAAACTAGGAACTCCATCTCTTCAAAAATAAACCCACTCTGTGCAGGTGCTTCACGCGTGGTACATTCAATGCAAAATGCATTTAAAAAAGGATAAATTCAAGTTTAATTGCATCGAACATGGTACTCAATCGTGGATCCAAGATTTCAGAATTCCAATGGATGAACGTTGATGCTGTATATAAAATTATCGTGGATCTACATTACAACTGGATCCAAAATGACGTTATGTGGATCTAATATGACAGTGGATCAGCAATATGCATCTTTGACAGACATAAGTTTTTTAAGCGTAAAATACACAAGAATCTCCTTCTTTTATTTTTCAAACTGCACCCACTTTTTATCTTCAAAAACCCGTCAGCTTTTATATTTCTACACCTACGAACGTTCTAAACATCCACCATTTAACATCATACTTCAATAAACGATTAATACTTAACCATCAGAATCTAATTGATTCAGCAAATACAGTTATTTTTTTATGAGAAGATATTCCATATAAAGATCATATAGCTTTACAACAGGGTAAAAAGCTTGGCGTGTGTTCACTATTTTCTAAGGGTAAGTATAACATCGATATTAATCACTATACAACAATATAAACTATCGGTATAAGTTCTTACATATAATGTATAATATCAGCAGTTTTGCTTTACTCGAGATTAGATTAGAGTTATTTAAAATTAAACCTAAGGGTGCGTAATATTTATTTTTTGTATAATAAATATGCAGCAGGTATAGTAATAATACCTTCATATTCATATATTTATATAGATGTGTCGACAACTAAGTATTTTAACATAGATCTTTAAAAGGAATGCTTAAAATTCTCCCTCTATAACATTACCATACATTCTTCAAACACAATAAGGTAACATTGGACAAATAACCATTTAAATAACAATTATAAATATTTTTTTATAATATAACAACTACAGCGACAGTTATCTGTCACTTTGCGCTCAAACAATATATAATTAGTAAAATTATTTAGCAAAATATATTCGTTGACTTCAGCTTTTGACAGCATTTTTTTTATATTCAGCGATATAATTATAATAAAAATAACGATGTAGGTAGTATGTTTATTTACTGACAATATATAAATATTTATGTGCTGATTATAAGTTACTTGTCTAAAACACAGGAAGTAAATGCTACCGTAGGTACTTTTCATAAGGTGTTAAAAACACTCCTCTCTTGTTCTACTCACACTTGTGCTTCGCAGCGCGCTTTTTAACAATATTTATATTTATGACTACATATTTTTTTTAACCAAAAGCTAAATACAATGAAGATAGCTATAAGAATCAGTCCGCTCCATAAAAACACCAGGTTGTAATTTTTAGAAAAAAAAAACATCTTGTAAATGTTTACGCTTGCATATTTTTCCAAAACGAGTCTTTATTTTTTCAGACAGAAAAAAGCTTTTAAAGAAATTTTAGATTTTCAATAAAATACTGACAAATTGACTCTTATTATTATACGCGTAAGTCTTATTAGTATGATAATTGATATGAGTAATTGATTAAACCTAGCCTTAATTCTAAACTTTGATATGTTTTTGATATTCTTGGTCATGTCAAGCATGACAGCCGCCATCGACGATATGTATACGATTTTCACTTAATTACTAAAATCTTATACTGAGTAGGTATACCTACTACTATGAATTAAATAAAAATAGATAATTTTAATTTAAAAAAAAAAAAACATTTTTATAGGTTTTTTTTGTTCAAGATTTGTCTATTTTGTACTTTTTACAATAAAGTACTTTTTGAAATAACATAAAAACAGGATGTATAAAGTCGGCAAGAAAATGCAAAACATTGATACAACAATATTTTTCAAATCTAAATACATAATATATGTATACAAATGTAATACATAATGTATTAATTATAAACTTATAAGGACAGCATGTATTTTTTACTCTTTTGAATAAGACAACTGTCCCCAACCTGTTTTTAATAAATAATATTGATTTAAAAAATTTATAATTTATAAATCCCAACATTTTTCAATTACTTTATAATTAATGATGCATGAGTATCATATCTTATTTTTTTTAAAAAACATATAGATTTTTTTCAACCGATACATCTCGGTCCCCCTTTCGAATATTTCCGCCACTAGTTAACCAACAATTCAATTAGACTTTATTTTTTTAAACCACTCATGATAAACACCTACTTCCATTTTATCTCATACTGGAAACGATATCATTTTTCTAACAGCGTAACTCTTGTTTATAGCAATTTATGTCCCCAATTTTAATGTAGCAGAGCCACTTTATATTTCGCCAAAAAAAAACTGGCTTGGAACAATTGAGTTAATAATTTTAAACCGATATATTTTTTTCCGAAAGGTGTGTAAATATATATTATAATTATATCATATAAGTAAATAAATGCCTACGACCTAGTTACCTACACATATAGTTTATTAACTAAATATCATTTTTTTTGTAAATAATATCCTAACTGTGCATGTTTATACTACCTACACACTATTTTTTCTTAGATCACTACATTTTTTTTAGCTTTTTTTTGGCTATAATATTCCTGCTAATCGATAGAGAACTTTATTTATAACATCCTGTGCACTAGGATTAAAATAAATGGGTATACCTAGAAGAAGTAATTCTTTTCTCAATGATTATGCTTCTTTTTTTAAAACAAGCCTTTTTTTAATATAGGTTCGTTTAGAACCGACAGCTTTTGAATAAGTTTTTTAGTCATTGATTAAACAGGCATGAACCTAACTTATATGCTGTCGATATTTTACGCTTAAGTTCATGAACGAAAAAAACGAAGAACTTTTTTGACAATATTAATTTTTTCGATAGTTTTATATCAATAGGTATAATGTTAGGGTAAAGGCAATAAAAAGTCATAAGTTAACTCTCATATCTTTTTTTTCCTTGGGAACATACTATGATCGTTTTTTTTTGACGTAGAGATTATGTTAGAATCATTTCGAAATTTTTCAACGTCACAAAACAGCTACGTCGCGTCGTAGGCAACGCGTAGCTACAATGCTACGTCTACGTAGGCTGCTACGGCCTCGGAAGCCGCTACAATATTTCGTAGCAAGTTCATTTTATCAATTTATTCGCTTAGACCTTAAGGGTCAGTACACACTGAGACGCGACGCGACGCGACGATACTTGAAGAGGCCGCTCTACGCCGCGAGGCGCCGCGCGGCGCAGCGCGGCGCAGCGCTGCATGGCGCAACGAATTCTGATTTCTACTGAAATCTACCCCACGAGGCCGCTCGACGCAGCGCGACGCCGCGCTGCGTCGCTCTACGCCGCGAGGAGTCGCGCGGCACAGCGCTGCGTGGCGCAACGTATTCTGAATTCTCACAACGAAATGTGTATCTTTCGTGTAGAAAATAAAGTTATATTTTGAATCGCTCTTTAAAAGTGTGCGCGCAGCGTCACGTTGCGTGGCGTCTCGGTGTGAACTGACCCTAAGACGCGACGTGAGTACCCAATGAATTATTGTCCATTTATGTTTCTCGTTATGTTAATCGTTTTGTACAGAAGTTTCAACACTATAAATATTTATTTTATAGATTTTTCATTGGTAATAAATTATGACATCATACTTTGATAAATCTATTAAAACAATCGAAGTATGTTCCCAGGACAATCCACCAAAATTTCTCTATTCTACAACTCAAAATTTATATAATAAGTAGAGATAGATCAACAACAAATGTATAAATATAAAGTGTAAAAGCTCTAAAGTTTCAACTTAGATCACTATTTAAATTCATTCGCTAAGATATTTGATATGTAAGATAAACCATGTAGAAGTTGGAGATAATATCATAGATATTTTATATATAAATAATATATTATTATATTTGTGATATCACAAGCTTTGTGCAAAACCCATTATTATTTATCATTCTTAAAATTACTGATAAACAATTTAATAATAATTCTTATATAGGAAACAGTGCTGTAATTTTACTTTTATAGGTTATATTACCTTAATAGGTCATAGACGTCAAAATAAAATTACTCTTAATATTTTTATTCCTAATTACATCGGGTTTTCTTTTTAACTAGTACTTGAACGGTTTTTATGTTGTCAGATCTTTTATTTACACTCTTTCGAATATTTTTCTATAACTTCTCAGATATCTATCAACAAAGCAAGGGTAGCTAATTGTTAAATTAAAATTTAGCGTTATAATTATTATGACTAGAACAGCATATTTTTCACCATCTTCGCTAATACATAGAATACCTACTTTTAGAGTAACAACAATAAATAAACTATAACATAATAGAACAGTGAACAAACACCTAAAACGGCATAAGACTTCAGAACGGCAACGTTTTTATAAAACTATAGTAGGTAATTAAAACTATTAATTTAATACGAGTATAATTTTGATAGGGCTAAATTGAATTGTAAGAATAACTAATCGTAAATATATTTCTGGAATTTTGACGCTTTCAAAATCTTATTTTAAAGGACAGACTGATATTTTAAAATACTATGTAATTGCTTATTAAGTTTTTTTTTTTTGGATCGATATAATTTTGTCAATAAGTTTTCTAAAAAATCTTTGAGATCCTTAGTTTTAACATTCTAACAAGTCCTTTCATGATATGTTCAAGTTTGCTTACCTATCGTGCAGTTTATAATAATACATATAATTTACCTATAAACATAATTTTATACCTAGGAACAAATCAACATTAAATTATAAAATATTTTTGAAAAATAAGTGTAAATATTTACAAAAAACAGATCGAATCTGCCAAAGCTTTTGCGATAATACATAAATAATTTGATCTCATATATTAAATCGTGCTTTAAATACATATATTTTTGATTTATATATCTTGCACTGACTAGAATATATAGCACATTAAACTAATCAGTTTACTCCCGGCCTATCTTCTCTTTAAATACGAAATTGATTAAGAACAGCCCTTGAGGCATAGGAGGGGTTTATCCATAATACTTAATTTTTAAACACCGAATCTACTCGTTATTTCCTAACACGTATAAATCATTCCACTCTATTTCTACCCATTTCTTTCCTAAAACATCAAGCTTTAAAACACTGCCTTCCACAAAAATATAACGAACCTGTGCTATCAATACTTGGAAACCGTTTGTTTCCTCTCACCATCTCCTCAGTTTTCCACCTTCCTAGCTTGGAACATGAGTTTCATGGAGTCCAGGGCTTCTCCCAAGGACTGCCTGAAAGCCTCCGTGTTGGTGACACTGGAAGAGGTGAACGAAGATATGCAGAAGATGATGCTGTCTTTCTTTGGGTTATAGCTGCAGCCGTAGCCGTCGGGGCAGACTGCCCCGTAGCCCATGAATGTGCCGTCCGTTGTGGTGGTCACCTGGAAAGCATAGTTAAACTTAAAGTCAAAGCCCTGAAAAATTGCAACCCAAGGAACTTAACAATAGCTATGAAAACATGAGGAGTATCGTCTATTTTGAATCAGTACTCCTCACGAAAACATTTACTAATATTTTCTCATCACCAACCAAAAAGTCGATATAGCAATGAAGAAACAATTATTGGGACACGCACAGAAAGATAATTATCACACAAACTTAATACATAAGTCAAAAGCTCCACGAATACCAGAAAATGATTTGATGAGGTGATTATAGTGACAGTTGAATGATGAATTATGTTCATTCAAAAATATTTGACGCAAATAAATCTCCTATTTTCTCATCCTTCTGCCACACTACCCACCTGACTAGTACTGAGCTTGAACTCGATCATCTGCTTGTATGCAGCATCGCAGAACACTGGAGGCAACTCGCCCAGGGACTCCCGCGCCGCCTCGCGCAGCCCCAGCAGGTGGTTGTCGATGCCTTTGCCCAGGATGTTGTCTTCCATGATCGACGTCTGCTTGCGAGCTGCTTCCTCGAACAGCTCCAGTTTCTTTTGCTCCTGGTTTTTTGAAATGTTTTAGTCAAGCTAACGTTATTTAGTGGTTTCTGAAATAGCTAACATGAGGATTGACAATAGATTGACTGACCAAAAACTTTTCTTTTTTCTTCTGTAAAAAAAAATCCTGATTTGAAAAATAACTACTTAGGTGTTAACCTGAGGTAGGGTATACATTAGGGTCAAAAACTCATTCCTAAATTATAGTATCTATGGTTTACAGTGGTTGTTGCGTGTACTAAAATTACATGAAACGAAACGACGAGCTTTTAGCACTCTACCAGATCCATTTAATTTTTCCCAGACAAGTATTACAACCAACCAAATCTATGCTCACCCCATACAAATTGAAAGACACCTTCTTCTGCCCGTCATCCCCTGCATCATTGAGGGGTGGTGTCTCTGCGGTGCACATGGCTGCTGCCCAGGCCAGGGCTGCTCCGTGGGCTGACCTGATGTTGTCCACGCGACCGTTGCGGAACCGGCGCAGGCTGGCTGACTCGTAGGTCGTGACAAGGTAGCCGTACATCCTGGGGAAGATAGCGTGGTGTTTACAAATCTGATCATAGTGGTTTCTTTGGCTTTTCAGTTTTTGGAAACTAGAAATCGTTTATAAGAGTTCCAGATCAAGGTTCATATATTACTCACTTGTAGTAAGCATACTGCATGGCGAGCTGGATGTAGACGTCAGGACTGGTGCGGCACGACTTCATGAACTCGCGCCCGTAGCCGCGGTACGTGTACACTTTGTGGTCCAGGTCTGAGATTGCGCTGTGGGTGAAATGAGGGACAATTAGAACACAACAGTGACAGATATGACAGACTTAGCAGTTGCTAGGCAACTGAGGAGAAACATCAGTCTTGGTGAGTCATCGTTTGCCTAGCCTTCGCTCATTTTTGGGGCAAGCTTCGAGTTTAACGGGATGCAGTCGAGTACCAGTGATTTTACATACGACTGCTGGATAATACGAAATCTTGGTGTTTAAGATAACTTTCATCAAGACACTCGCCTCTGAAAGTCATACGATGTCCTAACTTAACTCCCCTCTGTTTTGAGTCTGTCTGTCGCATCACTGCTCGGAAACAGACGGTGCAATTTAATTGATTTAAGAAAACTAAAGGTTTGTGGTTCTTGCGGCATACCACCAACTAATATTTCAATCTAACTTCAGCTGGCTTGAGATGAAGCTATACTTCCTGTAGCGCTCTTTCTCTTTCCCTCACTTAATTATAAAAACAAGTACATTGCTATAAAAGCTAGTGGTACAGTCCCTGGAATCAAAGTCCTCACCGATCAAGATCCCTGGCAGCACACTCTATAGTCCTCTGCACGTCTGGGGTGACGTTCCACTTCATAGCCTGGGGGGCTGGCAGGAGGGCAGGTGGTGGGGCTGGTCTGTCTGCCACCTCTGCCCTGGCTAGTGCTCGCTCGGCCAGACGGACGACGGCGACACCTTCGGCTGCGCTGTGCTCGTAACACATGCCTACTGTGCCGTCTGAGGAGATGATTAGCTGGAAGAGAAGACAGAAGATATACATTTGATGACCCGTTTTATGAGTTTTGGTTTGGTTTTGGTTTTCTAACTGCCGCCTTTGGTCTAGCGGTTGACAACGCTTCTGCTGAAAATGAGGTCATGAGTTTGATTCGCAGTAAAAGTTTTATTGTGATTTTTTTGCAAAAATTGCTCAGTAGAAGCCCGACGTCTGGATTTGTGCTCGGTAGATGGCAATAGGGTCGCCCCTATTACGTATGACTTAAACATAACTACGGGCGAAGTGTGGTGAACACGTCTTCCCCTAACTCCTACCGGTGTTATGTAATATTGTAACTCTACATTTATATCTTCCACCTTATACCCTCACCTGCACAGTCTTATCGAACCAGCGGTTAGCGGAGTGGTACCGTGTGCCAGCTCCGTGCATTGCCCGCAGCATGGCGTTGGTGTCAGCATCCGTGTCGGCGCGGTCGCCCCCCGCCTCGTCCAGGCACAGGATACAGAGTGCCCGGGAGATCAGCTCCAGATTCATGCGGTTCATCTCGTCTGGGGGAACAAGGTTAGTGATTTAATAGAGGAATTATTTAGATTATAAAACGTATTTTGAAATGTAAAGTGTATAGCACTTTTGAAGGACAAACTTACAGATTAAAAAAATAATTGATGTAATGCGATGGTTTAGAATCATATGCTGAATTTTTGGTTATAGTTTGCACGTAGAATTTGTGCCTTACACCGTTTGTTTAGTCTATTCGGCAATCAAACCCTCAAGGGTGACGATGTAACCTCTCTATACATTGTGCCAAAGAAAATATAGAGGTAGGAAAGAAAAGACCTGAAAATAATACAGTGAAAGAGAGTGACCAAAGCCTAATTTGGGTGATTTGAACTAGACCCAGTTATTCTTTATCGTCTACCGACAGTTTATAAGCTGTTTATGGGCTAACGTCGCGCGGTCTTATCAGTCGAAGTCATAAAAACGCTGGATTTCAAGACCCTTACCTTTGATAAGCTGTTCCCTGGCCCTAGCCCACTGGTCTCGGTTCATCGAAGTGAGCAGGCCAACCCTGGGCGCTGAAGTTGCCCCGGCAGCGTCGACCATAGCATGCAGCAGCTGAGCTTGCATCTCGCCAGGAGTTAGTCTTCCACGGTCGCCTGCTTTCACTGGGATGGGGTAGAACTGGGGAGAAAAAAAATACATTATTTTAGCTTGAGGCATCATAAATCGCTTGCTCGTCTTTGAAAATTCCAAAGTTACTATTGAACCTTTATTTCATTATATATTTGGTAAATAAACTAAAATCGACTAATTTATGTTATAATAACATGTTTAAGGCTCGTACTCAACAGAAGAACTCTCGTTATCGAAAGTTTATCAAGTTAGAAACAATAGAGTCAAACAATACATTCGTAAGGTCTCTGAACAATTGTATCAGCGCCCGAAGTATTTTATGCATTGGTAACATAAAAGAGCAGAGGTGACTATTTGAGGGGATAGGCGCTGATAGCCGAAATACAGGCTTTTGCCTAGTTCGGTTACAGATGTTTAATTCTTTTGTAAATTGATATATAGCCTAAAAGATATTTGTAACATTGTTAAAAAATATTATTCAATAAACTATTTTAATTTATTTATTTCTGTACATAAAATTTTCATTTTTAAATATTTCTGTAGTATAAAATAATATTAAAAAAAATCATTTAAAAATAGCAGCCGACCGGTATGGGGAACAGGGTCCAGGGCTCCAGAAAAAGGAACCTCCTAACAATACGAGCCGTGTCCAGGAGTACCGCTTTCTGAATCAAGCCCTTGATCCAGCTGCCTATCGGAAGCCTCATCAGATATTGGTCGATGCTCTTGGCAATTATACCATTAATAGTAGATACGATTATCGGCACAATGATCGCTTAGTCCACATCACACATGTCGACAACCTCACTAGCCAAGTGAAGATCCTTAATTTGCTTATCTTTCTCGGCTTTCACGAGGTTCTCGTCATGTGGAACCGTTATGTCAACAAACATTGCGCGCCGCTCTGATCGATCCACCACAACTATATCAGGCTTACCTATTGGCTACAATAATCCTGTCAGTGATGATGGACTGTTCCCAGTAGTGTGATATTGCCATTTTCAAGAACTGGATCGGGCACATACCTATAGTACGGCACTTCCAATTCCACAAGGTTGTATTTTAGAGCATGTTGCTGATGGATAATCCTGGCTACAAGGTTGTGTCTATGCAAGTATTCTCTGTTAGCTAGACGAGAACACCCGGAGATAATGTGATTGATTCGTCCGGACGGGGGCATGCCCGACATATGACAACCGTGCCGTCCTTCAAAATAAATTTCCAGTTGTTTTTCGTCATCATAATTGCATCTATAATTGCACAAACAAAACCTTCGGTTTCTCCAAAGAGGTGCCCGTAACGTAGTCAGGCTACGGACGCTGATTGGTCTACATCGGGTTCATGGAGGGCCCGGAAGAAGCGTCCGTGAAGCTCCTACTCTGCCATACTTCCCTGCGGTCATTAGTGTCAAGCACTGCAGGTTTGCGCCAGTTCTCTTTAGCCAAGCAGAGGGGTGAGGGCCTTGTCCACCGCGATCATATCTCGATGCATACACACGTTGGCTTCTAGGATATATACTCTGCTTATCTCGTGATTGTGGAGAGTTTTAGCGTTTAAAAAGCCTCGACCTCCACATCTCCGCGGGATATACAGTCTCATAACCGAAGAACGTGGGTGAAACATTCGATATGCCGTCAACAATATCCTGACCTTCCTATCCAGGGCGTCTTGTTCATTTGAGTACGCCGAAAGAGTACATCAAAACCGGCACGACCCAACCGTTGAAGGCACGCAACTTATTACCCTCTTATAAAATACTATTAAATACTTTTCTCAGGCGGCCAAAGAAGTGCTCCTTCAACGATTGCTTCATGTCAGTAATTTATGAGCAGAGCCATATATAATCTCCGTAGGCGCGATTCTCTAAGGGAACTGTTTAAGGTCATTAAAATCATGACAGTACATTGCCAATACATTTATGAAAACACTAGCTTATGCCCGCGGCGTCGCCCGCGTGGAGTTCGATAATTGTCCCACGGGAACATACTATCGGGATAAAAAGTATCCTATATGTTAATCTAGGTTATAAACTACCCGTGTGCAATTTTATCCAAATCCATTCAGTAGTTTTTGCGTGAAAGAGTAACAAACATCCATCCATCCGGATGGATGGATGGATGTTTGTTACTCTCGAGAATGGATGGATATCCATCCTCACAAACTTTCGCATTTATAATATTAGTAGGATAATGTACGTAAGGAAAAATCTGCATCTTTTTAGTAAATAAAAGAGGTGACAGTCGTGACAGACACCATTACAATACTAGAAATAGAGACCAGTTAGTTCAGCCAGGCTTCAGACTCGCTATACATAGACTCATCTTTCATGGGGTACTGTTTAAGATGCTGCAATAAAATATCACAAAGTATTCTTGAACTGAGTGAGACGAAATTTAAAACATGCATTAAACGCACACTATGTAAGCAAGCTTATTACAAATTGGACGATTATGTCGCTGATATTAATGCTTGGCTCAATGCCGGCCCTGCTCCACAAGGACAGGTTCGCAAAAATTGATAGCATTAAATAGTATTGTTGGACCTGCAGGACCTGAAGATTGTACAATTATCTTTGCATTGTATAAATTCAATTAATTTAGTATTATATTGTCGCATAGCCCATATTGTGTGAGAACTATGTACTACAAAGCATTTACTGGAAATCTACGTCTTTTATTGACTTGAATGTGTCCTGGCGGTTGAGAGTATGTCATGCTCACGCAAATGTCACGCTGATGGTGGCGCGTGTGTCGGGTCATTTAGTTCCCTTCAAAATGGTTGAGTTGAATGATGGCTGTCCATACGTCATGTCGTGTACGGGCGCTGTCAGTTGTGCCTGGTCATCGCTTAGCTGCCACGGCTCATTTCGAACTAAATATTTTATATATTAATGGTCTTTTTTGTTTTTACTATGGACACTTTTATCGTGCACGTCTTGCTACATCGTTCTCACATAATGTACCATCTCAACATACACACAGTACCTTTACAGTTATTATGTCTTGTGACTGGGACTGAAGCTTCATTTTTATTGTTGTTCGACTATTCAAAAGTGCCTGGAACTGGCCTACTTGAAATAAATGATTTCGATTTGATTTGATGTCCAGAGCTTCCGACATATCCAAATACTTAAATTATTATTATATTATAATTTTTGCGTTGTTATTATGACTAGAAAGAAGAATGATTGAATCATGATTTGCCTATTAGTTGTGTGAAGCGATTGATTTTAACAATAAATTATATATATAAATTATATTTTTTGTGTTCATTTTCGTTTAATGTTGTGTGTACTTGTGGTATGTGCCAAATAAACTTATTTTCTTTCTTTCTTTCTTTCTTTCTTCCTTTCTATATGTAATCTTGATTATAATTAATCAAAACAACTTCATATTGGACAGCTATTTGCGAGGAAAAAAGTCAGAGGTATTATAAACAAAGGAATATTATGGTGATATCGGACCCTCCATAAATAATGTATTACCCTTGCGACTGCATCTCAAAACTTATCCAACACAAAACAAAATAAGTTATTCATTCTCGGGGACAGTTCCCTAACTAAGTTCTGTTATAAGTGATAAAGTGCACCGCGGCGTTTCTAAGTGCTAACTAAGTTACAGGGCCGTCTCCTAAATAATGGAGTTATTCTTGTTACGCCAGATTTACAGCGCAAGGCTTGCTATAATTTAATTTTGGGTAGAAATGTTTCCACCGTGTAGAATTGTTGGTAGAATGAATCACATAACGAGGCCGTTTGTTGTTTAATTGTTAAAGTTCGTTTCGTACTAGTTGATTATGGTGGAAAAAATACCTAAGATTAAAAATTGTGATATGTGGGTCTTCAGCCAACTCTTCGGGAAATATAGGCATAATGTTATGTAATTTAGACTTGCATACAACCAATTTACGAATGGACAAAATATTTAGAATGCTCATTTGCCACGGATCGCTTTTAGTTAATCAAATATTGTTCTTTATTTTCCCTTAAACGCTCACGACCGTGGCCTTTCTGTATATATTCGCCCAAGATAACGTGGAAAACACGATACGTCCAAGAACACGAAGCCCTTAACACCCTAACAAAATGTGGAAATAGTGACCTCAAATACTCACATAGTTCCTGCAGGCGACTACGACGAGTTCTTCGGACTCCTCAGCTCCTTTGACCTGCGGCAGCTCCAGGCGGTCCTTGCCGACTTCGGGGATACGACACACGCCCAGCAGTCGATAGAACTGCTCCATGCAAAGTGGCTGCCCTTTCTCGCGGTTGGTGGCACGTTCCAGCGGGAGCTCTCCTCTGGAATAAGACAGGTTTTGTAGAAACTTTAACTTTGACGAGCATTGCAACAATAACACCCAGTATATCATGTATATCAGTGATGTTAAAACGCCTGCATCATCTGCCTAGCCTTTTCCAACTATATTAGGGTCAGCTTACAGTCCCACTGAATTGAACAGAATAACACGGTTTGAAAAATCGGCGTTATATTTGCCCCTCTTATACGAGTATGGGTGGTCGTCCAAAATGATTGCATCTATGATGAATTTAAAATCTATCCTAACCTCGGTATGTATGTACTAACCTATTCCATTACCCTAGGTACTTTGGTGTAGCAGCCATTTCGATTTTTTGGTTCAAATACTAGTTCTGAACACAACCGTGTGTTGAACGTTGGTAGCGTTCTTGTCGTCACTTGAGGGTGGTTTAATTATTACTCTGCGCTGACTGTCGATAGTTAGAGTTTCGTTGCCAAATGGCAAAAAATGGACCTTGGCTCCTCCTTACCTGTCGAGCATCTCCTTATAGTCCAGCAGATCGTCGATGAACAGCGCGCCCAGGTCCGCCACCTCCTCCATCTTGGCGAAGTGGCGGCGAGGGAACACCATGCCAGGGTTGGAGTTGATGGGCAGCGGCAGTCGCACCTTCAGATACATGTCGTCTAGCCACCAGTCCGTCACCTGGGACAAGACACCAGGGTCAACAGCTTGTAGAGAGAGAATGGAAGAATAAATATTTATTTTACACACATATACAAGATACACGAGAAAAAACAAAGTAAAACAGAAATGTGTGCTCGCAGCTGCGCCAAATAGATTCCGCAAAATTTCAACCGATAGATCTGATGGACCTAGTCGAGAGATGAATAAGTTTCCAAACACAATTTTCTTCACTAGAGAATGACGAAATGTTGATGGATAGAGGGAGAAGGAGTGGAAAACCTACACGGATGGATCGTGTAAGAAATTATATGGAAGAAAAAGAAGTAAATTATAGCGTGACACTTGACGGGAGAGAATTAAAGAAAACGAGTTGCGCCGATCCCAAGTTACATGCGACAGCAGAAAGATGATGATGAATTGGCGAAGCGTCGGATAGTACTGCAGTGTATAATTTTGTAATATGAGAAATATTCATGGAAATCTTTGGACTTAAAAAGCTTTTTTAGCTTCTAGATAATAAACCCTAAACACATGCCTTTCCTATTTGGGGGTAGACAGACACACAAAACCCCACCTGCTATGATTAACACTTTCGTTGCAAGTTCCAATAATCCATTTTTACTTGTTTGCCGAAATCTGTAGCTACGTATAACGACGACTCGGGAGGCGGGTTGTAGGCACACAAACGAATTATTGTTCGACCCATAAGCTGGCTGCTTAGCACCGAAAATGTTAAAGTACAAAATAAAGATTATGGCCCACCTTGGTTCGTAGTTTCGTACCCACAGAATACTGGGACTTGAAACACACGATCTTTAATACACTTCATCATCCGCTTTGAGAAGATAACCACACACACCCTGACATAGCCTATGAGTCTGGAAGCCGGACCAGATAGCGGTCAGACAATGTTCATGTTTGGATATGTCCACTCCCTGTCTTTTATTCTCACAAACACATATCACATTTATTCTTTCACTGTCTCGCATACTTCATCGCGCAACTCCGCAGCTCGCTTTTCATCCCGTGAGAACAACTGCGTGATGTGTGCCGAGCATCACCGCCTCCTCCGAGATTTAGATTCCCTAAATTATTGATAATCGCCTAAATTGCGCTCATGTTTAGTAATTAAAGTAAGATTAACTCTAGAAAAGCAAAACTCTGAAATGATTAAAATAAAACTTGTATTATAAATTAAAATATATTTATTGACTACTATAATAATTTATCATTGTCACAAATGCTACAAAATTCTATCAACTTTGTTGATCTCTACTTAATTATATTGGTCGTACGCTTCAGTGGGACTCAAAAAGAATATAGTCCTCCCCTTTTGACGCTTCCTGCCAGATTCCGTGGTTGGCTGCTCCATTTTGGTTCTCCTGTACGATGGAGAAGGATTGTAGTTGTTTCCATAGAAAGAAGGTCGTCTCGTCATCTTCATGGTCTTCAAATAGTCAGTATCAAACATGAAATTCATTGCCTCATTTCTATCTTTCAAAAACTTCGGCTTTAGAGTTGAATGCCGTATTGGCATATCCAGTACATTTTTGACTCTCGCTCTCTTTGGTTCCATTCTCCTCTGTCCTGAACGCCCTTTCTTGAATACAAGTTTGGGCTTCATTTGGTGTGCCAATCTTTTTAGTGGTTTGTCCATACTATTAAATTTTGGTCTTAATGTTCTAGAGTTTGTAATCAACCACTGGGGCTTGAGGAGCATTGGGTATGGTTTCGTAGTTATTTGTAAAACGCTTTGTGGTGTCCCATAACGATGTTGTGAGATAAAATCTTGTGTGTTAATGGTCTTCACCGCCTTTCGTCTGGTGCCAATTTTCATTAGCTTTATCTCTGTTTGAACATTTGGTTCCTTTATTTTCGCAGCATGTGTATTCCTATCCTCAAAAGAATCTAAAAGCTTTTCTTTCTGTGAACCCATTCTCTTAAAGTTTTTCGAAACGAATTTCGAATGTGAACTTCGGTTTATTTCTAAAGTTCCATGCGTATTTTTTTTCTTTCCTGTTATAGAAAGTGGTTTTTTATTACTTTTAAAAGTCAAAAACGGTTTTCTTTTTATTTCCTTCAATGGCAGTATTTTTTTCTTAGATGCCACAATAGTTTCTGATGTTTTTGTTTCAGTCGTAAGTAATGCTGAAATGATGTTAGTTTTAACCGTTGAATGAGCAATCTGGTTGAAGTAATTAATTACAGTAGATTTCTTATTAGTTTTCATCGTCGATGATGAATGAAGATTAACTGTTAGAGACGGAATACTGACATTGGCATCCACTGAAATTGAATTCCTGTTATTATTCTGGTCCCAAGTCGCGAAACGCGTGTTCTTCTTATTGTCAACATTTTTTGATGATTTGTCGTTATTATGAATCACTGATTGTGTATTTATATTATTGCCAGATGCTGTAGTCGAGTTTCTATTTTCATTGATTGAATGTCTATTAATGTTGTCAGGCATTGATGGTGTATTTTTATTATGACCCATTATTGGTAAATTCCATTTATTGTGTATAATTGTAGGAGAATTCTTGTTAACAACCAATGAGTATCTGTTTATGTCAATAATAGAGGGTGAATTTTGATCTTTGTGAAATAATTGGGGTAAATTGGAATTATTATCTATCGTTGCAGGTAAGTTTTCATTATTGTTAAACATTGATGCTGGAATCCATTGCTTGTTAGGTGTTGGAGAAAAGTTCTCCTTATCAACCAATACATGTTTATTATTCTCATCCATTGAGGGTGTACTACTATCTTTATCATTCGTTGGTGATAAATCCAAGTTATTACCATTATTTGAGTTGGGCGTTGGAGATATATTCCTATTAGTTTCAAGTATTTGAGGCGAATCCCTATTGATATCCTTCGAGTTTGAATAGTTGTTAGTTTCTAGAGGAATAAACTTCCTGTTATTTTTTTGTGGAATTGCACTTCCGATAAGTCTCATTAATTCTAAGTTTCTGGTAATATCCATTAGTACTTGATTTCTGGTAGCTTCCATGGGTGCTGGATTTCTATTAACTCCTATCGGCACTGGAGTTTTATTAATATCTATCTGTAATTGTTTTTTATTTGAATCCATTTGAGTTCTGTCAATATCCATTGGCACTGAAGTTTTGTTTATTTCCACGGGTTCTGAGTTTCTTAAAATATCTATCGACAGTAGATTGCTATTAGTATCGATCGACTCTGAATTCCCATTATTTATCATGTGTGATTTCTTTTTGTTATTTTTTATCGGCACTGAATTTCCATTAATTCCCATCTGCTCTGAATTTCTGTTAATATTCATTGACATTGGATTGTCGTTATTTCCCAACGGCCCCGACTTTTTATCAGCTACCATAATCACAGGAGTACCGTTAATTCCTAATGGTATAATACGGTTTAGTTCTATCGGCACTGGAATACTGTTAATTTCCATCGGCACCGAGTTTCTATTAATGTTCATCGTCATTGAATTTCCACTTGTTCTCATCGGCGCTGAATTTCTGGTGCCATCAATCATAAGTGAATTTCTATTAATTCCGATTGGCACAGAATTTGCATTCATTCTTATCGGCACTGAATTTCCATTATTTCCCATAGATAGTAAATTTACGTTAGTCCCCACCAGCAATTGATTTCCATTCATTCCTATCGACACTGGATTTCTGTTAGTCTCTAATGACACAGAATTCCGATTAGTTACCATCGGCATTGGATTTTCATTCATTTCTATTGAAACTGGATTATTTACAATGCCCATTGGCACCGGATTTCTACTAATATTCATCGTCATTGAATTTCCATTAATTCTCATGGGGGCTGAGTTGTCATTTGTTCCCATCGGTGCTGAATTTCTTGTTATGTCCATTACCAGGGAATTTCCATTAAGTGCCATAGGCCCTGAATTGCTAGTAATATCCAATATCAGTGAATTTCCATTCACTCCCATAGGTGCCCAGTTCCCATTCATTGCCGTCGGTGCTGAGTTTCCATTAATGCCCATCGGCGCATACTTTCTATTCATTCCAATCGGCGCTGAGTTTCCGTTCATTCCCATCGGCCCAGAGTTAACATTCGTTGCCATCGGCGCATAGTTTCCATTCATTCTCATCGGCGCTGAGTTTCCATTAATGTTCATCGGCGCAGAGTTTCCATTCATTCCCATCAGTGCTGAGTTTCCATTTATTCCCATCGGTGCTGAGTTTCCGTTAATGCCTATCGACGCATAGTTTCTATTCATTACCAATGGCGTTGAGTTCCCATGAATGCCCATCAGCACAGAGTTTATATTCATTGCCATCGGCGCTGAGTTGCCATTAATACCCATCGGTGCTGAGTTTCCGTTAATGCCTATCGGCGCATAGTTTCCAATCATTCCCATCGGCGATGAGTTGCCATTCATAACCATCTGCGCAGAGTTTCTATTAATACCCATCGGCGAATAGTTTCCATTCATTCCCAGTGGCAATGAGTTCCCATTTGTTCCCATCGGCAAAAAGAAACCATTCATTCCCTGCGGCGCTGAGTTTCTATTAATACCCATTGATGCTGAGTTTCCATTCATTCCCATCATCACTGAATTTCCTTTCATGCCCATCGGCGCAGAGTTTCTATTAATACCCATCGGCGCATAGTTTCCATTAATACCCATTGGCGCTGAGTTTCCATTCATTCCCATCATCACTGAGTTTCCTTTCATGCCCATCGGCGCAGAGTTTCTATTAATACCCATCGGCGCATAGCTTCCATTAATACCCATTGACGCTGAGTTTCCATTCATTCCCATCATCACTGAGTTTCCTTTCATGCCCATCGGCGCAGAGTTTCTATTAATACCCATCGGCGCATAGTTTCCATTAATACCCATTGGCGCTGAGTTTCCATACATTCCCATCATCACTGAGTTTCCTTTTATGCCTATCGGTGCAGAGTTTCCATTTATTTCCATTGGCGCTGAATTTCGGTTTATTTCTATAGGAAGTGGATTTCCATTTATTTCAATCATTGGAGGTGAATTACCGTTAGTTCTTATCTGAGGTGAATTAATATTAATTTCAAGTATTGGATGTGAAATTCTGTTAATTTCTGAAGAATGTGGAATGTTAATAATTTCAATGGATTGGTTTAAATTCTTTTGCATTGGTGATGGTAGGTGTAAATCTGTGTCACTACGATCTTGGTTTTTTGCATGTATTATTTGTTTGGTCTCTGAATTATTAACTGCTCTTAGAATGGTCTTAGTGGTGGACTGCGAAATATTGCTACCGCTTTCCACAGCAGCATTCGAATGACTAAAAGCTGGAACTTGAAAATGCGGTTTGTCGTCAACTTGTTTTTGTAAAACAGTATTGAGAATGGGATCACTGAAGTATTTAAGTATTTCAAGTTCTTCTTTAGTTATTGGCCTATAAGTGTTGTACTTTATATTTTTCGTGCAAGCAGTCGTCGTAGGTAATAATTTATGCGACCTATTTAGACGTGAGCTAAATATTTCCATTTCTAAAATTTTACTATTTATATTCCCACTCCTTGTATTCTCCGTATACTCCATACTTCCCACATTTGGGAAAACACTTTTGTAATTGCTGCGATAGCCTTTTCCTATAGTTTCATTTTGGTTTGTCCGGTCTGCTTTTAACTTTGTTTTATTACTTGATACAAGTAAAAGTTTTTGGATTTGTGGTTTCGAATTAACAGTAGTTTCGTTAACAGGATTCATTTGAGTAACTTTTAAATGACTCAATGTTGGTGTACTAATTACCGATATATTTTTTTTACCATCGTGAACCTTTACGAAGAAATGATGTTTAGTATTCCTGGACGTTTTACCTTGTATTTTTTTTGTTCTGTTTTCTACTAGTGATACTAGGGGATCAGTTTGGCTTGAGTTCATATTTTTTCTTGTTTTAGTGCTAGTCACATTTACAGACTTTTGCACAACGTAAAACAATTGCGTTTTATTTGAATTTTGTAACTGTTGTTCTTCTATTTTTTTTTCATGTTCTCTAATCTCTATAGACCTGGTTTTATCCCCATATGTAGATGCATCTGACGATACATTGGTATACGCATTTACTTTATCAGGTACTGCAATACTGTACTGTGGCGTGATCAGACTACTATCGGTACCGATTTTCATAATTTCGGCGGTAGCGTTTCTCATTTGTATTTTATGTACACTTCCTTCAGTTTCTTTCTCTGTTTTTAATATTTTTAATGTAATTTGACTGAGTGGTAGTTTTGTCGTAGACACGTCAGGTAGGTCGTCAGGTGTATTTGTTTCTACATATTCTTCCGTGCTTAGAGTACTATTAAAATTATTTTGGTTTTCTCTTTCGTCATCTGCAAAGTTGATGAAATACTCTTCTATTGTATGTTGTGTACTAATGTTTAAGTCTTGAATTACAGTTGACGATGTTTTAAATTCATCAATCATTTTTTTTCCAAGGCAAAGTAAGATTTTTTGACCTATATTCATGGAGATGTTACAGGGATATATGGTTGTGGAAGTTTTTATGATTTCGAAATCATTGTTGACTTTATTTGTTATTTCTTTTGAGATATTTCTATTTCGATTTGTTTGTGTTGAAGTAACTATTTTCAAATTTTCTGCCCTTTGATAATCTTCTTCTAAAAAAGTATTTGCCTTAACAGTGGTCATTGGAACAGTATACTTTGAGTCTTTTTTGACACTGGAGAATTCATTTTGTCCAACATTTTCAAATGATATATTGAGGAAAGGTGTGGTAACAGTACCATAAAAGCCAACAGTAGTTTGGAAAGGCGTTGTAATATTTTTTTCTCTTACCGCATATCTGGTTGCACTGTTGTTGCTTTTGGTGCTTAATATAATGGTCGTGTTTTTAGCATCAGTCACAATCGTAGACGTTGAATTAACACCACTGTATGATACAGTTTTATTATTATCTTGTTGTGTAAAAACATCATTTAGTTCCTCTACTAAATCACTATAATGTGAGTCAAATAAACTTAACGTTTCCTTTTTAACTTCTGATTTAGTTAACGCATTATTTGAATTAAGAGTAACTTCGTTTAACGATTCATTTTCAGGTTTTGAAAAATCTTCATCTATCTCCTTAAGAATCATTTCTGAAAGAGGAACATCCTCATTAGAAGTTATTGCTGTCATTTTACTTATACTGATGTCTGTTTCTGTGGATGCATTATGATATGTTGTTTCAGGCTTCAATTTTGATGACTCTTGTTCTATTTCATGAGACAGTAGGCTTTTATTACTATGTGTATCAAAAAGTCGCCTACTGCCTTGTATAATACCTTTGCTAGTGGTGTTAAGTAATTCTACCACTGCCGCTTGTTTTTCGATTCCTTTTCTTATTTTCTCTTCAATTTTGGTTTTATTATTTTCAACAGATACAATTTCTGTATTAGGCTTTTCGCTATATGAACTTGACGACGTAAAAACTTCCACATTCTGTATTACTGTAATATTGTCAGCTTTTATCGTAGTATATTTACTAGTTGTGGTTAATGTAACAGTATTAGTAGTCATATTAACGTCCGTTTTCTTTGTGACAGTGTCATGAAACTTATGTATACTTGTAATATTTTTCTTACTCATAAGATTCTTTAATAATTTCCTTTTAAACTTCCGCAGTTGACGTTTGCCAAGTTTTTTTCCTTTCAACAACTTTTTGAGGATTATTGCAATTTTTTTATTTAATAGCTTTGAAGTTTTGCTTCTTTGACTTTTATTCAAGGTTGGTTCAGATGTGACTGAATTATTTCTAGCGCTCCTTAATGTTCTTGAGCCTACTTCGAAGTCATCTTGATGCTCATGTAAGGTATTATTAACCCCGGTCGTGTATAATCGCGTCTTTTCTATATTTCCGATTACTGGCAATGATAACATCGTTTCATACGTTACATTTAGAGCGTCTGTCACGCTTTTGTTTCCATTTCTTGTATAATTCATACTTTCCTTTAATTTTTCAAAATGTTCTTTGTAAAGTGATGAAATATTAGTAAGTGCGTGCTGTTCAGTAAGAGAAGCAGGCATTATACTTTTATGTTTAATACTTGTAAAGTTCATATGAGTTGATCTTGTATTCGCATTATAACTAGTTGTATTAACTTGGTCCTGTTGTGTTTCTTCATTAATTGTTGTATTCTCTGCAAATGATTTTCGTGTTTTTGTATGTTTTGGAAATTTTCTTCGCCGTTTCGTTTTTGCAGGTGGATTCCATGACAGTTTTTTCAGAATGTCAGTAATTCGACTTAGATCTTCGTTTGTAACGTCATGCGACCTTTGAGTCATGTTTTTCAAACCAATTTCTTTTATATTATTCCTTAATGTTTTTGTGTTGTTGTTTACAGTCTCATTTGCAAAGTTCATTTTAGATCTAAATAATCTGTCTTGAATATCATTATGAGAAGACTGATTTAAATTTAATTGAGTTTTTTCTGGTAACCGTAATTCTCTTTGTTCATGTATCACTGTTTCCTTTTCATCAAGTACTGAAAATTTGATTCCGTCTTTATTCGCTTCAACTCCTATACGAATGTTCAGTTCAAATGCAATCGGGTTATTAGATTTTATTTTTCGTTTTAATGTTTTTGAACGATTGAGATTTGCTTTTTCAGTATAGTTTTTATTAGCCTGCGTGAACGTTGAAACACTTTTAGGCGATATTGTAGTACTTTCCATCATATGAGAAGCGAATGATTCATTTACAATACTGTTTTCTTGTATTTGAGATTCAAAATAAAATGATTCTGTGGTAGCATTTTCGATTCTTGCGTAAATTATTGATTCAGTTATATCATAAACTGGCGTAGTCTTGCTTTCATCAGACTGTAATTGTATTTTTACTTCGCTTGTCGTTGGTTCTATTGGGGACTCTGTTTCTTCTTTAAATAACGTATAGTCTTTATACACCGGTTGGTTCATCAAATCTGTTGGTTGAGTTGATATGTGTGTCAGAGTATCATTAAATTGATCCAACTTTTCGGTTGTTGTTGCTTCTTTAGCTCCAAATATTGGTGCAGTAATTGTTGCGTTAGGTCCTGTATCTAACTGAGTTCTTGGCAATGCTTCGTGGAACGTATATTGTGTCGTTCCTATATAAGGACTGTCTAGTATTTGCTTTATGTTCATGTCTGATTTTGTTAATTGCTTACTTTTTGTAGTATTTTGCATTACTTCCATCGAACTGAAAGTAGAAGGTGCCAACACTCGCAAATCTGAGTTTACTGACTCTTTGGTGGATAAAGTCGATTCTTTTATTCTCATGTCTGATGTTGTTAGTTGCTTACTTATCGTTGAAGCTGGCATTACCTCCGTCAAACTTAAAGTTGCAGGTGTCGAAAGTAGTAAATCTGAAATCACTAACTCTGTCGTGAATAAACTTAATTCCTTTATGTTCTGAACATTTATGTCATCCTTAATATCTATGATTTCAGGTTTTGATTCCGTAGTGATAAGGTCTTCTAATTTATCGCGATAGGATGATGTTTCAGAAGACGACAAGTTCTTTAAAATAAGGGTCTCTAGTGTTGACCTCTCAATTGTAGTGATCATTGCTGCAGTGCTAAGATCTGGGATTAGTTTTTTTTTAATGTTTTCATGCGAGTCATTCATCGCAATGTTTTTTATACTAGATTCGTTTCCCAGCATTAAAGTGGTACGGTCACTCCCAAAATGATCAAAGTCTTCATTACGAGATTTATCATTCGTTATTTCTGTATGCATTGGGGACGATATTAATTGACCTGCTATAGTAATACCATCTAATATATTTTCATGACCTTTCGCCCTGATTCTTGGAACAGTAACTTTTTTAATTTCTTTATATTTTAAAGCGGATTGAGCCACAGATTCTAAAGATGATCCTAAAGTTTTTACGGATGTTGGCTTTGTCAGGGATTCGTCGGTCTGATTTTGTTGTGCTATCATTCCCAAAGTACTTACTTCCATATAGAGTGTGTTATTTAAATTTTTTGTAAAAAAGATTTTCGAATTGGGGACAGCAGGAAAAGTGTCAAAAGTTGGATGTTTTGTTCCGCTTTCTGGCATCGTATAATTTTTTTTTTTATTTATCTCATCTATTCCCGAATTTGTTGTTATTGCAAAAGTTACAGTCTCTTCAGTTTCCAACTCTCTTTGTAATGTATTTTTCTCAAATTGTAAAGGTAAGGTGTGTTTTGTAAATGGTGATTTAGTCGTTAGATTCATAATCTCTAGTGTTTCAGTAGATAAACTCTCGTAGATACCCGTTGTTGGTTTATTAAAAAACTCTTTTACATATTCTGGTTCATTATTTTTCATCAACAGAACTTCACTTAGAGAGTTTGTTTTTGCAGATATAATTTCTGGCCTTGCAAGATTATTTGACACCACATAATCATAGACAGTTTGTATATTTACTGATTCAGTATTTTGAATATTGTCACTTGTATTAAATTCTGGATTACTAGTGGTAAGTGAATGTTTAATTAATGTTGGGTTCAGTGTTGTATAAGCCTCACGTACATTTATACTATACGGTTCAGTGCTAATTTGCTTGTATAACAGCTCTGTTGTTTGAATATTTTGTTTATCAACTGTAACCGTACTCTTTAGAGGGTTTGCGGAATATGTGGAAACAATTTCTGATTGTAGTATTGGTTCAGTGCTCGGAACACTTTGATTCGAAATTATACCTGGAAAGGTAGCATTAAGTTTATTAGGGTCCTCTTTGTTAAATTCTGTTGTCATTCTGAGTTCCTGTTCAGATGTAACTGTATCTGTACTTTTCATAGTTATTTCATTGCCAGTTACATTTTGTAACAAAGTAGAAACTATATCTTGTGTATTAATTGCAGTCTCTTCGGATAAGGCAGTTGTCTTATAACTTTGGGTGTTAGTATCAGTGCCAGGATTTGTGTAAATTATAGCGGGAAATGTACTATTAACTTTATAAGATTCCTCTTTGTAAAATTCTGTTTTCATTTGAAGTTCCACTTCCGATGTTAACGCATCTGTACTTATAATTGTTATTTCATTGTCTGTAGCTCGTGTGATGTCCGTATTCCCTCCAGTATTCACTGGTAAACCAGTTGTCATATAACTTAGTTCATTACTTTTATTTTCATTAGTTTCAGTCCCAGCATTTGTATAATTACTAGGTTCACCCTCTTCATATAAATCATCCAACATATCAAAATTCATGCCGCTGTAAGTTTTGTTTAAATCTTCAGTGGGTTTGCTAAACGATGTTTCTATTGTTGATATTTTTGTTATGTAATTTTTTGTAACGTTCGTTTTTAATGTTTGCTCAGTGTGGTTAATAGGTTCCTCAACCGTAATATGAGAAGCAAAGGTAGTCATTAGTTCTGCTTCAGTTGCTGTATCTATTACTTCTGTAACATCATATACTGCTTGGTTGTCAGATTTTGTTGAATCAAGTGTTGAAAGTGTCAAACTCGGTTCTAGTGTCATATTTGTTGCGAATTTCTCAAATGTTGGTTTTGTTATCGTTTCTAAAATTTTGTTCGTTTCAGAAAATTCCGAAGTTAAGGTTATGGTTTCTGTTTCGTGAAATGATTGATTGTGTGATTTTGTAAAAGTTGTTTTCATTGTTGTGTCTGAAATTTTGCTTGTTTCAGGAGATTCTGAAGTGGAGAGTTTTGTTTGCTCATCCATTATATTAGAAGCAAATGTACTCATTGGTTTGGCGTTGGTTACTATATTAGTAGTTTCTATTCCTTCAATATCATCATAAACTGATTGTTTGTGCGATTTTGTAGAATCAATTGTAGAAAATACTGTTAAAGAGTTGACTGTCGTGTTTGTTGCAATATCCTTAAATTCTGAAATGTTAATTTTGTCCAGAGATTCTAAAGTGAAAGTTTTTGTTTCTGTTTGCTCATTAAGCTCGTCAACCATTACATCAGAATCAATGGTACTCATTGGTTCTGCCTTAGTTACTGCCACTCTATCAATCATGTTTGTACCTCCCATATCTTCAATAAATGATTGGTTGTGTGATTTTGTAAAATTGACTGTTGTTAATAATTCGGGTTTCGTGTTCATTGCAACATTTTGAATGGTGATTTCTGAAATGTTAGGCTCAAAGGTTTTTGTTTCAGTTTGGTCATGAGGCGTATCAACCATTATATGAGAAGCAAAAAGACTTGTTGATTCTGCCTTGGATACTGTATCAGTATTTATTTCTTCCACATCATAATTAACTGATTGGTTCTGAGACTTTGTAAAATAATCAAGTATAGAAAATTTTGTTAACTCGGGTGTTGTATTTGTTATTGTTTTCGTTGTTGTTTCTGAAATGTAATTTGTTACAAGATATTGTGACGTGAAAGCTTTTGTATCTGATGGCTCAGTAGGCGCATCGACCGTTATATGGGAAGCAAAGGAATTCGTTGGTTCTGCCTTAGATACTGCATCAGTAATATTTATTCCTTCAATATTATCATAAAGTAATTGTTTGTGCGATTTTGTAGAAAGTGCTGTTAAAGATTTGAGTGTCGTATTGGTCATTGTTTTTTCTGAAACGTTATTTGTTGCAAGATATTCTGACATGAAAGTTTTTACATCTGTTGGTTCAGTAGACGCTGTACTGATTTCATGGGAAGTAAAGGTACTCATTGTGTCTGCCGTGGTTTCTCTGTCAGTAATATTTTTTCCTTCCATAACAAAATTACCTGATTGGTTATGTGCTTTTATAAAGTCAAGTGTTATTAAAGAGTCCAGTGTCGTTTTTGTTTCATTAAGTTTGGTTTTCATTGTGGTTTCCTCGTCAAGAAATGATTGTTCCATATCATCAAGTATTGTTAACGATTCGGGCTTGATGATTATGGCAGTATTCTGAAATATTGTTGTTTCTGAAATGTTATTTGATTCAAGAGATTCTGGCGTGAAAGTTTTTGTTCCATTATTCTCGTCTTCAGCCGTTATATAAAAAGCAATTGTACTCGTTGGTTCTGCCTTGGCTACAGTGTCAGAAATATTTATTCCTTCCATATCAAAATTACCTGATTGGTTTTGTGATTTTATAAAATCAAGCGTAGCGTGGGTTGTTAAATATTCGAGTGTTGTAGCAATATCCTTAAATTTTGTTTTCATTGCTGATTCCTCATCAAAAAATGATTGGTCCATATCATGAAATGTTGTTAACAATTCGGATTTGGTGTTTATTGCGATATTCTGAAAATTTGTTGTCATTGTTGTTTCTGAAAGTGATTTAAGAGATTCTGGCGTGAAAGGTTTTCTTCCTTTTTTCTCGTCTTCAGGCGTTACATAAAAAGCAATTGTACTCGTTGGTTCTGCTTTGGTTACTCTATTAATAGTAGTGATATCTTCCATGTATCCGGGAATTGATTGTTTGTAAGATTTCGGTGTTGTTACTGGTTCGAATGTCGTATTTGGTGCGATATTCTGAAATGTAGATTTAATTGTTGTTCCTGAAATGCTTTTTGTGGCAGGAGAATCTGAAGTGAAGGTTTTTGTTTCTTTTTGCTTTACTACGTCATATAATATTGACTCACCTAAAGTAAAATGTTGTCCAATTTCATTCACATTTCCGGTCAATTCGTCAGTTGATATCACATTTGCTATTGCTTTACTAACACTAACTTTCTCTGTTACAAATGTTTTATTCCTGGGTTCACTTTCAACAATATTTTTTGTGACAACTGTAGAATTTACAAGAAATAACGTTTCAGATATATTTTGGGCATCATTAAATGACTGCTCCCCATCATAAAGAGAATTGTTAAAAATTGAAATCGAAGACAAATCTATTGATAACTTCGTATTATTTGCAAGATTTACCCAATTCAAACCTGGAGAATTATGTAAATTTGTTTCTGTACTTTGCTCCGTAGATGAAATCGTTGTACTGCTACTATCGCTGACTTTTATTATATGCTGTCCTAGTAAATATGTTTCGTTATCATTTTCATTATTTTGATTTATTCCTAAATCAGCTTTCAACGTTTTGCCAGTAATTAATTGTGGTGAGGTAAATTCTGACAGTTTGTGAGTATCATTTAGTGTCACTGTACTAATAACTTTATCGGCTATTATTGAGTTTTGCAAAAGATCAATAGTGGACAAATCTGTGTTTAAGTCATTATTTATTGAGAAAGAGTCAATTGTATATGGTTTGCTGACCATATAAACTGTATCAGTTTGTGGAGTTGATGCCTGCCGTGGTTCTTCTTCAGTTTCGTGTTTTTCTTGAAACATTGGCAGGGTGACACCCAGTGCTATATTTTTTCCTATGTTGTTACTGGTTTCGTATTCTTTAAAAAAAAACGTAGTTTTCACTACATTTCCTGGTGCATAATTTTCAATTTTCGCATCTTTATTATTTTCAAAAAACGGCAGTGAATTTATGGATGTATGGAGAGATTTTTCTTCTTGGCCATTAAGATCCAATGCGGTATCAATGTTGATAGAATTGTACGGAGTAGTGATATTTTGCTTTATTTCTTCATTTAACATAAAATCCGTCCACGGTTTAAAAGAGTCAGTTCTATCAGTTTGATGAGTTTGCGAATATGTTTTTGTAGTTTGTTTTGACACAAAATCATTAAGTAATACAATAGCCTCAGTAACTTCGCCAAGTTTGCTAGATTCTTTAGAATTTGTAACTGACCCGTGAATGTCATTCTCTTTGTGATTAATTCGATCAACGCTAGTACCACTTTGCTTTGTTGTAGATTCTGTAATTATATTTTCTTCTTTATTTTCATCTTGAACTGTAGTTGAATCTTGAGATATGTTATGATGTGTGGTATCATTTAATTTATGTTCGTATTGATTTACTAGGCTTCTAATCTTTGTAATAGTATTTTTATAATTTTCATCAATAAACTTTGGTTGCTTCATAAAATCATTAATTATTTCTCTATTGCACTGTGGAACCGTAATACCATTTTTACAACAAATATTAATTAAATCAGTATGGTTTTGTATTATTTTTACTTCTGTATATATCTTTATAGTATCACGTTTACGCATTAATTTAAACACTTTTATCTGATTGTTTCGGTCACTTTCAGTTAAAGATATGTAAAGGGATTGTAAATTACACTCGGATAAAATCTCTGCTTTAATAGCTTGATCCTTTTCTTTACGTTTCTGATCATGCTCGGTGCTTATAATATCGACATCTATCGGCGATTTTGTATAAAGTGTATTATTCAAACCCTTTTCATCAATGTTTTGTTTTCTTAAAGATAGTTCTCGCTTATCAGGATACAAAGTCAGTATGACTATAAGGATATTTTCTAAACCTGTTTTCAGCTGTGGCGTTCCTTTACCAAATAGATTGTACCGTCTTAATCTATATACATGGTGATCTTTTATTTGTATGAGTGCTTTAAATAATACTTGTTCCATTCTTGAAGTTGTTGAATGTTTCACAGCCAGAGCCTTATCACTATCGTCTTTTTTATCGATTGTTTCATTTTTCTCATCTTTCCCGCAGTTAGTGTGATTCAGAAACTCGGCTTCCTCGTCGACGATAAATTTATAAGTACGATTAGTCAAATCTTGTCTTAAATTAAAGCATGTGTGATTATAAATATTTTTATACAGATCGAATACTTTACCCTCCGTGCCACTAGACTCGTTGAGATCTAAAGGATGGTTGCCAACATTTAAGTTAACTTCCTTTACTTTCAACGTTTCTCGCATGCAAATACAGAGGCTTCGCAGCAGTTTGAGCGTTACTTGAAGTAAATGTTCGTCATTTATCGCGGCGTCCACCACCTCGAGGATCTTCTTCAACAGGGGGCTGTCACTGTTTGCTAGTGAGTTCTTGAGTTGTATCAATCCGTTAGTTTGAAGCACTTGAGTTACGATGCACAGAAGAATTATTATAGTTTTGGTTTTCATTTTAAGTAGGAAGTTGTAAAGGCGTCATGTTGGAAGGGCTGAGTGCGGCCGAGTAGTACGAACAATAGTGTTGACGTAACCATGTTTTGGCTTGTAGAGGAAATCTAACAACTCCGATAAGCGCTTTGGCGTGTGTTTCGTTTTATCTGCTACCACTCTAATTGTCTTAGATATGTTGATAATTAGAATTCAATAAAGGCAAGGTTCCAAAACACACGAGCCAAAATAAATTATTTCGGTTTGTTAATCACAACAGAAGGTATCTTGCTTATGTAACCACGGACCAACCAACCAATAAAGGTCCATATGGTCCTTTGTTATTTTGAACACAATGCAATGTTGTTAATAATATGTAAGCTAGTTAGGTGGCTATAAACGTTTTACCACTCATTTAACTTTGAATAATCCGTCATTTTCGTGGAATGTTATGATATGCTGTTCAAGAGCTGTGGCTTTAAATGCACTTTGATAATTTTATGCTTAGGCCAGTGACGGACGCCGATATCGCTTAATGGGAGAACCTCACACCTGTATGAAGCCCCACGCACCTGCCCACGCGAGCGCTACAGCACCTGCTGGCATAACACCTGTCTCTCTTACCCAGTTGTCCATCTCCTTCTGCCTATCCGTGAGCGACTCCTGCAGCCGCGGACCCAGTTCTTCCATGAAGCCTCGCACCAGTCCCCGCGAGTGCTCCAGCGCCTGCTGGCTCACCACTACGGAGGCGAACTCCAGGTACTGCTCCATCGTCGTCTCCAGCTCCGGGACTGGCAGCTTCGGCAGTTGGACATTCTGGAACGAGATCGTTTGTTAGTAAACTGTTTACTTCTTCATGTCAGCTTGTATAAGTTCCTGGTCGTTGTTAGTCAGTCTTTGGTAGGAACCATCTGTCTGGCGAGCATTGCCAAAATTTATCTTGAATTGAAGGTTTGAATCTTGAATCAATTTGTAAGGGATTCTAGTGTCAGGTATTTAGAACCTGGGTTCGATTGCAGTTGAGCGAGGCTTTTCGCGGTCTCCTCAAAATACTTGTCTGCTAAAATATGCTTAAATTTTGTCGATATCATCAATTGCTTGTAGACTTATAGTATCTGAATTGTACCATCTTAGTATTGGTGAGGGTAGAATATTGATCTTACCTGGAAGTCCTCGTCGTCTGATCCATACACCTGGGTGCTGAGCCAGCGTTTCGGCAGCGACAGCAGGGACTCGCCCCATGCTGCAACAAATACACACGTTTAGAATAACAGCTTCTATATTACCAGCTGTACTGAATAGGGAGTATAACCTCATAATCCGAAGTTGATTTGATTATATAATGCAATTAAATGATGTCTTGTTATGTTCAGATTTAAATCCACACTCATGAAACTCTTTATGTTCTTGAGCAATGGTTCTTGAGCAGCTAGATCTATTTCTCCCTACGAAGGTCCACGAAAATATACAATTGGGTCATCATCATCTTATCAGCCTAAAGACACCACTGCTAGTGATAGGCCACCCCCAAGCGTCACCACATCAACCGGTCCTGTACTTCATATTTGTATGGGCTATAGATAGTGTGTAGATAGTGGTTGTTTTTTAATTAATAAGAATTCTAAGTGAAGGGAAATTTTATAATAGCCGGTAAACTAGAAAGAAATGGTAGTTCTTTTCCTTAGGAACCCACAAGGAGTTCAGATATGAACTCCTTGTGAGTTCCTAAGTAATTATAGATATATAATTATGTATTTATAACAGGCAGCGTTGAAAAGGTATTCGGCAGATTTCGATTCCTCTCATAAGAAGGCCACGCTTATCGCGTTTCCACGAGTTTCCGAGTTAGCGATAGGAAACTAGTTCAGGACTAAAATTGTGACCGTTATCAGCCGGATGTGTTGACTGCGCTCTACTCTTATCAGCATTCAAGAATTTTCGACTAACTAGATGAGACGTTGTTTTATTTGCAGTGGTACAGCAATGGAAATTCAATGAATTGAACGTGATGATTTAGTCGACTTTTTCTTCTTGCTCCGATGTAGCTTTAGGATCGTGCAAAATATGATGGGATTATTAGTAACAATTTAATTAGGATTACCCTACCTGTATTGGTTTTGTCGTTATCGTCTTAGGGATGGCAATGAAACAACAATCGTTTTACAGCCTGGATCGACGATTAAGCGTTGGAAGCAAGAAAGACCCTAGAAGTATCAAAGGAAATATCACCCATCTATAAATTGACTGCGGCAACACTTGAGATCAATTAAGTCATCCTATCATCTGCTAGTTTCCAATAAGACAAGGGTTCCAGATCAAAGCCCTCTAATTAACTAACATCTTAACGTTCAGACGTAATGGTTTAACAGCATCTTACAATGTTGTGTTATCCCCTTAACCAGTACTAATGCGATTGTTGACTCCTTAGCATCTGTACATACAAGAAGGGGTAGTAATTCAATTAAAGGGGTGCAGACTACCCTCACAAGTTATTTGTGGCATTCAAAATTACTAGCGGAGTTTATTAAAAATAACGTTCTCCATGCATTTTTATGTGCAAGCTCTAGTCTAAAGTTAAGTGGTTAAGATATTTACGTTTTCAGGACTTGGTAAATATTAAATCCAAGTAAATAAGTTTTCTGAAAACGCGGGATTAGAGTACAGTCACGTCTTATAATATGTATACACGCAGCAACTTTTAAAAGCGATTTTCCCCTACTGTATTGATTATGGTTTTCCGTTTTCACGAACATGGTATTTAGGAAGCCATACTATTACTGTGTTCCAACCACAACAGGAGTCTGCGCTCTTCGCAAAACCGTGTTCTTCAATGTCCCTCACACCGCACAGACTTCATTCACCGATCATTCTTCGTCCAGTCTATTTCTCTGTAGAACGCGCTTCTCCAGGAAATCAGGATTGACTCCGCTGGGGACTAAAACCCAACTAGATATATAATTATTCAGTACCACAGCTTGCGACCTGTTTTCTATGTAAGAAGAAAACCATCTGAGTAAATCTCCCCGTATACCGATGCCCTCTAACTTGCGTAATAGGATGACGTGGTCGATTCTGTCGAAACACTTACTATAGTCTGTGTAGACTACATCTACTCGTTTACCGTGGTCCATTGCGTCAGTGATGTAGTTATTAAGCAAAATAAGATTGGTGACAGTAGATCTACCTTTGAGAAAGCCGTGTTGAAAGGGACTAAATGACTGTTCCAGAGCAGAATAGACCTGGTTATAAATAATCCTTTCGAAAACCTTGGCAATAATACACAATTTGGAAATCGGTCTATAATTGGTAATGTCTGTTTTGACTCCTTTCTTATGTATAGGCGTTATGAATGCCGATTTCCAAAGTTTGGGGACAACACAAGCATCTAAAGATTTTTTAAATAGAATTGAAATAGGAAGTGCAATAGATGTAGCGCAACGTACGAGAAGCTTGGATGAGATATTATCCGGACCTGGTGCTTTGGATGTATCTAACTTACGAAGCAAGTTGACTATGTCTTCAATGTTCACCGTTATACGACTGATATCGGACGACAGGTTTGATGGTTCAACAAAAGAAGAGGTAGAGGAATTAGAGAACTTAGAGCTACCCTCATGACTAAGGCTGGGACCTAAAAATGTGGAGTGAAAATAAGTTGAAAATGCTTCACTTATGGATTCCCCGGTACGCAATGTTTCATTGTTAAAATTGAACGTGCTTTTATATTATGACGTTGTTTTACAAAAGTCCAAAATTTTTTAGGGTTATTCTTAATAGACGCTTCGGTAAGTTTCAGATAATTTGCATAACACTGACTTTCTAATATTTTTACTCTATCACGAAGTAGTTTAAATGTCAATTCGTCAGCTTTATTGCCATAGGTTTTAAATTTTCTAAAGTATTTATATTTCTCTTTTATTGTTCTTATCAATGAAGAACTGTACCAGGTCGAATATGATTTATTACGACAAAGTTTCTGAGGAATGTATTTCGATTGAAGATTATAGATAACGTTATTGAAAAAACAGAATAGAAATAATAGAAAGTCTCGGTTTTAGTTCGAAGCCCACGAACGTTCTGATAAAATGTGTTTAAACCAGGTAAATTAATGTTAACTTTAGTAGCCATTACGAAAAAAATCAACAACAGAATATGAATCAGTAAAATATACCACAATAACACATAGCATAAAAATATTAACTAAATCAGCTAGGTAGGCAATTAGATATACCTGTAGTAAGCAAACGGCCACTGTTGCTATTTATTGGAGTAGAAGAATTATTCGACATTGAGCGGTAAATAACTGTGTGAGTAGGCAAGCAGTAACGTGCAGTACGTGCATGTGCGAGCGAGCAAGGCGTACTATTATGTACTAACACTTTAAAGTGAACAGCGCGATAAGAAACACAAAGGATTTTTTTAACAGAACAAATGAGTGATGACAGGCTCGTTAGTCCGGCAGAGGTGCTAAACAATTTGTAACATCTTAGTAAAATAAAATGAAATATAATAAAACGATAAAGCAGAGATGACTGTATATGGTATAGGTGACATATTAGGTGATTTTGTTTAAATCCGATTCCCTTCTCACTATAATAACTTTGGAGTTGGTTGTTTTGAGTACGTGAATTTTTCCATTTTTGACCCAAATGAATTCATAGTTCTTATCCTTGGCGATAGTTTTAACCTTACTTAGCAGCTTCTTATATTCTGCACTAAGGTGATCGTTAACAAACACACGATGAGAACTGCCTTGGAACCCAATATCAGAGGTGGATAAGTTCTTTTCAGCTCGCGCTGCCGCTATAAAATCTTCTTTGATGTATCTATTTAGGAAACTCACAATAATAAGTTTATCATTGGAGTTGAAAATGGGCACCCTCGAAACGTAGTTGATCAGACTTTTAGGGCAGCTATAGTTCACTTTACGTCCAATGGCTTCAATAAAACTAACTAAACTAAACTTAAACTGAATGTAAATAATGATAAAAACTAACAGAAAAGTGAAAAAGGTTGGCGATATATTTAATTGTCCGGCGCGTGGCGTACGACTGAGTGTCCACGGAGCAATCGATTATATATTGATATATATTTATAGTATTTTATATATATTTTTAGTATGTCTTATTTTTTTTATTTTTTTTCACAGTTAGACACCTACCACTTTGATCTCTGCATCACCCAAAGGTTGACTGGTAGAAAATGCCTATGGCATTAAGTCCGCCTGTGTACATTGTACTTGAAGTGTTAAATAAATAAATAAATACTATTACGAAATAGGTCTTATCTCAACGTAGAAAACGTAAATCCACGAGCAAATCACTTTTCAGTTTTGTTAAGTGTATACATATTATTAGACGTGACTATATAAGCAGTTTGAGTATCTATTAATAAGGTTTTTCTACAGCTTAGGTCAAAGTTTATATCATCGTTCGTGGCTTGCGAGTTTCTGTGTAATCTGACGAATGACGTGACCAGATAGCTGATTAGGAGGCCGTGGTTTTTTTATTGTTACATAAAGGTTTATTGTTATATGTGTAGTAATTTCCCACCACAGTGTGAGATCGAGCTGAACACTTTCGTTGCGAAGTTCAAATTATCCTTTTTTATGCGAGTCATCTATAGCTACGAATAGCGACGGCTCGGGAGACGGATTTTGGGCACACTAACTAATTATTGTTCGACGTGTATGCTGGGTGCTTAGCACTGAAAGTGTTAAAACATAACTCTATGAGTACAAGTAGATATAAGCCTACATCCCTTCTACATCCACCTACCTCTACCAGGAATGCAAAAAAAAACGGCCAAGTGTGAGTCGGACTCGCGCACGAAGAGTTCCGTACCATTATTTATAAAAACGAGCAAAAAAACAACTTTTTTGTATGGGAGCTCCCATAAATATTTATTTTATTCTGTTTTTAGTATTTGTTGTTATAGCATCAACAGAAATATATAATCTGTAGAAATTTCAACTGTCTAACTATCACGGTTCATGGTTCAAAAGACCATTTCAGATACTAATCTGCATGTCCTCATGTAAATTGAGCAATGTCTGGACTTTAAAAGAGTAGCAAGTTAACAGAGAACCTCTGAGTTTGTTTCGGCTGTTTCTTCTCAGAGTAGTCAGGTACGAAACACCGGCCCCATCTAGCTTAAAAAAATATGACGTGTAAAAGTGTTTCTAAAAACCTAGTTGCAAAATTAACATCATTTATCATTTTATCATGAGATACAGCCTGGTGACAGACGGACGGACAGACAGCGAAGTCTCAGTAATAGGGTCCCGTTTGACCCTTTGGGTACGGAACCCTAAAAATTACTAGGTTTTTCCCATTTTTCGCCTTTTTTAAACCCAGGTTCATTTAACTAGTGCTTGGTTACAGTCCTGTTGCCATTACTCACTACTATTATTATTCAGAAACATCGTCTACCTATCTATCCATACTAATCCATACTAATATTATAAATGCGAAGTCACTCTGTTTGTTTGTATGTTTGTTACCTTTTCACGACTAAACGGCTGATCGGATCTTAATGAAATTTGGCAAGAAGATAGACTTTAACCTCGGGAAGGACATAGGCTATAAATCATCACGCTACGACCAATAGGAGCGGAGCAGCAATGAAAAATGTTGCAAAAACGGGGAAAATGTGCCGCAGACGAAGTTGCGCGGGACAGCTAGTAACTTATAAAAACATAAATAAACTCAGCAACACTTCGACCTTAAGTGTTCATTTTCCTTGCAACGCCCCCCGCCACCCCCGGGGGTAGTTCGGCCATATTAAGAGTTAGTGGCAATATCCTCTGAGGGACGCAGCTGCGAGACTTAACGGCTGAAGTATCTACGTGATCGGCTGGGTGGAAGACAGGACGGTAGTTACGATGGTTTAGATGTCTTACTCAGTCTGTGAGGGACGAGGTAAGTGTATTGAGGGATAAAGATGGAGTTTCGTTAGTTCGATTCCCTATTGTGTGTGTTAGAGTAATAGGTATAGAATTTCAATAAAAATGATATAATGTGGCTGTACCTACACTTCTGCCTACTTCTATAGGGAATACAGGCGTGATGGTACTTTTCTGAATGCGTTACTTTATTATGCCGTTTTCTTACCCATAGTGTAAGAAAACGGCATAATAAAGTACTATATTAGGTTGAGGACCTTTTTTGCTGGTAGAGCCAACATGAAACTATTACTTTGCAGTTATTCTTTAGCAAGCTTGTTATGTTGATCATCATACCGTTTTTTTTTCTATTCTAGTAGTTGACACCCCTGTCATATGAATGGAAAAAAAGTTGTTTTGGTTGACAGGGGTGTCACCATCACCCTTTCAGTTACTCCTTTAACTTTCACGCTATGTATGTTTTAATAAATTATGCTTGTAAAACACTGTAGAAGTAACCAAAAAACAAAGATCGAATCAGCAACCTCAAAGTAATGAGCCACATTCATTTATCACCGGTGATTAATCTTCCCATCGCTTTGTCACCGGGGGCGGGGGAGATTAATCACACTGTTTTATTTTGTGAGGCAGCGATCCTTTTAATTAGGTGGTCACTCTTACTGACTCAATTTATACCTCGGTTAATTACAACGCCGAGTAAGGTCACCTCTGAAAAGTTATGTGGTGATGGGTTGGCGTTGTATGGGCATGTAATGCGGAGGAATGGGGAAAATGTCGTGAGGAAAGTAAGTGTGTGGATGGCTATAGGAATAGGAGTAAGAGAAAGCCAAAGAATAGATGGATGGACTGTGTGAAAGATAATATGTCTAGAAAGGGGGTGACTGCTTAGGAGACAACTAATAGAGAAGTATGGAAGAAACATGCTGCGCCGAACCCAAATTAATTTGGATAGATGATTGACTGTTTTTTGAGATTGGGATATAAGTGCGTTGACTGTTGAGTGAGTGTGTTATTTTTATGAAATAAATTATTCACCTTCTCTTACTTGTCTTGGTTTATCCACTGACATATATTTTTTTAATGTAAATTTATTGAGTACCTGTCTCTATTGTTAAGTTAGTACTGACCATCAATTTCAGCACGGCTGAATAAAAATTAACTATTGAAAAGAACTTACGACATATTTCGTATATATGAGCCATTGTCTGAGAAACGCTGATAAGAAATTAATTGATTAAATATAAAATGCCATTTTCTTATTAATCTGCTGATTAGTCAAACAAGAGCTATTTCAACAGAACCCAGTGAAGTATCCTCCAGGTGATTCGCATTGAGTTAGTGGCATCAATAAATTATCGTGTCTTTCGCGATGTGACGTCACAGGAGACAGATCGTTTTGTCAGGCTAGTGGAGCGGCTAATTACACCGACGACATGTCAATATAGCTGGGAGCCTAGGAGTTAAAGGAAAACAAGATATATTTAGCAAATACCTCACGGGAGAAGGTACAATGGGTGTACAAGTACCGAAAGTACAGAAAACAATAGCAGTGGTGTTGGAAAAAACATAACTTCACTTCCCTCCATATCAGCAGGAGACAGAACGAAACAAGGCCAGTAGGCACAAAGGGACGTTTCAAACTGGGATAAGCTCAGTTGCCTAGCACCACGGATAAATATTTTAATTAATAATAATGGGTCCTAAGTTGTGAGCTCCTAAGCTGTTTTATTTGATTTCAATAATACGTATGACAAAAACGCTTGAACGCGCGAAAATTGTTTCTAGCTTCTACAAAGTCCGTATAGTATATAACTCCAGATGTACTTCTGTGTACTTGTACCCTATCCAACATAATATTGCGTTCATTCTGCCAAAGACTACACTCCCATAAAATTTGATGAGCAGATTGTTCATATTCGCAGTCAGATTTAAAATATTGCAAAAAGGCGAGGCTTCAAGCTTGAAGGAGAATAATTTACTCTTAAAGTTGCTATGACCAGCGAGAAATTGGGCAACACAGTGATCCACCTCCAGCCATGTCCTGGCCAGCCGCTCACGAACCGATGGAACTGATGGAGGGCCAGACGTCAGTCTGTGGTTTAAATAATTGGTATATAATTTTTTGCAGGGTCACGTTGCGTTGTAAGTCTGTGTCCGCGGTATCTCGTGCGTAATAGTACAGTGCCCTGCACCATTACCTGACCCATCTCACAAAGCAAAAAAGAAGCAAATGGGTCAGGTAATGCTGCTCACTGACTGTACATTGCACCACATCGCTGCACTTCAAGATCGACCGGAAGTACACCTTCAAGCACCACCAGTAAGGCTTCAGTACTAACCGTACGCTTTGCATAAGAAAATCAAAGCCAAACGCTGGCTTTGAAGCAATTTACGACGTACCGCCTCCATAGTGGCTCTATCGGCCCAAACAGGTGCCCGTAGCACATATACCCCAAGTAAGAAGCCTCATTGACAGTCTTTAAAGTTAGAAATGATTGACCCCTCGTGGATTTGGATATTCTCGTCAAGGCATAAAAGTTCTTTTTAGCTTTTCTACAGTTACTATTTGATAGATTAATGAGAATTTCCTCTCTAAGACCAAACCAACGAAGGACATGGCCAATCAGTCCGTGTCTTTTCACAGGAACGTTATTTTTAATACTAGACCCCGAATTAAGATAACCTTTTAGAATTAATTGATAAGTCTTTAGTTATTTATTTATTTATTTATTTATTTATTTAATTAATTACAACGGTTGCTTTTACAACCAATTACAGTAACTAAGATTAACACATATACAAACAAGTAAATCAAATTAAGTAGAAACATTAATAAGAAAAAACATGACATATAAAAGAAGGTTAACAACACTTTCATAAATTCCTCTCGCAGTACTTCTGACATACCATTAAAATCTTCATCCATCCATCCGCAAACAGATCGCAAGTTAGATTAGACTCTAAGAGATCATTAAGCGCGGCCAGAGTGCGAGGAATTGGCGACTTAGCACGTGCAACAGTACGACATGAAGGCACGGCAAACAGCCTGTGCTTTCTTCCCCGGCAGTAATAGTCTGGGACAAAGAAGCGCGCCAGTGCATCAAGCAGATCCGGAGCGTCTATAGCGCCACGGAGCGTCTTACAGGCTATTATGAGCTGATCTCGAGCTCGCCTTACCTCTAGCGAGTTGTATCCGAGGCAACCCAGTAAGAATTTTGTCGGATAGAGGTAAGGATAGTAGCCGTGCTTCTGCTTATATAGGTACCTAAGGAACGCTTTTTGAACCTTTTCTAATAAAAGTGCGTAGGTACTTTCGTGTGGATTCCATACGCAAGAACTAGTTTCCAGCTTGCTACGTACGAGCGCATTAAATACAATTTTGACGGCGTGAGCGGTGCGAAAATCGCGACAATTACGGAGAACAAAACCTAGTCTCTGGTATGATTGTTTACTTACCATGGTCATATGGTCGTGGAAGGTGAGCTTTCGGTCGAATGTGACTCCCAGGTCTTTCATGGTTGTTGACTTAGTGATGGTTACATTATTTAAGTTATATTCAAAATTAACTGGGTGCCGCATTCGACCGAATGTCATAGCGTAGCATTTGGACGAGTTAAACTCCATCTTGTTGTCTACACTCCACTTGTAGATCGCGTCTATGTCTCGCTGCAGCGCTAAACTGTCACCCTCGGAGTTTATTTCAAGGTACAGCTTCAAGTCATCAGCATACAAGAGACATCTTGCATGCAGCAGAACTTGAGGAAGATCGTTGACCATAATCAGAAATAGTAAAGGCCCCAAAATTGAGCCTTGACTCACGCCGGAACGCGTGTGATAGGTACCCGATACGTACATACCAAGCCTAACAAACTGCTGTCGATCACGTAGATAGTCCGCAATGAAACGGAGGAGAGATGGTGCGAACCCCATTTTGCTAAGCTTCATTAGCAGCGCATCATTGTTAACCCTATCAAACGCCTTCCGGAAGTCGAAGTAAAGTACGTCCACTTGACGCCCGCGGTCCAAACTAGACGAGATATAATCTACAAGTGTTAATAGATTTGTATCAACTGATCTTTTGGTTCTGAAACCGTGCTGTTCATTACAAAGGTACTTGTTTATTTGCTCATAGATAGCATTATGGAGGATGTTCTCGAAGACCTTCGCCGGGGAGGAAAGGATTGCAATAGGGCGGTATTCTTCCACGGAACTTTTGTTTTGGTTTTTAGGGATTGGTGTAACTCTGGAAGTTTTCCACACTGTGGGATATGTACCAGTCTGCAAGGCCAAGTTAAAGATGTGACAAAGAGGGTCAATGAAAATATTTTTTAAGTCTTTAACTATGAAGGGGGGGATGTTGTCGGGGCCAATAGAACTATTAGGTTTAAGATTATTTATGCCTTTAACAATGTCTGCATGGCACAAGGGGGGTATATTTATGTAATTGCTGTTGCAGGAATGGTCAGACGTAGCGATGTGATCAGCATTAAGCTGTGGGACGTCAGGCAGAAAAACTGCCGAGAAAAATTCAGCAAAAGCCTCTGCCGCCTTAGTACCCGAAAAAGTTGAGCCCTTGTACGTTATATTCGGTTCAAACCCACCCTTGGACCGCAGGCTGGAAATGTGTGACCAGAATTGACGAGGGTTATGTTTAATTTTGTTCTCTATATTTCTCATGTAAAAGGAATACGCATCTGCAATACGAGTTTTTAAGCTAGACCTGAGGCCAGAAAATAGCAGATACGCCTTATCGCACTGTGTTAGTTTCCAATTTTTATGGAGTTGTAACTTGAGCCTTAGGTCTTGGATGATTTCGCTTGTAAACCATACAGGATATCGTCTGTTTGCTGGTTTTCCTCTGCGTTTTTTTGGCATGCATATATCAAAGAGATTATAAATAATACTATAAAACTTTAAAGTAGCCCCATTTACATCCTTACATTCCAAAACCTCCTCCCAAATGTTTTCATCACAGAACAACAAATAGAGCTGTTCGAAATCACATTTGGTGAAGTTCCAATCATTGGCACTGTGTATATTACTGGGCTCAATTGACTCTGAGCAATGATTTACTTTGACTTTTATCTCAATGTGCAGTGCCGGATGATATGCATCCAGTGGTACTATACCCTCGGTAGCAGTGACTGATGTTTCTGGTGCGCCAATGTTCTCCTGAACTAAAACAACATCTAACATACCACCATGCGAATTCTTCACGACGTTCTTCTCACTCAGACTACAAAATGACACAAAGTAACAATAATAATTCTTAACATTTAACGATACACTATTTAAATTTAAGTCACCTAGAATGATAACACAGCCTTTTAAATTATTTATAAACTCTTCAACTTTACAAAACCATCTCATGTACTCATCATCGCTTGCACTAGGTTTAATATAAACAACACATACGTGAACAGTACGTCCGCACCATGTAAAGTCAGCCCATAGGTCCTCACCACCATCCGTTTCGAGATCACGGCGGCGGCACAGAGCGATGGGCGCGCGAGCGGCGAGCATCACTCCACCGCACGGTGTTTCTCGGTCACGTCGCATCACATTCCAATCGCCGGGCGCAAGCTCCCCATCCTCAATAGAGGCATCAAGAAAGCTCTCTGTTACGGCAATCAGATTATGTTCCAGTTGTAACAAGTTCGTTCTCCACGTCGACAGTTTGGTTTTAAGACCACGGACATTTTGATATAACACATCGATGTTCTTAGACTTGTTAAGAGGCTGCTTAGGTACGAAATGTCTGGTGTGTTTGTTGGACCGTATCAGATGGCTTATGGTTTCTGTTATGTATCGGGTTCTCATAAGTAATCCATGTATTTAATCTCGCGTTCATTGGCCATACCTCAACAGAAAGGCATTTTCCATAATAGATAATGGGGACACCAATCTTGTACGACTTGTAACTTCCCCTAGCTCGCAGCTCATCGACCGTGCATGTGCCAGTAGGGCACAATTGTCGCAGATAGTCACGAATCTCATCTGCATTGGACTCCATATTCCACAAGTGCAGATATTTACGTGGTTCGACTGCTCTTAGGGTAGTAATGCTGGGCCCAGCGATACCGCATAATGACGCGGGTTTCCGGGATTTATTTTTCCTTACTTCCGTCCAGCTTTGATCGTCAGCAGAAATAGTAGAGTGAGTGCATCCGTCGGTAGGGGTGTGGCCATCGGCAGGGAAGGTGTGGTCGTCAGCAGGTAAGGCATGGTCATTGACTATAGAAGTGTGGCCGTCGGCAGGAGATGCACGCACATTCTCGCTAATCCGTTCCAAAGTTTCTGTCGTGTGCTCTTCGAGGTTGGTTGAGCTACCCTTAACGACGACAGGCTGGTTAGTAGGGCCAGATTCATTAGAGGCAGCATTTTTTGCTTTGGCCTTTTTTTGTTTTTTGGCACGCTGCTTAGTTTGTGCCAGCGTAGGAGTATTCAGTGCTTCAGATGTGAGCTGAGGCTGCTGTTGAGTGGTTATAGTGTGTGGCTCCCGACTGGCAACAAAGAGGGGTTGCTGCCGACCAACATCCACACAAGTTGCCAATAGGGCATTATTTTGCTTTAGCTGGGTGTTAAGGAGGTCAATTTGGGAAGCATATCCAGTTAACTTAAGTTCGTAATTGGTAACAAGAGATACTGCTTTGCCAAGCTGTTCTTTTAATATTTCCATCTCAAGCCGTAATTTGCTCATTTCAAATGAGATTTCCTGGAATTCAACCTGGTTTTGCGCGTTTTGCATTTCGGGAACTTTTTTCCGAAACGTGACATTCGGATCGCTATCTTGAGTTAAAGCAATGCTGTTAATGCTGTAGTTTTCACCTTTTCTTCTAGGAGAACAGACACATTCTGGGCAAATCCAGGTGGTTAGGTGCCCTCCAGTTGCGACAGCTTCGCCTTTCCTTGCTGCATAACATTCAGGGCATACCCAAGTTGCTCTTTCTTCAAGCGTTAGTTGCCGGTTATTGCACAGGTAATGGTAAACTTTAGTGCATTCATCCACTGCGCATTCAAGAAAAGCATCACCCGGTAGTAGTTCTTTGTAGCACGCTGAGCAGATCATTATTTCGCTTTTTAGGTCAAGTAAGCACAGCAAGCAAAATAACAATAGTAAAATATAATAAACAATAACTATAAACATGAATGGTAAAAACAAAATTTCGAAGCAAACAAAAACTTGTTTTTTAACGAAGGGTTTGGAACGCGCCCGGTTGTAGTTAAAACTTGGTGGTGTGACCTTTTTTCTAGTTTGTTTTAGGTTGCTATGTAAACAAACTGACTTTGAATTATTGAGATATGAAAAGGCTTTAGAAACAGTAGAGGAGGCCTAAAAATTCAATCACCGAAACAGACACACCATTAACAACACGTTCACCAATTATTACGTTTTCGTATGGTTTTTAGATATTTTTAAATTAATTTATTTGTGAACTCATGTGACAATCAACCAGTCACAACTGACAGCTGTGATTCGCCATTTTGGTCGATGTCATTAGATGTGCTAACAGCTGTTGAATCAGTGTCTGCTTTGGAAGCTTTGATCTATGTATACCTAACTAACAGTTGTGCAAAGGTCAGACGGTTTCGATTGCCCCACTGAGATATTAAACGTAGGCAAGTGTCAGCCAAATTCTCGAGTCCAGCCCGAGGACTGAATGAGCAGCAGGCCGTCGTCCGCATAACCGGTTAACAAACAGCCGCATGGGAGTGGATTCGCGAGAAAATCATCGAAGCCTACCATATAATATGGACAGATAACCGAGCCCTGATGACATCCCATGGTAAGGCGACCAATGGCGAGGTCAGCACAGTAAATGAAGGTGTCTGACATAATTTCAGCACATTCTTCATCTAACAGCCCATCCCGAGTGAAGTCTGGCGTGTCACGCAAAAAGCAAGCAAAAGGCTCCAGTCGCGCTGTCGCGTCGCGCCGCGTCGTAATTGTCTGCGGGTGCGCTAATCGGAAGTGTGCGAGGTTTCATATGATTTCATATAACGAATTGTAAAAAGCGGCGCGTACAAATGAGCGATCAGTTTTAACGTACGATCAAATTATTTCGAGGTACCTACCCAAAGAAAATATGTTCTCACCGATACTTAAATGAACTTTTAGGTACCAGTAAAACCGACGTAAAAACAAAAAAAAAAACTTACGTAACCAGCACTTAGCACAATAGCACATAACTAGGAATAACTCACGAGCCGGAAATCGATCAGGAAAGATGATATACGTAAATATAATGAGCAGCAAAATAAACCACTGCGAACAGAATGTGTCGCGGAAGGGAATTGGAATGCGATGCAGCATGTGCACATTTCGATCAGATGTTCAAAAATACAAATTACGAACCACCAATGATCCTAAACCCAATCAGTAGGTTCATCTTTATTCAACAACAATGATGACACTGACAGCTAGCGAATTAGATTTGTGCTTAACAGAGCATCATAAATCAGATCACTGTATCGTAACGAAGTCAGCATGGCACACTGTAACAAATGTAAGCGTGGCTCTCGATACCTATTGGTCAGATCATCTACCGTTAATAATTGAGTGTGATTTAAATATAATCGTGCCTAAATGGGTGCAGGAAACTAAAGCACAGAATAAAGTTTTATGGCGGGAGCGCGGTAAGGAGAATATAGATGGGTATCGAGATCTATGTAATAATGAGCTGAGGAATGTCCACTTTCCTGAGTTGTTTGAGAAGTGTGGAGATAATATGTGTCATATTGTAGAACATAGACGGGCTCTTGATTCTATGTATAGCAATATTGTAAATACTTTATCAGTGGCTGCTGTGCAGGCCTGGGACGACAAGCAACCCCAAAAGGTAAGACGAGTGGCAGGCTGGAACAAACACGTTCAGGGCGCTTATAGGGAGGCTCGGTCTAAGTATCAAATGTGGATGTTCTTAAACCAGATTAAGATGGACATATTAGCATCGCACCGTGCGTCTAAGCATTTTTCTGAGTTCTGGAAGTCAACCAATAAGCTGAAGGTTGGACCGGGCCGCCCTGTGAGTGTGGGGGAATGTGGTTCGCCGGAGGACATAGCCCAAATGTTCAAAGACCGATTTATGGTATCATCTCCACTTGGGCCGGCTCAGGGGGTGATCAGTGATGAGGCTAGTCGTGATTATGAACCAATCCGTTTCTCTGCCAAGCAGGTAGCTGATTTTATCAATAGAATAGCTAAGGGCAAGTCTCCTGGTCACGACGGTCTCAGCATTGAGCATCTAAGGTGTGCTGGGGTACATTTGCCTAGAGTGCTGGCGCTGTTTTTCACACTTTGCATTAGCCACTCATACCTTCCACCCGATATGCTGAAAACAATAGTGGTACCAATCGTGAAAAATAAGACTGGGGATGTATCTGATAAGGCGAATTACAGACCGATATCCTTAGCCACTGTAATTGCTAAGGTGTTGGACGGTTTGTTGGACAAGGAACTTGACAAATGGTTAACTTTACATGACGCACAGTTTGGGTTTCGGCCTGGACTTTCCACGGAGAGCGCTATCCTCTGTCTAAAGCAAACCGTCCAGTACTATAAGGATAGAAGTACTCCAGTGTATGCCTGCTTCCTTGATCTCTCAAAGGCATTTGACCTTGTGTCATATGATGTCCTTTGGGATAAGCTCAGGGGAGTGGGAGTACCACCGGAGTTGACGGGTTTGTTCCAGTACTGGTATTCGATTTCGAACCAGTCAAACCAAGTTCGTTGGGGAGACGTTCTTTCTGAAGCGTACAGGTTGGAGTGTGGAGTGAGGCAGGGAGGGTTAACCTCACCTAAGCTCTTCAACCTGTATGTAAATGATTTGATCGTTGAACTCAGCAGCAGACCAGTTGGGTGCAAAATTGGTGGTACTAGTGTCAATAACCTAAGCTATGCCGATGACATGGTGCTGCTGGGTCCAACGGCTGGCTCAATCAGGGAGATGCTGGGTGTTTGTGAAAAGTATGCAGTAACCCACGGCCTGTTATACAATGTTATAAAAAGTGAGTATCTGATCTTTGCTGTTCCCGGGAAACAAATAAATTATGAGCCCTCAATATCCCTCAATGGACGAAACCTTAAAAGGGTCGCCCAATTCAAATACTTGGGACACTATGTCACCGAGGACCTCAAAGATCAGGTAGATATGGATCGCGAACGCAGGGCACTAGCAGCCAGATGCAACATGCTGGCTCACAGATTCGCTCGTTGTAGTAACAGAATCAGAATCAGAATCATTTATTTGTTAAACATAGGTATAAACATTAAGGATCTTATAGATAGTAAAAGCTCTTGCTATGTTTTGTCGTTGTAGACAACAAATTTGAACAACGAAGTCAAAATAACTCTGTTTAAAGCCTATTGTCAAGGGTTCTACACGGGCAGTTCGTGGGTCAACTATACGCGGAGGGCTCTAGATGCTCTGCGTGTGCAATATAACAATGGCTTCAGGGTGCTGTTGAGGTTGCCCCGGTTCTGCAGCGCGTCTTGCATGTTTGCGGTAGCGCGTACTGATGACTTTTATGCCATTATGAGGAAAAAGACCGCATCCTTATTAATCAGAATGAGGGCTAGCAGCAACAGCATTTTGAAAACCCTAGCTGAACAGCACGATGCACCTATACTCAGACACTGTGTCCGGTTGCTTGTGCGTCAGTGATGTTTAAATGTGTGTGTGATTATTTAATTAATTAATACTAACCCTTAGTTGATAAGTTTATTTTTGTACTAACCAGTGGACCAATGTTGTCAAATTAAATAAATAAATTATTATTATTATTATAAATAAGAGCTAGACGAAGTAAAAGATGTATGACGATCTTAGCAGATGGCATTCAGGCCTTCTGCAGTGTCTGCCTACAGTCCTACACTCATGGAAAAAAAGCGCGAGTTCATGTTTGTATATGAAATCATGGTTCCTACCAGGCGACAATGCTAGAAACATAAAGCTCAACAACTCTACTGAATACCTAGTACAATTCAGCAACATGTGACCACTTCCAACGTTTTGTTCGGTCCCCGCTACATTTTACCTATATTTGGAACATTTTGCACTCGGACAGCGCGAATCGATCGCCTACGGCGTAGAGGTCAGCGCTTATTCTGTTATGTGGCTACGAAATAATGAAATAGGCAACATGCACGGACTGTACGCAGTTAATATATTATTACAAATCTACACTTCTACATCTATACTATATATACACAGGTAAAGTTTATATGTTTAGATATACGAGGTAATTTCCGAGTCTATTCAACCGATAAAAAAAAACTTTGATTGACGGAGGGTAAAAGTGTTATTAACGAGTGAGAATAATATGTTTCATGGACGCGGACGAAGGCGATAGAGAGATGGTGTTACGTGTGTTGCCTGTAAGGCGAAATTCGACTTTCCCTGTGCTGGGATAATCGAGGCTGGATGGAGAAAACTTGGTGAGCGTAAATTGACATGGAAATGTCAAAGCTGCAAGGCTACTCCAGTTGCCAGTCCTCAAAATGGTTGTTTGAAGGGATCATAACCAGCGAAGTCAGAGGCAAATATGATTGATCTTCAACGTCTGTCAGCTAAAATGGAAGCATGGCCTGCGTTGATAGAGAGTGAAGGCTATCCAAAGTGAGCTTGCGGATTAAAAACCATACGGCAAGAAGTTTTAGAAATGAAATCATCGTTTGAGTCTTACGGTCTGGAAATAAAAGCTTTAGCAAGCAAAGTGTCAGTTCTGGAAGATGAAATCGAGACCATGAAGAACACCAAAGAAGTGATACTCAATTTGCAGGATCGAATAATCCAGCTAGAGAATCTACAGTCTGAGAATGAACAGAGGTCTCGCATTAACAATGTTGAGATCAAAAGAGTGTCAATGTCCAAAGATGAAGACCTGTTCGCAATTATCACCAAGATTGGTAAAGAAATTGATTTTCATGTTCAAAAGGAACACATAAACTACATAGCAAGGGTGGCCGACACGTAATGACAAACTAAATAAAAACATTATTTGCTCGGTACACAACAACTACCTGAAGAATGATTTTATAGCTGCTGCGAGGAAACATAAAAAAAACTGAATGCGGGAGATCTGGGCTTACAGGTAACATCAACGATCACCTAACATTGGAAAATAAAGTACTGCTGAAAAAAAACCAAAGTTCAAACCAAAGAGCGTTGTTTTGAACATGATGTGTGGGTTAGAGGATGCAAAATACTTTAACGAAATAACGTACTACGTCTCCAAAACATCACATCAAAACAGAGCAAGATTGAAAATAGTTTTTATTTCAATCAAAACGTCTATTCTTACTTGTGAGTTGTTTACCCTTCTTGAAAAGGTTTGTTTAGTAAATATTGTGGACACATTATTATTAATCGTAAACTCGTTCGGCTTAAGTTTGAGAAACATAGGTAAGTATTTTTTGCACGCATTCCATTCTCGCCTTTTGTCTTATCGCTTGGTGTCGCCTATTCATTCGATTCATTAAGCTTTGGTAATTATCATTTTATACTCTATGCATGTGCAATTATAGGTGAGATCTGCTTAGACATGAAATTTCGTACTCATACCTTATACAACTATGAAAAAAAATTGCACGATATCTTGCGCTTATTCTATGCAATCTGATTTATTTAATATATTTTTCTTCCAACTACGCAGTAATGGTATCATTAATCACTACAAAACCGATCACAAAGGATGTCTTTTTTGCTTAGAACCAAAACAGTGCAGAAATGTTGTCATTACTGCACTGTTTTCATTACTGCACTGTTTTTTATGTTTTATCTATACGAGTATATTTATAAATGATTCCCTATTTCCCTTGGTCGCATCACGCGTGAACGGCTGGACGGATTTCGCTATTTTTTTTTTGTTGTTTCTGTTATTGTCAGGAGAAGGTTCTTAGGTAGGTAGTGGGTGGGTAGTAGGCAGGTCGTAGGCAGGTCATTGGCAGGTCGTAGGCAGGTGGTGATTCGTTGTAGGCAGGCGGTAGGTAGGTGGTAGGCAGGTGGCAGGCAGATGGTAGGCAGGTGTTAGGCAGGTGATTGTATATCTTAGGCAGGTTTTAGGCAGGTCTTAGGCAGGTATTAGGCAGGTTGTAGGCAGGTCATGGGCAGGTCGTAGGCAGGTCTTAGGCAGGTCTTAGGCAGGTTTTAGGCAGGTCGTAGGCAGGTCGTAGGCAGGTCGTAGGCAGGTGGTAGGCAGGTGGTGGTTGGTTGAAGGCAGGCGGTAGGCAGGTCGTAGGCAATTCGTAGGCAGGTTGTGGTAGGTCATAGGCAGGCGGTAGGCAAGCGGTAGGCAGGTGGTAAGCAGGCGGTGGTAGGTCGTAGGCAGGAGATAGGCAGGTGTTAGGCAGGGTGTGGTAGGTCGTAGGTAGGCGGTAGGCAGGTGGAAGGCAGGTTGTAGGCAGGTGGTGGTAGGTAGGTAGGTAGTATATTTTGCCACGGTATGACGGTAGTTGAAAGAAAAGTAGATTACGCACCTCGCTAAAGTGAGTTATTAATGCACTCGTGTTAATTTAGTGCCCTCGCTTACGCTCGGGCACCAACATAACACTCGTACATTAATAACTCACTTTGCGCTCGATGCAACAATCTACTATTTCGCATTATTTTGCCACCACTTGCTATTTAAGCCGACTTTTATTACCTACGACTTTTATTTTTATTTATTGCTTTAACACTAAGTCTGAGTGTACCCTATATCTTTTCAATCATTATAATGGTTTTTCCTATTAGGATTTTGTATCAGAATATTCGAGGGCTGCGGACGAAAACATCTGTTTTCTACTGAAATGTTTGTATAAATTCCTTTGAAGTCATTTGTCTGACGGAAACATGGTTTATTGACGGTATATCCGATAGCGAATTGTTCGATGATAGATATTTCGTATGGAGATGTAATCGATGTTACTCGCACACTATTCTATGGGAAAAGGGGTTTTAATAGCCATAACGCTCAAACAAGTTATCCACAGAATAGGATAATCCCAACTATAACCGGATAATAGCTCACCAGTCACAATACCCGTCTGCTCGAAAGACCCATTTCAATGGAGGATGTGTGATATGATGACCTGTACCGTCTATCTCTACAGGTTGCATAAACAGACACATTTTACGATCTTTTTCTTTAGAATTTACCTAGCTATTCGAACTCAATTGAAGCAAAAGGGTTACAACTGAAATAAAAAGCTTATTCACTCAGCCTTTCGCTAAGGTCAAAGAGCTTTTTTCTTTCTCTATTTCTGAATCAAATCATAAAAGTTCGTCAAATGTTAACGATGTTAATGATTTAAAGTTTGCTTACAATAACAAACAATCCCTTGCCAGCGGGGTGTTTTCATGAACACTCCCTCGGCACAGGTGTTTTTTCACATGTGGCTACGATTGAAATTTATTTTATGGTGAACCTGTAAGTATAAAAATAATATTATTTTTTATTGTTTAAATTGTATTACTTTAAATTTTATTACTTTTTGTGGTCATTATTTATTTAACCGTGTATGAACCGAACGATGTTGAATGACATTATTTACCATATTTATGTTTCCTATTATGTCGAAAAAATATTGGCGTAAGCAGAATTTCATTAATTTGCTTTCTTCTTTGTATAAACAAATTAAAATAAAAAACGAATAAAAAATTGGAAGAAGAAAGAATGGTAGCGGGTGATTTCTGTTGTTTCTACCTACCCCCCTCTAATAAAGGTGTAAGTTTATTAACTTTATTGATCATGACCATTGAACCCTACATAATTTTATCATATTACTTTCCACACACAATGAAAAGTTTTTTTAGTCTACAACTACAACAGATCTCCCTGTAATAAGTACAATTAATATTTCCATCCCTGCCCTCTCGCAGCCAGGTGTATCTTCACACGGGGCTCGTCTTTTACCTCCACCGACACACCGCCGCTCCGTGTGTGAGTTCTCTCGAACTTAGAAAAATCAATAGTGCGCCGAATTCGTTCGTGTTGGCAGGCGGTGGGTACTGGTATAGTTTGTGTACGTTTGTGGGTCGTAGACAAGTGTTCACTGTATGTAGGAAAGGAAGAATAGAAGCTCTTTTGAAAAGATTATAATAGGGGATAATCCTATTTTTTTTTTCTTTGTCCGTCAGGGAGTTTATTGAAAAGTATTGGACACGTATTTTTTCTTTTTTCACGTGGTCATAAAATTACGGAGATATATTGAGTTGAAATGGCGCATGACGTCATATGTAGGTAAGTTTTATACCTACTTGTGACGTAGTAAGCCCCCACTCTCCAACTTTAATGAGTTCTAACTAACTAAGTAATTTTTTGATATTTTGATAAAACAAAAAAATACGTGTCTAATATTTTTGTATTACCTGTCTGACGGACAAAATAGAATGTCGTTTTCTTTACCCAGTCCGATCCCCTATTATGCATCGTAGCTACAAACCAAAAGCTGTGTGATTATTTTTATACCAAGACTAGCTGTCCCGCGCAACTTCATCTGCGTCACATTTTCCCCGTTTTCGCAACATTTTATATTGATGCTCCACTCCTATAGGTCGTAGCGTGATATAGCCTATATATAGCGTTCCTCGATAAATGAGCTATCCAACACTTAAAACATTTTTTCAATTCGAACCAGTAGTTTCTGAGACGTCTGTTTGACCACATCAGATAAAGATCTACTTTCTATTTTCCGAAATATTCTTTGCCGAATGAAAATATTTTTAAGCAATCTTGATACATGTACAATCAAAACATTACAAATGGGTTCCCTGATGAAATTAAGTCACAGATAGATGTAATTTATTAGACAAGTTAACAGTTAATCTCATCATTGTTCTAGGTACCTAAAAATCAAGAGTGAACAGGCATCTTCTGGGCGTGCTCGTTGTACTGTAGACCTCATTCATCGCTTTTCATCAGGCGAGAATGAAGTCAAGAGTAAGCCCAAGTAGTCAATAAAAAATAACTAAATATTCCTTGCTATTCAAATTTTACGAACAAACCAATAATAGCCATAATGTCCCTAACAACAAGTTTATCGAGCCCTCCTGATTATAGAATGTCGTGCCACTGGAGTGGACTCCAATTAGTCTATAAGTACCCACACGCCTAGTCGTCATTATATTACTACCACTATCATTCAGATTGTATCGGGAAACGCGCCGTATTCTATAATGATGGCTGTAAGTCCTCTACTTTGGTGACATGAGTGGGTGACCATGAAATGGTATAGGTATAGGAATTGATTTGATTCAATAGATACTCTTTAGTAATAATTATTGTACCTACCATAAATTTTTTTCTCACTGCAGGGTAAATGCCTTTTCTCAAACGCAACTCAGTATACCTATACTGCGAGTATCGGCCTGAGGACACGGTGGAGCACACCGTAGAGCTATGCCCCGCTTGGTCTGAGCACCACCGTGTCCTCGTAGCGGCGATTGGCGGCGGCGACTTCTCGCGTCCGGCCTTGGTTCAATCCATGGTCCGGAGCGAGAGGGAATGGGAAGCCGTCGCCTCCTTCTGCGAAGCAGTCATGCTAGCGAAGGAGGTGGCGGAACGTGAGAGGGAGAGAACCTCACGTCCCAGCCGCCGCGGGAGACGCCCCGGGCGTCGGGGGGCAACCAGTGGCCCCCGGCCACCGTAGGCGCGGGCCTGTGGACGGTGAGTAATGGGCTAGCTCACCGTCCGTCCGATGACGACAGGCCGTGCCGACAGCGCGTACGTGTTCCACGCGCGCCTCAAGGAGATGTCAGCAAATCGGAAGGGGTCCAAGAGGGTCGATGCCTGCCAAGGATGCGGGCTGTTCGAAAGAGATACCATGGCCCTGGAACACAAAGGTCTAAGAAGGAACATGGATGGGTTTTAGTCAGTCAAGTCTGACACTCCCTTCCGCTCCGCCCAGAGCGGGAGAAGTCATTAGATGAATTCCCATCAGAAAAAAAAAAAGTATATCTATACTATTTTTCCTACCTAAATTATATTTGCGTTTTACAATATTAAACAAGGACCTAAAAGAGTTTCTAAGGCACAAAGCTTGTAGTAGCTTGTTGTGTTGTGTGCTTTAATGTTTAAAATGAGCGTACTATGAGCAGTAAAACTGGCTAAATAAAATCCACACTAGCTTTCACACCTATGCTATGCTTAAAAAAGCTTTTAAAGTGCCACCTAACTGCATTAGGAGCGACCCTGTCCACCCCGCAATGTCAAGTGCTTTAATATAATAAAAAAATGTCCGGCAGTCGGTGCAGAGGGAGAGTGGAACGAAATTATCTATCTCATGTGATACATTCCTATCTGTTCGAGGATATGGTGTTTAAAATTGGTAAGAATTGGGGTGTTATTGACATTTAATTCATTTAACTAGAGAACTATACCGACCCGCCCCTGCTTCACACGGCGCCACCTATCGGGTCCAAAACTATCCTATCTTTTAAGCTGGAAACTACCGCACATTCACAAAATTGTATTGAAAACGGCCCGGTTGGCTGGTTTCGGAGATTAGCGTGTACGTACATAGTGACACGGGATTGTTATGTATTAGAGAACGTAACGGACTAAAATCTTATTCTCTATATTATTAGGTATGTGTATTTTTTTGTCTAGTCTAGTCTTAGGACACTCTCGAACTTCAACATCTTAATATAATTCCTAGCAAGAACCACAACATGAATTGAAACAAAGAAAAAATTCTGGGCAATTATATTTTAATGAAAATGAAACACATATGAAAATTTCTTTGGATATTTTAGGAACAAATGCAAAAAACTAAAATAGTGCAAAACAACTTTAAAACTTTAGTGTTATCTACATCTACATTATGTAGATAACTTTTGCACATCCTAACTAATATTATAAATGCGAAAGTAAGTTTGTTTGTTACGCTTTCACGCGAAAACTACTCAACCAATCATCATGAAACTTTGTACACATATATTTGGAGGTATTAGAAGTAACATAGGCTATATATCATCACGCTACGCCCAATAGGAGCGGAGCAGCAATGAAAAATGTTGCGGAAATGGAGAAAAGTGACGCAGACGAAGTTGCGCGGGACAGCTAGTATTATTAAATTTTTATTTACACACTTGAGACATCGCTCTCCTTTCCTGACTTTAGACCAAGGACATTAGGTACTTTTTTTGGAGGCAGGAAAATTTTCGAAATCTAGTCGACGTTCGATGTATGACTGCACTTAAGCGTCTGTTAAGCTTTTAGTCTGTTCGTCTTGTGTATGAAGTACGAGTTAATACCTCCAGCATCAAGCATAGCATAACGAAATGTCTCGAATGCTCGGATATAGTTGTGTTGCGTCAGCAACATTCGATGATTCGTCATCCGAAGAACTGGCTTGAGCACCATCATATTCCTCCAAAATTTTCGTTATGTCAATATTTAATTCTTAGAAAACTTCACGTTGTAGTCTTATCATAGACGATAATCGTAAAATTGAATGAATTTCAGATATTAATAATGTTTCATTAATCACAACGCGAGTCACGGGAGACCTTAATAGGTGATTACTCGAAAACTATTGACCGTTCGCACTCCGCAAAGCGTCACGGGTTACTGACAGCAGTGACATCGGAATACGGAACGTACTAAGACGCACAGAATTCAAAGTCAATATTTGGTCAAAACAAATTCAACAAATAAAACACGTGGAGTCCCCTACAACCCTAAGTTGTGGTTCTAGGGTTAACAGCGTAAGAATTAAATCTTTGCATCACTTATTCTACTGTTATATTTCTACATTCATCAAGTGAGACAGTGCACGTAATTTTGTTACTTTTCAGTGAAAAGTTTCGTGTCTACCCCTCTAGATGGCGTTGTTAGCTGAGCGCACGTTTCTGAATCGCGCTTTTGATACGTTACCGGCCAACTATGACTACCGCGCTGTTACTTAGCCGCCTCAACACAGACAGAACTTGTAATAGTTCTAATTATTTAATTAAAATATGTTTAAATACAGGTTGTTATTGTAACAAATAACTTTCTTATAATTGTTGATATAATATATCTATATGGAAATTATCATATTATTTTCCTCATTAATTTGCTAGCTATATTAACTCCCTCTGGTGGCAAAGATGAGAAACGAAATGATTTCATACAAACAACGCCTATAGAAGAGTTAGATAGCAGAGCAGAGCACATATTCTAGTCATACGAACACCTAAACGAGTGCTAAAGTCAACGCACTCTCTCGGATTTTCATCGCTCGTTTCAGCGCTAAGAGAGAATGCCGTCAGTAGAATTAAGTGTAGCTTAACGCTATTATAGACGAGTATGTGTGTCTTTATGTAGGACAGTGAGCACGTAAGTACATTATTATAAACGAAACAGAAAATATGATGTGTAAGCTTGTGAATACCATACGATGGTCATGGGTTGTCATTTAATGCTAGCGGCCGAGAAGATATGAAGGTGCAACGCCTTCGGCCAGCAGATATCCACTATCCAATGAAGCGTCTGCTCAGCCTGGATTCGAACTCTAGGCCTAATACCTCTGGCGTGCATAATTTATTGCCATGCTGTGGCTGATACTGAGAAACGGATGATGGGAAAACCCAATAACAAATTTCATGACCTGGAAATCGAACCAAAGACTTCATTCTCAGCAGTTTTTGCGTTTGCGCCGCTTGATGTCCGCGTGCGGTGTCTGCAGTCGGTCCTCAATTGGTCTGTACCAATTCGAGTGATCATTTAAAAATGTATGGTAACCCCAGATTCAGTCCAATAGGGGATCACATTTTTTTGTTTCTTTGTCCGTCGGGTTGATTTTTGAAAAGTATTGGACACGTATTTTTTTTTTTTCACGTGGTCCTAAAATTACGGAGATATATTGAGTTGAAATGGCGCATGACGTCACGTGTAGGTAATTTTTATACCTACTTGTGACTTAGTGAGCCCCCACTCTCCAACTTTAATGAGTTTTAACTAAGTATTTTTTTGATATTTTGATAATGCAAAAAATACGTGTCTCATATTTTTGTATTACCTGTCTGACGGACAAAATAGAATTTCGTTTTCTTTACCCAGTCTTCACCCCTATTATCTCTGAGTTTGCCCGCTCCCGCTTCCCGCGTGCACTATGCCCCAGGGCGCTCGGGGGCGTTGCCATGGTAACGCAGGTGCGATCGATCGCAGGTGCGACTGCACGACACACCTATGTTTGTGTCGCCGCAGCCACAGCACTGAGGTTGAGCTCAAAGGATTTGCGTAGAGATTACCGCAATGGGATTTGTCTGAGATGTTGCAAGCGATTCTTACGTTTGCTTTACTTATATCATGTTCGTGTGTGGATACGCCATCTGGGAGATATCGTTTGACTCAATTTCGTTATATCCATATTATTTCATGTATGACTTCATATTGAAGATAAAAAACCACAGTAGGTATGAGAATTTCAAACTTTACTTTGGATAAATAGTAACAACTAGCGACTACGCATACATCAGCCTTTAATGTTCCCACTGCTGGGATACAGGCCTCCTGGCTCTCTTTGGGAGGAAGTGGACCAAACCGTAACCACCACTTAGGCCTAATGGGTGCCGATCAGGTCAGTGGATGACACCTGTCTTCGAATTTTTGGTTCTAGAACAACCGGTATGAAACATGATTTTAACTAGCGGGTTATTTAAAATGATTTAAGGTGGATGATTGAAGCAAAAGTAGCGACTTTAAAATCACAGCCTTGGCACGGGTCAGAGATAGAAGGATAGAGTGCTCTCTGACCCCTGCGGCCCTCTGGGAATTAACACGGAAAGTAAATGCTGTCCTACTGCTGTCCATCCATCAAATATAATTGTGTAGACAGCCCTCTGGGAGGTTACGTTTCGTTATCGTGACGTGAACGTATCTCTATTTTGTGGTGGGTACACAAGGTGTTGTTTTGCATCCTCGTCAAATTCAAGGATATCTGGTCTATTCTAATCATTGTGGACCTGAATCAATAATAAAATGGGTAGGGTTTTTTTTCTTATCTACGGAAATCGGTAAGTGTAAGCCGCCCATGTTTTTAACGCAGCCCATCTGATCCTCGCCCTATAACCGCGCTTTCACGCATACAAACAATCTCAAACGTTTATTCGATAATTTCTTATTCCCTAAACCACGTTAAGGGGTTATTCTGAAATACTAACAAACTTAAACAACCAAAAAAAATCTGCGTTTATTAATAATTAACTAGGTACCGTAATTTTCATCAATTATTTGTCTTTTGTGACAGCCTCCTGAATTTTGACGAGAATGCAAAACAACACCTTGTATATCCTAATATGATCCTGAGGTACACAACTGTTACCTCTACTTAATTCTAGTATTTATTCATTCCCATTCCATATAATAATAGGAGCCGAACCAAAAACAAAGACTAAAACTGTGTAAAAAATATATTGTTTCTTGCCCATTCTTCTCCATAGAGATCTACGCTATAATACGGAATGGGCAACTACAGTACTTTCACAAGTTATTATGCCTTGTGACTGGGACTGTAGCTTCGCGGTTTATTTTGTTTTTTTACTTTCAAAAGTGCTTGTAATGGTCTAATTGTTTTTTTTTTTTTATATTAAAACCGCGCAGCAGTCGGTCGCTCAACCACTGCGCCAACCGTGCCGTCAAAAAATGTTTTGAGTTTGAGTTTGTAGCCTCGAAGTCTAAGTAGACCGCTCAGCACAAACACTAAACAAAGCGGACCCCCGACGCTACGACGCTTGGATTAATTTTATTTTTGGTTTTTTAGAGGTTTTTTCAGTCGGAGGTTTTTTAATTTTTTAATTTATTTTTACATAAAGCGACTGCCTATCTGACCTCCACAACCCAGTAACTGGATAATACGATACCCCTTGGTAAGACTGGATGTCAGACTTTTGGCTTCTGACTACTCGTAACGACTGTCAAAGATCTACAAATGACAGCCGGGACCAACGGCTTAACGTGCTTTCCGAGGCACGGAGGAAACTCGGTATGTAATTATGGTCACCCATCCACGGACCAGCCTCGGCAAGCTCGGCTTAACCTTAAAGATCGACCCGTGCGGCTGTTATTATTTAGCCACGAGCTCCTCATGAAGTCGATGCATACTTAAATTAAAAAATATTGTCTGTAATCACATTTTTTCGTACATAAGTTTCAACTATATCTAATTAAAAAAACAACATATAAATGCCAGAGATCATAAATTCAAATAGTTTTCATTGATCTTAGTGGATATAGAAAGATCGTTTTCAAGTTATAAAAAATATTTTAAATGTTAGAAGGCTCAATCGTACTACTGATAATTCGGATTAGTAAACGGTTTTATAGAATAACAAAAATTTGCGAAAATGTACAAAATAAAACAAAACATTATTTTGAAGTAGTTATTTAAATTTTATGTTGCATATGTTGGTAGTTTTGTTGCTAATTTCGAGCATTCGCATGCATATTTCGATGATTCCAAGTTGCTCCGGCCCCTAGGTATCTTCATCTGCCTCAACTATATTTGGAACGGCTTTCAGTCTATTCTAGTATTATTCTATTCTATTCTAGTTAAACCATATTTTTCATGAATATTGCCTGATCTGACCTGCACTTTCAGGTTACCCCTTGGTAAGACTAGTACCTAGTGTGACTTTTGTTATTCTTACTACCTGTAACGACTGTCAAAGATCTACGAATGATAGCCGGGGCCAACAGCGTGGCATGCTTTTCGAAGCAACGTTTTAAGGAATTGAGGTTAAGAGAAGTAATTGATAACCTGCCAGAAAGGGGCATCAAAACTATTAACATGTTTTGAGGGATTTAAAAAAAAAAATTGTTAAATTATGATTATCACTATAAACATTTAATGATAGGTATCTTTTGGAGAATTCCCTCCTCATGGTACTACGAGTATCAATATCCAAATCAAGTCAAGGAAAAATCGTGTGTATTCCGTTACTGAATTTTAACACATTGACAATTTTGGAAATCATTTATTTATCTTTATTACATTATCATTACTGGATCGTTTTAACCCAATGCGATAAATCCTACGAGTAACTTTTTCAAATTCAGTTTGTAACTAATTATAATGCGTTTGTGAATTCACTCAGAAAACAAGCCTTATTATCGAATATATTAAAATACATACCGCCACTGACTGCTTGACCATCGAGAGCAGTGGTGGCCCATTGGTGGCAGCCCCGACTTACGAGCAGAAACCGTGGGTTCGAACCCAGGCAAGCGCATTACTTTGCGTAATTTATTTCATCACCGCTGCCCTCAAAACTGTTAAGGAAAACATCGTGAGGAAACCGGCATGTCCTAGAACTAAAAATTCGAAGACATGTGACATCTACCTACCCGCACTGAGCCCACGTGGTGGATTAAAGCCCATTCCCTCTCATTGAGAGGAGGTTTGTGTCCCAGCAGTCGGAACATTATAGGCTGATGATGATGACTCAGAGAACAACAGAATAGGTGCCATCTCATCACAATGTGTAAGAAGGAACAAAATCAAATTAGTCATTGTATGTTAGCTCAATGTTCTCTGAGATTACCTTTCCTCTCCCTCAGAGAAAACATGCGTGATTTTCAAATGCGTTAATATCAAATTATTTAACTCACGTGACATGATATTGTTGGCGATATATTCCACAGTAGAAACACTACAGTGATTCAACTGAACGAGTAAGAGAGCAACTGACCCGGATATAATATAATTTATAACTATCCTTTTTGTATCCTACCCACGTCAATATTTATATCGAATATAAAATGCGACGTTAGACCAATCACAAAACATAATTTTGGGGAAATACCAACTAACTATGGAATGATAACTAATTTCATAATAAATTACTATGATTATATAACCCGTGTTTCTAAGATTATCTATACTTTTATATAATCTATACTAATATTATAAATCTGAAGACTTTGTTTGTTTGCTTGAACGAGCTAATCTCAGGCAATACTGGTGATGGTCCGATTTGAAAAATTCTTTCAGTGTTAGATAGCCCATTTATCGAGGAAGGCTATAAGCTAAGCTCCCAGCCACCTTTCAGAGTTTTCTGTCCATTGTTCGGATAATAATAAACTGGTATTATCAGTGAAAAAATTAATATTTTGCCTGAATATCAAACTCTTTTGTTAACTGTATGACAACCGCAGGAACTAGCACTAACGATGTTCGTTAACGAGCTCTATATAGAGCAACTCTATGTAGAGCTCTCGTAGAGTTTGTGTTCATATTTGTTAACGTGCAGCTTTTGTGCGGTTTTAGGAGGTGAGTTGTTTTGCTGCTCTATTATGTAGTACGCGGGGAGTTTTCATATCATTATATATACAGGATGTAACGGAAAGGGTAAATACACACTGAAGGGTGTGCTACAGACCATCAAACTGAACATGTTTCTCCATCGGATAAACATCGTAATAGCGAAAATATATCTGCTGCCCCATACAAAATTTCAATACCTTTTTGACCCAAATGTATGGGGCAGCAGATATTTTTTTCGGTATAGTTGCAGTTATGTATGTAAGTTGGTGTGTTTTTGACAAGTACCGCTATAAGTATAAAATTATTGCATGTAGTTATACATAGAATATTGTTGCAAACTGTTCTTGCTCACCTCACAAGTGTATTAAATATTTTAAATATTCCAGTGAGGTTTGTTTTTCAGAGTTTGGTTTAGTTTTGTGCTCGGTTGATGGCAATAGGCTCGCACCCTATTACGTAGGACATACATAACTGGCGAAATGTGCATGAATTGGGTGAGCTCACGGCTACATTACCCTGGAAATGCAGGCTTGATGATATCTTATGTGTTATATTCCAGTAACATTTATCGTATAAGCCTTTTATTAACAATCATTCCTATTGATGCCTTAGACGCAAAAGTATTGTCTGATATACAAGCAGAACAAGTAAGCTCGGTGGGACTGGGTGGGGCTCACAGCTTAGGGTGCAACACTTTTGTTGACTGATTTAACATTGTCATCTGCTTATATAGCCTTTTCTAAACTATCTTACAGCAATTTCCACTGGTCCATATATCATGAAATAATGTCACAGTGCTTATCGCTAAACTAAGTTATGACATAACGTAGAAAACGTTCCTTCATCTCATCCCCTGTCGAGATAAGTTAATTATGTCAGTTGTAACTACCTCTGCATACTCTCGCGCCGGCTACAGACACAGAATCCGTCTACAGCACCGCAGAGTTATGTTTTAATTGTTTTAATGAGTGTTCGTACATCAAAGAACTACTAACCAGACGAGTATTATTTGCGTTTCATTAGTAAAATAAATGTTAAAGGGGGTTTACGTTTTAGTAATTAGACACATTGTATGCTTGGACTGTGAAGATACTTCTCGTATACTAGCCGAGTCACGGACCAGTGCTGTATTTTCAGAAATGTAGGCAAAATCAAATCGCAAAATTATAATAAATAAAAAGTTGAGTAAAGTTAAAAAATAAACAACTAAATAAAAAAGGCGGAAAAGACAAGAATGGATTGGCCTAACATAATGCTGTGACTGTGTTATCCTTTATAAATCCGGATACGCAACACGTTTATCTCTTGTCTCGGTTCTCAATTCCGTCCTCTTTTCTGATAGCAATCTACACCAAGTACAGACGGATGAGTCTTCCACAAGACCGAAGTCGCGGGCAGAAGCTAGTATCAAATATCTAAGAATTTATAGCAAGCGTATCGCGTGCGCACCTAATGAGCTAGTTTTACGCTCGCTAACAAGTTCAGACTTCCAGTTAGCAAGTAATTCCTCTCTAGAAACCCACTCAGGTACACTACGATGAACTTTTCAATTAAACTTAGTTCTACATTACTTGAACCTCGTTAAATGGTACAAAGTAGAAGTGCTTACTTCAGCTTAGCAACCTTAGAAACGGTTAGGAACCTTTTATAAGATTTACTTGTAGAACATCACGTCTGTGTCCCCTGAAGGGGGCACAGGTTTTCGGTACGTACGGTTCGCCAGGTTTGTTTATTTTTATGTAAAAGGGACTTACCTTTTGCCTTTAACTGGTCGCTTTCGTATAGCGTCTACTACGAAGAAATTCCGGGCAAACAATTACACAGATATACATTGTCGACCTGGAAACCAAACCCAAGACCTCAGTCTCAGCTCTTAGCTGTCCCGCATGCAACCGCTCTAGACGAATGAAGCAAACTTATGTCGAAATGGAACCCACGATATCCAAAATTTTCTCACGATCTTTGCAAATTGAGGCTGTGACAAAGGTTGATTAAAATTCATAGTTAAAATTTAATATAATTTAAATAATATAATTGCATTATTATATTATATTATTTATAATTTGAATTATAATCTTATCATATAAAAATAACGTGTCACTATATTCGTACATATTAATCTCCAAAACCATCAAAATCATATCTATGAATTTTTGAAAATGTGTACCTAGAATGTGTGTCCAGCTTGAAATTTATGGCTATGGAAGTATGGACCCGATTTGCCCAAACTTTTGAATTTCTTAGTCTTCATTGAAGGAATCTCCTTACCATAAATTCAGTAAATGCAACAAAGTAAATATTTCTCAACATAGCGACCTATAAATACTTAGCAACCGTTAGAAGGCTTACCGTCGTTTTAATATTTTATAAAACATACTTTACATAGGTTACACGTGGATTCTGAAAGGTCTCGCTGAAGGTCAAAGTTTACCGAAGTCAAATATATTTTATGTGTTTTTACTAAAGTGTTACTGTAAAGTTAAAGGTTCCAGAAGGTCCAGTGGTGTGAAGCTGGCTAACATCGACTAACTACAAATAGTACGAGCCTATACTGGGTAGAAGGGACACTGACGCACAAACTCTTACCCCGTAATCAGTACATAATTCCGAATTTTTACATCAGTAATTAAAAAAAAACTGCTGTATTCTACCAAAGTACAATACCTTCCACCAAAATCAAAATGGCCGGCCGAATAATAAGAAAAAAAAATACGTGGTGCTATGTATACGTCGTTTGTGCGTTGCTGTATCTTCCACCATAATTGAAATGCGGGTGAGGTTCCGGACACAGACGCCTCCATAAAAATAGTAACAGCAGTCTCAGTCACTGTTCGCCACCAGTCCTCAATGGATAATGTTTTCACCATAGTCTGCATGTTTTACTCATATTTAGATACAGCTCATGGCGACTTAGATAAAATACTTTTTTATTAATGTATTTTATGAATAGCGAATTTTTTTTAGGAACTAGGTACGTGTGTGAATTATTTTATATCATATAACTGTCCTTCTGTTTTTCCTTTTTCGTATTTGTCAAAGTGGCTACGTCACGCAACCGCTTCCGTCGCTACGAAAATTACTGACGTAGCGCTACGCTGCTACGAAGTGCTACGAAAGAACACCGTACTTGAAGAAATTCGCTAATGGGTGATTTTTTGTTTGGACTGTTTATGAGGCGAAGTTAAGTAGATTTATTTCTTTCATTAATTACTTCACGAAACAAATTCGGCGACTGGAATAAGAAAAATGGTCGGTGCGGTTGTTGCTTGTTGGGAATTTGTCATAATTATGTTAGTCAGTCGAATACGGCCCTGACTTTCGGTGATGACGATGGTCATCATCATCAGCATCATCATCAAGGACATGCTCGTTTCCTCACGATGTTTTCCTTCACCGTTTTTGAGAGCAGCGCTGATGAAATAATTTACACAAAGTAATGCGCCTGCCTTGGTTCGAACCCACGGCTTACTGCTCGTAAGTCGGGGTGGCTGCGACCACTGGGCCACTGCTGCTCTCGATGGTCAAGCAGTGGTTAATTGTGAATAATTATACGCGGTGAGAGTCAAAATGGCGGGTGTACCATAGCGAATTAAATTATACCAATTACCAAACAAATGTACCTATAAATATGTACCTAAATCAATAATTCATAATAAGAATAAACATAAGGACCCGAGACATGGTTGTTTTTTTTCTCAAGAACTATCCAACTGATCAAGTGTGTGTTCCTATTTACTTGCGGTACTTTTTAGGTAATTTTTTTTGCTGTAAGTAATTACATTTTATGAGTAACGGTTAAATAATAAAATATTATAGAACACCCGCCATCTTGATGTCAATATGGCGGGTGTACCTTAATTTCGAAATAATTTCGTTCTGATGGAGGTACAGTTTTTTTAGAGCTACGTACAAAATAGTATTTTTTAGGTACATTTGTTTAGGTAATTGGTATAATTTAATTCGCTATGGTACACCCGCCATTTTGACTCTCACTTATACGCGTTATGTATTTTAATATATTCGATAATAAGGCTTGTTACAAGGCTAAGGCAACCAACTAGATTGTGCAGTAATAGCTGCATTGATAACTTTGCTCACAATTCTCGTCAAAAATGTAAATGTGAAGTCATCGAATTAGCTCTTTCAGATCATACGGCACAAACTCTGCAAATTAAAGTAAACAAAACATGTAGATTAAAATCTTGGCGAATCAGGAAACGAGATTTATCGTTAGAAAACCTCGTTAAATTTAAGAATCATCTTAGCTGCATCTCGTTCTCCGAAATATACAATACGGAGAATGTAAATGTGGCATATGATATTTTCTTGGAAGATTTCCGTTTACTGTATGACCTTTGCTTTCCCTATAAATTTGTTACTATACAACCATACAAAAAAGTTAAATGGGTCTCTCGAGGAATACGTGTGTGCAGTAAAAAGCAACGTCACCTACTATGGCGATACAGACTTAGGCCAACTAATGAAAATAAAAATAAATTTAAAGACTACTCAAAAAAATTTCGAAAAATTATAAAATTAAATAAAAAATCACAAAATAACTATTTCATACGAACTTCAGATAATAAGTCGAAAGCATCTTGGCAAGTCATACATAACAAAACACACTCTTACGACCCAATATCCCAAATTAGACTGAATGATACAACAATAACAGATCCTAAAAAAATTGCTAATATCTTTAATAACTACTTCATTGACCAAATTCAACAGTCACCCCAAGTGTCATACGAAACTAGTAATATTCAGAAAAATCCAAACTCAATGTTTATGGCCCCAGTTTTACCCCAAGATGTGATTAGAGCAATTAAATCTTTAAAAAACAAAAACAGCGTTGGGTATGATGGTATAGCAACGAAAGTTGTTAAATTTGTAGCCAACAATATAGCTGTACATCTAGGCCATATTATTAATCTCAGTATTAATTCTGGGGTGTTCCCTGATGCCTTAAAAACTGTTATAGTTAAACCACTTTATAAGAAAAATAAAAGAGAAGAAATAGCTAATTACAGACCAGTAGCCTTAATTCCGGTACTGTCCAAAGTAGTAGAGAAGTTAATCTACGAATTACTTAACAATTTCTTATCTAAATATGACATTTTGTGTAATGAACAAAAAGGTTTTCGGAAGAACAAAAGCATTAATACAGCAATTTTCGATCTATTTAATATCATCATAAAAAACGTTGATAACAAAGTACCTGTTTGCGCAATTTTCACAGATATGTCAAAAGCTTTTGATTGCGTCGACCACGACATTCTACTAAAAAAGTTAGAAGCTTATGGAATAAGGGGAAATGTACTCAAACTTATTAAATCATACCTTAGTGATCGTAAACAGTACACCGAAATAACTAGAATTTTCCCTAAGACGAAGAGTGAAAGAAAATACCGATCCGAAGGACGAACAATAAAATATGGTGTGCCACAGGGCAGCGTCCTTGGGCCACCCCTTTTCTTAACTTATATAAACGAGTTGCCACGACAGGTTGATAATCCAATGGTGCTATTTGCCGATGACAGCACCGCGGTAGTAAAATGTAAACATCCAGATAGCTATGAACAAGACATAAATAGCATTAGCAGATTGACGTCGTCTATACGGACTATAGCAAAGCTTTTGATCGAATCGATCATAGCATTCTGATATCCAAGTTAAATAGCATGGGAATCCGTGGCGATCTACTCAGATGGTTTTCTTCCTACCTTGTCAACAGATCCCAAGCAGTGGTACTTAATAATTACATATCTAGCTGGGTCCCTGTTCCTAGTGGAGTCCCGCAGGGTTCATTACTCGGTCCTTTGCTTTTTATAATCTACATTAACGACATCGATTCTTGCTTGACTTCATCCAAACTCTTGTGTTTTGCCGATGACATGAAAATTTATGCCACAATATCATCCCGGATGGACGTAACGGCACTTCAGAATGACCTACATCGCCTGGAGGACTACTGCCAAACAAACAAGCTGGATCTTAATCCCGCTAAATGCTCGGTTATTACTTATTCTCGGAAGCGCTCAATCATCGCTACATCTTATACCTTAGGCGATCAAATTCTACCTAGATCAAACTCTATCCGCGATTTGGGGGTTCATCATGATTCCAAGCTTAGTTTTGAAATACACGTAGATGCAATAGTCGCTAAGGCATCAAAATCACTGGGTTTCATAATGCGGTTATCCAAGTGCTTCACTCAAGCCAAAACTTTAAAAATACTATACTGCACTTTTGTTAGAAGCCAATTGGAATATGCGTCTGAAATTTGGAACCCATGTTACCACAAATACATTGACCGCATTGAGAGCATCCAAAGAAGATTCATAAGGTATCTATGTTACCATCAAAAAGTACCGTATCATTCGGAAAACTACCTTAACCTGTGCAAACAATACCATATTTTACCTCTACTGAACCGCCGCGAAATTTCTGACTGTGTGTGTTTGTTGAAAATTTTTAACAACACCATTAACTGTAGCGATATTCTGTCAAAATTTTATTTCAACATTCCCATGAAGTCTAAACGTTACAATCCACCTTTGTGTGTGCCATTTGCTTTAACTAATTATAGACAGAATTCATATATTGTGCGTGCAAGCAGAAACCTAAACAAGCTTTGTAAACAGTACGATATAGATCCATTCCAAACTAGTGTGTCGTCAGCCAGAAAGTGCTTAAGTCGAAGTTTTTTTAAGTAGGTATTTCTTTTTGTTATGATGGTTGTTATGCAGTTTGAGCAACATATCATTTATGCTGTATTTTAAAGTAACTTTGTGTTAATGTCCGTAGAATTTACTTTTTTCTCTGTATTTTATAAGTGGAGACCTGTAATTGGCTTCCAGACTATTATACTGTCTTTGTTCTGTTTGTTTTAGCTGTAAGTCTCCCATGTTATTTAAATAAATAAATAAATAAATAAATAAATAAATAAGACGCTGGAAGATATCGTACATTGGCTTGACAGAAACAACTTGGTGATAAACTTACAAAAAACTAACATACTGCACTTCCATCAACGCACAATTTTAAAAGAAGTATCGGTTCACTACAATAAACAAAAAATTGACCAAGTTAAAGTAGCAAAATTTTTAGGAATTTACATTGACTGACAACTTAATTGGCAACCACAAGCAGAGGAAATTTGCAAAAGGTTGAATACAGCGGCATATGTCCTCTCAAAGTTGTCCAGGAAAGTTGACATTCAAACAACATTAGTAGCTTATCATGGTCTGGTTGCATCAGTTCTAAGATTCGGTATTATTTTCTGGGGCAATTGCAGCTCAAGGGAGTACATACTCAAGGCGCAAAAACGTTGCATTAGAGCGATGTGTGGTTTGAAGACCACAGACAGTAGCGAACCAAAGTTTAAGTCCCTAAAATTGCTCACATTTCCATCATTGTATATTCTGGAAATGGCCATGTTTGTAAAGACCAATAAAAACCTTTTTCCCACTATGACAGAAACTCGAAAACGACCTGTCAGAAATCAATATAAAAATTTATTACAAACCGAGTCCTGTAACACTGCATTAATGAGGAAAAGTGTTATTTGTATGGGTCCTACTATATACAATAAATTGCCAGATATAATAAAAAATGATACAATTAAAAACTTTAAAAAGAAAGTTGTGGCCTTCCTAACAGAAAAATGTTATTATTCGATTAATGATTTTTTAATGGACACAACTTTTTAATCAGCGATGTGTATAATAAATATAATGAATATTATCCTGGACATTACCTAACATAATTACATAAATTTTTAATTTTAGTCTTTAGTAACATTTTAATTTGTCATGTTTCAATATTAACTAGTGTATTATGTATAATTGTAATAATATATAATAATTCTAACTGTGACATCTGAATTTGTATTTCTAGAATCTGTATTTTTAGAATCTTAACAATTTTTATAATTTTTGCGTGCCTACTTTCAGGCAGAATGTACATGGCTCACTCCTTCCAATTCCACCTGTATTTTAATGTAACCTACATTCATTGCAAATAAATGATTTGATTTGATTTGATGATTTGATACACATTTTCCACAACAAAGCACAACCCTAACAGCAACACGTAGTTGGGCACTACTTTTTATGAAAATGAGTGCTTAGTTCATTTCACACGGACCACATTTTGCTGCCAAATTCAACTGTGTGGGCGATAGCGATCTCATCGCAGCCACAACGCAACCAACAACGACACCGCGCACTAGCGGCTGGCCACATCGCTAACACATTGCGTGACGTTTGCAAGCGTCGACGCAACGACACTGAAGCCCCTACAAAAGCCGGTGTCAATCCGTCTGCCTGCAAAAACTATCTAGAACACAACTACATCGACATTTTGTAGTTACCACAACGCTACTGCAGCGATACTTTTCATTGCTTGACCACTTTTTGTCGCTGCGATGTGGTACGTGTGAATTCTCCCCAACTCTACTACTTATGTAATAACGTTTGAATTAATTAAAGATCTTGAGAAACATGAGCAGCTAATGTATTAATTATTATCTTTACAAAGTTCCTAACTACCTAACCCGCTCTTAACAGGGTAACTCGTAAACAACATCCCGTTTGTAATGAAATTTACATTAAAAATTATAGTCTGCTTCCAACTCTTGCAAAAAGGATTTATTTATATTCTATTTTGTTGGGTAGATAATTAGGTTACAATTTCATTAGCCCGGGCAATGTCATCTGAGGTCTAGTTTAAATGTGCGTATTGTCCATCTCCTCATTTACAACTTACTAGTTTTTGATCGCAGCTTCGTTCCCGCTATGTAATGAAATTAACCCATGGGAATATTTTAAATCTAGCCTTTAAAACTCGGAGATAATTTAGCTTCCCATTAGGGAAAAAAATCGAAATCGGATCAGTAGTTCCGAATATTACCTACATACAAACATATTTTAATACTAATATGTTACCTATAATGTTACACATTTTCAATGTAAGCACTCAGATGTATTTAAAAACACACCTAAATCAGCACCTACTGTTAACATTTTACCAGTTAAAAAGTATTTATTTATATCTACATTACTGTTCAAATAAAGCTAAAAATTCTACCGACCAATTAAAATGAAGGTAACAATTTAACCAGACCCAAATAACTCAAAACAATACCCATTCTGTGTATTGAGCCGCATACATTCACACGACGTAGCTTCCACAATAATGTACACGAGCTTGAGTCTCTAATAGCTGACTGGTTGCGGGGTGCTAGGGTGCTCCTTGTTAAATTTTCACGGGTGTTTTCATCCCCTGCCCCCTTTGCCTCAATTACCAACGTTTTTTGTCCAAATAAAATAACGAGGGAATGATTTATTGATTGAATTCTGAATTGAAAAAGGTTTTTCATGTTTTAAGGGGCACATACTCGTATTAATGAAAATAACAACAACAGTTTGCTGTACTCGTATCCAGAAGTAAACGTCTTTTCCTAGTCAATATGTTGTTGATGAGTAAAAGCGTCATCATCATCAGAGACTATAAACTAAAACCAAAGGTTTTTTATTAGGCTGAAGTTCAGCACTTTTTGATGATCAGTCATTACATCATACAGGCCCTCAAAACACCCATCCTTCTTAATAGCAATCAAATAATCTCAATAGCAGAAAGAAAGCAGTTACCTACCTACTTCATGTATTAGTTGTGAATAACACGACCATTTGATAAAACTAATATGAGCCATGTTAAGTTACCAGCCTATCGGTTTTTTTATCGGTTAAATTTCAGAGAGTGTGCTTTAGAATTACACGATTTAATTTCTCTGTCTCCATTCTATGATAGGACCAGTAGAAATACGGCAAAGCATCACCGTTATAAAGCTGAAGTTCCACGGATCCAAACAAAGTGCTATGGTAACATTCATTGCACAAACCGCCAGTCTGTGGAATTCTCTGCGGGCTTCTCTGTTTCCCGATCATTGTAATCTCTTCAAAGTTTGACTGAATCAGTTTCTTCTAACCAAGCGAGCTCCAAACGCCAGCTCATTCAGTATTTTTTAAAAGACAAAGTCTTGTTGCAGTTGTAAATTATTATATTTAGGCACAGATTGTCAAACTAACCACTTTCTCGCTTAAAAACCCTTGTTATTGACAATTTTATTTTTTGAAAGCTTTTTCAATTGACACACCACGCACTACGACAAAAAATAATAACCCCTTTTAATCCCCTCACTACTAGTCCATTCTATTTGCACGGGGTCCTCCCTTCACTTGCTCTCCGGCTAACAAGCGGATCACTTGAGAGTCATAGATCCTGCTCCACTTGTTTGTTCGACCTTTCTTTACTAATTAAAATCTTTTTGTATTATTTTTATTGCTGCCTGTATACAAGGTGTTGTTTTGCATCCTCGTCAAAATTCAAGAGGATGTCACAAAAGACATAAATAATCGATTAAAATTACGGTACCTAGTTAATTGTTAATAAACGCAGATTTTTTGGTTGTTTAAGTTTGTCAGTGTTTTAGAATAACCCCCTTTAAAAACAAATTATCGAATCAACGTTTGAGATTGTTTGCATGTATAAAATCGCGGTTATAGGGCGAAAATCAGACGGGCTGCATTTAAAAATGTGCGTGGTTCACACCTACCGATTTTTGTGATGAAAAAGAAAAAAGAAATTACCTACCTATTTTATTATTGATTCGGGTCAAGAATCATTAGCATAGTTACCTCCTTGAATTTGACGAGGATGCAAAACAACACCTTGTATTTCTGTTGAAGAGAAGGACAGGAAAACAAAAAATGGTTGTGTTAGGGACGGGTATCATGTTACCAAGTAACTGTTTTGAAGGTCAGGATATCGCTCCATGTAAAATACTGGTATTCAGGTGCATCCAGTTAGACTGGAAGCCGACCCCGATATAATTGCGAGAAGGCAGATAATGATTCACTGTGTTCACAGACTGCCTCACTGGTCTAGTGGTCGCAAGCGCAATAGGGATGATGACTGGGTAAAGAAAACGAAATTCTACTTTGTTCGTCAAATCAGGTAATAAAAAAATATTAGATACGTATTTTTTGTTATATCAAGTTAGCAAAAAAATACTTAGTTAAAACGCATTAAAGTTGGAGAGTGGGGGCTCACTACGTCACAACTAGGTATAAAATGTACTAAGCCGTGACGTCATGCGCCATTTCAACTCAAAATATCTCCGTAATTTTACGATTACGTGAAAAAAGAAAAAATACGTGTCAAATACTTTTTAATAATCTACCCGATAGACAAATAAAAAAAAAGAGTCACCATCCCTATTGTTGATCCTAAGTTCGATTCTCGGGTCGGGCAAAGAGTAATTAGGTTTTTCCATCAGAAATTTTTCAGTTGCAGCCGCGGAGTCTGGATTTTTGCCCGGTTGGTGTGCACAAATCCAGGTAAATAGGACTTAAACATGAATGGCGAAGTAGGTGTACTATTAGGTACTCCTCTGCCTAACTTTTTGGGGATTACAGGCGTGATGCTATGTAATGTATTCACACGTTTTGTAGGATGTTTTGTTTTTGTAACACGACAGGTAAAATTGAATTGAGTCATTAAGAGACTCAATTCAATTTTACCGGGAGCGGGAGAGCGTCGGGTACAATCTCAGCTACTCGCTATGTAAGGGACATCGACAGACAAACTTTTTCTATGGTTCTGTACATGATTTTAGACCCACGGCAATTTTGAACAACCGATGATTGATGTCAGCACATTGGGTATAAGAATCATGTGCTGCATCCTTGATACAAGTGTTGTGCAGTGTTCCTTAGATCGTGATATCCGATTTAAAAAATGTTTGTTTCAGGTTTATTATACCCTCCTTGAATTAAATTCACATCATAAACTTCGGCCAGTTAAACTAAAAATATCCCACTCCATTTAAATGCATTTACTTTGATTCCGTACAAAATATTCTCATTACCCTAATGCACTGCGCGAATAATCCGAACATTAGTTCTAAAGAATCGAGCATCTCTTTGAGTAATGTGTATCGAGATAACATTAAAGCGTGTTTGTATTCCGCACTCATCCCGCACACAATTATACGGAACACGTACCCCCGACTAATTTGACTAATTACTGCCGATAACAACTTCACCGCACCCCGTATCACCCCTAAACCACCCACCAATCCGATTTCAACCCTAAAACTGCCTAACTATGCTTCAAAATCGTGTAAAGAAAATTGTATCTCTCTTTAAATAATGCAGCTTTAGAAATGAACTTTCATTTCAACGGATTAAAATTGGAAATCGAACGGAATACATTTGGCAAAGTTTTTGCATAAAGGGAATGATATCTGCTGCTGAAAATGAATATGTATGTGTTAGGATTAAGGTTTATTTTTGTCTGGAGTTAATCCAAAATCGATGAGTCCGACTAATTGCTTGATTTGAATGTGGAATAACATTTGCAGTAACTATGGGAGCTCGAAGGAAGTTTTCAAAGTGATTACATTAAAGTTAGAAGTTTTGTTAAGTAAGCAATTACAGAGATAAAACCGTCCCAAGTTTGTAAAGTAGGTTCTGTGGTTTTCTTTGTTTTCATTTGTGAAAAGCTAATGTTTTGTGATGATAAGCATGATAATTTAATTTATTTCTCATTAGAGGCTAGACAGAAAAGAGACAATGAGACGTAGTGCCACGAAGTCTACGCCGTAATACTCGTAGCTGGGGCCTACGAGATTTCCCGAGCTTTAAGGAATTTTGAAGCTCGGATTTTACATTTTTTTAAATGTTGCTCAAAAAGGTTGATAAACTGGTCATCTAGACCAGTATGCCCAGCTAGAGTCATCATCATCATCATTAGCCTATAATGTTCCCACTGCTGGGACACAGGCCTCCTCTCCTATGAGAGGGAAACTAGAAACTTTCCAGCTAGAGTAAAACGTTAAAAATAAAAACAATTATTATTTTTTGTCGTAACAATTTTATTCGATCACTGATTTTGATTTTGACCACTTTACATACAACTAGAATAAAATATGTACGGTTATAAGTTATTTTGTCATAATTATCTAATAATTTGATAATTTCGTTACCACTCACTAGTAAGATACATGATACCAATGAAATACACACTGAAAAATACGATACACTTTTCAAAATACGTATTTTTAAAATATACAGTTTTTATAACTGTTACTAGTTGTTCAAAAGACTTTGTCTTTTAACCTTAAAAAACGCATACCATATTTTTCAGTATATATTATTTTCTAAACGAGCAACCAGTTATATTACATAGCTATTCAAAAAGCCATAACATATACAATTTTAAACAACAAAAATAATCACGAACTTGAAAGTAACAATTAGTTTTTAAACTACGTATTTTACATTTTAAAGTGTCAACTATTTTTCTAATATCTAAATATATACGTTCCTAGAATGAATGCATGAATATGTATAGTGATAGATACGACTACAGATTTTAAATTTTAAGATGGTTTATTTAAAACTAGATTTTAATTCTTGGGAATGAGTACGCTAAGCATTTTATACTAAAAACACATAGTATATTTAATAAATGATAGTATATTCAATATAAATATAATATATATATATATATTAAGACATTATTTTACAAAAGAGAAACAAGTTTTTATTAACAATGCATACGATGTATATTAAATTATATATTTTATAATATTTAAGATTACATGATATTTTAATACTCGTCATTAAGAGCGACATTAAAATAAATATCTCACGTAATTATATGAAACACTAAAATTTCAAACAGTAACCTACATTTTTATTATTTGCTAAAATACGATAAGATTTACAATGTTAATACAGAACTAAAAGAGAAATGTATTTAACAAATAGTTATATTAATTTAGACTTTATATTTAAACAAAAGACCTTTACCTAATATTACAAATCATTATAATACAATAAAAATGATACTATTTGAATGTCCTATAAAAAACCTTTTTTTTTAGTCGGTTAAAAAACCTACTTTCTCTAATGAAACAAATAATCTGAGGTATTCAAGTATCATTATCATGATCAAGTTACCCTAGAAAGCGTCTATAAATACTTAGATTATAATTAAGTTTATCTTTAATTGATGAATGATTACATGTTCTAATTAACTGTCTGATCAGGTAATTGATTTTAATGGGCATGCATATTTATGAGTTACTAGCTACTTAGGGGATAACTTATTTACCTACTTGATTATCCTAAAAAGGTACGCCTTTCTAAAATAAGTATATTTTGTGAAACATCGTTTTAGTACATGATTTGCTCAATAAAATGTTTTTTTTTTTTTATAGTCAAGTATACAGCATGAAGTTTCTTGCTTTAAAATCATGAAGTTGAAATAAAACAAAAAAAGTTATTCTTTTTTTATAATTTTTTTTTAAAATTATTTATAGACAATCGTGTAACACGAAGTTTATATTCTCTAACTCAAAATATTAATGTTTTATATCTTTAAAAAATGGTGGCGCACCCTTACTTATAACTTTAGACCATTATAATAATGTAATGATACTGATACTGACTAATAATATATATTTGATAGTTCTATCATATATGTTACTATTTACCGTACTTATCACTCGTACTTGTGTGGGTGTCAAACTGCTATATGTACAGTTTTATATTTAATTAGCAATTTTTTAATATACTTCGTAACACTGACTACTCTACGATGAAATAATTTATAAAAACAAAATCCTCTAAATTGTATTTAGCTTTAAAATATAAAACGATATATAACGTAGACAATCGATATATAAAAGAATATCTAGGTTTATAAGATTTTATTTTAATGTAGAAAATAAAAGTGAAATTCATATTTCAGTACTAACAAGAATGAAGAATGTTAACATAGAAATGAAATAGGATTTAGGGAAATCTTTTAGAACTAAGTGGTTAAGCGAAATGAGCTCCTAAAGTAGTCTAAATATAGTTGTAGATCTAACGGACGGGTTTTGACCTTAACTGAAACTGTAGCTGCACACATTATTATGAAAATGATTCTGTTTCATATGTTTTTAAGGGTGATATCATTTGTTTTATTTTTTAATTTCTAAATTTATTCGACGTAACGACACAGTTTACCTCTGCTGTGGGTTTTTTATTTGTTTTCGTTTAGTGAATTCCAGCTTTTTTTGACGTATAAATTATGATAGTCATTTTTTAAAATTAATTGTTCGAACCAGCATTCGTTAAATGATAAACAAGATACCTACTGCTTACTGTGGGATACTTTAAGTATGCATAATAATATGTATTATGCATAATATGTATAATTATTCCTAGCAATATATATATTAATTCCTTTTATACCAGGCTCGGTTTATTTTGAATTAATTATGTATGCAGCCACATTCCACATGAAACATCGAGATTAGAGTAAGATTGGATACACATCTATTTCTACTATAATTATATTCTCAAGCGTCGGCTTTGCACGACGCACAATTGGTAGCTTAGCCATTTCCTTGGTGTCGACCAAGGAAATGGCTAAGCTACCAATTGTGCGTTTTCTTAGCTAAGATGGAACAATGTTCTCTGAGGAATATCGCTGAACATTTTTTAAATAGACATAATACCATTCACTCCTTATGTATTTTGTTTACTTTCGTGTAGTAGATTTTTTTAAAAACAATGTCGTGCCGTTGTTATTTTTCTAAGGAACAAATAGTTCCCACAATCTGCACTTTTTTCATTGTTATTTAAAATATTTTGTTTCAATCAATTGTAGTCATAATGAATTACTTAATTTAATTTATATTTTTAATTGATTTAATTGTAAAGGTTGGTATCATTTTTTGCAGAATTTAACTATTATGGAACTAACTATTAAATTTAAAAGTAGTTTAGTCGAATTTCATGTGCAGTTGTTTTTAAGATATTCCTCAGTACATTAAGATCAAAGAGATTTAGCACAAGATGTAACTTGGGACTTAATTAACTAAACTAGATGAATAGAAGGAATATAGACTAAAGATATTCTAATAGCAAAATTTAGATTGGAAAGCGTTTTATATATTGAGCGAAATTTATAATAATCAAGAGTGTCATAGAGAAGATGCGGTTGGAAGATATTGAATGAAAATCGAATTAAACATGGAGCACCAGCTTGACTTATAAGACAGGAATCTACATGATAAAAAAAAAGCGAAGGATTGTAATTATAACTACGCAATTCTGGTGCTATTTTATAAAATCAATGTTAAGAAATCATTTTTGCATTTAGATATATAATACATACAAATATTTCGAAACACTATTAAATTAGTGAAATTGTAACAAAAGATATATATGATTTTATATAATATAAGTTTTATACATATTATAAAGTCAATAGATACACGTTCGTAGATACAATATATTTAATAAATATATCAATATATATCTAAAAGTATACAATAAAAAAAAATACAATACTTACTCTAAAATACGTGCACGTGTAAATGGCGAAATATATAAGAAATTGTACACAATATTAATAATGATCAATCTTAATATAAAAAAAATATACGTCTAAGTATAAAATGTTAAGATTGTATAATATCCTAAATCTAATGATATGTCTGCGATACTGGCGGTTATTGCTGATATACTATAACAGTAATAGTACACAATTATTAATAATTGCACACGCGATACGTCCACAATACACAACTTAATACATTGTTATTTATAATTCGCTCGTGGATTCTGATCGCTAGTTGAAGTTTGAATAATTTGTGATATTTATTCAAACATGTGATCTGATACTGAATATTCAATTCTTCGGGTGTAATTGCAAAATAATAATTTATGTTGAATTTTGTACAAAATATGTACTTATGTTATTCGAACTGTTGTATCTAATTATTCACTTTTTTCTTTATAAACAAGAATAGCATTTTGAATTAGTTAAAACTAATTAAATTAAATGTTATTCTTGTTTATCTAAAGATAAAAGCGATCAGAACTCACTGAGCAAGTTACGTACTTAAATATACAATAAACATTACTTGTTTGTGCTCACAATCTACTAATTAATTGAATTTCGGGAGAATTTGACACGAAAATTGACTCTAAACTTACAAATACATACTCGAGAGAGGTCCTTTGATCTCCACTCTGTTACAAACTTGATATTAGCATAAATACATATATTCCACATTAATTAACCAGACCTAATACACGTGAAAATTATTTATGCATAAATTATTTTAACGTGTACTTCTCAAGCCCCATTTCAATCTAAAAAAATAGTTCCTCTCTCTATATCTAACAGTCGACAGTGTAAAGATGTTTTGTGCGAAATAATTAAGTTTTGTGCTCCGGAGAACCACTACCAACACTATTGTACTTCGCAGGCTAGGTACTCACAAATAATTATTCAATGAAAGTACAATTTTTGAATAATTGGAAACTTTGGAAATTATTCTGGCTTTTCTTCTTGGGATCGGCAACTGATTATTTTTTATCTTAGCAATTTTTACGACAGTAATAATTTTAACGAATATTATTCACAATAATCACTTTTTACTTTATACACTCTCAATTGACATATCGGGCGCGTCACGTTTTCTTGTACAATTAGTTTAGTTATCTTTTAATTTTGACTCTGTTGCTCAGTCGTCTGCGAAATGTTACTCGTGTCTGTCGGTCGGGAGGAGCTAAGATTTTTTCATTTTTTTTAAATTGTTTTATGGCTTTTTTTTATTTCAGCTAATTTATTATATTTCTTTTCGTTCCATTTATAAACACTTTTCATACAGTGTCTCAAAGTTGTTGAGATTAGAGATTAAGTAGATTTTAAAATGTTGGACACTAAAAGTGCACCTTGATTGTTTAACTTAGTTTTATCGATTCCGAGTTCATCTCTTATTAAAAGTTTTTTAAACCTTCCCTTCGTAGATTATTTTCCAATCCAAAATTCAAAGTATATTAAGATCTGAATTTGAGTTCATTTTTTTTCCGTATAAAATTCTTGCTCGAATATTAGACTCCTTCTTTTGTCTTCTCTCCCTTGCTTATTATAACACCCGGTTCCGTTTCCTCCTCCCGATCTGTCGACAGCGCCGTGCTGTGTGCGGATGGTGCCTACCTCACTAAAGTCAACGACAGAAACACATACTACCTACTCAGTACTCCTGTACACCTACACAAAATATACGTCGTCAATAATTATATCATATAATATTAATGTATTAATTAAGCTAACTTAGTCTACGTGAATCAAAAGATTCTGATATGTTTCGTTACCTTGGTTGCAACTTATCACGTTGGCTACCTCCTACTTATAAGTAATTGATATTATAATTGATATAAATCGATTTAATTGATACAGAAGCAGATACGATGATACTTACGCTAGTATTGCTGATTTAGCATACGAGAATTACATTTTATAGTTTCTAAAACTATTTGTTTTAAGTAACATCGCATTGTGAGTTTAAATTGAATTAGTAGAGCTATTCTTTATTAATGTACGATATGTTTACGATTATGTACAGTCATCGTTACAACTTATATGAACGTCACGATAGTATTCATTTTAGTAATTTGTTAAAAAAATTACCGTATACAATGATAGTACCTACGGCTGTTAATCTTAACAATGTACTAAAACGCAGTAAGTGGCAAAAGTTACAAATTAATACGTTAGGCCCTTACATTAGAAGTGCGTGTTATCGACTCGTGCGGAACTTTTCAAATATCTACTTATTCCTTAAAACTACTCTATCAGCTACTTAGCGATACAATTTGCGGGAAAAACTTTAATAGTTAGAATTTGTATGTTTGCCAAATATGGTTTATTTTTCCCGAGCTTACATTTAAAATTATGTTATGGAAACACGACAAAAGCTGAGAGAAGTTATTACGATTTTCATAGCTAACTTTGAACCTTCGATCTTTGAAATAAGGTCGCATGTTCGCCAACATAGTTTACGTACGTGGAGTACAATATTTTAGCTCTCCGTCTTTGCTATGGTTCCATACTTGTCTTACACAGATATAATTATATAGTTCATATAATTCTCACGTTAAATAATTATGATTCTATATACTATTAGAAGGCATAACAGTTGTATTTATATCAGAACAATATCAACAAGAAAACAACGGGTGAAAGCAATAGCGCTTTTAGCTGTCAGCGTCTTCTTCGTGCTTCGTTTTACGTAATCTTAGAGCTTTCCTTGCGAGAACGAGACGCCACTCTACAAAGTAGATAATGTTATCTCTTTCTCTCTTTTAGTCTCTTGATATAAAATGTTTAGTGTTATGTTGCCATTCCAGTTTTATATTCATCTTAAACACACATTGGTATTTAAGCTATAATGTTTTATCAAAGTTACACTTTGGTGTTGATTTATAATAGGTAGAACTTTACACTTAGGCTAAGATCTTGTACCGTTATTTAGTATTTGCTTGGTCTACGACAGTGGTTCTCGTCTCTAGCTTACACGTTGAGTTTGATAGTTGTGCGTCATTGACAGAAATAACGTCTAGCTCCAAGTACGTGCTAAGTAACGTTTATAGATCTCGACTTTAAAGTAGCTTCTGTATAACGATAAAAAATTGTAATAATAGTAGTGATTTGAATAATTCAACTTCAATCATTACTTTTTAATCAACTTTCTCCATAAAAAATGATGACTTGTACGTAACATGTTGATCTATCAACCTTTTTCACCAAAACACGATATATTTTATTTACGTTAAAAACGCCATTGCGTATTCACCCGATAAATAGTCTACATGACAAGCACAGCTAGTTAATAGACATCTATCAGATATTAAATAACTCGCCGATACATCACGGCTCAGTGATCGAAGTTCTATTGCCCACTGTTGGGATTGATTTGCTTGCGAGGGTTAAGTTCAAACTATGTTTATTACTTTGACGGTTGCTTTATTCAACCCATCAGTAACCATGTTTACTGTCGAAACTTGGATGTACCGTGGTACACCTCTACCTCATATTATGTTTTTTTACTTCGTTGTCACAACATTTTGTTTTTAAGTTTAATGTTGTACCTGAGTTGTTAAACTTGTACCTACTATTGCTTCAAAGATAACAACGCAAGCAAATCCATTGAACACTGGACGTCTACCCAAATAGGACATTTATAATTACACAACAAGTAAATTCAAAAATATCGACAACAACACTGATTTTAGAGTGAATTAGAAGCCTTGCCTGAAGGGGTTCTTGATGGTGGGCTGAGGCGTGGAGGCCGGGGCGGGCGCGGGGTTGGTCGGCGGCGCAGCCGCACCCGCCCTGAAGGGGTTGCTGGCCGTTGGCTGCGGTTGCGCGGGCAGCTGCCGGGGCTGATTGTACTGCTCCTGGTACTCCTGCTGGTAACCCTGCTGTGGCTGCTGTTGTTGCTGCTCATACCCCTGACTATAGCTCTGATACCCTCCTCCCCCTCCTTGATACGACTGATCATAACTGTACGTTCCAGGGTTCGTATCTACATTTGACTCCTCAGTACCCGCCACCTGACCGGACACGTTGGAGTACTCCAGATGGTTCTTGAACTCCCCATTTACGGGCCTCTGGTCTTGCAAGCTGTACGTTTGGTACTCCTTGTCTGGCGGGTCAGCCATCAGGATGTTAGCCTCGTTCTCAAACGGCTTAAAGTCGTAGATGTGTCGCAGGTACATGAGCACGGGGGCGTACAACAGATTGCTGAAGGCAATGAACAGGTTTAGAGCAGTAAATCCTATAGCTTCGACCACTTCTCCAGCGATGATCGGGCCGACAGCGTACGCGAAGGAGTATGATATGTCGGCAATCGCGTAGATGCTCCCGTACACAGATGAATATCGCACGTCCACTAAGTACCCCAGTGTTGGCAGCAGGGCTGTGTCGATGAGGGCGATGCCAAAGCAAATGCCGCAGATAGGGATCATCAACATCTTGTATGAATTCGCGAAAGGTATTATAAAGCAGCACAGACCTTCCAGGGCGAGACCACCAGCCGCCATCAACCACTGGTGCTGCGGATACTTCCTTGCCATCTTCACCGTAATAATCACTCCTAGAACGTGAGGGAAGAAGGCCGGCAACCAAATCATACCAATCTTCCAGTTGTCTTTGGTCAGATTGTCTTCCATCCAGAGCGAGATAGTTGGTTCTAGGAACGCTAGCGCTACGTTAGACATCATCAAAGCACCTGCGCAGACAGCGATGTAGGGATCCATCAGAAGCTTCCAGATAGGAGTACTGGGTGGTTTGGGCTCTCTGGCTTCCTTAATCTGTGTCTTCAGAGGCTTCATTACAAGTAGCAGCATGAACCCGTCAATCAAAGATATTAAAGCTAGGATCAAGAATGGAACTTCCTTTCCGGCAAACTGGTATAAAGCACCGCCGAACGGTGGAGCCACCAGACAACCAAAGCTGATGAAAGCTAAGGCGATACCAAGAGCTTTAGACCTCTCATTTTCTTCAGTAAACCTATCAGCTATCATCGCCAGTCCTGATGTATCAGCGAAAGCAGAGCCCACGCCCTGCAGACTTCTCGCGAAGAAGAGCATACTGTAGCTCCGGCCGCAGGCGAAGATCGATGTAGAGAGGAACATAATGATGAGTCCGATCATCATGGGCACGTCGTACCCGATGCGGTCGATTAAGGCACCAGAGAATGGGTTGATCATGAGTTGCACGATAGCCTTTGAGGCGAACAGCACGCCTGTCGCAGACTCCTGGCCCTCGTGCGATGCTGGGATGATTTTGGTCGGTGTGATGGTCTTGTTACCGATCATGTACGGCGTCATGGTGACGACATGGTCGTAGCCCGCTTCGCCCCACGCGCCGATGTAGCGCAGGTAGTCGGGGATGATGGGCACTATCACCATGTACAGCATGTTGTCTAGCAGCAGCGCTATGGAGACGATGACGAGGATGATCTTCCTCTGCGAGGTCGGCTCCTTGATCTTCTCCCACAGGATCTCGCGCACTTCCTTCACCTCCAGGTTTACCACCGGGATGGCGGTATTGTCGATCTTCTGCCATATTGACTGTGGTCCCTCCGCCATCTTGGATTATTTGTATTACGTGTATAAGAGTCTATCTGTAGTGGGGTCCTGTGTTCATCTTCAGGGGAGGGCTAGGGCTGCCCTCGTGGTGCTATTCGCGTGTCGCCCACACATTTACGCGTCGTCCGTCGTCGGGACCTCGAGAGGGAGTTCGGAACCTGACAACAAACAGAAATGATCATTGTATTATCATTTCATGAGGAAAGGGGCGCTGCAATGTTTCAAAAGGATTGTGAGTCGACCTTTGTTTCTGTTAGTTGTCGTTCCTCTGTCCCGAGTGGTCTTATTAACGAGAGCTTCGATTTCCAAAGACGATTCAGAGTCCTTTTGAACACAAACAATACTGATGAATTAGTAACACGTCACACATTATAAAATTCGTGCAAATTAAAACAAAAGAGCGAAGGTTAATTAATGTTTTAAATAAACCATTAAATCTAAACATTTTAACTATTCGCAGTTGACGTTGAATATGTTTTGTTCATTACGATTCTTCTTAATTAAAATGAAATGTATTGCATCTCATTTACTGACCAAATAATTAATTGATGTTCAACAATATTATAAAACGCAATTTGCAGTAGTCCAAACTATCGCCGAACCTGACCGAAAAGTCACTGAATTCAGTAAATTAAGCAAAATGTATTTCTAGCAGTATTTGAGGCAATTATTTCCAAAATTTAAAACAGCACGTCATTCTAAGGTCCGAATGACTGACGTGTCCCTCCCTCGCCTCGCTGCAAAGACAGTAATAAATTGTAACAACTTGTTTAACCAAAATCCAATTTGCTTGGTTCCTCGTTGCCTCAATACCATTATAGCGAAGGGAGCTTACGTCAGGTTTACGTTTTTTCTCACAAAATGGCGCTCAATCAGAAATGTTTCCCTATTAGCTTTGACAGTGTATTGGATATATTTCGTAAGAATTTTCCGTAATATGTGTGATCTTTATTTATGATTTTTGGTTGATAAGAGGGCAATATTTATTCAAGTAGTGCTGGTTTTTTTATGTGAACTTCGGTAAGGAGTGGTGCATTCAGTATAGTAATAGAAAATTATCAAGTTATACTCTTATAGTACAGTATAGTTTCTACCCAATGAAGCATACAGAAAATACTTTGTTTCTTAGAATTTCGGAAATTCGAATTTGTTCTTTCTTTCTTTTCAGTAGAAATAAAACACTGCTGTTTCTCAAATCCTTATCATAGAGAATAAAAAAACCCTGTTAAGATTTTCATTACAAGCTGCCAACAAATCTTATCCTGTGATATTGTAGGAAGTAATCAAGTGAAACCGTTCAATGCTGCTTACCCTCCTTTGTATACAGTCTCGTTAGAAACGCAAAGGGCGGAAAATCCCCCTCTAAGACTTCGGACGAAAAGAGAATTTCAATGAGAAAAGGTAAAAATGTGGAAGGCAAAGAATACTGTATAGAGTGATTAGGTGCCACGTTCTTTATCGCTGCTAAGTCAACTGGCGTAGGAAAACGAAAAGGCTCTTATTTGGCTCGGAGTTATTAAACTAAGAAGATAGTCTGAAGAAATAGGCATTTTCAGTAATGTACAGAGGGCAATAGATAGGGAGCAATCTTTTAATTCTAAAACGAGTATCAAAACTACTGCCATGAGATTTTCAGTACCTAGCCTATTTAACACATCACGTGTGTAATCTCCAAAGGATTAAGCAGAGGCATCCTAATAGTACACCTATATTTCCCCATCATCATCATCATCATCATCATCAGCTTATATTGTTCCCACTGCTGGGATGTAGGCCTCCTCTCTATGAGAGAGAATGGGCTGTAATCCACCACGCGGGCCCAGTGCGGGTTGGTAGATGTCACATGTCTTCGAATTTTTAGTTCTAGGACATGCCGGTTTCCTCACGATGTTCTCCTTCACCGTTTTTGAGAGCAGCGGTAATGAAATAAATTACACAAAGTAATGCGCCTGTCTGGGTTCGAACGTAGGACTTACTGCTCGTAAGTCGGGGCTGCTACCACTGGGCCACCGCTGCTCTCCCCAGTCCCCCAGTCATGTTTAATGTCCCATGATATAGGGGGCGTGCCTAGTGTCATCAACTGGGCACAAATCCAAACTTTTTGGCTGTGACTGAGAAATTCCTGATGAAAAACCCAATAACACTGCTCGAGCTGGGAATCTAACCCAGGAACTTCGTGCTTAGCAGTTGCTCTTGCGACCACTAAACCAACGACAACCAATACATTAGACTGTTCCACTATCGTACTCGCTGGTAGAGAGCTACATTGTCTAGGCCCCTATTTTCCGAAACTCAATAACTTGAGTTGAGGTTTAGATTCTTACGAAATCCTGGAAATCCAATTACCTACGGGTTCAACAAATCTCTCCCAAATCCTATCCAAAATCAAAAAATATTTATCACATGGGCACTCATAAAAATGTCGACAAAAAGGAGTTCGGTTCGGGTTGGTCGTTTCCTATGGAAAAGAACTGGCAAAAAACTCCATGGTTACTCTTTTAAAATCATTTGTTTTTACAATATTTTTATGTTACAGCGTTAGTACTTAAGTAAGAGAGGTCATCGTAGGCACGACAATAAGTCGTTGCCTACTACAGAACACCCTACGTCTATCAAATTCCATGAAAACACACCAACGTAGTCATTAAACTTGTGTTAAAATATAACTTAGAAACCTTAGCTTCGAATAGGTATGCTATTACTGTTGTTGTGTTATTAAAACCCTATCAGATATAATAAGTTGGATGGAAAGTAATAATTTAAATATAAACACAAGTAAGACGACATTAATACAATTTAAGTCATATTACACCAAACAATTACCTTTAGACATTATTTGCAAAGACGAAAAAATACATCAAGTGGATGAATTAAAATTTTAAGGACTTAATGTAGATGAACATGTAAATTGGAAATGCCATGTGGAACATGTTTATCACAAACTTGATAGGTTTGTGTTTTCGTTGGAAATATTAAGGCAAAATGTATCTGTAGAAGCTGATCTTTCGGCTTATCGCAGCTATGTGTCTTCTGTTCGGGATTAAATATAATGAGCACCAAAAAATACTTTGAGATCCTAAGCTACGTTACCCAAAAAAAAATACTAAACACCAAAAAAATTGTATTCAAAGACCAAATATAGTAAATGATCACCAAATATAGTAAATGATCACCAAATTCTGTGGCAAGAAGAACTTAGGATGCAAGTGCGAGCAAAGCGAGCTCGGGATATTGGGCACCCCGACTCGGACAGGTTAGGTTCGAAGGGGATGGCGGGGTCTAGTGAGCGAGCGGAGCGAGCGAACTAAGACCCCGACATCCCCTTCGTGTTAGGTTACTTTAAACCCTGCAGAGAGAAATAGGAGCCCCGCGTAGCGGGGCTCCGTCGACTACGCCTTAGTTCGGAGCTGTGATTTTCAGGTTTTTAATTCTGGTGATCATTTACTATTTCTGGTGATCATTTACTATTTTAGGCAGTATAAAAATGTTTTTTAAGGTTATATTTACTTTATCTGGTGTTATGTTAAACATAAGCCCTTCTGTTCTAAGCTATGGACTTATAATGTGGGGCAACTCGACCGCTTCTGACAGAGTTTTCAAGCTTCAAAAATGTTACATCCAGGTTACAAACAAAGCATGGTTCTTGGATAGTTGTAAGCCTCTCTTCCAAAAATATAACATTATTCCACTAGGTACCCTGTATGTATATGAGAGATATCTGCATTTTCACCAATAATCACATGCATTACTTTAAGCAACGTAGTGAGGATCTACCAAGAGAAAAAAGGGCTAAGTTTCACAACTTATAGTATCACCCACCTAGTTAGTAAAGATATTTATTAAAAATGTATTTAATATGTGTATACTGATTTATAATAACATTCCAAATGATATGAAATTGTTACGGGGTAATTTAAAAAAGAAAATGACAGAGTGGCTACCAAATAGTTGTTTATATATGGAATTTAAAAAATAATGTTAATGATGAATGAAAATGAACAATTGATTTTATAATAATTGTAATATTACTTCCATGATAATGACTACATAAAAAAAAAGTAAATAATTTGCACGCTTGCTTGCAGGCAGAATACAGTGACTTTGATTCAGTGACTGACTGAACTTTAAATCGAATTACAAGGCTTTAGATTCTAAAGCCTTGTAATTTGTATGTATTATTTTTTTGTTTGATTTGAAAATGAACCACCACAAATCGCCAGGCCAAGGCTGAGGGGATTCAGGTCATGGCGACGATATGGTAATAAAAAGCACGGGGTTTTGTAAGTGTTACGTGGAGTATAAGAAATGGAAGAAGAGCGATAGAGGCTTGAAATGTATGTTATGTAATATTCGCCAATTTTCAGGCATTGGGTCACAAAAACATGTAGGCTGATTGAAAAATACTTCGATTATCATCAGTCTGTCACAGTAAGTTGGCGGTCAGCCCTTTCCTTACCTTTTTCACTAAGATTGATAATGATGATGATAAATATTCGAAATAGGATTTTTGTATGTGATTGTGACTACACACTAGTGATCAATCCTAAAATACAAAAGTCCCTCCTTGGTACTACCAAGAAGTTGTTTTCTAGTTTTACCAGTAGTAACATGTCATAACTTGCACCACAAATTGCCGGCACTTCTGTGTAAGTAATCAAGCAAATTATTAAAGGCAGGAAGTGTCGCGTGTCGCGGCTACCTCGAACTGTCGAAGAGCGAAGGACTTAAGTCAGTTCTAGGAAAAACTAGGGTAGCGAAAACATCGATGTGATTGCAAAAATACGCTAAATAAGAATTATTGGACCTTTTGTCACTAGATTTCAACTTATAGGTCCATAACTTTGGTATAACCTACCAGTAGTCCTGTTTACTACAAATGTTTTAACGCATTTATGTTACTTCATTAAACTTTCTATAAACCACGGTATAGCCATTTTGGTAAACAATAGTCCTTTGTTTTGCTCAACAATGTAATAAAGTTACGATTTTGGTATTAACAAGTACCTATTAACTTATTTAACAAGTAAAAGTTGTATAATTAAAATAAGATAGTAGATAGTTGGGTTACGTAAATAAATAAAATATTCAGCCTATAATGTTGTTGAGGTCTCCTTTTTATAAAAGGGAGTGGGCTGTAATCCACCACGCGGGCCCAGTGCCAGTTGGTAGATGTCACATGATTGTCTTGACATGCCGGTTTCCTCACGATGTTTTCCTTCAACGTTTTGAGAGCAGCGGTGATGAAAAAAAATACACAAAAGTAATGCACCTGCCTGGATTCGAACCCAAAGCTCACTGCTCGTAAGTCGAGGCTGCCACCACTGGACCACCGCTGCTCCGTAAAGAAATGTCTCTAAATAATTAACGTCAAAGTATTTGGAGATGAAACCGATACAAGATACACACATCCCAAAATAAAATAAAGTAAAATAAAATAGATACTACGCAATACTCCTCGCCATTCCTATTTCCACAGCGATCTATAAAGAGAAACAAACCATCCATGTTTACGTAATCAATTAGCCCACGAGAGGCTCCCGTGACCCCCACTCGTCCACTCTTCCCAAGCACTCTTCAAAATGGACAAATGAACAAACAGACCGATATACACAGTACCAGGCTCACAAACATTCAAAGAGGTAGGAGGTATAGCGAAAATATTTGCTTTAGATACGTGATACAAAGAGACGTGTAGGTGTATTCTGAAACAATGCTAAACAATGGTAAAAAGAAATGGTTAGTTTCGTTTCTAGTGAAAAACTGGTGGTAGTGGGAAAATATAAGATAGGAATTTGGTTAGGTATACTCCACATAGCCCGTTGCTACGGGCGCTACGGCGTAGCGCATTGCTACGAGCAATACAAACAGAAACAGGTAGAATCTACATTATTTGTAACTTATCAATATTACTTGATTAAAGTATTCAATTTCTTCGATTTGAAAGTCTTCTTTAATTTGAACTTAACGTTCTCAATTCTGTTTCAGCAATGCTACTCCAAAGTTAGTTATAGGCAACTTCGATAAAATGTACGTGACCACGGCACACTCATGAAACGTATTATAAAAGTTAAGAAATAATCACGTAACTCTTATACAACTACTACATTGTAACCTGAAAAAGTCGGCCACCTCTGCGTTTCGTTAAGTTGAGGCTAAGCTATCGATCCGTGGCGTGCCTGCCCGCACTTACACCGACACACGCGAGCCATAACTTGGCGCGTTTTGTACTGTACTTACTTATATGTCAAGTATTCTGTTATTGTACTGGTTTTTATTGTTGAGTATTGGTGGGAAAGGTCGTGCGAGCCTTGGTTATTGAAAAGAAGCGATTTTTCGATTTTACATAACATGGTTTTAGGCCTGGTACTTTAAAGCTACATTGAATCAGTCAATTAGGTCATTTATTTATTACGTTGATATGTTGAAATGGTTAATTTTTTAATCGTCAAGTAAATTTTGTAGAAGGCTTTTGAGCGGTCATCAACAGAAAACTCTCTCGTGGTCACGTAGATGCATACAGCTTGCCTGCATGCAAAAGCGATGAAAGATATGCGAGTATACTGGAAAACACAGGTACAGAATGATGACTTATGATATGCAGAAATCTTAAAGGCCGAAACACACTTACGTGTCGTGGCGTGTCGTGACGCGCCAGAAGCATTCGGTTTCATACATCGTTGCGACACGACACGCCATGCTAATAATATGTCCCTAACCATATTAAATATATGAAACCGATTTGCTTCTGGCGCGACACGACACGCCACGACACGTAAGTATGTTTCCGTCTTAAGTCAGTAAAACAAACACTCTAAAAACTTCCGCCATAAGGATTACAGAAATCGGCCAAAAATATTAAACACTGAATCACTATCAAGATTTATCACGAAACGAAACCCCTAAGTTGACATCATTCACGAACAATAGCGAACTACTAATAAACCAACCCCATACCAACCCATTCGCTATGGTTATGGCCTCATAACCATGATTTCATTAACCACGCCGGAGCGGATATGGGGCTGTTACTTCTTATGGTGGAAAATGGGATATTGAATAGACAGGTCGCTGCGTCATCCACTTACTATACAAATGGAAAATAGAGCGAGGAAAAGGACTGCAAGAGCTGTTGTATAGAGAGAAAATTAAAATCGTTGTTCTGAACTTTTCTTCCGGTTTGTTTTGGTATGTGTATGGCGTTCTAAAGTACAACTTCATGATCACCCTATAACGTTCCCACTGCTGGGACGCCTCAACTCCATGAAAGGAAATAGGTTTTAAGCCACCAGTGCGCTTTGGCAGATATCACATGTCTTTGAATAATTCGCGAATATACAAGGTGTTGTTTTGCATCCTCGTCAGAATTCAGGAGGTTGTCACACAAGACATAAATAATCAATCAAAATTACGGTACCTAGTTAATATTAATAAACACTGATTTTTTTGGTTGGTTATGTTTGTCAGTATTCCAGAATAACCCCCTTAACGTGGTTTAGGACACAAGAAATTATCAAATAAACGTTTGGGATTGTTTGTATGTGTGAAAGCGCAGTTATAAGGCGAGAATCAGACGGCGTTTAATACACGTGTGGGTCACACTTACCGATTTCCGTAAGTAAGAAAAATAATAAAAAAATCCTACCCATTTTATAATCTATTCGGAAGGAGAATCATTAACATAGTTACCCCCTTTCATTTGACGGGGATGCAAAACAACACCTTGTATTAGATATATAGGATTCAAAGAATAAATAGAATTCACAAATCTTGGTTCTTTACCGTTTTTTTTTCGAGCAATGAAGAATTAACCTTTCTTTCTTTATAGTCCTGTTAAGTGTTTACATAAATAAATAAAACACAACAGCAAGAATAAGCTAGAAATAATAACAAGTCATAGTTCAAGGTTATATAAATCGTTTCTACGCGAGCATAAAGTTCGGCGCAGTGCAGAACTGCCTGTGTATTATATAACCTATCTGCAGACGATATAGCGTCTACCTGTATCCAGTAAAATGCCACGAGGAACGGGAGAAGGGCTATTAATCATAATACCACTCGGTTTACAGCCACAAAGGTAAATTATTGATTTATGTAAAGTAGGTTTTCTATTTCTGGATACATAGTCACGAGCGTGTCACACTGTGATAGGATCTGGCTTTAGAGGCATAGCCATCGAAAAATCTAAGCCGTTTGGACTAGGTGTGGTAACTTAGTTTATTGACATATTTCATAAAGAACACAACAGCATTTAAAACTTACAGTAGTTGGAACGGGATAAGGAGCACGAATTACCTTCCTGTTTATGATTTACTTGACATGACAGTCAAGAAATAAACCAGTACATCGAACCCCAACAAAAGAAACCCATTTCACTTTAATAGACACACGAAAGAGGCACTCATTCTTCTCTTCCCAAGGAATAAGACAATTTATTTCGCGCAGCGTTTTTCAAATATTATCTCTGTTTAGTCTGACAAAAAACAGCACCGTGACAGAAATACATAATGGCTGGGGCTCTGCTCGCCCCCTAACTGGATTATATTGAAGGTAAACAGTCGCATTAAAATGAAATGAAATTGCAATTTCTATGGTAGACGGACTCCCCGTGGAGTGTACAGGCGCACGACATTGTTGCATGAGGCTTGTCATGTCGATAATAATATTTGCTTGTTTTTCTGTGTTGAATAAACCGTGTTGTATGTTAATGATTTATTTATTTCACACCCGTATAATTTAATAAGTAAGATAAGTTATTTGATTGTCTAAACACGCTACCTATGAGACGTGGTCTTCAATACAATACACTTGAGCACTCGTAATACGTTTCCCGAAAAAACTATGCTAGTAACATGCCATAAAAACTAGCACTACTGTAGCAATATTCTCAGAAAAGCAATTCTATCGTTCTATTTAGTTTCGTATTGTCAGCATAGCCCCAAGCTTTCCGTCTTTTAAAAATAAGGGTGTTCAACCCAAAACGGTTTCTAAAAAGTCGACAACTTCGCTAGTAGAACTTCATCTTACAAAGATTTCTTAAAAATCCTGGGAAAAAGCTTTTTTCTTAACATGAAAGCCGTCGGGGATTCTTTTCTTTCTTTTATATCGTCTAAAAGCTTGTATAAGAGTCTACGAATATTTTATAAGAGAAAAAAAGGATTCTAGGCTACGAAATTTAGACTATCTTATCGTAGATTGGGCCCACAAAACTTGCAAACTACAATCATTGTATACATAAATTAGAATTTATTTCAATTAAAGGTTGATTGATTTGGTAACCGAGCATTTAATGTTACTTGTTCAAAAACAACCCTATATAGATACTACGTAAAAGTTAAACCACAAGAGCAAAATCATTGTAAATAGGATAATAATATTATAACTTTAAAGGTTAGTAAAACCTATCACCACATACTTTTATTTCGAATACTTGTGAAAGCAATTTCGCTAACTCGTTCCCTATCTGCCTGAGAGTTGGCCGAGTTGTCTTGGGCAATTCATACTTGTTCCCGAATCGCCTTCGTTCTACAGCCATAAAACCATACTGACCAACCATAAAATAATATAAGGTTCACTTCAGATAACAGGAATAACATGGCTTGCTGTGAAGTTGTTAAGTAGAGCTTTTGTTTACGTGGTTCCTTTTTTTTTTGGTTATTGCAGCATTAACGACTTTTGTATGACAAAAAGATAATACATATATGGATATAAAAAAAGCAAAAACTGTTAGAATCAATTCACAATAAATACTTTCAAAAGTCTTTATAAAACAATCATACAACTGTAAAGCGCTAATATGTCGTTTAGGTGTGCGGGCGGCTCTTCAAAGGGCAGGTGAGTTAGGGCGAGTTAATTTCGCAGGGGGGCGCCCTCTCCCAGGGGAGGGGGGAGGCAGGGAGAGTGACCTGTCCCGGTCTAGTCGAGGGGAGAACCTTTGAATTTTTTATACGCTTTTTTGGTGAGCACATTGCGAATATTTTCCAGTTGTGCTATATTTATGTTCGTATGAAATAAATATAGCATTTTGGTCGTGAATTCGGGATGTATTTGGAAGTTTCCGTTACTGAATTATTAGTACGTTAAGTAATTATACGGTAGGTGGACGAGAGTAACTGTTTTATTCAAAAGTTGCAAACGTTTTTATTTATTTTTCACGAACAGGAGAAAGTTAATACGTTCTTTTTCTAAATTCGCATCTTTACAAGTTTAAATTCACATTCTCAAATTATTGACCATAGATAACAATATATATTGACAATGATATTTAATCATTAGTTTTATTTTTTTATTTAACCTACACTGTCCCACAGCTGGGCAAAGGTGGGAGGCCTTTCAATTCCTTACACTAACTTTATTATTATTATTAAGTTTAATACCTTAAATTCATTTGTATAATCAATTCATGTCTTTGCGAATCCCTCCCAGAATGTTCATTCTTACTTAGTATCAAAATGCCTTATATATGAATGTTTCCGTCTACATCAGTCCAGGGTACAAATTGACGTGCTAGTACAAAGGTGACGTCTGTCGCGGGCAGCGCGATGCACCGCTGTGACGTCACAAAGGGTGAGACCTTCCTGACTACCCTGCTGAGCGCTTTAATCGGGCAACGTCCCCTACGTTATGAATAAATGTAGGTATGCTGTGTGGAGCATAGAATTAACTTATAGATGGTAAAAACAATTATGAACCCAGAGGTATGGCTAATTGCAAAAGTACTAAAATTGAGATACTTTTTGTTTCATTAGGTGTTCCCAGCTATTTTAATTGTATTTGTGCTTATTTCGAGTGCAAAATAACCTAAATCCTCCTTACAAGTCCCAGACTATCTTAGTCAAACTCGATCGGTTTAAGGGTAAGTTATTATATTAAGAATGGATAATATTGTTACCCATTGGTGTTATGTGGCAAAGCAACACAATAACGTATTACATTTTATTTTTATTCCGTCGTTTCCAACAACTGTTTACAAATAATTGTTTATTCCTTTGTAAAAGTAACCTGAGGACACAATTCGGTTGCTGTCACTCACAGCATGGCTGGAAGCTGTGAGGTAACAAAAGCCGAGCCAGTCCCGCTGGGCTTTTGATCCAAGTCAGACGAAATTACCTTTGTATTTGTACAGGACTAGACAAATATAACTTCCACTAAATTGTACTGAAAGATTCTACGTTTCGTTTGCATAGTTCGGAGTTGGAAATTAGTTTACGTCGTTGTTTAGAAACCAAATTGGGGTATGACGTCGGTATAGTTTTCTATTCGAATTTTATTGCAAGATTCTGTTTTTAAGGTTCCGTACCTCAAAAGGAAAACAGCTGAGCTGTAAAAAAAGCAAGAATCTTTTTCTTCAGTCAACGCAATCAAAAAACATAGTCATCGTATGTCGAATGTTTTTTCTCATTCGATAGTAAATCAAAACCTTACCGTCACGATGACTTAGAATCATGAAATTTGTTAAGAAGCAATGTCCAGTAAGTCAAGGTAAAAAATCGTTAATTTATAGTTACGTCACGTAAAAAACATATTTATTTGCGATTACAAATTTACATTGCAGTTTAAGTTTTGAACGTGCCGTATAAAGGGTGTAAAACACCTCTTAACGAAACCGAAAGGCACTGGTTCTCCCTGTCATTGCGATCATTTTTTTGTTCTACACCATACCTGGGAACATTCTAGTTAAGGAGATATTAGGGATCAAAGTTCCAACATTTTGACTAGTATTTTTTTAAAATACAAGTTTTTAGTGTAAGATTTTTACTTTTAACGCCTCCACGACCCCCATACTATTCAATCCGTCCATCAGCACACTGTTTTGAGTGCGTTACATTGAGTTCTACCACAAAACATGATTTTACACCCCCCAAAAAAAGTCGTTTCCCAGCAATTATTTTTGCGTAAAGTTACTTAGTTTCATGTACAGAATGCTTGGTTGACGGCTTCGTGATCAGTTGATTTACACGGTGTATGTATAGGAGGGCGTTATTTTAATTAGGAAATTAAATAGGTTTTTAATTCCTACATTTTTTTTCTTAAGAACTTACGAACATGAAAATTCTTGAATGTTGGAGATATGCTTTCCGTAATGAACAAACCATCAACATTCAAGTTTGTGCGGATTATTTTTTTCAAATTTTTTGTGGTTAAAAAAGCCAATCTCGATTTTAATTGATTTCACAATAGTTTATAGGAAATTTCCAACTGTAAGTGGTTCACATAAAAGTTATTCTCATTTTTTTTTCCAAATCCGCTCTACTCATTTTCTATTCCATTTTCCACCCTATGACAACCCAATCAAACTTACAACTTACCATAACATAGTCCACCCCACGCCACCATGAAATCAATTAAAAAACTCCGTGACAACCCGTTCCCCGCGCCCTGCTGCCAAAGGTCGAGGGCCCTTCAGCCGTGCCGTATCGCAGCCGGGCCCTGCACTTCAGCCAGGGTATGGACTACGAGTCTGTTCGCTATTGTTTTATGTGTTGTAAGTTTTTTTGTCATAGGGTTGTAACAGATATTTTGTAAAGATTGTTTTGTCTCACTTTTAATAGAATAATAGAGATGGTTCAACCTACTTTCTTTAAACCAGTTTACTAAATGGGAATATTATAAAGTTTAAACAGCATTTTTATGAACAGCATAATAAGCCTAAAACGTTCCCTATATTGGGACACAGGAGTCCTCTCTTCGGGAAGGTTAGAATCATCAACGCTAAATGAACACCTCGCCAAACTCTCAATTCGATGATTGAACCAGCTTGCTTCGATTTTTTAAGCAGAAATTCCTAGTACGGAAGCATTGGAGATATATTAAAGTCACAAAGTAAATTAACTTGATACGCAAGACGAGTCTACGAAACTTCTTAGCTCCATCCAATACAAAAGAATCCATTATTTTCTCGAAATAATACCAACAACTTTCAGTCACAAGTTAAAAAATATATAAAACCAACCTGTATTTGCTGTTCAGCTAATCCAAACTCGACCTTGTTCTACAACGGTAAGAGTTTGATAAACTTGCAGTGAAGGCATTAAATAACTTGGTATTTTTCTTAGCGTTTCATTTTGCAAGGAGAACGGGGCAAACAGGATTATATCGCGTGTCCCAGGGGAGGTGGGGGCACAGTGGGAAAAGTTTACGTAAGTCAGCTGTAATCTTGTTTGGTTGAAGGGTTCTAGGCCTTATTTATTTAAGTTGGAGGCTTGCATTTGTGATGTTATCAGAAAGTTGTGGCCCCTCTGGCTGTAGTTTGTGGCACTCCGCTCGCTGGTGAAATGTTAAACAGTTTGATTTATTTTCAGGGATATTCAGGTATTGAATCGAAGGGTTCTGCAAAGTACCCTTCCCTACTCTACCTACACACTACCCTACACTACCCTACACTACACTACCCTACAGTACCCAACACTACCCTAAACGAAAATAAAATAGATAACATAAAAATAATAGTTAAAAAAAAACTGAAAAACACGCTATAATAGAAAAGCACACTAAAAAGTAGAAAATAATTTTTGATATAGTGTAAATAACAAAAAAAAATATTTCGTTGTAGAAAAGCGTGGGGTGCTTGATGTCAAATAATATTTTAATGACAGATATTGGTAAAAGTAGAGCCATTACGGAAATATTTTAAAAGCGCCTCTCGTTTTTCTACGATGTTTTTTTTTGTTAGTTACACTATTCTTAATTTAAAAGTATCGAAAATAATTTTCTACTTTATAGTTTGCTTTTCTATGAAAGCGTGTTTTTTTAACAATATTTTTTATGTTATCTATTTCGTTTTATTTTCTTCTACGTTTAAGAAACGAGATTAAAACATAAGAGTCAACTTAGCATTACTTTTTTTTTTATTATTTTTTAATAATTGAGAGGACTAGCGGACCCAATTAGTAATACCAATTAGACTGAAACTTCTGATACCAACGAATATTTTATTTTGGTCACACTTAAGTCACAAAACACGATTACCTAACTCAGAGCACTTGATCACTTGAGCCCCGAGGGCTTCCACTGCGAGCGGCTCTCCCCACTTTGTGCTCTGAGGGCCCCGACCTCCTCACACAGAATACATTATACTTAGGTACGTATGTACCATTGTACGTTACTATAAAATAAGTTTAGGTTTACTCGTATTTCAAAGCGAGCTTTGGTGGAAATCTCATAGTAACAGCGTTCATTTGGAAGTCAGAGGGAGATTTAAATAGAATTTAATGGTGGATATCTTAAAAAAATGCTGTAAATGGCTGTCATTTGTAGATCTTTGACAGACGTTTCAAGTAGTCAGAAGCCAAAAGTCTGACATCCAGTTACTGGGTTGTGGAGGTCAGATAGGCAGACGCTTCATGTAAAATACTGGTACTCAGCTGCATCCGGTTAGACTGGAAGCCGACCCCAAGATAACTTGCGATAAGGCTAGGCAGATGATGATCTTAAAAAAAGTAGGGCGATAACTGTAAGATATTGAAAGATAGTTTATTATCCGGTGACTCTACAATTTAAGTCAATTAAAATTGCACTTTTTGATCAAGTACCTACAGTTAAACCAGAAAAGGCATGCACTTTGGTAATCAACGTATTTCTCAATAATAATAAGATAGACGATGATGGCCAAAGCACAACATTCATGGCACCGTCAAAGCTCAGCTCAGGATGTTCAGGCTGATAGGCTAATTATATGAACATACTTTTGCCTTTTTTTTAAAGTTTTTAACTAGTTATAAGCCCGATTGGGTTTGTCGCAGAATGTGCACTGAATGCAAAATGTGCACTTCAGATAGGAATCTAGCATAACAAAGCTACACTTCCCACACATTATTCGTGAATCAACAAAGGAAATTGTCACTCTCGAACCCAATTCTATCTCAAAGCACTTGATCGCTAAACCCCTCTTCACCCTGGGCGGCCACTTCACCCCTCTCGCCTCACTGAGGAAGCTGGGGGCTCCCCGACCTCCTTGTGCAGAATACGTGGGTTCTCTACTGTATAATACTGGTTGGGTAAGCCCTTTTGAAAAATACTTCTGTTTTTAGTAAGTTTGATTAGATAAGTCAGAATCTCAATTTATTGAGCCTCACGGTATGTTTTTGTTTGTAATTCAATTTGATAATACATAGGAATATATAGGAATACCTAATCGATAATACGGTATTATTCGTCTGATCAAATATGAGTTTTACTAACTCAAATATGAGTTAGTAAAATCACGTAATAACATACCAGTATTCTTTCGATTACCTGAAGTGGTCACCAGTCATATCATAGCCCGAATGACCAATAAATTGTATCTAAAAACACGGTATAAAAAAGAAAACAGACGTAAACGTAGGCACAGATGTGATGACTTGTAACTGGGTATATTTTTATTGACATTTTATCGCAGATTGCGACATACTGTACGATTTGACGGCACGGTTGGCGCAGTGGTCGAGCGATCGACTGCTGCGCTGCGTGTCGCGGGTTCGATCCCCGCACGGAACAAATATTTGTCTGGTCTACAGATGGTTGTTCCGGCTCTGGCTGTTTGTGTATGTGAGTTTAAATGTTTGTAAACGCACCCACGATACAGGAGAAATTCCTAGTGTGGGGCAACGTCTTAGAAAAAAAAAATGTCATTGCCAGATAAAGCCAACATTAAAGTTACTATCTTAAAGTTATGGGGGCTTGGCATAACATTGTTTTGTGCTTCCACGTCCTTTTAAAGCTATTTCAAACAGCTTTTCAACACGCTAAAGTGTCAAAAAGTACTTCGCGCTGCTGACTCCAGAAGCAATTTTTATTTCCATTCCTTTCAAGTATCAGAAAATATAGCCAAGTAGTTTTCGTCTTCAATCGTTGTAGAGAAGAGTGTGGAAACGTATTTCAGTAAGTTTATAACGACAGCTCTCCGCTTCGGGAATATTTACCGTCCTTCCAAAGACTTCGTTTAATATTTATTCTCCCCTGTGGTAGAAATAGCTTACAACTAAATGTTTATAGGTACAGCCCAATGATTTATTTTTCTAGTTCCTTTTAAAAAGGCTCAGGGGACGACTTTCTGGGGCCGAATATATGTTACGCGATACTTTTACTATGCATTATGGTATAGTATCAGCTGAATCTATTTAAACTGGAACTAAACCCTTACATATTTAGGAAAACACCACGAAGATGGTGGTGATGAATTTGGACTAAGCTGCAATAAAAATGCACTGTCAACATTTTAAGAAGACTACAATACCAATAACACGGCATGTTGAACAAAAGCAAAACAAAGAAATGTAGGCCTATGCAGACGTGTGATTTGACAGTACCGTTTAATGGATTATTCTTCCATAAAACAGAGTTTTAATCAACCATAAACCAAGTTCATAAAACCATAAAACTAGACCCTGGACGCACCTAGAAACTTGGACTGCTCTAAAAAATGTAGTTAGAAACTATCCCCCCATAACATTCCCAGACACATATCTTAGTGTAGTCATTAAATTTGCACGGCCGTGTAATAAGACACCGCAGTAATTGCTCGACACTGTACGTGAACACTGTAGGGTGAGCCGGGCAAATGAAGCCATTGCTCTTAGGGAAAAACTGGGCAAACTTATTACTACTGTTAATTCAGAGGAAACAAAACCCTGCGCTGTTGGAATAAAGGTGACAGAGAAAAGGGGAAAACTTTTCTAAATTATAACTACTGTTAAAACAGAGGAAACAAGACTCTGCGCCACTGGTGTAAGGGTAGTATTTAGTGTAAATAGATAAATAGGATGCTGTGAGGTTGGCGTAGAGTTTCGAGTGATGTGTAGTTTGGTGTAAATAATTATTGTGTTGTCGTGTAAGCTGATGCCGAAGGAAATTATTTCCGGGTGTAAAATGTATATTGGGTTTTGTTACGTGGAAAAAGGGTTTTTGTAGGACTTTGTTAACGTTTTGTTTATTCGGTAATATAAGCTGTATTTATGTCCAAGAACTTTTGTACCGTCCTTTTACCACATCGGCGTGATTTTGTGCGTTATTTGAAATCAATGTAACATGCTACGGTGTTCAATACTAACTAAAAATATTCATGAAATCTAAATTGGTGTTAATTTATTACTAATGACTACAAATTAAACACTATTTGCCGAGTTAAATGTTGACAAATCGCAGTATGTCGTGACCAAGCTTTCAACCTTTACTTGCTTGTCCTATAATTTAGCAGCAGTAGGTTATTAGGTTAGGGTCGGTTCGTAGGCAATTGTTAAGCCTTTCATTACCCGTACCCTGTAACGACCTTCAACATTTACACTGTAAATAAATACCATTTTACAAACACTGTAACATGAAATAGGTTTCATATCCAAACCATCGAATAAAACAACGCAAGCAAATATTTCCCCATTCAACCAAATAAACTGTTATATTTGAAGGTCACTCGCAAAAACTAAAACCAGACATGTCTTATGGCCAGAAAAACGGGAATTGGACTCGTACTCGTAAATCCTTAGATCTCTGCCCGGACTCCCCCCGGGCATAACGAGGGTCCCGCGGGCAATAAAGCCGTTGCCCAACCGTGCCGAAATCACCCGAACGCGCTCGGCTATTTTCATAAAACGGCCGCCATTTTAGTTCGCGATTTGAATTGAAATGTCAAGTGTAGGCGTGATTGGATCAGTTAGATTTTATTAGGATTTTGTCGTCAGGGGCTCTGTGTTTTGTTATACGAGTGCCTATTAGCGTTCTAGGGCTTTTGTTGAGTTCGAGTACTTGTTTCATTATTTTCATCTGCCTTTTTTTCATTTCTTTTACAAAATAATTTACTATCTGGGAAATTCCTTCTGGGAGATTCTTCACGATTATTGCTAGCACATAGGGTAAATTATTTTACAGCTACCTACTTAAGGTCTATTTAAAGAATAATCGTAGCCATTTAAAGAAAGGAAAATATTTGTTTAATCTCTTCTGAAGATTCTACGACAATCAGGTTTTTTTAACTGGAAAAAGTTCCAAAAAGGAAAATTGGAAACGAAAGAAAATCCAATAACATACGTCCCCACTGTTACCGTACTTGACACGTTGGTAAAGTGCCTTTCTCGCCAATTTTATCCACTTTTTCTAACAATTTAAAACTGGTGGGTCTCGTATAATGCCCCCTCCTTACAAGGCGGTATTAGCAGCGAGGTTATCGGCGTCGATCGCCACAAATCATCCCGCCACCGACACATTACTGACGGCTAATTTAACAGGGGTTGGAAGGGGATCTCGTAAGGCCCGCTGGACATGTGCGACTTTTTAGCGAGGATTTAGTGTAGATCGAGACGAGGTAATTTTGGACAGCTAAAGATTGATTGTAGGTGGTATTTAGATTCAAGAATAAATTTGAAAAAATCTTCATCGAAGATCAATCAAATCTTTTACGATAGGTACATATTATGGTAGGGGATAAAATTGGAATTAAAACCTTAAGTGCGTCATTATTTTACAAAATATGAGTCGTTTCTCCTTTTGCGATCAGCGGTGCCTGTACCCGGAATTTATTTTGATTATTTAACAACATGATTACTTTAACACAACAGTCTGCTACAAAATAGTCGCACGACTAAATCGCACGTGCTCAAACCCCTTTTGTTATGACAAACGTTCGTAAGGGGAGGCAGCCATCTTGCAAATATTATTGTATCATAATGGCTCAACATTCAGCAGAACGGTTATGTCTCACGGTGTGTTTCTTTTGATAAATAGTAGTTATTGCGACCACAGTGTGCTGCTGAGTTATGATGCGAGCGAGAAGTGAATTATTAGAAGTGTTTATTTAATTTTAATGATATGAGCTGCCACTGATTTTGTGCAGATGTTTACTTCAAAGGTTTACACAGATAACTGAGAAAACATTAGTGGCAAATGCTGGTAATTTATCTTGGAGTTTATCTAATATTAGCACAAGAAAAACCCGACTTTTTGTAGGAGATTTTTACCAAATTAACTAAATAACATAACATCACGCCTGTAATCCCCGAAGGGTTAGGCAGAGGTGTACCTAATAGCACACCCACATTTCGCCAGTTACGTTTAAGTCCCATGTGATAGGGGGCGAGCCTATTGCCATCAATCGGGCACAAATCTAGACTCCGTCGCTGCTACTGAGTAATTCACAAAAACCCGTTTATTAACTACATTTTTAGAGTTCAATCAAATTTACCTTTTCAAATGTCTGCCGGTGTATTAGCAGCAATTAAAAGCCCATAAAAACAGCAATTTTCACAAAAAACAGCAACCCTTTCCCTACCATTATTCCCCGCTTTATTCCGTCGACTACAACAAAACGTCTTTTATAGGAACACCTCTACATCCCCGGTCCCGGGTCCCGGTGTGAAGCAGTGAACAATACCATCACAAACAAACTTAATCCCGGGTTTAATGATTGCGGTTCCCCTCTACGTATAAATATTGTCGGGCTCTCCCCAGCTTACATTTATTGCCGTTGTACCGAAACAATGTGCGGATACGCGGATATTGCGGATACGGCGGATATTCGGATATTGTTGGGGGAAGAAGGGGTGCTAAGTCTTGTGTCGTGTTAAATTGCAAGTGTGATTTTTTTGGTTTCCAATTATGTGATAATATTGTGCGGTTTATTAATTGTTTGGATAATTTGCTGTTGGGCTTAATAATGTTCGTTGTTGTTGGATTATTTTGCAGGTATGTATTTAGAATACGCTTTTTTTTTTTTTTTTTTTTTTTAAAAAAAACGTTGCCCACACTAGGAATTTCTCCTGTATCGTGGGTGCGTTCACAAACATTTAAACTCACATACACAAACTGCCAGACCCGAAACAACTATCTGTAGGCCATACAAATATTTGTTCCGTGCGGGGATCGAACCCGCACGGAACAAATACCGCTTTAGTACACAATTTAAAATATAATTAAATTATAACAAGAGTCCACCTTAGGTTTGGGTTGCAATCGATAGGATTAGTGAGAGTGAGATAAACCGGTTAATAACTTGCTAGTAGCGTTGGTTTCTGACGTAACAGAATACTTACAATGATCTCAATTCTAACTGGTTCGTTTGTCATACTAAAACAAGGTGATCAAAAACATTTTTTTACTGATTGACCACTGCAGGAAATCCGGATAAATGCATCCCATGTCGTCTGATTGAGACACGTTCGCTCGCGAGGGGAGCTCGGGGTATTGTGGACCACGTCGGAAACGAATCGTTACGGGAGAGATAAATACAATACGTGATTGCCTCAAACGAGAACTGAATACTAATCTAAAATCCGGAACCATTTTTTTGTAGCTATGTAGGTAATAGTATCATAAAATTGAAGTAGGTAAATTAAGGATATTCATCTTCTGTCTAGTCAGGGAAGACCCTGCTATGTTGGCATCGGATCCCAGTCTGACCAGTGGCAGCTGAATACGAGTATTTTACATGGAGCGACTGCCTATCCGACCTCCACAGCCCAGTCACTGGGTATCACGACACCTTTAAGATTAAAGCTGTTATCCTTGAAAGGCAATTATGTAATTGATTTCTACAAGCGCCGTCATAAATCAATTTAACACTATAAGTAACTTGTGTGGCTACTCGACATCGTCAATTTTCGTTAGTTATGGTTTCATAATTCATCAGTCGAGCACAAACAGATCTAGACTCCGAACTGCTACCAAAATACGAATATTGCTATTGTATATACAAAGTAGAAACAATAAATGTAAGCAAGCATACAAAAAAACATTTTCACTGACAACCGATCCATAGTCATCAGATGCTCCACATATTTCGCCATTTCCATATCAGCAGTGGCATCTCAAACACAATAAAACATCAGCATGTCCTCTCATCCATTACACCCATACATACAATGTGCGGCACGCGTCGCCCCTCGTGCTTTGACAGTCTGTGACAAATGGATCTCAGCGATAGCCGGCGACGTAAGTGGGGCACGCATGATACAATATGATGGGGTTTGGAATATGACGTGGTGTTGAGTAGAAGTATATTGTAGGGTTATAAACTGATTTTAAAAGGTACCTACTAATAGGTGGTATAGCCTCCTTTAGTCAACTTCAAGCAGTTAATTTATAACCTTGCAAAAAGTCAGTTCTATTTATTAAGACGAAAGATGATGAGAGATAGCAAGCAAGCAAGCTAGGCCGCATCATCGCTTCATATCAGACGAATTGCAGCCAAACGCAATCCTATAAGGAAGTATCTTCGAAAGTACCAGAATGTTCGGGCGCGTTGTAAAATCTGAACTAGCCCCAACTAGCAAAATATGTGCTTATAACTATCTACAAGACTATTTTTTTAACGCTTATAAAATACTTCTAGCTTGCTACAACCCTGGATTTGGGCACACTTATAGGAGCATTTTATTTTTATAACAATCGTATAATCAACTTACACAATGTTATTAACTCCTATGATGTACTTGTAATAGCATTTGAGAAGTATAATGAGTCCTACAATGATAGACACACAACCTTTATAAGTATGATAACTTTTATAAGCGTCTGATATAAGATCCTTACCAAACAAATCTTGTTTATAATGTGCTAGTAAAGTACTTCGTTGTTGATTATATTAAGTGTATTTTTCAATACTTGTTTTATGTATTTTGTTTAGGGTTTCCTCCCTGAGTAATCATTGAAATTAAAAACTTAAATACAGGATTAATTTATTATAAGTGTTAGGTATTACTATTTGGTATGGTAGCATAGTATGTTAATATAGGGTGTGAAACCATTGGGAAGTAATATTCAATGTTAAAATATACTATATTTATATCATTTTTTTAAAGCGCCTCCAAAAATTGAACGTTACACAATTGTTTTAATAAATTTATAACAAGCTAATTTATCTAATATTCGCCATATTTAAAAATGATATTGGCCGAGAGCGTTTTAAGACTATTATAAGCATAATAGCGCTTGTTTCAATATTAATAACAACTATTCGCCTCCATGTTAATATAAAATAGGGTTTCTCATTGAATCATTATTTAAAACATTGAATTTTTTTTTTAGGTGTTATATTTTTAAGATGGTTGTATTTCTTAATGTCGACTGATTTTTAAGCAACGACGCAGAACAGATTAAACATGATAACTTTATACTAATAATATGCTTGGTTAAATAGTTTTTAAGCTTATTGCTCTTATAGTGCTCTAATTTAGTGCTTTTACTTTTATAATAATTCTGATCAAGACTATATTATTACAATCTTATTAAGGACTCCCCTAAGTATGTTATTAAATCGAATACTCCTACTCAATGCTACTACAGGAGCAGAAATTTTACAAAGACTATTAGTCTTGCTTCATGCACTTTTGTCCTAGAACTGTCTAATAACTTAATCTTGTAGTGAACTATAAACCTTAGTTACAAGATCAAGAGATCTTGAGTATGACAAGGCTTATAACTTAATCCGGTAGTATACTATAATCGTATGTTTTAAGAACAATTGATCTTGAGTAAATCACAGCTTGTGGAAAGCTATTATAAGAATGGAAGTCTTTACGGGTGCTAGTATAAGAGTTTTATTAGTCTTGGCAGTCCTATAATTTTTATTATAGGACTTATTTGCTAGTTGGGGCATCACCAACTTTTCTTTCTATCAATGAAATTTTCGAAAACAATTTCTCAAATGATTACCGTCAATACCCTTTAAGAGCCAAAAGATCCTTGCACAACTGTAAGTGAGACCTGACAGCCTTTGAAGATGAGAAGCCTGTTATATTTCCATTACTTTCACTGGATTAAGCTTATCCCGTATTCATAAGAAATAAAAACAAAAGAAAGAAGAATTCTTTACAGTACCACAAAATTCCCCTGACGACGCCACAGATAAAATATTCTGCGAGAAAACTCGAGAAATCGATATTTCCCATTACCCTAGGCTGGCGTGTGTTCCGAGAATATAAATAATAAATACTGCTGCCGTATCGATTCCTTTCTATCGAGAAAATTGTTTCACTTGTAAAGCTTAACTATTCGATTCATGGAAGTTTTATTTCCAGACTTAATTTCCTGCTGAACTGAAATAAGTCGAATTGGAATCTAATCAAATCAATCAAATTATAATATTTTATTTCACATAGGCCTACATGGGCACTTGTAAAACGTCGACAAAATATTGTTAGGTTCGAGTTGGTCGTTTCCTATGGAGAAGAACCGGCAAGAAATGACGAGCGTGATTTTTTATGAATAAATTATAGTTTTATTTTTGATTCATTGACATATCTCGCGACTATGCGAGTAAAGTCGTCATGGAATATATTTTTTGGTCCTTTAAGTCTACGTTACATAAATTATGTGGTATTTTTTTTGTTTTCTAATGTGCTTATGCATTTGCGAGGTTTTGCTTATGCATTCAGCTTAAGCAAAACCTCGCCTTATGATCTTCGTCGTTCGTGGTCTGATGACTTTCGCGCTTTTGCTGGTTTATTTTTTACCACATAAAAAAAGCAAAACTCTGCCACTTTTTTTCCAATTTTCCACCCTACCATCAATGCTGGAAGGTAGCATCTTCCCGAAATACAATCATGTCATGTCTACGGGTGATATTAGCATAGTACACGAGTTCCGACTTGTGCCGGCGGCGCGCGGCGAGCGGCATCAAATATTCATAAATAGGGAGTGGGCCAGCGCGCCCCATTCTCCCTTCGGCAGAGGTAGTAGATGTGTATTGTCAACTTTGTATTTAATGGAAGTATGAATCGGGAATAAGGAATCGGTATGGTACAGTTGGAATTAAGTTAGGTTTAAATGAAAACATTTTAATTTAAATCAAGAGTTATTTTTCAGAACACATTTATATTAAAATAACTATAAGTATTGTAATAAACTATGTCTAACCGGTTAAATGACAATTACACCTAATCCTATACAGTTACAAAAACATAAGTAGAAGCCAGTCGAATCCACGAATGTTACCACATTCGTGGTCAGAAATTAAGTGGATCGCAGGATAGTACATAACTATCTAATTATTGTGGATCCTCGCCTCTCCCAAGAACCATCACCCTAACGGTTAATGCAACAGTATAGTACACAATATTATTAGCTACAGTGAGCTAGCAGCTGAACACCTAATCACAACAGTCTAATACAATTTGCATGCATCTGTCTTTCTACGCCACCCTAGAAAACAATACCTAAATATATGTCTGCCCCCTCACTGTAAAAAACCACGCAATACACAAAGAGCTCTTTGACACTGACGGTTAACATTCAAAAAGAAAATCCAATTCCGTTCCGAGCGTTAAATAAACTGTAAAGATTAAATGTCACGTTACATTTGTAGCTAGGTTAGAAGGCACGCAAGCGTCTCACAAACGTAAGCCGTAATGTATCGCGACATGACCTAGATCTTCGATTGTTTTTGTAAAGTAATAGAGACTTGGTAGCAGTTGAGGCCGAGTCCGCATTTCGATTTGCGGAATCGGCTTATATGTAATAACAAAATATGGTTTTTGAAGGGAGTTATCTCGGAATCGCATATTTTTTTGGTATTGATTTGTGGTTACAATTTCCAATTCCCTGGGTTGGTTGTTTTATTTTTCATCATCATCATTTCAGTCTGGACTCACTGCTAGTTATACAAAGTGTTGTTTTGCACCCTCGTCAAAATTTAGGATATTGTCACAAAAGACATTAATCAATTTAAATTACGGTACCCAGTTAATTATTAATAGACGCTGATTTTTTTGGTTGTTTAAGTTTGTCAGTATTTCAGTATATTCACCATAACTTGGTTTATGGAATAAGAAATTATCGAATAAACGTTTGAGATTGTTTGAATGTGTGAAAGTGCGGTTATAGGGGGAGAATCAGACGGGCTGCGTTTAAAACACAGGTGGTTCACACTTACCGATTTCCGTAAAAAAGAAAAAAAAAAGAAAAATTCCCAACCCATTTTATTATTGATTCGGGTTCAGAATCATTAGCATAGTTACCTCCTTGAATTTGACGAGGATGAAAAACGACAGCTTGTAGAACTGATCTTTATTCATGAATAGATAAAAGATCATCGTCATCTGCCTAGCCTTTTCCCAACTATGGTGGTCGGCTTGCAGTCTAACCGAATGCAGCTGAGTACCAGTATTTTACATGAAGCGACAGCTTATCTAACCCTCACAACCCAGTAAGTACTGGGTAATACAATACCCATTGGTAAGAACAGGCAAATAAAGATCTAGTTTGATAATTTAACAACGGACAAAGGTATATTTTTAATACTCGAACTACATTTTATATCTGCCTCTAAACTTCCCTTTTCCCATAATTAAGAATACTTCTCCCATAAAATCTAAGCGGTATTTACGAGCAAATCTATTAGAAAAGCGGTTATTATCCATAGCCTATTTTAACTAGGCACCCCAATGTCGCAATTATTGAAATTAGTAGAAAAATTATAGGACCGTGTAAGGTTGCACGCCTAATGAGAAGGGGACTGGCAGAGGGGTAGGTAAGGGTCAGGCAGGGTAGCGAATAAAATTACGAACGAGAAAATGTTTTATTTTGTTTTGTTCAAATGGAGGAGTCCGATTAGATATTACGCAAAATATATTTATATTCTATTCTACACTGTGGAAGGTCTAATTGACCATGATTATCAAACATGTAAAGTTGATCTCGTTTCAGAATTTCGGAGTTTTAAATATACAATACAAATAAATTTACATATACAAATCATAAGCGAGACTTTACACATGACAATGCAAAAATACGATTCGTCTTTCCAAACGATAATTATCATCTATCGTGATCCAAATGTTTGAATTTTTTTTAATGAAGAAAATTGTAATGTCACTACTGGTATGTTCTTGGTATAAATAGAATAGATAGTTTAAATAATAACTCGACACAAATTAGTCTGAAAATCCTTTATATTCATCTCATCAAATGCAAATAAACCTAACCTTGCCTACATACATACCTATATACATACCTTTGATAATTCCCCAGCCTTCCTGGGGAGGGTTCCCTAGCCCAGGACTTGAACCTGCGTCGCCACGGTACAGTAATTGACGCAATTAGAGCCCGAGGGGAAAGTCGGCAGCATTGGACAACGAGGGTCGGTTTTGTGGCGAAAGGTACAAATATTAGGCAAGCTTGCTTGTGCAGACAAGTACGTACAAGCTATTTGTATTGTTTTAGGTTTCTGGTGGAAAGGGATCCGTGCGGAAGATTTCAATTGGGTTTTGTAATTTTAGCAGTTATTTAATTTATATTTATGTGATCATTTTGCTTTAGGTCGAAAAGGTGAAACAAGAAAGAGGTGCCCAATGTATTCGGTGTTAATAATGTGTTGATTGTAGTGTACCAGGAGCTTGAGGCTAAATAATAACAGCCGCACGGGTCGATCTTTAAGGTTAAGCCGTGCTTGCCGAGGTTGGTCCGTGGATGGGTGACCATAATTACATACCGAGTTTCCTCCGTGCTTCGGAAAGCACGTTAAGCCGTTGGTCCCGGCTGTCATTTGTAGATCTTTGACAGTCGTTATGAGTAGTCTGAAGCCAAAAGTCTGACATCAAGTCTTACCAAGGGGTACCGTATTACCCAGTTACTGGATGTGGAGGTCATGTATGCAGTCGCTTCATGTAAAATACTGGTACTCAGCTGCATCCGGTTAGACTGGAAGCCGACCCCAAGATAGTTTGGGAAAAGGCTAGATAATGATGATTTGTACCAGCGTTATCTAAAATATTAAGTGGTGCTTTTTGTTAAGGTAAGCTATCCTTATCACTATTGATATAATTAGTAATAACATAAAAAAAGGTAGCAATTTTATATTCTATTGCGGGTCACATAGTTAAATACCTATTGTATTTAGTAAGTCAAAAGAACGTTGTGTTTGAATGAAAATCAGATCATAAAAAGTGAATAAAGACTCAGAAACAAGCCCCGTCATTGCCATTAGGTATTCAAAGAATTTTAATTAAAACATAAAACATTTACCTATCAAATAAAATACTTTAGGAACCCAGCAGCCCGGGAGCCTTACCAACCAAAAGTAATTAGCCCCTAACATTTAATGCCGTCGGTTCAAAGACTAAGTCTTTGTTTTAATTATTTATACTCGTCCGCAATCAATCAGACGTGATTGGACGGACTAATTGAATTTGGCTTACGATTATATTTGATTGAACTTTTATTAAAGTTGGCACAATTTTCTTTTTTTTTAATAATCTTTGGTTGGTTGACTGCAGACCAGTCCCTAGTCATCTAGTTTATCCACATTTTTGACAAGTTTTTGAAGTTGATTTTCGCCGAGATTACATTATGAGCGCGCCTAGATTATGAACGTTTTGAAATTCGGTAATTGGCATGCGGTGTATAGAATTTAAAATGCATGAAAGAGTTCTTGGGCATGTTTATGAAAATAAAGTATTGTCTTACTCGTTATATTTCTATGAGAGGACTTTTATATGAGGATATAGAGCTAAAGATGCGTCGCATCGCTTAGGTAAAGCTGTTTCAGTATTTTGAAAGTACCGTATGGACCAAAAGTTTCAACCTAACAGGTTACATGTTAAACGAATTCTCGAACAACTGATTACTCCAATTACCGATTGCGATCGTGTTTTTTTTTCTATTAAATACAGAATCTCTCGTTTTCCAACAGCTCGGCTGCTCCTTTATTTATATTACGTCACGTTCTCCCCCAATTTACTTTATAACGTTGTCCCGCAAATATTTGCTTATCGTTAGCTTCACCAAACATTTGCCGTCCACATAATCTGTACATCGTTGTAATAAGGTTTAGTTTTGATAAATGTGTATAAGAGATTGTTGGTGGGTTCAATGTTTGCTCGCGAAGGGTGCTCGCGATTCTGTGTCGTGTCTTAATATCATCGTAAATAATAATACCTTTGTCTTTTGGGGGCTTGTCCTTTTGTGTGCTGAGTGCTTGTAAGGCGTTATTATTGGGGTTCCGTATCAGATTGATGAAAGCGAAAACGGAACGATTTAACACGCGTTTGGTGTTGAAAGTCGTATTGCAAGCTATTGTTACGGCCACTTGAGCCACGAGGTTTATGTTAAGAAGTTTATTGATGTAAGAGACGGTGGTTAGGCGCAATTCGAGAAATTGCAGCAAGAAGTCGTTCTTCCTCCGAACCTAAAGTTTTAAGTTACGTTAAATCTGCGAAACATCACATGTAAAGCTCACAGCACACAGCTCGAAACACTGCCGGAGATTGGAACCACCTCACCTATGCATTTAGTAGCTGAACAGAGGTGCTGCCGTTAAGGTGTGTTGCTGTATGAAGTTTCATAGGAAAAATCCCGAACGGCTTGATTGGAAGCCAGAGCAGGCTGATCCCATGCAGTGCTTATAACTGTGCGACTCTTAAGCGTTGAGCAGACGATGGACTATTTGTCCGCTAGACACATTATACCGCTCCTGCATATCTATTGGTTACCGCGTTGTTTTTGCATCCATTGGTTGTTGCAAATGGTCCATCGACTGCTCAGGTCGTGAGGCTGTAGGTACCGTACCTGTATCCCTGAGCTGCAGCGAGCCGACCTTGTTGCTGAGGTAGCCCCGGATGGAGCTGGCGACCCGCGCGGGCGACGCGGCGGCAGCGCCTCCACGCAGCGCGCCCCCTAGCCGCCCTAACAACGCACTGCTTTCCGCCTCCACGGTCGACACTTCCGACACCCCTCGCGCAACTACCCCACACCCCTTAACGACCCTAATCTCCAAAAGACACTAGTTTTGTAAAATAGCTTGCTTGTTTATATCGCGTTTTGTATATAGTTTATAGTTACAGTGTAAACGTTTAGTTTATAAGTTAATCAGTGCAGTATTTGATATGTATTTGTTGTGGGCACGTTCACCATGCTGCGTCCGCGTGTGCTTCTGGAACAACAGAAAATAGTCAAATTAATAAACTGCGAAAAGTTTCTTCATTCTCCTATCCAAACGTAAAATCTGTAACTTGTACACGTCCATTTAAAACCAGTTGGATGACTACACGAAAAGCATCATTGCCTCTTCTTCCAATGTCAACTATCAATGTCTCTTAAAACCTGCTAAAGGTTTGCTCGAACGAGCACGGACAGATATCGGACCGGCTACGGTCATCGGACACTGACAGATATTTCAGGACACTATCCGTCAAAGTCCGATGTCCGGAGCCACGTCCCTAATTTGATCGCACCATATAGTATAGTGGCGAAATCTGGGTGTTCTATTAGATTCACCTCTGCCTAACCCTCCGAGGATTATAGGCGTTATGTTATGTGTTATATTATTTTGCCACCATTAATATTAGTTGGCCACCTGTTTCTAGCCATAGTTGGAAATAGTTGGAAAAAAAATAGCTATGCTATAATTCTTAAATGTGCCAATCTGTATAAGCAGACCATAGACCAACAGTGTAAACCCGCAGTTTATACAACTGGCAGTGTGCCAGCGTATCGCAGATCTCCAACACTACCCGCTAGCTAACCCTCACTGAATGTGGGACACAGCATTGGCCCCGATATTCCATGTAGGACTATGTTTTATGTTAATGGTAGCATATAGCTTTACTGGCCTGGAAAACTGGACACATCTTTATGTTGTTTCAGTGAATCCATCAAAAGATGTATCGTGAGTTATATTATTTACCTCTTGACAATAGATTTGGGTTTGACGACCAATAAAGAAGTTTCAGAAGCTGCCTCTCTTCTATTGTTGCTGTGCTTGACAGGGTCCATATTGATCTCATTATATTTAATGTTAATTAAGGACTGAGTACTCATTGTGGAATTTAATAATTGATTGAGTATGTGACTTGTAAAAAGGGCTGATATAAATTGAAGGCAGTATTATGAAGATCTTTTTGTACTCGCGGTGGTTTCTGAAGTGATGCGATGATGATCAATACAAGTCTGATAAAATGTCTGTTTCTTATCAATGACTTATATTTCTGCTGTATTATAATCTAAAATACAGTAAACTTGTTCCGAAAAGTGTTGAATTCCCAATTTTTTTACAAATAAAAATGTATGGAAGTTTTTGCTTAAGTACAAAGTACCTCAGCAAAAAAAAACACAAATTCCCTCATCTAAAGCCTCTACACCGGATGTGTACCACCGGAAGCCGCCACTCTAGCCACTTCCGGCCGCCATCTTGCAACCGGAAACAGACGCGGTTTACGACCTCCGCTCCCTTTGTGAGGCCAAAATGTAACTTTTGTGAATTACTTATATATTTTGCTTTTGTTGGAGAATTAGATGCATTAAGTTTACTCGTAGTTTGAAGTTGTCGTGAAGACGTTGACAGAGGATGGAGGGAACCGGCGGTACAATACAGACTAATGACTTTATGATTACTCTCCTTATAATGAGGTACATTATGAATTAAAATCTCATTTTAAATACGATTGTAACCGTTGGGTGTAATGAATTTATAATGAAAGCATTTACGTTGTTTCATTTATTTTTTCGTGTGCACAAAACATTAATATAAGAAAATACTAGAAGACGAGCACATTTTTGTAGGGATGAAAACAAATGAAAATAACTACCAGCGTGATATCAATAAGAACTGGTTTTACGAGTGACGTCATAAACCATTTACAAGTTTAAAGTACGCTGTAATTTAAGTTTACATACAAGCAGGTATAAGGCATTTAATTCTGCCGGGATAGATACAGACAGATATAGCTTTGTGTATTCTTACCATATTTCATGGTATGTACTAATTAAGTTATTAACTAGTGACCCGCCGTTACTAATATATTGAACACAAACACAAAAGAATATATTAAACACAAAACCCTTCCTGAACAAATGCCCTAAAAATTATGGTTACAACCATAGACAGATACATAAATGTTATATGCTTTGTCTAGATAATAATGATGCAATATTATATAAATACAAATTATTCCAACCAAAGCGCAACACTAAGCTCGAATCTAATTAAGAGTAAGTACATTTTTCCTTGTATTGAAAAGCGCCTACAGCCCGTAGCCGTCGGCTACGACGCGCTACGCTTTCGTAGCTGGTGGTGCTACGCGGTTCGTATTTATGCGTCAAAGTTATGTGTATGGTTAAAGATTATTCTAATTAACGATCCAATTTGTTTATTTGTTGAGGTTTCACTATTTTATTCAAACTGCGGGAGAAAGCAGTGTTTAATTAATTGCATTCATTTTATATTACTGAATTTATTTTTACACACGTCTCAAGTCTTGATACTTCCAAATTAAAAGGCTTTCCGTTTAATTTTTAAGAAGCTATCCATATCTTTAAGAACCTTTTCTTAAAGATATGGATAGTGACGAGTTATCCTAATTGACAGCTTAAAAAGCTGTTAAAGCTTTTGTACGATAGAAATATATAATACATTTAAATGGAACAATAAAGAACCGCAGAATTCTAAATATTTTTTTGATCTTAAACACCACGAAATATACATTTTCAAAGCCGTTTTTTTTTTCAATAAACTCCAGTAATACTTGGCGCACATCCTAGCATTCATCATACATCCACACACGACACATGTACTGTTACGTAACAATCACGTAACCCACACGTCAACAAACCCTCTACTTTACCACAATAATGCACCAAATAATCACACTACCACACCGTATTAATATAACACTCGATTAACAATATCCTTTAAAAAATAATATGGCCGTCGCAAAAATAAATTATAATAATTTCCAACTCCACACACACGCACTACAAAAAAACCTCAAGAAAACGCCTAAAAACGCGCGAATATATTGCAAATTTCGAAAACGGAACGAAAATCAATATGGCTGTGTTAAAAAATAAAATTATATTGACCTTTGTTTTTGTTGGCGGGTTACTTGCACACCTGGGAACACCTCGCCCGAACTGGCGAGCCTCGACAGTGATGTAAAAAGGCTCTCGGGCCATGCGCGAATCGCTGCCTTCTCATTGGCCGGGGGAGAAAAGTGACGTCACGCCGGCCTAGCCAATGGCAGCCTTCTGAAAGTTTCACGTAGGTATAGACCGGTCGATGACTAAAAATAGGTTGTGCCGGTCGATGGGTCGAACCGGCGTTATAAAATTAGTTACCGGCGTTAAAAAAATTCATCTGATTACGAGCGGCATTTCTTCATGTATAAATCGAGGTTTATGTAAATGTGGCCGATTAGTTTTTCTGTTCTGCTCGAGTGATAAACTAAGCATACTTTGTTTATGTTTAAAAAAAACGTACCATAGCTTGAATAAGGTACCATATTTTTATTAAATGATAGTTTTCTCAGCACGTTGTTACGAAGCTTCGATATTACAAGCTGGTAATTATTCTGTAACTATGTTATCATTTCCTACAGGAATAATTTCTTGTAGTATGTTAATTAATACACATGAGACTAACTGCATAATTAAACTAACATTATATACTTAGTAGGTAGGTTAATTAAAGCTAATATTTTCAGCAGGCTTTTATTTTATTTAAGCGGCCGTCGGGCCCGACCAGTGGGCGGCCGTTAAGTAATGCATATTACATCTGCTTAATTGTGTTGAAAGAAATAATAACGTTTAAGTACTTGATAAAAGTACCGTAAACAAGTAACACACTTTAACAAAACAAACTTACATCAAATAATTGGAGATCATACAAACAAAAGGGCTTCATATTTTGCTCGCCTATCTTAAAACTTTTTGTTTTTCGAAATCGCTCTTACCTTTTTACATCAATAGCTGCAATCTATACAAATAAGTATTGAATGAGACAATATCTTCGAAAACTTCACGATTCTGAGATTTAGCTATCATATATCTGGAATCTATTAACATATTGTTACAGGTTTTAGCAGACTCGCGCTGCTATTTTGAAAATAAAATAAAACGGTGGATATTTAGTCAGGCTAGGCTCTATACTAAAATATTCAATGTACACACATTAAACAGTCATGTTATTACATACATTTGGCAGATATTAATGTTAATAAACGCTCAAACTGGAACACATCACTGCTGAAGCTAAAAATAAGGATCGACAATGTTATTATACTTATCCGAAAAAAAAAACTCATAAAAAGGGCTCTAAAACTAAACAGTTTAAACGATATTGTCAGAAATAATTCAGTTAAACCCGTAAGATATTTTTATTTTCTCTTGAGATGGACCGCTCGTGAATTTGTAAGTAGGACTTACATCATCTGGTTATCTGCCATGAATAATGTAAATAACTTCAAGCAGGCGCTTATAAGTTTTATATTGCTCTTATATTTTTAGCAAGCATTTTGGCAGGCCTAAAGTGTTGTTATAACAATACTTTGAAACAATATTGGATGCTAGGAGAGAATTTTATAATATCAGAATAAGGAAAACACAGAAAGAGCTTTTTAGTCTTGTTCTTCTTAGCGTGTCGATGTCAATTTTAATTTAGTCAGCCCAAAATTTGTCGATAAGTTTGGCACTTTCAGTAGCGTCCATCAGCTCCTGTGATTGGCAAGCAACAGGACAGGCTGGACACGACATCAAGTGTCCCATCGTCTGCGGGCAACACCACATTTACACTCCAGGACAGAGTCATCTATGAATCGCCACCTGAACTGGTTTCGCTTGCTTCGGCCAACCTATATCTGGAGGCTATTCAAAGACCTCCAGGTCAGCCATGGCAACTCGTTTCCAGGTGGGAGATTTTCAGCAGGTGGCACAAATGGTTTGGGTGGGGAAACACTTTCTCGCCACAGCTTGAGTCTTTCTGTAGAGCGTTCGCCAGTGAGCGGAGGCACACACTTTAAAAAACTGTTGCGGCTTTTACCCTTTGTGGCATGACGATGTTATTATGTCTTCGGAATCCATTTTGGCTCTTTCACTAGAGCTTGCCACCGCCCTGCGAACTTCATGTAGCGCTATGCCAGTCAGTGGATACAGCATCTGTACCGGTGTCGGTTTGAGGCAACCAGTGATGATCCGGCGGCACGTTTCATTCAGAGCTGTATCCACTAACTTTGCGTGGGCTGAGCGTCTCCGCACAGGGTACGCAAATTCACCCGCAGAGAAAGATAGCGCCAGCCCAGTAGTCGGCATGACGTCAAGCGACGCACCCCACTTTGACGAGACTAGTCTCTGTAAAAGACGTTATTACGAGTGTGCACCTTCTGCTTGATGTTGTTGCAGTTCTTGCTGAATGATAGTGACCTGTCCAGAGTAACACCGAGATATTTAGGGAATTAAACTTCAAATTTGTGATAACTTGTACAATACACTATGATGATGATGATACAATGATGTTCTATACACTATGTATAGGACATTCATACTTACCTTCTGCACTTATGAAAACTGTGGTGGTGCCGATTGTGAAAAATAAGACTGGTGATATTTCTGATAAATCCAACTACAGGCCGATATCACTTGCCACTACGGTAGCGAAAGTGCTTGATAGTTTGCTCAACAGTCAACTGGATAAATACCTGAACATCAGTGACAACCAGTTCGGTTTCAGGCCAAGACTCTCTACTGAGACAGCCATTTTGTGTGTAAAACAAACTGTCAAGTACTACACGGAACGGGGAACGTCAATTTATGCTTGTTTTCTCGATCTATCGAGGGCGTTTGATCTGGTTAATTATGATATCTTATGGCGGAAATTGAAGGAGATATCCCTGCCAACTGAACTCTGCAGGATCTTTAAATTTTGGTACCATAATCAGGTCAATGTCGTACGATGGTCGAATGCGTATTCTGAGCCGTACAGGTTGCAGTGTGGGGTGAGACAAGGGGGACTAACCTCGCCCAAGCTCTTCAACCTGTACGTCAACGCACTCATAGAGGAGCTTAGCAGCACCCGTGTCGGTTGCCACATTGACGATGTGTGTCTCAATAATATCAGTTATGCAGACGACATGGTGCTGCTGAGTGCTTCTGTTTGTGGTCTCTCTAGGCTATTAGGTATTTGTGAGAAGTACGCTCATAGCCATGGCTTGAGTTATAACGTCAGAAAGAGTGAATGCATGGTCTTTCGGGCCAGAGGAAAGGTTCAGGCAACGATACCTGCAATAAAACTATGTGGAACACCACTTAAAAGAGTGGAACATTTCAAATATCTTGGTCATATGTTGTCCTCTGATCTGAAAGACGATGTAGACATTGAGAGGGAGCGCAGGGCGTTGTCTGTGAGGGCGAATATGTTGGCCCGCAGGTTTGCTCGTTGTACCACTGAAGTGAAGACGACCTTGTTCAGAGCTTATTGCACCTCTTTCTACACGAGCAGCCTGTGGCTCTCATACACGCGTGCACAGTACAATGCCCTGCGTGTGCAATATAATAATGCGTTTAGGGTGCTGATGAGGCTGCCCCGATTTTGTAGCGCATCAGGGATGTTCGCCGGGTCGCAAGTTGATTGTTTCTACACGACTATGCGAAAACGGTGCACATCCCTGGTACGCAGGGTTCGGGCTAGCTCTAGCGGCATCCTGAGGGTATTCGCGCAGAGGTTTGATTGCCAGTACCTTAACCATTGCTGTATGGTTCATTTGCTGAGTAATCGAATTTTTTAGTGAGGTACTCATAATAATATTTTTACCTATCTTAATAAAATTATTGCTACTGTGTTAATTAATTAAGTAACCATTTATTACATTTATTTAGAAATCGATTTATTATTTGAGTTAGGAAATTATTTTGTATTATTATTATTATTCTGTGTGTTTGTAGTTTAAGATCTGTTGCTGTTTGTTCAATTTTATGATCCTTTGCGATTGAAATAAATGATTCTATTCTATTCTATTCTAATACATTGGCTTGTAGTAAACTTTAGAGTAAGGCGCTTATTGTATGGCTTATGGTGTGGTAGTTCCACCGAAAGCTTTGATAGGCATGGCCGACCAGTCTGCTGAGAAGTCATCCCGTCACTATTACATACATATGAATCAATCCGTAAATCACAGCAATAGATATACATTCCGTACTCGTATTTATGATATCCCAAACTATTGAACTAATACGCAGATGTGCCGACCACATCAGCACTAAATCCTCCACGTAGGCAGCAATATCGGATATTCGGATACAGCGCAGATATCAGGTCGGATATATTTATACACAAATTACATTTTCGATTTGCCTTCAGCCTACAGCTGAAATCGCTTCCCAAATAACGTTGTTTTGGTCTATTTTTCTCCATACAAAAAATAAAAATACGTTTATTTATACTATCCTGACATTGTTTTTCACTTCCATGCATATTCATTGTTTGTAAAATGTTATTCAATAGATTTCTCTCATTTTCCGCTATTGGCTTAAAAAGTTGTCAGTTTTAATTAATCTTTACAGAATCTACAATTAAGTTTTACGATATTTGCAGATTAACTAAATACATAGTTCAAAACTGCTCCAATTGTGATAAACAATAATAATTTTTTTATCTTTCATTATTTAACGCTTTAAAGACAGTTAAAAAAAACGTTCTTTAAAGAATAGCTTAAACAACAAAGGGTAGTTCATTGAGCTTAATTTGTGACCTTGTTAAACATTGAAATCATTAGCCCTTAGTTTGTGTAAATCAAGCACATCAGATGATGAGCAGTAAAATAGATACTGGATTGCTAAGGACATTGTGTAGAAAAATACACCATATCAGCTTAAGCTAAAATCCAAGCTAAGTCAAAATTGCAAGCATTGCATTGCAATAACCTAACCATTTCTTTACACCAATCAGGCAGTTCACTCAATTCATCATCAGCCTTTTGCCCTTGTATTATTAATTAATTTTGAATCGACGCAGAATGTGTTCTCACATACTTCTCAGTAAGTCTTCATCTCAGTAATCACCCCCCTTTCTCTTAAAGCCATCCAGTCTTACTCAAAACTTTCCTCACAATATTTTCATCAGTGGTTGACGAAATTCTGCCATCAGAACTACATGCAACCTTTTCCTCTGTGCTTGGTTATAATGATGATCCGGAGAGGCGGTGCAGCATTTGGTGAAAGACTATAAATATGGCGGTCGATGTGTTCACGCATGCGCAGAGAGTACCGCCGAACTCATTCATCATGCGTTGTACTATGTACGTGCCATATACCTACCATGTGACAATAAATAAGAAAAACATTAATTGTATGCATAGTTTATTAAGGTAGGAGGGTGTATGTGAATCTGTGGGACACGGTATAGTGAATTAATTATAATACCTCGTTAACATAAATACAACTATTTACTTCCGTCAATGCTATATTAACTCATTTTTAACATTAACCCCGTTTACCTTTGGCTTAGTTCTCATGCAAAATTCAGCACGAATCCTTTTGAAACATTATTTATATTCTTCTTGCACCTTTCCGGCTCTAAAGAACATAATTTATGAATGTAATTTTTCAACATTTGTGTTAACTTTTTCCTAGTTCCTTTTTTGAAACGGAATCTTTTTAAAATGAGGATACAAAAGCAGATTATTGCATTATGAATCATAAAGACCACTGTTTTCTTAAAGTTTGTGATGAAAATCATCATATCAATCAACTCGCAGAGGTAGTCCACTGCTCGACATTCGGCCTCTTCCATAATGCCCTACAACACCTTGTCCTCGACTTTCCGAGTCCAGTCTGCACCAGCACTATTTCAATGTGGTTAGTCCATCCGATTCCATTTCGGAATTCTAAATAGTTTCCTGGCTGCACTGTCCTGTGACAGTCCGCCATGTTCCTGTGTAATTGACAGCAGCACTCAAACTCCGTCCGCCATGTTGTTTTTTATTTAGTGAACAAAATGGAGGTCGTTTAGGCGAGCGCTTTTCCGCGGCTAAATGAGGACTATTGTCGGTCGCAGACGATCTGTACATATTCATGGCACTATACCATCGCTGACGGGCTCAGTGGAAATAGACTGAAATAAAAACAGTCATATATGCTAAAAGATGGTACAGATGCCACTGGGTTTTTGTATTTTGTCAAGCGTATATTGAGCTGGCAAATGAAGGCTTTTGAATTTTAAGCCTTTTGCTCTCTAAACTTCTAAAGGACTTTTAGACTGCATCACTGGTTTCTATTTATGCACCAAATTTGGGAAATCGCTACCGTAAATAGTTTTGGCTGTGGTCATGTTCATACAGTAACATGGAAGACAGTTGTATGGTTGGAGTCGCCGTTATCTATAGTTTGTAGTTGCGATCGCATTCAGAATTGAACCTAATTGGAAGCCCTAGGCTGCTTAGGAGTATTTAAGAGGACACACACATACAAATACAACTCATTGAAATAGTATTTGATATTAAAGTTTATTTCTTCTTCGCAGTAGCTACGTACCGCCATCCCCATATCACATCGTGATTTGTTACTACTAAAAAAGCTCATACTACTACTTAAGGTGCGCTGTTAATGTCAGTTTGTAACCCCCGTCATGCGATCGTCTAGCCTCAATAGCATGTTCGGCAGTAGCGCAACACATCACATGTAAAGGTTACCTCACGCAGCTATACCTACATAGTCTGCGGTCACAGTATGTGGACACCTCGCTGGTTCCCGCGGGCGTCGTTCAAACTTATTAACGGATTGCCTTCTGGGGACTAGTATTGATTAAACAATATTGCGATCAGCAGTATTGACACATGAGTATGAATGTAAAAGGCTATCAGAGTAGAGGAAGACTAAAAGAAACGATGGACGGATTGTGTGAAGGATGATATAGCATTATTTAGACACGTAGGGCAGTTTAATTCCAATCGAGTATTGCAAATATCTCCATCTCACCAAATCGAAAGACATTACTTAAAAAATCCCTAATCCAACTTGCACGAGGATATCAACTTGAAGTAAACACGACGGATTAGTCCCCCACACGTGAAAAATCTTCAAGTTCTAAAAATCTGTCTAGGCCCGCAGAGCTGACAGCTCGTTCCCTGTCATACAGAGAAGGCCTAGTACCCCACCAGTTTGATCATTCAAGGCTGGTTATTCTGATGCTACGTTAGACCTGTGTTTACCATTCAAACTGAGAGAGTCTAACTTGAACAAAGCTCTAAGTATTCTGCTGTGTTTAACTGATATCGCGATTGTTGCTTCCCAATATTAAACTATACCCTTATCAAAGAAAACTTCGGCTGCCAATCAAAAATAACATAATCATGGTACACGTGCTGCGTGATCTGACCTGCGCAGCCCTATAACTGAGTAGAGCTCCAAAGGTTAACTCGCTACTAACAACCCCGTGATATAAAACCTTTGTTTCATAACACCCCCGGCTTGATGGGGCTGACGGGGTTGAATATCTAATATTACAATAACACGAACTGTTTAATATGCTCACCTTTGGGAACTAAAACGTGTAGTGGGAAAGAGATAAAATGATTGTTTGTGTTGCTATCTCGTTCCCCCATAATATATTTACCCCTGTGCTTTGATGGGGCTAGCGAAACGAATTGATATATCTGCTGAATGGTACACTGAGGAGCCATTGTCGAATTGTGCTGGTGCCATTAAAAGTATCTAACATTTGTGTACTTTCCCATGAAAGTTTTATGAATCAAAAGGAGGGAATTTACTATATGTGTTGGTTGACTACACCCTGTGGTACTGCGGAATGTATTGTTGTTATCGATTGCGAGCTTTTAAACAAGTTTTCGTTTTCGAATGAGTTGGTTGGTTTTTCAGTACACGAAAGAAGTCCACGAAGTCTGGTTTTGTTCCCGGTTATTTATTTATTTATTTAGGTTAACCAACAATTGTTTACACGATGTACATTTCAAACTTAATGACTAGAGTAACATTTACAAGGGCAACAATGAACTACAGGTTAACACCACATGCACAAAATTGTTTTAACATAATTTATACAAGGTGTTGTTTTGCATCCTCGTCAAATTCAATGAGGTAACTATGCTAATGATACTCGTCCCGAATCAATAACAAAATGGGTAGGTAATTTTTCTTTTTTACGTAAATCGGTAAGTGTGAACCACCCTTGTTTTAAACGCGGCCCGTCTGGTTCTTGCCTTATAACCTCACTTACACACATACAAACTATCTCAAATGTTTATTCGATAATTTCTTAGTCCCTAAACCACGTTAAGGGGGTTATTCTGAAATACTGACAAACTTAAACAACCAAAAGAATCATCGTTTATTTATAATTAACTAGGTACCGTAATTTTAATTGATTATTTATGTCTTTCGTGACCACCTCCTGAAATTTGACGAGGTTGCAAAACAACACCTTGTATATTATTGCCATTAGAACTTATACATACAAAAAATAAATTAAAACAATAATAAAGAAAAACTATCAACTCATTCTCATGGTTAGTGGCATTAGGCTCGTCCATTTTACATGGGAACACTTGCAAAACGTGGGTATACTAGGTAACCCTCTGCTTATCCCTTCGGGGATTAGAGGCGTGATGTTATGGGTTCATAGGTAATGTTGGAGTTTACCACGTTTATCATTTCGACAAACTTTAGATTTTCGACCTACGTTCCTACCCTACGTGTATAGTATATTTTACCAAGTATGATGTTGGTATGCACAGAACACCAACAAGGTAAAGATACTAACAATTTATGTTTACCGTAACTATGACTCAGATATACCCACTGTGGATAACTAGGTCCTACACAGATCAAAGGATCATGCATGTGCAAATGATCTGATGAATTTAGATGAAGACATCGTGCACGGAACGGGAATCGAATGCGGTGCAAATACAGGGAACATCGTACATTTATATTCATATTAGAAACATGACAATGTTTAAGCCAATGGATTGAAGAATTATTAATGCAAGCCATTAACAATCCTTCTTTCATGCTACATCTATTTGGTAACTTTCCCATTTCAACAACTCAACAAAATAAGTTATATTTGCATAGTAAGTGGCGTTTGGTAAATATTTTCATCTTCATAAATTGAGCCTCGTTTCGTAACCTTTATAATATGCGTGTATTCATTCCCGTTTGGTAACATTATTGCTTGGCAAGTACAGTTAGGACTCAGGAGAACTACTAAAAAAATAGGTACCACATTAGAATTATGTTAATTTTCGAAAGCAAGTAGTTATTTTTAGATAATATTTTTTGTACTCTTCACATTGTTCTATTTAACCCAAAGGTTGACTGGTAGAGAATGCCTATAGATCCGCATATGTACCACTATTGTATAAATAGGGAGGAATAGGCACTTTATACCTTCATTTGCATCATACCTTTCAGTGATAAAAAAATATTAAAAAACGACTGTTTAATATTGTAAGTAATAACTGGACGTCCGTCGGTGAAAAATGGTTCGAAGCTGTATTTGGCATTTTTCTCTTGTAAAAATCCTAGATCCTAATAAAAAGCTTCACTCCTAAATCCCTTTGTAAGAGTCCGTCGCATGACGACGTTAGTGTCGGGTTACTTTGTACAAACATTTGTTTCTTGTTTTATCTGAGCGAGTGCGAATTTGTTAGCAGAAGCCTTTGTGGCATGAATAAATTGTTGTTTCGTTTTTTTGTAAGATTTTGTACTGAAGCCTTATTTTGTGTGTGGGGCGTTAACTAGATTTCAAGAAAGATAAAGGTATAATTTTTGTTATGTTTTGTTCGTATTTGCTTACAGAGACTCGCTTATTCGTTTGTAATAGCATAGTAAGCAAGCATAGTAAAAATACTTACTGATAGTAGGTAGTTTATAAAGACTGAAACTTTTTCATAAGCGTAAGATCCATTTATTCTTCGTAGCAAACCCCAGTGTAGCAAAATGATACAAATTCATCAAATCTTTTTTGGTAAAAACGTTTTACTCCGACCCCGATTTATTATTATTCTACCTAATTAATTTCCTGGCGTCATATTTCTAACACAAAAACGTAATATCAAGCGTCTAACTAGAACAAAGAAATTCTGAAAGCTGCCCTTCGGGGCAGATTTCTGAGAGATTCTTTGTGATTAACACACCGTAATCCATTCCTTTTAATGAAGTCCTACAACTTGTACAAAAAATAAGCTTAGCATTTTTCTTTTATCATCAGCTCTTCAGAAACTGTCCGTATCAAACAATGAAGCAGAATATAATTTCATTTAGAACATATAAAACACACGGAACAATCTCATTAGGGACAAGAAGCAGCAACTTTTAACGAGAGTAACGTATTAAAATTCTACTTTTGACCTGCGGCGCATATTCCACGAAATTTTATGACCAGTCTTTCACGGTCCAGGCTATTCGTTTATAGAACGAAATGCTGGTGTCGGTAAGACAAGCTCAGTCACTCGTTGCTTTTAAAAGCTTAGTTACAAATAATTTTCACTGTCTGTAATTTCATTCAGTCAAAAGTCACCATTCTAGTTTAATTTTGCCACATTATACATATTATATGAACTAAATAACTATACTTATTATTATTTCATTTCTTTAGATTTTTGTGTAGTACACCACTGACTACCTCCTTTTTTATTTTAATTCCATAATGTCCATCCAAAGGTTGTCTGGAAGATATCGCTCTCAGCGATAAGACTGCCTTTGTAACCACAAAATTAGCAGTTTTGTAAAATCGTTTTTCATTTTTGGTGTACAATAAAGTTTTATTCTATTCTACTTGTAATCCTTTTTTTTTCTTGGACAAGGACGTTGAGTTTTTCCTAAAAACTGATGTATTAAATTCCCAGCTATATTTTTAACAAAATAAAGTTCAATTTCCTAAGAGCTTGTGCTAACGTAAGCCCCTTCGAAATAACGTTTAGCAACGTAACGTTTTAACGTTTAACGTACCATTTCTCTGTCCATTGAAAATAAACTGTGTGCGCCATGTCTCAAGGTTGAATTTCCTTCACAATCCTTTTTCTAGAAAATAACGAATGTTTTCTCCGGGGTAGTTTCTAGGTCTTAGCTGTAGTTTTTGCGGCGGATAGAATTTAGTATGAAGCTCTTATTGAAGGGGTTTTTTTTCACTTTAAAGGCTTTTTTTTTACTTTGAAAGGTTAGACATGATCTGAAAGTACTTGATTTATATTTCTCACAGAGGAAAAAACAAGTGAAAAATCTTGGAAGATTTTCAAGGAATTTAGCCGACGAATAAACGTTGTTATACCCTAAATACCCTAATGCAAATATATGTGTAACAACGTCAACGCTTGCCGTCCCTCGGCAAACGTTTACCTTGTGCATGTGACGTGTTATACCGCCATGCCGGGCGATACTTGCATGTGTTGGTATGTTTATGTATGTAAGATCTAAATCCTACTATACCACGCCCTAATCTCATAAGTCCCGAAGCACACATAGAATCGCTAGAAGTACGCCTCTGGACCACCATATTTTCTTTCTCGGTGAAAATATACGTTTGATTCGCCAATTTAGAACTGTAGATTTTCACGGCGAATCACCGTAGATTTACACAAGAAAAACGTATCTTATCAAGAGATCTAAGTCTCTAGCACAACTGTGCATATTTTGTTTAGTAAAACGAACCACTGAAATTGTAAAAACTTCCAGATGTGACAATATTAGAAATAGTCCACCGAACATACATAGGGCAGTCATCCCCAATTTCAACATAGGGTATATGAGAAAAGTGACAAGCCAAAAGTCAGCACAAAAATCTTTAAAATAGATTTGTCAGAAAAATAATAATAAAATTCTCTCCACATATTCCAGTAACAGGAGCCATTTTGTTTTGCAGGAGAAAGTTTCTCCCTGAAAATCAAACCCTTTTCTGCAAAACAAAATGTCAAGTTATGTCAATCTCCACTCCAGTTCAACTAGCAAGGATGGGACGCCGCGGGATTATCGCGAATCCCGGCCCCGGATTTATATCGCAAATATTTCAAAACGTTAACCTCGATGTTTAGCGAGCCACGTTCAAACTCGAAAGTTAGGAAAGCGTGTGAAAAAGAGGTTTATAGGACTTTTTAACTTGATTTTATCTAAGCAACCAATTTATTTTTCCAGCTTAATTAAACAATGAAATATTGGAATGGCTTTCGATCCTACCAATATTATAAATGCGAAAGTTTGTGAGGATGGATGGATAGATGGATGTTTGTTACTCTTTCACGCAATAACTACTGAATGGATTTGGATGAAATTTGGCACACGGGTAGTTTATAACCTGGATTAACACATAGGATACTTTTCATCCCGATAGTATGTTCCCGTGGGACAATTACGAACTCCACGCGGGCGACGCCGCGGGCATAAGCTTGTATAAAATACTCACATTTAGTTGCCGCAATAAAGTCAAAGTCAAAGCATTTATTTCAATTATAACATTACAGGCACTTTTGAAAGTCAAAAAAAAAACAAAATAAAACGCGAAGCTACAGTCCCAGTCACAAGGCATAATAACTTATGAAAGTACTGTAGTTGCCCATTCCGTAGCGTAGATCTCTATGGAGAAGAACGGGCAAGAAACTCCATGGACACTCTTTCAAATCAAAATATGTTACAAAATCTTGGTTACATCATTCATGTTAAGAATTACAAATATGTGAGAACAATGTAGAAATACGGGCAAGTTAAGAGCGTCCAGATTAAAGATTAAATCAGTAATTAAAAAAAACCGTGGCAGCTAAAAGATGACCAGTCACAACTGACAACGCCCGTTCAATCATCATTCTGGCTTATTTCCAGTATTCATTTTACTATTTTACTTTTCCATTGTGTTAGTATAATTTACGAAAATATCCGATGTCAAATACGAAGTGCTCTTTTTTATGTTCTTTGGACGGGCACCCCTTTCCACAACCAAAAGTTTAAATAAAGGGGTAATCAGGGATGCTGGTAATGTGCACCCCAAATTGCAGGAACATAGTAAGTAAAAATATTTGTTTGTTGCCAAATTCACTTTCTTTCAAGCTGTGCTATTAATGAAAGGAAAAACACGGGGCAAAGACAACTGCCAAGCGGAGGTTGATTTCTAGGTTCCTAGGTTCGATTTCTAAACTCGTTTTCTGCTCAGTAGACGACAATTTAAATATGACTCGCAAAATGTAGGTATTTGTTTAGGACGACATCCGCCTTATTGCCGGGATTACGGGCTTACAGGTGTTAACAGATGCTATGACAGACAGCATTTCGTAATAATTCGTATAGCAGACATACTGCTCATTACCAAGAATCTGATTTCATGAAATTGCTACGTGAATTAACAATTTTTAGTTCTAGTATAAGTACAATTGTTTCATTTCGTTTAAGCAGCTTTAATCTGATAAATTTTTGGTTGCGTTTTGAAACATCGTAACTAGCTGCCAAATATTTCACTATTATGCAAATTAATCAGTATTACGAAGTTCAATCATTATCAATAAAATACCATCAGTCTATGTTGTTGGTAATTCAATTATTATCTGATAACTAATATTGTGACTGAATATTTAAAACGGTCTCAACACTTAATCAAGTATTATTGTTGCAATTTAAAATGAATAATTTAGTGCAACACTATATTTCATAAAATTAAAAAAAAAAAGCCTTTATTGCTGTTTATTTCCTTACAATTATTACATATATGCCTAAGTACTAAAAAACTAAATTGATTTAATAAACTCTAACTTGCATTTAAATGATCGGCAACTGGATGTTTCTGTGAAACAGCTTGTCCGTCGACAAAGGCCTCCTCTAAAGATTTCCACGTATTCCTGTCAATTGTTGCTAAACGGGTCCATGCCGGACCAGCTATTTCCTTGAGGTCATCTTCCCATCTTTTGATTTGTCTGCCTCTATTTCTTTTGCTATCCCTTGGATACCATTCTGTTACTAACTTCGTCCATTTCTCTTTACTTTCTCTTAACATAATGTCCCGTCCTACGCTATTTAGGCTGGCACCCGTATAGTAGTATTTATTTACCATGGTCTTCTATTATTTCCCCAAATCTTTTAACTTCACTAATACCAGTTATGTCCCAGTTTATTTCATCCAATGCTATTTAGCCAGTTCTTGCAGTTTTTCTGTGGTTCCTAGTGATCGACAGTTTATAGTTGTTATTATGTACATCGTTATATTTCTTGTCCCCGTTTTTATTTTTTATTTTTATGGTTTACTAATAATATAGATTAATTACCTAATCAAAAAAGGGAAATATTTGCCAGCTATTTGCAACGGTTTATTTGCAGCCTTGGACGAATCTATCTGGTGTGTGGATGTGAATGTCAAAAATGATTGCATTACCTTTCAACTGCTAGGAATGTGTGCGATCACAAGATAGCAAGCGTGTCGTAGTCCGGGGATTACACGGGATTATCGTGACGGGACGCCGGCATCCCGTGATTTAGGGGTACAACGGAGCTACCCCTATCTTGTACGTTTGTCATGCATTAGAACATTTGATACTTTGCTATTGTTTTTATTTATGTATCGCCAGATATGGTATTTAAATATGTTTGTAAAGAAAATGTGTCAAACATTTGATTTTGCATTATTTGTTGAATGTTAAAGCCAACCCGAATCAATAACTAGACTGCTTTCATTCGATTCGCGCCGATTGGCAAACCCGCTCGACATCTACCTTCGCTGAAACATATTTGGGTCGCTGAGCTAAGTTTACCTAAGCCTACTGTCGTTTTACTAAATAAAACGACTTTATTCGTATTTGCCGCCCGGCTATGCCAAATCGTGGCAAACCGAACCGCGTAGTAGTGCAATATGAATATACTACTTTAATTATTATTTCAACCGCTCCCAAAAAAACGCATTTCTCCACCCAAACCACTTTCACAAGCCCACAGTTCCATAAATTACCTCAAACCTCAGCTTTCCAAGAAAATTTCTCCAATATCTGGCAAACTTCCGTCCGCATTGATGATTCATCTCAGGTATCGCCACGGCTCATTACCCAGAGGGGATCGGCAGGCAGCTCACGCGCCATCTTACCTATATCTTATAATAATATCCTTCTAAGTTGGACGCGTTTTCCGAAGTCAGTCTGTGTAGATTGGAAACTGGAGGAACATTCTAGAATTGGATGGATTAGGGAATGAAACTTTGGTGTCATGTCTGTCGGATTAGTTGGACCTTGGTTTTGATGTACCGAGGTATGTACGTATGTATGTCGTTGTAGGTTGGTGATATTTCTTGGGATGCTGCCAATATTATGGACAATCCTCTTTTTCAGAGGAAGGCCACAATGTTTGATAGTAGGTTAAAATAGAAAGAGCTAGGTGCCAATGCCTACACTAAAGCATACATTTTACCAACAAATTGTCATAACATTTTCGTTAAGCGCAGGATGTAAAGCTTTTCTGTATTGTAGAGACTATTGTACCATTACTACAACCACTGTAATTCGAGGTTGTTAGCCCGCTGCATCGCAAAGGCCTCTACTCACACAATAAAACGATTTCAGACTTACATTAAATTTCTAAGTTGTATGTTCTACTAACCAAAAGGGCTTGTGGTCTGAAATAAAAGATTTTTTATTTTATTTATAAGTCCAGGGTTTACAGTCTATTTCAACCTGTTTGTTGGCCAGGTAACTCTATTGATTGCCAGAATATAAGTAGTAAAATATACAAGCTGTTGTTTTGCATCCTCGTCAAATTCAAGGAGGTAACTATGCTAATGATTCTCGTAGGTCATTTTTATTTCTTTACGGAAATCGTTAAGTGTGAACCATCGTGTTTTAAACGCGGCCCGTTTGATCCGCGCCCCTTAATAACTGCGCTTTCACACATACAAATAATAGCAAACGTTTATTCCATAATTTCTTAATCCCTAAACCACGTTAAGGGGGTTTTTCTGAAATATTGACAAACATAAACAACAAAATAAAGCATAGTTTATTAATAATTAACCGTAATTTATATTGATTATGTAGGTATTTTGTAACAATCTCCTGAATTTTGACGAGGATGCTAAACAACATCTTGTATAATCTAATAATTTTAAAACCTAGACGCCCGCAGCAAAATTACATGTGACATTTACTTAGTGAAATGATAAATATTTCGATCGTTGACTGAATAAGCAAACGACTTTGAACAAGTCTGGCGCCTAACCTTCGAAGCTCTGTAATAGTTAATGTCGAATAACGGTCACGAGTTTGCAGACAATGTCAAAGATTGTTCAAAAAGTTGCAATACATTTCTCCAGCAGAGAAATGAGAGAGATTTGAATTTATGAAATTGTAGATCTGTAATGGTAAATTTTTCATGTCTGAATCAACACAGTGGACTGCGCATTCACTTGACATCTGGAAATGTATTATTATGTAATGTGTGCAATAAACTTTTGAATTTGAAGATTATGGGTATAAGAATAGAGAGAGACCAACTGAACTAAGGCTGGACTGTGTGAAGGACGTTATGGCAAGAAAAGAGGTGTCTGCTGAGATGACGAGTAACAGAGAAGAAGTAGGTATGGAAGAAAAGGGCATGCTGCGCCGACCCCAAATGAATTGGGATAAGGACAGGCAACGTTCGTAGGTTTCATTTATTTCACCAGCACTGCTCTTAAAACGGAGTAAGTACATTTTGAGGAGGTAGCATTTTGAGGATTCCGCCATGTCCAAGAATCAACATTTTCTTATAAATTTCCATTCGTAGACCTCCAACCCGCACTGGGCCCGCTTTGTGGAGAGCCTTTTGCCTTAAATTTCAAGAAGAGGAGGCTTGTGACCCAGTAGTGAGACCATTATGGGCTGATTATGCTAATTAATCATTTCTAAAAACAACTTCTCAAATGTTCACCAACACAGTCCCTCTGTCAACGTCCTTCGAGTGTCAAAAGATCTTTAAATTAGTGTAGTTTATTCAATTTGTGACTAAGATTTCACAAATGGTAAATTGGGTGAAAAAAAAACTTGTTTGGTTGAAGAAATCTGAGTAACGAAATCTGAAAACCTTTGAAAATTATGTCAGAGAGCAATTTAGTAATTGAGCAAAAAGACGGGTACTTGGCAAAAAATGGGACAAGCGTAATCCTACTGAATGACGAGTAAATCCTGGAAAAAATATACCTCGTTGGAAAATCCCGCAGTGAGTCATATCTTTTCCTGTGAGTTATGATTACCTATACAGTATGGACCGAACAGTTACGACACGATGGGCGCAGTGGTTGAGCGATCGACTGCAGCGCCGCGTGTCGCGGGTTCGATCCCCGCACGTAACAAATATTTATATGGCCTACAAATAGGTGTTCCGGGTCTGGCTGTTGTTTGAATATGTGAGTTTAAATGTTTGTAAATGCACCCACGATACAGGAGAAATTCCTAAAGTGGGGAAAAGTTAAAAAAAAAATACGTGAAATTAGGTTCATAAAAGATCATAATCATCGTTTTGTCAGTGCTAGCTCAGTTATGCTAGTTTGTAGCTCAGGTAGATCTCAACCCTTAAAAAATATAAATAACGCCACAAACTCATTTTAAATTGGTTACTGTTTTCTTAATTTTAGTATTGTATTTCAGCATGTTGTATAATATAAAACAGTGTGTAAAATTTTATTCATCATCTGTGAAATGTTTGGTGTCTAGCCCGCTAGATGGCATTGTTAGTTGAACGCACGTTTCTGAATCGCGCTATGGTTACGTTACCGGCCAAACATGACTACCGCGCGGTTGGCTGTCCAACTCAACAGACAGACAGAACTTAAAAGGGTTCTAATCTTTTAATAAATTTTTGTATTAGGTTGTTATTGTAACAAATAACAATCTTTTGAATGTATTGCACAATATTAATTAAATCTTGAGTAATGATTTGATTATATTAACTCCCTCTGGTGGCATAAATGGGAAACACAATTATTTCCATACAAATTAAGGTTACTTCTTGATAGACGGAACTAGCCGACGTAGCCCTGAACTGTTTTCCGGATACAAAGAATAAATACATTAACTGAGTTAATGAATATATTATTTACTGTGTAACAGATAACTCATAAGTAAATAGTTCTCTTATCGTGTACGTTTTATAAATAAATAAATGAAATTATTTTATTTTGGCAACAATGACATCCATAAATTGTTAGTAACAGGTTTGCACTTAAACACTATTGTTAGTAAATCAACTAAAGACAAATTAATGAGAGAACCATCAGCTATAACACGAAATATTACGGTATACCGTATAAGTCTTCTCACCAATTGCCTTGCTATGGTGGAGGAAGTATCGGCCGCCAAAGCTTTCAGGATGCTATTGTGACTGCCTCTTATTCTACTCGGGAGCGAGGCTGATGTCTTGCGGATAGTATGGGCTACCGCAAACATTTCTGAGGCACTGCAAAAACGAGACAATCGCAACAGCCTCCTAAAAACATTATTATATTGGACGCGCAGAACATCCAGCGATCTTTTCGAGAAGTTGACCCAAAGATTACCGGTGTAAAAACTCTGACAATATGCTTTAAAAAGCTTTATCTTTACTTGGTCAGTACACCGGGCAAATCTTCGAGCCAACATATTATTACCCCTGACCGCCAGAGCTCTACGTCCCCGTTCAATGTCAAAATGGTCACTGAGGTCGTCGGTAACAAAATGCCGAAGATATTTGAACTTTTTCACTCTACGTATCGGTGTTCCGTTTATGGAAAGTTCGAGTGTACTATACCTGCACTTACTAACGACCCCAAAGATCATGTATTCATACTTTTTGACATTATATACCAATCCATGTGCAGCAGCGAAGGTCTCACACACCTTAAGGCGACAATAAGTGCCCGCGACCTTGAGCGAGTAAAAGTGCATGCGTAACTCTTCAACGCGCACCAAGATTATTCGAAAAAACAACCCACCTTCATTTATCAAACACAATAGAAATAAAAACCGTATACTAAAATATGGGTTGTTAAATTGTCTTTCAGATGGTCAAAGTTTCATGAAAATACGTCCGATAGTTTTTGCGTTATTATCGTTTTTTTGTCCGCGTTAGACATGAATTTACAAATTAATTACACTATGTTACAAAAATATAATTTCACATTTTTACATATCAATTTATAAAGAAAATTGTTTAGTGTAACATATATTTTTTTCAAAGAAATACGACAAGAAGTTTAGACGGGATGTTCAATTTAAAATCATTAAAAGTCGTATATCTGCGCCTTAAGCAACTCCACGATCGCTCCCGGCGACGGCCCCAGCAGCACCATGTCATCCGCATACCTGATATTGTTGCAACTAACACCATTTACCCTGCACCCGACACGCATGCTGCTAAGCTCGGAAATGAAGCCATTAACATATAGATTGAAGAGCCGGGGAGACGACAGACCAATTGTATTGAATACGTCTCATCAAAGTCATGAATATCTTAGTATCGAGTATGTCTGGAATCATGGGCGCCGGCAGCAGGTTATTAAGCTAATATGTGAATAAAAACTTAAGGCGTCTAGATTGCTGTCCACCTTGTCAATAAATTTTGTAGCCGCTTCTATTCTTTTCCTGTGAACACATTATGAGGGTGCGAAACGAATCTATCCGAAGCAGAAAGCAGAAAAAAAACTACGTTTTAATACTCTTGTTTTCATTTCTGTTTTGTATGAACAAATAGAACCTAATTTACCCGAGAATATCCTAAAATATTTGAGCTCGCTTCGCTCGCTCAGGCATATTATGTCCTTGGAGTTCATAACATTTTCTTTATAAATATGCAGAACTAGCCCTATTTCAACATTAAGGGACAAAAGATAACCTATCAAGGTCGAGGTGGGTGCTAATATTATCGAGCTTGTGACGCGCGACGATTTGACAAACGAAAATCTAACATATCCGAGGTGAAGTGCAACATATTCCGAGCCATTTTCATGGAACTGCAGTTGCAACCCTCTGTAAATAATCCTGCCGGCACACAATGGGACCTATTCCTGTGATGATGTTACTATAAAATAAAAATATTTAGTGCTTAAATAATTAAATAAAATAAATAGGTAAGATATATTTTGAAGAAAACTTTTTTTTTGTATACTGTAATTTTTTCAGAGTATAAAACGTACCAAAAAGACGAAATATTCAGATGCTTAACGTTATCATTTATGCACAAAACCCAACCCATTCACTGCAACTGACAACTCCAACTAAACTTGAAATAAAATAAAATGAAATCCATTTACTTCGTACAAAAAGGCGTCATTTATTCAGACCATCCCATCTGTCACTGGGATTTTAATTTCAGAGCGCGTCCATTACTAGGTTTTTTTATGAAAAAGTTTGCTGTAACCTCCCTCGCACCGCCCCCCCCCCCCCTGGTACTCGACATCATTAAACCCGCTCTATTATGAGAGCTAGGTCGCTTCCGTCATTAGTGCGGGAAAAAAGACGGAGTAGTGATGTACGTATAATATTAACGAGTGGTTCCGTAAGCCTGATTACATTCTGTACCTTTTTCTAATGTTTTCTGTCTACAATCCTCCTTTGTCGAAATGACTAGATGTATGAATGTGGACGAGGCGAAAGGAGTATGCCAGATTCCTAGCAGCTGGCGCTCGGCAGTTTTTGCCTACCCCCATGGCAAACAGACGTGGGACTATCTGCATTATTTAGAGTGCCTAAGGATCAAAGTTTTGTTCATTTACAGTAAACCTCTCTCAAAACAGAAAGTGAAAACCGTTAGGTAATAAATTTGGCAATAACCATATTATAAGAATGAAGTATGACCCTCGCAGTTCACGGAACCCTAAACGCAGTAGTACAGTGATAGATGCGCCCATTTCCGCGCGATGGTTCCGTAATGAAAAGCAATAACTTACTGAAATGCATCCTGCATTTATTGGCCGATACTTAAACGCTTTGAATTGCGTTGTGGAATGATTTATGATATAAAGTTAAAGCACTTTATTTGTCTTAAAGCGTTACCAATGGTAGGTACTGTAGCTATTGTGAAAGAATATTTATAAAACAGTAAGTTTGGACTTTAATGGAGATATTGACAGATTTATTCGTGTCAAAATTACACAACCCGGTTGGTGAACAGGTACCCCGTGGTAACGACTATGATTTACGTGTCCTTCACAGTGTCCATTTGTCGTAATTCATTTATCACTATTAGTCTCAAAACGGACTCTATTCTGACGATGTGTGCCTCATGTCCGACAGCATGGCGCATCTTCAAAGCTATAATAAAACACACACATACAAATATTCGAAAACTACAAATCCAACAATTTCGGCCCACTTCGTCTTACAAAGCCAAAAATGATTTAGTATAAAATGTAGATAATTATAATTAAAAGTAAGGCCATTTTCCTGTAATCCATCCAAAGGTTTTCTTGAAAAGATTGCTTTTAGCGATAAGACCGCCTATTGTGTCACCATAGGTGAAATTTTTTCTTTAAAGTAAATTGAAATTTGTTTGGTTTTGATTTATATTATATTAAACCTTTAATAGATAGATAGATAGATAGATATATCTATCTATCTATTAAAGGTTTAGTATTTTACTCCTATAATATAAATATAGAATTAAATCCTGTTGAACCTGCTCTGGCTTAAAATAAATGCGATAATGAGAGGTAGGGTGTCGGCGACGTAACACAATTACCGATGAACGCTTCAGTGCCCTGTACTCGTAATTAGCGGCCGATGGACAGGATTTAATTACAACAATGATATTAATTAATATTCTCTAGACAGTCGAGATTTTCACATAAAATTTAACATTGTTAAAGGATAATGGGCAACACTTTTAGCATCATCTACTTAGTTTTTTCAGCTGTGTAACACGGAGCTCATCCGGCGATTACTATCATACGTGTATTCTCCGGTTTTAATGGTCTGGGTGTCGGTATTATGACAAGGAAATAATACATTCATCATCTTCCTAGCCTTTTCAAAACTTTATTGGGGTTGGCATCCAGTCTAACCGGCTGCAGCTGAGTATCAGTATTTTACATGAAGACGCTGCCTATCTGAACTCCGCAACCCAGTAACTGGGTAATACGAGGCCAATTTTTAAGACTGGATGTCAGACATTCGGCTTTTGACTACTCGAATGGCAAAGGTCTACAAAAGCCGGGACCGACAGCTTTACGTACTTTCCGAAGCACGGAGGAAACTCGGTATGTAATGATGGTCACTTATCCACGAACCAACCCCGAGCTTTTTAACCTTGAAGATCGACCCGTCTTGTCCCTTGAAGTCACCCAAAGGGCAATGGAGAGGGCTATGCTCGGAGTTTTCTTGCGTGATCAAATCAGTAATGAGGACATCCGCAAGAGAACCTAGGTTGGTCAAACGAAACGTCATTGCCACGGTAAACATCGACTCCATAACAAAAATATTTGAAAAATACAATCGCACGGGACCGATCAATGTGGCGACACTTGGGGAAGCCCTATGTCCAGCAGTGGACGTCTTCTGGCTGAAATGATGATGATGATGATGATCGACTTGTGAGGCTGTTATTCGTTAGCCACGAGCTCCCCGGTGGATATAACAGCTGCTGTAGAGCCTTATAATTCGGATGGCAACGCTCCGGACTGCGATTAGTCTTGTGTGGCACCATGTCAATAGATACAAGTGCCATCACCAGGCGCTACCATCATGTAGCCCAGCAGCTCTAAGACCAAACTGTCATCATCATTAGTCCGCAACATTGCAGTACGGCAGGCGGTCGGGCAAGACCGTACACCTTACACTCTTTTCTTAGACCTTTCCTTTGTGCCTTTTGACCTGTTTTCGTTCTGTCTTCTGTCGAGGAGAGGAAAGTGAAAATTAGTTTATTTGTACTCATCCGCTATGCAATTCTTTTCTGATTAATTTCCGGGATCCAAAAAAGATTTAAAAATAAACTGGGTCTTCGTCGAGCTGCATTGCTTCGGCGCTTTTCTGGAGGTTGACTCTGTTAATTCTGGCTTTCAGTTGTTTGGGAATAGTGTGGGTAGCCTAAAAAAAAGACCCATAGCCATTTTACAAGGATCCGCCTGCCTCACGTGAGAGCAGGCCATTTCTACAGTGCGTTTACCGATACAGGCAACAACAATAACACAAAGTTGAAATAAAAAGCAGTACAGTTACGCAGATTCGTATCAAACCAATGAACACGCCAACCGCTTGAATGAGACCTGCCTACAATACTTACCTGCGACGAATATACTTAATTGAATTACATCACACACGCATGTGCTATAAACATGAGCTTTTTATTGTTTTGATTATATTTGCATGTGTATTCTTAGTTTGTATTTAAAAGCTCTCTTTTATAAAAAAAGCATTGCACTTTGTCTTTATTGTGTAAGAGCTTGTTTATCAAATGCTTTAAAAAACTTTACAATAAACTTACTCTCTTTAGTTGAATAAGTTTCCACGGAAAAAGGTTTTAAAAGCTCTTTCAATTAAACAGCTAATGAAAAGCTTAATGAAAACAGCTTTTATTTTTATATTTAGGTGCTATCATAACCTAAACATGAAACTGATCTCTTCGTTACAGAAGCCGAATGCCATATGGATAAGATTCGGAAATAAGGATACCTTCGCTAACCAAGTCTCTTAAAACGAAAGAGGCATTGACAACTGTCTTAAAGTTTAAATAAAATAGTGTATTTTGTATTACTAAAGAAGTTGCTAAAGAAGAAAGAATAATGTGACCCAAGAACGGTCCCACGACCCACGGTTCTTTCTTCCTTTACAAATCAAAATTGACTTTCACCTCACAATCCGTGCCCTCAAATCGAGCTTACAAAAAAAACTTAAATCCAGGCCATTTCTTCACCAAAACTTCCTAACCTTGTTATATCATTTATCATTCGTTTTACATACAGCCAGTTTCAGCGCCGTCCTCGTTCAGTATCGACCAGCCACGCCCACTAGCCCTCCCCCCCTCTTGGCACCGCAGACCCCTGGGCTCACCCCCTCCCGCCTTCGCCAGGGGGACCCACCCCCGCGCCAGTTCCAATCGGATGATGTAGAGTAGTTGTGGTCGAGATTGATAATGTCGCGGACAATCAATCAAGCTTATCATTCGGCAATTATTGGTTATGGGACAGAGGAATAGATTGGTATCTGTTTCCGGTGTTTTGGTTCCTTTTTGAAGTATTGGCCGTCCACTGTTTTGTTATGGTTGTCATAAGAGGAAAATTGACCATTAATTACGAGGTATTACCAAAACCATTCGTGTTTACTGGTATAATTCTATTTACATTATACTTAACTGGGTCCCGAGTTTATAACTATTCAAATTCAAGCAGTCTTTATTTCTGATACATGCAGTTTCATTTACAAGTTTATTAAACCTACTCGTTAACAAACAACAACTTTAAACAATAGTACCTAATGTACACAGATAGCACAGAAAATTTAGTTACTACATAAAATCTAGCAAGTGTTGTGTACGTCGTACGATAGATGGCGCGACTTGTCACCTGTCTCGGTAACAAATGGACGCCGCTCTTACTCAGAATTGATACTAATAGCTTCCAATGCCCAGAGAAAAATATCCCCTTTCTTACCTGTGTTTTTCAGGACAGAAAAGGTACTCGTAGGTGTGCCGGGACACGGCTGGTGGTTAAACCGATCAATAATACACACTGACAATGAAATAAAATGAAATATTGATTTAATATCATATACAATAAGGTGATGACTACTGATACTGCTGAGCTTGAGATCCTGGATTCAATTCCCGGGACGAACAAAGTGTTATTAGGTTTTTCCATAAGGAATTTCTCAGTCGCAGCCACAGAATCTGGATTTGCGCCCGCTTGATGGCAATAGGCTGGCCCCCTATTACATGGGACTTAAACATAACTGGTGAAATGTGGGTGTACTATTAGGTACACCTCTGCCTACCCCCTCGGGGATTACAAGCGTGATGTTATGTTATGTGTATGGTGATGAAATAAATTACATAGAATAAAGTGTCTGACTCGATTCGAACCTATGACCAACAGCTTGTCAGTGAATAGTTGTAAGTTGTAACCCAGTGCGAATAGTCCTCACATGCATAAGCTACAGTGCTTAGTAAAATGTTGTTAAACGGGCAAAAAAAAATTAGTTTAAATTTTTGTCTGTTTGGTCCGGCTAATCTCCGAAGCGGCTTGACCAAATTTGATGGGACTTTTACTGGCAGTTAGCTGATGTAAAAAGAAGAAATTTTTATTTTTAGAAAAAGAATAATATTATCTTGCAAAAAAAAACCGTTGTTACTAAATCCGATTCAAATAGGAAAGTAATATTTTTATAATAATTTCACGTGGCCGAAGGTCGCGGGGCACAGCCGGTACTTAGATCATAAATCTTGTCACTGCATAGCATAATCAGTCTTTAACGTTCCCACTGCTGGGATACAGGCCTCCTCTATAAATGAGAGGGAGTAGGCAGTGACCCCCCGCGCGAGCCAAAAGCGGGCTAGTCATGTAGCTTCTAAATTCAGCAGATAATAATCGTAATCCTTGCGTAATTGAACTTTCTCTTGCAAGTAATAAGAACGTTTTTGAGGTAATTCAACATGTTATGAAATAATTAAATTGCTCATTTGATTCTACGTTGTTTAAATTAAGTCTCTAAATCTAATTTACTGTGTTCATCATTTAAATTGTTACAAAATTGTTTATAATTAGTTTTTTCGAGTTTCAAGATATTTTACATTTTAATAAATTAGTCTTAAGAGATTAATGGTATAATTACATCTTTTCGGCGTTCAAATATACACTGTAACCTACATTGGCTTTACTGATTCATCATCATAATTAGTAATTTATTATTTGCAATAAATATAATTTTGAAAATAGTAGTCTGCAAACCTATAATCTATACTATCTATACTATATTATAATATTATAAAGCTGAAGAGTTTGTTTGTTTGCTTGAACGCGCTAATCTCAGGAACTACTGATCCCATTTGAAAAAATCAGTGTTAGATAGCCCATTTATCGAGGAAGGCTATAGGCTATATATCATAACGCTACCTCCAATAGGAGCGGAGCAGCAATGAAAAATGTTGCGAAAACGGGGAAAATGTGACGCAGACGAAGTTGCGCTGGATAGCTAGTAACATAATATTAGGAGAAGATGGTGGAACGCTTTTAATGGCTTCATCGCGAATTGGCGAGAAGATGAAAACCATTGTGAGTAGTGGAAGAATGCGGGGAGGTCTTAGTCCAGGAGTGGGACAATACAGGCTAACAAAAAAAAAACATATTCCATTCCATACATCGTTGGTTGCATAGATACCCAGGACTTGCAAGCAGGTTTTTTTTTCCATCAATATTTTTTCAGCAACGGCCCAGAGTCCAGATTTGTGCCATGTTGATGGCAATAGGCTTGCCCCTTACATGGCACAGACATTTAATTGTCGAGATGTAGGTGTTGATACATACGTGGGTACCTAATCTCTACATTACTTTACATGGACTACAGTCGTGATGCTATGTACCTACCTACCTACAGAGGAACAGGAAGGTCACTTTTCCTCGCAAAAAAACTTGTAAGCCATCTTTAAAATCAGTAAAGACTACAAGAAATACCGCCATCGTGAATCAATATTGTAATGAATACATTCTTCCTTATGGGTCGCGCCCTCCAGCTGCGATGCTCAAACCATTGAGCGCATACCTGTCGATCTGTACTTGATCGATAATTTGCCATAAAATTAAATACTTATCATAAAAGCTGATTTATTGCGCATTGGTTGATAGCCCTGAGTTCACTTGTTGTTAACAGATTTTTTGTGGGAACATTTCTCGGGACTTTGCATATTTATTTTGTTCCGCAACTTAGCAATGTTGCATCGTTTTTATAAATTTAAGTAACTTAATTAGTTTATTTTATGTGGTTGAATAATAGTAACAAGCATCTAAAGTTTCTATATTTAATCATTTGTATGAAATTCAGAAAAATTCATAGTGATTTTGAGACTCTTGTTCTGTCAGCCAAACATTATAAAATAAAGTTTGGTGTCCATAAGGACCTTGTTAGACGAGCTTTTGAAAAACAGAGATTATAATCTCTATTTTCAAAGCACAACAGTACAACAATTTATTTTATGTAAACACATTGAATATTAATAATTTCTCGAAACTAATTGTTTCAGGGCCGCATTGTAACGTTTGCTTACACGAGATTGCGATTAGTCGTGAACCTTAAACGGGAATATCTACAGCCTGTCTGATAACCTTAAAGTGTTAATTATTTGTACACTGTAGTGTAAGGCCAAGTTCTGTGTCAATCATTCCCATGTGAAGTTTTCAGTTCAATGAACAGTAGGTAGAGTAGACCACGCACAAGTGGCAACAAAACCACTTTAAGCTGGCCTCAATACTCTAGCCTTTGCCATCCCAACTCCAGGACAAAGTGATCATCGACTGTACCTATCGATTTCATTTTCTTTTTTTAAGCATCTTATATTATTTTCAGCATATTTTACATAATCTAACTACTGTATTAAATATGAATATGCATGCTCTATACAATGATAAGAGAAAAATTTACGTACCTACGTAGGCACAATTACAAAACCATTTCTGCATTAATTTAAATATTTAAAAAAATATTCGTTGTTATTTATCATTTTTATACGTTAGAAGCAATTATGTTAATTAACACATGGTTTAATTTCCCAATTTGCATTCTAAAACATGTGTTTCTGCATCTTGCTATGTATGTTGGATTAAGTCACCAAGTACCCAACAAGAAAATTCAAATTCTATTTTCAACAACAATAAATACATGGAATAGGAGGCTCCTAGTGACAGCTCCTAGGCCACAAGATACATACAAGCGACGCTTACTTTGTAAGTCACCGATTATGTCACAATTATATTGCTAAATTTTGACATATAAAGAACAATAAATTGTTAAACATTATTCCTAAATACGTTTAAAACTAGAACTATACCCAACAAACTAAACACAAGATTGCAATTAAAAGAAACTGTCGTCGAACTTGGCTCACCACCACCAAGCACAATCATAATAACAGCATGCTTCAATAAAAATGCTTCGAAAAACGTTTAACATTAACTCAGTACATGCACCAACCTACCTGTTACTGATTACAGGTAATAAACGCCTTTTCTTTGCGATAAACATAAGAACTTACGAGCATGGCGACCTCAATGGTAATATTAAAACGTATATCTTTTCATAAAGAGGTCGGTATGAGTGGTGCTGCCATGTATGTGCCATTCAGAATAATTTTCATATGTATGTAAATGAACTGTCCAATTTTGTTCGTCATTGCTACTGAATGAGAGGGATTAATACACTTGATCCGGACAATAAATAATTTGTCGAATTGTTGAGAGCTATAGTGTCCCGACATATTATTACTGGCAATATTTTTCAATGTCTTGTAATGGGGAAATCTATACCCATTAATCGGAATGAGGCCTTTTTAGATATTTATAAAACTATCTTAAACCAAGTGTGTCGTATAAAAGAAAAAAAAATGTGATCAACCCTATCTTTCTTTACTTGTATTCTTTATCTTTAGGAATCATTTTCCCTTTCACGCTTCCGGAATACTTACTTACTTACTTTAATCCGTAATAACTGAAATAACCCCCAAGTTTAAACAGTTTAAAGCACAATAAAATTGCTAGTTAATGCGCAAGCATTGCTCCCACTTTCATTAAACAATGGTTCCCTGGCAGCTCGCCCACAAACCCCGGTTCCGAAGGTCAGGCTTCATTAAAATTACAGTTTTATCAGGAAACTCTTTCATGGAGCCAGGGCCGGATTAATCCTTTGGCAGAGCAGGCAATTGCGTTGGGGCCCCGCATAGGGTAGGGGCCCATTGTGCGCACAAAGAAAAAAAAACATATATGTTTAAAATTTAATTGTAAATTATGTGTAAATACCAACGTAGTAAACTGCGGCGTATAGTAGAATCACTCAAAAACTAAAATATTGAAAAGCAAAACATGAGCCCCTGAGTACTCACACTACTGCTACAAACTTACACATTTTCTTTAAACCAAACACGCAAGGTTTGTACCTTGAACTCTGTGAAACTTTTACTGTCTCTGAATTGCCAATCCTATTGGATTTAGATGATCGACCAGTATAGATAAAGGTCAAAATAAATGAGGTGTCCCATGCTCTGAGACCTTAATACGCAATTATGACATACATACACACATAAACAAGGTTTGCAAAAACGGAGCATATCGATCTCAAATTACATAATTATCTGAATGACTTTGTTTAAAAGTCGTCCAAGCTAAGCGATCGAAACTATTCTAACCTGTCCAAATCAAGATGTGAAAAAAAATTGGAGCTCGCTACGCTCGCTTTTGCAGCCTACTTCCTCGTGTATGTTCAATTTGTCTGTAAATCGACCAAGTAACACTTGCATGAAGGATTGAAACAATTTTAAAATATCCAAGGTAAGGTGTTAATCGCGGGATGACGGCTGAAAAGAGGGCCCAAAAATTGCATTGCTTAGAGGCCCTGACATAGTTAATCCGACCCTGAATGGAGCCTGCGAGTGTTAAACAAGACCATTTCGATGCTCTTCTCGGCTCGCAGCCAAACTCTGAATAGGTTATGAAGAGCTCACTATTATCGAGCTTCCATTATGCATAGTTATGTTAATTAAATACTTGTAGGTGTTTATTTTTGTCTTTATTACGAAGGTTCTGGTCTGCTATTTAAGTCGTAAAGGGCGAGAAAGGAGTTATGCTAAAAAGATGAACGGCAGCTTTCTTCTGTCTGCTATTAAATGCAGTTATTGCGGGTATGTTTGTTAGGCACCATTCATTAGACATTCATCATACATATGGCGTATTCTTGAATCACACCTATCAGCATGGATTCGCATGTTACCATGCTTCTATTCTTTGGAGTGCTATCGCACGCAGCAGCATCGATGATGCACTCCGCAGCGCGCTGTGTTTCTCGTTCTAAGAAATGACAGTTTAGGATTGGAACATGAAAAAAAGCGGTTTCATTGCCATGGATGTGATTCAACCCTAAAATACCTACTAAAACACCTCTTTGTACCCAATAGGTTAACTTATGTGTTCGAAATCTTGCAGGAATATTCTTGCAAGCGTTTTCTTACAGGGTTTTGTGTCTATCTAGAATCTAGTAACCCTGCGTGGCTTACATATAAATACTAATATTTTCACAAAACAGGTTTATTTTTCTACAAGAACAAGAACTTGACCTCAGAACTGACGCATCATTAAATGCTGCCTACTAACTGCATCATAACTAAACCAACACACACACCAAACCGGTTCTTTATTGTTTAATCAAAGTTCAATCACCTCGAAATATGAGTCAAAGCAGTAGTGTTTTATTGTGAATAAACATTTAGGAAACAACGAAACAGAGAAGCTATCTCTACATACTTACATGATCGTTGTTTCCTTTTAAGGTTTTGAATGTATTGTTAATGTATAATCAGTTACCCATTGGCAGTTAAAGATAGGTATACTATTAGATAACCAAGTGGAGAAAAAGATAGGTTACCAGGTAAACTATACACGCGCACTTAGCTTCGTTTTGTATGCGAGAAAATTTACCTACATATTATACGAGAATATCAAATGTGACATGGCTACGGCTCTCAAACAAATGAACAGCGCATCTAACATGGCACTCTGTGCACATCCTACGCACCAGTTTATACCTTAAAAACAACTCAAAGTTTAGATATTATTAGGTAGCGTACCGCCTAAACCATATACAGTTCAACAAAACTAGCACAAAACAATATTAGGTATTATTTATGTAGTAAACTGTTTTCTCAATTCCTACTGCGCCGAAAAAATATTAGCTCCACAGTGTAAGCTTCACACATGGCTAGTAACTCCCGAACGAGTACATAATGCCAAACACACAACTTACCTAACTTGCGCGGTCGGGTCACATTGCGTCATCGACCAATATTTGTATACAAGAAAGTGTTTGTGATTATGATTATAATGTAGCATTTCAAATTACTTTTCGGTACACAATATTTCTGACAAAGTTGGCTGCGCAAATTGTCTTCTCATACAAAGATTAAATTTGATTAATTGAGATTAGCTCTTTGGCTATTTGAGATCATCAAATCTACTGGACTAAACAAGTCGCAACAGCTTGTAAAGCGTTTCATATTTCTGCAGCGACTGTCATTCGCGTAACTTTTCGGTAGCTTATGTCAACTTCATCGATTTTTGGCTTTTCTCTCTCCGTTTTCGTTAATAGAATGTCACTTTGTCGATGTCGTTTTCTTCCTTTACAATATTTTAACTCAAAAGGTGTCATGCCGCCGGGTTTGCCACCGGTTTTTAGACTGCCTTGCCGCTGAATTTGCCTGCAGATGCAGTTGCAATTTTCGCAGTAGTGTTGTGACTTTCGTCGAAGTAGTCGTGTACGTAGGATTGAAAGATGTTGGACTATAATATAGTTACTGCAGTTGAAAAAACAACAAGGAGGCTTTAACAATATATGAATACGACAACACTACCACTCCGTATCGAAGCCGCAAGCAAACTGCCGCCGGCAACCAAAAGCCGCGCGGGACGCAGGTAAAAGATGCATGTGCCGGCGGCATGGTCGGCGGCCGTGCCCCGGTGGCATGACCGGCGGCCGGCGGCCGTGCCGCCGGGCATGTGTGGATGCGCCATTAAAGCAGTATTGTTTTATTCTTATTCTAGAGTGGGAAAGAGACGGAGCTATACAGGTCGTCTAACACCATCTCTTTTCCACTCTGGAATAAGAATAAAACAATACTGCTTTATGACGTCATAGTAACCCCACAGGTCGTAAAAATTAAGAAGTTAACTAAGTACCTTGTCCAAAAGACGAGGAAGTGGTGTAGGATGAACGTTTTGCGAACTGAGAGTCTTATGCAACTATTTAGCATTTCAAAAACCAATTTTGAATAAATGCTTTTTGGCTTACAGCTACGGAAAGAGATTCACTGGGTTATTTTAAAAAGGTCACTGGTTGGTTGATTATTATCAAGAGGTTCTCACGTAAAGCCAATCAACATTAATTGTATAGTCATCAGAATCTATGGCATTTCATAACACACCACAAAGACAGGCTCTCAATCTATTACAATTCCAATTCTTTACCTGTATTTTATTACCTTTATAAGCAGAAGCAAGGTACAGTCAGCATTCAAAGTCGGTGATTATTGTAAAACAAATAATTATTTATTGCTTTTACGGAGATATTTTGTGCTTTTTATGATGTCTAAAGATCATTTTATTTCTAAGCTGCAGCTTACCTTCTTATTCATTTTCGTCATGGCTGAAAGTCATGCCTGTCCTGAAAACTTTGACAAAACCGCAGACAGGCCACATTTATGTCACTAAATGCTTTAAGCTGTAATACAAGGAAATTTTAATAGCATCTACCTACACACCTATACCTGCACTTAAGTACCCACTCCATATTTCATTGTGAAAATTTGTAACATGTAAAATCCAAGATTTCATTCATACTATTCTTCATGTTTATAACTTACGAACGATGTTGACTGTACTCTAAAGTATTCCTTACATAAGTCTTGTAATTCTTCTCATCTGTCTAGATGGAATGTTCGAAGTTTCTGCTATAAAATCTGGCGCTATTAACATACTATATTCATTAGTTTCCGTAATTAGCAGAGAGAGAAATAGAGTGCGTCTGATCGTTATCGACGCTATTACTGGTTACAAATAGGCATTGTTTCGAGAGGGCGCTATGTGTTGGAGTTGAGAAATTATTTACTTCAGTGTGAACAATACTGTAATCCCACTTGGGGATACAATATTTGCAGCAGTTTCCAAAATGACATCTGTCAAATCGAATCAAAAACATTTTGAAAGTGTTTTTTTTCACCATTTTGATATTGTCTGCCTTTGCCACTTCAACTCTGCCAACACTTGGTCAGCACTATTACTTTTACGATGACGTAAAGCGATACTTTAGTATATATATTATATATAGGTAACTACATAATGTAGTAAGCTTTAGCTAGTTTGTCCTAGTGTACAAATTTTGCTAACTCGTGCGAAGTTCAAGTTGTGTTGGAACGGCGCCAACTTACTGCAGATTCTGACGCAGATTGAAACACATATCGAACCGGTTTCATCAATAATAATGTTTGGATCGGTCAGCAACTTCATTTTTATGGATCTCGCATATTTTGGGATCACTTTTAGAAACTGAAGAAAATTCTAGTGTAATACGTCCTTGTAATTTTGTAATTCTGTTTGTTAGTTGTTCTTATTTTTGGATCCTATTAAAGCAATCTAACTATTGATACGTTTTATTTGCAGATACACCAACACCAAGGACACAACGGAGAGGGTTTAGAAAAAAACATGAAACTATAGTCATTCAGAAAGAACCTACGCCATTTATTTCGGTCTTAAACCATCCGTGTCTCTCCATCTCGTCAATGCTACCTCAACCGGGTCATCAGTCTACTAGCAGTTCATTACTTATGCAACTCCACAATTATCAAAACAAAACAATAAATTCCAAAATTATGAAAATTATATGACACTGAAGTATTTTGTTCATCGGCCATTCAGACAAGAGCCTCCAATTAATAATGTCGTTATCTTCGTATCAACAGGCGCCACGTCCCTCCGCCGCGCGATGAATGGCGATTACCTCCGAATCTGCGCTGGCGCACGCCAAACAGTGACGTCACTAGGCAATGGGGACTATTGAGGACACGGTGCTAGAACAACACTGATTATGACATATTTCTACTTTGTGTTAATGGAATTTCTAATTGGATAATTAATTAAAGTTATTTGTGGTAAGTATTTAATTACCATTGCAATCAGCTGTTGAGTGAGATGCTGAGGTGAGAGGCCTGTGGGTCAATTTGAACAGTGATAAGGTATTTAATAAGAGCTACGAATATTATTTATGTTATTTATAGAGGCCAATCTTGAAATCTCTAAACCGATCCACAGCAAGTAGGTCACAGCAATTTGGGCAAATGGGGTATCAACGATCCTTTTACCACAATGCCAGTCTGGAGCTCTCGCACAGAGTATGCTTCATCTTCTTTCCTAGCCTTCCTGCGCAACCCAAGACTTCTAGGACATGACCAAGACAACTTGACAGAGCTGTGTCCAGTAACAGGTCGAACAAATTCGAGTGTAATTAGAAATACATCTCATAAGGACCCTATAGGAACTTATAGGACCGTTAAAACTTCGTTCCACCTTATCATAAGGTAGAACCAAGTTTTAGCGGTCGGATTTTCATGGGACTTTTTTTATTGAGTATCTAGATTTGTAGAGAACAAAGTAAAAAAAAAATGCAATAGGGGTGCGGACTGGGTAAAGAAAACGACATTCTATTTTGTCCGTCAGACAGGTAATACAAAAATATTAGACACGTATTTTTTGTTTTATCAAAATATCAAAAAATTACTTAGTTAAAACTCATTAAAATTGGAGAGTGGGGCTTACTACGTCACAAGTAGGTATAAAACTTACCTACATGTGACGTCATGCGCCATTTCAACTCAATATATCTCCGTAATTTTATGACCACGTGAAAAACGAAAAAATACGTGTCCAATACTTTTTAATAAACTACCCGACGGACAAAGAAAAAAAATATGGATTATCCCCTATTAGACAATATTGTCTAATTGCATTTATTTCGACTAACCAACTGAAGATGTAGGTAGGTTCATTATAAAATCTTCGTCTGTCGTCGAGACAGGAGACATCTCACGAATGTGTAATTCCTTGTTCTTATTTCTCCCGTGTATTTCTCATACCACTTAATCCAAAACGCGTATAAGGGCCTGAACATTGGCGCAACTGTGATTTGTAGGCGAGCCATAGACGAGTGCACTGTGTGGACTGAATGTTACAACATCGAATAGACTTAATAGCCATGTGCGATCGTTACGTAACTTTGTTAAAAAAATAATTTTTGGTTGGTCTAGCAGTCACAAGCGCTACTGTGGAAGTCGTGGGTTCGAGTCCCTGATCAGACAAAATGTTACTGAGTTTTTCCCATCAGAAGATACTTATATCTACAGATAGCTAAACAGAGACTGGAATTTTGCCGATTCATGGCAAAAAATCAGCTTAAACAGGGTGTAACGGAAAGGGTATATACATACTTAAGGGTGTGCTACAGACCATCAAACTGAACATGTTTCTCATAACAAAACATGTTTTTCAGTGAAAAGATTATCTGCTGCCCCATACAAAATTGCAATACCTATTCGACCCAACTGTATGGGGCAGCTGATATTTTTTCGCTATTACTTTGTTTGTCCGATGGAGAAACATGTTCAGTTTGATGGTCTGTAGCACACACTTCAGTATGTATATACCCTTTCCGTTACACCCGGTAGATACACGCAGAGATATAAATACTTATATATAGTATTTATATCTCTGCGTTTCTCTTTGGGATATTGTATCATGTCCATGATATGACCATCAAAGAACCCACAACACAGGGTAAATCCAAGTTTGCTTACATCCAAGGAGTTTAGCCTTTTTTGAAAAAAATTCAAACCTACGTCAACGTGCCCAATGGAATTTTTAATAACTAGAACCAACCACCTAAAGTTAATAACCTATCGGCATCTCATTATAATTAAGTTCTTGAAACCTAATTAAACTTACTTTTACCGAGTCTCCTGGTTAACGGGCCCAGCAGAGCCTGTAATGCTGCTCACCTCGCTCATATAATAAAGTAAAGTACTGCTGATACCCCGGATGAGAACCAATCACGTCGCGAACATAAACATTATAAAAACTATATATTTTTTTAATAATCACTTCTTTTACCCTCAGAAATACTAAGGTATTTTTAGTGATATCAAGTAGGTATAGAACGTAGGTTTTTTCGATAACATTAATAATTGCATAGTCATGTTGTTATCAATTATTTTTCCATATAAGGTTATTTTTATGTATCGATTTTGCACAGTAGCATCTTTGACCAATATAAATAAAGGAATGTGTAAATATGAACAATAGTTTTCAAAAAACCAGCCAAGTGGGAGTGGGACTCGCGCACGAAGGGTTCCGTACCAATATTTATAAAAACCGCCATATATGATCTGCAAATGAGACTCGTTTTTAGGCTTAGCGCCATCAATCGACATTTCTATGGAGTTGTTCGATATTTTCGAGTCAAATACAATTGGTCGACTATTACTAGGAAACTTGTAAAGCCCACTTAAGTGTGATAGTTTTCCTTTAAACTTCGTTATATATAGGTACTAGTGCCGTGACATTTGAATTTCTAACTACAACCGTTTAGTTGGTACAGGGGGAGGACACTTGACTCTAACGAAAATTGGTACTTTAAATTTTGATAAGTCACGAACGGTTTACTTAACCAAAAACCGATCTTCCCAAACCCCTAATCTTAGACCTATTCAACGATATCCCACACAATGGGAAGGACGAAAAAAAAAATATCATCCCTACTTTACATGTAGGGGAGGTAGTCTAAATAATTGTTTTTTTTCAAAATTTCATTTTACCACTTTTCCGGCGTCATTAACGTGTATACTCGTGCCAAATTACAAATTTCTAGTACCAACAGTTTTTGAGCTAAACCGCGGACAGACAGACGGACATACCGAAACTAAAAGGGTTCCTTGTTGACTACAGAACCTTAAAAAGGATGAACTTGGATGAAACTTGTGTGGCCACAAAATAAGCGAACATAAATCAATCATCTTTTCTAGTTAGAATGCCTCAGAGCATCTCTTCTCTCTCTTCGTCTTTGGCCACCTAATGCTGAGTGTAGGTCTCTTCCAAATCGGCCTCAAAGCATGCTGCACAGAAAAAAACTTATCACTGCAAACCTAAACTTTCCGAAATATACAGTCATTCTTTTTGTAGTTTATCGTGTCTAAGCTGAGCATTAGGTCCTGGGTCCCATCCCCAGGTATGGCCAAAGGCCTAGTTTGATTTAAATATTACTGTATGTGTAGTTTGTCTATGGCTCTATAGCCCCACATCACTACACCACCCACAGATTCCTCACTTGCCCATCTTCCTCCACGATGTCAACAATTACTCCAAACAAAGCGTTGACGTAACGACCCCATGACGTCACAACATGGCGGCCGTAACTTATAAATAGACACCGCAGTGACAGCTGACCCTTTATCATTTCATAATATATGATGTGTCACACGTAACATAGGTGAGAGAAAAGAAGGTATGGGGAATTTGTGTTTTGTGTGAATTGAGTTGACCCTTATGACCTTGCATGTATCATATATTAAAAATAACGAATACTCCCATGTGTGTCTAATCCCCGTAGCGTTAGGCAGAGTTGTACCAAAAAATATCGCAAATAAAGTTTAAGTTCCGTTCCAATCGCGCACGAATCCTGATGCCGCGATACTGAAAAATTCCTGATGGAAACGCCCAAAAACATTTTACCCAACCTGAGAATAGTACCTCCTCCTCAACAATAGCGGTTGTGACAACTAAACCAACGAGGCAGGGTATTTGTATCATAACTAAGAAGGAGCTGTGGCTGCTGAAGTAGCACTAGAAGCAAACAAATCCTTGAAGAAAGGTGCTATCGTCATACACTACAATAGACAAATGATTTGGTGAAGACTGCAACTGCTAAAAAGACAAGAACAACAAGAATTACAAGCACTCGACGGAGTCAGAACTTCAACGCACAATAAGACTTGTTAGCAAACAACATCGCCTTGCCTTATGCTATGAGCTAAGATGCACCTTAAGCTCAGTAAACGTATAGGTATCTAATTAAAAAGCTCAGGCCGAAGTCATAATTATCTAATTAATTCTCACTTTCCTACGATTAAAATTAGTAATCCCTCATAAAATTTTATTGCCCCACAAAACTACTTTAAATATTATGATGTCTTTGAATATTAATTAGCCAATGCTAAGTTAATAACTTTAGCTAATCCTGACTCCGGGCTACTAAACTACTTTCCCGTGTTTTGTTGATATAATATTTATTCTATGATCCACAAGATTTGTCAAGGTTCTGAGCTATTAGGTAACAGAACAAAAACCTAAATATCTCCCAGATCCCAGTAATTATTACGCAAACTAAAATCAATTATTGTACTATTATTGAAATGAAGTAGCACAGAATCGTGACCGTTGGAAGGAATGGAGGGAGGGGTTTTCCCAACAGTGGGACAATATGGGCTAGCTATAATATAACAATTGTACTGTATAGTACGCGGCTCTGGAAACCGGACACTGAAGGATATTTACTTGAAAATCTGCGAGTTTCGAAAACCGCATCTACTCTGCAATTTTTCCGTTCAAGTCTGAATAATCCTTTACTGTCTTACTAGATAATGTGAAGCTCAATGCAGCCTCCAGCTCCTGCTTCCTTGTTCTCCAAAACCAATTACTGCAGATTGGGTCCACTACCACCACCTAAAGGACACTTTCTCAGTCCTCCAACATGCCATAACTATTACCATAGACATTCGCATGTGTTATGTGGCATGTAATCATCCGTGACGTCATCGTTGCGCCATGACAGTCCGAGTGCCCCTGCCACTAGTGTGCGTTTGCATCTATTTACCCTAGTATTGACTGAACGCGTATTGGGGCTAACGCTGTTTTTATATGCTAAACTTTGTTTTTGGTATGCGTAAATTGTTTTATTGATTATTTTAGATAGTTTTGCTGTAGAGAAGATATACATTTATGCAAATATGTTTAGTACAAAACAGTTTTTCTGAAGTGGTTTATTTTTATTTTGTTAAATCGCACAATCAGTTAAAACCTTTGACTTAGCGGCCAAAATTGTAATTCAATCAAAGCAATTATATTTTTATTGGATAATTAACCATATCACAATTCTGCCAAAAAAGCAACTCAAAAATAACATCAACAACAGCCATTTTAGAATACTTTCCTTTTGTCTAGGTATTAAATAATCATAAAACATAACATAGGCCTCAGGCAGAACTGCCAAATATAGCAAAGCAACACTAACTCGCAGGCGTTCCTCAACCATCAATCTATCATGTGGCACCGCGATCGACACCCAGAGGTCACTGAGGTCAAACCAAATAATGCCAAACAATTACCGGTTGCCTTCGCATTGATTTCTCTATTTAGCAAGATGGCTTGTTATGTTTACAACCTCTTTTCTGAAATTCTTTAGTTGAGCTTAATGAGGTATTTCATAATGAGCCTTTAGCTACTAAAAATCGACATGCAGGAGGTTGCAGACCAATCATGAAAAAAATGCTTCGTAAATTATGATCAATAAGAAGTAGGTTCACACACTTCATAAGTCAGTCTTGCTTCTTCTCTTCCTTGCACAAAATACATTATAGTACAAGTTGCTTTGGTAAGAAAAATAGAATAAAGATCCAAAGATGGTCAGGAACCATAGTTATATCAGGATTAATCATTCTAGTTCTTAACTGGGGTTTTAAAAAGTTCGTATCCACAACCGTATTGTAATGGATAGGTCGTGATGAGACCATGACCGTGTCACCAATAACGTACGAAACTGACCCAGACCATGATGACACGAGAGCAATGCTGAATGTGTCGGAATCTCAAGAAGGTTTTTGGGCATTTAGATACACCCACCTAGAATACGATGTTTAGATTTAGATATGCGTGATTCGACGTCATCGAGTGACTCGGCAGAAAGGTAAGCCGTGATTGCTTAGGTCGGTCCGTTGATGGGTGACCATCTATTACATAGATGAAGAAAACAGTCAGGAAACCTGCACGGTGCGGATAACCAAAAAAAAATACACATGGTATTTATAGAAAAGGGTTTATGAGTAGTGCTAATGCGTGGGTTTACTTGGAAAACCTTGCAAATAACAAGGTAACATTACATGATCTATTATTTACTTCTCAAGTATGTAAACTATTCTCAAGTTCAACCTAGGCCCAACCAAATAACTGCTAACTATTTTGCGGTTAATTTTCAGTACTTAACCAATGACAGAATGACATTGGTAAAGTAGCTAACCGCTACTTTACCAATGTCATTCTATGTCCACAATCAAGGTCGCGTAAAAATGTGACATACAGGACTGCATGATTCAAGATGGCGGCTTTAATTCCGATTATGTGCACATATTTGGTAAATCGAATCGTTCCCGTGTCGTTAATTATAAATAAGTATTAGGTATTGCTGTGTGAACCGTGCCTAATGAGTAGCTGGGCATTTGAGCAAGTGTGGCGTGTGCTTATAAAGAAATTGTAATCATAACTCTTCTGAGGTCGTTCCGAATAACAGTTATTATTGTTAAGCTAAGTGCGTGTGGGAATTATTAGAAGGGTTCCAAGGAAAAATTGGGGCTCTTTTTTCTTTCCCAGGTAGGGTAGACTATTCTGATGTCCTATTCTATTCTGCGCTATGATTTAATAAATCATCACACATCTTTCATGCCATGTGTTGTTTATACCCATCATGTGTTTGACAAACAAATTGTCATAGCTTATCTGATCTCAAAATCTGCTTAGTATTTCTGGCCATCGTAAAACTCACGTCACATCGACAATGTTCTGAGGATTTGTAGCTTTTAGAATCTCGACTTACTAACTAATGTCAGTTATCTTCAATGTTTCAGTCATTGCTACCAAAGTTCCGGTAGAAACACAAACGGGATATGCGTATTAGTCAAAAGACTCATAAAGAAAGTGTACTCGCATATCAAAAAGCTTTGTAACAGTATCGCTATACAGTAACGAATATTCTATCTAGGTTTCTAAACAAGGTGTTGTTTTGAATCCTCGTCAAAATTCACGAGGTTGTCACAAAAGACATAAATAATCAATACAAATTACGGTACCTAGTTATTATTAATAAACGCTGTGGTTTTGGGTTACTTAAGTTTGTCAGTATGTCAGAATAACCCTTAACGTTGTTAAGGGGAATAATTATCGAATAAACGTTAAAGATTGTTTGTATGTGTGAAAGCGCGGTTATAGGGCGAGGATCAGACGGGCCGCGTTTAAAACACGGGTGGTTCAAATTACCGATTTCCGTAAATAAGAAAAAGTCGGTATACGGGCGAAAGTTTTACGTGACAACGACTTTGAGTGGTAAAATAATTTTAATGTGAATATTCATTCGTATAGTAGGAAGAAGGATGAAATAATACTAACAATTTAAAACATTTATTTATACAAAGAATTATATTTAAAACATTAATTTATACAAAGAATCTCGCACTGAATTTCATATTAACAAAATTTTATTTTTACCTTTACACATACATACGTATTTATATACAAATATACATATATAGAGGCACGCGTCCCTTCCACTCGGGCATGGTTAGCCCGCCTAAGAGGGAGAGAGACAGACATAAAAAGTGAAAGGCACGCGTGCCTCTCACTCGCTCTCATTGTGAGCGCATAACGTGAGCGGAGCGTAACGCAGTTTCTTGAAGTGTCACCCGGCAAACCAATTTATAAGACGTTGTCACGTCAAAAAAAATCTAACCATTTTACAATTGATTTGGGTCAACAATCATTAGCATACTTACCTCCTTGAATTTGACGAGGATGCAAAACAACACCTTATATATCGAAAAGGCTCTACATGTGTTAGACGACGCCTGACAAGTCACAGGGTCTTATTGCAAAATTTTCTCGACCTATTTGCCTGATTTAGGTGCCAACGGTTTATTACCACGGCTAGTACTTGGCCCCATTACACGGAACCATAAGCCCTGATTGTACCATAACTGCTCTCCATATAATGACATCACACGTTGCGCTATGGTCATCAAGTCATCACGCCAACGGTCGAATTGACCTTTACTTTACGTATAGCTTGGACCCTATTTGCCGAGTTTCGTAACAATAGCTGCAGTTATTTCTGACATTCAAACTTACAAAGAGGTTTAGATTTTTTGAGTTACAATTCGAGATGTCTGTTTCATAAATTTAGGATGACATACGTTACGTACACTACACATCAACTGGCAATTAATCCAAATCTAAATATTTTTATTTCATATAGGCGTATATGGGCACTTACCTATAAAACGTCGACAAAAAGGTGCACGGTTCGGGTTGGTCGTTTCCTATGGAGAAGAACCGGCAAGAAACTCCATGGTTACTCATTTAAAATCATTTGGTTTTACTATATTTTTATGTTACAGCGTTAGTAGGTACTTAAGTATGGGAGGACATCGTAGGTCCGACAATAAGTCTTTGCTTACTACAAAACGTAGAACAAGATAAAAAGTTAAGATATCCTTATCGATTATCGATTTCCTTAATTTTTAACCCCCGATCAAAAAAGAGGGGTGTTATAAGTTTGACGTGTGTATCTGTGTATCTGTGTATCTGTGTGTCTGTCTGTGGTATCGTAGCTCCTAAACGGATGAACCGATTTTGATGAAATTGGTTTCGTTTGAAAGGTGTTTTAATCGAGAGTGTTCTTAGCTATGTTTCGATAAAATCTGATCAGCCGTTTGAAGGCCATCACCTCTTTTCTAGTTGAAGGGAAATTAACAATTTGCACAGGTCTGATCGATTCGAAATTTGAAATCTTGTCACTTGTCACCATGGGCATTGCCAGGGGGGGGTGGGTGCTAACCCCCCCCTCCCACCAGACAGTTTTTTTTTTTTAATTTTTGCTGTTTTCTTTAATTGGCGAGATGACACGCAGCACCGAGAAAAGTGGAAGCAATGGGGGAGGCCTATTCCCAGCATTGGGACAGTCAAGGCTAAGATAAAACAATATAAGTTTAAAAAGCATGAAATAAAAATTAAATTAAAAATTAAAAAAAAACCCCGACACAAAAAACCTCTAAAAAAACCATAAATAAAATAATCCAAGCGTCGGGGGACCGCTAAGTAGACCGCTTAGTACAAGCACATAACAAAGCGGACCCCCGACGCTAAGACGCTTGGATTATTTTATTTGTGGTTTTTTGTGTCGGGGGTTTTTTAAAATTTTTAATTTAATTTTTTTCTCTGAGGTACTCGTGAGGACCTGTTTTATAGATGGTGCAATGATGAACTTGCTACCTTATTGCCGCCGCTATAAACCCAACAGCTTTTATTTTCTTGTGGTTAGTGACTAACTTGGTGTCACAGTTTATGTGCTGTCCATGGGCCTCTGACCCGGCTTTATATATGCCGCCGAAAAATATCTCTCAGGCATTTTTGGTTTCCTCACAATGTCTTCCTTCACCAAAGCAAGTGATAATTATAAATACGTATATGAATCCCAAAAATCAGAGATGCGTGTCATGGGGTATCACTTGAGACCTATGACCTGGCAGTTTGACAGTCACACCACTAGGCTATCATCACTGCTTACCCAACAAGTAATCGTTTAGTAGTCGGACTAGAGATTTGAGAGGTTAGACAAAGTGTCATTTTATCAGCAATAAGGCATAAGCTGTCGCTAAGCTCGCGACAATCCCGTTGAAAGTCCTTACAGTACGTAAATAATACGAAGTGCTATGAAAGCGATTGTAGGAACTCTGATAACCGCCACTGTAAAAAAATAGTTATCTTTTCTATCGATTTTACAAGTCTTTTAAATGAAGTGTTAAACTCCAAAATCAAGATGGTGAAATGAAACTCTGTCCGAGTTGAATCGTACTTGCGTAGACATAATGATAGCAATCTGATGAAGTCGTGACGCGTAGCTCGTCTTCTAAGACGATTTATGAGCTGTGAACGTTACGTGTTACTCATTAGTGGAGGTTCTTTTTATGATCGTAGACCGTGAATTACCTACTCCTGGAGCCGACTACTTACATGTCTTTCCCAAGGTTGGGGCGAAACCTCTGATTATTAAGACTGTAATACCTAATGAATTAAAACTCTTCTATGATGCGCGTCACAGTTTTTATTAAACGCTATCGTAATTTAATTGCGAGTAGGCGAAGGAACGATGGCCGATGGAGCGAAGAGTATCGGAAAGGAGACTGCAGTGTAACAAAAGGCGTGTGACACCTCCCAGCTAAAAGGACCGAAAAAGATGGCTGAGACTGGATACGGAAGTTGGAGGACGGTTAATAAGTTTAAGGATACAAGAACCTGCCTCTTCTTTCAACCTAACCTAAAATATCCTACTGACACACAGTATAAATGCGGTGCCCCCCACCAAACGATGCCCCACTTGCAAGACTGTGGCTGCTGGTGTGCTGTCCCACCGCCTGCACTTTACAGGACTAAAAAGATGCCACTGACGCTGCTATTAACGTGGCCACATACTGGGGCAACGAAACAGAATGGTAATCATATGCTTATCCAGACGAGTTCTTCTAAAACCGTTTGTTAACCGTATTTGTTTAATTTTGCATTACTCGTTTATAATAATAATATGTTTAAGTTTGTTTCTTATTATTATTGCTGTACATAATTTTGTTTTATTGAAGTAAGTACCTGTTTACTTAAACATTCTTCACAAAGTGTCTATGAAAGGTTCTGTTTTACGCCCGTCACATCACTCTCTCAGGTCCAGTTGAAAACCAGCGTCGAGGAGTCTAGCTGCCCGGCTTTTTGCTGAACTGGACCTATTTGACGCAGCCGTGAGACACACAGCAATTATCTCTTTTGGTGTTTATGTTTAATTTATTTGTTAGTTTGTTTTTTTGTTTTTGTTGTTTGCATTTGTTGCCTGTGCCAACTAAACCTATTTTCTTTATTTCTTTCTAAAAGCTTGCTATTAAGACAGAGGCGCACTTATGATCACAAATCACTTCTGCTCATTATCCAAATTTACCTCACTCACTTGATGGTATATTAAGATCGCTACCATGCAACAAGGGTTGCAACACGCTACGTATCTTCCGACGATGCGCGATGTTGCAGTAATTAGCCATATTACATTATGTAACGATCATTATGCTCGGCAGTTACTTCTCTTTAACTGCTATTAGAAGTTAAGAAGGCCAAGAGGTCAATAGCTAGATATTTATTTAGAATGTAAAAATAGTTTCAACGATAATTTGCTATTTTTTTCCAGATAGTTTCAATTCCGCCTAGGTGTTTGTAAATCACTAGTAGGTAGATAGATTACATATTTGCTTACATGTGGTTTTGTGGCTGAATCAAGTGTTTGTTTAAGTAAGTACTTACATTGTACTCAACAACTTTTTATTAAAACTTTAAGCACATGATTAAAAAAACACTGTACAAAGGCGGACTTAATGCCTTGGGCATCTTCTTCCAGTCTACTTCTTCATTCTCAAAAGAAGAGTTGAGTTCTTAAAGTGAGTTGAGTTCTGGCTGGGTCAACTCTAGAGCCTTGTTTTTGTGTTCCGACGCTTCCACGGGCAAGTGCCACATGAACACAAAGTGCCATATTGCAGTGAAGTATTACTAACATAGTTTTTATGGTTCCGTACCTCGAAAGGAAAAAACGGAACCCTTATTGGATCACTTTGTTGTCCGTCCGTCTGTCTGTCTGTCAAGACCCTTTTTTTCAGGAATGCGTGGAGATATCAAGCTGGAATTTATATCAAATACTCAAATCTACTGTCCCTTGGAGCTGTGAAAAAATCAAACACTTAAACCAACGCAATCAAAAGATACAGCCGTTCATGCCGCAAATTTTCGACACTCGCAAGGGAATCAAAACCTACAGGGTACTTTCCGTAAACTCAGAATCTTGAAATTTTGTACGAAGCAACGTCTTATATCACAGATATAGGAAAAATTGCGAAAACCGTACACTTTTATTTATTTCATATAATAAAAATATTTTAAAAAATTACGGTTTTAAAAGTACGGAACCCTCGGTGCGCGAGTCCGACTCGCACTTGCCCGGTTTTATTAAGTTTCTATTCACTAACACGAGTTGTATTTTAATGATATATAATTTTATATTAGTCTGTAAGTTATTTACCTATGCGCCAAAGTTGCCTGAGAATAAATGAATGTTATGTTTGTGTTATGTTATAAACTTTATAACGAAGGTCGGATAGGAACTAATTATTTTAAAATTCACCACCTACAGCGGGTTGATAGTTCAGAGGTGTACCTAAAAGTCCTTAGGACATACCCACATTTCGCCAACCATGTTTATGTCCATGCAATAGGGCGAAACTATTGCCATTAACGCTTTTCCCGGAATCGAACCCAGGACTTCATGGTCAGCAGATGCGGTTGCGACCACTGAACTAACGAGGCAGTTACGATGATCAATGAGCCAAAAACAGCAATATTGCCTGCTTCTCCAACGGATTACTCGGCTATCACCACACCTATCAATCATCACACCAGATGGCGCTACTGATACAATCTATCACCCAGATACAAATCTTAACGAACCCGTAATTAATGTCTTGACTACCTTCCGAATTCTGAATCAATCCTATTTGCGTAATACGGCAATTTATCACGATCGTTAAAAAAACCAGTATAAAGAAATTTCAACTGATTTTTATTGAATTTTTTTAAATTTGCATTAAAATGGAGCAGGTTTTTTTTGCATTTATAATGATGTTTTTGTGTCTGAGATGTTAATATTATGTCATAGACAGCTGTTCCTTGTATGTTATTGCGTATTTGACACTATTTGCAGAATTGATAAAAAGCTCACCAAAAGTAAAAGTACTTACTTACAAAATAAAGTGATTTGGTAAAACAAATAACGATCAATACCGTAAGAGGTGAGGAGGTCGTTTCACACCTTAGTGTCATATTCTGGCTCTCTGTTCACATGTGGTCAAGAGCTTATGTTCTATGGAGCTACCATCAAAGAGAATGTATTTCTACTACCGAAACTGTAAACACACGTAATACACACAGTCACTGCTGCAAGACGGTTTTTAGCTACTTAGGTAAACAGGCAGATTCGGATAGCCTTGAGATGTTTGAAGCTACGACAATATCTTATTTACAGTATGTTGATCCCTTTACTTTTAAAAGGGGGATGTGAATCAAATCACAATATCAAAAATCTACATTGTACACAATAATTAATGTATTGTCATCGGTCCTCGATAAATCTACAAAGTTTGAACGAAATCGGACCGTTTAAAGTGGGTCAAAATCGCGCCCAAAGGAGTCGGTTACAAACAATCATACATACAGTGAAGCTTATAAAAAAGCGTGTAAAAAGAGAAAGAACCATTCTAAAAGCAAATTAAATTACAACAAAACAAGTTGTTTTGGCATTTTATGGTCGATATTCTGTGTCTTTTAAGTGTTCAGATAAAAACAAAATATAATAGTTCACAATACAAGAACCTGCATGTTATGATTATATTCTGTTTCAACCTTTTACCAATTTATTGTTTTATCAAACTTAAAAACAGATTAGTGTCAAAATGAAAATGCTAAATCTCACGACTTTTTGACTGACTGTACGAGTATACTATATTTGGAGCACTTATACTCTCGCCTTTCATAACGAACCTTACTTTTATTATGTCACGACTGACATTCACACAACTTGTAAGTTAAAAGGCTTTAAGATAAGTTACAGTTAAGCACACTCACCTACTGATCCGATCACTATTTGTGTACATACTCACAAGTAACGACACTCAAACACTTGACTTTTTGAGTGGAAAGTTTCAGGGTCAAGTTCAACACAAACAAACTTGTAGAAAGATACTGTCTGATCGATTTCGAAGCTATTAAATCATTGTCTTGATTCAAAGAAGTCTGATGTAGTTTTTGTTTATTTCACCAATTTAGGGACTGCCTCGATCCGGCCCTGGTTCAATCCATGGTTCGGAGCGAGAGGGAATGGGAAGCCGTCGCCTTCCTTCTGCGAAGCAGTCATGCTAGCGAAGGAGGCGGCGTAACGTGAGAGGGAGAGAGCCTCACGTCCCAGCTGCCGCGGGAGACGCCCCGGGTGTCGGAGGCCACCCTGTAGCCTCCGACCACCGTAGGCGCGGGTCTGTGGACGGTAAGTAATGGGCTAGCTCACGTCCATCCGTCCATCCGTCTCATGACGACAGGCCGTGTCGACGACGCGTTTGTGTCAAATCGGAAGAGGTCCGAGAGGGCGGATGCATGCCAGGGCAGCGAGGCTGCTCGAAAGAGATACCGTGGCCCTGGAACACAAAGGACTAAGAAGGAACATGGATGGGTTTTAGTCAGTACAAGTCTGACACTCCCTTTCGCTTCGCCCAGAGCGGGAGGAGTCATTTGATGATTTCCCAGCCGAGAAAAAAAAAGGGACTGCATCGATGTTTTGACTTTCAGTTCTGACAAGGTGTTATTGGTTTTTCCATCACGCATTTCTAGTTAGGAGCCCGGAGTCTGAATTTGTGCCCAGTTAACAGCAAAAGTCTCGTCCCTTATTAAATAGGGCTTAAACAAATAAAACTCAAAAAGCGAAATATGGAATATAACTGTATGTACTTAAACTTAGTCGTCACGTAAATCGGATTTAGGTATTTCCAACCTTCTGTTTTTTTTGTATTTACTCCTTAAAAACTATGTTTATCTAGATAACAAGATCTTACCTGCTTACATTGTTTTTGAATGCCTAACGATATCTTGTAAGATCCCCAAAAAGGTTCGCTCAAAGAACACAAACTCCTGAAGTAGGTAAATGGAGACAAAAGGCTTGATTCTATTATACTTTTTTCCCGAACTTCTACGAGGTCTTTAACTTACTAAAGAATTCAGAATAGATTACCCGAAGAACTTTTCCTCTCGCCTGAGAGGTCAAAGACCTGAGTTATTTTGGCTAGTATCTAGTCCCATGGTTTGCTTACGAATCTGTAGGTACGTCTGCTTTACAAGACCAGTACTACTGATCGCGTACTACAAGTATGGTTATAGTATAATCGCATGCTTTCTCAAGGAGGTCTTTGAAACAAGATGCACTGGTGATGAGGTGGTCTTTATCGCCCTGTGAACACTTGGTCCGACTGCTCAGTCCGATCAATCGGACCACGTGAACTTTTTTTTCTTTTTGGTCCGATTCATCGGACAAAGCGGAATCACCAATTCTCATAGTCCGATCGATTGGACAACGCATTATTGTTTTTCCTTTTGGTCCGATTTATCGGACAAAGCGGAATTATAATTCCTTCTAGTCCGATCAAATTGAAACCGTTTTGCCAGTAACAAATAATCGACTCTCTCAATGTCCAAACCATCAGTGAGTAAACTTACAACTGGAGACCGTTAGAGCCAGGTGTCAGAATTTGTGCTGGATTTATGACAATATGTTCTCTCCCAAGAATCATTCACTCACTTAACACGTAGTAACCACTCACTGTTTAGTTCTAAAAAACAGTTGTTCTCAGACCGCAGCTCATTACAACCGTTCACAGCATCACACCGTCACCGCCCGAGGTTCCGGTCATTACGAGCACTTGCGTTTGAAAGTATCGCACTGACTTAGAAAGGATATAACATTATCAACTCTTATATAATTTAAGTTATAGACTAAATTAGTAATGTGAAGCAGAGCATTCTCTGAAAGTTGTTCAGTAGGTTTTATTATTTATCGGCTTCATATACATTTTAGTTTATTTTAAGCAGTTTTATGAAACAAACAAAAAAAATGCTTCGTAACTTAATGCCAATCTGTGTTACGAATTTTCGAACTTGATTCTCGATTCTTGATTCTCGATTTTCGATCGAGTTTAACATTTTTTTACCCATCACTAAAGTGCACAACGCCTCTAAAGAAGTTTTCACTTCAAAAAACAACAAAAATAGTAATGAAATTTAAATTTTTAACATAAATTAATGTTTTAAAATATTAACATACGTTACATTAATGTTAGGTTAGGTTAGGTTATGGTTTCAAAATAAAATTGTGTATTCTTTTCTTTTTTGTGTGGATTTGGGCCTGGTGAATGGCACTAGGCTCGCGGTATGGTGCCCTGTACTCTCTGTGTGTACATTACTCTGCCGAACCCCTAGACGATAGGGGATACTCCTATTTTTTTTTCTTTGTCCGTCGGGTAGTTTATTGAAAATTATTGGACACGTATTTTTTCTTTTTTCACGTGGTCATAAAATTACGGAGATATATTGAGTTGAAATGGCGCATGACGTCACATGTAGGTAAGTTTTATACCCACTTGTGACGTAGTAAGCCCCCACTCTCCAACTTTAATGAGTTCTAACTAGGTAATTTTTTGATATTTTGATAAAACAAAAAATACGTGTCTAATATTTTTGTATTACCTGTCTGACGGACAGAATAGAATGTCGTTTTCTTTACCCAGTCCGATCCCCTATTAAAGGCGTGATGTTATTTTATGTATTTCAAAACCATAATAAACCCCAATTAAGCATTACACCATAGTAGCGCACGCATGACACATGGTGCCTCATTAAACAAAACAAACATAAAACAATAAATAAAAACATAATTCGCCATCATAATCTATCAATCAATGCGACGGGTCACAGTGCACAGTGTGCACACTCACGCAACAGCCAGACAAAAATATTCACACTTCATGCGCCGCCGTCTCCATAGTGTGTGGGAAATCAATTACCTTCGGCCACAACTCCCCGTGTAATGCTTACGTCACGCCACACGTGCTTGACGCAATATTCATTACCGCTAGATATTTACACGGTAAACCATGAGAAATTGTGTTTGTGTGTTTGTTGGGCTATGTCACTAAACTGCTGGGTCAATTCTGATAAGGTTACGTGTGTACGTAATACGTAGCGAAACGTGTTTTTAAGGAACTAAAGGGGAAAATCGTTATTAAAATGAAAATAGCTGTAGTACAGGTAATCTTTTCAACAAATGCGTTTTTTGAATCCTATGCTGTAAATATCACTGACATAAGCCGTTCACGTCGTCCAAAACTTAAAATACAAAATTATGTAATGACAAATATATTGATTTAATATTAAGAATTACGCTCACTTCTGTCTATATATTATATCTCTGTATCACATCTGAAACTTAAAACAATTAGGTAATGTCTTTTGATTCTTAAGAGTTATTACACAAACAATCGACGCTAGATTTAGATACAAAAACAATACCAATCGTGACTGTCTGTAAATTGACCTAAAAATAAGTGTCGAAACGAAGTAAAATAAGAACAAAATGAGTATTATACAGAAAATCGATTCAATATAATAATTGTACTGCAAAATATTACGACTGTGTAAACACGCAAATATTTATATTATGACACGCATCATTTTGTACCTAGTTTATTATATTTACTAAACTTTTTATGACATAGCATAATTTTTGGACATTGTTAACTTTTTTTCTACTACTACTTTTGGCCAAGAGCTACATACTCAAGCACACGCATATTGTGACAGTGATGACGCAGAAAACAAATGAAAGAATTAGCTTAGAGCTTGACCGAGTCATCGCGAAACAACGAATACCTATTGTAGGTCCGAGATTTAACCAGAAAAGGAACTTCACCGAGGTTTTTCAAGTAAAATAGGGTCATTTTTATTTCGTATGATAAGTCTCTCGTTAGAGGAAATTAAATACATAAACTGACGCATTTTCCCATTGTAGAAACCACAAAAACGCCACCTTCGATCCGTACATACTCCTTTTGCATCATCGTCCACGTTCATACCTCAGGTCTGCTATTCACAAACGCTCGGATTCGATTTCGATTTGAAAAGTCGTATGTCTATCTTGAAGCGAGCGAGAGTCCGAGCGTTTGTGAATACGGGGGCTGGTCATGCACCCGTCGGTTGCGAGTATTACGCACCTGACCTTTCTGAAAACAGAAACAAAAATATTATAAAGAAAAATACAAAATAATATTTTCGTCATAAAAACTTCTAAGTAAACCGAAAAATTAATCAGGAATATCCTGTGCCGTGTTTCTCCGAGGCTATCGATGCTTGGAAACTCGCTTGCCGTAATACTGAAAAACCCGACAATCCATTATCCCAGAGACGGTGGGACGAGCCGCTCTGCAGAATAGTTCAGAACAATTTACTCAACACGTCTGCTACTACTGCTGAGCGTGCGCGACTGCTGGCTGTGGGTGAGTGGGAGTCGGGTCTTTGGCTTCTCGCACTGCCATCGTCGAGCATAGGCACTTTGTTCGACGACATGACCTTCCGCCTCGCTGCTTCTTTACGTCTTGGTGCCGCCTGCTGCTCTCCTCATCGCTGTCACTGTGGTGAAGCTGTCAACAGCCTCGGACACCACGACCTGTCATGCAACCGAAGTGCGGGACGTTTTGCGCGGTACGCGAACATAAATGACATCATCCGTCGAGCTCTTGTTACCGTCGGCGTTCCAGCTATCTTAGAACCCAATGGCTTGGCACGCGACGATGGCAAAAGACCGGACGGCATGTCTTTGTTTCCTTGGAAGATGGGTAGGCCTTTAGTGTGGGACGCAACTTGCGTCGATACTCTTGCGCCATCACATCTTCCAAGCTCATCGTGCTGTACAGGCGCTGCCGCTGCGGCTGCGGAGAACCTCAAGCGGCGTAAATATACCTTTGTGGTAACTATATTTTTGAGCCGTTTGGGGTTGAAACTCTGGGGCCGTGGGGTCCGAGTGCTCAAAGGCTTTTCAAGGAAATACGCCTAGTTGACACTTCCCGTGACCCAAGGGCTGGGTTTTACTTTGGCCAGAGGCTAAGTATTGCCATACAACGTGGCAACGCCGCCAGTCTCTTGGGCACGTTACCAGTTGACAGCGTTGAGGAGGAGTTTTTTGACGCCCTTTTGTAATTTGTTGTTATTTTAGTTATCTAGTTTAAAAAATAATATTAATTTGTAAAATATAGTAAACCGCCGATAGACTAAAAAAAACACGCTTCATATCTACGATTATTAGATAAGAAAAACATCCTTTATATCATTATCCTAAATAAACTATTCTTAAGCACTTTGTCCAAACAACCACAACTTTACCCACTGTGCAGGTAATAAAGCGAACGTGCAATTTGTAATACATATCGTGCAATGGATCGTATCATTAGATTCTAATATTATATTAGTTACTAGGCTAGTTAATAAAACCTATCATAATGGAACATTTAAAATAGAGTTTCAATTTAAGAGTACTTAAGTGCAAGCATTGAATCTGCTGATTATTAATAGCTTCTTACTTAGACTTTAGAGGTTATTTCATAAGGGTAGACACTCTCGCGGGCCTGTGGACGGTGTAATGGGCTAGCTCACCGTCTGTCCGTCTCATGACGACAGGCCGTGTCGACGGCGCGTTCGTGTTCCACGCGCCTCAAGCAGATGTCAGCAAATCGGAAGGGATCCGAGAGGGCCCATGCCTGCCAGGGCTGCGGGACTGTTGAAAGAGATACCGTGGCCCTGGAACACAAAGGGCTAAAAAGGAACATGGATGGGTTTTAGTCAGTACAAGTCTGACACCTTCCGGCTCTGCCCAGAGCGAGGGCCTCATTTGATGATTTCCTATCCGTAAAAAAAGGGTAGGCACTCTGGGTAAGCATAACATCGCCTGAAGATTTGAAAGTACCTAGGGCCAATGCATTGATAAATTTTTGAATGGTGAGTACGTAATGAACACCGCATGACTATGTGTTCGCCCGTTCTCACAAAACAATGAAGAAAACCTTCTAGAACCTGCTTCTATGACGTCCGCGCTGGTCTGGTGGTCGCAAGCGCGACTATTTATGTTGACGACTGTCCTGGATTCGATTCTCGGGTCGGGCGAACTGTCATTAGTGATCATTGTTTTTTCCATCAGGAATTACTCAGTAGCTGCCACGGAGACTGGATTTCTGCTCGATCGTTGGCAATAGACTCGACCCCTTTAAAATGGGACTTAAACATAACTATCGAAATGAGGGTATACTATTAGGCACAACTCTGCCTAACCCTTCGTGGATTACAGTTGCGATGTTATGTTATGTGAAATCTATGAACCGGGGCGCTGGACCCTCGTTGTAGACACAGGGAGGAGGCCTGTGTGGCTGTCACAGCGGGAACTTCATCATCATCATCATCCCCAGCCCGACTTCACCCACTGCTTGGTGTAAGCCTCTCTTTGCTTGTACCAAGCTTCACGTCGTTGTGCCAAGCTTCACGTCATTGTGCCAAGCTCCACGTCGTTGTGCCAAGCTCCACGTCGTTGTGCCAAGCTTCACGTCATTGTGCCAAGCTCCACGTCCTTGTGCCAAGCTCCACGTCGTTTTGCCAAGCTCCACGTCGTTGTGCCAAGCTCCACGTTCTTGTGCCAAGCTCCACGTCCTTGTGCCAGCCTCATCCATAAGATTCCCGCGATAACAACAATGTCATCGGCCTACGTTATAGGTCGATTATACTTATGATATGGTATGGTACATTTTCTGCACGCAGTTTCAATGTGAGTGTCGAAATAGGAGCATCGAGATTTGTGTGTGTCTCATAAATCACGTCTCCGTGCGTTATGAGAATACGCAAGTTTACAGCTTCACTGACATCATTCAAACAATAAGTTTCGTTATATAGGATCGCTATCACGTGTAATAAAGTAAATTATTGTTAAAATAATTGTTATCATTACTTGTTTATAACTAAGAACAAAAGAGACTATAAAACGAACGAGGTAGATAGTCCATCAAAGTTCAAACTGTACTGTCGTAGTTAATTGGTGTCAGCAATTAAAAAACATAGATAGATAGGGGAGCGCACTGCCCTTGTTGGCACGGATTCAGACAACACACAATAAGCCAACATAAAGTTAAACTCAGGACCCTACGCTCAGTATTCACATTCGATACTATTCACTCATTGTGTTGTTTGATGCAATGCGCGCAAGCGCGACTGCTGAGCAGGAGGATCTGGATTCGATTCCCAGGTGGGGCAATTGGAAAATGGGTCACTATTGAAAAATCATCTTTAAGTCAATGAAACGGGTGCGTCTCATACCTATCATGCAAAGTTATTTGGTATATTTTCATTTCAATAACGTTCACAAGATAATAAACGTGAGTTATACCAACTGCTCATATAATTTCTTTAGATATAACATTTATATACTCTCAAACTTATTTCGTATAATGTTATTGGATATAACGTTTATTTAATCGAAAATCATTAGGCCTATCGTTTAAAATATATAATATTAGGTAATACCCCGATTCAAAGCAATCCAACTCGGATTGGTTATATTAGGTTAGAAGGTTAAGGCGGGAGTGGGGCGGAGTACCAGGTCCCATCTATGTTGGTGAATCATTTGGGTTAGGTTTGGTTAGAACTGTGATCATTAGCGCGCGAAGGCGAACGAGTATAGCGAGCGGAATTCCCTATTGCATTTTTAATGAAAAAAATTTGTGAGATGAAATCGACGGAATATGTCAGATTTCACTCAGTAAGAGAGGATTTACTTAGAGAGCTCCAGATAAGAACGTGCGATGTTTGTATGGTTCACCATATATCGTCCTGGAGCTGCTTATAATTTAATTAAGTATATTACGTTTGACGTTACAAGATTCAATGGGACTGGCATGTACATTTATATTAAATAAAGTCCCTAACAAAAAAAATCCTATTATAAAAAAATCCCTAGCTTAATAGTGACTTCACGCTTTTTCCTAGAACATAAAGCACCACGAAATGACCACAATAAAACCATAGCGAGGCTGTTGACACCTACATGATGTGCTTCGTCACGAATCCAGATAACATCTAAGGTTAGAAGGCTCTGCCAAGGTTCATCTCACCGTTTTTGGCACATGTGGTACTGCGCACCTGCCTGTGAGTGTCCTTCGTTGACATGTGTCGTGATATTTTGGTATTAAATGATGTCATTGCATTAGAAAATGGTCCTGAACTGAGACCTCATCGGGACATCGCAAGTCTTACTACGTTTACAGAATCGGTAATCACAGTAGGTGTAAAATGCCTGGTGAAATCCGTATCTCCATACTCATTTCATGCCTTCAGGGCTTTCATCTGGAGGAGAGCTGGTAGATATGTATTTCACCGAGCATTGGTCAGACGTTCCAAGCGGGGCTGAGACCAATACTGAATGACTGTCTGGATCAGTTGTCAGCAGAAGGTGCAAGCAATTCGGTGTATGGGCGACAACATCCGGTACCTGCGTTGCTACATTCACCAGCCGGGTTTGATCTGTGTTTATTTATGTTATTTTTAATTTTAATACTGATTCTAATGTTAATTTATTTTTAATTTCTGATGTTGATCTCAATGTAATTTTATTGTAGGTACTATGGATCAAGTTAACTGATAATCTAATTTTTTGACGCCCTACAGGGCGTCAAAAAATTAGTTTAGTAGTAGTTAAGTAGTAATTATTTTGATACTTGTACATATTTTATTTTTATTTTATATTTATTTGTAGTTTGTAAATAATGTACATATGTAATATACAAAATAAAAGTTATCTGAAATGAATGAATTTAATTTAATGACCAAAGTATTTTGTCATCAAGTTAAGAATCTAGATTCTAAACTATAGTTTTTTAAACTGACTACACCGGTTCCATATTGGCTCACCTAAAGTTCTTTACCCGAAATTGTTCTTCCTAATGATTTGTAATCCAAATGATCACTCTTCCTAAAATTTTTCATCCTAAAGTTTTCAATTCATACTATTTGTCGTGCTACCGGCGTTGTTCATGACACTCATATTTCCGAAAATTGAAATTAATAATATCATTAATGTAAATATATTTAAACTCGTACTGTTTTTATCATAACGCTTTTATCCCTAAACATAATTACCATAATATGTCCACTCATACTCAGAAAGAAACATTTACCAAGTGTAATAAAAAATTTATGTGGGTAGAAGATGATAGTTATAGTGCCCCCACTATGAAAAAAATACTTAGAAAAATTTCGCGACCAATTTCGAGGTAGCGCTCGCCGGCCGCTGCCGCGGCACCGCTCGCTTCGCTCGCTCAGCTCGCGCGTAGTTGGTCAAATTTCTAACCTAACCTAACCTATGTATATCTTTGCAGTTACACACTGCTATAAATATAATTAAAAAAGACGCTTTAATTAATAAAAAAGCAATCTAAACAAAAAAGATATGACTTTGAATAATAGTGTAAAAGATGGTTATGTTGAGAAAATGTAGGAAAACAAATAAAAATATAATAGATGTAGTTGTATTGCTACTGACATTATGAAGTTGAATGCTTCGGAATTATGAACATTAGAGACAGAGTAGTTAGGAATTGTGATTTTTAGGATGAAAAATTTTAAGAACATTTTCGGATTTCCAATTATCGGAGTTGAAAATTTAGGTGAACTTTGGCGCACCCGACTACACCAAATACAATCAAGTTTTCAGATCTATATAATAGTGGAAATCAGTCATACTCAGCGCTTGAAACCCAAAACTAAACGCTGTATCTGCCTAGTGTTTCCCAACTGTGTTGTGTTCGGCTTCCAGTCAAACCGGATGCATCTGAATACTAATATTTTCCATGAAGCGACTGCCTGTCTGCTGAATATGTGCCCCAGAATGTCATGAACATGCGCGAGCGCACACGTCGAGGCGACATCTCGTGCTAACCGTGAATACAGACTGCCGCATTAGACTAGAACTTGACAACAATGATTTATCTGACTGTGTTTCTGATAACAACCGGAACTTAAATTTCACCAAAAAATGCATCACATCAAGGTTAACAGCTGGTGTCTAGTGTAAAGCTAATTAATTGCAATAAAACTCCTTTTATTTATTGCCTTGCTTCTTTTTCTTAGAAAGCTATGGGCCAACTAGCTAGACGAAACCAGAAAACAGCATTTACATAAAATAAGTTATAAAAGAGGCAAGGCAGTTCATAGGTAAAACCTGATCTAATTAGCAGTACAGATTCACAAGCACTTAACACTATCATCGTAAGCCATCGGAGGCGATAGCAGTTCACTACTAGAAGGAGGCCTCTCCACGCTTTTCAACTCAATCTACTTCCACTCTCATCCAGATGCTTGCAGCCGCCCTGCCAAGTTCGTGGTTTCGTCCTTTGTCATCATTATCTTGTCCATTATCCTATCCCAATTTATTTGGTGTCGGCGCATCATATCGTCCTCGGGAGTGTTCGTAATTAATACAAATACAAACATAAAATCACGCATGTTCCCCATGAACCACAGAACGCTTCCTGCTACCATCCTTACACAGTGCTTTTGCTCAGATGTAGTGCTAATAGACACAGGTTGCAAGTACTACGCACCTGATACGCACCGGACCTTTCTGAAAGGTCATTATAAAATATCGAATAAATAAAGGTAAAGAAAGTCCCGAGCAGAGCCTGATTCATGCGCCCATTATTGTTCATTATCTTTGTTCCCCCAACATTTATAATGAGATCATTACGGCTGCTCCTTCAGCGTGTTTTCAGGTTCTGTCTTTTGTCGCAAAGCTTGACTTTATGAGAAAAATCCTGAATGTTGTAAAGGTTTACTTAAAAACTGGGTCAACATTTGTTGTAAACCCGAGAACGGAGACCGCTGGAGTTTATTTTATACTATGATTAATCACATAATAATACAAAGGAAAAAAAAAAGGTAAAAGCTTCCTAAGAACACATTATGATTACTTAAAAAGCTTTTGAAATGAAATAGAAGCTTTCTTTAGGGTTATATTCGCTTTTGATTTTCAGGCAACTATTATAAGGAACGTTACATATGTTTAGCAGTTTATAAAGGATAAATAACATAAAACATATTGCGGGTGTGCTTTATAAAAGATTATAATATTTTCTAACATAAGTATTTATTATAACGACACAGTAACCACTTAATTTAATATAACTGAGTGACATATAAACTTATTCTATGAAACTCATAACTTCGTTACTGTTGGCAGTTTTTACATCACTAATGTAGGACCACAAGGGGGAAAGATTCGTAAAAGGTTCACTTTGGCCAACTTGCAAAAGTTAAAGAAATTACTGCAATATCATCGACAGTATCTTTTCTAAGTCGAGTTAAGCTGCCGTAACCAGTGTGGTTTTTTGTTCAAATTAATTACTTAAACACTTTTTTTATTTTTTTACTTATACATAGCTCAAATGGTATAATACAATTCTAACACACAGAAAACTTTAACAAATATACAGCGGGTCCCAAACTAGGCTGCGTGACTGCGTCTGAGATAAACCAGAATTAAACCCTTTTATTATTTAATAACTAAACATTGACGGAACAACCTAGTTGTCACGAAGACAGGACTTTGCCCAGCAGATGAATGTAGTAGACTAACAGTAAACATTGTCGACTTTACAGGTCCATCCAAGACCTCGTTGTTTTCGTTCAGTTTAATTCCAAAAGAGTCATCATCATCATCATCATCAGCCTGTATTCGTCCACTGCTGGACATAGGCCTCTCCCATGACACGCCACTGAGCACGATCCTCGGCCACTCTCATCCAGCTCTTGCCAGCCGCCTTGCAAAGATCATCGCTCCACCGAGTCTGAGGACGTCCTACGCTACGTTTACCGATCCGTGGTCTCCACTCAAGAACTCGTCTACCCCAACGGTTATCGGTTCTTCGGGTTATATGGCCGGCCCATTGCCACTTTAGCGTGCTTATGCGGTGGGCTATGTCGATAACCTTAGTTCTCTGTCGGATCACCTCGTTACGAACTCGATCTTTCAGAGAAACCCCGAGCATAGCCCTTTCCATAGCACGTTGAGCGACTTTAAATTTGTGGACCAACCCTACCGTGAGTGTCCACGTTTCGGCACCGTACGATATGACGGGTAGGACGCACTGATTATAGACTCTCGTCTTCAGACTCTGTGGAATTGGCGATGTAAAGACTCGACGCAGTTTCCCATACGCTGCCCAGCCCAGCTGTATTCTTCTGTTGGCCTCTTTCTCGAAGTTGTTTTTACCCAACTGCATAGTTTGCCCGAGGTAAACATACTCCTTAACAACCTCGAGAATACTGCCTTGAACTGCAATTGGTTCCGGACTGACATGTTCATTGAACATAACCTTGGTTTTATCTAGGTTCATCCGGAGACCAATGCGTTGAGAAGAATCAACTAGGCCATTCAGCATATGTTGCAAATCTTGCAGCGTTTCTGCCACGATGACGATCTGCAAATCGCAAGTGTGAGAGGTACTCGCCGTTTATATTTATGCCGCGCCCCTTCCAGTCCAGCGTCTTGAATATATCCTCCAATGCATTTGTGAACAATTTGGGGGATATAACGTCCCCTTGTCTCACACCACGATGCAAGGGAATAGGCTTAGACTGCTGATTCTGTACTTGGACGGCCATAGTAGCGGCGTTGTAAAGACCTCTCAGCACTTGGATGTATCGCCAATCGACTTGGCATCGCTGCAGATATTCCAGAACCGACCAGATTTCGATCGAGTCAAAGGCCTTTTCATAGTCCACAAACGCTAAGCACAGGGGCCGATTTACTCTTCTGTTTTCTGTATAATCTGCCGCACTGTATGGATGTGGTCTATGGTGCCGTAGCCCGATCGAAACCCGGCCTGTTCGGGAGGCTGAAACTCGTCGAGTCTTCGCGCAAGACGGTTTGTGATGACTCTCGAAAACAGTTTATAGACGTGGCTCAAGAGCGAAATGGGTCGGTAGTTCTTCAAAAGAGTTTTATCACCCTTTTTGAAAAACAACACGACAACACTCTTACTCCACGCCTCTGGAGTTCTCCCATCAAAAAGAACAGTATTGAAAATGCTCTGGAGCTCCTTCATTACAGGTTTACCACCAGATTTCAGGAGCTCAGTCGTAATACCGTCTTCTCCAGGGGCTTTTCCGTTTTTAAGCTGTTTGAGAGCCATCGCAATTTCGTCTAGGTTGACTTCTGGCAAGTCTTCCGTAAAGTGGCGTGTTAATGTAGCTCGGAACTTCTCATTTTCGGGATCAGGTTGAGATGCACGCGTAGCGTATAGCTGACTATAGAAGCTTTCAATTTCCGAAAGAACCTCCGGCCCGGAAGAAACGACTACTCCACTTGTAGTGGTCAGCTTCGTCAGATGACTTCTCCCAAGAGATTGGACAAACACTTTCGATCCCCGATTTATCTCAATCGCTCGTTCTATTGAGCGAGTGTTGGAGCATCGGAGATCGCGTCGTACAAGTTTGCCAATTCTCCTGTTTAGAGAATGCCACTCTGACGTAGTGACTGGTGGGTGTTCACGTCGTTTCTCCATGAGCTTGAGCGTTTCTTCCGAAAACTTCGACTTCCTGTCTCTACGCCGCAATTCGCAAAATCTCACACCTTCCTCCCTGAGGATTCCGACCACATTCTCAAGGGCCTGGTCAATGTCAACGCTATTTGTGGTTTCCACGGCAGCGAATCGGTTCTCCAAATTAGATTGGAACTTTTCAGATCCCACTATAGTTTGGAGCAGGGTTGGTCGGAGCCTGGATTTCATCAAACGGACACGTTCAAGCTTGAAATCGATATTCAGAGACCCTCGCACGAGTCTATGATCACTTCCAGTATTAAACCTATTGATCACTGAGACGTCTCTGAATATACGCTTCTTGTCCGTTATGATGAAATCGATCTCGTTTTTAGTCATAGTGTCGGGGCTCCGCCATGTCCACTTCCTTTGAGGCTGTTTCTTGAAAAATGAATTCATCAAGAATAGCCCCTCCCTTTCGAGGAAGTTGACAAGCATTTGCCCCCTATGATTCCTGCTACCATAACCATGGGATCCTACTACCGATTTCGAGTAACAGAAAAGAATATTTGTAAGTAACCAGCAACAAATAGCAACACATCCGTTTCGTTAGCCTTCTGCATTTTGTTTTTGTACTAATCCGCCTCCAGGCCTCACCTCGTTTTAACGTAAAAGTTTAAACCGACATAATACCAACTTGTTGACTTTTATTTTAGTTAGAGCATCACTTCTTACAGCCTCCCTGCGGTCAGTGGTAATGGTCACCAGCACTTCATTGTTCTTTAGTTTATTACTTTTTTGAGTACCGTTTTAGTACTACATCAAAGATTAATGTTCAAAAGTTTTAGAAATAAAACCATCCCAGAAAATTACAAAGTTTGTTGTACTTGCTTTATTTGTCTAAACAAACACTGTTTTATTTTCTTCACTTGCAAATCCATACTGGTTTTTTTATTTGAAAGTTAGTCCCTATGTCTCTTACTGTTCTTTCCTTTATCATTTATATCTTCCTATTTTTTCACACCCTTGTAACTAAATTCGGCGGATTGCGGATTCTATAAACCTGGGTCCAGACATACCTACATATATACTGTGTATTTATACCGGTAGTTCGTTCCTGTGGAATTATTATCTTGAAGCGGGCGTAGTGCAGAAAAGGTTGTAATCACTAAAATTGATAAAGACATTTCTAAACCACCAACAAGTTTCGTCTTTTATAATTATTTTCAGGATCTTTTTGCAGAAGTGTTCGGGAAACCCCTAGGAATACACGTGAATTGATATGTAGCTAATTTCACACAATTTTTGCAACAGAATCAATATTTCCAGTTAATATATAATAAGTATTGGCTGGTTTTATTTGTAATAAGACTAGCTAGAATATAACCAGGAAAATAATTAAATAACCACAACTAACAACGAGATAGTAATCAGCACGATTCAAAATATGAAAATTACTGAAGAATCCCCTATCATCTGCCTATGATGGTGGGATTTTGGTTATAGTCTAGCTGCTGAAGAAGCCCACCATTATTTTTATATTTTACACTTAGAATTGGTCATGCATCTGCTAAATCAGGTTTCTCAGACAAAACTATCGTAGTCATTGAAATATATTATTATTTCTAAAGGCTAGACTCGGTATCAATTTGGTTCGTCGGACAGAGACTAAAATAGACCTCCTTCATTGGCTTTTACTAGAATTGGAATGGTTTTGACTGCCTCGTTGATCTAGTAACTCCAAACGCTACTGCTGAGCATGATGGTCCTGAATTCGATTACCAGTTTGGGCAGAGTGTTTCTTTTTTTTTAAATCTTTGCTCTCTCTTGGAATTTCTCCTGTATCGTGGGTGCGATTACAAACACTTAAAGTCACATACATAAACAGCCAGACCCGGAACAACTATCTGTAGGCCATACAAATATTTGTTCCGTGCGGGGATCTAACCCGACACGCAGAGCAGCAGTCGATCGCTCAACCACTGCGCCAACCGTGTCCTAATATAATTATTTTATATTATATTAGATATCAATATTATAAATAATGTATGGATATAATAGTCGCTACGGACTCCAATTTTGTACCCGGTTCAAGTCAAAGGCACTAAACATAAGTGTAAAGAAATGTATACTTAATAGTATATCCACATTTCTCCACCTCTGCCTATCCTTTCGTGGATTACAGGCCTGATGATATTACGATATAGGTAAAAGAATCCTGGAGCGGTGCTGGATAACCAAACATTGAAAATCGGCACGACGCTGCGGTCGACGTGTCCAATTATGGGGATGACAAACACACAGTACTGCCAACATAACGGGGGAAACCAAAATAATACTGCTTGTTTCCAATTATCTTTTCCTTTAAAACAAAACTAATCAACAAAACAAACTACTTGGCATATTGGTTCTTTTTTCAACTTCAAACCTAGTCCTTCCGAGTCTGTAATTACTTAATCTAATATTCATTGGAAACTGGAATCTTTGCGTTCTTTCATTCCGTAGAACAACATCTGCGACACTGGATGCACGCACCGTCGCGTCGTTGTTGTTTGCTTTTACATCTGTTTCTTTCGTTTTACAACTTGAATTGCTAACTATTGACTAACTCGGATAATTATTTTACCAACCATCCATACTAATATTATATGCGAAAGTCACTCTGTTTGTTTGTTTGTTACCTTTTCACGACTAAACGGCTGATCGGATCTTAATGAAATTTGGCAAGAAGATAGATTTTAACCTGAGGAAGGACAAAGGTTATATATCATCACGCTACGACTAATAGGAGCGGAGCAGCAATGAAAAATGTTGCGAAAAACGGGGAAAATGTGACGCAGACGAAGTTGCGCGGGACAGCTAGTTTAATATAAATGAAATAATTGAGTTGTGGAGGTCAGATAAAATACTGGTGTTCAGCTGCATACGGTTAGACTGGAAGCCGACCCCAACATAGTTTTGAAAATTGAAATTGAAAACTGAATTTTAGTAAAATTGCTACGCTGTGCTACGCCAATCCAGACCGGATCGGCGTAGCACATCGTAGCAGCTTAGCACTGGTTTCGAACTAACACTCCCGGTTTTATCTTCACAAGTAGCACAAAGCAAAACTTTAGATTGGGCCTGATTTTTTATTTTACTGGAGTCTGATATTGATATATCTCAACTAACCTTCCCTAGTTAACCATTTAGCTAATCGTTAGACTCTTGGGATCATCGGTTTTCTAAGGCCCAGAGAGCGTAACATTGTAGGCACCAGCAGAAGTTACCTCACAATAACATGTCACGGCTATAAACAAGCTGGACAAAGCACAGAATGGGTCAGCTTATCTGTACACTAAGTAACTTTGTAAGGGACTGTGTGAAGTTTCCTAATAATGTGTGGAAAAGCTCTACCGGGCATTACGACAGCTAACTAGAAACAGAGCTGTCTGTAGTTTTTGTGCTATTCCACGGCTTCGCATTTTCACGAATTGAGACGTATTTATGTTCCCTCTACGTATTCTTTTTGTACTTTTATTTAATGTTCTGCGCCATGTTTATATATATATATTTTTTTCATTATCTTTGAAGTTTTAACATATTTTTTTGTTAACATATGTTTTTACTTTATCAAAAAGCTGGTTTTTGCCAACTAAATTACCAAACTTATGTCTTCTACCCAGCAAGCCAATGGATTCCTGTTTCCTTTAAGGACACATTAATTTATTTTCTTAACGATGGGAAACGCATCTACAATCCCATTGCGAAATTTCATAGCGAGTATCCTTCTTATCTTCAGAGAGGCTGTGAGATGGGAGATAAATGTAGGATCTAGAAGACCAGAAACAAAATAAAAGTATGATAGTTATTCTAAGCTGAGAATCCTGAATCACCTGTAAATGAGATTTCCGAACCGGAAGGACAACCCAACAATAAATAAACAACAACATCAAAGTTTAAGGTGTGTGGCTTATATTTATATCCAGGAAAGAAGATCGAAAACTTTATGGTGTATTGTTGGGGGTTATCTGCAAGAAAATAAAAAACTTCTATAAATAAATTGATGTACACCTAGCTGTGAAATTCGCGTAGTTTTCTCGTATTTTACCGAGAGGACCTCTGGAAAATTTGCTAGATCTTACAGTTAGAACGTCTCCCACTGACCTTTCACTTCCCTTGAAGCGATGGAACCCATCATCGGAGCTATCATTAGAGCAATTATTAGAGCATATTTAGTGGCATTACATATCCTCGCGGCGGCATGGGGAGGGAGGTGGCGTATAAAGCGAAGATGCGCGCATGCAGCCCGCAACACAGCATCGTCGCGTGCGCACGTCACGTGGACGACTCGCTCCGAACACTCACGACGATTCACGAAGTTTGTGACATTTATTGTTGACGTTTTCTGTGCTTTTCGGATTCTGTGAACTTTTGGTAAGTTTGTGGTGTGTGATATATTATTATTCATAGGGTTCGTATGCTAGGATTTATACAAATTTACTAGAGTTTCATTTGAAGAAAGTGACACTAAAAGTTAGAATTTATAATAAGTGAAGTAAATAATTAAAATTATTCAATTGACCCTTTGAACAGAAGGTTTAAGGATAAATTAACTCTTGCGCATACTTAGGTATATGAATTAATATTTATATATTTATAAGTTTACAAAAGATCCAGATTAAAAAAATCCAGTTTACAAAAAATCCAGTCATCCTTACAAAAATATCGTGACAATATTTTCCATTAATTCTTCATGGTGACAAAGTTTAAGAAACACCTTTATAAACAATTATTGCAAACTATTATAAGTTGCAACATAAACACAACCCTGCGTAATGTCAACTCACCGCAAATTACTTCAAAATAATTTATTTTGCTATCTTATCATTATATAAATAAAGAATAACTTCTACTTTGTTGCGTTTGTAACTTTTCTTTAAACACTGTGTTGTTTAAAATGGTAGTTTTCATGAACTTAAAAGTTTATTGAATAGCGGAGAAAAGTGTCTGAAAACGCGGAAAATTTATAACTATTTTAATGTAGCTTCTATAAAGTTCACGTAAATAAAAAAGGAATCCCTTAATATAAATCTACGTACGGAGCGACGAATAGAAAGAAAATACTAGAAAGAAATGTAGGTATTCCATAATCCTTAACATTTAATTAATGTGACAAATTTATTTATGATATTTCAAATTAGTTTTTTTTTTTCAATTAATTTGTAAAAGCAAAATTAAGATTATTAAAATTCGAAACGAAAATTATCAAAGAAAACATTTCTAGAAACAAATTAAGGTTCTGCGCTGAAATAAATTCCAGCCAAGCCAATAATGACAGGGTAATACAATATTTTCTGATCCCAAGCAGGGGCCAAAATCGGAGATAAAATCACATTCAATTTATGATACAGATGTTGGAAAAGTCTAAAACGAATTGGATTAACGCAAGTCACTACAAAGATTATGTCGATCCTCTTAAAAACCAGTAGTAGAAATATAAGACTTTTTCAAAGAAACTGCCAATTTGTATTATTTGTGTTGTTTTTGACCTAAGGGCCAGCCCTTAGGTCAAAAACGTACATAATTCCTCGACGCACAAAACTTTAAACAATTGCGAAATAACATAAAATCTCGTTCATTTACTATATTTATTTCTTATCTTTTTCTGTTTTAGCTTTAAGTTTTAAATTTTTTTTTTGTTGTGTGCACTTGTGGCATGTGCCAAATAAATACGTTTTCTTTCTTTCTTTCTATATTTCGAAATTAGTTTCAAATGCAAAATTAAACGAAAGCTTAGTTCTAATATTTAATAACATAGTAGCCTACATTAACAGTCGGAGGTCAAACTCACAAAAGGGAGAAAATTAAATAACATTTTCCCTTTTAATAAAATACTTGTAAAGTAATTTGAAAGCCCCATTTTCCGTCGTTTAAAGTGAAACAGGAGTATAATAAGCCGGGCTAGGTAAGTGCGGCCGTAACTGCTTAGTTCTCGCTACACACGAGAGGGAGCTAATTAACTATTACTTAGGTTGTAATTATAAAAGCTTTGCGCTAATGGTTAGTTTGTTACTACGTATGTTAATTTGTAATGTCTCTCTTGCAGAAGAAAGCTGCCGACCCCCAAGATGGTCCACTTTAAGCTGGCGGTAAGTACCTAAATAACTTGAAAAACTTTGAATCGAATATTTGTAGCTAGAAAATAAATAAAACATCATAAATTGAGCTATTTCGATCCTTGGTATCCTACGTCGGATCCATAAATACTTACTTAATATATAAGCAGTACGAACATCCGATAAAAAAACAAAACACTGAAATAGTTTCATGTAAGATAAGATGATCAGATATTTTAGAAAGTCTGTATCTATAAAAATTACCCTTGAATCTTATTCAAGGAAATTTAGAAAATGTTAAAGGAAATAAAATCTTGAATTCGTGGCAGATTCTATCTCTCCAAGTCGAAACTACGAGCAAAGTTTAACTTTAGACTTACATCGAAACTTCTTCCTCAGCAGCAGTGCACAGTGGTAATATTTCACAATCTGAAGTTACAGATAAATCGTTTAGCTACAGAACTGTCGTTTAAACTTATCTTCAGTCACAGTTAGCGGAATATTCGGTGGAATTGTAGGCAGAATGACGGTTCAATGTTTTTTCAAACGTGAAAAATGTGGAAAGCTTTTTCCTTTTGTGATTTATTTTAAAGAGCTTTTCGCGAAAGCTCAAAGAAACATAGGATTTGGCGTAGCAAATTGAAATCATTTGAATAATACTTTTGCTTTTGGAAATATGGGTCGATGAGAAGTAATAGAGAAGTATGGAAGAAGAAGACATGCTGCGCCGACCGTAAAAAAACTGGGATAAGGGCAAAAAATTGATGAATGTATAAAATATATAGTAAAGTATTCATCGCTGATGCAATGAATACTTTAACAAAAAGATGTCGATTAACTATGAAATGTATTCATTTCACATAACAATACTTTATAGTAAATATCTATTAAATTGATACTCAACATTTATATACGATTCCATTTTAAAACGATACAATAGGTTAATAATTCTCATATTTTGTTTTATAGCATATTCTTATTATTGCCAGAATGACCTAGATTGTGGTAAAAGCCGTAATAATACGTTTTACGTAGTAGGTATCGTCTCGTCTATCTCCGAGAAAAAAGTCGACTTCCGAAAAATGAATACGAAAATAATAAATGAGTGAAGCAATGTGACATTACATGTCATTAAAACAGTTGATAGTAGCCTTTTAATAAATCAAAATCAGTTCCTATGAACCTCTACTTTCTATAACACAAGCAACCATATTACCGAACTAAAATATCGACCTGGAAATGTCATTTATAGAATTCGAGGTCATTGCTAGACGTAACATAGGTAATACAGGAACTTTTTATTCAAAGAAGCCAACAGTCAATCACCTGCATGTTGTAATGCTATAGCTATCAACGATGTCGTGCAACTTGCATGCGGGCGTGACACAGGACTTTCAGTTTTTAATTCAAACAATGTTAATAAGGAAATAGTAATTAATTGGTTCAACTTGAATCATCACCAAAAAACAGCTCTCGGTTTATTCGACGTTTTATCTATTCTGCTGCTTAGCGGATCTAAAAGAAGGAAGTAAGCACATAGATGACAGCGCATTGAGATCTCTACATAAAACAAAGTCGCTTCCCGCCGTCAGCGTCTGTGCGCTTAGATCTTTTAACAAGCAACGGATTTTGATGCGGTTTTTAAACAATAAACAGAATTATTCAAGAGGAAGATTTATATATGTATAATATATCTCTGAAAAACGTGTCATTATTTCCATGGTAATGAAGTAGCGGGCAGCAGCTAGTGTCAATAAAACGATCTGTGTATAAGCACTAACAGTAAAAAACTGAGATTAAAGCAGTAGTATAATTACCATATTATGATAACGCTTACTAGAAATAACCTTTTGCCCTATCGTATGCATCGAATGACCTAGTAACTGAGTTGTGGAACTCAGATAGGCAATCCTTTCATTTAAAGGCAGAGCATTCGGTCAGACTGGAACTTAACTTTGAGGATGATTGGCAAAATGTGAGTGAGTTTAAGAACAATTTCCTTTTTGCCATATTTTACAAACGTGACCGATATAAATTTAGAAGTGTATCTAGAAAAATAATATGTAACAATATTATATTTGCTAGAATGTTGTCTGATTCACATACATAAGGGCGACATCCCACTGACGCGCTCGTGTTGCATCACAATCACTTGCGCACACCGCACCGCACTGCGCTGAGCTGTAGGGTTGCTGCGGTACGATAACTCCAAGCTTATTTGTATTATTACAAACTACTTAGATTTATAATAAAAAAATTGGTTGTCTGTAAAGTTATTTTACGGACGATAGTTTAACGTGACAACGTCATAACAAAACATTGATGCGGCGCAAGCGTACAATGAGCGTAACGGGACAATGAGTCATCCTTTTTCGTGCATGCAGCCGGCGTTCATCGACTTATTAGACGTTGTCACGTCAAAATTGTACCTCAAGTTTAGACTGGAAAGTACTCAAGCGTGTTAAAGTTCACCTATGTAGAGCGATAAGGCTCTGTCAATTTGCGTGACACGAAAACGCAAACCTTTGACATGAAAACCTTCATATAAATAGTCAGTGTTACTAGTTTTCAGTATCTTCGTAGCTCATACTCACGTGACACTCCAAAGAGTATTACATTCTAATACTTTACTACTCATCATGATCTTACTTGACCCTTGTCCGTGTTACTTGGGGTCGATGCAACACGTTTTTTTCCTACATTCTCCTCTGTCAAACATCACTCGATCATTTACTCTTTTTCTTTCATATGATTCCTCACACAATTGTAACACTGTACGACTAACATCAGGTAAAGGCACAGTAGAACACTGTCAACACTGTCACTATCGTTCCAGCCACCCCTGTCGCGACCGCAGAGCATTGCATCATGGTGCTTACCGGCACGAGTCACTGTAACACCCACAAGTCATTCATCTCTGTGCAGCTCACAAAACGCGCATTTTTCTCTAACTCCTTGTTTTGTAAGCGCACAATGGCGCTTTTATTTTCTTTTCACGCTGAGGTTGATACCTAGTGTTTTCATATAATGATCCTAATTTATAGTCGAGAAGTTTTTTTGTGACGACCTAATAATCACGACTGTGCTATTGTGTTAAAATATGTGACTTTAAAAAAATAAAGAAAATAAGATGCATGTCGGTTTAAGGAGGAAGCGCCAGGATATTAAAATATGATTCGCGGCCGTAGTTATACTTAATCATTAAAATCACCAATATTTCATAACCCCTTTAGATTAATTTAATCCCATTGAATAAATAAGTCATGAAAAAGTTACCACCGCAAATCATATTTGCGAGTTACCCTGGCGCTTTTGACATTTTAATCTAATATTGTATCCACATTTAGATTTGAGGAGCTCCTGGCTAAATAATAACAGCCGCCCGGATCGATCTTTAAGGTTAAGCCGTGCTTGCCGAGGTTGGTCCGTAGATGGGTGACCATAATTACATACCGAGTTTCCTCCGTGCCTCGGAAAGCACGTTAAGCCGTTGGTCCCGGCTGTCATTTGAACATCTTTGACAGTCGTTACGAGTAGTCAGAAGCCAAAAAGTCTTACCAAGGGGTATCGTATTACCCAGTTACTGGGTTGTGGAGGTCAGATAGGCAGTCGCTTCATGTAAAATACTGGTACTTAGTTGCATTCGATTAGACTGGAAGCCGACCCCAAGATAGTTTGGCTAAAAAGGCTAGGCAGATGATGATTTAGATTTGCGCATTAATTGTCACTCTCATTAAAACAAACCTCTCACTCGCAAAAACCTTTTTGCAAAAAAATACTCGCGACTGTAAATTAGTAAGCTTAGAATAATGTAACTGTGATATAATCCGAATACCTACCTACTTTAGTATAAAAACACATTCAAAACAACTTGCATCTCACACAAATCAAAACAAATGACTGTGCGGGCCATTAACATAGAAAAGAGAACATTTGACGTAAAAAGCATATAAAAATGCAAATGTGATGAGAATGGTCTACAATGGCGGGTGTTCGGCGCGAATTCAAACGTTCGGGTGTTTCCGCCGAGCCGAGCGTGGCGCAAGCGACCGGCGCGCGCGCATAGAAAGTGTCAATAAGGTCAAGGTCTCTTCCGCGCATTATGTCATTCGGAGAAACTTAGGGCTGGCAACGAAGGATTAGAAATTCAGGGTAATCAAAAATTATTTATGACAATAAAATTGGTAGCTTCGTCGATGAAACTTTGTATGCTAAAAGATTGAGATAATATTATTGGATTCATTCAATAGGATGGTTTTGACAGGATATTGATTGGTCTCGGCGTAGTTCAATTTTAACCGACTTCAAAAAGGAGGAGGTTATTCGTTCTACTTTTTGCATTTTTATGAATGGGTAAGTAATTAAAATACCTCAGCTATTCCATTTATTGATAGCCTAATGACACCTGCTATTCAAACAATTCGCTTCAAAAAAGGTGTAAGAAACATTTCTTAAACTGCGTAACCCTAATGTAAGGGTTGGGGCGGATTTTACCACTAAATAAAATAGAACGGCATTTAAGAGCTGTCGAGTCAACATTCATAACGTTAACAACTCTTCTTCTTCTCGTGGTTGATATGTGCTGATCGCATTCAGTTTTATTAGTGAATGCCAGTCCCGCCAACCCTATCCCAAATCATGCGCACGCACATGGTGATAGCATTAGTAAGCATTTGCTAGCCCGCTATAACCTTTAGTCAGTTACAGTAGGTACCGTGAAGTACTTACTATATTATTATATAACGCATTATGTGTGAAGTACCAAAACACCATGTATTGCCAAAGAACTGCGTTATGTCAATTGATGTCAGAGGGATATTGTTTGGCTGTGGCCTATTACCGGAGTATTAGAGGTATCCATGTGTTATATACATATGTACATACTATGGTAATAATGATTATTTTGAAGTTATTTGGTGGATGAAATGATGCTTGGCAAAGAGGATTTTATTTTCAAATTTTACTTAACGTTAAAATACCTTTAATATCGATGGTTAAGAAAATACTCATAATTACTTAAATGTAGGTAAGCAACGAATATCTTCACTTATGAAACAAAACAAATTAATATCCTTAGAAAGGATCTAAATTAAATGTAGAACAAAAAAGCCCCTTAAATATTTATTTTATTCTGTTTTTATTATTTGTTGTTATAGCGGCAATAGAAATACATAATCTGTAGAAATCACGGTTCACAGCCTGGTGACAGACGGACGGACGAACAGCGAAATCTCAGTAATAGGGTCCCGTTTGCCCCTTTGGGTACGGCAACCTAAAAAGAAGCTATTATTAGAAAAAAAATAAGAATGTTGATAAGTATGCTGTGACGGCAAAATTCTCTAAATGGCTCTATTTTTATGACATCTCACTTAACAACCTAAACAAAAAAAACGCTTCTAAAAGCTAAACAGTTCATCAATCAACTAACTAAAGTCAATGCCCTACCTCATTCAATAAGACAAGACAAAACTATTACAAAGCGTCAACATAATAACCATAACATAAACCTCTCATAATATAGCCGTAACGATAATAACGTGTTACTGAAAGAGGCTATTATCTCATTGAGATAACGCTAATTGACGCTTACTGAGGCGCGCTACACACCGACGCCGACGTGCTCAACATAGAGATTAATAGAGATTTAAAATCAAAAGTCATTTATTGCAACTAGGCTGATAATCAGCACTTTTTGAACGTCAAAATTACAAGTTACAGTCCCTCAAAATGCCCACCCTTCGCCACTTCCTAGTGTTTTAGCTGGGAATAAGAAGTGGCGGAACAAACTCCCCAGCATCACATCTGTCGGTTAGGTTAGAAGAACCAGATTCTATACAATAGTGCTCAAGTTTATATAAACAAGGAATCCATTACATCAAGTTAATGTCATGTGTCAGTTAGCACACACCAACAATAAAATATTTTCATATTGACTGCCTCGTTGGTCTCGTGGTTCCAAGCCCTTCTGCTGAGCATGAGATCTCGGGTTTTATTCCCAGGTCGGGCTGTAATGTTGGGTTCTTCTATCAGGAATTTCTCAGTTTCAATTCCAGGTTGTCAGGCATGGAGTTCATATTTGTACCCGGACTCAAAAATATAACTGGCGAAATGTGGATGTGCTATTAAATAAACCTCTGCCTATGTTTATGTTAATAAGTACCATATGTGTCAGATTGCGATGTACAAAATTGTTAGTCATGTAAATAAGATGCATGTACTGCAAATATCACATTGTTACTCCCAGACAGTGGTTATTTTGTAACAATGACATTTGTGCAATTACAATTACAAAACTTTCTTGTTTAGTTTTAGAGAGAACTGTACTATTTTTGTGTACAATGATGTAATACTCTATGTTTCTACAAGGTGTTGTTTTGCATCCTCGTCAAAATTCAGGAGGTTGTCACAAAATACATAAATAATCAATTTAAGTTCCGTACCCAGTTAATTATTAATAAACGGTGCATTTTTGTCGTTTAAATTTGTCAGTATTTCAGAATAACCCCTCTAACGTGGTTAAACCTTTGAGATTGTTTGTATGTGTCAAAGCACGGTTATATGGCGAGTATCAGACGGGCCGCGTTTTAAACACGGGTGGTTCACACTTACCGACTTCAATAAATATGAAAAAAAAAATACCTACTCATTTATTATTGATTCGGGTCGAAAATTATTAGCATGGTTACCACCTTGAATTTGACGAGGATCCAAAACAACAGCCTGTCCCTTAACCTGCAACAGAATAACAAAATAATTCATGATTTGCCCGGTGTATAGTGCAGCTGAGCGATCAGTCAACTCATGCGCAGACATAATTACCGTGTGAGCAGCGAGATTTATCGCCCAGAGGCGGTGATTGTCTGCCCATGGGAAGTAAATCGGAAGAGATAGACTTTAGTTAGCTTGCATAATTTGTGTGTCTCGGTTATGCTTACCTGTGTGCTTTTGTAGAACGCTGTACATAGTGAATAATGCGCTTTGCCAAAAGGTTTTTTATTCAGACCACAAGCCCTTCAGTAAAGAAATTATGCATGGGAAAAAAAAATCGTATGTATAATGCTGCATGAGTCCCTAACACCTCTGCAAAAGCGTAACCCCTCAAATCCCTAAATGCTTCCACTAATATCCCCTGTCTGTAACCAGCTTTAGATTTAGCTATTTAAAACAAATATGACAGACCGAAAGCATTTCACAAATTACTCAAGACTAACCTTGACTCGTATCTATTGCAAATCATAGTCCTCCAAATATACAAAGAAATGTATAGAAACCAAATTACAAAAAAAAACAATACTTATAAGTTACAGTACATCCTGTCACAAACTCGCATCCCAATCAAGAGTGATGCAAGCTCTGTAATTCTATTCCATTTGTGTCACATATGTACCCAATTTTGTTACTCTGTGACCTACATTGGGTACAAACAAATAATTTGATAATAACAGAGCTAGGCCACATTACTAAACCGATAGAGTTCAAAGTTATTACCAGAATTTGTATTGTGCTTTGTTTAGGTCAATAACATTTTTGCTACTACATTATACAAGGTGTTGTTTTGCATCCTCGTCAAAATTCAGGAGGTTGTCACAAAAGACATAAGTAATCAATTAAAATTACGTTCCCTTGTTAATTATTAATAAACGCTGATTCTTTTGGTTGTTTATGTTTGTCAGTATTTCAGAATAACCCTCTTTAACATAGTTTAGGGATTAAGAAATTATCGAATAAACGTTGAGATTTTTTGTATGTGTGAAAGTGCGGTTATAGTGCGAGTATCAGACGGTCTGCGTTTAAAACAAGGGTGGTTCACACTGATCGATTTCCGTAAAAAAAAAAAAAACCTACCCATTTTATTATTGATTCGGGACGAGAATCATTAACAAAGTTAGTTATCTTCTTGAATTTGACGAGGATGCAAGACAACACCTTGTAGTTTAATCAAGTATTATTTTTATTTTGTTGTATCCTGTAACGGAACTTAAACATAACCTGGGTACACCTCTGCCTATCCTGAGAGAGTCACAAGCGTGATGTCATGTTATGTTAACTGAGAGAAAATTTCAATATTCAAATCCTACGACCATTTTATCGTCATCTGCGTAGCCTTTTCCCAAACTTTGTTGGGGTCGGCTTCCAGTCTAACCGGACGCAGCTGAGTATCAGTATTTACATAAAGCGACTGCCTATCTGACCTCGACAATCCAGTAACTGGGTAAAACGATACCTCTTGATAAGACTGGATGACAGACTTTCAGCTTCTGACTATTCGTAACGTTTGTCAAAGATCTACAAATGACAGCCAGGACCAACTGCCAACGGGGGAAACTCGGTATGTAAAGATGGTCACCCATACACGGACCAACCTCGGCAAGCACGGCTTAACCTTGAAGATCGACCAGTGCGGCCGTTATTACGAGCTCCACAATTTTATATCGGAATGCGTAAAATTCAAGAAATTACGACTTTGATAATGTCCGCAACGATATCAGATATTTTATTTAAAACATTTTACGCAACCCAATTTCGGTTGGTCAACCAAAAGCAATATCGTTTCGGGGAAATTGAAAACGCATTTACTAAGAAAAAAAACCCGAGCAAGTACTTTAGGCACTGGTTTTATATAGATAGCTTGTTTCACTAGAATTACATGCAAAATATTCTATCGTGGAATCCTCCTTTTCTGCGATTGATTTGGCATTGACGATTCCTCTGTTTATTATTCTACAATCACTAATAAACAGTACCATCGTGTTGATTACACCTTAAGGCCTCTAATCTTTGTTAAAGCTGCCTATGTTCAAGTGAACGGCTTCAAAATGTCCTAAATTATGCCAGATTCCACAATAGAAATAACTGATAGGATCAAATGCGGCACGTAGCATTGCGAAACTGTAGCAAACTTCGTGAGAACTCGTGCTTCTTCGTGAGTCTTCGTAAACGTTTGACGTTCATAGAGATGAGGTTATCTGATGGTCGGAAGTATCGCGTTGATCGTTATTTGATGTTATGTCATTCTTTTTGTGCGTTTCCTTGTGCGAGGAGCAAATCTAATGATTTCGTGCAAAGATCTGTGGTATTATCATTATGAAGTGCTGAGTCAGTGGTGCTCATTATTTAATAGCCTGAATACAAAATGTTGACTTTTATAATCATGTAGTCTTTACGATAAATAATACTCTCATCGAAGCTCAGTTTGCTGAAAGTGTCTTAAGCATTTTGTCAAACAGTCAATGAGCAAAAATAATTTACTCCAATAAGTAAATTATTTTTTATAAGTGCGATCAGCACATTTAAACTGGGTTTATGAGCCTTCAGTGTCCATTCACACAACAATGATGGCACTGCCAGTTTGTGAACGAGTTTTAAGTTTAAGAAAATCGTGACTGTAGTATAAATAATTTTAGGTCCTCAATAAACCTTTTATATCTTCTTACCTCCATCTTCAGAACGATACTGATTCCACATTATATACCGAGCCCAGTATACTCAAAGATTTCTCGCCACCATTGTCTAGAAACAAAACAACCTCCATTCTTACTATAATGCCGCCCGGTTTCACTCGCTTTCTTACAATAGGCTCTGATAATAGCGGGTAACCTGTGGTTGTAGCCTTCTTGTTCTTTTGGAGCTGAATTGGAAAACTTTAATTTAATTGGCCTAGTAGTAGGTAATTAACTACCTATTTACACGTAGTGCTTTCCCTTCTCACATTGTTGCTTAAATCAACTCTAAAATACCTATTTTCATTCACATTAAACAACACCTAAATTAATGCCTAACACGAAACGCACTGTCGGATTTTCAAGGCTTGGCATAGCCAACTTTCCATTTTCAACTCAACAGTGCAAAAGACTTAGGCATTAACTTTAATTTCGTTTAATGTTCGTGAAAACGGGCAAAAGTTTGATAATATTTCAATAGTTAGCACTCTTACCACATTTAGCAATGCCTAGCACATTCGAAAATGTGTCTAAACAAGCTAAATATTTATTCGGCCTAAAAATCTCTTGAAATATATTTATTCAAAGTCGTTACATTACAATACATTTACATAATATGAGTCACTTTTTATCACATGCTGTCGAACAACGAGTTTCACGTAAAACAGTTTAGTAGTTTCGAACGTGCGAACATGTTTCAGTTTATGTCAGGGTCAAATTAATAGTTTTTTCAAAACTTACAAAACATTGGATTTTTCCTCCTCCCTTTCAACCAAAGACTCTAAAAGTGTTTCTTGCGAATGCGCTATATTACAAATGAGAACAGAAAGACGAGATACACTGTAACTAAATATACCAACCACAAAGATAATAGAAAAGACAATATTGTATCGACGTGACACAAGCTACCGAGCAGCTTACGTCAATTCTGCTGGAATAATAATATATGTCATTTTTTTTACATCACCCCACGCTAGGAATTTCTCCTGTATCGTGGGTGCGTTTACAAACATTTAAACTCACATACACATACAGCCAGACCCGGAATAATAATCTGTAAGCCATACAAATATTTGTTCCGTGCGGGTATCGAACCCGCGACACGCAGCGCAGCAGTTGATCGCTCCACCACAGCGCCAACCGTGTCGTCATGCCTGCTCAAGTTTGGAGTTTGTTTTCGCGTTGATAGTCACTTAAATTATTTATAGGCCCTCAGCTCTTCCCATAAGTTATACGCACAAATTCATCAACCAAACCAACTCATGCTGAAACAGTCACTTCATAAGCAGGAAAGAAATTGCTGACCTATTACCACACCACCGCCAGACCTCATAATAACCGTAAACTATGTCTTTACGTTTCGTTTTAACAAAGCACCTATGTGTCTGTGATAGTGGCATACAGGCCGCTTCATAAAAACATCGGGTCGCAACTCCTTACATAATGATACATAATGTAATGTCACACTATCGCTTGGAACACGATACATTGTCGGCTCAAAATCAACAACATTAGATAACGCCTTTGTAAGCCAGAGATGGACGTCACGGTTATTATTTTGAATGGATAACTTTTACTTTCGCTATGGGAAAAGTTTGCAATGATTATTATGACGAAGTCATTCTGAGATAAGATGGCTTCCGTTTTTGCTTATTCGCTATAAATTAAAAAGCTTTGTATTGACAACGGAGCGACGAGACATAGTCATTGTGCAGTTTGATTAAAGAGTTTACAACGATATACCAATGTGTCGATGGAGCGACTGTTGATAAGAAGCAAGATATTACATTGGCGCTTGCTATATATTATACCTACATGAGTCTGTAATACCTGCTTAGTACCTATTCCCAAACCACAATAACTTTTCTTTATTCAGCCTAGGAGTATAACCCAAAGTGGCACAACCCCCTTGGCAGTAACGCTTACGACCGCTGAGTGGACTGATGAAGCAGTCAAATAGTTTCCTAATTAAACTAAATTACTTTTTACTGTAATTAGACTCACATACAAATATTCAAGCGATCGCGAGGTTTGCTAACTAATTAGTTTTATGTCAACTACTTTAATTATTGACACAAATAAGTTAGCATTCACTTTACCTAGATTTTAATCAATTATTAGATAACATTTCCGATGCATCTGTTTAATGTTGTTGTTTAATTGTAATTGGTGTTATACCGTTGTAATTAACTATAGTAAATAAATATAAATAATCAATTTAATTATAGGTATAGAACTAAATATGCATTATCCAGGTTGGTGGGTTTTCGGGTAAGCAAGTCCTCGTAATTGGCATTTATTAAATTTCAATTTCGTACATTGTTCAGATACGTTATGCCCTAGAACTCTATATATAGCTAACTGGTCTGGCTACATCGTTAAAATTCCTTTCGTTACAAATGCCAAAAATACTCACAAATAATGTAATAACAACGTAATGTTAAATAACAACAAATATGGCGCAAACTTACATTACAATACATAAAGTTGACCAAAAACGACAAATATGTTCGTATTAATGCAAAAATATCGCTTAATAAATATATTTGCAGACAGTTGCAACGAACACTTGCGACTCCAACCCAGATAATATTTGTGTTACTTAAAAACAATAAAATCACTAAGAAAACCAAGCGCATAATTTTAAATTCACCGTTCCAACTTGACAAATGTCCGCCATTACTTTTGACAGCTGATTGAAATGAATTGCGTTCTTAATAAATTAAATGGAAGTGTGATGTAGGTAGATCGGTTTCATACTAAATAACTATTTATTTATGTAATATAATTTTGTTGATTTTAATGAGCTTTCTTATGGTCAGATCGCTATTTATTTTATTAATCTTTATTTCTTAAAGTTTTTGTTGGGATTATCTTTTAACATAGAAATGGTGGTGGCAAAACACTGAGGAGCTACATTACATATTTCGTACATAATAAGTATGCTATGAATTGTGCGGGTAATTTGCACTCGAGCACTCATGTAGCTGCAGTTGATCTAGTAATGATATTGCGTAACAAGTGATAGGTCGTACAGCAGCCCGTCACCTATAAATAATACAGTCACCCATTTGCGTGAGAAACTAATCGAAAACATTCTAATCCATTCCCAGAAACAAACTCTATAAAACTTCGATAAATGGTCTTTTTATCAAGAAGTAAAATGTAGAAATATTCAATGGCAGTTCATCCTGCATTGTTGCAAAGATGCACGAAAACACGAAGAACCCATTAGTTAGGCCAGACATGCAACTCATTATTATAATTGCGTAACCTCCGCGGTGAAAATGGGCGGGAAAAACGTTGCCGCCATGTTGCATTCGAAAGTGTCATGGCGTTCAGTGCGTCTTCCTCGGGGTCAAAAAAACAACTATTTATGTAAACAATGAAGCGTGTGAAGCATCAAAACGGCTTTTAAGTTTAATAGATTACTTTTTTGGCTATTCACGTGAGGAAGTTTGTATTAGTACTTAATTTCGCGTGTATTAGTTTACGCTCGGTTATTAAGTGACTTTCAAATGACAGGAAATTACGAGTATAATAGAAAATGATAACCTTTTCAAACTTCACAATATAATTGGAGCCACTTTCGAAGACGGCACTCCGGAAATTGTTCGGTTCTTACGAAGATCTTCGACGATAATATCATCATCGACTGTTTCAGATAATAATAATGTAGAATGTCAGAACTTTTGCCTCTGAATAGTCAGCTTAAGTTACACAATACTAGTGCTGATTCATTCCTGATATATATTTTTTTCCAAACCAAGTATTCCACATCAGTGTTTTTACTACAATCAGTGATAAGAGAGTTCAATGGAGGAAGTGGGTTACTATGACACTAGACAAGCTTGGCTTATTGCACAGTCGTTCGGTGTAATAGTAACTACAGACGTCTATTCTACAGTACCAAGATATACTTAAAGCCTCGTACTTATAGATTGTTACATCAAACTAGTTAGATTCAATCCAGATTTTCACACCAACAAAGATCTCATTCATTTGGAACGTCACTAGTTTCATATCGCAAAAAAACAATTGTGGATTAAAAATCCCATCACACAATAATCATAACGGAATCTTTCCATGAAATTGCTCAAGATCCTGTATGAGGCAAACAGAGACGAGCAACGCCAAGCAATGGTCCAGTTGGAGCATTCGCACCGTTTCGGAGAGAACAATATGCGTGTTGCACACTCGTATTGTCGCGTGCCGTGGTTCCCGCGCAAAGTTCCCGTGAGATATGTGACGTAGCGGCCATCTTGCTTTAGGGTTGCCAAACTTTGAAACGTACCTAGCAATGGCTTTACTACGCCTTAATTTATATATTTTAAAAGTTTCATCACCCACCCAACATCATATCACCCGCATTCTCCATTCATCCCGCGATCATGGCGCTTGCAACAGTGTCGAAATTTCGGGAACTCAAAACAACAAATAATCATGGAAGATATCCCGTAGGTGATAGTATACTATAGTGGTAGTAGTATAATATAGTTTTAAAAGTTTGTTTAGTTGTGAATTTTCTGAGAACGTATCTACGAGTAGGTGTTCATAAAGCACTTTGTAGGAGACGGTTATTTCACAAAGCTTTGTTCTTTCCATAAAACCTTTCATCAATTTCGCTAAGATTTTTCATAAATTCTCAGCTTTAAGGTTTATTAAAAATTACATGTAGGAAAAGCTCAAAAATTTTTTGACGCAGCCCTAGCAAAGAATTTTACAATCTCAAAGATTGACATCCAATAAACGTCAGTAGGTTCGATACCTTATAGTGACGAGTGTCATCGTAACTGGAGCTCATTTCCGCGACGTTGTGGCTGGTGGGAAGTCTGCAACAGATGAGAATGGTTTCTCAAGCGGTATCTAAAGCAGATTGCATACTGAGAGTGTCGGATTAAGGGCTTACCGGGTAATTAGTTTTTGATCCATGCTTTCAAAAACTTAAATAGATTTCTTGTTAGGAACTAACTTTGATAGATTATCTGGAAATTCTTTTTATTGGACTTAGTTTTGTTCTAAAAAAACACAAGTTTTTGAAAACAAACACTTAAGAATATTGATCTAGAAATTAACAAGAAAACCAGTCAACGATAACAAATAAAGCCGTTGACTTTGGCACACTTTATCTTTTTAAATTACAATTCTTTCACAATTGTGCTCTCTAACAACAAACAGTCCATTCGGCCCATTGTCATCAATCATCACGTAAACGTCATCATATTGTTTTATTATATCACATAATAATTATGTTCCTTGTGTTATATTATATCACGTGTTCACATCTTTCACGAAATCACCTAGATGTTCTGATAGCTAACGTTATGTGAGGTGCTTGCACTAAGTGCAGTCCACGAATTTGATGCACTTAAGTCATTAAGTTTAGTACAATAGCGTTATTACTTGTTATGGACAGCTAAACGGAGCGATGGGGGCTTCGAAAAAAGCGGGGGATAGAGCGGACAGAGCTTTGCAGTAGTCGGGTAAGGGTAGAACAAAAGAGTTAAACGCGTAAAACTGCATTTCTAATACTGTATATTTCATTATAATGCAATTATTAAGAAAAAAGCTTGTAAATATAATAAAAGGCTCTTGTTTGCCATACTATTGAAATAAGCTTTAGAATATATACCTGAAATGTAAACGTGCAAGCTAAGTTTATTATAATGAAAAATGATTGAATAACGGTTGTAAATATACATAACGAATTAATACACTGCATAATATAAAATAATCATAAATTCCATGGAATGACTACAATCCTCGCTGCTTCCATGGCCACACCTGCGTAACTAACGCCACAAATTAGAATGTTACGCTAACACGTCACGCTTTTCACGTCAACACACGTCGTCGTCTATACACGTCACGTCGTATCACGCTGACGTCTCTAATATGTCACGCCGGGTCGTTGACGTGTATAAACGATACGTCACTGAAAAATGGTGGCTAATAATAACTGAAGTGGTTTAGTTAAATACCGTGTAGGTAATATTTACAATGCGAGCAACTTTCATACAACTAAAAATCATTTCAAGTCTGCTAAAAACAATAAAATACTAGACATGATACCTATAACAACAACCCCTTGAGGGTTTTAGGTCGGTACCCAAGTTGGTGTCCCTTGCCCAGTAATGGATTGTCTGTTGCGGGTTATATCTGACTAAAAATAACTTCAGCTAACGTCAGATCTTTGAATAAACTGACTGTTTTTTTTTTAAATCGGCCTATTCAACCGAGTGTTATTCTGGAGCTCAAATACCTTGAATAACCAACCAAATACCTTGAATGACCAATACTTTGAACATCATCATCGTCTGCCTAGCCTGTTCACAACTTTGTTTGGTCGGCTTCCCGTCTCACCGGACACAGCTGAATAAGTATTTTACATGGAGCGACTGCCTATCTGACCTCCACAACCCAGTTACTGGGTAACACCTTTCTTAAAACAAAATTCTTAATTCCGACCTGTTTGCGCGCGACGCCGTGAAAAGTATCGTTTAACATAAACTGCATGATATAATCAGATCAGCGCGTGAAAGTGCATTCATTAACGCAGGATTATCTCTTAATTACATTACGAAGAATTTGTTTATCTTTCGACACTTCAAGACGCGTTGAACGCGTCTGGTAAAGTATCTTAATTGTGTTACATCTGCATGTGTTTATTCTTGAGTTCCAAAAAGTTTGCATCTTGTTTTACCTTTATTACCTAGCGATGTGATTCGAATTGCGAAATTGAAAGAGGCACAAGAGACGTTTTTAACCGACTTCTATCGGATGTTTGTATTTTTTTTTTTTTTTTTTTATGTTTGTTCGCGCATTACTCCGTCGCTTGCCAACCGATTTGGAAAATTCTTTTTTTGTTGGAAAGGGTATACTTCCCAAATGGTCCCATAGACACCAAGTCGGGATCTGATGATGGAATCTTGGCGAAATCGAGGGAACTCTTCAAATTTTATAGGAAAACGTACAGTGATTTTGGTATTTTCTACAACAAGTGAAGCATTTGCGTCCAATAAGAACCATTCTACCATCAGATCTGATGATGAATCCAAGAGACAGGCTTCGGAACTCCATAACAAGGCAATGAATCTTAGCTGTGTGGGCTTGTTGGAATTGTAACGGTATGCACTTTCCAGGTGTATACACCGATTACGCTGAGATTTATGATCCGATTTGCGTGATTCTTCTTTAGTTTGATGTGGAATTCCTGCCATTTGGTCCCATAAAAAATTAATATAGTATGGCCATATAGTTTTCATTTTATTAAATTTTTTGTCATATGTAAATTTTTCACGTATGTACACCGATTTCTCCGTGATTACTGGACCGATTTAGATGATTTTTCATTCATTTGGTAGAGAAGCTTGCCCGGTGGAGCCATATGAATTGTATTATCTTTGCTTAGGTACTTTTTGAGTCATCCTCTTTATTATGCATTTTGTCCTTTGTCGTATGTATGGACGATGTGCTGGTGTCTAGTTACAATGTAAAAATTATACTTGACCAGGATTAAAGTGAGATACCACAACTGAAAAGGCTAAAATAAAAACTTTTTTACAAAAAAAAACCGACTTCCATAAAACACTAAAAAGTGGCAAATAATTTTAGTTTCGGAAGTCGGTGGCAAAAAAGTAAATGAAACAAACAAGTCACCGACTTCCGAAACTAAAATTATTTGCCACTTTTTAGTGTTTTATGGAAGTCGGTTTTTTTTTTTTGTAAAAAAGTTTTTTAAGTTTATTTTTAGCAATTTCCATAGAGCCAACCACCAGTCCGTGATGACTGTGGCCACATCTTTTGCTACTATTTACTGAAAGGATTATGAAAAGTTCACATCTATTCAACAGTAAACGCAGATGGTTGAAAATGATGATTTTATCTTGTAAAAGACAAAAACATCAAACCATATAATTGGTAATCCCATAAAGAACCCTTGACAATACAAATCACCATGCTTGCCCCATAGAACCCTGACATAATTACCCATTGCTTCTGTTTAACAGTTAGCCAATGACATGGTTTCGCATACAAACAAGGGAATGCCTTAATTATTTAAAAGTAATGTTAATTAAAATCGTTAGGACTGGCGCCTCTTCGTCTGGTTGGTTTAATACTCGATAGTGATCATTCGATGAAAATTGTGTTGGGTTCTCGTTGATAAGATGATGCACATTTTACAAAATTGACATCTGGCGCGCAGGTCAGTTTTGCGTGGGCTAGATGTCCCTTAACCCTTAACCCAAGAATCTTTCTCAATCTAGACCCTATCCCATGAGCTTTATCTGCGACCAAGGTCCAAGGCCCAAAGAAAAGTTCCATCTTTACATGAATCTCCTAACATTACAAAACTAATCACGGTCATCCATCACGGGGCCGACCTCCCTACTAGCGCTTTAACCTCGTTACATCATAAGTGACATGTATAGTAAAAAGTACATGTCATCAGCTTTCTCCGAGGTCAATAGTCATTGCAGATGAGCCTACGACTTGGTGGTTATGTCACCGAGTCATTATGATGCCTGTCACATGGTTATGTCCGGATATATGGCTGGTAATCTCTTCCGGACTTGAAAATTTGATTGCAACAATCTTTACTTGCAATATTCGTTGAAGGCCTACTCGGCTGCTCGTCGGTGTCGACAGGAAACTTAGTTGAGGGAGCCCAGACACGAGAAAGGTCTTCCTCACCACTTACGAACAAAAACAATTTGTGTATTTTTAGTGTACCTTCTGCGGTACTTTACTTACTTGCCATGACATTTGATATAAAGAAACACATGGCTACTGTGAATACAATTACAAAGTTGTGCAAAACATGTATTGTCCCTTCATGAGATATGCATGTTACAAGGAAAAATAAACAGCTCTGAAAACCAAACATAATAATCTAAATTAACTGCTGAACCTAAATAATTACATTGTTTAATCATGTCTATAAAATTACATCTGAGAATTTGCTTTAATTGGGGGCACGGAATATATCTGTAATCATCTGCAGACACGGTAGCGATTACTCGATCAATATCTACTCGGGGACGTGTTATGAATATAATATGAATTCACGCTGCTTCGATGTTAAGTAAATGTATCAACAATCATATGCAAATCTGGGTACCGTTAAATCTGGGGATACGTTACATTAAATAGTCTTAATATCAATCTATATTCTTCAGTTATTTTTTTAACACGATAAAAGGGGTTTTATTTCCTCAAAGTTAATAGTTATTACTATAATAAATGTCTAAGAATCTTCACAGCAAAGCCGAGTTCAATGTAAACAACAGGGACCTCCCTGTCAGGATCAAAAACATACTAAGTACATAGATACCTACTATTTAAATAAATTGAAAGTTAAAACACCCACACGCACGGAGATAACATCAGTGTCCGTGAAAGTGCACAAACGCGAGGTATTTACGACGCACGCGCACTGACTGTGTCATTCCTCGTTAGATTATCTATGCACTGAGGAGTTCGACCATCTGTGCGTGAGGTGCCCAACAAATGACTCGTTAAAGAGTTATTTTGTATTAAATTGGTACATTGTTCACTTTTATGGTTAAAAGTTGGTTAAATTGTAAGATCCGTAAATTCGTCACATCTTGAAATGATCGAAACAGCTGTAGAATTACAATTAGATTGCCAAACATTGGTAAAAGAATCAAATATGAGGCAGGGACGGAATAGACTACCCCAAAGTACTTGCCCAATAACTCAGCTATTAGAACTAAGTAAATCATTACACAAAGCTCCCACTTTACTAAAACCACACAAATTAATTCCAACAAGACACCGAAACCAATTAAAGGCCCAAGGTTCAGCTCTTTGGCAAGAAAACCGCGTCATTTATATCAATTGCCAGTCATTTGTCGCAGATTCGCGAGGAGGTACATCACTAGTGGTGTGGCAATAGGGGAGCGCGGTGGGAAAGTGTGGCAACGCCGTACAAGGGAACATTGTCTTGCGGCACACGTCCATGCCTCTGATGGGTCTCCTTGGACGTCATGTGTTGTGTTCACCAGCTACTATCTCTTTATAATTGCTGGTTACACAATACACACGCACACATGATGGGAATAATAACAAACACATGTAAAGCTCATGGCAGTTGCTAAATAGAGTTAACGTTAATATTATATGCCTTGGGCCGTAAGTCGTAAGGTGAACGTGCTTTCGTACGAACAAACTAAATACGTCCGTTCACGGGCTTTCAATAGAGTTTTCATAAAGAAAAATAAACTTTTTGTTGGTCTTAAGAATACTTCATCAAATACTTAACTTGGATTCTTACTGGATATCGAACTTAAGCACAAATCTACCAGAATTCTAACCACTACTTCACAGTGTCGGTTAAATCCTAGCCTTACTGTCAACGAACATGGCCTACACAATAAGCCACCTTTTTCTACAAGTATCTGATGTTCCATTGATGTTGTTCCAGGTGCTGCCAGCGCTGCTGCTGCTCGCGGCAGCCTCAGCTACGCCCAGGAAGACATACAAGCGTGAAGGTAAGCCACCAATCATCATCTGGACTAACACTGACATCGAGCCTCTGTCATGAACCAATTTCTAGTTCACATGTATAATTTCAAAGTAGAAGTAGTGTTCCTCTATCAGCCCCTGTCAATTCTCTAAAAAGTTTTTCTTTTTAATCAGAATAATCAGTTACGCTATTGAAAAACAACTATAATTGTAACACCAAGAATCAAGAGCTTGATTTAATTTCACCAGATCCTAACGTACTCCTTAACTTCATCACAGAGGCTCTACGAACGACTACAACTTACAAATCTGAAATAAAAGCACCCATTCCCTTGTTTGCAGCGCCCCTGAGCTCCTCGTACCTCCCACCTTCTCAAGGCGGCGGTGGTGGTGGCTACGGAGGTGGTGGTGGCGGCGGCGGTGGACACGGGGGTGGGGGCGGTGGGCATGGAGGCGGCGGACACGGGGGTGGGGGCCACGGTGGACATGGGGGCGGTGGTGGCGGCGGCCACGGAGGCGGCGGCGGCGGCTACAGTGGCGGCGGCGGTGGTCACGGCGGCGGTGGCGGCGGCCATGGTGGCGGCGGCGGCGGCCATGGTGGCGGCGGCCACGGTGGCGGCGGCGGCCGTCCATCCTCATCCTACGGCGCCCCAAGTCCTTCAAGCAGCTACGGTCCACCTAAACAAAGCTACGGCCCTCCCAAACCCAGCTATGGCCCACCTAAACCTAGCTATGGCCCACCCAAACCCAGCTACGGACCTCCTCCTTCTAAGCCATCCAGCTCCTATGGACCTCCTCCATCAAAGCCCTCCAGTTCCTACGGCGCTCCTTCTAAGCCCTCCAGCTCGTATGGCGCTCCCGCAAGACCACCTGCGACCAGCTACGGTGTGCCAACTGGACCTTCAACGACTTATGGTGCTCCTAAACCTTCGAAGCCGTCCAGCTCTTACGGCGCTCCTGCTTCTCCTCCGTCAAGCTCCTATGGTGCTCCATCTCCTCCCTCTAGTTCATACGGAGCCCCATCATCTGCTCCTTCTAGCTCATACGGCGCTCCTTCTCCTCCATCCAGCTCGTACGGCGCGCCCGCATCTCCTCCGTCCAGCTCGTACGGTGCGCCCTCTCCACCATCCAGCTCTTACGGCGCTCCTGCCTCACCACCCTCCAGTTCTTACGGTGCGCCTGCTTCTCCTCCATCTTCGTCTTATGGCGCTCCTGCTTCACCCCCATCCTCATCCTATGGTGCTCCCGCGTCTCCTCCATCCTCTTCTTACGGAGCTCCCTCAGCCGGTGGTAGCAGCGGTGGATTCAGCAGTAGCGGCTTCGGCAGCAGTGGCTTTGGAAGCAGCGGTTTCGGAGGCGGTAGTGCATTCGGATCAAGTGGTCCTTCATCAAGCTACGGCGCCCCGGCCAGCCCTCCGTCCAGTTCGTACGGAACACCCGCCGCGCCTTCGAGTAGCTACGGCGCTCCGAGCAGCGGCGGCAGCGGCGGACACGGTGGTGGTGGACACTCATCTGGCGGCGGCGGTGGTGGATACTCCTCGGGCGGATCTGGTGGTTACTCTTCTGGAGGTGGCCACTCTAGCGGCGGCGGCGGCGGCCATGGAGGTGGCTCAGGAGGCTACTCTTCCGGTGGAGGTGGCGGCTACTCGTCTGGCGGAGGCGGAGGCTACTCGTCTGGTGGAGGCGGCGGTGGATACTCTTCGGGAGGTAGCAGTGGAGGACACTCGTCTGGAGGTGGCGGTGGATACCCATCCGGCGGTGGTGGCGGATACTCGTCCGGTGGTGGCTCTGGAGGGTACTCGTCGGGTGGCAGCTCTGGAGGATACTCCTCAGGAGGCGGCTCATCAGGCTTCGGAGGTGGCCACTCATCGGGCGGAGGCGGCGGCGTGCCGGCAACCATCAGCCAGGGCTACGATAGCAACGGTGGCTACGTGTACTAGAGCCTGTAGGCTGCTGGCATCCTAGTACTAATATAAAATAGTCAACTGTTAAGTTATCACGGTATCTTCAGTGTCACAACATATGTATGTATTAATGTAGGTTTCTAATGAAAACTATGTATGTATTAGATTTGTCTACAAAATAGAGAAATACATGGAATGCTTCAGGACAGTCATAAAGAAGAATCAAAGGTTACGAAGATGCATGCGGGCATTAGATAATTAAATTAATTTTTGAATTTAATGAAAAAGAGTATGACTCAGTGATTGTTTGTAAAGTTGTAATGTTACCAAGCTCGAGGCATTCCGTCTGTTATCGTAATAAAATGTGATCTGCAATCAGAGAATAAAGAATTGTGAGTGAAGTGAGATGAGGTCTCTCTAAGAGTCGCGGTCGTCGCCTTCTGCTTACCAAGTAAGCGACGCTTTGAAGTATTAATTTTAATTTAATTGTAATTTACGAACTAATGAAACTGTACAAAAATTTAGTTTAAGGTCTGAGTAATTATACTTTTTTGTATAAATTAAACGTTTTGTAAATATAAAAAGACTTGTATTATGTTATCCCTTCCCCACGAATCAGTTTTAACCCTTTCTAAGTACCCAGCAGAAAACTGAAATATTGGGTACTGAAACTGAATTATATTTTTTTATAAAAGCTGGGTGCGATCTTTAGATTGGTTGATGCATCAAACATCAACCCAAGTAAAGATCGCACATATATCTATGATCGTACTACTCTGCTTTTTATACTCACAAGAGGTTTCATCAGCATCTTTTCATTTCCAATCCCATTTAACTGAGATAATAGATCATGGACATCGCACTCTAATAAATTATACCCCTCCAGCCGCATTGATCATGGCTTTTCTATAATACTTATCTGTGAAGATTATTCTTCACGGGCCCTTGGCAATGTCTTTTATATATTATCTAAAAACAAATACTTTACATAATAATACGAATGCAACGACACTAAACAAAGTGAGAACAATAAGCAAAAGTACCAGAGAAGATTAATTGATGATTGCATTTTATTATGATTGCGTACTTGTGTACAGCTGTCCCTATCCTGAACCCTACCTACAAAATGAAATTATGTGAAAATATGATGGTTGATATCTTGAGTGAACGGTCATCTCTATTTCATACATACACGGTGTAAATCACCTCATCACGAAGCCGTCAACCAAGCATTCTGTACATGAAACTAAGTAACTTTACGCAAAAAATATTGCTGGGAAACGACTTTTTTTTGGGGGGTGTATAATCATGTTTTGTGGTAGAACTCAATGTAACGAACTCAAAACATTGTGCTGGTGGACGGATTGAATAGTACGGGAATCGTGGAGGTGTTTAAAGTAAAAATCTTACATTTAAAACTTGTATTTAAAAAAATACTTGTCAAAAAGTTGGAACTTTGACCCCTAATATCTCCGTAACTAGAAGGTATGGTGTAGAACAAAAAAATGATCGCAATGCCAGGGAGAACCAGTGCCTTTCGGCTTCGTGATGAGGTGATTTACACCCTTTATAGGCAGAGTATCTGTTGGTGCAGTGGTGGCACGCGGTACTGCTGAGTATGCGGTCTTGGGGTTGATGCCCAGTAGAGAAAAAAAGAGTAACCATGGAGTTTCTTGCCGGTTCTTCTCCATAGGAAACGACCAACCCGAACCGAGCACTTTTTTGTCGACGTTTTACAAGTACCCATGTAGGCCTATGTGAAATAAAAATATTTTGATTTTGATTGATTGATTTTTGAGAGCAGTGTTTTATAAGGAATTCCTCAGTAGCAGCCCAGAGACTGGATTCGTTCCTAATTAATGGCAATCGAGTCCATTGCTGGCATTAACGGGACATTTACATACCTGGCGAAATACGGTTGTAGGTAATCGCTGTGATTATATCCTCTGTCTCACCATCGGGGAATACAAGGTGTTGTTTTGCATCCTCGTCAAATTCAAGGACGTAACTAAGCTAATGTTTCTCGACCCGAATCAATAATAAAATGGGTAGGGGATTTTTTTAATTTATCTATTCATGGAAATAGGTAGGTAAGAGTGAACCACCCGTGTTTTAAACGCAGCCCATGTGATCCTCGCCCTATAACCACGCTTTCACACATACAAACAATCATTTATTTGATCATTTCTTATACCCTTAACCATGTTAAGGGGGTTTCTCTAAAATACTGACACACTTAAATACCAAAAAAAAGCAGCACTTATTAATAATTAACTAGGTAACGTAATTTAAATTGATTATTTGTCTTTTGTTACATCCTCCTGAATTTTGACGAGGATTCAAAACAACACCTTGTATAAGCTTGATGATATAGTCAGGATGTACACAATCAAACACAATGAACATGCTATATGTTTTATTTTGATGTCGCCGGAGCGACCGCGGAATTCACAACATTACACATTTTTTTACACATTTTTCTTTTTCAAAATATTCAACAAGAACTAGGAATAAGTCAATAGTACGTATATACTACTAGCTAACAGTGGGAGGCCGCCTCCTGACCAACCGCTCTTTAAGACATTTAAAACACTGTAAATAACAAACGATATATATTTATAATAATTTACAGTAAAGGAATATATATCTTAAAAATATATATTCAGTAAAAGTTATAACATATTAAAGTATAATATATATATTTATTTGTATGTTTCTTAAATATGTATTTAATCTCGATTTCTTATATTAAACGTCATACAATAAAATATCTGAAATGCATAATAATAGTAGTAACACATAATAATTGATATATTTATACTGATATGTATCGTCCTAGTCTTGTTTATTTGACAAGTTATCTATCAAATGCATCTTGTCTTGCTATTTATATAAATAGGCTTAATTATATACACATTTATAGAATTATAATAATAAAGATAAATCAGGAAGCGGCGCCGGAGAACAACAACGATACCTATAATCTACTCTTACAATTATCGATATGTACCATTTCACACTAAACACTATGATATGTATATACGTAAGTCACATAGAGATGATATGTATCGAGTTCGTAGTCTTAGCAAAGGTTAGGCAGGTGGATATCACATCATATATCTTTACATCCGCAACATATATAGAAAATACCTCCAATTTGGAACGATTTATATGTAAACTTTATTATCAAAAAACAATTTGAAAGCTTGGGAAGGTATCAAATATGGCAACTGTTTATCTATATTTTATATAACTTGTCGCAAACATTCAGAGATATGCATTTACATAATTATATTTGACACTACGTTCGTTCTCAATCCAAAAGGATAAAAGTTGCCAAATTGACAGAATTATCTACTCGCAAGATACACCTTGATATATTTAGAAACATAACTTCAAGAAGCTTCATACATGGACATTAACACGCACACATAAGACATGGACCGCTCGGAGCCGAGGGAGAGATCAGAACACGACGATATTGTGGACACCAATACACTTATAAATTCAAAAAGACCGATTACTACTATCAGCGATCATCTGTCGCATCAGAAAGCTCTGTAATATAGTATTACTATGTTACACGTATTGATTAATTTATTCATAGATAGAGAAGATGAAAAAGATTGTATATCCGATCTTTTTCTGTTGCGTTTCATTAATAACTCAGCTGATTTTAGGCCAGTTCTTTTGTTTCCAACACAATATCTCATTGATAGAATGATTCTGCCTCCAATATGTATAAATATATTTATATATTTTGGTTTATTTATACGTATACAATTTAGTATAGTATATGACAATCGTACAATACCCGCTGTAAACAATATCAAACATATCTTCAACAAAACATAGGTATCTGCCGCTACATTTAACTAATTATCTTAGCTTAACATTTGTTTTTATATTTGTATATATTAATTTTTTATATGTTCCATGAGTGGACATTTTATACAAATTATCCGAATGAACTAAACTATGGACGAGCCATATATCATATTAGTTGTATTCAGGTAGTGGGTGATGCTTTACAAGCGATATGTATTACATTATATACCATTTACTCTCGTATGATGACAATGCTTGGTCAACATTACTCGCCTACTCACTCACACACAGTGCCACTAGAAGCACATCAACAAGTGCGCTCTTCTCTCTACATTAATTGACTCAAATAAGGAATCGTCATCAATAAAAATTATACGTAATATATATATATAAATTCTCTAACAACGATTATAATTCACATTTTGATATGTATGAGTTGCTCGTAATAAATAATTACACTTCGTAATATTATTTATATACTTTCTCTACAAAATAATACGGCTTATTTCATTTATACATCAACTATTAAACATAAATCTATTGCTTTAATGCATTTATTTCTACACGATAATATTTATTTATTAAATATATTTTATATCAGTTTGCGCTTACTTCGTCATCAGTTAGAATTAAAGAAATCATTCGTTTCTACAGCGTTCTATGAAATATGCGACATTTATAAAATGGTTTGTTTAAATAGGAAGATATTGATGATATATTTCGTTTCGATCGTCTTGAGCACATCATTCTAGTCGTTATTTCGAAAAATACTGAAGTTTAATGTTCCATACTTCGATGTAACGATCTTACCGAGTTTAAATGAAAAATAAGAAATAGTAAAATTTTCGGAAAATATAATCCCGCGATGGTGCGAGCCCGTGGTCCTGCAGGCGCCTGTAGAAGTTCCAATAAGTGAACTAATAAAGGTACTTATCGTCTCAGAAAGCCGTTTGCTTGCCGAAGAGCTGGCCGGGCGGGGGCGCACTGCTGCCGAACAGCGGGTTGGGGCCGTCGTTGGGGTCGTCTAGATCGTCATCGTCAGGCTCGAGCGCGGGGTTGATCCGGCCGCACTTCTCGTCGGGCCCCACGAGCGTGGAGGCGGCGCCGTACAGCCGGCCCGGCACGCCGCCGAGGACGGACATCTGCTCGCCGGCCTCCGAGGGCTCGTCCACGCGCCGGATGTCTTCGGGGATGTTCACAACACAGTTGAAGTAGTCTGACTCAGGGCTGAGGTAGCCGCCGTTGAACAGGAATCTGGTGGAATATGAAACGCATCACATTCTATTCTAAAAACTTAGAAAGGTCATAGATGTTATTACTGATGACGGCAACAAACAGAGTATTAGAACGTTACATAGGAAACATGATACCTTCCGTCACAAATTGCTTCCTAATTGTTTGAAAGTCAAGCAATCACACATACAGACTAGCCTCTATTTACCGACGAAAGTACTTGCGATTATTTATGACAACAGTCTATAAACTCAGTAAAAGCCAATTTCCTTGATGCTGTAAATTATTTTACAAATATATATAGTAGGTTTAAAAGGTTAGTGAGTGCTATTAGCTCCAAAATACTAAAAGTTTAATATGCAATATACCTGCAACATGAATGCATTTACGACCACAGCAGCTTAATAACAGGCGTTTGAAAAAAATTTAATGATGTCCGGCTTCAAGAAAGTTAATATTAACCACACAAATGGATATTGTAATTATTTAAAACAAAAGTTGTTACACAACAGATAACTTGACACTTGCATGAGGTGCCTGAACTAATTAGTAATTAAACTACCTGACCTATACAAGTATTAAAGATTTCACCACAGTTATCAAATGGAATACTAAAAAAACACATTATTAATTAAACAAGTTTAATATTTGTTGTACACTGTTCTCATCATTTATGTACAGACCTGTGTTTGTGTACAAATAAATCGTCAAAATGTATGGAACAGCCGGTTTATTCTCGCGATTTGGGAGCGCTCCCTTAGTAAAGTAGTTCATGATACATACGATAACCCCTTAAAAGGCTTAGTGTAAAAAATAAAGTGCATATGATTATGTAGCGAAGCATTAAAATTACGTCATCTAAGGTGTTCCAGATAAGTAAACAATGTACTAATGCTCCTCTCATACAAGTCGTGATAAACAATCACTTTCCACTCATTACAGATCATTGTGAGGCTGTTCGTCTGTTCCTCACGACTCAAGCGATGTATTTGTCGATGAATTACTAATGGCAAACTGGTAATAACCCCTATCTGTATCTTATAGCTCGTATTTTTTCCCTTATTATAAAACCGTATATAGTAAATTTTTCTGTATGAGACTCTTATGAGACTCGGGAAGGCACCGCGGCCGACCTCGTACAAGATGGCGGGACGAGCTGGACCAGACCAGCGACCAGTGCTCCACATTGGCCCTGGATCAAAACAACTGAAAGTCATGGGGCTATGCCCTCGTCCAGCAGAGGGATGACGCAGTCTCGTATCAGTATAGTATCAGACTGATTTTGATATCTCGTCAATCAGATTTATTAGATTCTTCTGTTACGAAAGTTAATGAATAAGAAATTAAATAAACAAAACGGTCAAAACGTAACTGTTTTGTGCGTTTGCTGTGTAATTGTTAAGTAACGCAGTTATTCTACATCTTACATTGCATCACCGAACTTTAACATCAATAAGTACCTACATTTAGCGTCTTTAGTTAACAATTCAACTAGCGACAATAAACCTAGAAAGCCTGATAGCTTAAAAAAAGCACTTAATGGTCAAATATCATAACGTTCAAATTCTAACACTTCCTCCGTCGCAAGTGATAATTATTGCGAAATATTATCTATTTTTGATGTGTTAGCTTCTGACACAAATTATGTAAGTTTTTTTTTATTGTAATGTTTATTAATAATTGTGAATGGAAAGATACTAATGCTATTGACTTTAGTTTCTGGGTGGCCAGTAGCTCAGCATAGCATTATCTACCCCTTGAATGATGTAACATCATGTCTATTATAACACATCGGAATGTTTACATTAGCACTAACTCATTTTAGTTTTGCTTCATATTAGATAGAATTATGATTCTCAAATGGATCTGCATTCTTTAAGTTAAAAAATGTTGGTTTTATTGTCAAACCCAACAATTTGGGTTGCATATGAAACTAATACTTGAGACCACCGCCTAATGTGTTATATGCGCCATAGATATCTTGTACGCTCTGTGGTTTGTGCTAATATAAGTTCACAACAGCAATAAAATTGATGGGAAATGTACCTACAACATGTCCACCAGTTTGATGTCTTACTGTTAAAATACCTGTATTAATATAACTGTTAAAATAAAGACATTGTTATTGAATGCAATCCAAACACACTTAGCTTAATTACCAAAACTGTTTCTCATTGAACATTGGAATCTAATAGCTCTAACATAAATAGTACAATGATAAACCGAGCTCATTTTAGCAACCCTCTTAGGCCCGGAATACTTAATTCAAAAAGGCCTGACCCCGCGGCCTTAACCCCCCCCCCCCCCCCCTTACGTACGGTGGGCCACGATGGCCCATCCAAACGAACGTAATATGCGGCGACGAGGCACTCGGCTTAAGAGATACTTCCGGGAGCCTTAGTATGTTTAATATTACCAAGAAAGTGCGAACACTTTAAGATAAAATTGTAGTGTCAACTATTAAAAATCTCCAACATGTCAAATCAGTCTGAAACTAACTACTATACGTACGTACCGATTTTAAGACCCAATTCTCCTAGGCACATCGCATTTCAAAATCAAAAAGTAAACACATAAGAAGGGCTTAAAACTACTTTTCCGAAATAGCTGTTTAAATAAACACAGAGAACAATTTTTATAAAGGGTTCGTTATTGCTACCTCAAATTGCTAAACTGTCTAAATTATTAATACCTCCGAAGAGGTCTGACCCAACTTTGAGGAATATTTGATGAAGCTCGTCAAACATTTGAGCCAACGTTTCAATTCTCTTCGACAAAATGCTGAAAATGTATTATGAAAATACATTTTTAATGAAAACCTGTCTATCAGGGCTGTAACTTTGTGATAATGGAAGGATAACGCCTCAGACAGACTCTGACAGGAGCAATAAATTGATCTCTATCAATTCCTCGATGTCGATGATATCAATGTCTCACCTGTTTCTACCTATCTTAGGGTAAACAAGGGACGGACAGCTACGGCATCGTAGCTCAAAAAGATGCATCATGTATAAAATAAATTCTGGTTTAACCCATTTAGGCCACTAACCATCAAAAATAAAAAAAAACGCCGTAATATACTTTTTTCTAATCAGAATGAATCTGGATTCTTACTTTGAAAATTACAGACTTTTACACAACTATTTATCTTATACTTACACTTACGCGCGAGCGAAGCCGCGGGCAACAACTACCTATTATCTATAACAGTTAGATGACTTATAATTTCGAATTATTTTGCGGGGGTAACGCACACGCGGGCAATTGCCGAAACTAACGCGGGCGAAGCCGCGGGCAGTAGCTAGTAGAATACACTTTATTGTATGCCAAAATAGATACCTACGCCCTGCTATTTTACAATATCTACTGCTAATTCTATTACAACGGCAGTCTTATCGGTAATGTCGGAATTTTTCTTTTATCGTGTACTGTCTGTGGAATATGTATTGATTCAACAAGCTTGTGGCTTTATAGCCATGCACTAGAGCGCTTTGAAGATATTTCTTCTCCTGTGTAGACCAAAGTACCCATTTAATAGACGTACGAGAATACTACGGTCGATATTGGTAGCGCGGCTGGCAGCTCAATTAAAATAAATCCCTTTGTCAGAATTCACAACGATTTAATCGATGTTTATAATAGTCTATCTTTTTCAGACTTGTTTCATAAATTGTATGTCTGTGATCATATTACGTGCCAATAACTTCACCGGTCGAGGTGAGCACTTTGGGGTGAATTGAATCAATCAATTTGTACGAACGAGCGCTTTTACGATGTCGAACGTCTTTCTCAAGTTAGATATTTGTGAAATAGGGCTGACTCGGGTGTTTTTATAAATATGATGATTGTAATTTAATGATTTAGAGAGAATTGTACAGATTTGCGAGCATACACAAACTGTTTATCTCTAGATTAGGTACCTGCTTTATTAGCAGGGATCGGAATAGGTCGAGTACATTTGCCTAAACTTCCAGGAAGTAAGTAATATGTAGATAATAGCTGTCTCTGATTTAACAGCTTTATTTCGGTACTTAAAAATCATTCCGTGATTTTATGTGGAGGTATTATCCGTATTATGTTATTTACCTGCTCGAAGTTTAGACAAATATACTCTTCCTATTCCGATCTCTGTTTATTAGTCTATAAATTATGAATTCGTTTTTTGTAAAATTAAATAAAAACAAAGAGTATTAAAATTTCATTTCTAACACTGCAAAAGTTAGTTGCATCGAAATTGTAAATATGAATGGAGTTATTATTAAGTGGAAGAAATGGTTAGCACAATGTACGCACAGTACAGTCTATGACCAGGCTAAACTTATAAGTACTCATGATGACCCTGTTAAGGCACAGCACATGATCAGAACACCCTGTAAACCACTAAAATAACAACACAGACATCCAACAAAAAAATCATACTTACACGGACAACCACGAGACAAACGCCAGCGTGAACAGGGACATGCTCATCGCCATGGTCCTGAAGGGGAACAGCTGGACCTCAGTGACGGGGTCCCAGCCAGGGTAGTGGATCAGCGGGGGCAGACCCAGCAGCTTCTCACCCCCTGAGAGACGCACCAGCGCGGCCACGATGTAGGCGGCTAGGGAGCCGTACGTGTTGCAGTGCTTTTTGAAGTGTACCACCATCAGCAGCTGCGGGAACAGGATCACGTACACCAGGTCCGAGCACATTGACCTGGAAGATAGGGATATGTTAGTGTGGTTCTTCTACATTTGCGCTGGTCAACATTAACCACCACTACGGTGGTAATGAAACCAGTATGCTTGCCTCTTATTATATTGAAACTCCATACTAATGTATACTGGCTTAAAGTGTTAATTACCACAGACGTGCGGCCCACTGTACACCTAGGGTAATATCGTAAACCGCGTTCAGCATAGTACTCGTTTTTTCATGGTTCCGTAGCCAAATGGTAAAAACACAGCCCTTATAATATCATCTCTGATCCTATCCATCTCGAAAGTCGAAACCATGTTTATTCTTTCGAGACGGATTGGATCCATGGAGAGAGTGTCCATGGAGTTTCTTGCCCATACTCTCCATAGAGATCTACGCTACGGAATGGGCAACTACAGTACTTTCATAAGTTATTATGCCTTGTGACTGGGACTGTAGCTTCGCGTTTTTTTTTGTTTTTTTTTTTTGACTTTCAAATGTGCCTGTAATGGTCTAATTGAAATAAATGCTTTGACTTTGACTTTTATCATTGAATTATACTGCATAAATACGCAAGTATCGATTACCTATCTGGGACTGCACCTTTAACGGAGATAGTCTTTAGATTCATTATGTTAACGTGATCATCATGGAATCTCCTACCCACCGGAAAAGTCATCTTCATAAACAAAAAAACTCTCATCATTGACAGCACATTAATAGCACTGACACTTAAATGTGCCCAAATACATTCCATATATTTACTAAACGCAACACTTAACAGCCTAATAAATCACGGCAGTGGACCCATTGCGCCATGCTCCTTTCGCAGCATCGTCTTGAGTGCGCGTCAATTAGAGCGTCCCGAGAGCCTGTGACCCTGGCGGCTGACGGCATCACGAGCAAGGATTGCGCATCTCAGCTTATGATTCCATCGCTTGATGAATTGATGGCTGAACGGCCCCGGCATATAAATTAATGGTGTTCCAATATAAATCGTGCGGTCATATCAATTGGTGCAGTGTTACGTCATGTTAGATTTGGTGATAAAATTGAGCGGGAGTCTTTTGAACGAGTTCATTAAACATAGACGGCTCGTTTGCTAACGTAATTTTGAACATGTTAACATATACAAGTTTCTAGAAAACATTGGAACGATAACCATCACTGTGTTGGTTTCATTATGATTTGTTAGTTGTACTCAAACTCAGTCTAAGTAACTCTACACGTGGCTGTTATTCACTGGCACTTATGAAAATGTTCTTAATGCTCGCTTTATTACTAAAGCACACGGCTAAATCCAGGAACCAGCGCTAAAACTTTTAATACAATATTTAAAATGGAGTTCAGTTTCACGACAAAGCCATTTTAAAAATAAACAATTTCATTCCCCGCCCGAGGCAGAGTAAAATTAGTTAGGGGTTTCAATTTTCAATTCACCCCCACACACCCCTTTCACCCCCTTTCCACAGACTATACGGCATCCAATTTCGATGCAAGTGTGAGCAGACGTATCCAATCGACCGTGTGCCGTGAGCCCTCCGGAAATACCTGTAGGGGGTGAAAGGGGGGCGAATAGGGTTGTGATTTGCAGCTGGATTTTGTTCTTAGTCTTTATTTGAGTTTGAAGAAATCTTTTTCAAGTTACCTATGGAGTGTTCTGTTAGGTATGGAATGTTCGAGCTTTGCTACTTTGCATTAGTTTGAAAAATAAAAACCACGAGTAACTTTGACAAAGAAAATGTGTCTTCATCTACCTATTCGAAAAGGACGACTTGGTTCGCCTTTAAGTGCACCCAAAGGTGGTGTTTTCTATAAGAAACTTTTAGCGGGCAGTAATGAGTTTTTATTCCTCTTTATTTCAAAAAGTGAACTTTTTGAATTTGGAACATCTTAGTGTTCAGCGCCAAAGAAATCGAACGCAAATATTGTTTGAATAAAGACTGGCTGGTACGACGGCCCATAGTCGTGCCGCGCCGCCCCAGCTGAATAACAATAAATTGTCATAATTGCGAAAATGTTAACATAAGTTTTTAGTTGTTTTATTGTACCATTTAATTTCTCGCCTATTTTCTCATAGTGGGTGATGAAAAGCAGAGTGTATCACTCGGACAAAATATATTTTTGGCTCGGGCGACGTACTTTGAATCCAGAGCGAAGTGAGGGATTCTAGAGTAAAGTCCCGAGCGTAGTGAGGGATTCTTTAGTAGAATCCTGAACGTAGCGAAAATAAAACGCGTAAAAATATTATTTTGCTCCCTTATGATACAATCTACTATTTACTTCAATTGTAACAACAATTTGGTAATCTTAATTCATTACCTACGAATATGTGCCTGGGACCTCTAAGTGCCAACCTGGAGATATTTTAGAATTTGTCTGACCGACTGGATGTAACTCCCAAATTCAATCAAGGCTTGGAATTTCATTGAGATTAAAAATTAAAAATAATTTAGTATCAACCCTACACACATGTAGAGGTAAAGTAGTATGAGGTTGAGGGTGTGTCGGTAGTGAGGATTTAGTATCAATTAGCAGCTCGTCTCACTGCGAGAGGTAATCTCTTTGCATATCGGAGCCGAGCGAATCCGAACGGCTTCCGAACACCGCGTCTGCAGCGTTCATGTTACAAAGTTTTACTCAGGCTTGTTATAACAAAACTTGGCTTAAAGACGAAAAAGAGAGGTTGCAACAATGTTTTTTGATAAGTTGGTGGCTTCAAAGACTGCACTACACTTTACCTATGACACATATTCAAAACGTTTCAACAAACAAACAACTTTAACAAGATTGACATAAGCTTTTGGCTATTGCTGGTGTAATGTCACAGTGTCTGGGCCATCCACTGTCGTTTTAAGAAAGCAAATAATAGACTGGGTTCACGCCACGTTTGATGGTACAGCAGACTGGGATCAAATTTACAATCTGGATCGGTATTTGGCTTGAAAAAACTATATTTCAGACCTTGCAGCTGCGGTCATAGTCAACTTAGACCACTGGACTGTTGCGTTGCCCTATGTCCAGTCGAATGCGCAAAACGTTGAGCCCCGCTTTAGTCCGTAAAAGATCTCGAAGGTCCCTTGCATCACCCCGCCGCCCCATTGCTCAGCCACCTTAATAACACCATCAGAAAAACATTACCCTATTACAATAAGTGTCGACTAGCATATATTTTCGGTATCGACCATTAGCTGGCTCTTAAATGTGTGTCAATGGAGTGATGAGCGTAATAGCTGTGTGCAACACCATCGTTGGACGTGTGTTTATCTAGTGTAAGGGTTTCTGTCTGATTGTGGGAATGATGTGCTGATTTTGAGTGACACTCTTTAGATCATAAATTTCATAAGCGTCTCTTATAGACTCCCTCTTAACGAAGCCAAAAGGCACTGGTTCTCCCTGTCATTGCGATCATTTTTTTGTTCTACACCATACCTGGGAACCTTCTAGTTACGGAGATATTAGGGGTCAAATTTCCAACTTTTTGACAAGTATTTTTTAAAATACAAGTTTTTAATGTAAGATTTTTACTTTAAACACCTCCACGACCCCCGTACTATTCAACCCGTCCATCAGCACAATGTTTTGAGTGCGTTACATTGAGTTCTACCACAAAACATGATTTTACACCCCCAAAAAAAAATTCGTTTCCCAGCAATAATTTTACAGAATGCTTGGTTGACGGCTTCGTGATGAGGTGATTTACACCGTGTATAATTGGATCAAATCAAATTCTTTGTTTTCTTTCTTAGATGCATAAGGGCTACATCTAAAAATCTTCACCTAAAGCCGGGGCAATTTCCATGTATATTATAAAATATAAACATTTTGATGCGTACATAGTCATATGATTGCGACCGCGGCCAACGGGCCCGGGCAGCGATTATAGATTGCAACAGACACCAAACTAATGAGAAATAAATGTTTCTGTGTCATTTGAGTATTACACCGTGAGCTATGGGGCTATTAGACATTGAGATGTGTGCTAGGAGTACCTACATACCGGTCGCTACTCTGTGAAGTTCACTTCGCAGTGACCACATGCTAATACTAATCAAACTTGTGGCGACATCTATACCGCCGCATACGAACTACAATTACGTAGGTTGTAATATCAGTTATCTGCGCGATTAGAATTTAACCAAACAAGTGTTTGACATTTTTGGACGAGTTCTTAGGTTCGATTTTCAACGCGGGCAAGGATATTTTTTTTTGGATTGTATTGATTAGGAATGTTGCACTTGGATATGTAAGTGAAATATAGATACGTGGCCCCTCCGCCAAACCCTTCAGGGATTATATGCGTTATAATTAATAATACGTTGTTTTTATTTTTAAAATTTAATCATCACAAAAAATGGTCCCTAGTAAAAAACATTTTAGAATTTTCACACCGAGCACGTGCTCTTGGATTAACAAAGGTAAGCCGATATTTTTATTGACGAAGGAGGACCAAGTGCCATACTTGTGCATGTCAAGTGGGTCACAATGGCCGCGAGTGTCGGCTGTCGGGTCAACGGGAAAGGGACTTGTGTTACAGGACGGAAATTCAACAGATGCAGGTGGGCGTTACAAAACGGAGTTCTTAAAATGTGCGCGCGAAAAATCAAACTTAATGTCGCTTCTCTTTAGGAGTTTTGATGATCTCACAGTTTTGGCTTTCAATTCAGTCAAAATTCCTCCGTGTTCGTTATAAAGCCCAACATTGTTAATGTAAGGAGTAGGTAATAAAGTGATGATTCGTTGAAAGTAAAGCTTTGGAATTTTGTTAGTGTATTTCGTGCAGGCGCCGACGATTTTACAAGTTTAGGATATGAACGTAGTCTAATATGAAGCAATGCAAGAAACAATCAACTTCAAAGTTCCAAGAACTGGAAGTAAAATATCACAGTAAACCCAAGAACTAGATTAAAATATCGTAATACCGAAACTATTTCACAGTTGTCCGGGTTCTATTATAGGCAGCAACAGTCCACCTAACATTTGCGCCTGAGCATATCATCAAACTGCTACATGATGCTAATTGCAAGATATAAACATTTGGAGCTATTCTATAAAATCTTATCCCCTAATAACTCAAAAATTGTAACATAATTACCATTTCCACATCTCTTTTCTGGACCGGCCCCAGTAGACCGACTTGTGAGATTACCCAAAACGTTGAAGGGCGAATTGTAGGTATTTTACAACTCACCCATTTTGTCTTGCATTACGATTGAAGAAGAAGAAAGATCACCAGTTATAAATGAAGAACTCACCACAATCCGTATATGGAGGGGATGGTGAGCGCCATGAGCGTGGCCAGCGCGCCCACTATGAGGATGGACACGCGCATCACCCAGATGATCTCCATCTCCGACGCATTCTGTCTGAATATCAGCTTGTACACGTTCCTGGGGAGAAGGTGGCGCGGTCAGTGATGGTGCTTAAGAATCACCTAGTATAGTCGGATTTGCACAATATTAGTCGAGCAAGCAAAGATCATGTCAAATTTATTATCTACTATATTCTTCCAACTAAACAGAGAGATACTTTGTTGGGGAGTAGGTTTCACTACTTCTTCTGCCCAGCTAAAACAAAAGGAAATCATGAACCTAGGTGAAAATTTAATAATCACCTGGCGAACATAGAGCTGGCACTGAGCACGCTAGAGTCAGCCGAGGACATGACGGCAGCCGACACGGCACCGAGCCCGAAGAACGACACGAAGTCGGGAGTGAGGTGCTGGAGCACGAGCGGCAGGATCATGGACGTCTGGTCCGAAGTCAGCTCGCCTTCCGGGGTCAGGTCGCCGTGGTAGTTCGTCTCGTTCCATGCTACGAGAAGGAAGTAGATAATAAAGGCAATGGGTTTATTAATATTGTGTTACAAGCGAATGATGTGCATCTGGTTAGAATGGAAGCCGACCCCAAGACAGTTGGGAAAGAACTAGAAATACTACATGATGCGAATGAGTTTAAGAAAAAATGAATGCATAGTGTGACAGGCATGATAATACCAAGGCTGGCAGAGAACGAAAAAAAAAAACAAACTGTCAGACCGCAAGAAATAAAAAAGGTACTGAATTTTATCATATAATCTCGGTATTTCATGCCTCTGCCGAAAAAGAATACGTGAAGTTACCGGTGCACTTGGCAATAGCTCCAATGAGAACCGGCGGGATGGCCATGATGATGCAGCCGAAAGCCGCCACGTACGACAGGATCTGCGCACGCCCCGCTGTCTTGCTGCTCAGCACTCGTTGGAAGTATACCTGGTAGGCAATCATCATGGTGAAGTATGCTGGTAAAGTGAAGTTATGTAACAGTTTGATAAGAACAGTCAGAAGTTGGTAAAAAAGGTCCACTCTTTACACACAAGTGCAACATTTATTGTACCATTTTATTCCTGCGTGTAGGCAGAGAGCTGGAAAAGCTTCAAGCAGAATGTTACTCTATTTATAATAGCTAAAATATCAACTTGAATTGTGAGATAGCTTCTAGAAGCTATGTTAGTGCTATAGAAAATCAGTGCACCCAATTTTCTGGCTGGCAGGAGTAATTCAACTGACTAACGATGCATACATCACACCAAATTTAATAAAACGTGAACGGAGTTGCTCTAACTGCGGTGCGACTAAAGCCAGATTTACATGGCCCAGTGTTTACCGAAGTAAATAAGTACAGTGATTATGGACAGTGATGTAAACCGATCAGACAGTGGGAGTAAACAGTCACTGTCTAGGTGCTCACCTCTCGCCTCTATACCACAGAATAAATAGTTCGAGTACTATACTTAGAGCTTTATGACGTAGCTTGCGTCAATTGAATCGGGCGTGTCACTTTTTTTTTTCTTTTTTTTATAAAAAACGTTGCCCCACACTAGGCTGTCAAACTTGTTACCTACCTTCACATGTGGATCCAAACAACTTTTTATCATTTGTCTTCACTGAAGTCACTGCCGTGACCCACTTGTCTTGTAAGCATATGGGTGGGTAACAAGCGGCTATAGTTGTCTCACCTGCCAAGGGATGCCCCCGAAGACGAGCAGCAGGCCGTAGTCGACGTAGAACCAGTAGTAGTCAGAGTCTACGTGGCCTATCCAGTCCACCTCCATTGAGCTCAGCGGCTTCACGTGCTCGTTGGCCCACGCGAACGGGATGCACATCCACAGACCTAGCATGGATGTAGATCTTTAGGGCATGAGCTTATGTATAGATAATGCTAGAATGCAACATTTGAAACTTGAATTACCGTGTTGTAGTGACCAGCCTTTATTTGTTTTATTTAAATATATATACATATATTTACACTTAGAATTAACTTGAATTATATAAAAATCTTTATATCAATTTCATAATATTTAAACCAGTAAAATGGGTATAGTTTCGCGGCGCGTAATATAACCTCCTTTCTTTATATCATTTACTAGCTGTCTGTCACGCGCAACTTCGTCTGCGTCACATTTTCCCCGCTTTCGCAACATTTTTCAGTGCTGCTCCACTCCTATTGGTCGTAGCGAGATGATTTATAGCCTATAGCCTTCCTCGATAAATGAGCTATCTAACACTGAAAGAATTTTTAAATGGGACCATCATCTGAGATTAGCGCGTTCAAGCAAACAAACAAACAAACTCTTTAGCTCTATAAAATTAGTATAGATCTGGTCATCTAAGATTATTTTCTGACACTCGTTCTATTCTCGTTGGAACTCGGATTTGTAAAAACTCAGACCGTCTTGCAGATCTATAAAGTTAGCTGTGTTGTACATTAAACTTCCTTCCTCTTCAAGTAGGTATATTAAATTCTAAAAATATTTTGTTTTGTAACTACCTCTAGAAGTTTGATACCTAAATGTCGACTACATTTTGTTAGGTGTTTTAATTTAATTTTAAGTTTACATGCGGAAATAAGTCGGTGAAATATGTGAAACCTTTTTATTTAAAAGACCATTACGTACCATATTTCATGCAACTAAAGAATCTTGAATCTTATGTACTTGGACTTTCTTTCATCCAGCATCTGTAGGCACACATCATCCTACCTACATTCCTACACTGTCATACCATCAAATACCATGTATAAAAGCCGTCGCCGCGTCGGCACAACAACTCATTCGGTTACTTGTTCTGTTCAAACAGCATGCAAATCAATAATGTTTGTGTAAAAAAAGCTTCAGCCGTCGTTAGTTATCTATTACTGGTGAAAATATTACTTTTCTACACGGCAAGTCGCCAAGGAACCAACAAAATGTTGTTGCTGGAATACTGAGACGGCTGTCACAGAAGTACTACATTGAATGGCTTCTGCTTAGCGTGTCCGATGACAATTTAAATTGAGTCAGCCCAAAATTTGGTGACTAGTTTGGCATTTTCAGTAGCGTCCATCAGCTCCTGTGTGGTATTGAATGGCTGATAACACACTACAACTTATTAATAGGAAGCAACTTGTTAGTTAAAACAAAGTGGGAAAGCTGCTTCATAATATTATCCTATTATGGCATTTTCATTATCAAATTGACAATGTGGCTCTTCCATTTTATTGAGAAATCTACTGAATCTCTTTGAAATACTCATGGGCTTACCTATGAAGATGCAGAAGAGCTGTATGACGTCGGTATACGCGACGGAGTACAGTCCGCCGAACAGCGTGTAGAACACCGCCACGCACGCCGAGAAGATCACCGACGTCTTCTGGTCCATGTCGATGATCACCGCCAACGTCGCACCTACGGGAAAGTGTTGATTTTAATATCGTGGTTATTATCAGCGTCAACATCGTACCTTTGATATATTAATAAAGCATTTTTTATACAAGATGTTGTTTTGCATTCTCGTCAAATTCAAGGAGGTAAAGCTATGCTAATGATTCTAGTCGCAAATCAATAAAAAAATGGATAGGTAATTTTTATTTTTTTTCTTATTTGCGGAAATCGGTACGTTTGAACCATCCGTGTTTTAAATGCGGCCCGTCTGAATCTCGCCCTATAACCGAGCTTTCACAAATACAAACAATCTCAAACGTTTATTTGATAATCTTATTCTCTAAACCACGTTAAGGGGGTTATTCTGAAATACTGATAAACATAAAAAAAACTAAAAAAAAAAACAGATTTTATTAATAATTAACTAGGTACCGTAATTTTAATTTGATTATTTATGTCTTGTGTGACAGTCTCCTGAATTTTGACGAGGATGCAAAACAACATCTTGTATAATGTATAGCATTAGTTCCGGAGGTTTCCCAGTTAGGTGAACCATGGGTACATTATTTTATATAATCATTCTTAGTTCACCAATTAGGTGATCTACGGGTACATTATTTTTTTAAATTACCCATGGTTCACTCATTACGTGAACCAAGGGTACAGAAAAGTAATCGTAGAGCACCTAAGTGAACCACTTTGGTGTTCCACGGGTCAGAAAGGATGTTAATTACTGTTAGAGTCAATTGTCCCGTCTTTGGTATTGTTGGTCAAGTCGTTGGGCTCCTTAAGTTCTGCTTTGAGCTACACAGTTACTGAAAAATGCTAGCACTAACTAGACAGGTCCACTCGTGTGGACCTAAACCTTAGAATATCATGATTATGGGATGATTGACGATTCTGACGATTTTTTTTTTTTACTCACATGACCTGGCCAATAATCCAGAATAAAAAAAATACTTATACACGTTAACATTTGTTACAAATTAGATTTGAGGTCGAAGTTTCCTTTCGACTGCATTGAGAAGAAACAGTCTATTTTAAATTTCGGACAGTGACCGAAATTTAAAATAGACTGTAACCTCTGAGTTGGGTTCGTTGTTTCTTCTCAATGCAGTCGAAAGGAAACTTCGACCTCAAATCTAATTTGTAACAAATGTTGACGTGTATAAGTATTTTTTAGTAACCTACTTACAACAAAGATTATATCGTTTCGTCAACCTTGCGATAAACTGGTGATGTTATTAAAATGGTGACGATTATAAATATCACCAACAACGTAGCGCTTACGCAAAAAATGGTAATGTTAATTCAACTGTGAATAGTTATTACATAATAGGTATTAGAGAAAAAGTAATTGTAAAAAAACATAATCTGTTAATGTAATTTTAGGGTAGGCCCCTACAATTACATCAACAAATCATGTTTAAAAAAAAAAGAAAACTTCGTTTGATTCCCCTGGATGTCGCGCCAAAACATACATGCTTTAAAAATAAACGTTACGTATTCTGATATCCTGAAATAAAAACAAATGTTTCTCTATACCCAATAACAGAATAAACGGAATCCTATTTCTCGGAACTGAACACAAACGGGTTGCTTTTGACATTTGAAACGCCACAAAAGGGTGAAGCGACGCTGACGTCAATCGGAATAGAACTTTGAAGACATTCAAACAGATTGTCGTTACAGACTCAGCGCAGCGGAAAAACATCATCATCTCCAGGCGTTTCCTACAACTGGGGTTCTGCTTCCAGTCCAACAGGATACACCTGTATACCAGTATTTTACAAAGAACTACTATTTGACCTCCACAACCCAGTTAGTGGGTAACACTGTAGCCCTTGGCAAGACTGGATACCAAAGTTTTGAGCTACTGACTACCCGCAACGACTGGTATAGCTCAATAACAACCTATTAATAACACGCTCATTATTTCAGTCTTGTTTGAAATTAATTTGACGGTGTTTATCAGCAATCCTTTAACTCTCACGTTAATGTTCAACTGAATTCCCTGCCTTCATTAAAAACAGCTATGACCGAAGTTAGTCTAATTATTTCAGCGCCGGCACGCCATTAGTAGCATTACTTAAATTGTTTACGAGCCATTCCTGTCACGGACAATTAGCTGCTAAAGAAATAACGAATTTAAGTCTTAATAAAATTTGAGCTGCCTTGAATAGTCCCCAATTTTAGGGTACTAAACGAAATGGAATTTTTTAAGCAATTATTTTAAAAATAATAAATTATGGCTGTCAAGACTTCAAGCCAAATTCTAGATTGAATTAATAAAATTCAATCTTATTCTTCGTTACGTAATGAAAATACCCAGACTAGCGATATCATCATAATATCTAGTATAGTTATGTAGCCAGAACATGTCACTGATAGTTAATTAATTATCTACGGTTTTATGACAAATCTTTCACTTATGCACCTTTCAGATTTAGCACTCGATATACTTATGAAAGTGTTTAAATATTTTCTGTGTAGTTGTTTAATAAAAAAAGAATCATAAGCCGTGGAGGAAAAAATAAGAAGCAACTTGACATAAAGAACGAACAATATATAAAATAGTCCGGCACCATTTCCCATTTCTTAACTCCACCACTTCCGCATATATAACACCCTCGTTCTGAAGGAACACGTAAACCGAAGAGCTCCTGTATCCCCGACCCTGCCGATCCCGAATCCGCCGAGCTCCTGAACTAGTGATGCACGTTCCTATCCCACAGTTCACAGTATCGATATAACAAGATACGATACTCCGATATTTTTACCGATACGATATATATTTGTAGATCTTTGACAGTCGTAACAGGTAGGCAGTGGCCCGAAAGTCTGAGAACCAGTATCAAGCGGTATCATATTACTAGGTATCAGCTGGGTTATGGAGGTCAGACAGGCAGTCCCTCCACGTAAAATACTGGTTCATTCAGCCGTATCCAGTTAGAATGACAGCTGACTTCAACATAGATGGGAAAAGGCTACGCATGACAAACGAACCCGATACATGCGAATGAACGGATTGTATCGTACCATAATTAGCATGTACATCAAGGGGTATCATCCTATTTTATAATAGAGCATTCCTAGATTTTTTTCAAGGCTGTTTAGAAGGATTAATAAATATTGCAATTTGTATCGATTCAAAGTATCAAATACAAATGCAAGTATCGAGCATAACATACGATATGGTTCGATATTTGTAGAATCGGATCGAAGCCATTCGATACGATTCAAGAACCGTACCGCATAGTTAACACCGCACTATCCCCCGAGGCACATCGTTCCGACACGAGTTACCGAACTGTCGTGAGTTCGTGACTCTGCTGCCAAGAGCCGCGCCGTGAGCTGACTTGGCACAGCACTGGGGAACGGTAATGTAAAGGTACGTATTGAATTTATAATAAGCTCGTTGGACCTTGACCGATTTTACATTTTATGTAGGGCGAAGGGTCGGATTGTTGCCCCAAGTCAGGTTTCCGTCGAGGGTGCAAAACTTGCAATGTGTCGTATGAATGTAACTTCATTTTTAAATATGTACATATTTACTCTAATGATAAACTTATTTTTAATTCATTTAAAAAAGAAATGCAGCAGCAGATAAAAAAAGCCATTCTAAGTATACCTGGAACTATTATTACCTGGATAATTCATAAATAATCAATTGAATGAACTGTACCGTACTTATACCTTAATTGAAAAAAAAACTGGTAGCTAACAAAAGAATCTACATTAAAAAAAAACTCCGATGTAATTAAATAAAAACTAAATGAAAACACTGGAAAACTTGATTAAATAAACAAGAAACACAAACCACCACCTCAACTTAGATAAACTCTGATTACTCGCTAACGAAGTAGATGATCCGTTAACAATTAGACAGTTAAGTAAATAAGAGGTAAGTGGAGTTGCTGGTGTAATCTCAAGAGCGGTGTAAGTCAATTAGAAAGGATCAAAGCCTGGGATCCGATTACTACCGGCTGAGGGCTGAGGGAGCTAAACTGACTACCTTCGATTAACTTTCATTGTTCACGAATCTTTTTAGACAACTTTACTTAATTTTCGATTAATTTCTGCTTTCCATGTTGCTAGAATTTCGTGATATTAACTGTCAGAGATGATATTTTTATTATTATCTATCCCTGTGCCAAATTTGATCCATAGGTACTGTAGTTTTTGTGTGAAAGAGTTACAAACATGGGTGCGTACCATTTGACATAATAACAAAAGTTCTAACGATCACATGACCTAATTTCATTTAATATATTTTTTTTTTAGTATAACGATGAAATGATATAATGAATTATTGATATAATTTCAGTTTACCTAATTTTATATGGTTTAATAAACATTTTCTATAATGCACATTTGAACTAATATTCAGTTAGTATAATATTTAGTTAGTATATTATTCCTCATATATTCCTGCGTTAGAGCCGCTATATAGTTGGTGAATCATGTGGGTTAGGTTAGGTTAGAACCATGACTATTAGCGCCAGATCCATTCTATTGTTGGTGAATCATTTGGGTTAGATTAGGTTATAACAGTATGATGTTTTCTAATATTTACTTTTTCACTACAGAATTTGGGCAGAAAATAAGTAAATATGAAAATTAGGTCAAATGAAAATTAGGTCAACTGAACGTTATACTAAGTGTTATTAGAGCAAAAGATGTTTATATGAAATGAAATATTAGATCACATGAAATTAGTTTACTTGTTTTTATAGCATATGAAAATTATATCATGTGAACGTTATTTCAAGTGATAATATATTATCTGTTATTATGTATCCTCACAAACTTTCGCATTTATGTTATTATATTCGTTTAAGTATTCATTATAGATATATGTAAGATCAATAAAAAAAACGGGAACAAGGCCCCAGAGAAAGGAACATCCTAACAATTCGAGCCGTGTCCAAAAGAACCGGATTCTGAATTAAAAATCCCTTGATCCAGCTGCCTAACGAGAGCGTCATCAGGTATTGGACGAGGCTCTTGGCAATACGGCCAATGGCTCATTATATTTATAGTTATTAGTACGATTCAGAAAACAGTTAAACTCGTAATAACCATAGTAATCAAGACTTTCATGTGCATTGCATCCAATCAAATATTTTATTTTTCTTCTAAGTCTTAAGCTTTCACGGTCTTTACAACAAAGAAAGTTATTATGACGTGTGCTTGTGTCAGATTTAGTACGATAATAGTTATTTGTGCAACAAGAGAGCAAAGTCGTTTTTTGCTGCGAGTGCTGATTTTGAATCCTGAGCAAGCGAAGGATTCAGCGATTGAATCAAAGCGAAAGCTAAAGCTGAATCCTGAGCGTGGCGAGGGATTCAAAGGCACGAGATGCAAAAAACTTTGCTCTCGTGTAACACACATAACTTTTCACTTCAGCAGCGAGAACACTTTAGGAGATAAAATAATAAACAGGAATTGATTGAAATAACTATTTATTGTGAATCAAAATAATTAAAATTATAGATAAAAAAATAAGATACCAACACCGTCTCCGAAAAACTGCTTGCGCCCTTTGTAAGTCTCGTTGAACACATGGTATGCTTTCAGATATTTCTTGCGAGACTTCTCAGGTAGGAAACTTAATTCTGCATTAATAACTGTCTTGTTGTTTTAACTCTTCCGGTGTTACAATACTGTTCTCGTCGCTAGTTTCACTCATATTTTAAGAGTATTTTAATATTTTTAACTTATTCAACTCTTTACGCCAGCAATTTTTTTTCCCGCTCTTTTATTTAAATTAAGGCGTGTTCAGAAATAGCACCCATGATATTTTATTATTCAAAATATATTACGTAACATTATTGAAACTAGAAATAAATATTTACAGGTTAAATATCAGTTTTATATGCAGTAAATACTTATTTTCGGTTAAATACAACAATAAGTTAAAAATTCAATAAATTACATTAAAAGACATAATTTTTGCAAAATCTCTTTAGTACGAAATTCCGAACGTGTTCGAATTCAAAAACGGAACTTCGAAAGGGCTGGTCTTTGTCTCTCTCTCTTTCTAATGGGTGGGAAAGAGATAGAGTGTGAATGTTTCGAATTGTATGATCAAACCCAAGGCTGAATAAGATAATCGGGGCTTTCTGAAAAAATAATTAAAAAGTTACTTTGTCTCACTCAGTGAGCAAAATGCGATTTTGCTCACTGATGTCAGGCAGCAAAACCTACATGTTTGAGCTACTGAAGTCAAATAGTTATTTGTGCAACAAGAGAGCAAAGTTGTTTTTTGCTGCGAGTGCTGATTTTGAATCCTGAGCGTGGCGAGTGATTCAATGGCACGAGATGCAAAAATCTTTGCTCTCGTGTAACACACATAACTTTTCACTTCAGCAGCGAGAACACTTTACGAGATAAAATAATAAACAATAAAAATTCAATAAATTACATTAAAAGACATTTTTGCAAAATCTCTTTAGTTAGTACGAAATTCCGAACGTGTTCGAATTAAAAAACAGAACTTCGAAAGGGCTGGTCTTTGTCTCTCTCTCTCTTTCTAATGGTCGGGAAAGAGATAGAGTGTGAATGTTTCGAATTGTATGTAATCATTCAAGCCCCGAATTTCTTATTCAGCCTTGGGTTAATACCCAAGGCTGAATAAGAAATTCGGGGCTTTCTGAAAAAAATAATTAAAAAGTTACTTTGTCTCACTCAGTGAGCAAAATCGCATTTTGCTCACTGATTTCAGGCAGCAAAACCTACATGTTTGAGCTACTGAAGTGAAAAATAGAATGTCGTTTTGTTTACCCAGTCCGCACCCCTATATTCAAATCAAAAGTCTAACTGTAAATCTACCCACAGAATTTCATAAAACGAAACAAAATAACGAGTTCCATAATGATAAACTGTAGTGTGTGTATGTTTTTATGAGCTGGCTACGTATGAGTGACGCATGTTTTCCCTTTTACCTATAACGTACATAGTGAGCGCGGGAAACTGCCCAGCTGTACGCTTTGTTTTCCTTTCTAAGTAACATATTGATTCTTATCACAGCCTTTGTTTATTACGTCTGCTATCGTTTTTGTTGATACGGGCTATTGACTGTATGATATATGTTTAATGATTGTCTAACGATCTGTCTATAAAGATACCGAAACCATTTCGGGTTCGCTTAAAAGTTAAAGCTCATCAAAACTAACACATATGCCATAAAGAATTAAATTGAATATCTAACTTTTAAGATGGACCTTGAATTTCCTTTTTTTTTCTGTGAGCGTTTCCAATGTAGAGGAGAAAAATTTACTAGATGAAAGGTTAAGTAAAGGGTGTCCAGCGGGATTTTTTAAAAGTTTAAATTACGTTATACGTTTTTGGCAGGGCTAGGGAAGCGAGAGAAAAATAATTTTATATGTAATCTTTGCGGGTTTGTTAGTAACTATGAATCATTGCTTGGGAGTGCAACGCTCGTTTGCGGTGGAACAATATTTGAAGTGTGGTGAATCTTTGATTCGAGCCCGTCGTGCATTCTGCTCCCACTTTGATATGCGGCAATTAAACGATGGTCCAAGCACGCAGCTTATCTGGTCGTGGGCCCAATGTTTCTGTCTAGAAGGAACAATAGTGGATAGGCCGCCTCCAGGACCGTCCACATCAGTAACATCGCCAGAACGTGATAAATGAAAAAAATCTGCCAAAAAGTCAACTGAGCATGTGATTCTCAAAAAATATCTAAAGCTTAATCCTTATAAAATGCATGCAATGCATCACAACGATTACATTTGAAGAGAAACGTAAGCCAGAACGCTATCGGACCGTGGGGTCGTTTTCGTGAATAAAGAAAATAAGCGCTACTGGACCTCCCCTAATCAAAGGGAACTGGTGCGTATAACCTCTAGACGATTGCTAGTAAAAATCACACGCGCTTGAACCTAAATTATTAGAGTAATCTAGGCTATAATTGCTGATTCAGCAGTGCTACTTGAAGGAGAAAAATACGCCGTTGAGACGAAAGGCAATGGATAAAGTTCAATTTACTAATTATGCCACATACCTTTGAACAGCGATTCCCAGGTAGAAGCAGCCGGAAGGCACGTTCGGGAAGTTCAGCTCACAGACTCGATACACTAGGCTGGCCAGCGGTACACAAACACAGTAGGTCTAGGTAATGCAGATAACACTTTCATGTAGGTTCAATTAAGAGGTTTGGGCGAGATGATGCGTGATGATGGACGTGCGCGCACCCAACCGTGGTTAAGACGACTCGACAAGGCCGGCGGCCAATGGTCTGGCGGCGGCGTGTTGATGGTGGCGCCACCGCGCGGGATATCACCAAACCAACGATATGTGACACTTATTTAATAAATTGAAACTATTAAACCAATGCCTCTCAATCGCCCTATGGTGATGCAATAAAATATAAAAACTATAAATTAGGAAGCGTAACCATTTTCCCCGGCTTGAAAGTTCCCACTTTCGAAACACAAAGGAGAAGTCAATAAAGGTGCAGATCATCACAACTCTACCAAAGGTTATGAGAACTCTAAAGTTGCGACTCTCTATTACAAATAAGAATATTTAACTAACTATTCTACGCAGTAACTAAATCTAATACACATGCACATTGGTGCACGGTGAAATTTAATATGAATGTAACGAAACTTATTGCGTTGGCAAAGGGCACAACTTTACTACCGGGCGACTCTGAAGGATTCCGCTTTTAGTCTTTACGGATGCGACTCTACAAACTCCGTTTTTATCTGGAAATATTTCTGTGATTACTCCTAACGGCCAATGCAGAGGCATCACATTGTCCTGCATGGAGACGACAACCATACCGACCCGTATTGGATTGGCAGGAGTGTTCCATTTCTGTTTGGATTGTAGGGTGTGCAAGTACTCTTGGCGCCACCGCTTCCAAAAAGATTGGACCATTTTGTCAGTTAATTCATACCGCGAAATAAGATGTAACCGCGTTTCATTGACTTCGCGGGCGGGAAAAAATAAAAGAGGTTTCGTATGCAAGAAGTGCGCCGGCGATAATGAAGTGGGCTCTGACGGATCCGAACTGATCGCATACAGAGGCCTAGAGTTTAATAAAGCTTCTATTTGAGTTAGTATAGTGTTAAGCTCATCGAAACTAAAAATTTGCTGACCGATGACCTTGCAGAGATGCGTTTTGACACTCTTTACTTCACTTTCCCAACAACCACCAAAATGTGGAGCTCTACAGGGGATGTTTTTAAGTGTTATTCGATGCTCTGCAAGTTCTCTTTCCCATAAAGGGTGATACTCTTTAGCCAAAAATTGGTAGAGATCTCGTAGATAGGATTTGGCTCCAATAAAATTGGTAGCGTTATCTGTGTAAAGACACTGAACCGGCCCTCTACGCGCCAGGAAGCGTTTAAAAGCGGACAGAAAGCTCGCAGTGCTAAGATCTGAGGCAATCTCAAGATGCAGAGCACGAGTTGTCAGGCATGTAAAAAGGCAGATATACGCTTTCCTCGATTTTTGGCCTCTAGCACGTATCGACGTGATCAAGAAAGGTCCCGCGTAGTCGCAACCTGTTTGAGAGAAAGCCTTAGGAGCCGACTCAACACGAAAACGTGGCAAATCCGCCATTATAGGAAAGGTAGGTCGCGGCTTTGCTCGAAAACAAAGGTTACAATTAAAGGTAATGTGACGTGCAATACGTCGCGCGGACAGGATCCAATACTTTTGTCGTAAAAGAGATACGAGCAAGGTTGGTCCTGTGTGGAAATTTTTCACATGATAGTGGGAAACTAAAAGTTCCACTATATGATCTTGACGCGGAAGAAGGATCTGATGACGCGAGTCAAAATCTAGCTCAGAGTTTGCTAGGCGACCTCCAACGTGGATAAGTCCTTCGTGGAGGAAAGGACTTAGACGTTGTACTGACTTAGAGCACAACTCATTGCGGGCTAAGCGATCGAGATCAGCTTCAAAATGAATCCTCTGCACAGATCGCCACACAATAAATTCAGCGAACTCTAGATCAGACGCGGTAACGGGCCCTCTGGGAAGTCGTTTAATAAACTTATAAACGAAGCAAATGGTTTTTAAATATTTCAACCAGGACGAGAACCTAGTAGAGCGCGTGTATAAAATGTTGTCGGAAGGAGGACTTCTGTCCGAGCATTCGTGCGAGAGCACAGGTAAAGCCACTGGCTTCATTTCGGGAAGCTCTTGCGACTCGCCTGATACGAATGGTTTTATCGGCCATTCAGCGCGCGGAAGTTTAAGCCACGGCGGTCCATTTAGCCACAACGGATGATGAACTAATTGAACAGGCGTTAAACCGCGAGAGAGGCAATCACTAGGATTTTCAGACCCTTTCACATGGAAGAAGTGATCTGCCGAAAGATTCTCATGAATCTTAGCGATACGATTGGCTACGAAGGTGTGCCATCGATGCGGTGCGGAATGAATCCAACTCAAGGTTACAGTTGAATCCGAGAAAGCTACGACTGCCTCAATGGCGTGCCGAGCTGCGAAAAGATTATATACTCGCTTTATTACAGTTGATAAGAGGAGTGCGGCGCATAACTCAAGACGAGCTAGCGAAACTACTTTCAGTGGCGCGACTTTAGATTTCGCACACACCAGCGAAACAACGATACTACCGTCGGGTCTAACAACGTGGGCGTAAACCGAACCACCGTAAGCTTTCTCACTAGCGTCGGCAAAACCGACGAGTGAGAGCCTACAGCGTTCTACGACGCCAACATGTCGCAAAAATCTCAATTCAGAGATGATTGGCAGTTCAGCGTGAAATTGTTCCCACAGACGAACAATGCGAGGTGGTGGGACGTCATCCCATCCAAGTTTGACAAGCCAAAGCTCTTTGATAAGAAGCTTGGCGTATAAAATTATCGGTGCCACGAGGCCTAAAACGTCGAAAAGACGTGCAATGGAAGAAAGAATATTCCGTTTCGTGCAAGGGCGAACATTAGGGTTAACCTGGAATACGAAACAATCCTCATCAGGGAACCAACGAAGTCCCAGTATTTTCTGTGTCGGATCTTTACTTAGGTCCACGCTCTGTGAAAGTCGTAATGACTCTGGAATATTCCGAAGAACATCGACACGATTGCTAGACCATTTCGTCAGCTGAAAATCACCGAGAGAGAATATTTTTATTAGTTCATGAGCCGAGTCTATAGCCAGTGCAGTGCTAGGTACAGAACTAACTATGTCATCCATGTAAATATCTCGCTGCAAAATGTCCCTGGCGAGAGGTAACTGCGTTCCTTCATCCTGACATAACTGTTGGATAGTGCGAATAGCTATAAAAGGACTACACTTTAATCCAAAGGGAAGCACTGAAAACTGGTAAATTTGAAGTTCTTCGTCCTCATTAAACCGATATAGGATACGTTGAAGCGAACGATCTTGTGGGCGTATACCTATACGTAGGTACATAGATTTGACATCTGCGGAAATAGCGACACTAAAAAGCCTAAAATTTAACAAGATTTTAAAAAGGTCAGCCTGAAGGACTGGACCTGCGTACAGGATATCATTGAGCGAGGTACCGTTATCTGTACATGCACTGGCATCTAGGACCACGCGCAGCTTAGTGGTCACTTTATCCTCTCTAATAATAGCATGGTGAGGAATATAGTATTCCATTTCTCGCTCCTTACAATTTCGTTTGGGCAACCCACTTTCAGGTACGATATTCTGCACCAAAGAAATATAATTGTTCTGCAGGTAATCCCGTATGACGTCATCATAAAGAAGCTTGACGTTAGGAAGCGATTTAAGTTTACGTTCGAGGCTATGAAATCTCTTGCGAGCTATATCAAAAGATTTTCCCAACGCTGACGCGTCTGTTTTCAGTGGTAAAGCTGCAACATACTTGCCATTTGGAGCGCGGGTAATTGTGCTACAATAAAACTCTTCACAGTGTTTATCATCCACACTCCCAATGGACGAAGCAGTAACATCTTCAATCTCCCAAAACTTACGAAGATCGAAGTTATCAAAAGAACTCGCAAAGAAAGACAGAGTGTCAGTTGGAGGTTCGATAATAGATGCTTCTCCTAGAAGTATGTAGCCGAGCATAGTCTCCAATGCATCGGGGCAACCGGGTGCGCTAGTCACGTGACCTGGTCGCAATAACTTAGCGAACAGCGTGACTCCAAGTAACATGTCAATATTACCTGGCACCCCCCAGCTGTCATCAGCGAGTAGTTTAAGATCAATATGCTTCAATTCGGCAGTATCTATAGAACCCAGAGGAAGCTGCCCGGTTATCTGATCCAAGACTAAAGCGTCAATTTCATACCTAGGCTGCGAGCAAAACCGTGAGCTGAACGTAATATTCACCGAGCCGCGAACGGGCTGCGACGTGCCACCAATACCACGAACGGTAGTTATTGGGTCCGTATGTATAGTTAGACCGAGCATACGGCAGCAACGCGATGTCATATAATTCTTTTGCGACCCAGGGTCCAAAAGACATCTAACCACCACGCCCTTACCCTTCCTACCAGCCACTAACACCTTGGCAGTAGCCAGCACTTCGGTACTACGCGTGGCCTGGACTTGAGAAGAAGAATGCGTACACAACGCCACACGATCAGAAGTAGCTGGGTCGGCCGCAGAAACGGAGGCTGGGCCGCTAGCGGGCGCCAGCGCAGGGGCTTGCGTCGATTGCTCAAAATGCAATAAGGAATGATGCTTACCGTTGCATTTTCTACATGTTGACTTAGATAGGCACTTAGAGACGGTATGTTGGCTACTAAGGCAGTTACCACATCTGTTATTGTCTTTTACAAACTTAAATCTGTTTTCCGCGCTCAACTTTTGAAACGCTTTGCACGTAAACAAGTGTTTATGCGTGGATTGACAAAGCGAACATTTAGATTCAGTAGCCACAAACACCTGCGAGACCTTAGATGAGGTGCTGGGTCTACCCGCGGGGGCGGGCTTAGTTGCCGCAGAAGAGGAGCGATATAATATTTTTACTTGTTCACGAACAAACTTTACAAAATAATCATAATCCAACTCTTGTTGATTACGAAGCGACATTTCAAAATGTTTTGCCGTATCTGAGTCTATTAACTTAAGACCCCAATGAATAAATATAAAATCATCCAAGTTAGGTATTTTCAATTGTTTGAGTCCTGCAACCGTAGAAGTTAATTTATCGAAACCTTGTTCAATATTAGCGGGTGTCGGTCCGAATGACTTCAATGAGAACAGCTGATTTAGATAATTGGTGGCGAGCGCGCGAGTATCCAGGTACTTGGCGATAAGCGCATCCCAGACAACGCGGTAATTATCGCCAGAAGGTACAATACCTACTGCCACATTCCTAGCCTTTCCTTTTAAACAACTCAACAGATAATGAATGCGATCAGAATCTGATAAATCTGCGTTCGTATGTATAATACGTTTGAAAGTCTCATAAAAGAACGGAAAGCTCTGAATATCACCGTCAAAGGTAGGCAGCTCAATTTTAGGTACCTTTATATGATGAGCATTAGGGCTCGCTGTCGGGCTAGGTTCCTTGGAAACATTTGATTCCGTTAATGAAGCTAAAGTAATTTTTATTTCGCCGACCAACTCATCAAATGAATGGAAGGCATTATAGCTTACTTCGCACTTGGGATCAACTGTCAATTTTAACATATTTATCTCGTCCATTATCTCATTGAACTCGCTACGTAATCCGTCAATTTGTTTGGCCTGAGCAATAAAGGACTTACGTAATCTTTCAGTTGTTAAAGATTCTGTTGAATCCAAAATCTTTTGAACCCGCGCGAAATACGCGTCGCGTTTACTTTCCAACAATCTAAGTTTAACCTTGTCAGTCATGGTGAACAGAAGTTAAAATATGGAAACAAAAAAGAAACAACAAATCTTTATCTTTTACGGAACCCACGTAAATGAAATTAGTGGTCCAACCACGCCGATAACTCAACGAATGATTTTATAACTAAATAATAGTACGGAACGATCCGTACACGCGAACCCCAACAATAATAAATTGTAAGGTGGAAAAAAAAATACAAAGCGTACAAAGTTTGAACCGCGTGCAAGTAACAAAGTCTAATACAAATAAAAGTAAGCACGCCTAATATCTTGATAACGTACCCATCTATAACATATATTTATGATTAGCTTAGAGATACCTACAACGCAATAATTAGCATTTATGTCGGATGCTAAGCGATAATATTTTTTTTCTTTTGTACTAAGTAAGTACTTCTATTTATATGAGAATAACTTACTCAATACATAGAATATGTACAGATTCTTAACCAACAATAAGTTAAGTGTGAAACTTAGAAACAAGTATGGTACTTATTTCCGTAAGCGATGCGATTGTGTTCATAACGAAATACCTTCGTAAAAAACCATAAAATCCTAACAAGTAAATACGCAGATAACTGTTCGAAGTAAGTTATCTAGTAAGTACTACGTTTACAAAGTTAGGTGCGGGGGTGATATGTATAAATATATACGGCTGTTTCCTATGAGGAGAACTAAACGCGTAAAGTTTATACAAATCTGTTATTTTACCTGAAGGTTCCTATCAAAAGATCAAGTTACCTTACAAAATAAAATAAAAAGCGACGCAATGATAATCTGGTTAATTGCAATAATTAATCAAATGCGGTTGAGTCTCGAATTATAACAAATACCTACTCGTGCAATACGATTATAGTAGGCATTTACCTAACGAACCAACAGTAAAAGTGTATCATACAATAACGATTAATGTCATTCATTCAGCAAATCTCTATTAGAAAAATATATATAAAAATTCTAATGCGTAAATAAAATTTAGCTGTACGATAACAAAGGACTGGAATATTCCACATTCACGTAGGCCAACTTGACGAATGTTTTACCAGACTACCCACGATTTTCATACACGAACAGAAAAAATATGTAATTACGCCGAAGATTAACTGATTTATTGAATAAACTTATTTAGCGATATGAATCAACGTTGATATCCAATTAAATGTATTTTTGGAGTTTTAATTAGTGAAATTAAAGATTTAATTTAACAATTGATTTGCCGGTAGAAACTACTATACGCACGGTAGCCAGCCTTATTGCAAACGCAATAGAGACGAGAATTGTGTGATGATCTGCAATTAATATGGAAATTTCCCAAACTGTTTGATTTAAATTAGACTTTTAGAACTTAAAAATAGGCTGTAAATAGGCCCAAATTTAATTTGTCCGGGACGAAGGACCAAAATGGTGCGTATAACCTCTAGACGATTGCTAGTAAAAATCACACGCGCTTGAACCTAAATTATTAGAGTAATCTAGGCTATAATTGCTGATTCAGCAGTGCTACTTGAAGGAGAAAAATACGCCGTTGAGACGAAAGGCAATGGATAAAGTTCAATTTACTAATTATGCCACATACCTTTGAACAGCGATTCCCAGGTAGAAGCAGCCGGAAGGCACGTTCGGGAAGTTCAGCTCACAGACTCGATACACTAGGCTGGCCAGCGGTACACAAACACAGTAGGTCTAGGTAATGCAGATAACACTTTCATGTAGGTTCAATTAAGAGGTTTGGGCGAGATGATGCGTGATGATGGACGTGCGCGCACCCAACCGTGGTTAAGACGACTCGACAAGGCCGGCGGCCAATGGTCTGGCGGCGGCGTGTTGATGGTGGCGCCACCGCGCGGGATATCACCAAACCAACGATATGTGACACTTATTTAATAAATTGAAACTATTAAACCAATGCCTCTCAATCGCCCTATGGTGATGCAATAAAATATAAAAACTATAAATTAGGAAGCGTAACCAGGAACGGCATCAGAAGATTTTTATTTCCCTAAAACGACTGTTAGGTTATTTCAGCAAATGTAATAATCGTCCCATATTTTTTCAATCTGAAACAAACTGTCGCATCCTCAGGATACTGCCGGCTGATTGATAAGTTTTTGGTACCTAAATAGCAAAGGTTTCACAAGTTTACTGTAATAATCCCGCACCATATCTGCACTACAAGAAAATATCCGACTTGAAATTACTGCCATCCCCTAGCGCTTTGATCGTGTGTCATTGCCAATATGAGAGTTCCTTTACAAGAGTGTATTGCGAGAAGTGGGCGTCATTTGCCTGAAAGTACGGGGTAGTTTGCGTCAAATCCGGTGGTTCTGATTTTTTGTAGACTTTTTTATGATATTGGCCCAATGAATAATCCTAGTTTGTGACCTCGAGCGCCGAACGTAACTTTGTTAAAAATCGAAAAATCCGCATAAAATAATAATTTTGGCGATTGTAACCTTAAAGGAGTTCCTTTTCAGAACGATTTTAAAGTAGACTAAATTTGCTACAATATGAGACAAGAATTGTCTTTGTAGACCTAACAGTTTCCGAAATAAAACTTTACAAAGTTTATATTTTTTTCAAACTTCGCAATTTTTTGCAATACACGGTGTAAATCACCTCATCACGAAGCCGTCAACCAAGCATTCTGTACATGAAACTAAGTAACTTTACGCAAAAAGAATTGCTGGGAAACGACTTTTTTTTGGGGGTTGTAAAATCATGTTTTGTGGTAGAACTCAATGTAACGCACTCAAAACATTGTGCTGATGGACGGATTGAATAGTACGGGGGTCGTGGAGGTGTTTAAAGTAAAAATCTTACATTAAAAACTTGTATTTAAAAAAATACTTGTCAAAAAGTTGGAACTTTGACCCCTGATATCTCCGTAACTAGAAGGTTCCCAGGTATGGTGTAGAACAAAAAAATGATCGCAATGACAGGGAGAACCAGTGCCTTTCGGCTTCGTTAAGAGGTGTTTTACACCCTTTATGTGACATCCGATATAACGTTAACGTAGGTACAGTGTTTCAGAAAACATAAAACATTACCGTCAAAAAGCGCCTATTTCTCCCTAATTTGATACACATCTCTAATGAGTAAAGCTCAGGTTGGTTGTGACCGCCGCGCCGGGTCCCGGATGCGGTCGCCACGGTTATACAAGTAATTTAAGACGGTTATTGTGCCAGGATTACTCTACTAAAAGATCCATTATCTTTTATCTTTCGCTTGTTAAGATAACGCTTAATCTGCTCCAGAGTTAAATGACGATTAGGAAACGACTAGGTACAAGAGATACCAAGTTCTTTTTGTTTGTTCTTATTGCTGTTTTATTATGAATCCATTTTCAACTTTTTTTTAGACAAAAAGAAAAATATTTAAGTAAGTCGTAGATAAAACGACTTTTCATGGATTTGTTTTCTTTTTTTAAAAGCACAATCAATATGTATGTTAATTAAAAAGATCATGTTGATGAAACTATTCCTGCAGTGTAGATGTTTACATTTACAATTCTATTTTGAGTTATTTTCCACGTCACAATCACCCCGTTTCCTCCTCGAATGCAAACAAGTTGAGTGCTTTGTTCACTTTTAATTGGCTTGCGCCTTGTACCAGCCAACAGTTTTCACCCAACAGCCTCCCGTCAAAGACACTGCCTCGGGTTTACTGGCTTTACGAGGAAACGTTTTGTGTGTCGGCTGGCATCAGTTATCAAAGCAAAGCCCTGCTCCGGGAGTCCGGGACAAAGGAATATTATTATGGAATAGTTTACCTACACATTTTTCAGTATCTTCTTCTTCTAGTTGCTGGCACGACATATTATATTGTATTGGCACAAACCTTACGCGACTACCATGGCTTTGAACTGTCAAGAAGTTTCCAAACAAAAGCTCACACCTAAAAGCTTACTTAGATCCGTTGATAAAAAACTTTTGGAGATTTACCAAAAGTTTGAGACCACACTGCACCCCAATTCCGTAACCACTTTTCGACCATTATCCGAGGGATTTTGAAGGAAAGTCGTTTGTTTGAAAAATTCTGTCCTGCTTGAAATCATAAATATCACAATAAATTTTGTTTAATCCTCAAACTGAATAGGACTGGGATTCTACATGTGTTTCGTAACTACCCATTGATTTTTCAAGGAAATGATTCCTTGAAAAATCAACATTACCTTCAAAAATATAAGACACGACAGTTTTTTTATAACGGCTAAGGTTACCAGTAATATCTTGAACAAAGACGCTTACGTTTTCTTACAGAAAGAAACCCCGCGTAGACCACAGATACTTCCTTTGTTATCGACGATGGCTGCCATTGTTTACTGTGACAAATGAAGGCAATCACCTGAAACTATCGCGGTCTTACATTTATGTCTTTGTTCCTTCCTTTCTGTTCAAGTTAAAGCACTCAATGAAAAATATTGTGTCGATTTATTTTGATTAAAACTCGTTGATTCGTGTAAACGTTTGTTTTAGTTAGAAGACAATAATTAGGGTTATTTTAACCTTATCCGAACAGGTACAGGCCTCAGATTGGCTGAATGTTCACCAGAAGTCCTAATTCAAAAAAATTAAAGTTCTTAACGCTCCGATTAGTTAAATAAAGTAGTAATACTAAAATAAAATAAAGTAGTAAAATTATGCCAAAATCAGACACCTCTCAGAAGTGAATGTTAATTCCGTACACTTTGAATCATTTCGTGTTGAGAGGTTTCACGTCGAGTGAAAGATATTGATTGAAATACAAAATAGAGCATAGACTAAAGATTGTGTTTTCGGCTTTAAAGTCAAGTTAGTAGAAATAAACACGAAAATAATCACTTTACCGTGTTCCCATAAAGACGCGAGTGCTGCCATAATAGGCAAAAAACGAGTATGAACCCGCCGCATAATGGATGACCGTCCCTACCTATTGCCACTAAGACAGGCCGCGCCGGGGGACACCTAACTAGCGAGGAGATATGAATGGCAGTTACGCGATGTTATTGTCTCTTCACTAGCAGACTGACGAGAAGAAATTTGGGTTTGTTTATTAGGGACTAGGGAATTTAGTTTTTAAACATAAATAATCTGTGGCTAAACATTCATTGCTGTCCCTAATTTTGATTTTAAAGAACGGCCACAGTACCTAAACGTGCGCGTGAGAACCTCGCAATCGCCAACACACCGTGGTGATATAGTCACCAAGATCATCATCATCCTTCAAGTGTGATTGAATTCTACCAGTCGTAAACTCGAAACAAATAGTAATCAAGCCAGGCCTCTAGGTTTTGTTCATTCGTTCATGGCACACTATTTTTGTTATAGGTATGACTTTTAGATCTTCAAGATATTGAATTTACAGACTGTCAACATTACCGCAGAGAGCACGCTTCGCTTCACATCGCTGTCACAGTCTACAAATGTGACTGCGAGTGTTGCCACACATAATAATGTGTTATTTTCAGGGCTGTCCACAAATATAACAATGTTGGCGTATAAACTGTCAACTGCGAGTCAGAATATGATAGGTGGGTGGCATAATATCAATATATTCAATACTGAAATATACCGACGAGCCCGTTAATGTCGCGAGAATTACTTGAAAATCACCTTGTTACTCGTCATTAATAATTTGTTTACCTACCCCTACCCCAGCTTTGATCAATCGCTCCCTCCTTGTCTCCTGTAAGTCTGGTCTGAATGTTTGACCGCACGCCTACCTGAGCAAGCCTACGTAAGCCTATGTAGGTACTTGAGTGGTATAATATATAATGTGCGGGCGATATCGGTAGACGACATGTTGTTATTGCTAGGTGTCACACTGTTTGGGGAAAATGTCTCAGTAGGTACATTACTTACAGTACAGTTCAGAAAACGATAGACATGAAGATGAACATAATTCGATTTGGTATATCGTAAATGTTGAAGCTTTTAATTATATTATATTAACAACTAATTTTGATAAGAATCTTATCTTTATTAATCAACGAAATTAAATTGTGTGAGTTTAATTCGGAAATTTATTAATTTAAATAATTATTTTTTACAAGCTAATACGAAAATACAAGGATATTAAGAAAAAGGGAAACGCTGCCATAAAAGATTCGCCTGCAGTGTGATTGGGAAAAGTTCCCAAGAGGTTTTCAGAGATTTTCACGCGAATATTCGGATTATTCCCACTTTGTAAATATAAATTATTCACAGTTTGTAAATATAAATGGGGCGACGTCCTCCGGGTCTATAGTCAAGATGGGCGTGCCCCAAGATTCAATTTTCGGCCCTTTTCTATTTCTTGTTTAAATTTATGATCTCCCATAGATGATGGCCAAATTTTCGGGTCTAATTCTTTTTGCTGATGACACTTCGATAATTTGTCGTGGGAATGATCCAAATATTCTCATATTATAAACATCTGAACCATTTTCATACCCTGAGTTTTTAAAATACCCATCTCACCATGACATATTGACGAAGTCCTGAGAAACAAACCTAGTTTCTAGTAATATTTCAAGAATTAGATACAAGACCGCCGTGAGCTCGAACACGCAATGCCCTCATTTACCTATGTACAAAAATAGATGCAGACTAGGTTCTATCAGAAAATGTATCAAATGATTGTATATTATGCAGGAAAATAGAAATGTATTACTTGAAAAACAGTAGTTTTAAATCTAAAGTTTCTTCTACTGAAAACTGTGTCCTACCATATTTACCAGTGACGTTCGTCTGGGCCGTACATATTGAAAAAATTGAATGTCCTCCTTTGGGCACAAATTGTTAAGTTATTCAGTTAAAACAGCCCTCCATCGATGGACCCCACCTTCAGTATCTTCAACATTTACCAAACAAGAAAACATCTCACAGCCTTTTCTGAATCCACAAGGTAAGTACAAGTACTCGTGTCATCTTAATGTAATGATCACCTTTCATTTAATGTAAATAGGGCGTACCACCTTTTTAATATAGGTCTCTTAAAAAAACTACCAAATAAACCAATCCTCACAAAATTCGACATGGATGTGACCTACACACTATTCAAATTCAAATTACCGTAAAAATCGGTATTTCTAAGAATAAAATAAAAACCGTGTGGCAGGTAATTAACAGAGAAACAGGAAAGACGCAACAACGAGATAAGAATGAACTGACTTTGATAATAGATAATAAAACCATTTTTGATAAGCTAGAAGTCGCTGAAACTCTAGACAATTTTTTTGCCAACATTCCGTTAGAGGTTACGAAATCTCTCCCCTCTTCAGCTAAATTAGCTGAAGCCCTTCTTAAAGAGAACTTTACTAAGGACTTACCTAACTTTAAATTTAAACCAGTATGTATTGATACAATTAAAAACGCATTCAAAAGTTTCAATATAAAAAATACTGAAGACTTATGGGGGATATCAGTCAAGGTTCTTGAAAACATTATTGATTCAATTGCTCCTGTCTTAGCAGGCATATTCAATCAATGTTTGGACAGTGGCAAGTTTCCTGACTTGATGAAACATTGTAAAGTAGTACCAATTTTCAAATCAGGTTGTAAGAGTGATCCCTCTAATTATAGACCTATATCTGTGCTTCCAGCATTGAGTAAAATCTATGAAAAAATCATGCTGGACCAGATGTTGTCACACTTCAATTCTAATAAGATACTGCATGGTCAGCAGTTTGGTTTCACGAAGGGTAGGTCGACAACGGACGCGGGAGTAAAACTCATCAGTTACATTTTGGAATCCTGGGAGAAGTCCCAGGATGCTATTGGCATCTTCTGTGACCTCTCAAAAGCGTTCGACTGCGACGACCATAACACACTGATATGTAAATTACAACACTACGGAATTCGTGGACAAGCTGCTGATCTTGTTCTTCCTTATTTATCAAACAGGCAACAAAAAGTAAATGTAAATGGGGCGACGTCCTGCGGGTCTATAGTCAAGATGGGCGTGCCCCAAGGTTCAATTCTCGGTCCTTTCCTGTTTCTTGTTTATATTAATGACCTCCCTTATATGATGGCCAAATTTTCGGATATAATTCTATTTGCTGATAACACCTCGCTAATTTTTAAAATTCATAGAAAAGATACGGACGTCTTACATGTCAACGAAAGCTTAACTATTCTCTCAAAATGGTTCGCAGCCAACAATCTTTTACTGAATACGAATAAAACAAAATGTCTTAAGTTTTCTTTACCAAATGTACCACAACGTGACCTAAATTTAAATCTTGACGGCAAAAAACTTGATGTCATAGCGGAAACTGTATTCTTGGGGATTACTATCGATTCAAAACTGCAGTGGGGCGCGCACATTAGAACTCTTTCGGGAAGGTTAAGCTCAGCTGCCTATGCAGTTAGGAAAATAAGGCAGTTAACCGATGTAGCCACAGCTAGGTTAGTATACTACGCTTATTTCCATAGTATTATGTCCTATGGCATTCTGCTGTGGGGATCGGCAGCAGACGTTGAATCAATTTTCATACTGCAAAAGAGGGCAGTCCGCGCCATCTATAAAATGGGTCCTCGCGAGTCCCTCAGAGAAAAATTTAAAGAAATCGATATACTGACTCTGCCTTCACTCTATATTTTAGAATGTATTTTATATGTCCGCAAAAACCGAGGACTTTTCAAAATTAGAAGCGACTTCCATAATATAAACACGCGCAGTAAACACGAAATTGTAATACCAAAATTTAGATTAACAAAAACTAGCAAGTCATTTCTTATAAACAGTATACGCTTTTATAATAAGTTGCCGAAGTCAGTTACAGAACTGACCGATGGAAAGTTTAAAAATTATATCAAACGTGTCCTAATTAAAAAAGCATATTACAAAATTAAGGACTACGTTGAAGATAGAGAAGTTTGGCCTGAGCCCCTACGCACATGCGGCTTCCCTGGTAGCTCATAAAACGGCACAAATGTGTGGATGTCTCTAACTATTCTCAATCTTATTTTTATTTTGTTTTTTTTTTATTTATTTTTTATTTTTATTTACTATTTCCATTATTTTTAATCAGATGTTTTACAATAGTTTCTTAATCATTACACCATTTTGTTTAGAATAGTTACAGCACGGATGACAACATTTGTGTCACTTGTTTAATCTAGTCTTTTTGCAATATCTTCTTTTTTTTTTTTTTTTGTATAGACTCTTTTTCTTATTTACCGATTGTTTGTAAATGTATGGACATTGTAGGCCTTATAGATTCCTAGATCCTTGGTAACTTTTTATCTTGTTCTACGTTTTGTAGTAAGCAACGACTTATTGTCGGGCCTACGATGTCCACTCATACTTAAGTGCCAATGCTGTAACATAGAAAAATTGTAAAGCCAAATGATTTTAAAAGAGTAACCATGGAGTTTCTTGCCGGTTCTTCTCCATAGGAAACGACCAACCCGAACCGAGCACCTTTTTGTCGACGTTTTACAAGTGCCCATGTAGGCCTATGTGAAATAAAAATATTTTGATTTTGATTTTTGATTTTGATTTTGAACCCCAACCATTAATTAGCAGTACGAGTATATACGTAAGTTAGCACTGTTAGCAGTTCTATTGGAAGTCGCAACTTCACCACTTACGCTAACAAACATCTTCTAAGGGCTCGTCAATGTAAAGCAATAGTAAATACGTGTTGTGTATACCTACATATTATGTGAAACGCATTAGAGTAACTAGTTGACGCTAAGTGATTACTGTGACTCAACTACTTTCTGTGAAATATTTACAAGTGTCTGGAAAAAGCTATATTTAATTTTATTTGTATGCATGTTTGTCATAATTGCTTAGTGACAAGCAATGTACATGATATAAATAATCTACAGGTTATTCAAAGCGAACGTTTTAAACGAATGATATTAAAACAAATTCCAGAAATAATTTATTAGCTCTTTTCCTGAATACTCTTTTGTTTTGCCAGTCACGGTAAACAAAGCTTCGAGTAATTAAATGAAGCCGTAGTTATGTAAATTAATGTGTTTTATGATAAAACAGTATGAAGGTAAATAGAGCCTTTACGGTTTGTCCACGAGCTACACGTTACTAGCGACACGCGTTGAGGTAGCAAGTAAGTGGTTGCGGAAAAAACTAATGGAAACAATGCTTAGACCATTCAAGAAGCGCCGTGACGCGACTTACGACGGTTAACGGTATTGATTAAAAATTGTGTTTCAAAATATGCAGTACAATGTAATTATGAAGGAGCTAGTAAAATAAAAAAAAGACAGAACTACAATAGTTACCTATATGCGTATTTTTATTTATCCATGGTCATACATAAAACAGACGGAAACCATTGACAGCCACTGTCCCACAGCTGCCATTACGATAATGAACGGATTCGCGCACGCACGAGTACGCACTGCAACTAGCTCTCCTAAAACTGACGGCCTCTTGTTATAACATGTCAGCACGAAATAAACTAGTTGACGACAAACTGTAACGGTTGACGACGTGGACGTAATATTATTTAGGTTCATAACATCCAATATTGACGTATTTTTAGACTACTTGAAATATATATATTTTTTAGTTAACCTAATTTTTCTCACAAAAGCCAAAGGGCAAAGGCGTCCCCCCATTCCTTCCAGTTTTCTCTTTTTTTTTGCGTCTTCTCGCCAATTAACGAGAAAGCCATTCAAGGCGTCCCGCCATCTTCTTCTGGGTCTGCCGCGACCCCGTCTAGCTGTCTCAGGGCTTCAGTTTTGTGAAATGTGGGCCCACAGATTTGCCGGCTTATGGCAGACATGGCCTGTCCAGTCCCATGGAGCGTTTCTTTAAGTGTATGTTGCGCCCCATTGCCAACCTTGAATTTGGACTACCTACTTGATATATATAGAAAAATATAAACGTGATTTATTAATACTCTCTAATATCTCAATACGGTCTAATTGAAATAAATGCTTTGAGTTTTTTGAGTTTGTTATCACTTAAACGTATTAAGACAAAGAAGTTTAACCGACAAGCACGGTAAAGCAGCTATTCATATCAGTCCTTTGTGAACGTTAATCTAGGTAGGAGTCTACAGATCCTAAAGGTTGCACTATCTATGATCACAGTTCCCGGGACTGGTAATCTAAGAGATTCGTTTGCAAAGTTCAAAGCGTAGGATTTATCCGAACACTAGGAACGTAGAAACTGTAGATGTCAAAGGTGAACCCAGCCGGCACACCCAGTCGTGGGCGGGAACATGCTGACCATTGGATACGTACCGTACACCCACACCTTTACTCCGTTTTTATTTCTTTAATACAAAACAACGGGACATTTCTAATAAACAGAAGCCTTAGAAAATATTGTACGACTTTGTAGAAGTCAATCAAGTAAGCGTAAAGTCGTTGTCTCTTTATTAAGCTTTTTTACGCCTTGGCAGTTGAAATAAATTGATTATCTTGAGGAAATAGAGCACGATATTAATAGACGTGGAGTAAGTCAAACATTCGTCCCTATCATCGATCACTCTGTTTAATTTTAACGGTTTGCTCCTAATAGTAGGTAATCGTGCCAGCCGGGCGGCTGTGCTGTAGCATCCTACACGATCGATCTTGAACTACAGATTTTCTTTAGATAAGACGGATCTGAAGGTAAAAGGGATCATACTAGAATACTAGTTATTCGCTTTAAGTTTTATGCATTCCATTTTCTCTTCTTCTTTTATACACTATATCTACATCTCTTTTTCTAGTATCTCCTTTCGCAGGTATGCTGGAAGAGATTTCTTTAGAAATAAGCATTACCTTTGTACCTATTTTCTGTTCCTTTCTTCTTTTCTATATTAGTTGGTGCCGCTGTTGCTGCAGGAGAACGTTACTATAACATAGATGCTCTAGAGTAGACTCACCCAAGGCTGCCAGGATGCCGGCAGCCCAGAAGACCTCTCCGCACAGCGCGGGCAGGAACAGCAGCCCACCCATGCGGCTGCCGAACGAGTCCTGCAGCGGATCCAGCATCGTCACGTAGCCCTGCTTGCGCATCGGGTTCGCGAAGAATATGCCGCCTGCACCGAAACGATACACTTCAGAATGTAATGACAGCTTCAAAATGATTGCATACTAAATACTGATATCTGTCAATACATTTTCATCACGTAACTTCAGATGATGAAAATGTATTTTATAAAAACAAGTATTTGACCACTGTAAATTATAAATATTTCAATATACTCTTGAAAAGATAGGATTAAAGTTATTAATCCGGAAAACCCACACATGATAGATTAAAACCCACGTCATCCCACAGAGAAGAGGCCTATGTCCCAGCCGTGGGAACATTACAGGCTAATGATGAAAATAGATATGGTTGAAGAACTGCTCGATATCTTACCGAAGACGAGCGACAGTGCATATCCGAAGGGCGCCTGGCACCACACGAGCCCCGACGTGTAGATGGCCTCCGCCGTGCCGTTGATGTAGCCGCCGCCCACCCACGTTGCTGCAATAAATAGACACGTCAAGCAACGGAAAACAAAATTATATTGTTTGTTTACTTAATTAAAAATTTAACAAAGGTACACACGGCGACGCATCTAGATAAACATTTCCAGTATAATGAAATGAGAGAGATCCGCATAAACTGCCAACTACCTGCCTTCTACCAGCCTACTGCCTGCCTACTGCCTGCCTACTACCTGCCTGCTACCTGCCAACTACCCGCATACTACCTGCCTAGTAACTGCCTACTACCTACCTACTTACTACCTACCGACATACTATAGTATCTGCCTACTACAGACACTCTATACTCACACTTATCATCCATATTCATACTTTTATTGGTTTTACATTAGCATATTACCAATCATTTCGTTTTTATAAATATTTTCTTTATATCCTTTGTTGTGACATGTTTACTTCAAATTTGTCAGATGTCATTTACTTTTATTTTTGATTCTTACCAGCCAAACTCTCTATGAAGGTTTCATTTAGATTATATATTACTAAAAATTATTATCATCAATTCGTTAGTTCAATTGTTGTATTTTATAATTAATTGCGAATATTTGCTGTGTAAAGATATTCTGAGTTATATTTATAAAAATATTATGCGCAAGGTTTTTGACCAATTGCTACTGGCTGCTTTGAATACTGGCAGGTTGCGTCTTACTAGAGCGCAGCAGTTTTGAATCTGAAAAAGAAAATTGGAAGAAAAGAAACGGAAGATCAGGGTATAAAAGGGATTTCTGACGGATGCCCTGGTTCTAGTCTGGAGTTAAGAGTCGGTTCAGTCTGGACACGAGAAATCAGTATAGTCTAAAATCAAGAAAACAGCTAAGTCTAGTTTGGAGTCAAGATCTGTCATATCTTGAGTTTTGAGCACAGCCTGGTGGAGTCAAAGAGCGGCCTTCGTTTAGTGCTGCCGTGGCTGTTGCTAACTGTCTGCTGGAAGCTGCTTTGCGAACTGACGAGCCTGGCACTGGGGCTCATTACCTGTCTGCTGGAAGCTGCTCTTCGAGCTGACGAGCCTGGCATTGGGCGGTACGTGTCTGCTGGTGGGTCCTACCAAATCGCCCTGCATCAAGTTCGTCGTGGTCAAGCTCATCTTAATCAAGCCAGCTTTCTACGACTGCAAGTTTGTCTTCAGTTACTATCACGCTCAGAGATTTGCGGAGATATTTAAAACGTTCTCGGTTAACCTGCCCTTCACTTTTGTACTAATTTATTGTATTTTTCATTTCATCATTTATTAAATTCATTTTCCCCTAATTACTTTTTTAATGTATAAATCTGTTTACTCCTTTCATCAAGGAATAAGCAAGTTTGTTACATTTTGGCGCCTAACGCAAAATCAAGTCTTGATCTTAAACATATTCCCTAAATTCTAAAACAACTTCCACAAGAGATTATATTTGGTAACTATTTTCATCATATTTTCATCATATTACATCACTTAATCTACTTATACTCTTAAACACTTCATCATATATTTATCTATATCATCTATGAATCTCATCAAAATAGGTTTAGTGTCGTGGGCTCGAACTATTATCGGCGCTGGTTCAGCGTAAAAGTATAGACTGCCACACATGTCAGTCCTTCAACGCTCTTGAATATTTCAAGTAGGTTATTTATTTAGAATCCTTCTTAATAATAACTCAGACTCTCTTGACTCCCTCTCTCTCTTTTAATTTTATACACTTTATTTTTAACTTTTTTATCGTATACTTACTCATGACTCATCTCAGTCCTCTTCCCTTCTTCTAACTGTAGAGTTTTATTCGGTCTATTTAAACTCTACCTATAGTTTTTATTTTCTATGTTCTTTCATTGGTTCTTAAACCATTAAAAGATTTTTTTTAATCTTCTTCTATATCTGATCTTATCAGATAACTCTTTGAAGTGCTTTTAGGTACAAGTTACCTAACCTTCTATTATACTATTTTCTTATCAACTCTAAAAGTTGACTGAAGCGGGTTGCGACTTCCTTTAAATAAGCCTTCGCTAATCTTCAACTCTAAAGGTTGATTGAAGCGGGTTGCGACTTCCTTAAAATAAGCCTTCGCTAATCTTCAACTCTAAAAGTTGACTGAAGCGGGTTGCGACTTCCTTAAAATAAGCCTTCGCTAATCTTCAACTCTAAAAGTTGACTGAAGCGGGTTGCGACTTCCTTAAAATAAGCCTTCGCTAATCTTCAACTCTAAAGGTTGATTGGGGTGGATCCCTTATTAAAAGTCTTTATATTTCATCTTATTATGGGTTTTAGACGCGAGCGGATTACAACTCCAAAAATAAGCCTACTGTTATTGATTTATCAGGTGGAGTAGTGATCATTGAATGTGAATCCTACCTGGCCTAACTTCGTAAGATGTCGGTGTGTTTGAATGAGTTATGAAAGTTTTGTGAATGTTGTAATACTTTAACCTTACCAAAATTTTTGTTCTAGGCCAAAAATTTTCTCGGGGTCTGTGACGTCCACAAGTCACAGGGGTAAGCACAGATGGATTAATAAAACTATAGTTTGGTGGTTTTAAATAGCAAACGGGTGCACGTCCGTTCGGTTCCAGTGACAGCTGTCCAAGTGACACATCTACCCGCGCGTACCTGCCTCCGTGTCTATATCCTTTAATCGTCACACCTCTTCCTTTTTTACAAATATAAAATATTTCAGACTTTTATACATAAGTACATTTATGTGAAATCTCAGAACTTAAACTCATATAAAACCCAATTTCATTTAGACTCATTAATTTGCATACACTAACGTAACTATTATTTTTAATTTAAATTAATTAGTTAACTTTCAACTTAACGCTGCTAATCAAATAGTTTACACAGAGGTTTCAAACAAAAGAAGATTATACATTGTTAATTACAATTATACAAACAGGATGAATAAATAATTATACTAATCGTTGTCTGAATCGTAATCGCCAGTATCATCAGAATCAGGTGTGTTTTCTCCACACACTTGCCATTTACCTTCTACTCTTTTTAGATGGACAATATTCCGTCTCAACTCTTGCCCGGTATTATCGTTCTTTATGTAATATTCAGAACCTCTAGAATTTACAACCGTATGTGGTGTGGGGTTAAAATTTGCTGTCAATTTATTTTCTTTTATTATGTTTTTTGTAAATACTTTCTCGCCGATATCTATTTCTGTGCTCTCCGCTTTTCGTTTCCTGTCCGCATAATCCTTTCCTTTTTCTTTCATTATTCTGTCTCTATCTCTGAACTCTGAAATACATGGTTGGTCAATATCAGTAATTGATGGTATCTTATCCCTGGACTGCCTTTTATAAAATAATTCGGACGGTGTTTTTCCTGTAGTCGACTGTGGCGTACTATTGTACATAATTAGGTATTGTAGCAAATCGTCATACCAGTCTGATTTTTGACCTTGGCTTATCCGTAACCTCTTGAGAATATCGCGATTTCGGCGTTCTACTTCGCCATTTTGTTGAGGCGAGTAGGGTGTAGTGAAATTAATGTTGATATTTGATTCGCGACAATATGTTTTAAATTCGTCGCTCGTGAATTGTTTCCCATTATCGGCAATTATGTTGTGGGGAAAACCTAACCGTGAAAATATTTCTTTAAGTACTTTTATTGTTTCTGTAGATGTTATGGTCTTCATTGGCTTCACTTCTTTATATCTCCTATAATAAATCTACTATGACAAACAAATAATGGCCACTAGGAAGTGGACCCAAAAAATCAACCGCAACATCTATCCAAGCTTTGGTCGGTAACTCTCGACGGGTCAGTGGCATTGGGCGATTTGGAGTAGATACCAAAGTACACCCTTTGCAGCTTTTTACCTTTTTTTCAGCATTAGAATCTATTTTGGCCACCATACTTTGGTACGCAGCCGTCCTTTCATCGCTCCAATGCCAAGATGCCCTTCGTGAGCTGCATCCAAATTTGTTGGCGTAATTTAAGTGGAATGACGATCTTATTTCCCCTCAACAAAAGGTTATCATGAGTCCATAGCTCTGTTTGAAAAATCATATATATGTTAATCCTAGGATCCCAAACATCAGATTGCAAGGCTTCCACAACAAGTTGTATTTCTTTATCTTGTAATGACTCTTCCGTAATAATATCCATCCCTATTGCACAAGGCCTTGCATACTGAATGATTTGGTGAATGTGCTGCTCATCCTCAAACGGCTGGATTTTATTTGTTGTACATAACTGCGATAGACAATCAGCGATGTTTGTTTTTCCAGGTTTGTAAACAACCTTGAAATTGTATGCCTGGAGTCGTAATACCCAGCGCTCAATCCTGGCACACGATTTTGATCTTTTACCAAATATAACTTCCAGCGGCTTGTGATCAGTCACCAAATCAAAAGTTTCTTTTCCGTATAAATACATTCTAAAGTGCTCTACAGCCCAAACCAGAGCGAGAGCTTCTTTTTCAGTCTAACAATAACGTATATTCAACGTCTGTAAGGCTCTTATTGCCATAAACAATTACCCGTGGTTCGTTACTATCAGACTGAATGAGCACCGCTCCTAAACCAACCGGACTAGCATCTGCCATTACTGTGGTTTTATCTTTTGGATCATAATATCCAAGTGTATGGATATTACTTAAGGAGTTTTTCAACACAAGGATCGACTCTGTTTGTTCAGAACCCCAATGTTGACTAATATCGGCATTTTTTCCTAATTTTAGCGTTAAAAGCCTCCTAAGAGGTTCTGATTTAGTCGCCATATCCGGGATCCATTTGTTTACATAGTTTATTAGTCCTAAGAAACTTTGTATTTCTTTGTTTTTTTAGCACCCTAAAACTATCTACCACCTTAACGTATTTGTCAATGGGTTTAACTCTTTCCCACGATAATTCATTTCCCAAAAAATTTATGCTCTTGACATTAAATACGCATTTTTCCTGATTTAGTAGAATATTTTTTTCTTTAAATACATCCAGGACATGTTTGAGCCTAGCATTATGTTCTGCGACATCCTTGCCATATACGACAATGTCATCAATAAAGTTTACGACACCACCACAGGGAAGAAGTATTCTTTCTACATTTTTTTTGAAAATGCTCTGGCGCACACGATATGCCAAACATGAGCCGCTTGTATCGGTACAAACCTTGACTCGTTATAAAGGTTGTTATATCTCTTGAGTCCTCGCTGATTTCGATTTGGTGAAATGCGTCTTTAATGTCGAGCTTGGAGAAAACCCTAGCTTTATTAAATTTTGTTAGTAGCTGATCCTTTGTCGGCAATGGATGGTTTTCTCTCACGATAGCCTTGTTGGCGCATCGCTTGTCTACGCACACTCTTACATCTCCGTCCGGTTTAAGGACGGGCACTATTGGTGAGACCCATTAGTAATAGGTATTATATCTAATTTGACCAATTGGTCAATCTTTTTGTTAATCTTTTCATCCAGGGGAATGGGTACTAGCCGACAAGGCTGAGCCACCGGTTTGATTGTTTTGTCTATTTTATTGATATTGATACTTGAAGCCTGTGAGTCCTGACCATAATTGTTGAGTTGTCTCTCTACTGCTTCTAAAGCATTTGCTTCTGAAATAATTTGAACGAGACTAACCGAGTCACCTTAAGTGAGAACTTTTTTTCTGAGATCTTTGGAACAACATTTTTCGACAATTTGATCAATTAACTTGTCTTCTTTGCAAGAGAACTTGCATTTTCTACTTTGGTGACAAAGCCGTACAAGGATTTTTTTTTGAATTTTTCACCTTGTTCTTGTTTTAAAATCTGAACAAATGTCTTTCATATATTTTACTCTGACGAGGTAAAAAGTAGTCGTCAAGTTTGTTAAGGGCCGACTTGTACACATCTAAATTAATTCCCACTGCTAAGTCAATCACTTCATCAGGGATATTATAGTATATCTCCTGAAGTGTCAAACCTCCCACATGTAGTAGTGTGGCCTTTTTTTTCTCTGGGTCCGATATATTTAATGCAACTAAAAACAATTCGAACCCCCTCTTCCATTTTTCCCATCGCAATCCCACGGACGCAGGATCGCCTTCGCAGTCAAAAGCATCCAGGGGTGGTATATAAGACATTTTGGGGCCACCTACAATAATTTCTTATTGTTAGTACCAACCGACAACCAGACGCGTCAGTTTACTACTCATAGAAATTTGATTTCATTTATTTATTATTTTTTATTAGTACCAGTCGATCATTCGACTTACTACTTGTAATAGAAACACCTTTTTTATTTTATTTTATTAGTACCAGTCGATCATTCGACTTACTACTTGTAATAGAAACACCTTTTTTATTTTATTTTATTAGTACCAGTCGATCATTCGACTTACTACTTGTGATAGAAACACCTTTTTTATTTTATTTTATTAGTACCAGTCGATCATTCGACTTACTACTTGTGATAGAAACACCTTTTTTATTTTATTTTATTAGTACCAGTCGATCATTCGACTTACTACTTGTGATAGAAACACCTTTTTTATTTTATTTTATTAGTACCAGTCGATCATTCGACTTACTACTTGTGATAGAAACACCTTTTCCACGTTCGCCAATTTTTTTTTTTTTTTTTTGTTAGTACCAACTGCAGTGTGCAGTTTACTACTTTGGCGTTTTTAGTACCAGTCTAAAATAGACTTACTACTCGAGTAATTTAGGATGATTTCAAATCGCTCGATGCAGTGTTTACGTGCCCCATTAATAAAATTCAATACCGAACTTGAATAAAATGATAAATTACCACTTGCTTATTATATTAAGTAGGAATCAAAAATAATAACCCACTTTTACATTATACTTAGTTTACGGTGCAGTAATTATCCGTCAAAACATGTATATACTAGGTACTTTGTAATATAATATGGTCAAGTACCTACATGCCTCTCAAACAAACTAATACATATGTAGATACGTTTTTCTCCATAATATCATCCGAGTACTTGTAAACTACGCGTATAGCTTGTAAACAGAATTTAAAATAACAACATGTTATATTTTATTTGTTTTACGTTTAATATCAGTTGCTCAATTTCTAAGAAGTTTTATATTTTATCTGTGCCAAGTTACGTTTTTTTTTAAATATAATAATAAAAAAAAACAAATGTCGGGAAAAGGGAATGGTGTCAATGTCTATGGTATGGCGGGCGTTAAAAAAAACAAATGGAGGGAAAAGATAATAGCGTCGATATCTATGGTGGAACTTGAAAGGTTCCCGCCTTTCTCAGTTTTATAATCAAATAATTTACCTTAAGTAATATGTAATGAAAATGATATTAGCAAAACAGTTATCGAGTAATTTTCTGCCTATCGTAAATAATAAGCCAAATAGGTATAAGTTGCACGTAAACACCGCTTAGCACATTGGTCAAGTAAGGGATAACATTTCCCTTGGTTCACTCCTTTTTCTTTTATTTCTTTTTGTATACTTATTGCTGTACTTACCCACAAACTCGTCGCCACTTGTGACGTCCACAAGTCACAGGGGTAAGCACAGATGGATTAATAAAACTATAGTTTGGTGGTTTTAAATAGCAAACGGGTGCACGTCCGTTCGGTTCCAGTGACAGCTGTCCAAGTGACACATCTACCCGCGCGTACCTGCCTCCGTGTCTATATCCTTTAATCGTCACAGGGTCGTTGGGGAAATATAGTATCTGCCTACTACAGACACTCTATACTCACACTTATCATCCATATTCATACTTTTATTGGTTTTACATTAGCATATTACCAATCATTTCGTTTTTATAAATATTTTCTTTATATCCTTTGTTGTGACATGTTTACTTCAAATTTGTCAGATGTCATTTACTTTTATTTTTGATTCTTACCAGCCAAACTCTCTATGAAGGTTTCATTTAGATTATATATTACTAAAAATTATTATCATCAATTCGTTAGTTCAATTGTTGTATTTTATAATTAATTGCGAATATTTGCTGTGTAAAGATATTCTGAGTTATATTTATAAAAATATTATGCGCAAGGTTTTTGACCAATTGCTACTGGCTGCTTTGAATACTGGCAGGTTGCGTCTTACTAGAGCGCAGCAGTTTTGAATCTGAAAAAGAAAATTGGAAGAAAAGAAACGGAAGATCAGGGTATAAAAGGGATTTCTGACGGATGCCCTGGTTCTAGTCTGGAGTTAAGAGTCGGTTCAGTCTGGACACGAGAAATCAGTATAGTCTAAAATCAAGAAAACAGCTAAGTCTAGTTTGGAGTCAAGATCTGTCATATCTTGAGTTTTGAGCACAGCCTGGTGGAGTCAAAGAGCGGCCTTCGTTTAGTGCTGCCGTGGCTGTTGCTAACTGTCTGCTGGAAGCTGCTTTGCGAACTGACGAGCCTGGCACTGGGGCTCATTACCTGTCTGCTGGAAGCTGCTCTTCGAGCTGACGAGCCTGGCATTGGGCGGTACGTGTCTGCTGGTGGGTCCTACCAAATCGCCCTGCATCAAGTTCGTCGTGGTCAAGCTCATCTTAATCAAGCCAGCTTTCTACGACTGCAAGTTTGTCTTCAGTTACTATCACGCTCAGAGATTTGCGGAGATATTTAAAACGTTCTCGGTTAACCTGCCCTTCACTTTTGTACTAATTTATTGTATTTTTCATTTCATCATTTATTAAATTCATTTTCCCCTAATTACTTTTTTAATGTATAAATCTGTTTACTCCTTTCATCAAGGAATAAGCAAGTTTGTTACAATACCTACTACCGACATACCTACTACCGACATACCTACTACCTACCTACATATAAAACCTACAAAGTATCAGAAAACATTTAAAAAAAAGATGAATTAAATCGGTTAAATCGTTTTCAAGTTATGGCGTGACCAAGGGAAATAGGGATTCATTTTTATATCCATACTAATATTATAAATGCGAAAGTCACTCTGTTTGTTTGTATGTTTGTTTGTTACCTTTTCACGACTAAACGGCTGATCGGATCTTAATGAAATTTAGCAAGAAGATAGATTTTAACCTGAGAAAGGACATAGGATATTTATCATCACGCTACGACCAATAGGAGCGGTGCAGCAATGAAAAATGTTGCGAAAACGGGGAAAATGTGACGCAGAGGAAGTTGCGCGGGACAGCTAGTATATAATATATAGATCTGACTAGACAGAGCGAAATAATCCGACGGTATCATTGCAACACCAGCATCTGCATCAAACCAATAACTTACAGTCAGCTGATCCTTCAACATAAGCTTGTAAAAAGCTGTAATATGAGTGTCTCTCTCTGTAATATGAGAGCAGCGGTGGCCCAGTGGTGGCAGCCCCGACTTACGAGCAGTAAGCCGTGGGTTCGAACCCAGGCAGGCGCTTTACTTTGTGTAATTTATTTCATCACCGCTGCTCTCAAAACGGTGAAGGAAAACATTGTGAGGAAACCGGCATGTCCTAGAACCAAAAATTCGAAGACATGCGACATCTGCCAACCCGCACTGGGCCCGCGTGGTGGATTACAGCCCATTCCCTCTCATAGAAGAGGAGGCCTGTGTCCCAGCAGTGGGAACATTATAGGCTAATGATGATGATGATGAGTGTCTCGCATTAACTGAAGCGTAAAACTTGGACAAGATAGGTACCTCACGTATATTACACGAGGCGCTTCATTGGGCACCAACTTGGCGGTCTTCATATACCTTGTTGACTTTGCTCCTAATATTAGTAATCTATATAAGAGAGAATACATATAAATGTGTAATTAGTTTAGGCCTACTTGAACTAAACCAGATTATTTTTAAAAACTTTTTAACCATAAACTGTTATGGTCGTAGCCAATCCTGGTTGTAGAATTAGGTCGACATGCTTATCAAAAAAGGCATTGTTATTGAAAATCAAGCAACATGTAAAATGGACAAGAAGAAGTTAAGCAGGTAAGTATGGAACAGTAAACAAACTAACACAAACATTGCAAGTTCAACATAACACTGATGAGAGTTTCCGCTACCCTAAACGATTATCATTATGCTCTCAATCTTTTAATATACAAATTCTCATAATTGATTGATTACCTTTGTTAGATCATTAGGCACGTCTTTAAACACGAATTTATGCTAAGAGTATTCATAAATTACATCGTTTTGTCGATATTAGACACTAGCGACCCGCCCCGGCTTCGCACGGGTGCAATGCTGATACTAAATACACTATAGAAAAACTGTGAACGTTGTATATAAAAACACAGCGGCCCGCTCTGGTTTCGCACGGGTATAAAATATATAGCCTATATATGTCACTCACTGAAAAAATGATTAAAATCGATCCAGTAGTTTTGATTTATTCATTACTGCCCGTGGCCCGCACGCGTTAAATTTGGAGTAAAACAATTCCTCTTTCCCTATACCATGAAGATTTCCTGCTATCTTTGGAATATCTAAATTCATGCAGTACTACTTAATATACATATTTATTTTATAATATAAATCGATCTTTTTTGTTATATACCAATAAAAAGTTCAGATGTTCCATAATGTGCACTATTTTTTTCAATTCACAGTTTACACTAATAACATAAGCAGCTTAACTTGAATAGGAGCACAAAACAACTAAAAATCAGTCTTGTTATAATATTTTTGTTTTCGAGATAACTTTGAAATGGCATATCGACTGTGAACTGGCAACCGGTACTATCTCAATTTTGACAACTTTACAGGATGAAGAAAAAACATGTTTGCATCATTTATACAACTTCTCGTATGTTAAATAAAAATACGTAGTTTTTAAATATTTTTATTGCACATGTAATTATAAACAAAAGTAACATTTTATGCTTCCTTCCAACATAAAATCGAGATAGGACAATATAAACCAACACAAGAACAAACATAGGACTTTTTACTTGGAACAATATGGGCTATCAACATAATTTTCTTTATAATAAAACTAACTTATTAACAATAAAGCAACATTTTTAGGTAGGAAAGTCTACAAAGTCATTAGTCTAGGTGGTTTAGTCAAGATCAATTTTTTTGTTATTTTATATTCTCAATTTTAGAGGGCATAATTGCTTACAAAAAACTTCTGATCACAAATCTTATTTTATTATGAAAAAAACAATAATTAACAAAAATGGAATCTGCAAAAAAATAAAAAAAATGTGTTTCTATTATGCTACTTTTGTCTACTGTCTTACACTTACAAAATCAAATTACCTGAGGCCAACCAACAACAGGCAAAAATGGCAGGAAACTGATTCTAATTATTCCTGATAAGGCAAAAGAAGGTAAGTTAAAAGAAAAGAAGCATGAAGATTGAAGGTGCAACCACTTGATTTAGGAATACGGCATCTTGCCGTAAATAAGGGTGGGTAACAGTCCATTGGATTGAGTCTCTTTTGGTATTAGAGGTAAGTCCATCCAACCAATCTTTGGTAAAATCAAGTTTCACCCTGATTACTCCTGAAGAATCATACATCATGACTTTAATGTTTGTAACCATTGGATCATTTTTTGTCTGACCGGGCTGCTTTTGTATCTCAAAAGTTTCGTGTAGTCTTTGAAAAAGTCGTAAGTGTGCTCAATAGCCTAGGTTAGACATGGTAAGAGGGACTGCTTCTTGCTGGTTAGACATGGTAAGAGGGACTGCTTCTTGATGGTTAGATATGATAAAAGGGACTGTTTCTTGCTGGTTAGACATGGTAAGAGGGACTGCTTCTTGCTGTTTAAACATGGTAAGAGGGACTGTATCTTGCTGATTAGTTATGGTAAAAGGGAGTGTTTCTTGCTAGTTAGATACGGTTAAATAAACTGTTTCTTGCTGGTTAGTCATTCATGATAAAAGGTACTGTTTTTTGCTGGCTTCGCATACTCGTAAAATTTTTGTTATTGTCATTAGGCACTTTCTATACCAACCGCTTACTACGTCTCAACTTATACTCCTGAAAAAAGAGTTGGTAAGTATAGGTAAAGCCAGTAGCTAAAAAGGTAGCAGAGCCGCGAATATCAAGACGGATAAATCATTTGTAATCACAAATAATTTCGATTATTCTTTATGCTATATCAAACCCAACCAAGCAAGTGGCTAGTCAAGTCAGGTACGAGGCAGGTAGGTAGTTAGAACATCGGTCTGCAATCCCTAACCAGCAAGCCTGTGTGACTCGAGGTGCTAGAATGGCAAGACGTCCATGCTGACCACACTTTAATAATACGTCATTATAACAACATTTTGTTAGATACCTTCTTATAAAGGAATCGTGCAAATTTAAAGCATGTATTTCATCATTTTCATCGTAGGTATATTTATTGGTAAACCTAATGAAACGTATTTTCGGTTGATATTATCCTTAGTTGAATAGAACCAAGAAGTCCTATCTCTGAATAATTCCAACCTGTTTTTGACAGGTTGGAACAGCAATGCATAATGTACTATCTCGATTTACAGATTATTAACGTAGAAATCTTAAATATTAATAATAAATTTATTACAAAACTTACCATTTCAGCTACTAGAAGTCCTCAATAATGTTCTTTTATAACTTAGGGTACAGAAACCTAATATATCCAAATAAAACAGTCATTTTTTACAAGAGCGCGCGAAATCACGTTTAAGTCAGTACAAGTTTAACGAGATAGGATAAAATGCTCGCATTCGCTGGCACGTTGTAGTTAGTACAAGTTGAATGAAGCCAATTCTGGCGCCAAATTTAAATGTAATTGAGTTAGGATTTCTTGCAACGATGCGGAGTATCAAATAGTATAAAATGGCATTAAAAAGTGAAATCTTCAAAAAATTGAGATAGGACCGGTTGCCAGTTCACAGTCGATATCCATTTAACCACTAACTGCACAATGTTGATGTTTTAGTGTAATGATAACAACTTGCCTTCAAGTCTTAATAAAATGTTTTTTCGAACTACCGACATATTGACCAAAAATAATTAATTGACGCTAACTTGGTATAATTGATCACTCCGACGGTGGCTATTATTGTAAGAACTAAGAACACATGACAATTTTTTTCATAAATCACCTTGTGGCTTAGACCTTTGTCTAAGCCACAAGGTGATTTATGAAAAAAAATCAGACATCGTAATAATATATGTGATTGTGGTGGATATTGGAAAAGTCAAAAATGTTTTGAATTGACTTATTATAAACATTTTGAATGCAATTACTATTTGTCTACAACTCTAGACCCTCTATTCTCTATTATCGGTTTCTCATTGGTTACTCTCAGAACCAAAAACAATTTGAAAAAAACTGGCTGTCAAACAAATCATACATAAACAACCTGACGCCTTTTCCCATGGGGAAGCTACAGGACATCGCCTGCTGCGATGTTTACACACTCCCTTTGCTTCGTTCACAAATCAAAGCAAGTCTAGAGATTATATTATTCCTCTACACAACGTTAACCACACTCAACACCATACTTAAACATACTTAAATAAACCTGACATAGCTAAATAGGCGTATTAACTGATTTTTGTTCATCTATACTAATATTATAAAGCTAATGAGTTTGTTTATTTGCTTGAACGTGCTAATCTCAGGAACTACTTAGCTGATTTAAAAATTCTTTCAGTGTTAGATAGCCCATTTATCAAGGAAGGCTATAGGCTATATATAATTACGCTACGACCAATAGCAGCGAAGCAGCAATGAGACACGTTGCGGTGGACAGGTAGCCGTAAATCATTACAGTTCTTCGTATGACTGTGTATTTTACTTAGAAATCCATGGGGGACATAGATATAATAATCATGAGTGATTTCTCAAGTACTTGTACCACTTACAGTGTAATTCCCTTTTTCAATTCATATCAGTAAACAATACGCTGGTATAAAATTGCTAATTGGTATTTTCCCACAATGACATCAGTTTTAAATTAAAAGGATCAAACGATCTCAAGAATTAAACGTCAGCGTGTTATACATAAACTCATGAAATATGGATGGACTCAAACCAACATTAATAAAATGACTTGATCTGGTTTTGATATCCCCCTCATGGGCGTTAGCCTTCGGTCTAAAAGCCAGCTTGAGAGTTACATCTTATGAGCTCAATGAGCTGTTACCCAATTCAATGGGATGGTATTAATTAATGTTAAGTAAAGTTTCATTTGATTGTCAGTTATGATGGTTGTTTTTCGATATGAGGAAGTGCCTTTAGACCGCAGTGATGCAAGCAGGCAATTCTGGACTACTATTTCTATTTATTATTCTCTAGAGATGTATGTGATATATATCTTACCAGTCATAGTGAATATCCCGACGAACAGGCCGATGGACCGTCCGGCCAGCATGACTTCTTCCTCGGAGTCATTGCCGGCGGGCTTCTTGCGGCCTGCCCAGATGCCCACGGCCAGGATGAGCACGTAGAACAGCACGATCGACACCACGCCCGCTACGTTTATCATCTTGACTGATACCCTCCTGTGCCAAAGAGGACGAACACTTGAAATCAATCTCTAAACATCATCGGTGGAAGCAACACTCTGCCTAGTTTTAACCATCTCAATGGGGTCTGGTTCAATGTTTCCGATTTTAAGTATGTTATAAAACTACAATGGGGCAAACCCCATTGTGAATGCTTTGATAATTATTATTATTTTCTTTAAAGATAATTATCAAAGCATGATGCTAATAACTGATAACTGTCGGCAAATGCCCTTAATCTTAACATAGACAGAGAATGCAGTAAAGCCAAGGTTTACAAATTTGGACCAAATTGTTGGCATTATATTTCAAGTCTATGTAGTCATCAGTAACAATATTCACCTTCCAGCTTGGTGGTATCGCGGATATTTAGTATGGGCACTTGTGCACGTTTGGGCACCTCAGTGAAAATTGATTTTAATAAATCGCGAGTCCTTTTTTTTTTTTTTTTTGCGGATGTGAAATCATCAAATGACTTCTCCCGCTCTGGGCGGAGCGGGAGGGAGTGTCAGACTTGTACTGACTAAAACCCACCCATGTTCCTTCTTCGCCCTTTGTGTTCCAGGGCCGCGGTATCTCTTTCGAACAACCCGCAGCCCTGGCAGGCATCGGCCCTCTCGGGCCCCTTCCAGTTTGCTGACATCTCCTTGAGGCGCGCGTGGAACACGTACGCGCCGTCGACACGGCCTGTCGTCATAAGACGGACGGACGGTGAGCTAGCCCATTACTCACCGTCCACAGGCTAATCGCGAGTCCTTAATGTCTTTTTTCGAGATACTAGATTGATACAATGCTTTGAAAGTGAGTGAACAGCGTTAAATCAAGCGATTGTTAAACAAGTAACTATTTTAGAACTAAGATGTTCGACCTCTCGCAGCATAACATTGTACCTTATCACATATTTTGTTGATAATGATAATATTCATCGTTGACAGTCATTTAAGGTTTTATAATCGTAGCATTGAGGTAGATTAGAACCTGCGATCACCAATCCATCAGCCAATCGTTGCGAGTATCTCTTCCCTATGTTATCATCATTGATCGAACCAAGATTAGCGGCTGTAATGATCATTAAAGCAGACTCAAACGGTTTAAAAATAACCGCATGCAATCAATAATGTTTCCATTTCGTTCATTGATTGAAACTTTCAGCTTTCTTACAAACCAAACTAGTAGTTTTAAGATTTATAACAATTTTATAATAAACCTGAAACACTCTCACCCTTGCATTTATCCTCCGTGCTTTATAAAAAAGCTCTTGACAGAAAGGTAGGGCGGAACATAACAAGAACTTCCATTTACTTAGCTAACTGTACGAGGTGAACTTATAATTGGTACTGGCAGCTTTCACAGGCAAGAATTAATTACCGAGAGTCAGGTTTCAGCACGATCGAACTAGCACAAAGAATGTTTGTATAAATAATCGGGACTGTCTTCCCTATTAAGTAATAGTTGTGTGTACATAATAGAAAGGTCAGTAGGAACTCTTTATACTTACTTTCCGTTCAATAAAACGCTATGTATCGCCACTGGCCGCACTGGGCACGTCACTAGGCTGCCATGTGTCCAGCACAGTTCAACACAACACTGTCCCTCACTAGTCCGAGGTGTTACTGCTCCTCGGGCAGCTGTCGCCCCATCGGAGGGAGGTTTTCTGCGAAGGGCTATTCCTGGTCCTGAAGCTTAGCCCGCACATGGGTGGTTGCCGGACATGAATGCACGTGGGGGGCCCTTACGTAACGTGTGGCCGCATCGTCAGCGTCAAGTCTGTTCACGTGCTCCGGAGCTGACAGGAGCGGCGGAGCTGAGGCGAGCCGCGCCAGCCGATCGATCGCTCTGACGTCATAGCTCGCCCGACACGCGCCGCGCATGTGCCGCGGTAACTCCGACTTTCAGCCTCACAACTCTACACTACGCCCCCAATACATTTCTCTCTAACCACCCACGCCTTACCTACGGCCACCCTATATACTCGGCAATGTATAAACATTCCAGAAAGCGTCGCCGCTATATAAAATGGGGGTGGAACGTAACGGACCGGTACCGACGTAGTCCCATTGACAAATTGATTGATGTGTGGCATTTATAATAGTGTCCTTTAGAACCTTCAGATCTCATTATCGAGGAATTATTAAAACCTGCAACTAAAAAAAACACCACCGATTAATAAAGATTGAGCCTACTTAACAAATTAATTACACAAGTTACATATTATATTATGCAACCAGTTAAAATAATAAAAAATAATCGAATCATATCTGAAATCAGCGATGTCGAAATCTCAAATAGTAGGTAGTAACAGTCATGGAAAGCTCGTAGCTCGGCTCGTAGACCCTTCGTAGCGCTCGTAGTATTTGGATGCTACGAGAATTAAGATTCTAACGCGGTGTCCTGCGTGAGCAACGAATACGACGCGACGCGACGCAACACGACGCGACGTTATGCGACGCGATGCTACACGCGACAAATGTCCTACGTGATTTTGGTCATTACTTCTCGAGATATGGAGCAGTACAGTACAATTTTGATCGAAAGTTCATATTTAAAGTAGTAGTTCGAGGTAACGCGTCTGATACGCCCTCAAAACAAGTACGCGTTAAGTAGCGTGTCGCCGCAGACTGTCATATAGGCCGCAAGCAGGGTATGCCGTTGAGTTGATCGCGTTCGTCGCGTTCGCAGCGTCGCGTCGCGTCGTATTCGTCGCTCACGCAGGACACCGCGTAAGACTTTCGCAGTGATTTCCGTATTAGGCGAACTCTCAAAGTTTTATACTATTTTATTTTCGTTAATCCAGATCTCAACATTGCAATCCGTCTCAAAAAGCAAGCTTTCTTAAATACAAACAGGTTCAGGCGCAGACACGTGACCTCCTTTTCAAGTTAAAACTAAGTCAAAATTTAAAAATAAATCTGACCGCCATAACATGCCAGTGGTTATGACAGATGCATCACGTCTGCTATGAACAGTAAAGCCGGATTTACATTACGAAACAAGTGTCATGCATGCTAAAACTAGTTTCGTGAAACTAATTTTAGCACATGTGAAACTTCTTTCGTTTAAATTCTGGTGTCGTGAAATTATCAGTATCGTGGAGATAATGGCCCTGTCAAAATCAATGCTGTATTTTATGATGCAAAACGTCGTTGTAGAAATGATAAAATATAAAATAAAAAAAAAGGTTATCTCGAAATTTTAAAAATTACCAGATGTAATAAAAAATTTGAATGACACACAATAAAAAAAAAAAAAACTGTTATTAATTGAAAAATGTTATTATACGATTGATGAATTTTTGAATGATAAATTACTGTAGAGTTATGTATTAATTGACTGGAGACTACACACAATAGACCATTTCTAATTGATATTGAGACTAATGGTAATTTATGATTAATTATTTGAACATTGACTGTAGAAATTACTTCATATTGTGACATTTCATCATTATTGTTTTTATTTATTTATCATCATTCTATCAATTTTGACATAATTATCTACCAAATAATTTGTGTTTACCTCTCGCATGTTTTTTTATTTTTTATTTCGCATACAACCATATATTTGTACACCTCTTGGCATAACATAGCGACCTATGATCTTTAATATGAACTGTATTCACTACCTATGTTACACAAATAAAATTGATTTGATTTGATTTTTTGAAACAAAAGACGTTGGTGGATTCGAGGAGGGGTTGAAAAAAAGCATCTGGGTGCAACAATTGTATATTTTATCGCCTGTCCAACGGTGGTTAGGCATTTTTGGTGCGTACCTATTTGTCAGCAATCCAACAAAAAAACACACGTCCACTCTGCGCAGGTGCTGTCGCGACACTAGTTTCGCGTCGCATTTACATGATGAAATTAGTTGCACGACATTAGTTTTACAAAAAATATGCGCATAGCACGAAACTACTCCAGTGTCACGAAAATAATGCATGCATTGTAAAACTGAACATTTACACGTGAAATTACTGGTCAAATTAGTGTTATAAAACTAATTTCAAGCCACTAATTTCGTAATGTAAATCCGGCTTAAATTTTTTGTGTACATTTACAAATTGGAATAATCGCCAAAACATACTTTTATATAATCCAAATTAAATACGCATGAATGAAGTCGATTATCACAAAATTGTTCAATTAAGACGTAAATAGGAAACCTATCAAAATGCATGACACGGTTAGTAACAGTGTAATTAACAGTTCAGTTTGCACTTTCACTTTATTGGCTTTTGTAAATACGCACACGAGACAAGGACAGGAAAAAGATGATGATGAATTTCGGAGGTTACCTCCTCCATCGAAGCTTACAAACATAATGTCACATGTTGTGTCCACAGATAGTCCGGCTCGCAGACGTATGGAAGACCTGCAACAAGATCCGCGCGGCGGCCTTCCGCGTGGGTCTGAACCTATGGGACTGGTACCGGCCGCTCGACCCTGAGGGCAACTCCCTCATATCAGGTATTGTCTCACTAGCTTGATTGAAGAATTTGTGCATTAAAACTTTTTTCCTTTAGGGAAATCTTCATGGATACCCTTCGTCTTGGGATAAACGGTACGTCAGAGTCCTACCGACTAAAAACTTACGGTTCCGTCGTCGTCGTTGGGAACCCGATACATTGTTGGCACCCCACACGTGCACGTGGATGTGCGTTAAGACTTGGCTTCTCTTGACGGCGGAGTGTCTCCAGCTCTAGGTCTAATGGTGCTGTCTCACAGGGCCGGTCGTTGTTCGTTGTGACGTTGCCTAGGGGACGCCTACGTACAGCTGCAGTGGAAGTATTTTGGCTTAAAAACAAGTATGTTGACACTGTTTGAAAGGGATCCCTTCTTTTCGCATAATGTTTTTTGTCCTAATATACTTCGGCATAACGATTTTGGCACAATTTGTTATGGCATAATAATACTTCGGCATAATTTTTTTAGGCATGCATTTTATGTTGGCATAATCATCATAAAAACTAATTTGTTTTGGCATAAATTTGATTCGCATAACGTTAGTAGGCCTAAAAATTAAACTAACTAGGTTACAAATTTAATATGCTGTGCAACAAAAGTTAGTGTCAGAACCGAATTGCTGCAAAACCGACTCCACGTAGTCTTGTTTGTCCTACCCCTAGAGTGTAATTTAAAATCGCGTAGGCACGTAGGGGCGAGACGGCCCGCGGGCTGAGGGGCAGGCGACTGCGAGCTTCGGCTTGTTGGCCGGCTTCGCCGACCAGCCTCAGCTGCGGCGGTAAGCGAAAGCCGTCTGCGACAATCGCACGCGTGGGGCCGCCGGAGCCGTGACAGAAAACCTGCCTGCTGCATGCTTGCATGAATGCTGCATGCTGCATGCTTGCTTGTTTGCTGCATGCTTGCTTGCATGCTGTATGCTTGCTTGCATGCTGTATGCTTGCTTATAAAAAAGTTATGCTTTAGAACTTTATGCTTAGTAAATTTATGTTTTAGAATATTATGCTTAATCATTATTATGGTTAGAGAAATTATGCTTAAAAAATTATGCGTAAGCTGTTATGCGTAATTATATTATGCGAAAATATAATCATGCCAAACAAAATTATGCTAAGTTATATTAGGTTTTAAAATTTTATGCAAATGGATAGGGAACCTGTTTGAAAACGTTTCTCGTTAAATCGCCTTAGTTCTTGTGTATTTGACTCCAAAACATAATGAAACCTTGTAGGTATATTATATTGTATTTTCGTTTATTGATCTATGTACAAATTATTTACATTTTTTAATATTGAATACACATACATATTGTATTATTTTTGTCGTTATCGAGACCATGAACTCTCTTGTCAGGATTTTTCCATAGGCAACAACCGATTTTAACTACTTTCTAATGATTTATAAGTTTATATTAAACTAGCTACTGCCCGTGACTTCGTTCGCGCGGATATTTTGGATGTGTTTTTCAGGAATAAATTATATAAATCTTCCTCTTCAATCATTCTGTATATTGACGAAAACCGCATCATAATTCGTTGCGTAGTTTAAACATCTAATCGTAGTATAAGTTTTTAAACTGACATGGTCACTAACACTATTAATAACATTTACTACGGGATATTTACCATGTGTATTATTTGTTTCGAGTTCCCGATATTTCGGCGCTGTTGCAAACGCCATGATCACGGATAAACTGAAGTTACTGCGAGTGGGTGTTTATGTGCAGACAAATCGGTCTACCCTCTTCCTTGTTCGTTTTTTGTGCTCCGTACCACTACCACTGTCACTCACAACTCGATTCTGTTCCCGACACACGAAACTCACTGTGTGCACTCGCGAACTTTTTACGACCCTTTTTCGGTTTTTACACAGTTGAACCACTGGATTCCAGGCTCTCGACAGTTGAAACCCATCCTCCCGGTTGAAGTCCTACAGAGGAACGGATACACTTGGAAAACCGCACAAGTCATACGAAAAACTGTTCATAAGCACCGGAAGTGTGAGGTTGAGAGGCAGCCAGCATTTTTGCCGTACGTGAGGGGAGTGACAGATAAGGTTGCTAACATTCTTCGGAAATACGCCATAAAGACTGTCTTCACTCCTTTGAACAAACTGTCTCAGATGCTGCGTTCGCCGAAGGACAACTTTCCGTTGGAAAAACCCGGTGTTTATAAAGTGGATTGCAGTTGCGGCAAGTCGTATATCGGTCAGACGAAGCGTACGGTAGCTTGTCGAATAGCGGAGCACATCAGGGCGGTGAAAAATAATGACACCCAAAAATCGGCCATAGCTCAACATCTCATCGAATCAGATTCGAACCACTGGATCGAGTTACATAACCCTCAGGTCATCTCGACAGAACGCCACTATATACCCAGACTGGTAAGAGAAGCGATTGAAATAACTAAATATAAGAACTTCAACCGGGAGGATGGGTTTCAACTGTCGAGAGCCTGGAATCCAGTGGTTCAACTGTGTAAAAACCGAAAAAGGGTCGTAAAAAGTTCGCGAGTGGACACAGTGAGTTTCGTGTGTCGGGAACAGAATCGAGTTGTGAGTGACAGTGGTAGTGGTACGGAGCACAAAAAACGAACAAGGAAGAGGGTAGACCGATTTGTCTGCACATAAACACCCACTCGCAGTAACTTCAGTTTATCCGTGATCATGGCGTTTGCAACAGCGCCGAAATATCGGGAACTCGAAACAAATAATACACATGGTAAATATCCCGTAGTAAATGTTATTAATAGTATCTAATCGTAGGTACAGACGGCGGGAAGCGACTTTGTTTTATAATCGGTAAAGACAATAAATTGAACTGCAATGGTTACAGAGTCGAAGTTCGTGTCGATCCTGGCGGGTCCGCTGCGGTCGGTGGTGGGGCTGTCGGACTCGGAGATCTCGCAGCTGGCTGACTACTTCCGCGCGCAGGACGGCCGCGTGCTGTACCACCAGCTCTGCCAGATCATACACGGCGAAGGTACGTGTGGAGCGCTCAACCCGTGGGTTTCTGTGTGTTCGGACTGGCGAAACATTCACATACAGGCTGGAAGGGACACATACGCGAAAACGTCAGTACATCATTCTGCACGGGGGGTGCATAGAGAAATATAACATCGGTATTTTTTTAATCAGCTTTTCCATACCGTTTGACCATGTAGGTATTGCACTTTTGTAGGAAAAAGCCGATTTTTTTTTAAATTACTGATGAAATATTTCTATGTGGGTGTGATTCAGAATTAAGTACTGAGTAAGCGTTTTCGAGAGCGGCGGTGGCCCAGTGGTGGCAGCCCCGACTTACGAGCAGTAAGCCGTGGGTTCGAACCGAGGCAGGCGCATTACTTTGTGTAATTTATTTCATCATCGCTGCTCTCAAAAACGGTGAAGGAAAACATCGTGAGGAAACCGGCATGTCCTAGAACCAAAAATTCGAAGACATGTGACATATCTACCAACCCGCACTGGGCCCGCGTGGTGGATTACAGCCCACTCCCTCTCATAGGAGAGGAGGCCTGTGTCCCAGCAGTGGGAACATTATAGGCTAATGATGATGAAGCGTTTTCGCCTCGGTGTCCTGTGCATCCCGTATGTATAATATTTTGCAATCTCTATTTCTATATCTCTGCTCTTAGTTGAAATCTTTTATGCCATCAAGTTTTCTCGGTGAATGTTTCGCCAGTGCTGGAAGCGCACAAAATTGGTGACGGTGATAAGGCATGACTATGGACGTGTATAATAATGCTCTGAGATCCTGTATAATTGCACCAATAAGTTATCTGCAAAGCCGATGAGCAATTTGTGCAAGAGAGGTAAGTGTGGGTCTGGAAAAATTTTCTACTCGGTCTACGCCAGACATTTTACAGCCTAATTTAAATTTTGACCTAAAAATTAATGTATCCGTGACTTTTCAAGTTATGTCCACTGGGAACTGTTTTTTGTACGGACGTCTTTACAAATATCTTTGGTCCGGAGGAATGTATCGCAGTAATTTGTCGTTTCAGAGCCAGTTGTGTCAACCTCACGTCACAGTTACACATCAACCACGAAAGCTCCCCATTCTTCTACGAAATAAAAATACGGTTATAATTATTTACCTCACCTTCCCCGTCCATATTTTCCTTTTTCGGCACATTTACAATTACAAGTAAATTATTACTTATACGGCAAGTAAACTGTCACACGTAATATAATATTTTGTTTGATTTTATTTCTGTGCCTCCTGTGCTAAGTGATATAACTCGAGTTGTACCCTTTTTGTGATTTTCACATGAGCACTATCAAAAAAAAAAAACGTGTATTTTGGTCTAACTCACGTTCTTCTATCTGCTATAGTTTCGGAGATAATTTTGTGCAAAGTGATACAACTATAGGGATTTTGGCAAAAAATTCGTGACAATCGATATTTGTCAAGTTGTAACCCCAAAACCGGTCACTTAACACACTATTTTTCGTGCTTCGTGATTTAAATGCTATTGTATTTAAATTCACATTTTATTTTTCAGTATATTTATCGTGAATTTTGATGTGACTAGAGTAATATCCCTTTGAACAAATTCTTTCGATATGCCTCTAGGATACAAATCGACATGGATCTACAAATCTGAGTTTAAGGTATGCCCTTTTTTTGTGAAAAGTGATACAACTTGACTTAAATCATTCTACACAAATCTGTTTTTATGTGTAAACAGATATAAATGTAGTTGTATCTAAAACTCCAACCAATTGTAAAAAAATATGATACAAAATAATAAATGTGCCAAGTGATACAAGTGCAGGTGGTGGGGGTTTGCGGGGGTAATCGGAGGTGCGCGGGACGTAGAGCCGTATTAGCTCGCTCGTGCGCTCCGCAGTGTTGCTGCGACTGTAATGGAGTGTGGTGTGGTGTGGTGGAATGCGGCATGGATCGATACGTAAGTTGATAGATATATCATTTTACACGAAATTCAATAATATTGAAATTTTTGTTATTGTATTGAATTAAATCACCTTACACCAAATAACGAAACGTTGACATAATAAAATTATGTTGCTAAGTTGTAAGTAGTGTTTGTAACTAGGAGGTCAAAGTAATTTTCTCTCGTTGTAATAAATCTAGACATTTGATTTTATTTTATCTAGCTTTTGCCCACGACTTCGTCCGCGTGGAAGTCATAAAACGTAAAATCCTATTTATTCCCTATCCCGTGGGAATTTTGAAAAATCCCTTCTTTGTGCACCTCTAGGATACTCAAGGTATACGTGTGCCAAATTTCAAGTCTCTAGGTCTAGTGGTTTAGGCTGTGCTTTGTCTGTCAGTGACTCAGTAACGGAAGAGTTTTATATATTATATTGATTGATATTATTTAGAGAATGCCTATTGTTTTCTTACTCTAAATTTTTTTTCAGCTAAAATCTCGAATTGATAAAATAATGAAATTGGCTACTAAATCGGATATTGAAGAAAATCAGTTGAAGAATCGCGGAACCCTACAATTGTTGCGGAAACAGTTTTCAATAATAATAAGATGAACAAGACTCAAGAAAATTCTTCAAAAAATCTTCTCGATGATTTGAGAATTTCAGAATCATCTGATGATGGTAATTTTGGATCTTCTAGCAGTGATGAATATATTTGCAATACTGATGAATTGTGTTCATCCACTGATGATGAAAGAGTACCGGCTAAAAAAAAAAGAACTGCTACGTCGTCATTGATGAGACAAACCTCCAATATTACGATTCCAGAAACACCACCGTCACCCATGAGCACATCAGAGAATTCCGTTCCTGGTTGCTCTTTCTGGGATCGTATTGTCAGATTGTGATGATTAGATCTCCATTTAGTTTTATAAGAATTTTGATAAAAATGTGCCTTAACGACTGACTGTATTTTTAGGTTAATAAACGTTGATTTTTATTTTTCTAAAACTTGTATTTATTTACACATATCACTATCTTTTTTTTGAGGGGTACATCTTGACTTACATCATTTAACATATCTTCTGAAAGACTAGGATTTTAGTAAATTGATATAGTTCAGCTAAATTATATCAAGAGGTGACTGATAAGTAAAAAAAATAAATCTTAAGGGTTATATCTTCAACTTTTGTTTTAGCACATTTTGCTAGAATCATTATTCTAATGAGTTATTAGACGTTTTAACTTCATGTATATCAGTTTACACTAAGACAATTTGTTGGTGCAAGCTTGGTGCAACGTAATTTAACTGTACAAGTATCATTAATAACTTAATTTTAGCACATAAAAAACTAAGTAAAAGTTACAAGTCGCAGGTTTTTCATGAATTACTTCCAAAATTAAATATCTATCAAAAACTCTAAATTATATAGAGAAAGAAAATGTTTTGTTCTACAAAAGAGTGCACTGATATATAACATAGCCCACTTAATTAACGAACTAGATTTTTTTAAACTTGTTTTTGCTGTCCTGTAAAATGACGTTTTTTGACTTGTATCACTTATCACAGGAGGCACAGATTTGTTCAAAGGCTGCGATGCTTCTCCATCTGAGTTTATTAAGTACGTAACCTCACATTTTATTATATTACTAATACCTATTATAAATCTGAAGAGTTTTTTTGTTTGTTTGGTTGAAATAATCTCGGGTACTACTGGTTGGAATTTAAAAAATCTTTTAGCGTTGGATAGCCCATTTATCGAGGAAGGCTATATAACTCGCTCAGACCAAAAGGAGCGGAGCATCAATGAAAATGTGAAAAACCGGGAAAATTGTCGCAGGCGAAGTAGCGCGGGTCAGCTAGTTTGAGTATATGAGCACTTTGCTTCAGGTCACAGATACAGATTTGTTTATGAACACGCAATACTGCATCGATACGACAGAGCTCCAACACATTGAGGTGCAAAGGAATTGTTTTATTTAGCAACAGTAACCAGGTCATGCAATCAATACCAGACGTCGTCCCACCCGAGCTGAGTAAACAGAATCCGTACGGTTTAAATCTTACCTCTAATTATTGTCTCTTATGAGCGCAAACCCACCCGACAAGATGAAGTACCGATTATGTTCCTATTATTCCACTTCATATTATTTAACCTAAACAGTGACATAATATGAACAACATGTTTAAACAACCCTGTGAATATACCCATCACACCCCTGGTTATCGACGGGGCGTAAAATCGTCCGTTACTTAGGTAAGGTCATGCCCTAATTCCAACACTAAATAATTCACGCGGTTTCACTCGCATCTAATTGACTTCTAACAAGGGAGCTTCTGTCAAATGTCATCCAGGGAACTGTCAGTGCTGTCAAAACAAGTGAGGTTGTGAGGCATGTTCTCCATATCAAGTCAGACAAGGAGATCGATAGATTTTTGATCAATTATGTTAAACTATAAAAGAAGACTAGAGACATGTTACCTGCTTTTCAAATTAAAAATAGTTTTAATAGAAGTATGAAGGTCGTGATCGAAGCAGGTGGTGATGACGTTTTGAAGCTGCTACCCCCATGGGGTAAGGCCGTGGGTTCGTGTTCGTTTGTAAGTATTTGAACCAAATGGGTTGCCCTCAGACACGGGCGGCCGCGACAAGACGTCAGCGGACTGCATCCTGGAGGCCTGCCCCCCGCCCCCCGAGCCGGAGTGCCACAAGCTGGACCAGTGGCAACTGCGGCGGATCTGCTGCCTGCTCGCCACCATCGCATCCAGGAACCTGCCGCTAAAGCCTTACTTCCAAGACTACGAGCTGGTATGTCAACCTATGAAGTTCCCACAGCTGGGACACGCCATCACGCATCACGCCATCGCGCCTTCGATCCTAGGTCCCAATTCGTTTTCGGGCAGGTGAATGTGGAAGCGCACACGCATGACATGTCGCATTCACACTACTTTTTGTGTATAATCTACCAGCTATAAGAATCCAGTGGGTCCCCCATACTACAAGTAGGTTTACTTGACCACAGAATTTTTTATAAAATCCGCATGTTAAACGGTTCGAGCCATATGGCTTGGGGCTCTCTGGTAGCTAACGCTGTCCCAGTATGTGAATAGCTCTGTCTGTGCCGTCTTGTTAACTGTAAGCAATATTTTTATATTAATTTCATCTCAACATATGACCTATAACCTGTTTATCTGCTTAGGTAATACGTGACCAATAAACAATGTTTCATTAAATACTGCAACTAGGTCGCTAAGAACGACGGCAGGATAACGTTCGCTCACTTTGCGCGTATCCTCAACTACATTGGCGTGATCGTGTCGCCCGAAGACTTCAACCTGCTGGTGCGCAAGTTTATCAAGGACTCCTACACCATCGACTACGTGGAGTTCCTCAAAGCAGTCGATGACGTCAAGAAGTACGGTATACAAGGACTAGGACCGGTAATTTATTTATGTATTTAGCTTTATTTTATTCTTAACCGGGACTGGTAATTACTGTGTTTTAAATTAAATAGAATTTTACACGTTTTCTAAAAAGGCTTTAACACTTCTGAAGTTCGAAAGTAACATAACAGCACCCAAAGAGGCGCGTAACAAACAACCCAGCGACACGTCTGTCCGTTATTTAAAATAATCTATACAATAATGTAAAAAACCTTGTTCGATCCGTGAGGGTATAAGGTGCCAATATAAGATCTTTTTGGTAAAATGAAGTTAATAAAATTTAATAAACCGAGGAAAGTTACGTAGCAATACAGGGGTGAGGGCGGTGGCGTGTGGCGTGGGGGTAGTTGCGTCATAAAGTCATGTACCGATGACGTCTTTCATTGGCTCGATTTTTTTTTTTGGAAAAAGTTTGTGTGCCAGTCCGATGGCTGTGACGGAGATTCTGTTTCATTTTTCTGCATCCAACAGTGAATCACGTCTGGCCCCGTCGCACAAGTTTAGCACGTTCAATAAATCTAGCACCTGAACTTCAATGTTATGTTAGATGATAACATAACATTCACTCGCGGACTTCCTGCATCACCGCGATGCGTTTCATAGCCATGAACATTGCCCGCAGCGTACACACTGTTTCACAAACGTTGGAACACACGCTAGCAAAACGTATCTCATAATCTCTACGAGCCTCCGCATAATTGCAGTCGCTCCTACTTAGACACATTAACTTGTTAAAATACTCTGGATGAGTAAACGACATTTCAACAATAACAACAGCGGACCAATCACTCCGAAGTAATATTTGCGCAAATCTGACATAATTTTAAAATAACAAATGCTGGCACTTATTTATCTCGTCTGTTTTGTGTTCCAACACAAAACAGACGAGATAAATAAGTTACGTATACTCCAGTATACGTAACGGGGCACTGAGGAAAAAAGACTTATATTTTTTTTGCAACCATTTTTTTTTTGTATTTTTTTTATTTTCTCGATTCTATCGTATAGAACACCTAAAAATAAAGCGAAAAGCATCTGGGTGATTTTTTTCTCCGACCACGTTTGTCGTAAAAACGATGTCGAAGGCGAAAGGATCGGGATACAAAATGCAATATTCCTGTACCAGGAGAATTTAGGATACAAGAGCGAGCGAAGCGAGCTCGGAACATGGGGCATCCCGACTCGGATAGGTTAGGTTAGAAGGGGATGGCGGGGTCTGGAAGACCCCGTCATCCCCTTCGTGGTATTTTTTTTTAAACCACCCAGAAGTAGTTTTTTTTCATAGTGGGCACTATGAAAAAAACTACTTTCGTTTCGTATCCACTGACCCTGTTTTGCTTTCTTTATGTCACGGTCTTGTTTTCCAATAAGTTTTGATTGATTTTTATTACGAACTCCTTTATTACTGCTACGATGGTGTTGTCGCGTTTTAAAAAGTTGCTACATTTCGGGGAAATGGTGCTAATTAAAGGAAAGGGAAGAAAATCGTGATTTTAAAATTCATTATCATGGCATATTTCATGAATATTTTATTTAATTTGGTTATATGATTGGGATACCTATGTATATGCCCCTTTTGGGTCGGACAGGGCTTTTTTCAACATAATTATTGTATATATAAAAATGAATCCCTATTTCCCTTGGTTACGCCATAACTTGAAAACTACTTAACCGGTTTCATTAATCTTTTTTTTAAATTGTTTCAAATACTTTGTAGAAGGTGTTTAGGTAGGTAGTAGGTAGGTGTGTAGTGGGTTGGAACCAGTGCATTGCAACGCAAGCCGGGCTCAGCTAGTATCAACATATCACTTATTGATTTGTGTTAATCGCGCAGGAATATCTCAACCCGAGTGCCATCATCGACACGACGCTGCCAAAGATCGTGCGTCCGGACGTGGAGGCTGGGATGTCCACCGACCCGCTGGGCTTCCAAGAGACCTTCCACCCGGCGCTGAAGCAACCGAAGCCCTCGAGGCAGCTCCTTGAGCTCATGCTGAGGGTGCAGGAGTTCGTCATGCAGAGACGCCTCAGGGTCTCCGAGTTTCTCAGGGTTTGTGACATTTGTTCTTATAATTACTTATATACTTTAGACTAACAGAAATCATTCAGTTGCTGTCAACTGCTTAATCATGGAAACAATTGACATTGGCAACGCTTTTAGTTTTGTGATGCAACTTGCGAGAGGCCTACGTCCGGCATTTTCGATATGCTGAGTAGATTAATTGAAAGTTCTTATTCAAGATCTAAATCTAAATCTAAATCGAACGTCTTATTCAAATTGATGTGAGAATCCGCTCCTTTTCAATTTAAAAAATTACATCATTTTGGCCACTTCCTAGTGTTTACGCTGGGGAGAAGAAGTAGTGGAACAAACTTCCCAGTAACACATCTATCTGTTAGATTAGAATCACCTGCTTTTATAATTTCGTAGCAGAACCTATATTTTGGATTATGTGGGACTTTACACCCAGGTCCTGGTGTTCCTGGTGTTGACCGTGTGTTAGATACTGCTACAGTACAGTAATGACGTGTCTTGTTGGTTGTGGCCTGTCTGTAGGACTACGACCCGCTGAACTCGGGCCGCATCGCACCGCAGCAGTTCCGGCGCGCGCTGGACGCGCTGGGGCTAGGCGCCGTGCTGTCGCCGCAGGAGGTGCTGTGCGTGGTGCGCCACTACCTCGACCCCAACGAAACCGAGCGCGTCTGCTGGCGCACCTTCGAGGACGACTGCGACCAGGGTCTGTCGCCTGTCCTACTCAGCGTATCGATGTCCAAAACTTAAATAGTTGAATAGCGAACTCCGCCCACTGATGCAATCAAAAACTAATCTTGTATATGTGATTTTTCAGTTCAAGAATCATTCTTAAGTCATCCGACCTTCGGATTCCACTGGTATCAACGGAATTTCGAATGATGGATGACGCTTTGTGCTCAGGATTTTTTTTTGAGTCACCTTCTTAAATAAATCTATTTCGGTTACTTTTTAACTGTTGCCACATATACTGGTAGCTATAGTTTCAATAGGGGATCGGACTGGGTAAAGAAAACGACATTCTATTTTGTCCGTCAGACAGGTAATACAAAAATATTAGACACGTATTTTATGTTTTATCGAAATATCAAAAAAATACTTAGTTAGAACTCATTAAAGTTGGAGAGTGGGGGCTCACTACGTCAAAAGTAGGTACAAAACTTACCTACATGTGACGTCATGCGCCATTTCAACTCAATATATCTCCGTAATTTTATGACCACGTGAAAAAAGAAAAAATACGTGTCCAATACTTTTCAATAAACTAACCGACAGACAAAGAAAAAAATAATAGGATTATCCCCTATTGTACTGCTGTCTGAGCACAAAAAGATACGATAAGATTATTATTATTTATTATTATAGTTAATTAAAACGGTATTACACCAATTACAATAATTAACATAGAAACAGAAAACAAGAGTAATACATCGAGTAAACAATATTCAATGGTTGAAATTAAGTTAAATTACATTAAAACTAACACGGAACAGTGGACACTCTTGCATACTTTTTCTCACAGAACGCCAGACATATACGCAATTACGCATTAATTTACTCCATTCATCCGCAAACACATCACACTCAGGGTTGGCAGTCAGAAGGGCGTTGAGCGTCATAAGAGTACGACTCACAGGGGATTCAGCTCTGGCGACAGTTTTCGACGACGGTGGGGCAAACAGATTGTGCCGGCGGCTCCTACGGTGTCCAATGTATTTATCGGGCACAAACAGCCGGCAGAAAAGGCTGTGGAGTTCTGGGCAGTCGATTAGTCCCCGTAGGATTTTACACGCTACCGTGAGCTGATCGGAGCCTCTTCTCACCTCCAAGGAGTTAAACCCCAACATCCCTAACAGGTAGTTCGTAGGGTACATGAAGGGAAAAAAGTAGTAAAGCCTTTGGAAATAGCATCTCAGAAAGGTTTTCTGCACCTTTTCGAGCATTAAAGTATGAGCAGCAGTGTAGGGATGCCAGACACAGGCACTAGACTCGAGTTTGCTTCGAACCAGGGTAGTGTACAGCAATCGAATGACATTAGGATTGCAGAAATCACGAGCATTTCGCATGACAAAGCCCAGGCGCCTGAAAGACTCCTTCGCAAGGGTAACAATGTGGTCTTTAAATGTCAGACAGCGATCGAAAGTCACTCCCAAATCCTTGACGTTGGTGACTCGAGAAATTACGTCACCACCCAGGCTGTATTTGTAATGGATCGGTCGCAACCCTCTACCGAACGTCATAACGTAGCACTTGCTAGTATTGAAAGGCAGCTTGTTCAGAATGCTCCACTCATAAATGGCATCGATATCGCTTTGGAGGAGTTTGCAATCCTCGTCCGTTCTGATCTGTGCAACCAGTTTAAGGTCATCGGCGTATAGCAGGCATTTGGCAAACTTGACCCTTGTGACCAGGTCATTAATCATGATCAGGAACAAAGGCGGCCCCAACACGGATCCCTGACTCACGCCCGAGCGGGTGTTGTAAGGCTTAGACTCAAAGCAACCATGTCTGACAAATTGCTTGCGATCTCGCTGGTAGTCGGAAAAGAAGCTAACAAATTCGAACGAGAAACCTATGGCCTCCAGCTTTGATAGGAGTACATCGTTGTCAACTCTGTCAAAGGCTTTTCGGAAATCAAAATATAGAACGTCGACCTGTCTCCCGATGTCCATGCTACTGGATATGTAGTCTACATGAATCAACAAATTTGAATTGACGGAGCGACCCGGTCGAAAACCGTGCTGGGCATCCGAAGAAGATACTGAACTTCGAGCAGAAATAGCATTATTGCGCAAAGTGGGTTCAGTAATTGGGTCACCTGAGCCCTCAAAGGCGAACACAAGTCGAGAGGCGTAAAATGCATCAATCGTCAGTTTTAAATCGGCGAACACAAGTGCGTCACCAGCTGCCGATAAAGCTAAGCTAGCGCCGCCCGCCCCCGCCGTCGCCCGCAACACAACACCGGCTACGGAAACGTCACGCGTAGGTATGTCGCCCCTAAACGTGCCTACGAGCCAAATTAAAGATAAAATATGATAGATAAAGAGTCACGAAAGTAGAAAGGAAGAAGAAGAAGCCCTATACATTCAACCAGTGCGGTACCGCACCGAATAGACCTAACATGCTGCTGCGCCGTGCTGTGCCTACGACGCAGCTGTACATTTCACGTCTGCATTACTCCACTTCGATCTAGGAAGTAGTTCAGTATTTTAAAGTGAAGACCGAGGGTCGAAAGGTTGGAATCACGCCACAACATCAACTTTAACGTCCTCAGTTATTATTTACATCTTATCAATTCTATTATGATCACTGGAAACATCACTGTTGAATGGAAACGTCAAATGGTGTTGCAATTTCTTAAACCAAATAGAATCCCATCTGACGCTTCTTCATACCGTCCCATAGTTTTGTCTTCAGTTCTGATGAAATTAGCTGAACACTTAATTAAAAATCGTCTATAATGGTTTGTTGAAAGTAAGGGTCTTTTGGCAGAATCACAATATGGCTTTAGAAAAGCTAGGAGTACCAGTGACATTTTAACATCGGATATTCGGATTTCATTTTCTAATAATCAATCCACTGTCGCGGTTTTCCTTGACATTAATTCAGCTTATGATAATGTTGTATTATCAGTTTTACAAAATAAATTAAAAGCTCTAGGGGTTCCATTGAATTTATCAAATTTTATTATTAATATCCTGACTGAACGCTCTATTAGTATGCTAATTGATGATCAAGAGGTATCTTACCTTGTGTGGAAAGGCTTACCACAGGGTTCTGTGTCAGTCCACTTCTATACAATATTTATACTTTTGATTTAGACTCGTCCTTATCTGACAATGTTACGGTTCTTCAATATGCCGACGATTTGTTGCTATATTCTTCAAGCCAATCCATCGAACAGGCTAGCCAGGCTATCAATTCCGCTTTATCTAATTTGGAGTCATGGTTACATCTTAACGGCTTGGATATATCCACGTCTAAAAGCACGGCAGTTTTATTCACCCGAAAGAGAAATATTCCCACAATAAATCTGTTTTATAAGGAAACTCCTATCCCTATTAAAGATAATTTCAGATATCTAGCTGTAATACTTGACAGTAAATTAAGTAGTGTTCCTCATTGTGATTATATTGTTAACAAATGTGAAAACCACATAAACATGCTTAGATGCCTGTCAGGTGTGTGGTGGGGTGCACATCCTTTTTCTTTAAAATTAATCTACAATGCTATAACCAGAAGCACATTAGATTATGGATTATTTATTCTTGATCCGGGTAATGTCATGGCTTTTAAAAAATTGGCGCGTATCCAGGCTAAAGCATTACGAATTATTGCGGGTGCTATGAAGTCCAGCCCCATAAATGCCCTACAGGTTGAATGCGGGGAAGCTCCTTTATATCTTAGAAGACAGTTCCTGTCTGATAAGTATTTGTTCCGAATTATTCAGTTTTCAACTCATCCTCTCATTTCTAAACTGGACATTTTAGTGACGCTGATTGATTCTTCAGATTACTGGTCCCATAAACGTGCTCCTTGTTTAGTAATTAGCTATAAAAAATACCTTTTTATTACTCATACTCTGAAAGTAGATCTGAAGTTGCCTGAAGAGCGGGTTGAAAGTAATACTTTTCAGCCCTAGGGAGAATCGCTTTCAACTGACAGATGTCAAATTATTAAAAAAAAAAACAAGTTCTATTTTCATATTTTTATTGAACCATGTTCCAACTTTCTATGCAGCCACGATGTAAAATTGAAATAACTAAGTGAAGTATTGATAACAGGATATATATTTTTTAAAACACTTTATTATAATTTAGTTTCAACAGTTTTTTTTTAAACAACATTGATTTGAGCAAAATATTTACCATTTTTTTAATGATGAAAATGAAAAATATGGCTGAATAGCTGGCTGACCACAGAAAAAAAAAACAAAATAGGCGGGAAAAGTTGTTGATTTATGTAAATAGTTATTTATCCAACATGTGAGGAAAGTTCGTTTTTCCTATGAGTTTTGATTTTGAGTCTTGAGCGAACGAAGGATTGAAAAATAGAATCACGAGCGCAGCGAGTGATTATAAACTTCAATCCTGAGTAAGCGAAAGACTCAACAAAACGAATAGCAAATGAACTTGCTCACAAGTTGCATACAAAACTTTTCACCACTCCCGGCAAGAAAGTATTCAGTCATCATGAAAAATGATGAAAAAAAACTGTGAAAACAGTTTTGTGGGGCTTAGTTTTTAAATGAAAGTTTGTATAAAAATTGTTTGATAAATAATAATAATAATCATAGGTAAATAAATTAAATAGTCACAAAGCAAATCAAAATAATTCTTTATTATGAAATAAAAAGAGCTGTTATTCATGAAATAACTATATTTTTTTAAATATCTTTAAAACTTAACAAAAAAAAATCAGGCAAGGTTAGTTTCTGAACGGGATCATTACTTTCCTCACTGTTCAAACAGTGAGGAAAAACCAACTTTCCTCACTGTTTTCGTAGAGGAAAGACTCTTCTTTCGTGCGGGAGTGGTGAAAATAATATTTATTCCTTCCTTTCTCTGTAACCTTCGTATTCCTTTTCCTACCTCAATACTTTCTTTACTTTGTACAAATAGCTTTCCTGTGTATAAATCTATAGTCTCATTCATCACCTTAAATAATATTAAGCTGTAATTTTCGCCATTGTAAATTGCTCATTACTTACATGTTATCATCACCAATAAACTGATCCTATATATCCTTTTCTAAATTCCGCTCATTTTTATATTTTGGTTTCCCTACCTTTGATTTTTATAAAGTATAAAACCTGACGTGACATTGGCTGAATGCACAAACTGTGAGAAGCCAAAGTGGAAGAAAAAAAAATTTTTACTCATTTTTGCTTTACCTAATTCATGTTTTTATTTTTACTTTCCTTGTATTCGTAATGAAAAGCACAGTGTTTACCTCGGGTTAAAGACTTATTAAGTCCCTCGAACTATTGGCGCCCTCACTTCGTTCGTGCGCCAAACCCCGTCTCGGGACTAAATAAGTTGCTTGCACCCCTAGGGTATCAATTTTCCAGTACACCGTTCCAACAAACTTCCCATATTTAGCAGTAGTTATGATAGTTTACATTTCAAACCCATCATAAAATTTCACTGTAAAAGTAATCTGACCCCGTTTGTCATTTAAGTTTTAACAATTTTCTGGCCGAGCACTCGGAATATCATCACATTTTTACGGAGGCTTCCAAGCGTTCCCCGACATGTTGTGTGGGGATTGGCACTTTTCATTCGCAATACAACATCGTTCAAAAAATAAAACTTCGTCCGGAGACTTCCGTTTTTACAGAAGAATGTTTTGGCATTTTGATAGCCATTGAATATAGTCGGGTTTTTAAGCTAAAAAAAGTTATAATTTTGTCGGATTGTCAAAGTGCGCTTCTAGCTATCAACCAATCGGTACTCCCTTTCTTCTCCTAAAATTGTTTGTCCGAAAATCATTATCCATAACACGTTTGCTATAAACTTCAGTAACCATAATGTTCAAAATCCCGAAAGTTTAACATAATTATCTTGAGTTCTAAAAGTATTCTGTCTTAATATCGAGTACTATAATAATTGAATCTCCTAATTTTACATGACCTAAGTCATATGTCCTAAGTATTGTGTTAAATAATGTGTATTATTCCGAATATTCATTTATAATAAATTTTGTAGTCCTAAAACATTTGCTAAAAATTAGGTTTTAGAGACGGAAACGAATCGCTGTAAATCCGACTCCACGCAGTCTTGTCTGCTCTACCCCTAGAGTGTAATTTAAAATCGCGTAGGCGCGGAGGGGCGAGGCGGCCCGCGAGTTGAGGAGCAGGTGGTTGTAACACTCGCCGCCGCGGCTGAGGCTGGCCGGCTAAGCCGGCCAGCAAGCCGAAGCTGCGGTGGTGAGCGTTAAACCCATCTGCGACGATAAATTCGCGTGGGACCGCCGGAGCCCCGCAGCGCCGGAGCCGTGACAGAAACCATGCCTGCTGCATGTTGCATGCTTGCTTGCTTGCTTTCTTGCTTGCATGCTGCATGCTGCGTGCTTGCTTGCATGATGCATGCTGCGTGCCTACTTGCATGCTGTTTGCTTGTTTGCATGTTGCATGCTTGCTTACATGCTGCATGCTTGCTTGCATGCTGCTTGCCTGCTTGCTTACAAAAACCACATGGTCACAATCAACTGCTTTATTGAGTACATGTATAATATATTTATTTATGTGTAATAAAAAAAACTTTTTTACAAAAAAAAAATAACCGACTTCCATAAAACACTAAAAAGTGGCAAATAATTTTAGTTTCGGCAGTCGGTGACTTGTTTGTTTCATTTACTTTTTTGCCACCGACTTCCGAAACTAAAATTATTTGCCACTTTTTAGTGTTTTATGGAAGTCGGTTATTTTTTTTTTGTAAAAAAGTTTTTATTTTAGCCTTTTCAGTTGTGGTATCTCACTTTAATCCTAATCAAGTATAATTTTTACATTTTAACTAGACACCAGCACATCGTCCATACATACGACAAAGGTCAAAATGGATAATAAAGAGGATGACTCAAAAAGTACCTAATAAAATAAGCTATAAAATATCTCTACCAAATGAATGAAAAATCGTCTAAATCGGTCCAGTAATCACGAAGAAATCGGTGTACATACGTGCAAAATTTACATATAAAAAAAAATGTTAATAAAATGAAAACGATATGGCCAAACTATATTAATTTTTTATGGAACCAAATGGCAGCTATTCCACATCAAACTAAAGAAGAATCACGCAAATCGGATCATAAATCTCAGCGTAATCGGTGTAACCTGGAAAGAGCATACCGTTACAATTCCAACAAGCCCAAATACAGCTAAGATTCATTGCCTTGTTATGGAGTTCCGAAGCCTGTCTCTTGGATTCATCATCAGATCTGATGGTAGAATGGTTCTTATTGGACGCAAATGCTTCACTTGTTGTAGAAAATACCAAAATCACTGTACGTTTTCCTATAAAATTTGAAGAGTTCCTTCGTTTTCGCCAAGATTCCATCATCAGATCCCGACTTGGTGACTATGGGACCATTTGGGAAGTATACCCTTTCTAACAAAAAAAGAATTTTCCAAATCGGTTGGCAAGCGACGGAGTAATGCGCGAACAAACATAAAAAAAAAAAAAAAAATACAAACATCCGAATTGAGAACCTCCTCCTTTTTAAGAAGTCGGTTAAAAAAGAATATTATTATTATAAATAAACATTATGTAATTTGAATTTAGGACTTATAACTTTTATTGAAAAGGTTTTTATGTCTTTGGTATATTATTGATTGTAATATTTATGACAAACGGATTTAGGACATATTATATTTAGGGGTTTCAATTTTATGGCATGTGATATTATGTGATATTAAGTTCGGGTAAGTTATCATTCGGACAAATGATGATTAGGACAAAAAAAGTTATGGCACTTAAAATTATGGATAAAAAAGTTAGGTGACACAATAGAGAACCCAACCAATCTCCACTGACACATAAATTCCAGTTGCCCATAATTTATTTACTAAGAGAATTTGCGTACAGAACCTTATCTGAGGGCAATACCTTGCAATTCGCGTGGGTTCCAGCCCATGCTGGAATCGAGGACAATGAAGTGGCGAATTCTCTCGCCGGTGAAGCGGTGCAGTGTGGGGACATAGTTCCATACATTAATTTTAACTCAGATATTGTAAAACCTAAAACTTTTCTTTTGGACACCTGGAAGGTGGCCTGGGAAATCAGTAGTAGACAAAAGGGTCGTTATTTTTCTTTGATCCACCCCGACGTTTCGGAAAAACCGTGGTTTGGCAGGGCTAAGTTTGGCAAGATGGAGACCTCCGTTCTCATACGGATAAGACTCGGTCACGTTTGTTCTCCAGCTCATCTTGCCAAACTTAAAATTATTAACGATCCCAGTTGTTCGTGCGGCACAGATGTGGTCGACTTGAACCACATTCTTTTCTCCTGTCCTCTATATGACCGTTCTTCCTTTCTCAGTGATCTATTGTCTCTCCGTATTCCTTTTCCTACTTTAGTTCTTACTTTATTTTGTACAAATAGTTTACCTGTATATAAATGTATAGCTTCATTCATCACCATTAATAATATTAGATTGTAATACAAATATATATTATTTTCATCAGTTTATTATATCTCATCATTCATTAGTAATATCTAGTTAGTTATAATCCTATTGATCCTATATCCCAAATTCCGTTGTATTTATTTATTTATGTACACACAAAACACTTAAGAGGACAATACATTAAGATACAAGAGCACAAAGGTACTGCTTATTTCAAAAGAAATTTCTTCCAGCAGACCTGCGAGTGGAAGCACGGATTAGAAATGTAAATATTATTATTGATAAATTACTGTTTCCCTAACTTTGTCTCCTTCAAAATCTAAATAACTTGACACTGGCTAAATGCACAAACCGTGCGAAGCCAAAAAAAAAAAAAGAAAGTAAAAACTATTCCGCGCGCTTTTTCTTTTTGCTGCAGGTATTGTTTTTATTTGAAAATGTCGTTCGAGTTTTGTTTATTTCCTCGCAAATCCATACTAATATTATAAATGCGATTGTCACTCTGTTTGTTTGTTTGTTTGTATGTTTGTTTGTTTGTTACCTTTTCACGACTAAACGACTGATCGGATCTTAATGAAATTTGGCAAGAAGATAGATTTCAACCTTAGGAAGGACATAGGCTATAATATCATCACGTTAAGACCAATAAATATAGAAAAATGTTGCGAAAACGGGGAAAATGTGACGCAGACGAAGTTGCACGGGACAGCTAGTATGTTATAAAACGTCGTATGACATACGTGCGCTTTGATAATTACAGCCTCTGCTTTCTTGTAGTATCGCCTTGGCTCGCGGCTGTAATTTTCAACTTACCGCACCTAGATCATAATGTACTATTATTATGTATTAGTTTATTTTTATTGTATAAGATTATTTTGTGTATTTATCTATGGGCCTTAGTTACCTGAAATAAATGGATTATTATTACTATAAAAAGGTGGCGGAGGCAGACTGGTTGCACAAGGAGGAGGACAGTGAGTGTGTTTTTGCTTAGGAGAGGCCTTTTTCCAGCTGTGAACCGTTGAAATAAACTGCGCTGATTGTCTAAAAATATAGTTTGAGTCAAGGGTAAAATGACATGACATGTGCTGGTTTTTCCCCAGTTTTCACGATCAAAGAGCTAGAGAAGCACCCACACGCGCAGGCGGGGTCGGCACGAGAGGCGGTGCTGGCGCTGCCGGCGCCGGGCGCGGCTGCCGAGCGCGGCGAGGGCGAGGCGGAGCTGGACGCCGCGCAGGCCGCGCTGCTGCGCGTGCGCGCTGCCTGCTCCGAGCGCGCCATCGACTTGCGCCCCGCCTTCTGCGACCACGACGAGTCAGTGCGCTAAGCTTTATTACTTGACAAAAATAGCTTGAGACATAAGGGATGTGCTGCTACCTTAGAAAAATGACAACGTCAACGACTCAAGATTGTCTCGGAAGCCGGCGAATGTCACGGGTCTTCGAATTTTCGGGTCTGGTTCACGTCGGTTTTCTAACGATGTTTTCCTTCAGCGTTTTGGGAGCAGACAGCAGTAGTGGTCTGGCGGTGAAATCAAATCACACTAACTAATGGGTTTGCTTATGATCGAATCGACGACCTACAAGTCTCACTGCCGACATTTTTCTCATGTTATTAACCTCGACAATCTATCTTTATTCGTTTTTATCTCTTGAAACCACTTCGGACGACGACGAACCGGAGTTTCGCGGTGCAATAGAACACTTATAATTGAAGTGTTATTATATTCTTGTATGAGGAAAGACGTGTATTCTCTTGCAGACATAACAACGGGCACGTGTCACGCTCGGCGGTGCGGCGCGTGCTGGCGCGGCTGGGCGTGCTGCCGAGCGCGGCGCAGGTGCGGGCGCTGGAGGCGCGCTACCTGGACGACTGCGGCTTCAGCTACGTGCGCCTGCTCGACGAGGTGAACCACGCCGTCTATCTAGCACTAAACATGTCCACTACTGGACATGAACCTCCTCCTCCGGGTCTTGTAACAGCAGCTATGGTGGTACCCGATGATACGGTTTACGATGGTGTACTCTTCTGCAGCACCTTTTTGTCGACGTTTTACAAGTGCCCATTTTGATTTTGATCTGAACATAAAGTTCCACTACTGTGTCACAAAAACTTCCTAAAGTTACAAATCTCTACGTTATACGTTAAGGTATTATTTTTCATTGTTCATTTCGCTCGTTTTTCATTATCGTTGTTGGTTCGTTAGTTGGAGGAGCAGCCAGTGGAGAGCGCGGTGGTGGCAGGCCCGTCGGTGGCGCCGCGCGGTGTGCCTGACGCCGGCCTGGACCAGCTGCAGACCGACATCGTCCAGATACTCGCCAAGATCAAGGGCAAGGTTGACCGCCTTCATGTTTCTTACTTATCTTAACTACCAGCACGACTAACGACTGCCTTGTTGTTCTAATGATTGCAAGCGCTACTACTGCTCAGCAAAAGTTCCTGCTGGGTTCGATTCACGTACCACCACAAATGTCTCGATAGCAGACCGAAGTCTGATTTTTTGCTATTAAATGTTTTTTTTTTGGTTTTGAAATTCAAAATTTGAATAGTCCTCCTCAATCTCAGCGAAGACTAGCCCGCCCGGGGAAAATGTGTAGTGCACAAGGGTGTGCGCAGACACAAATGTTCTCTGCCTTTCTTCACTCTAATCACCCCCATTTCGCATCATCGATTTAGCGAGCGTGCTGTATTGTGTTGCGTATGATCAGATGGTGCGTGAGGGCGTGCGGCCTCGCGAGTTCCTGAAGCAGTTCGACCCGCGCAACGAGCTGGTGATCCCGCGCGCCGACTTCTACCGCGGCCTCGCCACCGCCGGCCTCGCGCTCACGCCCATCGAGATGGACACGCTCATGGAAGTGTGAGTCTACCTACTACACAAGTAATAGCCCCGGGATTTGCTAAAAAAGCAAGGCCCCGATGAAGGTCAGGAGAATCGGAGCGATGCTAGAACCACCGGATCACAGGACCGTACGTCATGACGATATTTAGAATACAATGTAAAGCAGTGGACGTCTTTTAAATTGATACTGTTAATATGCCCTGCTTATGACGATTGTGTGTTGTATTACTTCGGATTCTATTATAAAGGGTGTAAAACATCTCTTAACGAAGTCGAAAGGCACTGGTTCTCCCTGTTATTGCGATAATTTTTTTGTTTTACACCATACCTGGGAACCATCTAGTTACGGAGATGTTAGGGGTCAAAGTTCCAACTTTTTGACAAGTATTTTTTTAAATACAAGTTCTTAACGTAAGATTTTTACTTTAAACACCTCCACGACCCCCGTACTATTCAATCCGTCCATCAGCACAATGTTTTGAGTGCGTTACATTGAGTTCTACCATAAAACATGATTTTACACCCCCCAAAAAACCCAGCACAAATTTTTGCGTAAAGTTACTTAGTTTCATGTACAGAATGCTTGGTTGACGGCTTCGTGATGAGGTAATTTACACTGTGTATAGAACCTGGCTCGACAGAAAATGTGTGGCTTGGAAGTTTGTTCCGCCACTTCTTCTCTTTAGCTGAAACACTAGAAGTGGCGAAAGGCGAGCGTCTTTTTGGTCTAGTGTTCGCAAGCACTACCAGGTTGGGCAAAGTGCTGTTGGTTTTTTCCATAGTTTTTTTTCTTGTAGTAACTTGGAGTTTTAATTTAATCAAAGTTGATGGCAATAGGCTCATGCCCTATTATACGGGAATAAATCTTGCCTGGCAAAAATGTGAGTGTACTATGGCAATGCCTTGGGTTACAGACGTGATGCCATGTGGGTTGTGATGTTGCGCAGGTTCTGCGCGCCGGCGCGGCGGCGCTGCGTGGAGTACGAGCGGTTCTGCAGCACGGTGGGCGCGGCGCTGGTGTGCGCGGGGCTGGAGCGCGCGCCGCTGCTCGCGCCGGTGGCGCACGTGCCCACCGTCGACTCGCCGCTCAATTTCCTAAACTTCGAGGAGCGCAATATCGTCTCCGGCGCGCTCAAGAAGCTTTCCAAGTTTCCTGACCAGCTCTCCAATATCATGGAGGTATTTGCGGTGAGACGATGATTTTGGATTGCAATAGAACTAAATAAATTACTATTTAGTGATTGGTCGTCTGTCTGGTGGTCGAAATTGCTACTGGACAAGACAAGAATATTGCCACCAACCCGGAATCTGGTTGGTGGCAATATTCTCACTCCTTATGACATGGGACTTAAAAATAACTGGCGAAATGTTGTAGGACTCTTGCTGAAACGTCATATCGTAATAAGTTGGTAATTAATAGATTATGCAGGTATATATGTGCGTTAAAGCATAATAAATCAATCAAATCATTTTATTCTGATAACAAAGACCCATAGCGTGTTTAACTTATTAAACTCATACATATTTTTAAAACAATACGAAAATATTATTAAACTATTGTACACGAAGTGACGTCGTCGTGTTGCGCACGAGTCACTAAATCGACCGGCGTCGAGTCCGTGGCAGCGCAAATTGCAACGCAACTCAGCCAGCAGCGGATGATGCAGTGAAGCTCGCTGACTCAAAAATGCCGATGCCAGCGTTTCTCGCTCCGCAACGTGTGCTCACGTTGTAGGCATCAGGCGATCTATTTACCTTTACAGAGTTGCGCGACAACTCTCCTTCGGCCCGTAGTTCACCAATTCGACACCTCCAATGTGGACTGTACCTCAGCCAGGCTTGCCTTGAGAGTTGTAATGTCCTTCAGCGACCTGGTAACGTCGACGTGGTCAAACGAGACTGGGGGTAACTTATGGAATTTGTAACTAACACTCGTCTCATTAATCTAGTTTACCATTCCAAAAATAATGCAGTGTTACAAGGTCGTATGAGTATTGAACAGCTTGACAATAGTTGTCGCTGTGCTGCAGGACATGGACAGGGAGAAGTGCGGCACGATCCCGCGCGTGTCGGTGGAGCGCGCGCTGTGCCAGCGCAACCTGCTGGCGCTCGTGTCGGCGCGCGAGCGCGACCTCATCTACAAGTGCTTCGGCTACCGGCGCGGCTGCGGCGAGGAGGTACACACACACACACACACGCACACGATCCCGCGCGTGTCGGTGGAGCGCGCGCTGTGCCAGCGCAACCTGCTGGCGCTCGTGTCGGCGCGCGAGCGCGACCTCATCTACAAGTGCTTCGGCTACCGGCGCGGCTGCGGCGAGGAGGTACACACACACACACACGCACACGACCCCGCGCGTGTCGGTGGAGCGCGCGCTGTGCCAGCGCAACCTGCTGGCGCTCGTGTCGGCGCGCGAGCGCGACCTCATCTACAAGTGCTTCGGCTACCGGCGCGGCTGCGGCGAGGAGGTACACACACACACACACACGCACACGATCCCGCGCGTGTCGGTGGAGCGCGCGCTGTGCCAGCGCAACCTGCTGGCGCTCGTGTCGGCGCGCGAGCGCGACCTCATCTACAAGTGCTTCGGCTACCGGCGCGGCTGCGGCGAGGAGGTACACACACACACACACGCACACGATCCCGCGCGTGTCGGTGGAGCGCGCGCTGTGCCAGCGCAACCTGCTGGCGCTCGTGTCGGCGCGCGAGCGCGACCTCATCTACAAGTGCTTCGGCTACCGGCGCGGCTGCGGCGAGGCGGTACACACACACACACACACACGCACACGATCCCGCGCGTGTCGGTGGAGCGCGCGCTGTGCCAGCGCAACCTGCTGGCGCTCGTGTCGGCGCGCGAGCGCGACCTCATCTACAAGTGCTTCGGCTACCGGCGCGGCTGCGGCGAGGCGGTACACACACACACACACACACGCACACGATCCCGCGCGTGTCGGTGGAGCGCGCGCTGTGCCAGCGCAACCTGCTGGCGCTCGTGTCGGCGCGCGAGCGCGATCTCATCTACAAGTGCTTCGGCTACCGGCGCGGCTGCGGCGAGGAGGTACACACACACACACACGCACACGATCCCGCGCGTGTCGGTGGAGCGCGCGCTGTGCCAGCGCAACCTGCTGGCGCTCGTGTCGGCGCGCGAGCGCGACCTCATCTACAAGTGCTTCGGCTACCGGCGCGGCTGCGGCGAGGCGGTACACACACACACACACACACGCACACGATCCCGCGCGTGTCGGTGGAGCGCGCGCTGTGCCAGCGCAACCTGCTGGCGCTCGTGTCGGCGCGCGAGCGCGACCTCATCTACAAGTGCTTCGGCTACCGGCGCGGCTGCGGCGAGGCGGTACACACACACACACACACACGCACACGGGACCGGTGCGTAAGCAACAGCCCGAGCATCATCATGTGGCCAGTCGCACCGCAACTCATTTTCTTACTCAAGACATGCTGAGCTAAGGTTTTGAAACATTTAATCAAAGTCTGAAGCTGAAATTGAGATTACCACTATGTTTCCCACCTCAAAGAGAGTCGCTTTCGGCAACGCCGTCGTACTAACCTTACCTTACATTCATCATTACCACGTATAATACTTACACCTATCTATTTACCTAACGTATTGTTTCCTGCCCAGGTGAACTACCGCGCACTCGTCAACGCGTTGTCGATCCTGTATGCCACGGCGAGCGCTCAGCCCTGCTGAGGATGGCTGAGCCCTGCCGAAGACGCGGGTGGCTCGCTCACTTTATTTTCATGTGCAAAAAATTATGTGTCACGTCCTCTTCATGAAACATCGTGAAAAAAAATCGTGTTCAAAAGATGAAATAAAGAATGTGAACTTTATTGAATCAACATTTTACTCGGTTTCATTTCTTTTTTTGCCAAACTTACAAATACAAAATATGCCAGAGCGAGTAACAAACATAATTAAGTTAACTAAGTACATAAAAAAAATAACAACTCGGCACCGAAACAATAGTTACAAAATGTTGGAAAATCTTACTATAATAAAACTTTAGATATCATTTTGATCCGAATACCGGAATCAAACCACTGTTATACCTCAACTAAAATAATGCAAATGTGCCAGTGATATTAAAATTATATGCGAACCCAAGGAAAATAATCTAGCCAACTTCAGTTAGTTGTAATAAAATCATGTTGAAGTGTAGTAGTCAGTCGTCCTAGTCATCAGTTGTTTCATAGTCAACGTCTTCGTGTGTGGCGGTGTCATAATCAATCATTTCGGTGGGCAGTGGGCGCGAGGCGCAGTCGACGTTGTCGGGCCGGTTGCACCGCTCCTGCAGCGGGTCGAACAACATGCCGGCGGGGCACTTGCGGCAGGCGGGGCGCGCGCCCTCGCTGTCGCAGACGAAGAACAGGCTGCAGTCGTAGCCGTGCGGCGCGATACTGAAGGTGTCGTTAAGGCCCGCGCACGCCCTCAAGCCCTCCGCGCGGTCGTCGCAGTCCAGCGGCGCGCGCCTTTGCCGGTGACCTGCCTCGCGCCTGGAACACATACGTACAAACAATTGAGGTTCTGTGTCTGATTTGTATAACTGTAATGCTACCTTGAACGAACGAACGTTGAAGAGGGCGTCGATGAAACATCAGAACATGTTTCGACCTGTGATACACATATTCCGACAACATACGACCAGGACCAATAGTGGTAAAACAAAAAAGACCCGACCGAAAAATACACGACCGTTTTTTTAATGTGTATTGTTTTAAACACAATCTCAGGCTCTGTTAAATGATCCCAGATGTTTGATCACAGTTTTTTATTTTCATTTACGACACCAAGGGACTCGGCAAAAAACAGATGCTGCGATGCTATTGGTAGCTGAGCGTTAATAAGCGCTTCTATAGCGGTCGGACGCTGCAAGTAACGATAGTCCTTACTGGTCAGATACGCAGTTTGGTGATAGTACATACAGACTGTCAACTTTCTACTTCCAACTTCAAATGTAATGTGCACTGCTGGGTTTAGCTGGACCTGTTATGTTCTGTTATTTGGTATACACGAAGACTTATTCACCACTCGCAAAATTACAATCCGATAAAGTCAAATTAAATCTATCCAGAATGTATATCAGTTCAGTGCTAAACTAATAGCACTGAACTCTTTGCGTTCCATTACGGTCAAAAAGATCTTACAACTGATGGCTGTTAAAGCACAATTATGATCATTACGGACGCTGTAAGGTACAGCAAATGCCAGCAGTCTTCGGTTCAGTCTTCACTCTATTATAAGGTAGAAAAACATAGAAATAACTAGTTCACCCACTATTATGCTTACGCTGCTCAATTCTCACGATTAATATTTACTTGTAGTACTGTTTCGTATTTCTCGGCCATTACCACGAATATTTTAAAGAAAATAATAAGAATCTAAAAATTAATAGTAATTTTTTGATTTAAAACAATTCATTCATTCGCCCCCACTGATGTCCGACCCGATCTCGCCGACCAGACGCCATTTTATTCTCATTATCTGTTTTCGTGCAGGCCAAAAACAACTATACCGGCTTGCTAGAGCTAGAGAGAGAATGGCGAGGGATGTGTGTCAGATTAAATGCGTAAAAGATGAAGGGGGAATCGTTATTTCAGATGATGAGAAAATTAAGGATAGGTGGAAGGGATACTTTGAAAAACTGATGAATGAGGAGAATGACTGGAGTGGTGTGCTAGACAATAAACCAGTGAATCAGGGGTTAGTGAGAAAGGTTTGTATGGATGAAGTCAGAATAGCAGTGAATGGGATGAAGAATGGTAAAGCATTAGGACCAGATGGGATACCAGTTGAAGTGTGGAAGTTATTGCGGGTGGATGGTTGGGCGTGGTTAGCTTTATTCTTCAATAAGTTGTTGGAGGAGGAAGCCATACCTGATGAATGGTGTAACAGTTCGCTGGTGCCCATCTTCAAAAACAAAGGTGATGTGCTGGAGTGCAATAACTATAGAGGAATAAAGCTAATGTCGCATAGTATGAAAGCATGGGAGAAAGTTATTGAAAGGCGACTGAGAGAAGAGAGCGAGATCTCACGGAACCAATTCGGTTTTATGCCTGGTCGAGGAACGACGGATGCCATTTTTGCTATTCGCCAGCTATGCGAAAAATACAGAGGTGCGCATAAAAACTTGCACATGGTGTTCATCGACCTCGAAAAGGCATATGACCGGGTTCCCCGTGAGGTTTTGTGGTGGGCTCTTACAGAGAAAGGTGTGCCTGGGAAGTATGTGCAGTTGATCCGAGCGATGTACAGTCGATGTCAAACCCAAGTACGGTCTACAGCGGGCACTACCGGCAGCTTCAATGTGGCAGTTGGCTTGCACCAAGGGTCGGCTTTAAGCCCTTACCTCTTCCTGGTGATAATGGACGCTCTACGTCGGACATACAGGAAGAGGCTCCCTGGTGTATGCTGTTTGCTGACGATATTGTTTTAGTTGCCGAGAGTGGCCTAGAGGTCCAGAGCAGATTGGAGGTGTGGTGGCAAAGATTGGAGAATGTTGGCCTGAAAATAAGTAGAACCAAAACGGAATACTTGTTTTGTGATTTCGGCGGTCTCTCCAGTCCTGTGCCTATAGCCCTTGCCGGAACGCCCATACCGATCTGCCCCGATTTTCGGTACCTCGGGTCGCTTGTCCAAGGAGATGGTGATGTAGACCGGGACGTAACGCAACGGATCAACTCAGGATGGATGAAATGGAGACAGGTCACTGGAACAACTTGCGACCCACGGATGCCCCTCAAGTTAAAGGGGAAAATATACAAGTCCGTGATACGACCTATCGTACTGTATGGATCGGAATGCTGGGCAGTGAAAAAGACGGATGAAAAAAGATTGCATGCAGCAGAGATGAGAATGTTGAGATGGATGTGTGGAGTGACTAAAATGGATAAAGTTAGAAATGAGCATATAAGAGGAAGTTTGAAAGTGGCACCTATTACAGAAAAGATGAAAGGGAGTCGTCTGTCTTGGTATGGACATGTGATGAGGAGGGATGGAACACATGTGACTAAAAGAGTGATGAATATGAATGTGGATGGATGGAGAGGGAGAGGAAGACCAAAGAAAAGATGGATGTAATGTGTGAAAAATGATATGAAGGAAAAAGGAGTAAATGATAACATGACGAATGACAGAGGAGTATGGAGAAAAGAGACGTGTTGCGCCGACCCCAAATAAAATGGGACAAGGGCAGGAAGATGAGATGATGATATCTGTTTTCGTGCAGTACCGGCCGTTACCCGTCAAATAACTTGTGCCATTATTTTACAATTGTCAATTATTTAAGGCACCAATTTTAATACCCGAAGTTAAAGCGGCGGTATCCAATATCTTGCAGAAAAAAGATGCATCTTTAGCCGCGCGTCAAGGCCAACTCGGTGTAGTGTTGACAGCTTTAGCTAATGTAATAGATATCCTGGTCTCAGAAAAATCGGATACCAATCAAACTGTGTTAAAGCATATATTATAAGCAATGCCAGCCGCTTGCTATGCGACTCACACTTTATAGATACAAGGCTTAGGCGAAGTTTTTTAATTTCTACTCTCAACAATAAATTAAAGGATACATTAAAAGAGTCAAAACGGGACAAACATTTGTTCGGGTAGGCGCTACCTGAAAACTTAAAAGCTAGCAAGGCTATAACTATGTCTAGCCAAGAATTAAAATCTTATGTAGCAAAGCCTAAACCTCCAATAAAAAATAACAGACCTTACAATCATTTAAACTGGAAGCACCCGCAGCCCAACACACAACATTCGAATCGGAAAGCGTCGTGGAGAGCTCATCGGACTGCGGGTACCTCATCGAATGCTCACCGGAACGAGACGACGCGTCATCACGGGTACACCGCAGCAGTGCCTACTACAAGAACCCGAGGAGGCAATAAACCAGCAGGTAACTAAACCTGCAGGCAGATTAAAATATTTCTTACACGCATGGCGTAAGCTCACAAATGACAAAACTATTTTATCCTGGATTGAAGGTTATAAAATACCTTTTTCCTCAGTTCCTATACAGGATAACTGTCCTAAAAATATACTTGACGATAAATATAACGTATTAAACTTTCAGGTTGAAATTGACAAATTACTTGATAAAGGTGCTATATCGGTATGCCGTAGAGTTGATGGAGATTTTTTATCTCGTATATTTCTTGTGGACAAACCAAATGGCGATAAAAGGTTAATTTTAAATTTCAAAAAAATAATTAAGTTTATTAACCCACCACACTTTAAAATGGAAGACTTAAGAACCGCAATAAAACTAGTAACACCTGATTGCTATTTAGCAACGATAGATCTAAAAGATGCTTATTTTTTAATACCGGTACATTCAGATCATAAAAAATACATTCGTTTTCAGTTTAAAAATATTTGTTAGGAATTTAATTGCTTGCCATTTGGTTTGAACACTTGTCCACTGGTGTTCACGAAAGTCATGAAACCGGTTATGGAACACCTACGGCTGCATGGATGGTTATCCACCGTTTATTTGGACGATATCTTGTGTATTGATAGTTCTTTTGACAAATGTACACGAAATGTTACACTTATGTCTCTTACAAAACTTGGGTTTTATTATAAACTATAAAAAGAGTGCAATCATACCCAAAACCCAATGTAACTTTTTAAGTTTCGAATTGGATATGAAAACATTTTGTGTGAAACCTCCACAAAAGAAACGTGATAAAATCAAAAAAGAATTAGAAAAATTTAGAACTATAGAAAAGTGTAAAATTAGAGATTTCGCTAATTTATTAATTTCTATTTGCCCAGGAATTGAATATGGTTGGTTACACACAACAACATTTGAGAGATTAAAATTTATAAACCTGGACGATAGTCATAACTATGAAAAAGTCATGAAACTTAATCATAATGTAATTAGGATGATTTCGATTGGTGGTATAAAAATATTAGTAAATCTTCATGCCCTATTCGATCCCCAAATTATCATCTCGAAATATTTTCAGACGCTTCTTTGACAGGTTGGGGCGCATCTTGTTTAATTAAATAAAAAAGCAAACGGGTTTTGGACAAATGAAGAAAAATCTTATCATATTAACATATTAGAATTGCTAGCCGCTCTGTTTGCCATACAAATTGCTAAAGATCTTGTTGACACGCAAGTTTTGCTTAGAGTAGATAACACTACTGAAATTTCGTGTATCAACCGAATGGGTAGTGTTCAGTTCCCTCATTTACACAAAATAGCTCGACAAATTTGGGAATTTTGTGAACAAAGAAATTTATTTATTTATGCCTCGTACATTAAATCATCTCAAAATACTGTCGCTGATTTCGAGTCTCCAAAGACACATTCTGATACTGAATGGGAGCTAGCATCTTATGCTTTCTTAGACATTACTAAGGCATTTGGTGTCCCTGATATTGACTTATTCGCAAGTAGATCCAATGCAAAATGCAAAAAATATGTCTCTTGGCGAGCTGACTCATACGCTTTCTGTATTGACGCTTTTACGATAAAATGGAATGATTATTTCTTTTACGCTTTCCCACCAATTATTCTCAAATTCGCAATTATTCTCAAAACTTTAAATAAAATAATTACAGACAAAGCTACAGGCATAGTTATTGTACCTAATTGGCCTACCCAACCCTGGTACCCGGTTTTTAAGAAACTGGTCAGTTCTAAGGTTATTTATTTTAACCTTAGTAGTAAATTGTTGTTTTTTGGTGATTCCAGGACGCAACACAGTCTGCACAAAAGTCTTACCCTGGCTGCAGCAATATTATCAGGGAAGCTCTACTGAAACGAAGCGTTCCGCCCTCTTCCATAAATATAATGATAAATTCATTAGCTCCCAACACTCTTAAGCAATATGGTTGTCACTTTAAAGAGTGGTCCATTTTCTGTCAAACACATAATATTGATTATCTAGCAGCATCGGTCCCAAATGTCCTTTATTTATTGCAGCCTAAATTGTTGCAAATCCGCTGTATCTTGTGTCTTAGGTTCAACTAGCATTAATGATGACAGAATTGCGAGGTTCATAAAAGGTGTTTTTAGATTTAGACCACCTCAATCGAAATACGAATTTACCTGGAACGTTGACACTGTTTTAAACTATTTATCACAAATGTTCCCCAATGAAAAGTTAAGCCTGGAATTATTATCAAAAAAGTTAATTACTTTTTTGGACATTGTAACAGCTCACAGAGTTCAAACTTTATCCAAAATTGAACTTAAAAATATAATTTTTGATTCTAATTGTATCTCAATTAAAATATCACAATTTATTAAAACCTCAAAACCAAATACTCACCAACCATTATTAAAACTACCATATTTTCATGAAAAGCCCGAAATTTGTCCAGCCTTGACTTTGTCATATCATAAAATAAAACTGACTCCGTTCGTGTGTCTGACGATTTATTCATTAGTTATAGAAAACCTCACACAAAAGTAACTACTCAAACTTTGAGTCACTGGATAAAAGACATGCGCCACAAAAGCGGTATTGACACAAGTGTATATAGCTCGCACAGCACGCGTCATGCATCCACGTCAAAAGCGAAAGCGGTTGGCGTGAATGTAGATACGATTAGGAAAACCGCGGGGTGGAGCATTTCTTCATCCGTTTTTGCCAGATTTTACAACCGGGATATTATTATATCTCATTTAGATGATTCTTTTGGTCGGTCTATACTTCAAACATAAGTAAAATAAAATAGCTTATGTTATGATATTATTAATGAGAAAAATATGATTGCCTTTTCTTGTTTTTTTTTTTTTGTGTGATGTATTTGCTAATAAATTTGCTAAAATATAACATTAGCTAAATACATGTATTGAGAATACCTACTAGTCTAATTATTTCCTTTTGTTAAAAGGGTCAAATCATAATTTTAGAATGACAAATAGGTTAAATATAGATCTTTAAACATCTACAAGTAAATATTAATCCCGAAAATTGAGCAGCGTAAGCATAATTAATGATAAAACGAACTTACCTACCTGTACGTGAATTTCTATCATAATTATGCGAGCTGCTCAATTCGAAGCGATTAATATGACAGCCCACCCGTTTAGTGTAACCCTCCCGCGCAGTGATACATAACTAACCCATGTGTGTTTCAGGAAATGCTTTAAACTTAATTGAGAATAAAATGGCGTCTGATCGGCGAGATCGGGTCGGACATCAGTAGGGGTGAATGAATGAATGAATTGTTTTAAATAAAAAAAATACTATGAATTTTTAGATTCTTATTATTTTCTTTAAAATATTCGTGGTAATGGCCGAGAAATACGAAACAGTACTACAAGTAAATATTAATCGCGAGAATCGAGCGGCTCGCATAATTATGATAGAACTTCACGTACAGGTAAGTTCGTTTTATCATTAATTATGTATAATAATAACTGCAAAAGACCACTGACCACGACCGCGCGTACCTAATCCTGGGTTAAGGACGCCTTTGGGTTACGTTATGTTTATAACAAACAACACAATCAATTTGTATAGTAGACTACCAGCTACGGACTAGGTAGGGGCTTCTTACACAGTAACCGCTGAGAGCAACATTGTTACTGCGCTTGTGAACGTGTACATAACATGTTCACTCCGCCAAGCTGTTCTTCGCATGACCAGAGAAAAATAAATACATTAAAAATTGTAAACTTACCAGGATGGATGGCCGACGGGCTCGGCTAGGCAGCACACCAGCAGACAACAGACTCAGAAGCAACAGTTTGAACATGTTGAGGATGTTAACAGCACTGTTCGGGTGTCGGTCTCGGTGGCCTACTTATTGTAGCGGTCGAGTGGCGCTGCCTCAGCCGCGCACTTGAGTAAACATACAAGTGCGCGAATAATGCGCCGTTATCGGCAATTGGAGGGCTGTTCAGGTCTCATCACAAGGAAAACAAGGAATAATGTCAGAAACTGCATGAGCTCAAGTACCAACTTGGATGCAAACAAGTAACTTAGCAATCCGAGATTTTAACACGACTGAAAGAAGGGCCGTTCCGAGAAGCTCACTCAGAAGACGTTCACGGTTCTAGTGTTGACACTAACTAGACACTCGCATTTTCTTAAGGCAGAAATCTCGGACAGCTCATTCGGATGACTTCTAGATCTAAGGGAAAACTCCTGGAGCATCTTAGCGTTCGACGTTTGCTACCAGACAAACCAAAATTTCATAATAAACAATTCAGTTGCACTATTGGAAAATCCACTGCGGACGCAGCACTTTTTGTCAGAAAAATTGTTAATAGCTATATCCGAACATAAATACGTGGTTGGTATCGTTCTAGATATTTCTGGGTCTTTTGATAACGCTGGATAACGCTTTTGATAAACTTTCTGCGCGAAACTCAAAGTCGGACATTGTTCTATGTCGAAGTCCTTTACCATGGGACTCAGGGCTCGATTAGCGGTCAGTATTTATGGAATTTAGGCTTCGATAATTTCCTCGCGATTCCACTTCCATGCGGCCAGTAGCGGCGATAGGGTAGGGCGAGGTTGGGCAACCGCCCAGGGCGCCGGATATAAAGGGGCGCTGGAGGCGCCCCTGAAAGCGCGTTGCTAGTTTTTGAGGTAGGGGGGATGAAATAGTAGATTGTTACACGATGGTCGAAAGGAATCAATTCCCGTACGAAGTATTTCGATCCAGCTTACAGAGCTTACTTATCCCGCCAAATTATATAGTCTATTTAAAATTATAACTATGGAACACACCGCCTCGCAGCCGCGGGCGAACGCGCTTAGTTTTTTTTTATTCACACTGGCCGTTTATACACTCACAAGACCGCAGAATTTTTTTCTTAATTATGTTTGATTTTTTTACAGCTGACTGCCTAACCAAATCTACATCTACATCTACACTAATATTATAAAGACGAAAGATTTGTATTTTTGTATGTAACGAATAAACTTAAAAACTACTGGACCGATTTCAAAAATTCTTTTACCGTTAGAAAGCTACATTATCACTGAGTAACATAGGCTATATTTATTACTAGAAAAAAATAGAAATCCTTAGAAATCACTACTAAAACCAACCCATGGTGTAAAAAAATGAGCCATATAATGTCTTTCATCGCATGCGCTGCGGAAAGTATTGATGATAGAACAAAAAAATGTTCTACAATATTATAGAACATATCAATATCAACAAATAACTTCGCAAGACCATATTTCCAACTATTGTAGTTATGTCACTATAACTACTTTTTTACATTTTAAAAGTTGATATTAATGCTGTTCGAAATCAGACCATGTTATCCATACCTCAGTATTAATTGTTATCCAAATAAACTATTTCGTATTCAAGACAGTTTCAATACCTGTTAATTGCTTTTTGAATTATTGAAATCGGACATTCCATTCAAAAGATATTACGGAATTAAAAATATATATATAAACAAAAATTACACGCTGACGCGTCGTTGTGGTTCCACGCAGCGCAGCGAGCAGCGAGAGATGGCACCCTCCCAGTATGTGTAATGGTACAAGACTTTTGATAAAGGAATTAAGAGACAATGTGATTGTCTGTCACTGTAACTGTAACTGTCATCACGGGCCCCGCGGCCGGTCAGCTCGCTCACATTCCGCGGATCCCAATGATACCGACGGATTTGCCTATCTACATCTACACTAATAATAATAATAATAAGCAGCTGGATCAAGGGCTTGATTCAGAGAGCGGTACTCCTGGACACGGCTCGTATTGTTAGGAGGTTCCTTTCTCTGTAGCCCTGACCGCCGGTAGCTTGGACCCTGTTCCCGATACCGGTGGGCTACAATATTTTATATTTTTAAATGATTTTTTTTTATTATTTATAATAAAATAAATGAATAAAGGGAATAATAATAAGATCATCGGTGATGAGACTGTACATCCCGAGGAAGTGTGGGGGTCGAGGCTTTTTAAACGCGAAAACCCTCCACAACCGCGAGGTGTGCAGCCTCAGAGAATATTTTTTGAAAGCCGAGGTGGGTATGCACCGAGATGTGGTCGCAGTGGACAAGGTACTCACCCCGCTGTCCATGGCTAAAGAGAACTGGCGCAAACCTGTTGTACTTAGTACCGATGACCGCAAGGAAGTATGGCAAGGCAAGGTGCTTCACGGTCGCTTCTACCAGGCTCTTCATGGGCCCGATGTAGATTTTCTAGCGTCCGTGTCCTGGCTACGATTCAGCGACCTCTTTGGGGAAACTGAAGGTGCTTACGCAAGTTTCTATAGTATATCCGAACGTGGTATGCATCATGCTATCATGTTTCCTAACCCGCCTCTAATATAATATTTTTGTCAAGTTGTCGACCGCTATCCATTTCTACCCCTCTCCCTCTCTCCTACTACACGCCCATGTGACAGAAAGAGAAGGAGCACCGCCACACGAGATCCAATGAAGCTCGCGTCCGTCGATGATTTGGCAGGAAACGAAAAATCAGTTAAAACTCCACTGTTCTCATAACCGTCAACTTAAAATCACCGCCCGCGCCCGCAACCCTTTTTGGGTTTTTTAAACGTGTAATCCACCGCCCGCAACCCTTTTTTGGGTTTGAAACGTGTCGGCCGACAAGGGGATATTAAGTGAATCAGGAAGAAGTCACCGGATCACGGGCTGGACATCAACTCGCGCACTCCAGTCAGCCATCGTTAAAAACGATCACCTACCAGCTTCCAAGTAAGTCCTTTTTCCCTAAATAACCTGCGTGTCGACGATAACCTATCTCATATAGATCGTTTCTCCTCAAATTACACAACGCTTATTGGTCCTTCGACAGCCGCTCCCGCTTAAGCTTGTGCTTTTCACAAGCATTTTTTGGTCCATTCGAGTCGGATTCAAAGAATCACCATTAATAGGTCTCATACCTAGGATTTAGGTCAAATAAGTACCTAAATTCATAAAACCGCTTTAGTGAACGTGTACTGTACCTACTAACGTTCGTTCTCCCCGCTAGGTACATAAAATATTCATTGAGAACCATTGTACCAACTTAATATTTTTCCTGCTGCATTAAAATAGCATAGGTAAATAATTAAAACCGCTTATTATCGTGAGTTAGTTCGGCATACTTGCCTATAACGTTACTCAACCGCATTCCATAATTATACCCACTTAGAACAAAAAATAATTATTCTAAGTCTACCCGCTATAACCAAATTATTTTATCCGCTGTACTTTCTAGAAATATTCCATTATGGAAGAACTTAAAATGAAGGTTAAATTACTTCAAGCTAAAAACCAAGCAATCTTTGAGCGTTTAACATCGTTATATGAAACATCTAAGAAAATAAATACGACTAGTATTGAACTTCGTTCGTCGGAAACGTTCATGGCAGACACGGAAATAATTTCAGTCACTCGTCAGGAATTTAGTGCTAACTTGGATAAAATTAATTCATATTCATTACAGATAAATCCTGATCATAAAATAGATTATAATAGTCAAATATCATTCGATGGCGTTTACACTCGCGTACAAAGAGTGAGATCGTTGGTTGCAGCGAAGTCATCAAGGTCATTAGATGACTCAATATCTCAGGATAACGAAAAACAATATAAAGGTGCGATCAAACTGCCACCGATTCACATTCAGTTTTTTGATGGTAGGATTGAAAACTGGCCTGTTTTTTATGAGTCATTTAAATCGAACATACATAATAATTTAAACCTTACCGATTCTCAACGCGTTCAGTATTTGATAGGTAATCTAAAAGGAACCGCATTGCAAATTACCGCCGGAATTATTCCGTCAGGTGATAATTATACCGCTATTTGGAACAGTTTAGTTCAAAAGTATCAAGATAAACGAGCACTAGGCTTACATTACATGTCTAACATATTAAATATTAAACCCGCAATTAATAATTCCGCATCTTTAAATAGTTTTATTGAAAGTTTTCACGCGTCTGTTTCTGCTTTGGAACAATTACAAATTAAAGACTTAAAAGATTTCATTCTTCTAAATTTAGCGATAAAGAAGTTAGACCCCGCTACCATACATTTATTCGAGATGCATACGAGAGATGAGGAAATTCCTACTTATACGGATTTCGTTTCGTTAATAAAATCGCAAGTTAAAATATTAGATCGCACTACCTCATCTCGAACCGCGTTAGTGAGTAACAACCCTAATAAAAATAGCTCTTACCGTAATCAGTCACGTGATAGTACAGTGCATACTTTTGTGGCCTGTGATGGTAACCAAACTTGTTTATACTGCAAGAAAAATGATCATTGGAAGCTTTATATGTGTCCAACTTTTCAATCTCTCTCAGCCAACGCGCGTTTAGATTTTATAAAAGACAAACGTGGATGTGTAAACTGTCTTAGCTCGACGCATACCGCTTCAGTGTAAATCAATACATACTTGTAGGACTTGTAACAAAAAACATCATTCGTTTTTACATTTGGGACACAGTTCGCCGTCGCCACCATCGATATCGACTGACGCTGTGCCTAGCTCCGCGAATTCACAACAAGTACTGTGTGCATGTTCTCGCGTAGGAACCAACATCGCGCGCACTACTGTACTTCTGTCAACAGCACAAGTCTACGTTGATAATAAATATAATAAATACGTTTCGGTAAGATGCTTAATAGATAACGCTTCACAAAATAATATAATTACGTTAGCTTGTTGTAAAAAACTGCAATTAAATATTATACCGCTTTCAAACTCATTTATAAAGGGTGTAGGTACCTCTTCGCGGCCTATTATAGGTTACGTTGAGGTAACAGTTACTGCTAAAAATAAAACTAATTCTTTTAAAATAACCGCTCTTGTAGCTCTTGTTGTATCACGGATAAATTACCATCTAACTTTGTTGACATTTCTACAGTGCAACATCTGTTTGATTTACCTCTAGCCGATCCACTTTGTCACGTGCCCGGTGAGGTTGAATTGCTTCTAGGCGCAAAACTTTTCCCATATTTATTACTTCATAATAAAATTATCTCACCTACCGCACCTTCCGCGATTGAAACGGTGTTTGGTTACATTCTAATGGGAGAGGTACCCGCTATTTTATCGAATAACAATATTAGTTCCGCAGATGATTCTCATTGCTTTATGACACTAGACGAATCCTTTCATAAATTTTGGAACATCGAAGAAATACCTTGAAAATCTTTTATGAGCCCTGCTGAACTGGAGTGTGAACAGCTGTACGCTTCTACTGTGTCACGTGACTCCAGTGGTAGGTACTGTACTGCGTTACCATTCTGTAAAAATCCAGATTAACTTGGAAATTCTTATGCGGTCGCTTATCGACGTCTCATTAATTTAGAAAAAACTAAGCACTTCGCGACCCTGCTTTGCGCGCTAGTTATAATGAAATAATCAAGGAATATATTGATCAGAATTGTTTAACTGAAATCACACCTAGTTCTGTTGATCAAACCATAGGTTATTACATTATTTAATACATCAGGTCCCTGCAGTAAAAAATCGTTAAGTGAAAAATCATAAGATTTAGCAGCGGCGTCAAATACTAACCGCAGCCTCTTTTTATTTAGGTTATCGACCCCAAAGTGAGGTAAGTACCACGTACGATTAGTGAGCGTGTCCCTACACTCAGACTCGCTAAGTCTTCTAGCGTAATTATTTTCCAACAAATGTATAATCCGTTCTCGATATCGCGATTCATATTCCGAGTCGGATAACATCTTCCGTTCGACTGATTTTAGTCTTTTCAGCGCGACGGAATACGAATCGTTCATAACGCAAACATCTGATTTCCAGGGAAGTCCCACAGTCCATTGACCCCCGATTAACTCAGCTGATTCTTTAAGTATGTTTCTAGCTCTAACTTCTTCGATATTTTGACGCGGATTATTACAAATCCCGATAGAGTCAAGCGAGAAAGAACGACGTATTAGTTCGTGTAAATCTATATTATCGTTATTTCGTTTGAAGATAGGAAGATCTCTGTTGTAGGTATCTAGCGGATTACATGTGGGCGGCTGACGCTGTGGGCTAGATGTACACGCGGGGATGGTAAGTAAATGCGAGTCGCTCGCGCCGCTTGAGAAGCGTGCGCGCGCACTCTGTTTACCATTCTGATAAAATAAGGCTCCGTGCACACACCACCCGAGCAACGTTTGTGTAATAAACGGCCCATGAGGTTCAAACTTTTTACAAACAATTGGCGCAATCAAATCATAGTTGTCTTGACCTATTAACAATGTAGATTTTATGATATCACAATTACAAGGATTAAATTTAATGTTATACAAGTTTTCGTATTCACTAAAGTCCATACAAGAAGTCGATTGCACAGGTAAGTTCAGTTCTTTTAATTTGCGAGCACGTAATTTAAACTTATTACCGTCACTGTTACTAATGTCCAAATTTAAGATTTCAGTTTTACATACCAGCTCGCTGGAGTCCCATGCACTCGTGGCACGCATCGTGACGCACTCACTGTGTAACCCAGCCTTATCCGCGATATCAGCTGCGATAAGGCTTACTGTCGCGCCGTCGTCTAACAGCGCTTGCGTGTGAACACTTTGTTTGGGTCCATGTATGGTAACCGGCACTATTTTAAGCACTTTACACTTTTCAGAGTTATTGTTTATGACGGATACTTCGGAACATCGCGTTTCGATCGCGTGGGCTACGAGCTCGTCGCTGCTAGTGCAGGCGCGCGGCGCCGCGTCCGCGTCGGGCTGATGAGACTTGCTCTGCGGCTCGGTTCTGCCTGCGGTTTCACCCAGTGAAGCAAGCGATGATGCGGCCCACCACAGGCGTCGACGTCGCAGTTCTCGGCGGTGCACTCAGACTGATTTTCATGTCGATCTCCGAGACACTTGAAGCACAGTTTGTTTATGCACACATAGCGCCATCGGTCTTTGCACATAGCGTGTTTGAATCTGCTGCACTCTGTTAGTGCGCGAATAGGTTTTTTACAGTATTTACATTTATCAGATTTGGAGGGGTTGTTGACCTCCGCACACACTAACACTGACTGCTTGTTATATATTTCTCGGTATTAGTTCTCGGTTTCGAATCGATTTGACTGTGCACATAGCTTACTTATTAGTTATTGCAACTTTCTTGGCTTCTTGATGAAGAAACTTAGACAATAATTCTAGTTTTGGTGTGTCGTCTTGATTATCATACTGATATAGGTAATCGGCCCATTTATTAATCAGTTCGGTGGGTAATTTGGAGACAACAATGGTTACTAGTTCGGGGCTTCGTAGATAATCCATTTGTTGGACAGTGCGAGTAGCTGTAACATAATTCTTTACTTTGATAGCAAAGTTTACGATCTCCGTATGATATGCTTGTGGTAGCGGCTGTAATTTTCTTAACTGTTGTGTAACTGTCCTCATAATGTTTTCAGGTCGACCAAAACGAAGTTCCAATGTCTCAAGTATCTCTTGTGGTGATGTGGCGCTCATCAATAAAGATGACGCTGACTCCTTTGCTTCGCCGCGGAGACACTTACGTAGGCGCCATAAATTCTCGGAATCACTGTAGTTGCAAAGGCGCGTGGACTCATAGAAGGCTCCTTTAAAATGTAGCCACTCCATCGGATCACCGGAGTGCGGTAACGGATTGTTCCAGCCACTTATTTACTTTACTTTTGTATGATATAGACGAAGATTGATTGGAACATCTGGAATCTTCTAGGTGTGCCAAGTCGGTGGCTAATTTTTTCTCTAATAACTCCTTTTCTATGCGAGCTTTAGTCTTAGTCATAAATGATAAATGATAATGATAAATGATGTTTATTTTGCAAGTAGGTTTTTACAAACACTTTTACACGTCTTTTTTTTTTAGATTATGGGGCCGGTGTTTCGTACCTGACTACTCTGAGAAGAAACAGCCGAAACAAACTCAGAGGTTCCCTGTTAACTTGTTACTCTTTTAAAGTCCAGACATTGCTCAATTTACATGAGGACTATGCAGATTAGTATCTGAAATGGTCTTTTGAAGAAAGAACCACACAGATTTGAGTGGACCTGTCCAGTCAGTGCAAGCATTTGTCAGTTATCGTGTAGCTCGACTTATAACTTAAGGAGCTCAACGAAACGACGAACAATACCAAAGAAAGGACATTTGGGTAGGTCGCTTAAAGTACTCAAACTGCCAGATAGTGGTGGGAGAAAAATTATGTGACCTGCATGGTCCTCACATTCACAATAATTAAATGTAATTAATAATAATTTACGAAATTAATTTTACAAATCACGAATATCAATAAATGTCACAATAATAATAAAAAAGTAAATATGCATGTCAAATCAGTAAATGTCACATAAAAATAATAAAATATAAAGTAAAAAAAAAAATAATAATAAAATACTGAAATAAGTATTCATGTCACATCGGTAAATGTCACTTAAAATAATAAAATAAAAAAAAAACTAAAAAAAAAAAAAAAATGTCGCAGTATATAAAATAAGGAATTAACAATGAACAAGCAAAGTCCGAAATTTCGACATTCACAGAGCAAATTTCATTGGAGCAGTTTAATCCCAAGCCTTTTTATCTTCGAGATAGTGATTAACATGATAGTAGGCTTTCAGGCATAGCTTCCGTTTTATAAACGATTTGAATCTATTTAGGCTTAGTGCTTGAATATGGCTCGGAAGCTTATTATAAAAACGTATACATTGGCATCTGAACGTTCCCCCTACTTTTTTGAGCCTCGTTGCAGGAACAACAAATTTGTGTTTGTTCCTCGTATTTACGTTGTGGATATCACTGTATTTTTTAAACAAATTAATATTTTTATGTGCGTACAAGAGGTTTTCATAGATAAACTGAGAGGGCAAAGTAAGAATATCAATCTCTTTAAATTTTTCTCTGAGGGAGTATCTGGGACTTAATTTATAAATTGAACGAATTGCCCTTTTTTGCAAAACAAATATTGTCTGAATATCGGCGGCATTGCCCCACAAGAGAATACCGTACGACATCACGCTATGGAAATAACTAAAGTAAACTAAACGGGCTGTCTCTAAATCAGTCAAACCACGAATTTTCCTAACGGCGTATGCTGCAGAGCTAAGTTTTTTTGACAATTTATCTATATGCGGGCCCCACTGAAGCTTGGCATCCAGAGTTATGCCCAAGAACACTGTGCTATCTTCCGGTTTCAACTCTTCATCCTTGATTAGTACCCTAGTTTCTACTTGTCTTACATGGGGTATCGTAAACTTAATACATTTGGTTTTTTTCTCATTTAGGAGTAGATTATTAACATTAAACCAATTAACGACTTTTGCCAGGGCGTTATTAACCTCGTCCGTAACTATCTGCTGACGTTTGAGTTTAAATAAAAGAGAAGTGTCATCTGCAAACAAAACTATGTCATGATTATCCTTTATGAGGTAAGGCAAGTCATTTATATAAATAAGAAACAAAAATGGGCCAAGAATTGAGCCCTGGGGTACCCCCATTCTTACAACGGATCCGGGAGATCTTTTTCCATTAACATCAACTCTCTGAATCCTACCACTCAAATACGAAGTAAGAAGATCCAGAGAGGCGTTACGGATTCCGTAGTGGTGTAGTTTTCTGATTAATGTTTCATGAAGAACGCAATCGAAAGCCTTAGACAAATCACAAAAGATGCCCAAAGCATCGCATTTGTCCTCCCATGCATTATAAATGTGGCCTAAAAGTTCAACACCTGCATCAGTAGTTGAACGACCCCTTGTAAATCCGAACTGTTTATTATGTAATAACTTATGTTTATTAAAAAAATGTTGCATTTGTTCTAAAATTAGCTTTTCAAAAATTTTACTAAATGTGGGTAGTACTGAAATGGGTCTATAATTAGTGGGGTCTGATGTACTACCCGATTTGAACAATGGTATTATTTTACTATTTTTCATTAAATCAGGAAACTCACCACGGTCAATACAATCGTTAAATATTACAGCTAAAGAAGGAGCTACAATGTTTATAATGGACTTAGCAACGTCCACGGAATGACCCCATAGATCGGCGGTCTTTTTAACATTTAAGGTGTGAAAAGTTTTAATTACATCTTCACAAGTGACATATTGAAAATTAAATTCGGAATTACAGGCTGGAACGCTTTCCTTAAGTAAAGACTCGGCAGCAGCAGGTGATGAGTTTAGGGATTTGGTAGTCGATACAGGAATATCCGCAACGAAATTTTCAAAGGCTGTGGCAACTTGAGTGTCTGTATTTAAAATTGTATCGCCAATAGCAAGGCTGTAGTCACTATTTCGGTTGCAAGACCTTCCCGTTTCGCTATTAATAATGTTCCATGTCATTTTAATTACATTATTACTGTTTTTAATCTTTGAACTCAAGTAACGTGACTTTGCTAAAAAACAAACTTTTTTAAATATTTTAGAATAATTCTTAACATATAACTTAAATTCTAAAGTGTTTTTATAGGTCCGCTCTGCATACAGCTCATAAAGACGTTTTCGACTCTTATGAATACCAATAGTGGCCCAGTCGTTGAAGGATGCGTTACTATTAACCGAGATTGTCTTAGGAATAAACGTGGTATTAAACTGTGTGCAAAACATTCTGAAAAAATCGTTATAATGTTGATTGGGATCATCATTAGTTGGCAATAGTGGTAATTTAGACAACAGCTTAGTTTTAAAAATGTCCAGGCGACTTTTTGTTTTTGGATTAACAGTGATATCCTTTTTAGCGACTTTCTTGTCTACATTTGGAATTGTGATCAATTGCCCACAATGATCATTTTTTTTTTTTTTTTTTTAATAATAATAATAATCTTTATTCAAAATCTTAAAAGGTAAAATACAATTTGAATCCGAAAATAACGATTTAGGGATAATAATGTTAGATGCCTGTACTAGGATAATCCTGTATCACAGGCTGCGGGAGCACTAACAATATGCTATATGTAGGACAGTAGTTTTTTGTTTAATATTTAACATTACATAACGGCAAACTTATTTTAATAAACTTAAACCTACTATCTTAGAACTAAACACATATTTATTACAAGAAAGTATTTGCGTCAGCAGAATATTTATAAACTAGGTTGCAAAAACACATTCGAGGCACTCTTGTTTATGTATTTGATATTTGTACCTAGAGACTATAATAATTAGATTATACATTAAAATAAATCGATGGATCTGAATCTAATAAGTTAATAATTTCTTTGTGGGTAGGTATAACATCAGTGTAAATATTATCTGGGCATCTCGGTTTCAGCCTCTTTCAATTCGATGATGGCTTTGACTTGAGCTGCTTTATATTCGAGCCGCTTTTGCCGCGTGGCCGATGAGGAAGACGCGTGGCTCGTACACGCGGCGGCTTGTTCGCGGCTGTGCACGCCGCCATCTTGAGTCGCACCGATGTCGGACAGGATCTTTCCAGCGCTTTTCCTGTTGTACTGGATGTCTGAACCCGCTTCTAGCTTCATTTTCGTATCGTTTGCCATCATTTCTCTCGATTGTGCACGCGTTCTCCCGGTACGCGGCGTTTGAAATCTTCCTCTGCCTCGTCCTCAGTAGTAGAGGATGAGGCAGAGGAGAGAGAGGATATCAAGGACCAAGAACTCGTGGAGGAACTGCTCATCCTGCTGAAAGTCAGCCAATATTTATTGCCTCAAATGAAGCACTTGCTTGTAATAGTAATTATGGAATATTAACATTTGTTGTGGATTTCAGGGGCTACTCAGCATTTCATAAAATAATCTTATGAGAAATACCTCACAGATGTCAAAGAACTATCAAATAAATTAGAAATAAAAATTGCTAATGGCCAAATACTGACGGCACATAAATCAGGATATCTTGATGGGTATTACAGAAATGAACCATTAAGACTGGAGGTCATCCTTGTACCGGGAATAAGTAACAATTTAATGTCAGTCAGTAAACTAGCAGAACGAAACAAGCAAGTAATTTAAAAAAAAAGTTAAGTTGACAATAACAGCAGGTAATAAGAAATATTTTGGAGAAAAGAAGAATATGTTATATACTTTCTCAATAAAAATAAAAGATAAAGATGAATGTAATGTGATACAAGAAGATAAAGATTTATGGCACAAAAGAATGGGTCATATGTGTAGAAAACATCTAGCTATACTAGGATTGCCATATAGCAAAGAAGTGTGTGAAGCATGCATGAGGTCAAAATCAACCAGACTACCATTTAACAGATTAGAAAGTCCAAGGTCAAGTAAGATAGGAGATTAAACACACACTGATATTGCTGGACCAGCAAGAGAAGCAACTAAACAGGGATATAATTATTTCCAAAAAATAACAGACGACTATTCTCATTACACACAGACATACTTACTAAAGACGAAAAATGAAGCCACAGATAAATTAATAAACTATATAATAGAACAAGAGAGACAAGATGGGGTAAAAGTGAAAAGGATAAGATGTGACAATGGAGGGGAATTTATAGCTGAAAGCCTGAAAAGGTTTTGTTACGAAAAAGGTATAAAAATTGAATACACCCAGTCATATAGCCCACAGCAAATTGGGAAAGCTGAACGTATGAACAGAACAATATACGACAAAGCGAGAACCATGTTAGATGAATCAAATCTACCAAGACACCTCCATAGGTTTCTGTAGGTAGCTGTTAAGACTGCTTGACCCCATGGTCAAGCAGTCTTAACAGCTACTTTTCTTATCAACCGATCCCCATGTTCTTCAATAAATTATAAAGTACCTGCGAAGATCAGAAATAAGGAATGAATTTTAAATAAAATCAAAGTTTTTGGATGCAAAGCATGGGTACACATTATCCCGTCGAGTGTACGCAATCAATTACGTTAAATTTGACACACAGGCAAAACTACGTCGTATTAATAATATTTTATGCCGCATATAAATAGACGACTAAGACGCGGAAGTACGGAAGGGAAGTGGATAGGGACGCGACGTGATTTGATTTGCACAGCACTGCGCAAGATTAATCTTGAGGAAACTTTTAAAAATCTACCAAGTGATTATGCCTAAACAGGATAAATGGTCTAGTCGAGCAGTGCCAGCTCGAATGATGGGATATTCTATGAATGGATATACCTTGTGGGACCCAAAAACTGAAGAGATATTTGTCTCAAGAGATGTAAGATTTGATGAAACCAACATGAAGAACAAAAGAAAGATATAAAAGTATACTTAGAAGAAAATGAAATTCAGGATCAAATGTGTGTGCAACAAAACAAGAACATACAGAACCAATACAAGATGGAGAAAGTTTTAATGATCCGGAAGACAATAATGACTCCACTCCAGAAAATCAAAACAAAGAAATTCAGCGTACAAAAAGTGGAAGAGAAGTGAAAAAGCCTAAACAATTTGATTTAAACGGTTGATCGGTTTAGTTCCCTTCAAAATGGTTGAGTTGAATGATGGCTGATACATGCGTCATGTTCGTGAACGGGCGCTGTCAGTTGTGACTGGTCATCTCTTAGCTGCCACGGTTTATTTTAATTACTTTATTTTTTAATTACTGATTTAATCTTTTACTCTGGACGCTCTTAACTTGCCCGTATTTCTACATTGTTCTCACATATTTGTAATTCTTAACATGAATGATGTAACCAAGATTTTGTAACATATTTTGATTTAAAAGAGTGTCCATGGAGTTTCTTGCCCGTTCTTCTCCATAGAGATCTACGCTACGGAATGGGCAACTACAGTACTTTCACAAGTTATTATGCCTTGTGACTGGGACTGTAGCTTCGCGTTTTATTTTGTTTTTTTTTGACTTTAAAAAGTGCCTGTAATGGTCTAATTGAAATAAATGCTTTGACTTTGACTTTGACTTTGACTTTGATTTTTTCACATAAATTGTTTCTCATATTATCGTTTCATAGAATAATCAATACGCAGAATACTTAATTTGAAGAAATTTAAATCATCGATTTTTGTTTCAAATAAAGTTTAATGCTAGAATATTCATATCATAGAATAACAAATCAAATATTATTTATCCACATATTGTTTGTTTCACATAAAACTTATTACGAAGAATAACATTTTTATCGACTGACAGTTTCTAAAATTCAAACCTTTGAAAAATGCATACCCTCCTACAAAATTACAACACCGGGTTCACAAAAATAATGCGGGTAAATTATTGTCAAGCAGGAAAACAATCTTGTTATTCTCACTAATGGTGTCCATGCCTGTTGCATGCAGCATGCAACTTGCAGCATGCATGCAAGCAAGCATGCAACTTGCAGCATGCATGCAAGCATGTAACATGCAACAGGCAAGGTTTCTGTCACGGCTCCGGCGCTGCGGGGCTCCGGCGGCACCACGCAAGTTTATCGTCGCAGATGGTATTAACGCTCACCACCGCAGCTTCGGCTTGCTGGCCGGCAAGCCGGCCAGCTTCAGCCGCGGCGGCGATCTTTAGAAACCACCTGCTCCTCAACTCGCGGGCCGCCTCATCCCTCCGCGCCTACGCGGGCTTAAATTACACTCTAGGGGTAGGGCAAACATGACTACGTGGAGTCTGTTTTGCAGCCATTCGTTTCTGTCACTAACTTTAGTAGTACAACATATTGACTTTTAAAGACAATATTTTAATTTAAGGTTAATAATTTCGTTGAAATAAAATACCATGGAAACATACATCGAACAAACAATATTCGTTGAAAAATAATTCTGCTGTTTGATGAGCTGGTCAAATAAAAAAATGTGGTTGTAAAATTCTTTGAATTGTGTTTCTGTAAAATTATTATTCAAGTAAATAGTAGTCGAAACAAAAATATTCGAAGAAAGATTTTGGGGTAGGTATTATTTAACTGTTACTATGGGAGCCAACCCGAAATCGAGCGCCAACAAGGTGATTTCGAACATCAAAAAATATATTTATTGGTAGCTTCTAGCGAGGAACTAAACATATTATTATTATAAACAAAAATAAAACAACATGTTTATTCGTGTATTGATTAGCATTTAGTTTGAACTAGCTGTGCCCGCGACTTCGTCCGCGTGGAATTTAACCAAAAAGTTATTTAGTTTTATAATAATTTTAGATTTTTCTAAAATAGAAGTAGCCTAAGTTACCCCTTATTACATCAGCTATCTGCCAGTGAAAGTCTTGTCAAAATCGGTCCAGCCGTTCCAGAGATTTGCTGGAACAAACAGACAGGATGACAGAAAAAAAAAATAAAAAAATATTTTGGTATATATGTACAGTATATATATTCAAATGCATGTAGTAAAAAGCGGTTATTTTAATATAACAAACAGACACTTCAATTTTATTTATAACATATAGGTATACACCGTGTAAATCACCTCATCACGAAGCCGTCAACCAAGCATTCTGTACATGAAACTAAGTAACTTTACGCAAAAATTATTGCTGGGAATCGCTAGTGTATATACGTGCAAGTTTCAACTGATATGAACCAAGGGACAGAAGTACTTAATCATCATCCGTTAATACCGGGAAGTCTTGCAACTGAGGAAGATGAGCATCTATCCTTTTAAACGCAACAAGTTGTCTGTTAAGATTTTTTAATGTCACATAGTCAAATAAAAGATTCGGGGTGTTGATCTTAGCATTTATAATGCGCAAAATGTCTCCAGCAAATCTATTATTTACGGCTACTCTATAGGACGCGTTTATTAGCGCAGCTGCAATTCTAAAGTCCGGAAACATAATAATATATGGCAACGCTCTATTAAAATAATCATGGCGAAGCAATTTGAATCTATTCTTAAACTTGCCATTGACTGCTTCCACCAGCCAGCGAATTGCTGTTACTAATCTAGATTTATTAGCCTGCTCTGTCGTCAACTGACTTTCATTTCCATCCTTTGTAGGAGGAAAATGTGCTTCATGTCCCAGTGATTCTAAATCTATAATACAGTCCCTGAAACCTCTATCTCATATAAAAACATCATTTGCTTCAAAAAACCAATGAAAAGCGTGATTTTCATCCTCACACAAGTTGCGCATTATTGTTGCTTCACTTGTTGTAGCTGGGTACGGACCAAGAACATCTATAATGTAACCGTCACTACTAACTATTAAAAATTGTTTTAAAAGGTTTTGGAACTTATGATGGCTATATAATAGCCTCTGAAAGGGAAAATTACTGTTTTTAAAGATGTACGTCCCATCACAGATAATTATCGCTTTTTGTCGTCATTGCAACCCTTTGGTAAAAGTAAATTCCTTTGTAACATATTTTCTCTAGTTATGTTGTCCATGCCTAAATGAATATTGACAAAATCTCCAGTCAGATGTTCTCTGGCTAGTGCCAATTTCCTTTCCAGAGTTCTGCGTGACATATTAAATAGGCTCGCCAATCGTTCATTGGACTCATCTGTACGAAGTTTGGACAAATAAATACCAAGTACAGTACGAGGACGGTTAGCCACTTGGCTCAGTGAAGAAGTTTCTTCTACAACTGCATTAAATTGCTCAATACTAAGTCCAGTCCAAAAATCATGTCACTCTCACTTAATGACCCTAAAAGTTCAAAATCCATCCTAGTTCCTTGGTTAAGAGCCGATATTAACATATTAGAAATGTGTGTGTTTTTTTTTTTGGGTTTCTACTTTGACAGAATAAATAGTAAGCATGGTAAATATCCCGTTACAAATGTTATTTATAGTAAAAAATATTTTGTTTACAGTTTCGACGCTGAATTTTGATGCTTTGTCAGTATGGAAAACGTTCCAAAACACCATGTTCGCGCTCGAATTCGATGTTGTATTTATTATCATTCCACTGTAGCTAAAATGACTACCATAAGAATGGGATTATCTGAAGTAATAAACAATAACTGGGAAACAAAGCAGTTGGACATACCAACAGCATTTTTAAATGGAAATTTACATACAGAAGTGTACATCAAAGTTCTGCTAAACATAAATTTGTGGGGGAGTGTTAACCCTTAATCAAACAATTTTTTTTTTTTGATAAAATTGGAAATTGTTGACGGTTTTATGGGAAACGGGTTATAGAGATTCCGAAAAAAAGACTTCTTTTTCTATAAAGAGGGGGGAAATGGGGGTTTTGCGGTGGGAAATTATTTCCCATTATCCGGTATTACAAAGCAAAATATAATTAAGTGGGAAATTATTTCCCATTATCCGGAACAGCTATCAACTTTTGATACATTTTTACTTCAAATTCTATACATGTTAGTTGCTCCAACTTTGCTTGTTTTTTTTTTAATCTAATATAATAAAAAAATAGAAAAAATACCAGCAAAGTAACATGAGTGAATAAAGTTATAAAATGAAACATCAACGTTAAGAATAATGTTTTGATATAAACTGAAATTTACTTACTACGTCTCAGCAGCGCAAATACTTACAAAAGTTCCTAAAAATTGTAAGTGACTCAGTTAGTTATAAAAATCAAGTGATCAATCTCGAGAAAGCTCCTTAGCTGACAACTTTGTGTTAGTTAGGTAAGACTACAAGTACCTAATACCTATTTAGATACTTATATAGTGTAACAAACAAATCATTTATTGTATATATAGATATTGGTATTTTTCAATGCAGTAACAAACAATGGGAAATTATTTCCCACTTTGTTAAACCTAAGAAAATCCAACAAATATCAATGTTAGGAAGGCAAAAACCGAAAAAGGCATTCAGAAAACATGTCTAGTTTACAAGAATATTGTGTTTATGCACTTTCCAGATTTTTTTTCTTCAAAAACTTTCAAAACTCCCACCAGAACCGGTTTTTTCGCAAAAAAAATCAAACTGTGTTTTTGACATTGACATACGATGACAGTTCGCGGCTTCGTACAAAACGTTGCGATTAGATTAGATTTTAAAAATCTGTAGGATTATTTTGTTCCTGAGGTTGGTACAGATTAGAGTTACCAATAAAGAAATAAAAAAGAAATTTTACATTCGTTTCAAGTGGGAAATAATTTCCCTATATTTGATTAAGGGTTAAGATTATAGATTATCTGTGGTACAACTCTCTCACTTACTCTTTGATTTGGATTGGTTTACGAAAAGATGTCTGTACTGACTGTGTTACAACAAAAAATAGATATATTTAGAGAAGATGTCTTTTATTAAACAGTTATCACGATAGTTTTCATAATGATATTGTTTGTGACTACATCTTATTCTACTCAGGAGCGAGGCTGTTTTCTGGCGGATGATGGCATGAAACTGCAAACATTTCTGAGGCATTGCAGTGTCCGTATCGCCGCGCGGCCTAGACGTTGTTTTTAAAAATAAAAATATCCCATGTTTTTGTAATAATTTGTAAAAGTTGATTTCCAAAACCATAACTTTGTCAAAGTTATCTACGTAAGTAAAGTAAATCTACGTAGGTTAGGTACTAACTGTGTGGGGTATTTATCAATGGCTCTTAACCATATAGTTCGGTACGGGCCCCCGAAGGGGCTCGACGCTCATACCTCCGCTGGCTTGGTATCGGCCCCGAAAGGGGCTAGCAATTAAGTCATTCGTCGTCCTCATTATTTATGTAAATATTTAATATTCTGATTATCAAATACTACGAGTGTGCGTTAATTAAGGGAGTTGGATAAAAATCTCATATATCAACGCCATTAAAACTTCTGTATTTAGCGCGCAAGTTTCTTAATTTGCCCTTATAAAATGCAAGTGTATAAATACGGTCATCGCCAATTTGGCGGCAGTGCCGGTCGAGGCTAAAAATCATAAAAATGGTGGTTTTCGAACATTCTATCTCCACTACATGGACAATAATGATCTCGTCATTTAATTATGGTGCGAATTCATCCATAGTTCAATTTAAATAAGCAGTGGTAATGATGAATTTTGATATCTAAAGTCGAAGTTTCGCGCCAATCGTGCGTGTTTACATTTTTATATTTGACATATAACACAAACGCGCGTATAGATTCGATAACAATTATGACAAATATCATTCCAAATATTATAAACCACATGAAAATGCCCAGATCTTAGTGTTATTTACTAAAAACAGGACCAATAACACGTAATATTCATTACCACCACTCAATTTGAATTTGAAATAGACGACCATTTGTTTTTTTTAAATTATTGTGATGTGTGAAAGCGATTATTCCAATCGATTATTTTTTTTATAAACAACGATTTACTCGAGTAAATAAATTAAGGAATTTAATAAATCTATGGATGAAAATTAAAGTTCATTTATTTTGAGCGTAAATACTATAAATATTTATTATAATATTTTTTTTAAGCTTTATAATGGTAATCGTAATTGTTTTTCGTACATTCTGACCCAACAATAAACAGCACAAACTGATATTATGACTAAATTCGCGCCGATTTTTTTTCCATTTCAAAATTTAAATTAGGAATTCGTTCTCTGTTCCAATTTATTTTGTAGGTATTTAAATTTACTATTTATATGTTATTATTTCTATTTTTCTTATAGATAATTTATTGTGAATTTTGTTTTGAACTATCCGAAGGTTGGTAGAATGCCGAGGATCTCGGTAGGCATAGTAAAAAAGAATTATGTAGTTTGATTATTGGTTAGGAGGTTGGGTTGCTTAATGGGTATTTACTCTTTTATCAGCCTGCTCTGTCCCACTGCTGGTTAAAAGCGCCCATGTCTTTCCAATTTTGTTTATCTTTTGCGTTCTCCGACCAATAATTTTAATCGATACTATTTTTTTGATACCTACTTAGATAAGCTTGGGTATAACAATCCCAAAAACTAAAAATACAATTTTAAACACAACTCTACAAAATATACGAGTAAGACTCATGTCCTGATGGTTCTGGTTCATATGACGGATGTTCACGGCCTATGATGAAAACCTGAATTGACCCGCTTTGAAAGAATAAACTAATCTTCCTTGAATCGGCTTATGCATTGCTGATTGTCAACCATCATCATCATCTGTCTGTCTAGCGTCTTCCCAACTTCGTTGAGGTCGGCTTCTAGTCTACCCGGATGCAGCTCCATACCCGTACTTTAAATAGAGCGACCTGCGACTGCCTATCTGACCTCCTCAAACCAGTTAATATCGGGTAGCACGATACCCCTTGGTAAGACTGGCTGTCATACTTTCGGGCCACTGGCTACCTGTAACATAACAATAACCCAACCATACGATACACAATCTTGAAAGAATATAATTTATCTTTGGTGGATCAAAAAAAATATTTACTACCTACTAGCTGTCCCGCGCGCGTATTGCCAAACTGTATACTGACCCAGACTGGGGTTGCTCTGAGTTTGATCGCAGTTTGCCTTTTTAGTTGAAGAGCAAACTGTATACCTATTCAGAGAGTGTCTGAATCAATATACATTTTGCTTTAAAATACTAGAGCAAAATACATACGAGTCCAGACGGCGAATTTACAAAGGCTATTTGAGTGACCAGCCAGACTCTAATAGATGAGCTTTTGTTTATGCATATTACTCGCCAAAACCTAATCTATCTCAGTAAAAAAAATTACTCAAATGGACTAGCTTTTTGCCTGGATATTTTCAAAGAAAGTGCACGGACAAAAGGGATGATGACTGGGTAAAGAAAACGAAATCCTATTTTGTCCGTCAATCAGGTAATACAAAAAATATTAGATACGTATTTTTTGTTTTATCAAGTTAACAAAAAAATACTTAGTTAAAACGCATTAAAGTTGGAGAGTGGGGGGCTCACTACGTCACAACTAGGTATAAAATGTACTGAGCCGTGACGTCATGCGCCATTTCAACTCAAAATATCTCCGTAATTTTACGATTACGCGAAAAAAAAAATACGTGTCAAATACTTTTTAATAATCTAACCGATAGACAAATAAAAAAAAATGAGTCACCATCCCTATTATACACATCCAGGAGAATTTGGATGCAAGAGCGAGCGAAGCGAGCTCTGGACTTGGGGCACCCCAACTCGGTCAGGTTAGGTTCGAAGGGGATGGCGGGGTCTAGCGAGCGAGCGGAGCGAGCGAACTAAGACCCCGACTTCCCCTTCGTGTTAGGTTACTTGTAAACCCTGCAGAAAGAAACAGGATCCCCGCAAAGCGCGGCTACGTCGACTATGCTTTATAAGCGAATATAAAATGTTTTGAGGTATCACAGTTTGCTTTACATATGCATACATTATCAGATTGCTCTGAGCTCGTATGTACTTTGCTCCAATTTGTTGCGAGCAAAATGCATACCTTCTCAGATTGCTCTGAGCTCGTATGCACTTTGCGCCAATTTATTTGTGATTTTAATAAGCACGATGTAGTTCAGTACAGACTACGGGTGTCTGGGTCAGTATACAGTTCGGCAATACGCATCCCGCGCAACTTCGTCTGAGTCACATTTTCCCCGTTTTCTCCTATTGGTCGTAGCGTGCTGATACTTCCTACTATACCTCATTGGCATATATATATATATATATATATATATATATATATATATATATATATATATATATATATATTCCAATGGGGTATATATATATATACATATGCCTATATTACTTATAATACCTCCAAGAATATGTGTAAAAAGTTTCATGATGATCGGTTGAGTAGTTTTCGCGTAAAGCGTAACAAACAAACTTACTTTCGCATTTATAATATTAGCTAAGATTCCTTCCAAGATCCTGGTCATTCTTTAACCAAACATCAGATATTACACAATCAAATTCTCAATAATTATGTAGTAAAATTAATACTTATTTTAAATTATGAGAATGGCGAGCGCATTCTTAATTTAAATTTTGAAATAGAAAATAATCGGCGCGAATTAAGCCTAAGGTGCTGTCTGTGCTTAAATTTGAAAATCATTCCGTTTTCTGGTTTTTTCTTTGCTTGAACTTTGAGACTTAATTTCTTGTTATATTTGAAAGTTTCTCTTATCTTTAAGTTTCTCAAAGAAAGAAAATCATCAAAATCTTGATTTGGTTTTTTTTTTGTGTTTACAGACTTCTGTCGTTCTTTTTAGTAATAAATCTCCTTCTCTTGAAGTCAACGTTCATTAATGAATTATAAGATGCTTTCGATCTAATAATTACTTAATGAAATTGTAAAAAAAGATAGTATTTTATGACCTATTTCTACATTAAATAATTATTTGAAATTATACCAATGAATAAAAACTTTATTCAGTCTCAACTCTTTTTTCGAAACTCGATTTTATTACGATTATCGATTAGACTGAATGCAACTTATTAATCGTAATTATGAAACCCGGGTTTTCGGTCAGCACTAAGAAGTGTTATGTAACAACATAGTTTTTAGTAATATTTGTCAATACTTAGATTGTGTTTTTATTTGAAATTGTGTATGAATAAATACGAACTAAAAGAAGAAATATAAGAACGGAGATAGAATGTTACTGTTTTTATTTTGCCTTTTCGAATTCTTTTAGCATATGAGAAGCTTGCCTATGTACATTATTTCCAGCGCATCTAAGGTACCTACTTTTTGGAAGGGTGTAGTAATATGTATTTTACACATATTTCGCAATAGACTGACTCCGTTTTAGCGACTTCAACACGATATTGGAGATATTAACATCAAATTTATCGTATGAAACAGATCCCATGACATATTTTTCACAGTAAAATTGAATCCTGAAAGTTGATGAAAATTTCGTGAATTTCATAACAATTCGAATCACCCCGCCGAATCAGCTGATGTGTCATGTGTCAAAATCTTGTCGGGCATAGTGATTAAAAAATGATTTTTTTTTCGTACGTCTATGGTTAATGACATATTTGTTTACAAAATCGTTAACATTGTATGTCTCCTTAAATTCTAAAAGAAGGATAAGGAAGGTAAGAGGATTCTGAAAAAAGAAAGATTTGTAGAACATAAAAACTTTTTCATGAAACTGCATCAGTAACATTGTTTTTCATAAAAAATACAATGAAAAATATTTTTTAATACAGTTGCTCAAAAAGTGGCGTATTGCAGGGACGTATAGCGTTCGGGATGTGGGCTATTACACACTCGAGCTTTTTCTTTTTTTTTTTGTTTATCTTCAGTGTGGCATCACGCGTCAGCGTATTTTGCCATTGCTCATGTTCTATAGTAGTCTTCAGTTTTTTGGAATTTGACATTAGATGGTTTGGCATTTTAGTGTTGCCAAGGAATAAGGTAAAACGGGAAACGGGAAGTATTTAAAAACGAATATTATACACGGTGTAAATCACCTCATCACGAAGCCGTCAACCAAGCATTCTGTACATGAAACTAAGTAACTTTACGCAAAAATCATTGCTGGGAAACGACTTTTTTTTGGGGGGTGTAAAATCATGTTTTGTGGTAGAACTCAATGTAAACGCACTCAAAACATTGTGCTGATGGACGGATTGAATAGTACGGGGGTCGTGGAGGTGTTTGAAGTAAAAATCTTACATTAAAAACTTGTATTTAAAAAAAATACTTGTCAAAAAGTTGGAACTTTGACCCCTAATATCTCCGTAACTAGAAGGTTCCCAGGTATGGTGTAGAACAAAAAAATTATCGCAAAGACATGGAGAACCAGTGCCTTTCGGCTTCGTTAAGAGGTATTTTACACCCTTTATTATAGAAGGTTAGTCGGAAGTGGAATTTGGGGAAAAATAATAGGATCAGGAAAGTGGGTATACGGAAAATAGGAATCTAAAGGATAACTGAAAAACAACAATAAAATATTTTAAATATGAAACTAAGAAAAACTATTAGGTACTAATACTAAAATTAAATAATTTTTAAAACCAAATATTTACTTACAATTTAATATTATTTACAGTTAAAAAACTAAATAAAGCTTTATATATTCCTTTATGTAGCGACGAAAGTATGCACGACATATTAGTGGGGAAAGGGATCTGTAAAGACTGCAACGTATTATACAAATCTGTATTATCATAAAGAGGACAGCACAGAAATATGTGATTAATATCCCCAATTTCAAATCCGCATCCACAGGCAGGACTCGTCTCAATGCCTAGTCTTGCAAGGTGAACGGGACTACACACATGAAGCTTTTTCTTTACCATTTCCGAACTAGTGCGTTCTCTTTCCCAACTGTCAAAATAATGTCTATTAAAAAGAAAAAACCAACCACGAAGTTTTTACTAAAAAATAATCATAGAAGTTTTTATGATTCATGCAAATATTTCTAAAAAGAAGCTACTAATTTGTTTCAATATTAGATATCTCGACCTGAGATGCATAAGGTCGAATGTCAACATCAGAGTAAAACAACTTTAATAGTCAGCTGAAACCAGTATCTCGCGCTCTTTCTATGCATATAACAATCATAATTCTATCTCTTTTTGTTCTGATATTAATACAAATGCATAAGGTCGAATCTGTCGAATTTCCAAATTTATATTGTGGAATAAGGCTGAAAAGCAACTACAGTATTTATGCTTAAAAATTTGGTTTAATTAGAATGTCGAACATTGACTTCAGTTTTTATGCTTTTAAATTATTTTATGCGTAACGAAGGGACTATTTTGTCATTCGACTTTATCCTACAAGGATTGTTGGTAAAAATAATACGTATTGTCAGATAGAACTCTATGCCTCTTGAAATTATATAATCAGATGGCGTACCTTGAGATATAGTGTTATGCCCCGAAAATTTTATTTGTTTGGTTAAGGTCTACAAACGTAATTAGTCCTTATGCCTTTAAAAAGTGCTATTTTATCGTTGTACAGAAATGCCTATGTGAAGAAGAAACACTATTCCATTGACTTCGTGACCGCACACCGACGCGATAGAATGACATCGGACATTATCGCTGGTCACTCGGCCGTTTTCGGCGCCACAGTGGCTTGACCTATCAGCGCATAGCACCGATCGCGTGGCTCGTGCGCTTTTTTTTTGTGTATGGTATCTCGCAGTTCAACCTATGAGGTTGTCGTCTGCTTAACCGGACTATCCTGTGGATACCTTAAGAGTAGGGCCTCCAGCCAGGGCATAATAACTTACAAACTAAGCGACTATAAGCTAAGGGCAACACCTGTGGGGTACGAGCCTCGGCTTAGGGCGTCGCTGGGGGAGGACTGCATGGGGACAGGGTGGATCTGTATGATATCATTATTTAGGGACTGATTTAAAACTACTGGCACAGCATCGCGGGCTGGCTCGAGCGAGGGTCGGGGAGGGCATGGACTGGGACGTCGCGACGGACCTCGACGGCGAGTTCGGGAAGACGGTGGTTTGCGTCTGAACTTTTTAAGTGTACAGTCTCTTTGCTACTTTCCTGGAGGAGACTGATAGCATCATCCGGGGTGACGAGAGTATGCGTCGGACGGCGTACTGAACTAATGCGCGAGGGTTCGTTACGGGCGGCCGCTGCGATCAGGCTGGTGCTTAATGGCGTTATCTAAGAAACGCTTCGAAAGCCGTTTCATAAACTGAAAGGCAGTGGGCATTCTAAAGTCTACGTGTAGATGGTCATTACGGACATAACCGGTTCTTACGTAGAGTCAAGGGGCTCCCGTGACTACGTAAGAACCGGTTCTGCAAGGTTTGCATCCTATGGATTTACTTAGACTTGGTGTGAGCGTACACGAGGCAAGCGTACGTCATAATGGGGCGGATCACCGCGGTGTAGAGGCGCAACTTGCACTTGAGTGACAACTTGCTTTTTGCCGAAGTCATGAGATGAAGCAGCTACCCATAGCAAAGGCAGCTCGGTCGCGAGCAGCTTTGATGTGCGCCGCGAAGTGTGGTTGTCGAGTAGGACTCCTAAGTACTTGGCTTGCTTCTCCCAAGGGGATAGGCTTACCCTACATAGTGATCAGGCTAGGCGCAATAAGAAAATAACTGCCTGGCTCTTGTCGGTGTTCACCTCGATTCTCCATTTCCGGAACCAAGCGCCTAAGACGTTGGCTGAGGTTTGGAAGGTGCGGTAGATAGCGTCGTGACTGAGGCCAGTGTAATAAATGGCCGTGTCGTCCGCGAACAGGGCTAACGGAGCCTTGTTGTTCTTGGGGATGTCACTGGTGAACAGAGTAAATATAAGGGGAGAGACGACGGAGCCCTGAGGGACTCCAGCTCTAATGGGGTGGGGGGAAGACAGTGCCTTCCCGATGCGATAGCGGAAGGTGCGATCCGACAAAAAGTCTCGTAGAATGAGCACGAGACGGTCTGGCACTCCCAGTTTGTACAGCTTATATAATAAGCCGTTGTGCTAGGCTTTGAAGAGAGCCTTTGCTATGTCGAAGAATAACACACCCGTCATCGCTCCACGCTGGAATCCAGCGCTCAAGTGCTCTACGATGCGGTGGGCCTGTTGTATGCAAGAGTCTCTGGTCATGAAGCAGAACTGCTCGTTGGGCATAAGACTCTTAGCCTCAGCGAAGCACTTAGCCTCTTTGAGTCGCTTATAAATAAGTCTCTCGTAGATTTTGCTGAATGCGTTCAGGAGACTGATAGGTCTGTAGCTCGAGGGCTCAGACTTGGGTTTGCCTTTTTTTTATACGGATGGGAAATCATCAAATAACCCCCTCCCCGCTCTTGGCGGAGCGGGAGGGAGTGTCAGACTTGTACTGACTAAAACCCATCTATGTTCTTCTTAGCCCTTTGTGTTCCAGGGCCACGGTATCTCTTTCGAACAGTCCCGCAGCCCTGGCAGGCATTGGCCCTCTAGGACCCCTTCCGGTTTGCTGACATCTCCTTGAGGCGTGTGTGGGACACGAACGCGCCGTTCGGCACGGCCTGTCGTCATAAGACGGACGGACGGTGAGCTAGCCCATTACTCACCGTCCACAGGCCCGCGCCTTCGGTGGCCGGGGGCCACTGGTTGCTCCCGGACGCTGACTCGACGCTGATGACTGCTTCGCAAAAGGAGGCGACGGCTTCCCATTCCCTCTAAGTTTTTTTGGGGTTTAAAAAACAAGTTTGGAAGTCATAATGTTTAAGTTTTAATTATTTTTTTTATTTTATTTTATTCACTCCGACCTTATGTACTTAATAATAATTCATTTAAATGCCTCATAAATAGAAACATGATAAGATCGGACGTAACAAAATTTTTATTTTTGGCAAAATATAAATGTTACATGTTTTAAAATAGCTTAAAATACGCATTGAATTTACTAAAAAATTGCAGGCATACAGTTGGATTAGTAAATATAATTAAAAGCACTCGTCGTTTTATAACTCTGTACAAGCATAAGGTTGGATGTCACCAAAAAATTGTTTTTGACTAATAAAATATTTTTATTTTATTGTGACTGATTTTATTACTATACTGATACAAAGGTAGATGACTTATCTAAAATATTATACTATTTTTGTTAGCCTATTCGTTAATAAACAAAAGTTTTGACACGATTTTGTCAATATTTTTCTTTTGGCTCTCCTCTAAACTTGTAAAATTCCACATCAGACCTAATGCGTCTCAGTTCGAGATATAATGATTTGATTCAATGAGCTAGGTTAGGTTTCATTTCATTTCATCTCATTAAATTTCATTATCATTACATATCAATAAAAAAAAAATACTGAAGACTTGGCTGTATATGCATAGTTCCCTTTGCCTACCCAGAATGGGTGAAGAAAACAAAAAAAAACTCTGCAAAATTCTTTTACGTTTTGCGCCAATTTCCAAAAATGTTCTTTGCGAGTTTAGTTGTTTGTTGCACAAAATGAGTAATTTCGATATTTTATTTGAATTAACACCACCGGAACTCAGTATGATTGCACGAAATGCTTCGGAATACATTTTACCTGAAAAGTCAAAAAATCGCAACATATCTACATACGAAATTATTACGAACGACTATTACGACGAATTTATTGCGTGGAGAGAAGAGAAAAAAGCAAATAGTTTTTCAGAAAATGTTATATTATATTGGCATACTTCTCCGAACTTTCAGCAAAATAAAACCTTCTACGTTATGGTCGAGGTTTTCGATGATAAAAAGTATGCTGAAAATAAGGAACAACGTGGATGGATATAAGTGAATACCCAAAACTAAATGCTTTCTTAAAACGACAATCAGACTGTTAAACAACTTTATTTAACATCGAATGAAGTGGAAAGGTTTTTGAACAAAGCTCCCGATGATCGTTATTTAGAACTTCCCCAGTTAGTGTAAAAAACTGTACCAATTTCAATGTATATGTGAATTATAACTTTATAAGAAATAAATTATTGGTTAGTTGAGTTTATTGTGTTTGTATTATTTTATTAAATTGCTTTATTTTTTCGCAACTGTATTAAAAATAGTTGTTCAGTACACGTGCGGAACCGTCATTGCAACTTGTTCAGACTGTCAACCCTCACCTTCGGCTGCGCCTCGGTTCGGGTAGACATTTGTCAAAACTCTTTGCAATGACAGGCTTTCCGCACTCGTAATGAAATATACATATTTATTATTTATTTTTTATTTATTTATATATATATATATATATATATATTCATAGGCCTACATGGGCACCTAAAAAACTTCGACAAAAGGTTTTGCGGTTGAGTGTAAATTTAAACAATCAGCGTTAAAAATATTGTTATTATACCTAATAAATGGTGCTACGGAACCTTGCGTGTGCGAGTCGAGGTTCGACTATTTAAAAGTGCCTGTAACTGGCCTACTTGAAATAAATGAATTTGATTTGTATTGACTTGGCAGATTTTTCTTTGAAACACCCACTTACGCCGCGCATGATAAGAGTTATCCTTGTGTAACTTGATGTAACGTAAAAAGTCATTGTTTTGAATCCTTCCTAAGGATTTGAAATAAAAAAATATGTTATGCCAGAAATAACCCCTGTGTTTAACTAATGTATTCCAACATCAACATATATCCTGAATTCCTGACAAACATCCGTTTCATCAATGACGTTCCTAAAGTAACAACACATGAATGTATCCTCTTTGCAGATGACATATCGGTTATTGTACCAGACCAACCAGATGTTAAATACGAGATTTCATCAAATAACACCATAGATTCAATAATGAGCTGGCTAAAGGAAAACAATCTAACAGCTAATGTTTCTAAAACCAAAATTCTACAATTTTAGAACTATAACAACACCCACATACAAACTTTAGACTTACATTATAATAACGTTAAAATCGAAGATCGGGGGGCACGGCAGTGCCACCGCCAAGTCGAGCGCGAAGCAAACACTGCCGTACCATCCTTTACTGGAACCATTTCGCCGCATTTTCAGGCCTCTATTTGAGAACCTCTGGATAAGACCAGAACGCAGAAATTTTCGTCATCCAGTAAGCTATAATCACATACTTAAAATCCAAAATTTCAAGTCTGTAGGTCATTTAGTTCCGAAGTTAAGCGAAAGCAAAGTTTCGTATTTATGACACTCACTCACTCACTCATGATCATCAAAATAGAACTAGTACTTCCCATAAACTCAGAGAGCTGAAATTTGGTACAGAGTTAGGGTTTAATGATCACATAAAGGGAAAACTTTCAAAACTAGGATAAGCGAAGATATAGAGTACCTGGTGACCCTGATTAGAAAACACAAGAGCCCAACCAAACTATTAGAGATCGACATACCGTCTTTACAAAAAATATTCAACTTGGTGGGCCGCTCCATTTGATGTCAAAAATCGAAGGTCTGAAGTATCTGATGAAGAACCCTCAGCTGTATAAAAGATATGGTAATGCCCCCTTCTACTATTGGTACATAAAAAAATCGACTGTCATTGCAAAAATCCAGCCTAGTGGAACACATCTTCTAATCTAATTTAACCCTAGAAGCCCAATATACGTCATTTTGACGTATACCCCGGCGAAAATACGCTATCTTTTTCACACGTACCACTGGATTGTCGCGACCGTTCGAACCAACCCAGTAGCTGTCAAGATCTGTCAGGAGACGGCTGCGTAGCTTCTGTAAGTGCCGCCATTTTGTCGTAATAACGTTATTGTACGTACATTTGACGTATGTTTGGGCTTTACGTAACTTTTACAAATGTTCAAGACTGTGTATGAAGAATAGTAGATTATGCACCAAGGGGATAAAGTAGTGTCTTATGTAACGGGCGCCGTATTGAATCCCGAGCAAAACGAAGGATTTTAGCGTTAACTCCTGAGCGGAGCGAGGGAGTTTAGAGTTAACTCCCGAGCAAAGCGAGGGAGTTAAGACAAGAATCCTGAGTGCAGCGTGGGAATCAAGGTCGCCCAAGACGAAGGCACCTTTATCCCCGAGGTGAATACTGTACTTTTCACACCATCTACGAGAGAATAAAAGCAGTAGTACCTACTAGAATCAAGTATTCCGGAGTCAAATCACTATCGTCACTCAACATTTTTGTGAGAATTTGCAATATTTTAAGTAATTTGTTGTATAACAATGAACAAAGCAAAGCAATTTCCAGTATTCGCGCCTCTTTTTAATTTGTGTTCTATTTTTCTTTTAATTATATTCTATCTCGTGGTGGCATGTTCGATTTCGAATTATTTTTTTTGTGCAGATAATAATATAATGGTGTATGCGTGAATATTCGTATGCGATTTATGTTCCAAATTCAAATCACATTATTGACCAGCGGGTCATAATGAAATTCAGTACAATATTATTGCCCTGCTAGACCTCAGGTCTTTAATGACTTACTTTAGGTTAGGTTTGCATGACATATAATTTGACATTATCGAGCAGGTGGTGTGAAAAAAATTTTTTCTTCCTATTTTATATTTTGTATTGATAAGAGTTTATTTAATCCTAAGAATGAGAATTTAAAATGGTAATTTTTTTTTTTAAATATTATTATGTAAGAAAAACTAAGAAGGATCTAATTGTTGGTTAAATTTCTTATGTTTGCAAAGTTATTATTGTAAAAGTATAAATAAAAAGCAAACTTTCTTTAATTGATATTGTTTTATTTTATTAGACTATATACTAAATAAATAATACAAAACCTAGTATATATCCAATATAAAATGATTAAATATATTCGATTACATTATTACACGTCATTTTTACGTATAATTGGGCTTTATAGCCGTAAAAATATGATTGGGCTTCTAGGGTTAATCTAGCCTATAGCGTCCCACTGCTGGGCGTTAAGTAATACTGTTACACGTTGTTTACACGTTTCTACAAAAAGAAGTGAAATCCCACCAAAAACATTCTGTAAAAAACTAGCTAAGTCTCGATGGAGCTGCTTGTTTATCTCTAAAAAGTAATGAAATCTAGACAAAGTCGTGCCAAGTCTAAGGTTCCTTATTGCGATTTCTTTATTATTATAGCTAACGTTTTTCTAGCAGGAAAATTCTAAACGCATGATGGGAGAGAGAAAAATTGTGTATGGCCAGAGAGCTTACCTATATGTGTGCCAAAATGTGCCCCCAAAAATAAAATCTGTGCCCCTCCAGATTTTCGAGATATTGCATTTCCTGCTGGAGTAACGTTTTGATGAATCGTATATCTCTATCAAAATATGTAAGCAACGACTGATTATCCGACCAAATTCCAATGACTACTAAAAAGCGACTTATTCATACATATCGATCACCTTCTTTACTTTACACACGTGTTGTTGTGCCTGACACTGAAGTAGAAAAGTAATCCTACTTCCTACTAATATTATAAATGCAAAAGTTTGTGAGGATGGATGGATGGATGAATGGATGGATGGATGTTTGTTACTCTTTCACGCAAAAACTAGTGAATGGATTTGGATGAAATTTGGCACGCGAGTAGTTTATAACCTGGACTAACCATAGTGTACGGTGCACGTACATGGGTTTTAAAATATTATTTATTACAATGAGTTAGCCAGTAGGCTCGCGTATTTGCACTTTGCACGTAACCTACATTTGGCAGTGCATTGACACTGACATATTGCATTGTTCTATGCATTTTATGTATATTACATTTTTAGTGTTCAATTAGACGTGGTTTGAGTTGGACAACTTGCATTTTTATTTAGATTCATCCCGTTGAGCATTCACTGACATTTTCTGCATTTAAGTTTAAATTTGACATTTACATCTGCACTGACATTACTTATGTTAGGGAAGCACCCTACATAGTTTTTTGGTCCTTCGTAACTATTGCAAGTACTATACAGTCCGATACGTCGGTCGATAAGACGCCGCGCGGGATCTGTGTCGTGTCGTGTCATACCGTGCCACGTGTGTTGCCGTGCAGGAGCATTCGGGGAGGTAGCAGCGGTCCAGGTTCCAGAGCGTCACATTGAATTGCATTTGCATACAAGGAGAGTTCCTGAATTTCAAGTAAGATCGTTCATTATTTATCTTACGACTTTACAATGGAGGGTTTAATCGTGCGTCAAGCGGAGATCCTCGAAGAAGTGAAGAGAATCCATTCTAATTTTAAGAAGGATTCAGCGAGCAGGAAGACCACCGATTACATTCGTAAAAGGCTTGAGAGGTTAGATGTACTATGGGCGGAATGTGAAGAGAAGAACCGGGAGCTGAGTGCAGTAGAGGAGAAAGATCATCAATATTTCACCGGTAAAATTTTTGAGGTCATCAAAGGCTGGTACCATGGAACGCGTCAGGAGATTGCAGCGTTCGAGATGAAGACTCTTGCTGGACCCAGTAACGCCGGCCATAGTAAGCTAAATATTGAGTTCGACAAAACCCTGTTCGAGACATCTATAGGAGCAGAGGACAAGCTACTCGAGTTACAGCAGTTGCAACAAGCTAACTTCCGTGCATTCACTAGGTTAGTAAATCGAAGCCTAGACAAGGTTAAGGAGAAATGGGAAATTGAGGATATGCTTAAGACTGTAGAGTTTCGGTGGACTGCGATTGACAAATTACATTTACAAATTGATGGCATATTAGAGGGGAATTCACAGGATTATTATGACGAGTTCTGTCGTTACGAAGATGCATTTACAAATATGAAACGGGCACTGAACACGAAATTAAACGCTTCTATACATCAACAGCAAACATTGCCTAAAATTGACATACCTACCTTTAACAGCAACTATACCTTATGGCCTACTTTTATGGATCTCTACGTAGAAGCGATTCATAATAATTCAGCGATTGCAAAAACTCAGAAAATGCAACATCTAAAGGGTAGACTTCGCGGTGAAGCGGAAAAGCTCGTGCAGCATTTACACATAGCACCCGAAAATTATGACACGTGTTGGGAAATTTTGAACCATAGATATAATAATAAGTTTCTGTTATTAACCAGAAATTTCCAGGTATTTATGTGTCAACCTAATTTGCAAAAACAATCTGCATTCGACCTCAAGCGGTTATATGACACTACAAACGAAACAATAAACGCGATACACAACTTGGGCATTGATACAAGCTCATGGGACCCGATTCTAGTTTACGTATTGTGCGAAAAATTAGATACTGAAACGTATTCGGAATACATGCAGTCCAGGTCGGATCCGCGCGAGATACCAACATACAATCACTTTATGGATTTCGTCGAAAACAAGTTTATGGCATTAGAACCATTGCACAGGAAAAAGCCAGAAAACGGTGATAAATCTGCATCAAAACCACATTTTAAGACGCCACATCCATTCGAGAAAAATTCTAAATCACAATCCAATAAAAGTGCAGCAAACTACTCTCGCAATTTCCATGCGTCAAACGCTGGACAATTCAGCAAGATTGTTTGTCCATTGTGCAATATAAATCATGCATTATTTCAATGTTCTAAATTCGCTGACATGCTGAGTCCGGGAAAAATGGCATTTATAGAAAACAATAAAATATGCAAAAATTGTTTATATGTGCATACTAAGGGTTACTGTGCATCACAGAAAAGATGCAGAGATTGCAACGAACAACATAACACACTTCTGCACAGCGATATTGTGAAATCAGTGCAAATGCCTTCAGCAACACAAACAGTACCTAAACCGTCGTCATCGACTTCAACGAGGTCAAATAAAAATCTGCAAAACAACTTTGCATCAAATAATGATGATGAAATATTATTACCAACAGCATTATTGCAAGTAGCCACAGATGGAGGGGACTATATTACACTAAGGGCTCTAGTTGACCAAGGCTCACAAATTACGTTGATAACGGAGAATGCAGCACAAAGATTGGGCATAAAGCGTCAACAGCTGAGTGCAAACATAAGCGGCATCGGTACTTTATCCAACAGGAGTAAAGGAAAGGTCCGTCTATCCTGCAAGTCCTTATATAACGACTTCCAGTTTACAATGGAAGCGTTAATCATGACACGGGTAGTAAACAATCTGCCTAACGTTACATTTGCAAAGAAACCTTGGGCTCATGTGACAGACATCACACTAGCCGACCCAGATTACAACTTTTCTAGGCCCATTGACATACTTCTGGATGCACACGTATTTTCCGAAATACTCATGAATGGCTTAGTCAAAGGGGAGGTTAATGTGGTAAATGAACCCATGGCTCAACAAACACGGTTGGGGTGGATATTGTCAGGCAATGTCACCAAAACATTTAATTGCAACGTAGTAGTTAATGAAGTTAACGACTTGTCAAAGTACAGGGAAGTGGAAGACATCAATGGAGATGCATGCAATTCTATGACGTCAGAAGAACGATATTGTGAGGAGTTCTACAATGCAACAACCAAGCGATTAGATGATGGCAGATATGCAGTTCGTTTGCCAATGAAGCCTAATATTAATCAGCTGCTGTGCAAGTCAAAGCCACGAGCTGTAGCACAGTTTATGCAATTAGAAAAGAGATTAGGCAGGGATGACAAATTATCAGACAGTTACATCAAATTTATGCAAGAGTACCTGGAAATGGGACATATGAAGAAGAGCAAACCTGGCTGCAATATGGGATGCTATTTACCTCATCATGGAGTCCTAAAACAGGACTCAGTGACATCAAAGTTGAGGGTGGTTTTTAACGCCTCCCAGAAAACTGACACAGGTTACAGCCTGAATGACTTGATGGAGTGTGGCCCTAAGCTTCATCAAGAACTATTGACACTATTATTAGGATGGAGGTTATACAAGTACGTCTTTACTGCAGATTGTGAGAAGATGTACCGCATGATCCTTGTCCATGAAGAAGACCAACACTTGCAAAAGATCCTGTGGAGGGAATCCAGCCAAGGTCCTTTAAAGGAGTTCCAGTTGTGCACAGTGACGTATGGCACCAAGGCAGCACCATTTTTAGCTCTTCGAACGCTGAAACAGCTTGCAGACGATGATGCACAGAAATATCCGTTAGCAGCGGATGTCATTGGTAATGAAATGTACGTCGATGACGTCCTAAGTGGCAGCAACTCCATCGAACGAGCACAAGAAATTCAAAAGCAACTCATCGACATGCTGAGTGGAGCTGGCCTTACACTACGGAAGTGGTCAAGCAACGACCAGACCTTGATTGAAAGCTTATCTTCTTCAGATCTAAACCAAACGACAATGCATTTTACAAACGATGGAATGACAAAAGCCCTGGGGGTCCAGTGGAATCCAACAACAGACACATTTTCGTTTACAAACAAAATACAATTTGACAATAAAAATCAATTGACAAAAAGAAAGTTACTGTCGGAAATCTCGAAAATTTTCGACCCACTGGGCTGGCTGACACCTTTGACAGTTAAAGCAAAACTGCTGTTCCAAACCGTCTGGCTATCGGGATGCGAGTGGAATGACACCTTACCTGACAGCGTGCAAGAAGAATGGAAGCAGTTTACTAGCGATTTACACAACATAACCGAATACCAAATACCAAGGTGGCTGGGAGATATTACGAAACCATTTCAAGTACATGGGTTCTGCGATGCGTCCGAAAAGGCCTACGCATGCGCTATATACCTGCTGACGACAAATGACAAAAACGAGCCTGTGACTAGACTTATCGCTGCAAAATCGAGGTTATCACCAATCAACAAAAAATGGACTCTACCGCGACTCGAATTATGTGGAGCGCTACTACTTTCACGGCTCATGAAAAAGATCCTGACAGCCTTTAAATGGGACAATGTGCACAAAAATACATACGCCTGGACGGACTCTATGATTGTATTAGGCTGGCTGCATGGGGACGTCACAAAATGGAAGTCGTTCGTCAGCAACAGAGTACAGCAAGTGCATGACGTAATTCCAAAACAACACTGGAGTTATGTCAAGTCCGAGGAAAATGCTGCAGATTGTGCATCACGCGGAATCAGTTGTTCCCAACTATTGCAACATTGTTTGTGGTGGCAAGGTCCTTACTGGATGAAAAATTACAATGAAGATACTTTTGACAAAATTACAATTACACCGATAACATGCGAATCAAAACAAAAACAAATGCAAACGTATGTTGTGAAATGTGAACCATCTTCAATAGTAATTGAGTTATTAGACAGACACAGCGATTTGACTCGTATTACAAGGGTCATTGCATGGATGAAACGTTTCATAAACAGCTGTTCGAACACCGACACTCATCGTACTACTACTTATTTGACATCTACAGAACTACAAAGCGCTGAAAACCTAATAATGAAACACATTCAATTGCACGCCTTCAATGACGAGATTATGAGATTGAAGGAAAACAGAGGTTTGAGCACAAAAAGTAACCTGTTAAGTTTAAACCCATTCCTTGACAAACATGACATTCTGCGAGTAAGTGGAAGGTTACGTAACTCAAACTTACCCGAAGACACTAAACATCCAATTCTACTACCACATGACAATAAACTGACAGAGTTATTAATTTGGCAAGCTCACAGAAGAACATTACACGGTGGTCCTAAGTTAACCCTGACACATCTACGACAAAGAGTTTGGATCGTAGGAGGACATCGCGCCGTCAAAAAGGTCTTACACAAATGCGTAACATGTCGCCGATTTAATGCTAAACAAACAAACCAGATTATGGCTGATCTACCAGAGCCGAGAGTGACAGTATCTCGCCCATTTACACATACAGGTGTCGATTTTACTGGACACATTGAAATCAAGGCAAGTAAAGGCCGAGGCGTCAGAACATTGCTGGCGTACGTTGCAGTATTTGTTTGTCTAGCAACAAAAGCCATTCATCTAGAACTGGTATCAGAACTATCCAGTACAGCATTCCTATCGGCTTTCAAGCGCTTCTGCGCACGTCGAGGTACACCACGGGACATGTACAGTGACAACGGCACGAATTTTGTGGGTGCAAATCGGATCCTACTGCAACAATACAAATGCATTGTAAAAAACATTGACCACTTCTTCTTGGGAAAAATATCAGAGATGGGAGTTCAATGGCACTTCAATGCCCCGGTATGGCCAAGCGCAGGCGGACTGTGGGAAGCCGCTGTGAAGAGCATGAAATATCATCTCAAACGGGTCATTGGAGACCAACGTCTGACATACGAAGAATTTTTTACCACTCTGCTATGTCAGATAGAAGCTTGCTTGAACTCACGACCACTATGCACCGTTTCAGAGAACGCCGAAGAGATAAACTGTTTAACTCCAGGACATTTCTTAACCGGCACATCACTCATGACAATTCCAGAACCCGACATGGACAAGACTTACCGTTTAAACACGAGATGGAAAATTGTACAACAAATTAGCAAGGATTTCTGGAAGAAGTGGTCGCAAGAGTACCTCCAACAACTACAAGCAAGACTAAAATGGAAACGACAGAATATTGACATAAAGAAAAATGACATTGTATGCATTAAGGATGAAAGGTTACCTGCAGGAAAATGGGCACTGGGTCGTGTAGCGGACGTACACCCTGGAAAAGACGGCCACACTAGAGTTGTGACAAAACAACCTGCAAAAGGCGAAACTAAACGACCTATTACAAAACTGGTACCACTAGTGGAGGCTGAGGAGCAAAACAACCCTGACACTGACAAACTACCCAAAAACAGGCGAAACCGAACTAAAAGGCTTAGCAGGAACAGCTTGGTATGTTATATGCTGATGCTAGTTATGACATTGATAACACCTACTGTCCAGCAAGATATGAAACTTACTCAATTGACAAAAAATCAAACACTTTACTTTGACAAGACTGCAGACCTACAAGAAATTAGAGATGAATGGAAACTGGTATTCTATTACAATATGACAAATTACTGGTTGTGCGTTGTTTCATCGCTAATTGTTTAATCGAATTTTGTTTCACATAAATTGTTTCTCATATTATCATTTCATAGAATAATCAATACGCAGAATACTTACTTTGAAGAAATTTAAATCATCGATTTTTGTTTCAAATAAAGTTTAATGTTAGAATATTCATATCATAGAATAACAAATCAAATATTATTTTTCCACATATTGTTTGTTTCACATAAAACTTATTACGAAGAATAACATTTTAATCGACTGACAGTTTCTAAAATTCAAACCTTTGAAAAATGCATACCCTCCTACAAAATTACAACACCGGGTTCACAAAAATAATGCGGGTAAATTATTGTCAAGCAGGAAAACAATCTTGTTATTCTCACTAATGGTGTCCATGCCTGTTGCATGCAGCATGCAACTTACAGCATGCAAGCATGTAACATGCAACAGGCAAGGTTTCTGTCACGGCTCCGGCGCTGCGGGGCTCCGGCGGCCCCACGCAAGTTTATCGTCGCAGATGGTATTAACGCTCACCACCGCAGCTTCGGCTTGCTGGCCGGCAAGCCGGCCAGCCTCAGCCGCGGCGGCGATCATTAGAAACCACCTGCTCCTCAACTCGCGGGCCGCCTCATCCCTCCGCGCCTACGCGGGCTTAAATTACACTCTAGGGGTAGGGCAAACAAGACTACGTGGAGTCTGTTTTGCATCCATTCGTTTCTGTCACTAACTTTAGTAGTACAACATATTGACTTTTAAAGACAATATTTTAATTAAAGGTTAATAATTTCGTTGAAATAAAATACCATGGAAACATACATCGAACAAACAATATTCGTTGAAAAATAATTCTGCTGTTTGATGAGTTGGTCAAATAAAAAAATGTGATGGTAAAATTCTTTGAATTGTGTTTCTGTAAAATATTTTTCATTCAAGTAAATAGTAGTCGAAACAAAAATATTCGAAATAAAAATACGGGGACTAAATATTATGTGAAACATTTTCTGGGAAACGAAATTCTGTCAAATTTCTGTCTGCGAAACAAGGTGACACCCAAATTACTGGCGCAGCGTGGACACTTTGCAAGTATTCGTATCTCACATAAAGCATGCTCGTTGCGAAGAGTGGATGATGCAATTTCATGTTTTGATGAACCAACTTGAACAAAGCACGAGTGAACTAAATTATTACAACGAATTACTGAGGTCCCAGCGGATAATTCAACACAGGTTCAAAAGAGGATTAATCGACGGAGTAGGATTCGTTATTTGAAGTGTTAGATCAACATTTTGCAGAAAAATATGAACAGGATATTGACACAATCCAACATAATGAAGATCACCTACTTCAATTGCTTAAAAATCAAACAAGTGTTCTGGAAACCGAGAACAACATTGTACAGCGTAACGAAGCAGCAATGGTGAAGCAGTTCACTTTAATCAACGATCACCTCACGTCCCTAGAAAACAAAACTCTCAAAGATAAACTTGAGACTTCACATGCATTTTATATCATTACATCGGCCATAGCTGCAGAAAGAATGGCCCAAAACTTAAAAGATATTCAAGAATCACTCATCAACACCCTGACAAATATGTACCAAGGACGGTACTCCCTTTCTTCTCCTAAAATTGTTTGTCCGAAAATCATTATCCATAACACGTTTGCTATAAACTTCAGTAACCATAATGTTCAAAATCCCGAAATTTTGTTTAACATAATTATCTTGAGTTCTAAAAGTATTCTGTCATAATATCGAGTACTATAATAATTGACCCCTAATTTTACTTAACCTAAAGTCATATGTCCTAAGTATTGTGTTAAATAATGTGTATTATTCCGAATATTCATTTATAACAAAATTTTAGTCCTAAAACATTTGCTAAAAATTAGGTTTAAGTACAGAAACGAATCGCTGTAAATCCGACTCCACGCAGTCTTGTTTGCTCTACCCCTAGAGTGTAATTTAAAATCGCGTAGGCGTGGAGGGGCGAGGCGGCCCGCGAGTTGAGGAGCAGGTGGTTGTAACACTCGCCGCCGCGGCTAAGGCTGGCCGGCTGAGCCGGCCAGCAAGCCGAAGCTGCGGTGGTGAGCGTTAAACCCATCTGCGACGATATACTCGCGTGGAACCGCCGGAGCCCCGCAGCGCCGGAGCCGTGACAGAAACCATGCCTGCTGCATGTTGCATACTTGCTTGCTTGCTGCATGCTGCGTGCTTGCTTGCATGATGCATGCTGCGTGCCTGCTTGCATGCTGCATGCTTGCTTGCATGCTTGCTTACATGCTGCATGCTTGCTTGCATGCTGCATGCCTGCTTGCTTACAAAAACCACATGTTCACAATCAACTGCTTTATTCAGTACATGTATAATATATTTATTTATGTATAACAAAAAAGAATATTATTATTATAAATAAGCATTATGTAATTTGAATTTAGGACTTATAACTTTTATAGAAAAGGTTTTTATGTATTTTGTATATTATTGTTTGTAATATTTATGACAAACGGATTTAGGACATATTATATTTAGGGGTTTCAATTTTATGGCATGTGATATTATGTGATATTAAGTTCGGGTAAATTATCATTCGGACAAATGATGATTAGGACAAAAAAAGTTATGGCACTTTAAATTATGGGTAAAAAAGTTAGGTGACACAATAGAGAACCACCAAGGACACATGGACGTGCATCTATTATCACCAACCCAAATGCAAAGCGAACTAAATAGAATAGCTCGACTACTACCTCGCGACTCTACACTACCTGAAGTTCCTAATGACATAAGAGACATTTACGGGCTGTTCAGAATGGTACTCCCTTTCTTCTCCTAAAATTGTTTGTCCGAAAATCATTATCCATAACACGTTTGCTATAAACTTCAGTAACCATAATGTTCAAAATCCCGAAATTTGGTTTTACATAATTATCTTTAGTTCTAAAAGTATTCTGTCATAATATCGAGTACTATAATAATTGAATCTCCTAATTTTACATGACCTAAAGTCATATGTCCTAAGTATTGTTTTAAATAATGTGTATTATTCCGAATGTTCATTTATAATATTTTGACGTGACAACGTCTTATAAATTGGTTTGCCGGGTGACACTTCAAGAAACTGCGTTACGCTCCGCTCACGTTATGCGCTCACAATGAGAGCGAGTGAGAGACACGCGTGCCTTTCACTTTTTATGTCTGTCTCTCTCGCTCTTAGGCGGGCTAACCATGCCCGAGTGGAAGGGACGCGTGCCTCTATATATGTATATTTGTATATAAATACGTATGTATGTGTAAAGGTAAAAATAAAATTTTGTTAATATGAAATTCAGTGCGAGATTCTTTGTATAAATTAATGTTTTAAATATAATTCTTTGTATAAATAAATGTTTTAAATTGTTACTATTATTTCATCCTTCTTCCTACTATACGAATGAATATTCACATTAAAATTATTTTACCACTCAAAGTCGTTGTCCCGTAAAACTTTCGCCCGTATACCGACTTTACAGGCAACCAATTTTTTTTAGTTCTAAAACATTTGCTCAAAATTAGTTTCTAGTGACAGAAACGAATCGCTGTAAATCCGACTCCACGCAGTCTTGCCTGCTCTACCCCTAGAGTGTAATTTAAAATCGCGTAGGCGCGAAGTGGCGAGGCGACCCGGAAGTTGAGGAGCAGGTGGTTGTAACACTCGCCGCCACGGCTGAGGTTGGCCGGCGAAGCCGGCCAGCAAGCTGAAGCTGCGGTGGTGAGCGTTAAACCCATCTGCGACGATTAACTTGCGTGGGACCGCCGGAGCCTCGCAGCGCCGGAGCCGTGACAGAAAACATGCCTGCTGCATGTTTGCTTGCATGCTGCATGCTGCATGCTTACAAAAACCACATGTTCACAATCAACTGCTTTATTGAGTACATGTATAATAGAGAAGTTCATAGCAAAAGCGTTGTTATACAAATTTGTTCTATGAATATTATTATTTTAAATAAACATTATGTAATTTGAATTTAGGACTTATAACTATTATTGAAAACGGTTTTATGTCTTTTGTATATTATTGATTGTAGTATTTATGACAAACGGATTTAGGACATATTATATTTAGGGAATTCAATTTTATGGCATGTGATATTATGTGATATTAAGTTCGGGTAAGTTATCATTCGGACAAATGATGATTAGGACAAAAACCGTTATGGCACTTTAAATTATGGATAAAAAAGTTAGGTTACCCAATAGAGAACCACAATTAGTGTGCGGCACTCAAATGACATCGGATACGTTACGTCACTCGGCTCTGATAACGCTGAAACAAGGATGCAACTTGCAAGGCGACTCATTCACACTGCACGCATATATGGAACATACAAGTGACATTTTAGTCAATGAACCATATGCGATAATCGTGCCCACGATCTCTCCAATCAACAACATAATAAATACCTCGATTCGTAACTCATCTTTGCATATTGAAACGCACGAAGAGACATTCAAGAAAATTGACACGCAACTACGCTCTATAGAAGGTGTCCGTTTCGACCGCGCGGCCATGACGTTTTTTTTTAAAAAAAACTATATCAATATTTTGTAATAATTTGTAAAAGTTGTTTCCCAAAACCATAAATTTGTCAAAGTTATGGTTAAAAAGTTATAAAGGTTTGAACGTGGCCGCGCCATTGAAACGCGGAGAACCGCGCGGCCACGGAGATCTTTAAAACTACGCGTTACAGAGACCTGAAATTCAGGTAAACAACAGATTGAATTTGTAAAAAATTTGTAAAAATATAGTTTTAAAATACCTAGGTTTATATTTTAGGAGATGTAAGACTAAAACCCCATGGTCGCGCCATCGAAACGGTGACAAACACATTATCGCCGATATCTCGCTGGAAAAGCATCGCCGACGTCTGAAGTTTTTTGTAGAAGCCAGATTCTAATTTGTCAGAATTTGTAAAAATACAATGAAAAATCCTAGGTTTATATTTTAGGAGCTATCAGACTAAAACCCCATGGCCGCGCCATCGAAACGGTGAAAAACACGTTATCGCCGATATCTCGCTGAAAAAGCATCGCAGAGGTCTAATTTTTTTTGTAAAACCTAGATTTGAATTTGTCAAACAATGTAAAAATACACAAAAAAATCCTAGGTTTATATTTTAGATGCTGTAGTACGGATTCGCGTAGAAATTAGTCCTGATTATCTATCGAAGAAAGTAAGTAATAGCGAGTGTTTTTTTTGTAAACAACACCTGTTAATATGTAGAAGTACCGATAATAGTCAAAAACACATTTTTTTTTTCAGAATATCAAGCCTTTAATACGTTTTGAAAGTTTCGATAGGGTGACCATGGCTTAGGGTTTACAGAAAATTTATTATATTTTATTGTATTAGATATTATATCTCCAGGATTCTAAGTCGCCCAAAGACTATGACGATTTTTTTAAGTATCAGATCCAAAAGAACTTATGTACACTATATTATTAATTATATTTTCACAACATCTTTAATTTTTTTTTGGCGTTTGTCAGGATATATTGATGTTGTTGGGATACATGAGTTAATTACAGGGGTTATTTCTGGCATAACATATTTTTTTTAATTTCAAATCCTTAGGAAGGATTCAAAACAATGACTTTTTTTTATTTAGGTGCTATGTTTACGATTCACAGTTACACAAGGATAACTCTTATCATGCGCGGCGTAAGTGGGTGTTTCAAAGAATAATCGGTCAAAATCATTTAGGTATTTCAAGTAGGCCAGTTACAGGCACTTTTAAATAGAAGAACCAGTGCGAGTCGTACTCGCACACACAAGGTTCCGTAGAACAATATTTTTAACGCTGATTGTTTAAATTTACACTCAACTGCAAAACAAAATTTGTTTTTCATCAAGTATTTTAAGTATTTTTAGGAAAAACAATGTTACTGATGAAGTTTGATGAAAAATTTTTTACGTTCTACACTCTTTTTATTTCAGAATCTTACTCTTACTTCAGAATTTAAGGAGACACACAACGTTAACGACTTTGGAAACAAATATCTCATTCACATGGACTTAACAAAAAAAAGTATATATATTTTTAAGAGCCAGAGATTGATACCCCACACAGTTATTACGTAGTTTTTTCAACCCTCTGTTACGTGAATAATTATTTCACATCATATTTGTGTAGTGGTTCATAGAACGCACCTGCTCTCCAAACAACTGTGTGTGTGGTACTGGAATTACGAATGTTGTGCAAAGTTATTTGTTATGGTACTCAGAACCACAGTATTTTCAGCTATCAAGCAATGCGAGGGGCATTGCTTGATAGCTGAAAATACTGTGGTAACTAAAAAAGAAAACTTGAGACTTTTCTGTAAACCCTAAGCCATGGTCACCCTATCGAAACTTTCAAAACGTATTAAAGGTTTGAAATTCTGAAAAAAAATGTTTTGTTTGGCTATTATCGGTAGTTCTACATATAAATAGGTGTTGTTTACAAAAAAAACACTCGCTATTACTTACTTTCTTCGATAGATAATCAGGACTAATTTCTACGCGAATCCGTACTACAGCATCTAAAATATAAACCTAGGATTTTTTTGTGTATTTTTACATTGTTTGACAAATTCAAATCTAGGTTTTACAAAAAAAATTAGACCTCTGCGATGCTTTTTCAGCGAGATATCGGCGATAACGTGTTTTTCACCGTTTCGATGGCGCAGCCATGGGGTTTTAGTCTGATAGCTCCTAAAATATAAACCTAGGATTATTCATTGTATTTTTACAAATTCTGACAAATTCGAATCTGGCTTCTACAAAAAACTTCAGACGTCGGCGATGCTTTTCCAGCGAGATATCGGCGATAATGTGTTTGTCACCGTTTCGATGGCGCGGCCATGGGGTTTTAGTCTTACAGCTCCTAAAATATAAACCTAGGTATTTTTTCTATATTTTTACAAATTTTTTACAAATTCAATCTGTTGTTTACCTGAATTTCAGGTCTCTGCAACGCGTAGTTTTAAAGATCTCCGTGGCCGCGCAGTTCTCCGCGTTTCGATGGCGCGGCCACGTTCAAACCTTTATAACTTTTTAACCATAACTTTGACAAATTTATGGTTTTGGGAAACAACTTTTACAAATTATTACAAAATATTGATATAGTTTTTTTTTAAAAAAAACGTCATGGCCGCGCGGTCGAAACGGACACGCTCCCCAATGGCTGGATACACAAATTTGTACTTACCATACACAATTACACGAGGTCATACACTAAATATCTGCTTAACTGAAATTAAGAAATTCGACATTTTTCCGCTGCGACTACGCACACGGCGCGGCCATGGGGTTTTAGTCTTACAGCTCCTTAAATATAAACCTTGGTATTTTTTCTATATTTTTTACTAATTCAATCTGTTGTTTACCTGAATTTCAGGTCTCTGCAACGCGTAGTTTTAAAGATCTCCGTGGCCGCGCGGTTCTCCGCGTTTCGATGGCGCGGCCACGTTCAAACCCTTATAACTTTTTAACCTTATCTTTCTTTGACAAATTTATGGTTTTGGGAATCAACTTTCATATAGTCTTGATATAGTTTTTTTTTTAAATAAACGTCATGGCCGCGCGGTCGAAACGGACATGATTATTGAAAGCGCAGCGATGATATTAACCTTTTGACCGCCACAGTCGTGTGTAGACGACAAACCAAAATGTGCCCAGCACGCCACGGTCCCGAATGGTTGACAGAATTTTAAACGTAAATAAATGTCATTAAACAGCATTGTTTTGTGTTTTTCCCTTGTTAATTATTTACCTTGACTCTTCTTCATTTATTTGAAGTGAACTGCTTTCATTAGATTTCATCTGTAGTAACATAAGATGACAAAAAAGAAAACCAGTTAAAAAGTTCGTGCCCTCAAAGCCACAGTCACCTCAACAGGACACGTAGTGATGTAGGCAGCAGTCAATATAACAAGAATATCGACCTCGACGGCAACCTACGTTATATTTGATTTACTCTGAATTCTGCATTATTAAACAAATAAAACATTTGATATTGAAGTTTCATGTTTGAGAAATCAAGAAAATTTTATAATACTGAACTATGCGCTCTTTAAAAGTCGAGTGTTAATAGATTATCGATTGATTGTAATGACTGCAATGCCCATCCCTATCACCCATTGTATTGTCTGTGCCGGGAACGCCACAGTCGTCTATGATTGACAGTCCCATGACGTCAAACGAGGAAAATTTTTGAATAGAGTAGTTCTTTTGCTGTTATTATTATTGTTTACTGTATACATGATTAATAATGGATAACTATAATATGAGTAGTGAAGATTTATTAAGTATATTGCAAGGAGTCGATACTGACACGTTTATAATGGGTTTTTTTTTTAATACTATCCTACCTAAAAATACATACGTATATCGATATAAATCAATATACAATGTTCAATTAAACTTATGTTGATTGTCTTATACATATTGAACGGTATATAATGTGTGAAGGTATTAAAAATGGTGTGATTGTTCTACCAATTTCTACCACCCAACTTTTTAATAAAAAAACTGATTTTTATAAAATGTTTTTTTTAGCTTTTGTGAACTTCAGGTTTGTAACACTTAAGAAACTATGTCCAGGTAGCTACCATTATTCCTCATTATTTCCTATTCATTACAGTGTTGTAAATTGTCTACATTCGAAAGTAAACAACACTAACACAGTAAACGGTATTTACTTCTGCACTGATGTCATCAGTGACTGGCGTTAGTGTGCGTAGTCGCAGCGGAAAAATGTCGAATTTCTTAATTTCAGTTAAGCAGATATTTAGTGTATGACCTCGTGTAATTGTGTATGGTAAGTACAAATTTGTGTATCCAGCCATTGTGGAGCTATTCAACAAAAACTGTTTCCGCTGGAACGACGTCATCCTAGCGGCACTTTTTTTATCCTATGCACGTACATGAAAAAAAATACATTCAATAATTAGTGTATAAGGAGAGGTAAATGTGTATGCTTGAATGAAATTTGTGTGTCATAAAACTGCGAAGATAATCAAGTTTCCGCTGCGTTGACGTTTGGCTATTTGATGAAAATCATATAAAACAGCTTAGTGCAGAGTTGAATTTTTTTACGCACCTTGCTTTGAATTTGTGTGTAATGTTTGTGAAAACAGAATTTGAAAAAAACATACCGTTCAGAAGATATACACGTAAAAGTAAAATAAGGTTATTAGGACTAATTACTGAAAATAGGAACTCTAGAGCCTAACTTATTACGTTTATTTGTATTTTGTATGGGTCTACAATGCCTTGCCAAGTTTCATTTATGTGGTCTTAGTAATTAATGAGCAATGGCATAATTTACAACGACTGGACCACTATATTATATGACATCGGATTGCAGGACTTTTTATAGATAAAGCAGACTAAACTTATTCCGATAGTTAGTGTATTAATGCAACTATACACATGTAAAATTTCAGGTCATTTCACTAAATAATTAAAGAGATGGAATAAAAATACCAGAACAACCGCAATTCATGAAAAAACCGACCAAGTTTGAATGGCTACAAAAAAGCGGCCGTGCAGTATATAGAGCTAACGTTCTAAAATTTCCAGTATAGTATCGTTATTGTGTGTAATAGTTTTGTACAGGTGCGTACACAATTGTTTAGCAGAAAATAAAACAACTTTATTAACTTTAAAACCTACTCTTAAAAAATTGGTTGCCTGTAAAGTCGGTATACGGGCGAAAGTTTTACGTGACAACGACTTTGAGTGGTAAAATAATTTTAATGTGAATATTCATTCGTCTAATAGGAAGAAGGATGAAATAATAGTAACAATTTAAAACATTTATTTGCGCGTGCCTTTCACTTTTTATGTCTGTCTCTCTCGCTCTTAGGCGGGCTAACCATGCCCGAGTGGAAGGGACGCGTGCCTCTCACTCGCTCTCATTGTGAGCGCATAACGTGAGCGGAGCGTAACGCAGTTTCTTGAAGTGTCACCCGGCAAACCAATTTATAAGACGTTGTCACGTCAAAATATTTATTGTTTAATGACTAATAAAAATGAAAAAAAAAAGCCACATTATTTACAAAGTAGGTAATAATAACATTGATAAAGAATCAGTTTTTTACTAAACATAAATAACTAATATTGCCTACTGTAAAAGCCTACATGTTTAAGTAAATCTTAGGTTTTTTGTACTAGCACCTAACTTTTCGGGAGTTAGTCTTCTCGTTCGAGCTTTCACGCACACAGAAACAATGTGCATGTGCACTACACACACGACTAAAACCAACCCACCATCGTAGTGAGTTAGAATAACACACACACGACTAAAACCAACCCACCATCGTAGTGAGTTAGAATAACCTTCTTTAGATTATTCACTAATAAACCGATCAGTTTTTAAATTCAACATCTGAAATAACTACTGGTGTTAATGAATTTTTATAATTATTATTAGTATTTCATTTAATCAGATTATACCGAGTATCATCAAAATATTTGTACGCTGGAAGCAGCAGAATATTAAGGAAGGACCTAATAATTACCAAGTGTAACATTTTTTTGTATTATTGTGATACAGAAGCTATTCTTATTAAAGTGAAACTTCTTATGCGACTTCCTCCAACAAGTTTAACGCTACCATGGAGGGGAAATATTTTCTAAAACTCACTGGCAGTATTACAAGATTTGTGACTATGTACTACGTAGTTCTACTAGGTACGCAAGATGACGTGCAAACAGTCATGCATTCGTCTCTTCGGTGGGACCAGATTTCGCTCAATTTCCATGAGTAGAATAACCTCGATAAACTTATTTAATAATTATGTAATAAAAATAATACAACAATAAAACAACAAAATATTATTTAGAAGCTCAATAAAATAACGAGAGTTAAATGCGTGGCGCTCGCACGCATGCGTTCGAGTATTACGAAGTTTCACTTCTTCCGCGCGGAGGGACTCCACGCACTGATTTTTTTGTAATATTTTTTTAAGTTTGAGAAACAAACAAGAGACCTACTATTTTTATTACGATAATTATTTGTTACTAGTTTAAGAATTGTGTGCCCACCTGTACCAATCCAATAATGGTACAACACTGGAAATTTTAGAACGTTAGCTCTATATACTGCACGGCCGCCTTTTTGTAGCCATTCAAACTTGGTCGGTTTTTTCATGAATTGCGGTTGTTCTGGTATTTTTATTGCATCTCTTTAATTATTTAGTGAAATGACCTGAAATTTTACATGTGAATAGTTGCATTAATACACTAATTATCGGAATAAGTTTAGTCTGCTTTACCTGTAAGAAGTCCTGCAATCCGATGTCATACAATATAGTGGTCCAGTCGTAGTAAATTATGCCATTGCTCATTAATTACTAAGACTACATAAATGAAACTTGGCAAGGCATTGTAGACCCTTACAAGATACAAGTAAACGTAATAAGTTAGGCTCTAGAGTTCCTATTTTAAGTAATTGGACCTAAAAACCTTATTTTACTTTTACGTGTATATCTTCTGAACGGTATGTTTTTTTCAAATTCTGTTTTCACAAACATTACACACAAATTCAAAGCAAGGTGCGTAAAAAAATTCAACTCTGCACTAAGCTGTTTTATATGATTTTCATCAAATAGCCAAACGTCAGCGCAGCGGGGGTTATTCCCAGTTGTCGCCACTGGTGACGCCACCACTGGCGACAAATGGGAATATTTTTCAAAAAAAATCCCAGTTGTCACCAGTGGTGGCGCCACCAGTGGCGACAACTGGGAATGGCCATTCTTCTAGTTCCCAGTTGTCACCAGTGGCGACAGATGGGAAATATAAAGTGATACGCCTCCGGTGGGGGCGATGCTAGAGCTGAATTATAGTGATGGGGTTTCATTATTGTATCACTAACGAAGTTTTAAATAGGTATATTTTATATTTTCTTAAATAAAACTTTTACACGTTACTTGGGAAGATATATATTTTTATAAATCACAATATTTGTATTCATTGAGATTAAAACTGCACAAGTACAGTTTCCAGTACTACAACTATTACAGATCGTATAATTATTTTACTTAAAACTATATTATTAGGTTCTTATCACAGATTAATCAACGTATGACATTATGTAGTTCTTAGGTTATTTTTATAAAACAGACTTGTATATATTAACCACAATAATTGACGTTTATAATTTTCTAAATCTACAGGTATTATGTTACTCATTAATTTACTGCGATGTCTATCACAGATTAATCAATGCATTATTTACAATAATTTATACTTCTACTTTTTTATCACAGATCAACATACTATTTACAATAATTGACTTTACTCTTTCGATTTAGCTAGATGTATTTAAATAGGAATTACTTAATATTATACTCTTATACAAATATATTACTGTGGTAAACAGTATTTTTTGATAAATAAAATCCGAGTAGTTTTTAAGAAAACGACTACCTACCCGTATATTAACATGATACTTAATATTCTTCAATCGCCGTCAGTTTTTATAAAATTACCGCCTCAAACATTCTAAACAATGACCCACTGTCATGTTTCCATGTACTAACTCCATTTGGATATCTTGTATGAACTCATCATTGAGTACATATTTCTTCTTTCTTATTTTCTTTTTATTTGTAATCATATTATTAGAAACTCTATAATATGCCGAATCCTTGACCAAGGTTTTTAAAAAATGTATAATGTTAGGATTTTTTTTTCCAAATGTATGGTTTAATTTATGATGCCATGATTCTAAAGCGTTTGTTGTTCGATGCTGTTCACCGTATACACACCATACTTTAATGAACTCGTCTATCATCCACTGCTTTTCCATATATGCTCTAAATTTTTTAATGTCATCTTCTTGTGTATTCTTGCGAGTAATATATTTCCAGCCATTTAAAATTTCATTCGGCGGCAATAGTGGCAATACGGCGCTTAATGCCACTTCTCTTATCTTGTTTTCATCATTAGATTTAGTTATCCCGAGCTTACGACCCTTCTCCCAAATGGAATGATTAAAATGATAATAGCATCCGGATATAATTACAGACGGAAACACAGTCGTTAAAGCTTTCATTGCAGCTCTTTCATAATCAGTTTTATATTTCTTTGGATCCCAGTCAGGTATTTGGGATTTAATCATGGAAAATAAAATGATGTATGATTCCATCTTCTTGTCACTCATAAGTGCGTAGACAAGCGGCACTATGTTCGTGTGGTTCACAGTACTTCCCAAATCTCCGTGAATGCTATAAAGTTGAATAAAGGGCGAGGGGCAGCTTTTAAAGGTTCCATCGCTATAAAAATCATGTACTTCATTCATAACCTTTTTTGCCTCTTTGGTGCAAAAAGCTATAATACGGTTGTCACCATCAGAATAATCAGCCAATACAAAATTATTAAATTCCGGAGGAATTTGAACATTGATTCCTTGTTTAGATTTAAGGTGTGTTACTCCGGCTGCTGCATTTCTGAATCTATATAGAGATGATTTAATACTTTCAAAGCTCGGTACTTTGCATACTAAGTCCAATCCTGAAGTTTGAAAGGACCCGACCATATCATTGTAACATTGTGGTACCGCTGGGTAATTTTCTTTTGTTAGTTGTTGTTTACAGCCGTAAAGTCGCTCATCTACTTCATTTTTTAAAAAGTCAGGTGTACATGAGTGTGCAGTTTCATGAAGGACATTGTTATCCTAAAATAATAAAAAATATAAGTAATCGTAGCGTACATTAAACAAATAAAATAAAGTGTATTAAAATAATTCATTACAAATTAACGTTCACAATAAGTGACAAACGTGCACAAAATGGCCGCCTGTTTCTCTTTTGTGTTGGCATGAGCGTGCACACAAACGTGTTGGCATGAGCTTTATGTTAAAAGTTTTTTCATATAAATAATAATAATAAATGAAAGCCGAAAACTTACTTTTATCTTTATAATTCCTTTACACTTGTATTTTCGTTTGATGCATTCCCACACAGTTAACCCACTTTTATGTTTCCTTTTTATATGATATTGGAAACCTGCGCGAAGCAGAATAGTCCCGTGACGTCTTTTTATATAAACTAACGAAACTTCACCAGAACTGCACGACGCACTTGACCCTGACATTGTTGGGAATGCACTGGTAAGTGTTACGTCACTGGTCTACGAACCGACAACAGCATAGTGGAGGGGGTTGATCGACAGGATCGGAGCGCGGAAGTTATGGCTGATTGTAAATATATTGCAATAATGTACATATTCATTACTATTTAGTTTGTGATAAGAACCTAATAATATAGTTTTAAGTAAAATAATTATATGATCTGTAATAGTTGTAGTACTGGAAACTGTACTTGTGCAGTTTTAATCTCAATAAATACAAATATTGTGATTTATAAAAATATATATCTTCCCAAGTAACGTGTAAAAGTTTTATCTAAGAAAATATAAAATATACCTATTTAAAACTTCGTTAGTGATACAATAATGAAACCCCATCACTATAATTCAGCTCTAGCATCGCCCCCACCGGAGGCGTATCACTTTATATTTCCCATCTGTCGCCACTGGTGACAACTGGGAACTAGAAGAATGGCCATTCCCAGTTGTCGCCACTGGTGGCGCCACCACTGGTGACAACTGGGATTTTTTTTGAAAAATATTCCCATTTGTCGCCAGTGGTGGCGTCACCAGTGGCGACAACTGGGAATAACCCCGCAGCGGAAACTTGATTATCTTCGCAGTTTTATGACACACAAATTTCATTCAAGCATACACATTTACCTCTCCTTATACACTAATTATTGAATGTATTTTTTTTCATGTACGTGCATAGGATAAAAAAAGTGCCGCTAGGATGACGTAGTTCCAGCGGAAACAGTTTTTGTTGAATAGCTCCCCAATGGCTGGATACACAAATTTGTACTTACCATACACAATTACACGAGGTCATACACTAAATATCTGCTTAACTGAAATTAAGAAATTCGACATTTTTCCGCTGCGACTACGCACACCTGGCGTTATACTAAAGCATTAATATTGCTTGTTCTTCCAAAGAAACTTAAATTTTATTAGTTGACAATGTTAAAAGTACAAAACAATTTCAAGAAATACGTGCCAACTGCGCCACTGTCGTCTTAGGGTGACAAAAAATTACGTCATGATGGACAATAGTGCTGTAATACTATTGACTTGGTTTTATCGATTGTTGTTTCTATTTGTGGAATAAAAGCCGTAACTGTGACACAGATTATTACATTTATGTTATAAAGTACAAAGCGCGATGAAACAAAACTCAACACAAGGATGGTATAATAATCTTTATTGAAATTAAAACCCATGTAAAAAAATGTTGTCAGTTTTCTATGAGCTTTATCGATATAATTTCGCCCTCACTATTATTTTGTAGGTATTAAATTATGAATTCGGAGCTTGGCGCTGAGGGCGCGCTTTTCGTTTTTTGACGTGGCGGTCAAAAGGTTAAAAAGTAGTAGTAAAATAAGTAGGTACGCGTTACGTCACGTCTCGGTGTCCGTTTCGACCGCGCGGCCATGACGTTTTTTTTTAAAAAAAACTAGATCAAGATTTTGTAATAATTTGTAAAAGTTGATTCCCAAAACCATAAATTTTTCAAAGATAAGGTTAAAAAGTTATAAGGGTTTGAACGTGGCCGCGCCATCGAAACGCGGAGAACCGCGCGGCCACGGAGATCTTTAAAACTACGCGTTGCAGAGACCTGAAATTCAGGTAAACAACAGATTGAATTTGTAAAAAATTTGTAAAAATATAGAAAAAATACCTAGGTTTATATTTTAGGAGCTGTAAGACTAAAACCCCATGGCCGCGCCATCGAAACGGTGACAAACACATTATCGCCGATATCTCGCTGAAAAAGCATCGCCGACGTCTGAAGTTTTTTGTAGAAACCAGATTTGAATTTGTAAAAATACAATGAAAAATCCTAGGTTTATATTTTAGGAGCTATAAGAATAAAACCCCATGGCCGCGCCATCGAAACGGTGAAAAACACGTTATCGCCGATATCTCGCTGAAAAAGCATCGCAGAGGTCTAATTTTTTTTGTAAAACCTAGATTTGAATTTGTCAAACAATGTAAAAATACACAAAAAATCCTAGGTTTTTACTTTAGATGCTGTAGTACGGATTTGCGTAGAAATTAGTCGTGATTATCTATCGAAGAAAGTAAGTAATAGCGAGTGTTTTTTTGTAAACAACACCTATTAATATGTAGAACTACCGATAAAAGGCAAAAAAACTTTTTTTTTTCAGAATATCAAACCTCCAATACGTTTTGAAAGTTTCGATAGGGTGACCATGGCTTAGTGTTTACAGAAAAGTCTCAAGTTTTCTTATTTAAGTATTTTCAGCTATCAAGCAATGGACTGTGGTTCTGCATGAGTACCATAACAAATAATTTTGCACAACATTCGTAATTCCAGTAAGATAATAACATGTAACCTATTTTCCTGTATTTGATAAATAATTCAAACTCATAACAACGTCTAAGGCTAAATACTTCATTATATATGATCAAACGAACTTCTTAAGCGAAGTTCGATCAATATTATATGAGTCGCTTCATTCGAAGATATAGTATAACCAGGTAGTCCTTTTAAGCCTACAAGATAACATGCACACTTTTAAGAGATTTATGAAAATCGATATAAATATCGACTTTTTACAGTTAAATCGATTCTAACACGACTAGGTACCACACCACTAGTCAGGCTGTCATTCTTTTTAGAGATCAGTAAGGCAAATGCAAAACTTTATCTGTGGGATTGGGTTGGGAGGGTAACTATATCTTCGAATGAAGCGACTCATATAATATTGATCGAACTTCGCTTAAGAAGTTCGTTTGATCATATATTATATTTCTTCGCTTCATTCTTCAGATATAGTATAACCAGGTAGATGTTCAGAGAAAAGTTTTGTATTTATTCAATTAAAACAATTATTTTTGTAAGAAAAGATATGGTTTTAATTTTTAATCAATAAACATCAATCATTATTATGTAAGACCGCTTGTGCAAAGTTGTCGTCAGCTACAATTGGACGATGATAATATTGAGCAAAAACCTTAGACGCATTAGTCCATCCCGCGGCTTTCCTTATAGTGTCTACAGAGACTCCGGCAGCGGAGGCCGCAGACGTGGCGGCGTGACGTGTGCTGTGAGCGCTAAACGTCGCCACTTCCACGCCGCTCTCTGCCAATATCTGCTTTATCCATCTGCTTATTGACTGTGCTGTCGCACCCTTATAAGGGCGCTTCACAGTTATTAAGAGATTGGACATATTAGCGGGTCGGTCTTTGTCTGTGACGTTGAGGTAATCCTCGAGAGTGGTCGCGGGGCAGATGCGAAGGTTTTCTCTAAAGTACGGCAAAATTAAGGTCGGTTGCTCACGACCTACCGCGGATGTTTTTATAATGTCTTTAATGGCTATGTTTATACCACTAGACCCGATAGTTATATTTTCAAGCTTTATTAACGATAAAGTTTGAACGCGTTGGGCAGTACATAGTGCTAACAAAATTACTAATTTTTTCGTAATTTTTTCCCTACTGAGGGTTCTATTGGGGTACAAATTTGAAACATAATTAAGAACGATCTGTGGATCCCATGTAGTGCAGTACTTGGGGAAGCTAGGTTTTAATTTAAACGCTCCTTTTAGTAGCCGTTTAATTCGGTCATCAGATCCGATATTATTGCCTAATAAGAGGGATAATGCGGATCTATGACTGTTTAGAGTTCCGTACGAACTCCCATTATTAAACTGTTCACTTAAAAAATTTAACACTATCGGAACAGAGCAATCAAAAAAGTGATAATCATTACTTGCACAATATTGCCACCACAACTTGAACGACACGTTATATTGCTGCATCGTGCTCTTTGATAACGACGCCAGCATCAGGTCCAGGGCTGAATCGGGAACGCCGCGCAGTGAGAACGCCTGCCTGAGAGTACTGCGGCACCCAGGGTAAGGGGATTTCTGTAACATGATTCAATATGATGTTCGTTGGGGTATATCCAAATTATATCGGAAATTTTACTTTTCATTAATTGGGGACACCAGGCTTGGGAAGGCCAAAAGGGGAAGACCAAAATACCAGTGGCATTTTCTTGTATGATTTTTTGAAGACACTTAGGAATAAGTGGAAAAGGAGGAAAAGCATAAAAAAAAATATGTTCCCAATTTACTGTGAAGGCATCTATAGAAAGAGCGTCAGGATCTTTTTTCCATGATATATAATCCTGGCATTTGGCATTAGCCCTAGAAGCAAATAAGTCGATTTCGGGTTGTCCGAGATATTTGGATATTCGTTCGAAGGCTAAATTGGATAGTTCGCATTCCGTGTCGGGATTTATCCTTCGAGATTCTTCATCTGCTTCGTAATTTGCCTTAGTATTGATGTACGAGGCAAATAACCAGATATTTCTCTGTTCGGACCATTGCCAAATTTTTCTGGAAAGGTCATTTAAATGGGAGTATTGGATGCCACCCATGCGATTTACGTAGCTGATGGCTGTTGTGTTATCAACACGTAGTAGAATAGAACAATTAGATTGTTTGCTTGCGAAATACTTTAAGGCCAAGAAAACAGCTAATAACTCTAAATAGTTGATGTGTAAATCGAGTTCACTATTTTTCCAAGCTCCATGAGCTCGCTCTTTATTACACACAGCTCCCCAACCGGTACGCGAAGCGTCCGTATGAATCTCTAATTCGAAGGTAGCTGTTTTAATGGTATTTTTTGAGTTCAGCACATTCGTTTTCCACCAATTTAAATCGCCTAAAATTATAGGATGCAGGTTGAACTGTCTATCAAAGCTGGGATTTTTTTGTAAGGCTAGAAATTTCTGCCTTTCTAAAATTTTGGTATACAACCAACCATATTTGACCGCAGGGCATGCGGCTACCAAAACTCCAATTAGCTGAGAAAATTGTCTAACTGAGCACTTTGGCAATTTTGAGAATTTGTCAACGAGGTTAATAATTTTTTGTTTTTTATCCGATGGTAAGGAAATTGATTCATTTACTGAATCAAACATAAATCCAAGAAATTTACACGTTTGTTTAGGTGTAAGAGAGCTTTTTTCGTAGTTCACTACGAACCCAAGACTTTCTAAAAGGTTTATAGTGGCTTTAACATTTTTGAGACATTCCTTATAATCCTCTCCCATACAAAGAATATCATCCAGATAAACAACATTTTTGAAACCTCGGTAGCGTAAATAGGAAATCACTTCCTTCATGACCTTGGTAAAGGCTCTAGGAGCTATCGAAAGGCCATATGGCATACAATTGAACTCATAGGTATTTACGTTTAAGTTCTCATTTTCAAATTGGAATCTTAAAAATTTGCGATCTGATTTACGAATTGGTATAAGGAAATATGCTTCTTTTAAATCGATTGTCGCCATAAAGCCATTAATAGGTAATAACTTAGATGCCGTTCGGTAGTCTTCCATTTTAAAGTGTAATTTAGGAACAAATTGATTTAAGTTTTTTAAATTTAAAATGAATCGTTTATCACCATTGGGCTTTAAAGCTAAAAATGTTTTTGAAATAAACTGGTCTTCAGTGGGTTCACAAGGGCTAACTGCACCTAATTGTAATAATTTTTGGATAGCTAAAGACATATCGACTTTTTCAGTCGCTGACCTAGAAATGCCTGGTACTTGAGTTTGTATTACATTAGACTCAAACGGTATAGGAAAACCTCTACGTATCCAATCTAAAATGACAGAATTAGATGTTATTTTGAGCCAACAATCATAGAAATGAAATAATCTGCCAGCGTGTTGTACCTGGTTTATTGGCGCGTCGCAAACCCCCTCGCCTTGTTCGCTCCGGCCGCGCTCGATGTTGGCTGCTGCTGAGGTGGAGGCCGGCGACTCGTGGCCGCGCTCGCCCTGGTCCAACCTCTCCGCCCCCCCCTGGTCTGTTGAACGCGAGGGGGGCCTGACCAGTTTCCCTGGTAGTAGCCTGGTTGTCGATACTGAGGACGTGAATTGGTTGCCACTGGTTCTGTGGTGGTGGCACCCTTTTGACCTTTGGGAAACTTTTTGATCGACATTCCTTGCTTCTCAATTGTTTTGGAAGCTTTTATTTTTTCTCCTAATTTGTTTCCATATAACGTTTCGTCTCTTTCACAATCTTGAACGACATTTAGAAAGGGTTTAGCTAACGAGTAATTGATGATGCTAATTCGCGACTGCGTTTCCTGGTAATGAAGATCCGTCAGGATACGACATCCATCGCTTATAATCCTAATAGCTTCAATTTTATTGTCGCTAGTAAGCATTATTGTCAAAGCTTTATTTATAGCTGAGACGCCAACACCTAGTTGTTGCTGCTCGGTTTCCTTGCGTTTGTCTCGATGGCGAGACGCTTCTGAAATTGCGGCCGCAACTTCGTGATTAAGCTTGGGCGCTTGAAGAAGACTACAATTTTCAGGCACAAGATAGTCTTTGAATAATTTATCTTTTGTCTCCCTTGATAATCCCTTCTTAAGGATGGGTTCCCATCGCTGAGCTAAGCTGTGATGTATTTTATCACCAAACTTTGGAATATTGTCTGCTTCCTCTCCGAGTGCTATGAGTAACTCTGGATCGAGCTCTGGGCAGGTATTACCTTCCTGACTAGGAGTTGAAGCCTCCACAGTCGGCATGAGAGTCTCATCAGGCGTGTCGTTGGGTGCGTCTCCAATCGCCGTTAACTCATCTTCTACGTTCGCGCAAGGGGCAGAACGTAAGGATTCGATATCATCTGGAAGGCACGAGACGAAACTTTTAGTAACACATTTTCATTCTTCGTGTTAACTCACGGTTAACCGCTAGAATTATGAATAAAATCCATTTGGTTACGTTTTTTGAGGGTAAATTGATTACGACTATAATTTTGTATATAGTGGGTAATACTCGTAGCTCGTACGGCCATCGTGTTAGCGCTCGACTAACCGCCAGGCGATTCAATTACTAAATCACACTATTATGTATGGTCTAAATCATAGTTGAAAATAGACTTCGTAGTAACTCTCGGTTAACCACACTGGTAAAAGTTATTCTAACATCGCCTTCGTGTTAACTCACGGTTAACCGCCGGGCAAAATAGTATTATAATAATTCCTTCGTGTTAACTCACGGTTAACCGCCAGGCAAGAACTATATTTAAATGAATAACATAAATTAATTTTTGAGGGTAGATGTAATACATACCGGAATCAGATGAAGATTCAATTAAAATCCTTCGACGTTTTCGGTTACGTTCATCCTCCAGCTTCTTGATTTTTCGCTGATAATATTCTATATTGTCTTGAGAAGAATACGTTTACCCGAGTGCGTTTTTTCGGCATTTTTATGAATAAGAAGCGCGCGTGTGCTTGCTACCGTGCACGAAAAAAGAATGACAGCCTGACTAGTGGTGTGGTACCTAGTCGTGTTAGAATCGATTTAACTGTAAAAAGTCGATATTTATATCGATTTTCATAAATCTCTTAAAAGTGTGCATGTTATCTTGTAGGCTTAAAAGGACTACCTGGTTATACTATATCTGAAGAATGAAGCGAAGAAATATAATTATTATTACCCATTTATGAATTAGGGCTGTTTGTCTGTCCGTCGATATATCACAGAACTTTTACACCCAGATTATGGTACGACACACACAGTTGTTTGGAGAGTAGGTGCGTTCTATAAACCACTACACAAATATGATGTGAAATAATTATACATATAAGAGGGTTGAAAAAAACTACGTATATAACTGTGGGGTATAAATCTGTGGCTCTTAAAAAAAATATACTTTTTTTCTTAAGTCTATGTTAATGAGATATTTGTTTCCAAATTCTTTAACGTTGTGTGTCTCCTTAACTTCTGAAGTAAGAGTAGGATTCTGAAAAAAAAGGTTTGTAGAATGAAAAACTTTTTCATCAAACTTCATCAGTTAACATTGTTTTTCATAAAAAATACTATGAAAAACCAATTTTATTTTGCGGTTGAGTTGAGTGTAAATCTATACAATCAGCATTAAAAATATTTTTATTATATAATATAGTGCTACGGAACCTTGTGTGTGCGAGTACGACTCGCACTGGTTCGACTATTTTAAAGTGCCTGTAACTGGCCTACTTAATAAATGATTTTGATTTGAATTGGCCGATTATTATTTGAAACACCCACTTACGCCGCGCACGATAAGAGTTATCCTTGTGTAACTTGATGTAACTGTGAATCGAACTTATAGCATCTTAATAAAAAAAGTCATTGTTTTGAACTGTTTTGAATCCGATGGGGATTTGAAATTAAAAAATATATATGTTACGCCAGAAATAACCCCTGTAATTAACTCATGTATCCCAACATCAATATATCATGACAAACGCCAAAAAAAAAAGATGTGTTAAAAAAAATAATTTAAAAGTTCTTTGGATCTGAAAGATACTTAAAAAAAAAACATTGTCTTTGGGCGATTTAGAATCCTTGAGATATAATATCTATACAATAGGTCTTTCTGTTAACACTAAGCCATGGTCACCCTATCGAAACTATCAAAACGTATTGGAGGTTTGATATTCTGAAAAAAAAAAGTTTTTTGCCTTTTATCGGTAGTTCTACATATTAATAGGTGTTGTTTACAAAAAAACACTCGCTATTACTTACTTTCTTCGATAGATAATCACGACTAATTTCTACGCGAATCCGTACTACAGCATCTAAAGTATAAAACTAGATTTTTTTTGTGTATTTTTACATTGTTTGACAAATTCAAATCTAGGTTTTACAAAAAAAATGAGACCTCTGCGATGCTTTTTCAGCGAGATATCGGCGATAATGTGTTTGTCACCGTTTCGATGGCGCGGCCATGGGGTTTTAGTCTTACAGCTCCTAAAATATAAACCTAGGTATTTTTTCTATATTTTTACAAATTTTTTACAAATTCAATCTGTTGTTTACCTGAATTTCAGGTCTCTGCAACGCGTAGTTTTAAAGATCTCCGTGGCCGCGCGGTTCTCCGCGTTTCGATGGCGCGGCCACGTTCAAACCCTTATAACTTTTTAACCTTATCTTTGACAAATTTATGGTTTTGGGAATCAACTTTTACAAATTATTACAAAATCTTGATCTAGTTTTTTTTTAAAAAAAACGTCATGGCCGCGCGGTCGAAACGGACACGCGTCTCGCCGCTGACTGTCATATAGGCCGCAAGCAACCCTATGCCGTTGAGTTGATCGCGTTCGTCGCGTTCGCAGCGTCGCGTCGTATTCGTCGCTCACGCAGGACACCACGTTATACAAAAACGCGCTTCAAGCGCATGAATCGTTTGAAGGACAAATACACCGAGTCATTTGTAGAAAATTAGAAGAAACCTGTTTTAGCTGTATATTGAACAGCATGTAGGTACTGGGTTTATGAACAACATGTAATCAGTATCCTGGTACTTCTGACATCAGAACAGTGCCAGTCGATGACTTACGGACTCGGTACCCCAAGTACTGCGGACAGACGCCCGTCCCGGTTTAACCTTTTGAACGCCAGGGCATAAACGCAGGCGCGTGCCCTCCACGCCAATCCAACAATTCACCGCAAATATTTACAAATAAAAAAAAGGATTTCAAAAGTATTGTTAACTTATTTCTTGATAAGACATTTAATATTTAAAATATATAGATCACAATTTAAAGATAAACACACAGAAAAGTAATGATTAAAATTACTTATTTCATGTTATAGTCCACCACATTTGTCACATATTTGTGTCGTTGGCGTACAGGGCACGCGCTTGCTTGTCACGTATATGTGACAATGGCGTTCAAAAGGTTAACTAAGGGTCAGTTGACACAGAGACGCGACGCGACTCGACGATACTTGAAGAGGCCAGTGATTTCGCGCCGCGTCACTCTACGCCGCGAGGCGCCGTGCGGCGCAGCGCTGCATGGCGCAACGTATTCTGATTTCTACTGAAATCTACCTCACGAGGCCGCTCGGACGCAGCGTGACGACGCGCTGCGTAGCTCTACGCCGCGAGGCGTCGCGCAACGTATTCTGAATTCTCACAACGAAATGTGTATCTTTTCGTGTAGAAAATAAAGTTAAATTTTGAATCGCTCTTTAAAAGTGTGCGCGCAGCGTCACGTCGCGTCGCGTCTCGGTGTGAACTGACCCTTAACCTAGCTTTCACTAAAATTTAAATAATAATATATGGTGTATTTCCGCTATCCCCACTGGGATATCCCCAACAGTAGGGACAACGGGAAATCACAAAATCGTCGTCCCGCACTACTCCGCCCCACCAGTTGTAGGGACAAGAAAAAGGACTAGGATATTGGAAATGACAAGTGGGAGATGAGAAACAAGGATCATAAGGGGGATAATAGTCTCAGACTACCTACCAGGCCAGAATCAAAAGGAAGTGTTACCATTGCATGCCGCATGATGATCGAAATATGGATTAACCCTTATTCAAACGCGAGCCCATGTGGAAGTTATAAAAAAAAGTAGGGTGGTTTTAGGGTAAATAAAAGCTGCTGATTCCATTTTTTCCATAATATTATTAAAAAAAATAGGGGATGAGGGTGTTTTTTCGGCGGTAAATAATTTACCATTGTCTGTTGTAATGTATGCCATTTTGCAATTAAGTGGTAAGATAGTTACCATTGTTTGTTGTGGTACATATTTTTTTCTATACTAGTTGTTTTTTCGTGCTCTACCTATTTATTGTTGGATTACAAATAAAAATGCAATTTTATATATATTTTTTATATAATAAGACATCACATTCAGACAGATCAAACAATTCGTCGAGACCATCGACGAGTGCCTGTATGTTATTTTCATTTAATCGCCTTCTCCACGCCATGGCCCTGGAAAAAATTACATGACGTTATAATAGTTTATTACTCAAAAAAATAACCAAAAAACAAAAAAAAATTAAATCAGGATGATAAACAAACATTTCATATACGGATTTGAATTTTCATCAAAGCTTTATTAGACAAAGGTAAATTATTTACCACATCTTTGAAATTTTTTAAAATATATACACAAGCGCTTATACAAGCAGCAAATTGTCCAAAAAGGACAATAACTTAGTTTATTATATGTATCTGAATCATAAAACCACTTACCAAATTTTTTGTTGAACAAACTTTCAAAAAGATTTTCATGTGGCGGCAAAAACACGACTTTTTTTGGCAAAAAAACGGTTTGTCAACTTTGACATATCAAAACAGTGACAGGTGACGTTAAAAAGTTTTGTGTTGTCAGGAATCAAATAAAGAAACTACTCACGTTTTATAAAACAAATTTTTCGTTCCTCCAAGGTAATCAGAGGAAAAAATAAAATGGTTTTTATTAACTGGTACGAGGTGGTAAAATAGTTACCATTATTTTAATAAGGGTTAAGTTGTGTGAGATTCCTAGCGGTAAGGTGGCAACAAACTACAGATGTTGGAATAAAACGAAAGCGTAATGACGGCCGGCAGTGAGAATTATGACAAATACTATAGGAACCTACATCATACATTAAAGGATAATAGTGACAGACTAGGTACCTACCAGGAGACCAGAATCATGAAGTGTTACCTTCATTGCATGCTGCATGATAGTCGAGAAATTTATGTAGATTTATTTGGTTGAATGATATTAGTATTTTGTGGACTCACTCATGGGGACAACGCGAACGATTTTAATTATTATAATCGGGGGACCTACCAGTAGGGAGGACAGTGGGGACGGGAATAAACCGAATTTATTAGAAGTATCGGTGTATTCCCGTTATCTCCACTGGGATATCCCCACCAGTGAGGACAACGGGAAATAGTCGTTTCGTTGTCCCCACTAGTCCGCCCCACTGGTGGTAGACAACAAGAAGGATAAGGGAATTGACCAATGACAAGTGGGAGATGAGAAATATGATAATAAAGGGGATAACAGTCTCACAGACTACCAGGAGACCAGAATCATGAAGTGTTACCTTCATTGTATGCTGCATGGTAATCAAAATATATGTAGATTTGGTTGTATGAGATTCCTAGTTTAGTGGAGTCAATGGTGGGGCCAACGGGAACAAATTTTAGTTACTTTAATTGATTTCCGCTGTCCCCACTAGTAGGGGACATCGGGAATACACCGAAGTATCATTGACATTCTTATCGAAAACTTGGCGCAAATGTAGCTAGCATAGCTAGATCAAAGTATCGTCATTAGATGTAAATATTTTCAAGTTATTTTATTATAATTATGCTAAAATAGCTTGGCCTCTTAGGACAGACCTTTTGTTCCTTTCCCCCAGAATAAACTTTATACAAATGTAATGGACACTACTCACTATTCTGAAAAAATCACGAGGTAAACTTATAGAATGAAAGGACAGCAGCCGCAATCAAACGCGCTATTACTTGCAGGTAGCAGCAGTAGGTAAATAATTATGATATTACGCTTATTAGGCGAATGAACTTAATTTCGTTCAGTGGTTTGAAAAAAGGCAGTTGTTTAGAATAGGAAACGACAATAAAACTAATCCCAGGCAAGTGGCATAGACCTATTTGATGGTAATGTATATTACTTACTAAGACACAAAAAAAATTCATTACATGTACTTCTAAAAATATCAACATTAAGATGTTTACTACACACGATGTAGGTACTGCTCGCACGCGAGAGAGCGTGCACACAGCGGATGAAACGCTCAGTTACATAAACACAGACAAAAAGTCAATATTTTATTTACACATTTGTTTTATTGACATACATAACTCTGTATATCTCCAGTTTGTTCATGACGATTACTTATTCTAAAAATTTAATTTCATCCCTAATCAATGGAAGAAACATCTAATTTGTATAAAATACATGATTCTGATTGCTCGATCCTTTACCAAAATTAAAGTACAAAACTACATTTATCTGCGATGAGATCCAGAACAATAACTGACGGTGACAGATGAGGGCGACTCTAGAAACGTTCACACGACACACAACCGCGCGTCTCCGCGCTCTCATTCACACGCAACACATCACAAGACGACTCGCCGGCGTACAGGGACTTGATACAAATTTATAAGCTCTGCAATATTAGATTTACTCATTATTTCTAATGTTCAGTACGTAAGGTAAAATTTCGAGACAAATGTCATAATCGAATCTAATCAATCTGCAATAATACTCAGTGAATCTATAATCCATACTATATTATAATAAATTTACGCTAGAGCCGTACGAACGCGGCTATATCGCAACTGACAGTATTTTACCCTTAAAAAATCTTCTTAAAATGTTATCAATTACTTCCTTAAATTAATTATGTGGAATGAAATGACGTGCCCCCAGCGCGGCGAGGCGAGAAGCGCAGGGGACACTCATGACTGGTGACTTAACCTGCGGACAACAAGCTACGTTTTATAAAGGCTAGCATCTCACTTTAAACTAGCACAACATTAGATACAATAAAATTAAACATGTCAAAAGGAAACTGATTATTAAGGGCTCGCCTAGATAGCATTCGACGAATGTGATCAAAGTAGAAAATGCATTCTAAATAATCAGCTCGCGCGTAAAGTCCAAGACTGCTCACCTCACTATTGGACTGAGATGACTATCGGCAGGTACAGTTAATAGGGCTGGTGCCTCTGGTTGGCGCGGCCGCCGCCTCCGCCGCCGCCTCGCTGCTTGCCACCTTGGTACCCGGCTGTAACGTCACCTGTTTGTAACGCTAAACTCTGTTTATTTGGTTCTAGATTATTCGTCAAGCTGTTGGTGGGGGAAAAATGTTATTACATTTATCACTAAAAGACTTTTTAGTTAATCCTTACATGCAATGACACTGACGCGAGTGCTTTATTGATAGAAAGTTAAATTAGTCATAATACACAAATGCTACTTTGGTGCAAGACACGAGAGGCGCCTCGTTCGCACGACACCTACACGGATCACTTTTTATGTGACATTCTAAGATAAGAGCGGATATACCTCTGAATAGCCAATCGATTAAACTAAGGGCCTGCTTCAATGTCCGAAAAGATAGGTACAATCTACCAAATATAATTAGGAACATAATTTATAAATGACCAAGATAAAAGAGAAGATAAGATACCGATACATATCCAGATGTGTTGAAACAGGCCATAAACGTTTACAAGTTAATTTTGCCAGTGATAAATGAATTAAACGAAAGGTTCAATTTTAATGGAGCATTCCGACGGTTCTTAGTAAGCAAAAGATAGCAGGTTAAGTGTCATGCGAGCCGCCAGCGCAGTCCCCGCACCGGCGTCCCCCGGCCTCACGACACACTACACTACAGCGCGCGCGCCCGGCCGCCCGGCCGCCAGCCGACCAGCCGCACGCGCGAGCTCATGTCTCCTCCACACTCTTGCCGACTAATTCAAATATCTCCCGACTGGTTCAGACTTCAGACTACCGGTGTCGAACTAGAGAGAAACGTTGGCAAAGCTAGCTTGACGTTAAACCTTTCAAGACCCTTATGCACTACATTAGTATCCGTAAATTTTCGACACGCACGTAAAATTTGTGACATTGCTCGAATTTCGAACACCGTGGGTTCAGAAACCGTAAAATGAAATAGTGCAAAAGCGTCCTACGGGCTCCCCGCTATGCTCAGGTTAGGTCGGCAAGAGCATGGAGGCAGCGCAAGTGGCGGAGTGCAGTACCTTTGCCGCGCGGAGCCGCGCGCGCGCCGTACCCGCCCTCGTACCCTCCGTACCCGCCGTAGTCTGCCCGCAACACAAACACATTAGTCCGCCTCCACCGCTCCGCCCGCCGGCGCGTCGCAGCGCGAGCTCGTGGCCGGAACGGTGGACGTCGCGGAGACTGGTCGACGTATTCTAATTATTCTACAGGCCGACCGACCGGACGCCCCGCCTCGGCGGGGGCAGCCGGCCGAGGTCGTCCCGTCGGAAGGGTAGCTCGTAAATCGTCTCGTGCTGCATTTGTGGGCCGGGGGAAAAGAGATAAGTCGTCATTTTGTGGGCACTAATACGTAGCGTTACGGGGAGCCTAGCAGCGTTATTATCTATGGAATGATCTAACGAGATCTGCAACGGGCATCCTTTCTCGAACTAAGAACCTACGTAACAATATAGATAAATAACGAGTATTTTGTGTCGAGTAAATAAACGAGACGATTTAAGATCTACCCGGGGTGCCCGCAGCACACGAGACCGTGTCTCTGCGTGAAGCGAGCGCGTTGTGAGGCGACGCGTGCACAACCACAGCGCGAAACATTCGCCGACTTCATCCTAACTAGTAATTTGTGTCTTTAGGGGAAATTTAGATCTTGTGAACTGTTTTATTTATTCTTTATTCAGTAAAACCTCCACAGTTTCATAGTAGAAGAGTTGTATGTAGTGATGCAAAATAATTATGCATGCGATTAGTAAAAATATTTTGAAAGTGTGAAGTGTGAAGCATGTGGTGAGTCAGAAAGGGCAGGGAAGTGGACTAGGGTTACATATGGAAACACATTGAGAATTTTTGTAACAGTGCTTTATTCAAAAGCTTCATCATATCTTTATCACTTTCACAATGTCTCTCCATATTTACCCCATTTCCCAGATGTAGCATGTGGCGAGAGCGTCGAAAAGGTAAAATTTTACCAAAAAAAGTAAAGAAACTCGAGCAACATTGCTACATATGTCAAAAGTGGTATTACAAACGAACGCTTATAAACATAAGGCAGGTAACATACATATGTACAGAATATAGTTTATACCCGTTGAAACAATGATAAAGAGCGATAGCCGAATGGGCAACTGCACTACGATCTACGCACGAGAGGACGCGAAGCGGCTCCTCGTGGAAATAAACAAAATATGCAACTTAATATGATTTTAGCAAAGTTATATGAGATGATTAATCCTAGTTTTTCAAAATTTAGACAGAGCTGCGATTATATTCAGATTATACACTGTCGCCTCGACAACATTCACTACACATTATCTCGATAGAACATTAAATATATAGAAAAATAAATATTTTCCTACACACTAAATTAAATACCTAAGCTTCGCGTGATGTCGATCTCCTCGTAAAATAAACGTTCACTATAATGTAAATAGGCATATCTCGAGGACGGAGTCGCGCCTCGCTCGCAACGCTAACCTAGCGCCTTACTCTACTACGTTCACATCGTATCCTAGGATCAGGTAACATCAGTCGAGGTAATGTGTCGGTGAGCGGGCTAGCGGGGGCTCGCCACTATACTAGTACTGCTTGCCGCGTTTACCGTAATTGGGATATCCGGAGTAATCGTAACCGCCGTAGCCCCCGTAGCCGTCGTATCCGTAGCCGCCGTAGCCGTATCCGTCGTAGCCGCCGCCATAGCCTCCCTGTCCGTAGCCGTAGCCGCCGTAGCCCCCGTTGCCCCAGGCGCCCTGGCCGCCGTACCCGCCGCGCCCGCCACGCCCCCCGCGCAGCCCGCGCCCGCCACGCCCCCCGCGGCCCCCCATGCCCCCGGGACCGTCTGGCTTGGGTGTCGCGCGCTTCACGTCGACCTGCAGACAACACATTTCATGTAGGTTGGACTGCTCACATTTCAAGCCTCATACTTAATGCACCTGTTAGTGCAGCTATGAACTGTATACTGACCTCCTTGCCAGCAATAGTCTGCTTGGGTGTCTTGAGTAGCTCATTGACCACCTGCTCAGATTCGAATGTTATGAAGCAGAATCCCTTCCTCTGGTTCTTAGTTTTGTCAAAGGGCATCTCAACTTCAATAATCTGTAAGAAAAATGGTTTCTTAGTAGCTGAAATTGGCAGCATCACAATAAAATAATAATCATTTTATTATATCAGTGGCCCGGTTTCCTCTTCAGTAAATGTCAAGAAGAAATTATCTCACCAAATCCGGATTTGTCATCACATAAATTCAAAATAATCTGTTCAAACAAAGCAAAGTGAACTTACAGTTCCAAAATTACTGAAGAAGTTTTTGATCTCATCATCAGATATTTCACTGCTGAGCCCACCAACGAATATCTTTCCATGTCTAGCCTTTGCCTTCTTAGGATCCACTTTCTTGTTGTTGATTGTATGCTCACCGGCAGCCATCACTTTGTCTATGGAATCTGGTGCCTTGAAGACAATGAAGGCAAATCCTCGTGATCGACCAGTATTTGGATCAGTCTTGACATTGATGCTTTCAATCTCACCGTAAGCGCTGAAGTGGTCACGTAATTCCTCTGTGAATAGAAAAACAACTCATCAGCCCTGAACATTTGAATGAGTAATAAAATAAGTAATTATGGAAAATCTCAGAAATGTGGGTATAAGCTTTCTTCAATGCTTAGTCAGAAGCAGAACTGAATAAAGTCATCATGATAAAAGACAAGGTCAACTGGTCCTGCCAGCAACATGTAGTTATTGTAACAACATGCCATACATACCTAAATGATAAGGCCAACACCTATAAATAGCACCACATAAGTACAACTACAGGAAAAATAATTATCAAACTACACTTACTGTCTGTGGTCTCCCAGCTCAGGCCCCCAACAAAAAGTTTTCTGTGGACATTGTAAAGTACAAGATTAAAACATGAAGAAATAGACAATTTAGACTTGTGTCTCGATTTAGAAACTGACTTAAAAATTACAATTTATTGATTAACACTATGCAGTACTTGTTTACAGTACTTTACAGCTACTATTTTTTCAAAACAAACTCCAAGCACTGCAGCAAATCAAATTGACAACCTGTAAGTTACAAAAGTCAAGTCTGGAAATTTACATTATCAATCAGGACAACGAAATATGAAACAAGATGTTACAGTCATATCGCAAGATTTGAAATTGGCAAAGGTGATCCAGGAGGCCCAAAGTTAAGTGGCCGATACAACTAGTCAGTTTGGTCAGTTTTACTTTAGTGTGAGCCCAGCGGATATATACCATGACGTCCTTCGGCGGCAGCTGCGGCGGCGGCGCAGGCTCACACCTGCAGAGAGACACAGCGTTAGTAGCGCCCCAAACTGACCAACGCGCCGCGCCGCGAGGGCGACGACCCCTCACCGACGCACTTGGCGCTACCGATTTAAAATCTTGCAACTACCTACGTACGCTTTACCGCTAGCTTTGGAACCGCACAACACCGGCATTCACGAACCACAAGTATGCTAACAAAGAACCAAACGAAAAATCGATAACTGAACCGAGCCGGTGTCGGGTGCAAAAGAGACGCGCAATTAAGACGCCATTTTACTTCATGCGGCTCGGAGATAATCTAAATTTATATATGCCTGGAAATGTTCTGAAATAAAAACTAAGACTTCTGGGTCTGAACTTAAATCGTAGAGAATGCACTGTAAAGATGGAAATGTGAAATTTTGAAAAGATCTTAACGATTAAAATAGATTAAGCGTTACGCCGCTAAGAATAATGGCAGAACGCCGCCATTGTGGCGGGCGCGGATAAAAACTGCAAAAATTACCAAGATGCGTCTCCGTGAAAGTCGGAATGATTAAAATATGATTACGCTGAGAATAAAGAAGATAATAAATGCTTACAAAGTATAAAATAAAACCAACTTTACCTGTCATCATCGCGTCCAGGGGCTTCGGCACTATTATGTTCTTGTGTATCTCCGCCACCATTTTCTGCATTTCCATTCAGTTGATTGTCAGTAACGTCTTGTGCAAAGTTATCGTTATTGGCCATGACTTATGTTTAGGCTAAAATTATTAATAATAAACTTAAACCTAAGGTCCTCACGCGACCTTTAACTCCGAATGCCAAATGCAGAAGAAAGAAAGGAAATGCGTGATGAGTCGGCGCGAAAGAGTCGTTATGTTGGCTAACTGCGAACAGACGCGGTTTTTTTTGCAAACAGTTCATCCCTTCCATATTAAACGACCAATCAGAACACAGTAGTGGAAAGAGGTCAATGGCGTCCATCCCGTTAGTGACAAGGACAACATTACGATTGGCGTGAGATGGATAGAGACAAACAATTTTACAATTTATGAAACGATCGATACCAGCTGCCAACATTCAGACGGAAAATTTGCCGCGTTTTTTTTTAATTGTGTTTCTGGTATGAGGCAACGCACAAAGAAAGAACAGCTTAGAAAATACATTTTTCGTAAAAAAAAATCTTGACCATATTTATTTTATTCCATACAGCGTTCGTAAATTATTTTTCTAAAAGTTGTTAGACCAAAATATGTGAAATAAACCACTATTTAGCAACTAATATGGTCATTTTTTATTTGTGTTTGCGCACGCGCGTGCCCTCCACGCCAAGCCACAAAATCACCACAAATACTTACAAACAAAAAAAAGATTTCAAAAGTATTTTCAACTTATTTCTTGATAAGACATTTAATAAGATATATAGATCACATTTAAAAGATATTTAAATAAACACAAACAAAAGTAACGATATAGCTTATTTCGTGTTATGGTGCACCACATTTTTTGTCACAATATATTTGTGTCGTTGGCGTACAGGGCACGCGCTTGCTTGTCACTTATATCGTGACAATGGCGTTTATAAGGTTAAATTAAGATAAATATGACAGGATTTATATATTGCTGTAATAGCTGTGATTATTTGAAACGTCTAAAAAACTTACTTCTTCTTAGCGTGTCGATGGCAATCTAAATTGTATCGGCCCAGAACTGAGCCACTAGTTTGGCACACTCTGTAGCATCCATTATTCCACAAAAACTTACTTAGAGTATATTTGCCAGTGAGCAAAGATTTTAGTGGGGACTTTTCAAGTTGTTATTCCAAGACTAAGTATTAGACAAGCTCTAATCTTTAAAAAAAAATTGTATATTGTGTCATGTTTACGTCGTGTGTAAGTCCATGAGTCTGCACCAAGCACCTGAGGGTCTACTCTAGTTTCGGCCAGAGTTACGGTTGTTTCCTACTTCATCTCATTTCCTGCTTGTGTCCTATTCCTCAATGCTGAGGGTCGTGACCTCCTTACAGTATCACCTTCTCACGGATGATCTTTCTCCAACTGTTTCTGTCTTTGGCTGTGTGAAGGGCGCTGTGGACTGGCCATCGTATTGGGCTGCGTCCACGAGATCTTTTCCCATCCACCATATCACTTACGGACATAAGATTCTTTAGGGGCCCGAACTAAAAATGAATGACACCACGATTGGACAGTTCTCCTTATTCCATATGTATTTTCAAAACTCATGAATCTGAAAGAATCATAGTAATAGGAGTAGGGTTCATTTTGAAGTATACAACTAGTTACGGACGGTCTCGTATTTTCGTTAACGGACTTAGAGAGTAAACACCCATGTAAACACGTTTTGGACGAGATGGAAAATTAAGAGAAAGCATGTATTAAAATGTTAGTAGAATAGGCTGGAATATTAATGGAAAAATAAAATTTACTGAATCTGTGACGTTATTTTCACAAAGAAAACTGTAGAGATAGAGAATAGTGTAGTTCACTAGAAACTAGATAATTATTTGAATAGATACAGACAAAGAAAAAGTAAAATATTAATTTTGATTTGGCGTTTGTAAATTTATTTTTTCATTTTTCAATGTGATCTACATAGCAGAAAACAAATAAAAAAATTAAAATAAGATTTTTTATGTATGGCAACACTTCTCCAAAATTGACACCCGAACGGTGAGGTAGGCTCTTTTTCTGTTTTCAGTCCTTATTTATCGTGAAAATTACGCCAATTTCTTGATAATTTGTTGCCGATTACGCCACTTTAATGCCTAAATTTTACTGAGGTAAGTGCTATTGAATGATTATTGATTAAAAAACCACGGAACCTTAGTATTTTGTTTGTCGGCAGACGTATTCCTTTTTAAAGGTTAATGCTCAATATTTCTGTTTTATTATTTAAATGCATGATACGGTATTATCTGTGCACGGAATCTATTATTTTGGTATTTTCTCCGTAATATAAAAACATTTTGTTGATAAAACATAATTATGGTAACAAAAGAAGCTGATTGCTAAGGTCGGAGTCGCCATGCGTACTTTGACAATACGATTTCAATATGAATCCTGTCCATGTCCTGATGAATATAATAATGAGTGATTGTTTACATATCGTATGATGTACATACCTAGGGGCACTCGCGACACTATCTGTCACTTGTTTACTACAGATGCAGTTCTAAATTGCAGGTATTTTATTGTTGTTTGGTGTTCACTTGTTCAGCTTGCAGTATACCCTTAACTCATCGCAAGATTAAAATGAGTAAAGCTCCCTGATCTGTATCTAAGTTTGTTGTTCTTACTAAGAATTGGTTGATTAAAAATTATATGAACATTGTATCAAATGTCACAGTGAGTGTGATATCATGATCTTTATTATAAAAGTACTAACTAATTCTATCAGCATTTGGATTTGTCATATACTTTTTTTTTAATCTATGTGTTGTTAATAGTAGTAGTTAGAATATAATAGAATTTTATTTTTGTAAATATGAGTATACACTAGTTGTTATAATATAATAATTGAGGCTTAGCCATATTTTGCCATTTGGCATGCAAACATTTACTTACATAATTTATTAAACATGTACTTAGGTACTTTATTTTTTTATTTTAAAATCAATTACTATTAACATTCAATAGACCAATTAATCAACAAATACAGGGTTATTTGTAAAACACCGACAACCTCTCAGGACTATGTTACTTACATCATAATCAACAACTTTAGTTCTATGAATTTTAGAATTTGTCATATTTTAGTTCATCAGATTTTCATATGAAAATAAAAAATATTTAATCTGAACACTCTAAATGTTAAGACTATGCTCTCCTCGCTATTGTACTATCACTTTCTTTTGCTTCGCATAGACTTAGTAACATTTACAGCGTTCAATTTAAATATATTTATTATTTTTGTATAATATAAAATCTGATGAACTAATATTGACAAATTTTTAAAAGTAATGTAACAAAAGTTGTTGATTATGATGTTAGTAACATAGTCTTGAGAGGTTGTCGGTGTTTTACAAATAACCCTGTATATCTTTCTCAAATTAGTTACACTGTAGGATGTGTTATGTAACATAAATTTACGTAGTCTACTCTTAAGCATCGCCGTATTTAAATCTTTCCAACCACTTGGTAATTTTTATAAATAATTGGGGCCATGCAACAAACACTGTCGCGCATCAAAGTGGTTTGACATGATACTTGACATAGTTTGCTATTGTCATGCTTATTCCTTGGGAATACATCAGCTAGGCGATTAAAACGACTTGGATTTTGCTTAACAAACATAGTTACTTCAAAAATATAAATACAAGGAAGTTATGATACAATATTATGTTGGTTAAAATAGGGCTTGTAACTGTCTGTAGCTTTAAGTTTAAACAATGATCAGAGACATTGTTTCTGGGCCTTAATAAGAAGAAATGCTGTGTCTCTATCAGTTGAGTTCCCCCAGAAAATTATACCATAGCATAAGTGAGATTCAACTATGCCGTAGTAAACCGTTAGAAGTGTTTTGTTATCTACTATGGAGGATAATTTATATAAAACATGCAGATGAACTCAATTTCTTACACAAAATATCTATATGTGCTTTCCAATTTAAGCTGTAATCTTTTTGTAATCCTAAGAATTTTGTATCTCGCTCCCTCAATATTGTGATTTTTGTGGTGTATGTGAAGATAAGTTAAGCTGGGTGTATGCTGTTTAAAGTGCATTACCTTTGTCTTACTAAAATTTATTAAATTATTCTTGTCTAGCCATTTAAATAGTGAGTCAAGGGAACTATTAATGTCATTTTCATATGTAACTGCGTTTTTACAAGGAATCGTTATTGTGCTATCGTCTGCAAACATTGTTATTGGTTGATATATAATATAAACATAAACGGGCCCGTAACGGTTCCTTGTGGAACACCATATGAGATTTTACGTTCTCGTGATCTTGTTATCTCTTCGTGTTTATTAACTACGTTAATACGTTTACGTTCGTTCATTACGTTTTGTGTTCTCTTCGATTTTATAAGGTCGAGCACGTTACCTCTTATGACGACTCGTACTTGGCCAGTTTTTAAATAAAGGTTTAATTAAAGATGTTTGTAAAGCATCTGGATAAGCACCCGCGGAAATTATAAAGTTGAGGATGTGTATTATTTATTTGTAAATGTTAGGTAAACACATGATACACTATGTTATTTGAGCCTTGTCTTGTATGACAACAAATAAGAATTAAAAGCTGCGCTTGTCTGCTTGGCATGGACTAAGATACACTTAAACCTAGGCAGGAAACGTAACAGGTTCATAGTTGTCTCCAAATCTTGAGTTAAATTATACCAGATCTACACATTACTATGCTGCATAACATAACAATCAGTACGTCGATTCTGTAAAATTCAGACGACAACTCACATCTCACATCGCTGTCCACTGTCACTTCGCGTAAGGTTCAAAACGACCTTGATTTTGTAGCCAAGGGAGCGTCGAAGTGACGGGGGAATTACCTTACAGAATGCCACTTCTTACGTCATCTCATACTTTATCTTTCGAAATCACCCTGTTAATTTAGTTCATCTCGCTGACACGCTCGTAGTGGTGGCGCTAGTGTAAATTCGAATTATCAACCGGGTTTCTAGAATGCCAATCAAGAAACTCACAGCGGAATCAGATACGAAGTTCTAAGTGAGGTCTTACAGATTCACACCGCAGTTTAGGTTCTCAATATCACTACAATTAAATACTGCCTCTGTCTTAATATTAAACATAGTTACTTAATCAGCTGTCTATAAAATTTGAAGAGTGGTTCTACAGTTACAAGTACATAATAAGAATATGGGTAGGAAGAAAGATACATGTTGCTTCGAAAATGTTAGATGAGATGAAAAAAGAAATAAATAAATAGTTGTATGTTTTGCATAATTTTTTATACAAAAGACCTATTGTGCTACTGTAACATATCCACTGAATCACCATGTGGATAACTTACGTTACATAGGTTGAAGAAAAAAAATTTTTAATTGACAGCATGACCATGTCTTTATTCTGTTCTATGGGAATGTCCCGTAAATAGTTACACGATCAAATCATATGATTGCCTTATTTATAAAAAAAAAGGTTTCCAATTACTTTGTTCACTAAGATACAGCGTAATCAAAATTAGAACATTCATATTTGAGTATGACGTTTTATTGGGAGTACACAGCACTTATGTAAAAAACTAGCTATTCCTACCTGTTGTTGTTACTTTAGTCCACATGAAATTATTTATAAAATATTATTTCCCTATTTGGATCGTATTTTGTTAAAAACTGCACCAACCTATTACTCATTTTGTAAAACAAAAGTAGCCTAAGTTACTGCTTGTATGTAACATCAGTTATCCGCCAGTCTAAGTCCCGTCAAAATCGGTTTCCCTATTTTATTTATGTGTATAGACTATCAAAGCTTTGTTTATGTTAATGTTGTCAGGGCAGCGTATAGCAGAGGGCTGTTTTGGCGCACTGTGAACAACAGCGATGGTAATGGAGGCGTCCCCATCCCCGCAGAGCGTCGGCCGCGAGTTCGTGCGGCAGTACTACACGCTGCTCAACAAGGCGCCCGCCCACCTGCACAGGTATACATCGCACATTGCTTACACGCAGTGGACAGACAGCGCAGGACAGAAACAGTGCACTCTACCGAATGCACCTCCCGACTAGGTGTATACTACTAATATACTCTGCTTTGCCACTGAAACAGGTTTCATGTGGTTTAAACTTAAGTTACAGCCAAAGGATTTTTATGCAGGAAGAAAGCTACGTTGCCAACAGTTGAAAATCAATTAGTTCGGCAGCTAACGGTATGCGGCGACCTTGACGCAAATGCGAACAAACTAAACAAAACAATACCACCTTGACATCTGCCCTCCTTATTGCAAACGCAGTACTTGCAAAATGGCGGTTTGGAGATAAACGCGCAAAACATATTTTTTGATATCTAGACAACATGACTATGTTATATAACTTTTGAATTGTACCTAAAAAACAAGAAAAAAAACAAGCTTTCTATTGACATATTTTTTTCTTTATTTAACTGTCTCATTTGGACAAAAAACGCAGTACTGCATTTTAATCTACCATCTCGGCTGGTGTGCATTACAGTATAACTAAGGCCAAATGCAGTATTCGTGTTCATTACTGCAAAATCATCTAGCACGTGTTCAATACTGCGTTTTTAGTTAGCAATCATGTCCTATTCTCATGCCCGGTACTAGTTTAAAGTTTGGTCAGCTTCTTTAAAAATAATTTCAATAGATTATAAAAAAGGTTTTTTTATTAAAATCTATAAATATTAATAATAATATTGGCACTTGATTTTGTAAAACCATGTATAATTATACAAGGTTTCACCAAAATCAAGTGCCAATATTTTCAGTGATTAACTTACATAAGATATTTAACAACTTTTCCAAAAAAAAAAAAACCGAAGAAAACTTGTTCAATTTTACCATATTCATGAAAGGGTTTCATATTTTTGGCCCGCATATACTTTGTGTTCTCACTTATAAATTAAAATTACTCAAAAAGCAGAATGGGTTCTGAAGTAAGACATCTGCCCTAAGGTCTAACAGCCATAGGTAAGATTTTTGCAAAACATAATTCAAAACAGCTTTTCAAGGACAACCTTGCTACTAACACGAGTTTTGGCAATTCGCAGTACGTTCGGAGTTATTAACCTAAATTGATGACAAGCAAACGTTAGCCATAAGATAATTATACACTATTGAATAGAGCTTTTTTATTAAAACTTTTACTAGGTACTAGCACCAGTTATACTAATTCGTAGTCTGTTCGGAATTATTGGCCTTACTATGTGACTCATAATTCATAAAGCAACGAAGTTAGGATTTTTTGGGGTGACTAGATAAAGTTTTCACCAATGGTGTATCATTGGAGAAAACTTTAACTACTTACTAATACAACTTTTTCTAACTCATGGTCTGATCGGAGTTATTGACATTATTGATTCGGGACGAGAATCATTAGCATAGTTACCTCCTTAAATTTGACGAGGTTGCAAAACAACACCTTGTATATCGTCGTTGCGACTTTAAGACCTCTTATGTGTCACTTTTGTCAAAATCACTTTTTTACGCCAGCCTTTTTCACATTTTGAAGCTCTATCGAATGCAAAAACTCTCATGTGTATACGACGATTTAATCGTCATTTGTTTACCAATTTCAAGATCTACAATGTGCTTCCTAATAAAATGTTGGTGCTTAAAATATCTTATGTGTCAATGTACACATACGAGTTTTTAGTTCTATGTCATACTCGGAGCCTTTAGGCAATTATTAGATCAAAATATCTTATGTGCATCAGGACGAGAAAGGTGGGTATTTTTAAAATTTTAAAATTATTTGCCTTTGTCACTTTAGACCAATAATAGCACAGGGACGAGCGAGACAGATAAATCGTGTGATTATTCTCCAATCATAGATGATAGATGTCGCCCATTATAGGTATTAATGCATTTTGTCAGTGCGTGCAGGTCGTTACTTGATTCGCGTCGCGTAGAACGAAACTTTATTCGATTAAAAAAATGAGTAAACCGCTCTGTCCAAACGAGATTGAGTTATTAGTTAATCAGCAAAATACAGGTGATTCTGAATCAAGTACTTTTTATGATTTTGGGGAGCCTCCAAGGGCGGAGAGCTGTTCTAGCGGTTCCCTTATTACGCCAGAAGATTTGGGCTTAATATCTTCAGTATTGAATAATCAAGATGAAGTTACGGAAGATTTATTTGATCAAAGCATCAGCATGCTCTATGCCGCTGAAGACCAGGGTATTGCGTCTGAAGATTACGTTGCGAATGCTTCATCTGATCATAGCATCATCATACTCCATGCCACTCAAGACCCGGGTATTGCGTCTGAAGATTTTAATGACGTTACGAATGCTTCATCTGATCATAGTATCAGCATACTCCATGCCACTGAAGACCTGGGTATTGCATCTGAATCGAAGCAAGCGCTATCACCAATACCTATCTTTGAAAATTTAAGCGATAACAGTGATGATGATCCAGATTGGGTTCCAGTGATTTCAGGGCGGAGGCGGAGTTTTTATCCATTGCGGAGCCCGGTTGAAGAACATTTGGACATCGATGAAAGTATCAGGTCGCTGTCTGTGCAAGATTTGAAGAGGAACAGGAATTTATTTTTAAAAAGACGGAGGATCTTGCCTACTCTGGATGATGAAGATAGTGATAGTGATGACAATGTAAGTAGGGTATCATTGCCCGACAATATTGATGGTAATACCTCTGTATCTGTACAAAGACCACTTCCACGCACCGTTAAAGAGAACAAAGAGGCCCGCGTTGCCGGTAAATCGTACCTTGGGTATAAAAAGTTAGCTGACAAATGGACAGCGTGCGTTGAGAAGCCTGGAAGAATTTTGAAACCACGTTGCTTACACACGTGTGTAGCTCCAAAATCTAAAAATTCTTTTCTTTGTGCTCTTGTATCCGATCAAGAACGTGAACAGATTCATAAACATTTTTGGAAGCTCAAAACTTGGTCAGAGAAAATAGCGTTTATAAAAGCATCAGCAGCGAGAAGGTGTATAAGACGACGACGTACATCTCAACAAAGGTCTACTCGTACAAGCAAAAAACAAAGTGGGCACGATATCTTCTTCAATAAATTGGACCCAAAATGCACTAGAGTGAGAGTGTGTAAATTTTTTTTTCTTAATACACTTTGCATTGGAGAAGACAGTTTTCGCCGCTGGACTAGAGAGGTTGATACTTTCGAAGAAAATTTTGAGGAACAGACTGCAGAAAACACTGCATCAAGTTCAAATATTATTGCTAGGCCAGGAAGGAACGTTGAGTTGACAAGAACTGTTAAGACATGGCTGGATATTTTACCAAAAGTGCAGAGCCATTACTGTCGTTCCAGCTCAAAAAAAAATTATGTTGAATCGACTTTTCGATCTGAACTCCACATGCATCAAGTTTTTAAGGAGTGGTGTATAGAAAACCACTACAGGGCTGCTTCTAGAAAGACATTTTCGAAGGTAATGACCAAAGAAAATATCAGCATTCACCATCCTCGCAAAGACCAGTGCGACACGTGCTGTAGTTATAAAACTGGTAACATTTCCAAAGAAGAGTATGATAGCCATATTGTAAAGAAAATTGAAGCCCGTGAAGCCAAAAAAAATGCCGTAGCTAGTGCAAACGAAAAGGTTGTGGTTATAACAGTGGATGTTCAAAGTGTTTTGCTTGCCCCAAAGCTATTGGCTAGTGCGTTGTACTACAAATTAAAATTACAATGCCATAACTTCACGGTTTATAACGTCCTATCTAAAGACGTGACAATTTACTTTTGGCACGAAGCAGATGGTAATGTGACTGCTAATGAATTCACATCTTGTTTAATAGACTACTGTCAAAACCTGCCACTTTCCACAAAGCGGGTTATTATCATTTCTGATGGATGCGGGCACCAAAACCGAAACCGAATTTTGTCAAGTGCCCTAAGCGATTTGGCGCAAAGAAGGAAAATTTGTATTGAACAACTTTACCTGGAAAAGGGGCACACTATGATGGAAGTGGATAGTGTTCACTCCACTATTGAGCAATACATAAAACCACCAATATTCGCTCCTAGTGATTACATCACCCGGATAAGACAAGCTCGACCACAAAAGCCCTATGATGTCAAATCTATTCACCATGATTTCTTTCAAAATTTTGAAGAGATGGAATCGAACCTAAAATCCATACGGCCTGGCAAAAAGAAGGGAGATCCTGTTGTGGTGGACATTAGAGGTCTTAAATATTTATCTGATGGATCCGTATTTTATAGGTTAAGACATGTCGATGAGTGGTCCGTACTTCCACAGCGAAGAAATAACCAAAGAAACGGTCTGGTATCTCCGAACCGCTTGTACAGATCTCCGTTAAAAATAACTGAGAGCAAGTTTAAACATTTACAAGAACTGAAAATGGTAATAGATCAGGATTATCATCCGTTTTACAATGCATTACAATTTAATCCGGGTACTTAATGCATAATTATATCCATAGTTAAATGGGTACCTGGAACTTCGATTTTTAACTTTTATTTTATTCTAATTTTTGATTCTACTGTTATCTTATCCTAATAAATTATTAGTGTTTTCTGAGAAATTTGTTTTTTTGTTTCATTAAAACAAGTAGTTTTTTATTTTCATTTTTATAGGCATTTTTGTTCAAAAGCTCTGATGTGATACGTAAAGCGCAACGAAAATCTCATATGTGTTAAATGAACCTGTTTTTTTTTTTTTTTACTATCATACTTCTTTTAATTTTAACTAACAATAGCAAAATAAAAAGCATGAAATCATATGGCTCATACCTATATTTTTTGTTATAGTTGGTTTCATTATATTTTTTTCAGTAGACGGTTTTTATCGATTTTCTCATAAAGTTGAATTTTACACTTAAGAGGTCTTAAAGTCGCAACGACGATATATGTTACTGGTTGGACACCGTAGTTAAGGTTGTTTGCAACCAATTAAGATTTTCTTGGCAACCAATAGTAATAATTTATAAAACTTTTCAAGGAATAAGTGCCAGTAACATGACTTTCGCCAATTCGTAGTCCGTACGGAGATTTGAAATAGGTGACTATTTGAGCACCGTAATTAAGATTTTCTGGGTTACCAATAACACAACTTTTGCTTTCTCACGGTCTGTTCGGAGTTATTGACCTAAGTAGGTGACAAGTTGGACACCAAAGTTAAGATTTTATTTGCAACCAATTAAGATTTACCCAACCACTAGCTATAAGATATACAATATTGAATAGAGCTTTTTAACGTCAACCTTTGCTTCTAGCACCTCTTTAACTAATTCGTAGTCTGTTCGGAATTATTATCCTAAATACATTAAGGACCGAAGCGAAGTTTAGATTGTTAGGGTGACCAATAGCAATACAATTACACCATTCGAAAGTGCTTTTCAATGAAAACACAACTACTAATACAACTTTTGCTAATTCGTAGTCTGCTGGGTTTTATTGATCTAACTAAGTATTTGATTGGGCACCAAAAAGTAGCTCTTCTCTGACTCTGAATGAGAAATGTTGTCAAAGCAAGATAAAATCTTCTTGAAGAGATCGATCCATTAATAACATCTTAATGCTATTGGGTGTTGGGGTAGAATTAACGATATGTCCAACATACTTTTAAAAGGATTGGCGGAGTGGCTGAGCCCCACACTTGTTCAGTCCGTGGATGACGTCGACGCACTGATGTGCTAGCACTAAACGCGGCACTGTACTTTGCGGCTTCGGTGTATGAGTAGCTCTTTGTTTCCCTCGCTACTCTCAAACGCAGCACTGTAGAATACTGCGTTAAGTTTTGGAGGCGCAAGAGTAGCTCTTTATAATACTCGCTACACTCAAACGCAGCATTGTAGAATACTGCGTTTAGTTTTAGTTAGTGTTGGTTGCAAAAAACTTATAATATGCTAAATGAAATTGCAGTAAACGTAGCAAGTACTGCACAACCTTGTAGCACATGTTGCATGCTGCATATATTGTTAGCAAAAGCAATATTTTTGTGCAAGTACTGTGTTTCTCGTTACATAAAAAACATGTTTATAGTAAAAAAAAATATATAAATTATTTTTTTATGTATAGATTAGCCCCTTGAGGTGTCATTTTTGCAAAAAAGTGAAAATCCCAAAAATGTCGATTACTGCAAGTACAATTAGCAGGGCAGACTCTCGCCCTTAATTTAATGATTCATTTGAAAGTAGTCAGATATTAGCGTTATCTAAACTTAATAATATTATAAAAAGGAAAGATTTGATTGTTTGTTTGTTACGATTTAACTCAAAAACTACTAAATTCTTTCACCATTAGAAAGCTACATGTTTACCGGGTAACATAGGCTACACGGACGAAGTGCTAGTTTTCTTATATTATGGCCCACAGAAGAAGATATACGTTTGAGTAGTGCTGCTTAGTGCTTCTGTGTAACTCTCAAGTAAATGTGCTTCAGAGCTCATTCACGATTTTGATAATTTATTATGAACTAGCTGGTCCCGCGCAACTTCGTCTGCGTCACATTTTCCCCGTTTTCGCAAAATTTTTCACTGCTGCTCCGCTCTTATTGGCCATAGCGTAATGATATATAGCCTATGTCCTTCCCCAGGCTGAAATCTATCTTCTTGCCAAATTTCATTAAAATCCGATAAGCCGTTTAGTCGTGAAAAGGTAACAAACAAACTAACAAACAAACATACAAACAAACAAACAGAGTGACATTCGCATTTATAATATTAGTATGAATGTGGCGTAACCTAACCTTGCGGAAGAGCTTTCCTTCGCCAGTTATTTTGATGTCGCCATTGCTATACATATATTATTATCATGTTATTTAAGGGAATATTAAACAATGTATGAAATAAAATAAATATTAGGTAATTATAATCGTTATTTCATCAAAATGATACACAACACACAAGTTGTAAACGTATCCTTCACTATGCCGTCAACCAAGCATGTATACGTTAAACTAATTAACCCTACGCAAACATTATTGCTGGGGAACAACTTTTTTTTGGGGTATATAAAGTAAAGTCATAACCTTAAAAATTAGTATTAAAAACAACTTGTGAAAAAGTTGGAAGTTTGACCTCCAATGGCTGCGTAACTAAAAGGTTTCCAGGTATGGTCTAAAACAAAAAATATCGCAATTCAATTCAATTCATTTATTTCAGATTTTTTTATCCATAACATTTGGTTAGTACACTTAAGTCTTAGTTTTAGTACACTTAAAAATAATGTTAGTAATAATAGGAGGCAGGTTAATCAAATCAGAGACAGAAACACGCCACATTACGACTAAAAAACATCAAAATAAAAATAAAAAATATGAAAATTAAATTAATACAAACATTTATGTCAAATGAAATGTCCACAATTAAATTTAAAAATTAAATGAAAAATTAATTTAATTAAATAATAAAGTAATAATTTTTAATAATAAATAATTGAAATGATTGCAATGATGACCTTCCGGCTAAGTTAAATGCGGTCTATTTATACCCTGTATTAAAAGAACAGCCTGTATTAACAGGCTTAGTTTTCAAGTTTAATATGGAATCCTCTGATGCCTAAATGGGATAGATCCTGTGTCTCGGCAAACACCACTATCCCCTAACACATTTCATTAATAAAATTTATGCCAAAGTAGACATGAAAGTTGTATCTATTCTAGGATTTCTGCTAAGATATTCCTAGGTACCTCATAATTATGTATGTGTTTGCCGTCCCATCGGATGATCGGACTATGAGAGTGAGGGAACAGAGAGAGCACCGGTGCCTGCGCATACACTTGTGCACTATAATATCTCCCGCGTCGATCGCTAATCTCCACATTGACCTCTGCCGCCGTTAAGTGACCGAAAACGGTCAGGAGGACTATTTAATGTGTTTGTGTAACGGGTATGTGGGCGTGTGTTTGTATGGTAATTTGTGTGTGTAGTACCGAAATACAAACCGACTGATTATAAAACTCTACTAACAACTTAAAATTTTTAGATCTTCAGTATGCTCATTTAAGAACGACCAAGGAGATAATGATGAATTTTCTTTTTACGATACGATTTAGTAACAGATGTTTAGAATTTTGTTTATTTTCTTGTACATGAATTCTCTTATGAATGAAGTTTTGTGTTTGTATGAGCGGGTGCATACTTCATCATTCGTACGTTTATTTGTTTTAGTAGGATCGTGTACTTGTGAGCAGTGTTGCCTAAGAAGAATTGTTTTACGAACTTTTGTCTCATGGCAATTCTGATACAGTTCTCTTGTTGGAAACAAAGTTGATTTTCTGAAAGTAGGTTGTGTCTCTAGAGATAGTCGACAAGACTCATGTTTAAAAATATTTTCTGCAATTTTGGACAAAGATGGCAGGATCGATATTATTATTTATGATTGCTAAACGTTTTCTTATCACTGTCTATCGAACTGACAACAAATTTTGTAACAGCTTGAGGAGGTGCCTGTTACAACACATACGTTAAAAGTAAATGTTAGTGGAGGAACAATAAAGTGCTTAGATTGCTTTAATAGTTTCTTAGAGATGTTGTCCCAGTCAACCGAACATTCAGGCCATTTATGTGATGAGCTACCTCTTCTTGTGTATGTAGCTGCCGTTTACATAGCCGACGTTTTATCCGCAGCCCGGCAAGCTACCCTACACAACATTACAAGTAGACTGAATCACAAGTTTACCGCGATCTTTGATCATTCGTTAGCCACACCGAGTCCGTGATGCAAGTGATTATAACACTGAGGTTGCGTCGCCTCGAAACCTGTTCTTGCATCTAAACTATCGCGGTCTTGTTCATATAATTTTAAAGTTGCAATTTATATAGTGAACAATCTCGTTAATTTTGCAATCGTAATGATGTGATTATTTTACGCTGATAACTTGATGAAGCGGTAGAAGTCAACTAATAACGTGCTACTCCTCCCGCCCCACGGAACAGATGGCTATTGACTTATCAACTATTTGTTAAATTTTTAACAAATTAGGACAATTTAAATATCAAAGTCTACTTTAAACTTTGTTTGCTCGATGTCTGTCCCACCCATGACCCATCATGGGCGGTACAGACGGACAGTCAGATGGCAAGGTTTTCATTTCATATGAATGAAATATTGTGAGTGATGATTACAATGTTAGCCCAACTCCGCAGTCCGCAGTGTCGTGTGTTCTACTTGTCCTTGAGGTGCGGATGAGTCAGAGAGCACGTGACACGTTATCACACGGATTATGTGACTTTCTTTGTTTGTTGTTATTTGCGTGAGCGACGCGGTGATGTACAGGTTGCATTGTATTCTAATTATCTACAGATCAGTCACTAGCACATGCAAAAATTATACCGGCTTGTAAACTGAAGCCTGCTAATTTTCGGGTCTGTGGACGGTGAGGAATGGGTTAGCTCACCGTCCGTCCGTCTTATGACTACAGGCCGTGTCGACGGCGCGTTCGTGTTCCACGCGCGCCTCATAGAGATGTCAGCAAATCGGAAGGTGTTCGAGAGGGCCGAAGCCTGCTAGGGCTGCGGGACTGTTCGAAAGAGATACCGTGGCCCTGGAACACAAAGGGCTAAGAAGGAACATGGATGGGTTTTTAGTAATTTTAGTCAGTACAAGTCTGACACTCCCCTCCGCTCCGCCCAGAGCGGGGTCATTTGATGATTTTCCAACCGAAAAAAAAGAATGCTAATTTTGTTAGTAGATATTAAACGTAATAATTAATATCATGCCTGCTTTCCTAGAACGGGTAGACAGCTTACTTCGCCCCGTTTTCGTCTATTACGTCATAAGTCCCATGAAATAGGTGGGTGAGCCCATTAGTGGGGTGTGGTGTGAGTTCGTAGCTGGTAGACAGTTTAACTTTACCACTATGATAATCCATGGTAAGTAATTTTAGGTAATTTTGCCATTCAGGACTCATTTATTTGACACTGTGTATTCCTGTTAGACACGCAAGTACTATCATTGTAATATGCGATTTCATTTTCCTTCTTATTGTGAATTGCAAATGGATTAAATGCTTACCTTTTATCACCTAAAAAATATTTTGAATTAGGTAACTACTAGTTGTTGCCCGCAACATGTTCGCGTGAAAATTTTGTTGTGTTTTTCTACAATAAATGTAGCCTAAGTTACTCCTAGTTTATAACATCAGCTATCTGCCAGTAAAAGTTCCGTCAAATTCGGTCTAGCCGCTTTGTAGATTTGCCGGAACAAAGAGACAGAACAAAAATGTTTAAAATTGTTTTTTTTTTGTTTGTAGTGTATAATTTTTAAGCTGAAACAGTGCACTACAGTTACACGGTATAAATTTTATTATTTTTAAAGTTAATCGAATTGATAAATTTATTCAATTTTAAGTCATTCCTCTATTTTCAGATAGTGGAGTTATTTTATCCGTGCATTTATACTGACTTCGGAAATAATCAGTCGCTTCTTGTAAAATGGCAACTAGCTGCATCCTGATAGTCTGGAAGGCAACCCCAATATAGTTGAAAAAGTATAGGTATTTGAGAACTTGACTAAGCACTATTCTACGCTGTACTACACATGTAAGGGCTCTACTGCGTGTTATACCCTAATGATTTGGAGCTTAATTTTTTTTTTTCATTGGTAGAACATATTCAAAAAAAAAAAAATTTAAAATTAAATAAATTAAGCGGTCTACTTAGCGGTCCAAGACAAGATTTCGAATCAACCAGACCTGTGGAAGTTGTTTACATCCCTTCATCAACTAGAAAAGAGGTGATGGACTTCGAACCGCTGAGCAGATTTTCTTGAAACACAGCTAAGAACACGCCCGATTAAGATAGTATTCAAACGAAACCAACTTTATCGAAATCGGTTCATCCGTTCAGGAGCTACAATGCCATGCCACAGACAGATACAGATACACACGTCATAGTACATTATGATATAAGTGCGGTAAGTTGAAAATTACAGCCGAGGCGATATTGCTACAAGAAAGCAGAGGCTGTAATTATCAAAGCGCACGTATGTCATACGACGTTTTATAACACATTTGCGAGGAAATAAATAAAATTCGGATGACATTTTCAAACAAAAATAATACAGCGTAAAGAGAAAGCGCGCGGAATAATTTTTACGCTTTTTTTTAAGACAAAGGCACAAAAACAGCCAGTATTACTAATAAAGTAAATTAATATTTTTGTGTTTTGTTACAGATAAATGGTTGTAATTTATGGTCAAAATTGATTAAATTAAAGAATTAAATGTTTATTTATTATATTTTATCTCCCAACTTAATTTTATTAATAAAATGTTGACTACTTTTCTGACATAAAAACTCTTTGCTAAGATTTAAAAAAGTACCGTTCGTTTTAGACGGAGCATTATGATAAGCCGTAGTGCGTAATGTGATACATTACGATACTGAACTTGGTGCAATAAGAGACCCTTTACGAGCAAATGTGTTATAAAACTTATAACACCCCCCTCTTTTTTGGTCGGGGGTTAAAAAGTGTCATATCGCGAAAGTTAATAATTTTCGAGAAAAAAATCCTAGTTTCAATAATTGTCATCTGGGCTACTCTCTAAGTCCGTCAACGAAAGTACGGGTCTGTCCGTAACTAGCTTTATACTTCGAAATATACCCTACTCCCTAATATTTTCAGAATCATGAGTTTTGAAATCACATCGGGAGTAAGGACAGCTGTCCAATCGTATTGTCATTCATTTTTAGTTCAGGCCCCTAACGAATCTTATGTCCGTAAGTGATAAGGAGTAGGAAACGACCGTAACTTCGGCCGAAACTACGAATTTCGTGCTTAGAGAGTAGACCCCCTGTTTCGTTGTTTACGTAAAAAGTTTGACATCTTTTATTTTAATCTAAAGAAGGCTGGCGAAAATGGACCCAAAGAATCTAAAAATTAACTAAACTCCGTTCCAGTGTAAATATAAAATAATTATAACTACAGTTTTATGAGATATTTATTTTTAAAATATTGAATTTTTAGGACTCGGGAATCAAAAGTTATAAATATTTTCAATTTACTAAAATTAAGTAATCGTGCAATTACAAAACGCAACTTTTTTCCGATTACGTTCCAATCCAATGACATGTGTTTTTGCTCAAGGGTTTTCTTACTACAAATGGCTCTTTCTCTTAGTTTTTATACATTCTATTATGTCAAAAATTCATAAAAAATAACATGCAAACCTGATATGAAAACGCCAATTAACAATGCAAAAGCATTTAATAAAAATGGAACAATGGCGATTTTATAGTATTTCTTATAAAGGAACGGTATCAATGATGATCGATTGAGTCCCGTCACTACTGTCATTGTCAGATCTGTGATGATCTAGTCCATCGTTATGTTTGTATTTTTGTCTGGGATTTTATGTTTATCATTGCGATTTTGTAGATTCTCGACGACTTGGCCTTTACATCTTGAACTGAAGATAATGCACCCCGTCATAGACTACCTACCGCATTCTTCTCAGGATATTGGACAATGAGTTGTTTTTGATTTGGACTTTGATTTTAACCACAAATATGCGTTGCGTTAATTTCTTCTTCTCTTACGACTTAAGCTCTTTCGGAGGTGTCGTCTCTTTGATGGAGGTGCTCAGGGCTTTGAAAAAGTTCAGAGATGGGTGTATCCACGTGATGTAAGTATATTTGTAAAAAAACATGTATTTATATCAAAAGTTAAGAACTTATTTAAGATATCTATCTGAACAACAAACTGAGATTCGTTTAGCTTTTATATGTATAAATACATACTGTTGTAATCTTATATTAGGCTCATTCTTACTGTTGCCCTACTCTGTATACTTTATCGGACTAAAACAGTATGCAGTAAAAGACGAAGAGGTAGCAGTAGTGTATTTTACTGAGATCTTTCAGTCATCAAAATAGAAGATGGGTGGCTGTCGCATTTTGTCATGAAATATTTATACCTAATATTTATAAACCCCTTCACAGGTATCAGAGGTCTTCGACCTCTATATTATCTTTAGACATTTCTGTTTTTCTTTTGTTACTTATGGAACTCTTTATGTTTATTACATTATAGGTGAATTTATTTATTTTAACATAATTAATTAATTTCAGATAACAGGAGACGACTACCTTTGTCACTCATGCTGGAAGCTGCGACCCTGAAAATGAAACCCGACAGCAACTTGGCCATCGTAACGTCTGTGTTGCATAAAATAAAAACTATGTAAAAATACCAAAAAATAAGATTTATTACTCATACTTTTTTTATTCAACAAACCCTGCTTTTCAATAGCTGTACATAGCTAGTCAGCTCTGGCTGTTATAATTTATGTAAAACAATATTATCTTGTCTCAGCGTAATAAGAATCGTTTTACTTGACTATAATTCGCTTATAGATCAAAATCGTAACGACATAGTTTTAATAGTGATTGAACTAATTACAGGGTTGGTAATCAGTTTAGTCTCTAGCTGCAGTCTAGCAGTTTTATGATTCATCAATTAGGTACAGGCAATGAAGTAAAAATTCTGGTTTTGGCTTATGACAAGAAGCAAAACACATAAAGTCAGAACTAAAACTGCGAGGGAAATACAGTAGTTCGAATCTTCCTTTATCTTATGTATTATTATATTTTGATTATTCTTAATTACGGAGACATTCCACTGTTAAAAACCTTAGTCGTAAGATTTTTAGGTTATCTTGTAAATAGACATATATCTCTTTTCTCCCAACTTTTCAGTCTTACTTTCCATTTACTTTTCTGATAGTCTTTAGTCGTTTTATAACTATGTATAAGTTGCTATAGTGAACGCTACTTCTAAGAGTGGGTCCCAAAATACATGTAGTCTCGCCCATCTCCTTTATAATAATAGTATTTTGTAGTATTTATTGTCTCTGATTATTGAATTACTAACATTATTTTTTAAGTGTACCTACTAACAAAATTATGGATCATTGTGTCTGAAATAAATGAATTATTATATTATTACTACGGTGTCACTTTGTTTCGCAGACAGAAATTTCACAGAATTTCGTTTCTCAGAAAATGTTTCAATAATATTTAGCCCTTGTATTTTTATTTCGAATATTTTTATTTCAACTACAATTTACTTGAATGAAACATATTTTACAGAAACACAATCCAATGAATTTTATAATCACATTTTATTTAACAAACTTATCAAACAGTAGAATTATTTTTTAAAGAATATTGTTTGTTCGATGAATGTTTCCATCGTAATTTATTTCAAAGAAATTATTAACCTTAAATTAAAATGATAAAATATTGTCTTTAAAAGTCAATATATTGTGCTACAAAAGTTAGTGACAGAAATGAATGGCTGCAAAACCGACACCACGTAGCCTTGTCCGCCCTACCCCAGGAGTGTAATTTAAACCCGCGTAGGCGCGGAGGGCGACTCGCGAGGAGCAGGTGGTGAGCGTTAATACCATCTGCGACGATAAGTTCGCGTGGGGCCGCCGCCGCCGGAGGCCCGCAGCGCTGGACCCATGACAGAAACCATGCCTGTTGCATGCTCGTTTGCATGCTGCATGTTTGCTTGTACCCTGCATGTTGCATGCTGCATGCTTGCTTGGACGCTGCAAGTTGCATGCTTGCTTGCATGCAACATGCAACAGGCATGGACACTATTAGTGAGAATAACAAGATTTTTTTCCTGCTTGAATTTATCCGCATTATTTTTGTGAATGCGGTATTGTAATCTTATAGGGTATGCATTTTAAAATGGTAAGAATTTTAGGAACTGTCATTCGATAAAATGTTATTATTGGTAATAAGTTTTATGTGAAACAAACAATATGTGGATAAAGAACATTTGATTTGTTATTCTATACAACGATAATATGAGAAACAAAATATGTGAAACGAAATTTGATGAAACAATTAGCTATGAAACAACGCACAACCGTTTTATTACTGATAATGTAAAAGTAACTAACTTTTAGGTCGTTTCGTTTCACACGATCAGATCAAGTGACCGCATAAATCGTTTTTACTATTAATATTTTAATTTTAAATATTATTGTCATTGGACACCCTGACTAACGACCCCGCAATCCCCTTCGAACATTGCGACCAAAAAAACGTAGGATTCTGGAGCGACTGAAGCGAGTTCGGAACTTTAGGCAACCTGATCCGGACAGGTTAGGTTCGAAGGGGATGGCGGGGCCTAGAGAGCGAGCGAAGCGAGCGCACTAATACCCCGCCATCCCCTTCGTGTTAGGTTACTTTAAACCCTGCAGACGTGGAGACGTAGTCGACGTACACTCGCTACGCGGGCACGTTTATGGCTACGTCGACTACGCCTTAGTTTAGGGCTGTGGTTTGGTTATATTAATTTTTGGTTATAGTTACTTTATCTGGTGTTATGTTAAACATAATTATGCCGTTTAAAATTCCACAATTTTAGACCGATTTCTGTTTAAGCTTGACCTTCGGAATGTTTGACCTTGACCTTGAAGGTGTCCTTGACCTTAAAATGGCTTAAAAATTAATAAAGGCTCGCGCTGTGACCTTCCTATTCTTTTGCATTTTTTTTTTGTACCTATGGTTTTTCGAGATTTGCCGATCAACCAAAAAAAAGGTACTATAAAAATAGCGCGGGGCATAATGCGCAGTGATGCCATGTAAGCGTCGGAAATTATTGTGATTGATTAAAAGCCTGCGCAGACGACGGATTTTTGTCCACGGACTTTTTTGTTCGCTAAAATAGATCGCTTACAACTTTATCGAGTAACGCAAACGAGGGATTAAAAGTACCGCGTACAAAAAGTCCCCCGAATAACCGAGGACATGCAGAGAGCGGACCGGACAAAACTACGGGGGACTCCGCAAAAAAAATAGAATTCGTGTGGCTAAGCAAAGCAACGCACATGGCGGACTTTAGTCCGCGTTGTGCGCTCGAGAGTGACGTACGTATGCACGACGATAAACGATGACACCGTGTGCGTTGAGTTCGCGGTAAATCCGCGGCCGACTTTTTGTTCGCGGTGCGTAATAAAGCATGTGTGATTGTTGCAGATTCTACAACAATTACTCGTCGTTCGTCCACGGAGGCCTGGACGCGCCCAACCGCGAGACCCTGCCAGTGGTCGGCCAGAAGCAGATCCACAACCGCATTCAGCAACTCAACTTTCGCGACTGCCATGCTAAGATCAGTCAGGTAATACCGCCTTCGTGCCTTCGACCCTGTCAACGGGGTATAAATCCTGACTCCACGCCAAAGTGCATATCGTCTATGTAAGATTCTGTATGGTGCTTAGGTGGACGCGCAAGCCACGCTGGGCAACGGCGTGGTGGTGCAGGTGACGGGCGAGCTCAGCAACGGCGGCGCCCCCATGCGGCGCTTCACGCAGACCTTCGTGCTGGCCGCGCAGTCGCCCAAGAAGTACTACGTGCACAACGATATCTTCCGTTACCAGGTACCGTCCCGCATCGACTGTCACTAAAGAACGTCTAGCTAAATTAATTTCTGGGTAGTCAGCGGTGTCCTACTGTTTGTATCCTGCCCTCTGTTCCCAAAACGTGCAATAACAGCCTTGCGCTGCCACTGACACGTTTTCGGACAATAAAATCAAAATATAAATCGAGCCAGTGACGCGAAGAAGAAGAAGACTGGTTTTTACTTGTAGAGATCAGGCATATGTTCTCGATCGTTGATGATCTTCACAACTGGGAAATTGGTTTTATACATTATAGGTGTCATTGGCAAAACTGTGGTAGTAAAGTATCGTAACGTGTCGCAGGACGTGGTGTTCTCCGACGAGGAGGGCTCGGGCTCGGGGCGCTCGGAAGGCGAGGAGGAGGAGGCCGGGCCGCCGGGCGCCTACTTCCCCGCGCCGCCGCCCGCGCCCGCCTTCCCGGGCGCCGGCTTCCCCGCGCCGCCGCACCTCAACGGCCACCCGCCCGGCGACGACTCCACCCGCCACCTGGTGGCCGCGCTGCAAGGTTACTTACTGCTTTATCTTATATCCTCATGGATGCCGAGCAGGCGAATGGTCATCTATAGTTATCTATATGTCATGTGATAAGAGTTTAATGACTCGCTTGGCATTTTTTTACTGAGAGCGAGGTGAGGGCATATCACCCTTTTTACCGACCCTCGTCCCGTCACGATGTCAAATGCACGTTGCAACACGCAAACTCAAATAACACGCCAAAGCAGGTCCCTTTACTTTAACGTTACGTACAATACGTGTCTGACCTTCAACCAAAACGTAAGGGAGCGGGAGGTCACAGGACAGACAAGTATCACTCAGCTGCGACACATGTCATTGCAAACTTGTAACCGGTTATACAAATACCTGTTCAACGGTTTATGCTAATGTTACAGGGGAGTTTGAACATAACGGCTATGGTACAGTTATTTTAACTTTCGTCCAAAAGACAGCAGGAGTCCTTAATAGTTCTTATAGTCTTAAATTGAGAAGAGGCCTTTGTATACCCTTCGATGCAGTCACAAGGGTACTAATAGCGGGACCAGAAATTACGTATGAGTGTACTTTGCCAATTTTAAATGATCAAGAACATTATGTTATTATGAAGATATAATGTTATTAATGCGTGGTGATTACAGCTCACAACTTGAGCGAGGCCGAGCCGGAGCCGGCGCTCCCGGCGTCGCCCCCGGCGGGCGCGCTGCCGGCGGCGGGGCCCGCGGGCCCGGGCGGGCCCCCGGCCGGGCCCCCCGCGCCGGGCCCCGCCTCGCCCGAGCTGCCCGCGCCCGCCGCGCCCGAGCCCGAGCCGGCGCCGGAGCCCGAGCGCGAGGCCACTCCGCCGCCACACCCACGTCAGTTCCCACATTATATACCTACCTTCTACTCGTTCACTAGCTAGAACAAACACTTAAAACAAAAGGACCTTGGTCCTGACACAGGCCATGATGTATCCTTATGACGAGTTTCATTGAAGTCCATTCAACCGATAAGGGGTTGTCAAGCTCGAAAATGGGGTGTGGGAAAATAAATGACGATCAATCACAATGGGATTCATAGTGTGACAATACCGCGTGCATTTTTTCGCAGGACGTAAAAATCATCGCGTTATTAAAGGAAGGCCTCCAAAGTGTGAGAAACAAACAAACTCACTTTCATATTAATAATATTAGTTAGGATGCTATAGTCCTTGTCTACTTATTTCGTTTCTTGGACAAAAAGACTCGAAAGGTTTTGATATTATCTGTAAAGAGTGTTGTGATTCCTGACCCAACCACGACATGGAACGGAGATTTTACTATTGTACAAAATAGTTATTTAGCAGTAAGTGCAATAATATAGACGGTGTGTTACAGCGGCGGCCCCCGAGCCCAAGACGTACGCCAACCTGCTGAAGTCGGGCTCGGGCGGCGCCTGCGCCGGCCCCCGCACCTCGCCCCCCGCCCCCCACGAGCCCCGCCCCCGGCCCCCGCGCGCCGCCCCCGCCGGGCCCCCGCCGCCAGGTGACACTATACTTCATATACACGCACATGCGTCCTAATGAGCCACCCTCTACCTATTATTGATTTAGTTAAATATTCCAAACGATTGCAATAAACTGTATATTATGATAAATATACTATTATTCAGGGAAATCAGTCTCATTTATACATCCATAATTATACTTTGAACAAATTTAAAATTAATTAGCGCTTTTCGTTTAAAATGATTACAATTACTTCGGAAAGTGGGAGAAATGCTGATGTGGGTTGGTACATTTAATTTATTTAGATAGACTTACTCTCATTTATGGTTTAATCGGTGTGTAGTTGTCGTGGTTGCACGTGCGACTGCTGGAGTAGGGTTCTGGGCTCGAATTCCTGCGACGGGCAAAGCATTGTTGACATATTCCATTACGAATCTTCACTGAGAGTCTAGATTCGATAGAGCAGCAGTGTGAAACGCCGCGCCTCGGTGCGCTCGTGTCGCCGCCCATGTTGGATTGCCATCCCCGAGGATCATGAGAATACCTGTGTTGTGTTTATTCACACACTTGCACTATTAATACTCCTGTGTACTTGTCGTCGTGGTCAAGTATTGCTATGACTTCTTTCTTTATTGGAAGTATTGGAGTCGGCCACGGGTCTGAAAGCCGTATTAGAGAGTAGCAGGCTGAGCCATCGCTCTGTGTCGCAGCGGAGGGCGGACGCCGCTACTCGGACGCGCAGCAGCTGTTCCTGGGCAACCTGCCGCACTGCGCCACGGAGGACGAGCTGCGCGCGCTGTTCGCGCGCTTCGGGCCCGTGGCCGAGCTGCGCGTGCACAGCAAGCCGGCCGCGCCCGGCGCGCCGCGCCACCCCAACTACGGCTTCATCACCTACGAGACCTCGCAGGCCGCGCACGACTGCCTCAACGCCGCGGTATGTCATGTTCACTGACTCGGCCGGGGTGTACGAGCATCGGTCTGATCGTACGCGTCGTGTGTTGCAGCCGCTGTACTTCGGCGGCGAGGGCGCGGAGGGCGTGAAGCTCAACGTGGAGGAGAAGAAGACGCGCGGGCGCGAGCCGCCGCGCCGCCGGCCGCTGTCGTCGCACCGCGCCGCCTTCGCGCCGCGCCAGCCCTACCGCCGCTAGTGCCGAGCGCCCGAGCGCGCCCGAGCGCGCCCGAGCGCCGCCGAGCCCACCCGAGCGAGCACGCGGTTTAACTAGCTAGATAGTAAATTAATAATTAGTCCCCGAGCGTGGCGCTGCTACGTGCCTGACACGTATTTGTTTGTACATTTTAATTTGCCCGCGTCCGCGCTCTCTCGGCAGGCGCGAGCGCACCTTCGGTGTCGACGCCGATACTTTACATTCTGTGATTTCACAGCCTCCGTCGTTAGTCCGTGGGGTCTTCGCTTCGTTGTGACGAAATTGGCTAATCCTGGCACAGATTGTCGAGCGGCGAGCGGACGTCCGACCGTCTCGCTCGTCTACACCTATGTAAGATACGCTAAGCTTCTATTATGTGTTTCGTTTTTAATTCAATATGAATTTAAGTTGCGATAGCGGCGCGGGCGCGGTCGCCGCTGGCAATATGCTTATTTGTTAATGTTGCTCGTGCGGCGCTCTAGTGTAGTGGTAGCGCAGCAGGCGTAGCTATTTATTGTGAGCTCAGGCGCACTGCACGCTGCACTGCTGCACTGCGCGCTGCACTAGTGCAGTGCACGCTGCAGTACAGTGCAGGGCGCGGCGTCGCTCGCGTGGTTCGTTTAATATTCTAGTGAGTAGGCGCATTCCGGCACGCCGGCCGGACGACACAAGAAACGATGAAATAGAAAAAAAACTACATGTGAGTGTAAATAGTTGTTAGTTTTATGTTCGGCGGGCCGCGCCGGCGCTCGCCGCGTCGCCGATGAGACGGAATACTAAATTCTAGATTAGCTCCAAAAATCTTTCCAGAACTATAAATAACGTATTTTGTATTTAAAAATAAAATGTATGTTATTGTGTCGATTCTCTAAAACGATGTTGATGCAGATGTTCTTATGCATTTACTTAGGTCTGTATTGAAGTAATTATGTGACGTACGCCGGGCGCAGTAGCGTCCGTGGGCTCAGGCCGCGCCGCTCTGACGCGAACACTGCTGCGTGCCGGCATCGATAACGATTTGAAACTGTATTATATTCTAATATTATTAATATTAGTTAAAAAGAAAACTAAAAAAAATGCAGTGGCTGTATTTTTTAGTGTTTCGTCGATTTTTTTAACAGTACTACTAATATGTCGTGAGTACGTTGTTTTTGTATTGAGTTGTGAAGTATGTGGTGTTGCCACGTGCTGTGCAAAATTTCGTGTACTTATTTATTGTAAATAATATTGAGTCTCGTTACGCTGTAGAAGGACGGACATCGCGCCGCTCGCTAGCGCGCGCCTGCGGGACAGGACAGCCTGATGTGCCGGACCATGTTGCTCGACGGTACTGGTCCTGCACAGCAGTACAGTGGGTCGGTGTTAGCTGCGACTATTGCAAGCCTCACACTGCAATCTGTAAAAATATTGAAATATTTCCCACTGATCGTTCTTTCTAACATGAAATATTTATAATGGACTGTTAAAATACTCATGACACGTGTACACACACAGTGTCAACTTTGATGACGGATCGTCTTCCTTTTACTTTGAAAGTTAAATTCATAGTCACTGTCGCCAAGCGGCCGGACCTCGGACAGTTTGCCCCAGGTCTGCGGCGCTCGTAGTACAAATATCTTCGTATGTACTAGTAGTGTTGAGATATCATTGTTCGTTCACCGCGCTAAACGATCGCGAGACGTCGTCGCAACCATGCCGTGTTCACGCATAGTTATTCTACCTCTGATATAAACCTTATGTCAACGAGAGTAAAGGTCACTAGTACACAATCAGGGGTACAATAACAAAGGACAGTACGCTTGGCAGCGTGTGGTCGCGACGATGGCCGCAGTACCTCGCCGCGCGCTGCAAGCCGATGTCGGTCCGCTCCTCTCGTACATTACACACGGTTACTTGTAAACGTAGCTCTTACATCTTACTACGCGAACCACGTATCGTTTACCTACAGTGTTTGCAAGTTTAATAATACCAGTCCTGTAAACAGATTTCAGACCCCTAACCCTACGTGAGCCGTAAAAGCAATTGTTTGAATAGTGCAGCAGTTGTAGCACAATATTGTCAACCATGACGAGACTTACAGAAACGTATCAGAGCGCTACTTCAGACGCACCGCACACCGACTCTCAGGCAGACATTAGTTAGCGAAACTCGATAGACCTGATCGTATCGTAGCTACACCAACTGCGGTCGTTGACCCCCAAATAATCGCCAAAATAATAATTTGTTGCTTTACACGGTTGTTTTAATTAACTATAATAAATAAATAAATGTCGCGTCTGGGGAGTTTTGCCAGATAATTTAATTTGTTCCTGGAGTGCCTATATTCGCTGAAAGCGAAGTTCCTCTATATATTCTACTGCTGCAAATCATTCCTCATGTGCATATTTCTGGGATGCACAGTTTTGGATTCCATCTAATGTCGGCTCACTACTTCATGGCGGGTTCATGGGTATTAGTCACGAATCTTGAAATATGCAAGTGAGCACATAGACGAACACACGCGAGACTACTACAGTCCTGTCACTGTTACATTACCTCTTTACTTGGCATTGCGGTCAAATTAAAGTGATTAGCGTTATGTTGCTGTCGCGGACAAGTCTTTCAACATCACAGTGATCTCCATGTTTTTTTACGTTGTGCTTGCCGTTGGGTTGCTGCTGTCAGGAGTGAGAGTCAAAATGGCGGGTGTACCATAGCGAATTAAATTATACCAATTACCAAACAAATGTACCTAAAAAATACTATTTTGTACCTAACTCTAAAAAATCTGTACCACTAACAGAACGAAATTATTTCGAAATTAAGGTACACCCGCCATATTGACATCAAGATGGCGGGTGTTCTATAATATTTTATTTAACCATTACTCATAAAATGTAATTACACCAAAAAATTGTACCTAAAAAGTACCGCAAGTAAATAGAAACACACTTGATCAGTTGGATAGTTCTTGAGAAAAAAAAACAACCGTGTCTCGGGTCCTTAAGTTTATTCTTATTATGAATTATTTATTTAGGTATATATTTATATATTTGCGACCTTAGAGAATTAATCACTATGAAACGCGGGAAAAAAATGTTGTTGATTTAAACGAACAGAAAAAAAGTGTTTGTAAATACAAATAACATTTCCCATCAATTAATGATTTACCTTCACCGTGTAGTGAAATATTTTCAAAAATGTCTAGTGAACTTCAACGACTAATTAACATTCATGATTTATAGTTTAATTATTATCCCTAAAAATATATAAAAATGTACCTAATTCAATAATTCATAATCAAATAAGAATAAACAAGGACCCGAGACACGGTTAATTTTTTTCTCAGATACTATCCAACTGATCAAGTGTGTGTTTCTATTTACTTACGGTACTTTTTAGGTACAATTTTTTGGTGTATTTATGAGTAATGGTTAAAAAAATATATAGAACACCCGCCATCTCCATCGATGTCAATATGGCGGGAGTACCTTAATTTCGTTCTGATGGAGGTACAGATTTTTTAGAGCTAGATACAAAATAGTATTTTTACGTACATTTGTTTGGTAATTGGTGTAATTTATTTCGCTAGGGTACACCCGCCATTTTGACTCTCACCGTCAGGAGTAAAGTAATGTGAAAAGCCTCTTCGATTGAATGAATGTGCGGCGCGTGCATCAGCCCACTGATATCTGTTATACCTAGTTGTATTGTAAATGGGGTCTGAAGTTTGTGCGGAACAGTGTTGTTCAGTATATGTATCTCGCGCGCGAGCAGGCGGCGCGCGCACTGGACGCGTGTCCCGCGCCCGCGCCGCCACTCGCTGCTCTCTCTAATAGAGATGTACTTTTTGTAACACGCCAAGACTTTTATTTCAAAACCTCTACACTATCCAATATATCCATTTCATCCAAAATCCTCCATCCGAAACCCTACCTTTTGTATCCCAAAGAATAAGACTGGGATATCTCCTTACAATGGTGAGCAGCGTCTGACTTGAAACCCCAACTGTTTCAAATTATTAACAAAAACAACGGTCAAAAAACATTTGAAAATATAAAATAGTAGTCCACCAGCATCGGTAATAGGGTGCCATGCAGCGCGGCGTAGAGCGACGCAGCGCGAAATCACCGGCCTCTTCAAGTATCGTCGCGTCGCGTTTCTGTGTGAACTGACCCTAAGCTGCCGATTTTAAGAAGAACTAAAAGACATAATAACACTGCAGCTGGCCCATATCTTTAGGGTCAGTTCACACCGAGACGCGACGCGACGCGACGATACTTGAAGAGGCCGGTGATTTCGCGCAGCGCTGCATGGCGCAACGTATTCTGAATTCTCACAACGAAATGTGTATCTTTTCGTGTAGAAAATAAAGTTGTATTTTGAATCGCTCTTTAAAAGTGTGCGCGCAGCGTCACGTCGCGTCGCGTCTCGGTGTGAACTGACCCTTAGGTTATAATTAAAAAGTTATTTATATTCGCGGGGTAACACATTACATTTAGAGTGTGGCAGTAAGTCCTTATTTATTAAGTTAGGTGATGAAAACACCCTGTAGCCATATGTACCGCGCTCACTGACGGTCAACCTTCAGTAAGTGCGGAAGTACCTACATCATCGCAGGCGTACACCAGCAGCATAGAGGAATAAGCTTCCAGCAGTATCCATGCTCCACCAACAGCGAATTTACACGACACGGCGTGTTTTCGTCAAACGTGGCTAGCTAGCCCGAAAGCCAGGCAACATTGTGAGCTATCTCGGTTAGTATCAGTATCATCAGTTCGCTGAAATGCTTCTATGGGCGTTGGGGGGATAATCTGCTCCTTACTAGATAATTTTGTGTCCGTTTCGTCCGTGCGGCCTTGGCGATTTTGTTAGTTCCGTACCATTACCAGTGGCGGATTTAAGTACATATTTTCAAGGTATAGGCTGTAAAGTTTTTGCCGCCCTTGTCTCTACAATTTTCATGTACTAGATTATTTTTACAATCCAACAATTTCGTTGAAATTCCACGTGAAATTATTTTTTGGTTTATTTTTGAGCTAATCAAAGCTCAATCATGTACAATTAATAAAGGAGGGGTCAGTAGTCAGTCAGTAGTAGTCAACATGTATGGTTCATAGACATATAAATTATATGGACTTGAAATGTTTGACTATAGAAAAAACAGTTATACAAATACGAGGCATATCGACGCCAAAATCAGAAAAATACTGCTATCTCTTTTTAACTTTTATAATTTTGCGCAAGTGAAAAAGGATAATAGTGTTTTTGACAGTTACTATAATGGCAACCCTACATTTCTAAGTCATTGAAATACCTATTTGCGGCCGGGTCGCCATTTTATCCGCTCGCTGTTTGATACCTAAGTTGGGTACGTCAACTGTCAAATGCTCTTTAGCTGTGGTTAAAATTTGTGAATTCAAGATGATAAACAAAGGATTCTGCATTTATTGAAGAGTTTCAACGGTAAAGCATTCATATTTTCCCTTTTGCCTCTATTTTCAACAGTTTTACTACATGAAACCATTTTCTTGTTATTGAAGGGATAGAGTAGTGCATTCAGACATTTTTATATTTATCGATAATGCAATTTTATGGTTCTTTATTGGTTTTATGTTTTACTTTTAAGGCTATAAACAATCGGTGTGGAAAATATAAAAATTACAACAAAAACAATAATTATTTGTTCTCTTCACTTTGAAGAATCGTCTTTCAACTGAACACTCAATAAAGTAACATTGCGTGACGATGCTTTACCTTCACGAACCTTATTGGTACGTACGTTTGATACGGTCGCAAATCATATTTTTATCAAGATACAACCTGACACTGACCTGCAAATTGCAAAAAAACGTAAGAAAATTTGAATTTCGCGGGCTACCTTGGCGCATCCCCCTTAAGATAACAGTATAAAGAAACCTTGGGGACAGCAAGTGAAGCAAAAAGGTCGATTAAAAAATTATTCGATGTAAGTAGGTATTTAACCCGTGCGCGATAAGTTGAGACCTGACTCCCCCCGCCCGCTAATTCCCCCGCACTTCCCGATGGCGCCCGTATTGTACCGTGGCGGTACAAACACGCCACTGTTATGTCACCGCACTCAGGTCTCAACTTATCGCGCACGGGTAGTACAAGTCGTGCCATTGAAGTTGAGACTTGACGCACCACGTGGTTTTAGCGGTATCTTGATAGATACCGCTTAGGTGATCCTCATGGATACCCGCGAAAGAGCGGCGGGAGGCGTGGTCAAGTCTCAACTTTAATGGCACGACTTGTACTTACTGCTTTTCATTTCTTGTAATTGCTAAAAGAATAAATTCCAAGAGCATAAAATTAAAAAACCGACTTCAAAAAAGGAGGAGGTTCTCAACGGGCCGGCAACTAGATAAACTTGTTGCTTAAATTATACAATGGAGTGAAATCAGTTACAGAATACTAGGTCGATAAAAAACAGCATAATATATCTGTCCTCCAAGTTTCAACCTGTCTTAATAGGAAACATCAAAATAAGTTCTACGGTTTAACCGTGAAAGAAGGACGAAACTTCTCAAACAACAACAAATGAAAGGTATATTATTATGTTAGAAAACTTGGGGTATTTTCACCCGTAGATATTGTACCGTAACATTATGAAAACATTCTCACAATCTTTTATCGATGTTATTATATAGAAATATCGATAAGGGCTGCCCTATTAGCCGCCATTTTATCAGCTCACTGAAGTGTAGGTATGCACGTTTTTCTTGTAGGTATGCCAAGTCCATATGATTTATATGTCTATGGCACTCTATGGTATGGTTTGATACTGTTGATAGTGCGAAGAGGGAATAGTAGATTGTATCCTATGGGAGCAAAATAATATTTTTACGGCGAGGGTGCTTTTTTGAATCCAGAGCGAAGTGAGGGATTCTAGAGTAGAATCCCGAGCGTTGCGAGGGATTCTTTAGTAGAATCCTGAACGTAGCGAGGGATTGAAAGTACGTCGCCCGAGCCAAAAATTTAGTGTCCGTTTCGACCGCGCACCATGACGTTTTTTTTTTAAAAAAGCTATATCAAGATTTTGTAATAATTTGTAAAAGTTGATTCCCAAAACCATAAATTTGTCAAAGATAAGGTTAAAAAGTTATAAGGGTTTGACCGTGGCCGCGCCATCGAAACGCGGAGAACCGCGCGGCCACGGAGATCTTTAAAACTACGCGTTGCAGAGACCTGAAATTCAGGTAAATAACAGATTGAATTTGTAAAAATATAGAAAAAATACCTAGGTTTATATTTTAGGAGCTGTAACACTAAAACCCCATGGCCGCGCCATCGAAACGGTGACAAACACATTATCGCCGATATCTCGCTGAAAAAGCATCGCCGGCGTCTGAAGTTTTTTGTAGAAACCAGATTTGACTTTGTCAGAATTTGTAAAAATACAATGAAAAATCCTAGGTTTATATTTTAGGAGCTATAAGAATAAAACCCCATGGCCGCGCCATCGAAACGGTGAAAAACACGTTATCGCCGATATCTCGCTGAAAAAGCACCGCAGGGGTTTATTTTTTTTTGTAAAACCTAGATTTGAATTTGTCAAACAATGTAAAAATACACAAAAAAATCCTAGGTTTATATTTTAGATGCTGTAGTACGGATTCGCGTAAAAATTAGTCGTGATTATCTATCGAAGAAAGTAAGTAATAGCGAGTGTTTTTTTGTAAACAACACCTATTAATATGAAGAACTACTGATAAAAGGCAAAAAAACTTTTTTTTTCAGAATATCAAACCTCCAATACGTTTTGAAAGTTTCGATAGGGTGACCATGGCTTAGTGTTTACAGAAAAGTCTCAAGTTTTCTTATTTAAGTATTTTCAGCTATCAAGCAATGGACTGTGGTTCTGCATGAGTACCATAATAAATAGTTTTGCACAACATTCGTAATTCCAGTAAGATAATAACATGTAACCTATTTTCCTGTATTTGATAAACCTAATTCATATAATAATAATTCAAACCCATAACAACGTCTAAGGCTAAATACTTCATTATTATTATTACCCATTTATGAATTAGGGCTGTTTGTATGTCCGTCGATATATCACAGAACTTTTACACCCAGACCATGGTACGACACACACAATTGTTTGGAGAGTAGGTGCGTTCTATAAACCACTACACAAATTTGATGTGAAATAATTATACATACACCGTGTAAATCACCTCATCACGAAGCCGTCAACCAAGCATCCTGTACATGAAACTAAGTAACTTTACGCAAAAATTATTGCTGGGAAACGACTTTTTTTTGGGGGGTGTAAAATCACGTTTTGTGGTAGAACTCAATGTAACGCACTCAAAACATTGTGCTGATGGACGGATTGAATAGTACGGGGGTCGTGGAGGTGTTTAAAGTAAAAATCTTACATTAAAAACTTGTATTTAAAAAAATACTTGTCAAAAATTTGGATCTTTGACCCCTAATATCTCCGTAACTAGAAGGTTCCCAGGTATGGTGTAGAACAAAAAAAATATTGTAATGACAGGGAGAACCAGTGCCTTTCGGCTTCGTTAAGAGCTGTTTTACACCATTTATAAGAGGGCTGAAAAAAAAATATATACTTTTTTTCTTAAGTCTATGTTAATGAGATATTTGTTTCCAAAGTCTTTAACGTTGTGTGTCTCCTTAACTTCTGAAGTAAGAGTAGGATTCTGAAAAAAAAGGTTTGTAAAACGTAAAAACTTTTTCATCAAACTTCATCAGTTAACATTGTTTTTCATAAAAAATACTATGAAAAACCAATTTTATTTTGCGGTTGAGTGTAAATCTAAACAAATCAGCGTTAAAAATATTTTTATTATATAATAGGTATAGTGCTTCGAAACCTTGTGTGTGCGAGTACGACTCGCACTGGTTCGACTATTTTAAAGTGCCTGTAACTGGCCTACTTTAAATAAATGATTTTGATTTGAATTGGCCGATTATTATTTGAAACACCCACTTACGCTGCGCACGATAAGAGTTATCCTTGTGTAACTTGATGTAACTGTGAATCGTACACATAGCATCTAAATAAAAAAGTCATTGTTTTGAACCCTTCCAAACATTTGAAATTAAAAAAAAATATGTTACGCCAGAAATAACCCCTGTAATTAACTCATGTATCCCAACATCAATATATCATGACGAACGCAAAAAAAAATGTTGTGTTAAAAAAAAAATATATAAGTTTGGATCTGAAAGATACTTAAAAAAAACATTGTCTTTGGGCGATTTAGAATCCTTGAGATATAATATCTAATACAATAGGTGTTTTCTGTTAACACTAAGCCATGGTCACCCTATCGAAACTTTCAAAACGTATTGAAGGTTTGATATTCTGAAAAAAAAAAAAAAGTTTTTTGCCTATTATTGATATATTAATAGGTGTTGTTTACAAAAAAACACTCGCTATTACTTACTTTCTTCGCGACAGACTAGATAATCACGACTAATTTTTACGCGAATCCGTACTACAGCATCTAAAATAGAAACCTAGGATTTTTCATTGCATTTTTACAAATTCTGACAAATTCAAATCTGGCTTCTACAAAAAACTTCAGACGTCGGCGATGCTTTTTAGCGAGATATCGGTGATAATGTGTTTGTCACCGTTTCGATGGCGCGGCCATGGGGTTTTAGTGTTACAGCTCCTAAAATATAGACCTAGGTATTTTTTCTATATTTTTACATTTTTTTTACAAATTCAATCTGTTGTTTACCTGAATTTCAGGTCTCTGCAACGCGTAGTTTTAAAGATCTCCGTGGCCGCGCGGTTTTCCGCGTTTCGATGGCGCGGCCACGTTCAAACCCTTATAACTTTTTAACCTTATCTTTGACAAATTTATGCTTTTGGGAATCAACTTTTACAAATTATTACAAAATGTTGATATAGTTTTTTAAAAAAAAAAAACGTCATGGCCGCGCGGTCGAAACGGACACAAAATTTATTTTCACTCTACTTTTCATCACCCACTATGAGAGAACAAAAGGCGCCTCAAATTCTATTGTAATATTTTAATAAAACATAGAGTAACAAATAAATTGAAATTAAACAGTACCTATCTAATAATAAAACAACTAAAAACTTAAATAAATTTACATTTGAGACATTTTCGCAATTATGAAAATTTATTGTTATTCAGCTTGCGGCGCGACTATGGGCCGTTGCCGTCGTACCAGCCAGTCTTTATTCAAACAATATCTGCGTTCGATTTCTTTAGCGCTGAACACTAAGACGTTCCAAGTTCAAAAAGTGCGCGGCAAAGATAATTGCGGCGCACTTATTGAAATAAAGAGGATTAAAAACTCATTACTGCCCGCTAAAAGTTTCTTATAGAAAACACCACCTTTGGGTGCACTTAAAGGCGAACCAAGTCGTCCTTTTCGAATAGATGGGATGAAAACACATTTACTGCAGGTTGGCTCTTTTCACTCATACAAAGTGTGGGCTGAGGGCGCAGAGGCCCGGGCGTCGCCCCGCAACCAGTGGCCCCCGGCCACCGTAGGCGCGAGCCTGTGGACGGTGAGTAATGGGCTAGCTCACCGTCTGTCCGTCTCATGACGACAGGCCGTGTCGACGGCGCGTACGTGTTCCACGCGCGCCTCAAGGAGATGTCAGCAAACCGGAAGGGGTCCGAAAGGGACGATGCCTGCCAGGGCTGCGGGTTGTTCGAAAGAGATAGGTACCGCGGCCCTGGAACACAAAGGGCTAAGAAGGAACATGGATGGGTTTTAGTCAGTCAAGTCTGCCACTCCCTCCGGCTCCGCCCAGAGCGGGAGAAGTGATTCGAAGATTTCCCATAGGCAAAAAAAAAAAAAAAAAAGGGCGCAGAGGCCGATTGCTGGTAGGTGGGCGGCGAACTGGCTGTTTTACTCTGGAATATGGAAGTTTGCTTCACCGAATGTACAATGAAAAGTGAGAGGGGAAAGTCATCCGCAAAATTTGTTCTCTTCATCTTTTTGATTTCTATGAGGTAGCAAAAAAAAAGAAAGAAATCCGGTCCCAAAATTTTCCGCCCCAAAAAACAGCCGCCTTAGGCTGCAGCCTACTCAGCCTGCTGGTAAATCCGCCACTGCCTATTACTAAGACTTCGCTGTCCGTCAGTGCGTCCGTCTAACCATTGTTTTATAAATCTTCCCCTTAAGTTTAAAGGGGAATGCGGGAGTCGCAGATAGTTCCCGTGACCTGCCGCCATTTCATCCATCCAATGTTGGTTCTGTGCTTAACACTACCTACGATCTATTTCGCCATCGCTTTGCATGAGTGAACCGAAATACCGAAAGCCGGAGCAGATAGGGAGAAACGTGCCGTCTAGCGCTATGAAACTGCCATGATTTTGTTGTAAAAGTTATTCCAACCATAAATTTGTCAAAGTTATGGTTGAAAAGTTAATAGGGTTTGAACGTGGTCGCGCCGTTGAAACGCGGAGAACCTCGCGGCCACGGATATCTTTAAAACTACGCATCAGAGGCCTGTAATTTTTCCCGCAACTTTCACACAAGATTTTTACAAACAAATGACCGAAGATAATAAATAAAAAACCGGCCAAGTGCGACTCGGACTCGCACATGAAGGGTTCCGTTTTCCGTACCATTATTTATAAAAACGAGCAAAAAAATCACCTTTTTGTATGCGAGCCCCCTTAAATATTTATTTTATTCAGTTTTGAGTATTTGTTGTTATAGCATCAACAGAAATACATAATCTGTAGAAATTTCTACTGGTTAACTATCACGATTCATGAGATACAGCCTGGCGACAGACGGACGGATAGACAGCGAAGTCTCAGTAATAGGCGGAACCCTATTACTGAGACTTCGCTGTCTATCCGGCCGTTGTTTTGACCCTTTGGGTACGGAACCCTAAAAAGATTGAATACGGAAAGCTCTATCAGGTTGCGTCCCTGTCTTTACCATTATAATGACGGCGTCATCTCGTTTCGTTTGGAGTTGGTCTTCTGCCGGTAGGTCTCGCGTGCGGAGGCACGGGCGCCCGGGATGCGCCGGCGCAGCCACGCCACGCCAGCGCCAGTCGGCTGCGCGCTCTCACCCCGCGGAGGACGCTTGCAGGCACACAAACACACGGTGAGTTAGACACATATTTATTAGCTTTATATTATTCAGAAATTGGTATTACTTCAATATGCCTGTGTCTCGTAAAATAATGTCATTCAGTTCCTACGCGTTTTCCAGGAGAAGGTAAAATAATAAATCTAGAATCATATGAACATTTATAAAGTTCTTGCGTCTTTTTATGTTTAGTTGTAAAAAGCTCACACTGCATTTTCATAAACACGGTGTGGTCATGTCAGAAATTATTTTCAATATTTCTGAAATCATATTTCATTTGAGACCCCGGCCAGGGCTAGAGGACACTCTTCATTTTGGAGGTTTTTGCGAACCGCAAACTGGTTTATTGTGCTCGATAGCTACTTGGGTATTTTGTTTTATTTTTTGGGTATTGCATGTCCAAGTATTCACGTGGGTTATAGGGCTCACTTTGTGCCGGGAATTGTCGGGAAGACTTTATTTTCAATCCGTATAAGTCTTAGGTACTAGCTTATTTACCTACCTATTCTCCGAAATATACTATATACTGGTGACTGGAGAGTTCAACTTTGTTATAAAGCCAAACTGACAGCACTGTGGATATACATACATACCTGTTAGATTCTTAAAGTTTCGACACTGATTTTCATTTCTATTAAAAATAAAGATTACTGGAAGCCTCAAAAAGACTGAAACAACGAGAAAATTAATTTGATTGTCTCCATAATATTGTTACAATGTTCAGCTACAATGAAGTAGTTATACCCACTGTGTAACATTTTGGTTTGACTCCAAAAAATAAATAAAAGGCTACAATGCTTGCAGACAATATAATTAATTCCTGCTGATGTATAAGCTACATCATTTCGTGACTGACTGTACCTACCAACTATAATAGGAAGAGTGTACAATATGAAAAGTCTTATGCAACAGTTGAAGATTTAAATCATAAGACTGCTCGCCTGTCGTTGATCTGGCTAATCGGTAAACTGTTTTCGATCACAAACTGAATTGTTCTTCATTCGAGGCATTAGGCGACCGAGAAAATTGTAGTTTGCGAATTCGGAACACGGGTTCATTTCTCGCATCGACTTGCGTGGCGATTGCAAAATACACTCACAACCCCAGGAATGCTATTCAAATATGAAAATGTTTTCATTCTTCAACAAATAAAAGAAGTAATTCAACAATAAGCTAGGTACTTACTCATAGCCGCGCTCTTTAGTCAATCAATTGATACAAGAGCTCAGCAGCACTGGTACCTATCGAATGCTCTATTGATGGGAAGAGATTATAAATAGTATAAGTAATGCAGATAATATGGTGCTGCTAAGTCCCTCGATTGATGCACTCAGACAGATGCTTGATATAAATGTGAGAGATACGCTACGTCTCATCGTTTATTATGTCAATGTACGGAAGAGTGCAGGGTATGGCTTTAAGTATGCAGGGTAGGTACTAAAAAGCTTAGGACAGATCCCTCCATATGCCTATATATTGGACCATTAAAATAGTGTCATATTTAAATACTTTGGTCGCATAGTCAGTGAACCAAGGTTTAAATGATGGGGGCAAAGAGCTTTATCCCATGTTTACTGGCCCGCAGGTTTGCACGATGTACTAAAGAAGTAAATCTCACTCTTTAAGGCGTTTTGCTAGTAATTCTACACGTGCAGCACGTGGATTCGACATACGCAGAGGGCCTACAACGATCTTCGTGTACAGGACCAACAACAACGCTTTTAAGGGGCTGTTGGGGTTCCGGCGGTTCTGTAGCGCATCAGGCAATTTTTGCTGAAGCGGATATTTATAGTTTTCAAGCTATAACGTGTGAAAGATCAGGATTCGGGGGAGCTACAGCATTTGAACGGTTATTGTTTATTGAACAGCGGTCATAATTAAGAATTTCCTTTAAAAATATTTCGGCTGAACTGCTAGTTGAAAATGAAAAAAAAGCCGGCCAAGTGCGAGTCGGGACTCGCGCACCGAGGGTTCCGTACTTTTAAAACCGTAATTATTAAAAATATTTTTATTATAATAATATGATGTAACTAAAAATTAACGGTTTTCGCAATTTTTCCTTTATCTGTGCTATAATACATTGCTTCGTACCAAATTTCAAGATTCTGAGTTCACGGGAAGACCCTGTAGGTTTTGATTCCCTTGCGAGTGTCGAAAATTTGTGGAATAAACGGCTGTATCTTTTGATTGCGTTGGCTTAGAAGTTCACCGTTCTATGGGACAGTAGACCTGGGTATTTGGTATAAGTTCCAGCTTGATACCTCCACGCGTTCCTAAGAAAAAGGGTATTGACAGACAGACAGACGGACGGACAACAAAGTGATCCTATAAGGGTTCCGTTTTTTCCTTTCGAGGTGCGGAACCCTAAAAACTGTCACCCAGTAATATTAATCAGGCGCTTGTTGACAAACAATAAAATGCTGCAAACATATTTTGTGAGTGAGTATCATTATTAGTCGACATTCGTCAGCTCTGTTGTCAGTGGTAGGAATGCATAATAATATGCATTATAATATGTGGAGACCGGATTATATGCAACTTGTAGGTATGTACCTACATTCGTTGAAAAATGCATCATGTTCAAAATATGCAACAATAGTGCCTAAATATGCAACTTAAAATTGAAATACTTGAGTCTGCCAAATAATGTTTTTTTTATTTAAGGACTAGATATTCAACGAGATATTCTATTTTTTTTTTCTTGAAATCCGAGTACACTTCCTAACTATCAGTAGTTAGGTTGAGCATTCTATTAATTAAAATATTTTTATAACTTGAAAACGATCGATCTACATCCATTTAAATCAATGGGTAGTATTATTTGGATCCAGGTACTTTATTTGGGGGTATCACCTATGGCACATATTTTACATGTATAGCGGGTAGATAAATTAAAAAAAAAAATCGGTTAAGCTGCGCGTGCCTAGGTTGGTCTGTGGACGGGTGACCACCAATTACATACCGAGTTCCCTCCGTGCGCGTGCCTCAGAATACACGTCAAGCCGTTGGTCTCGGACTCCCGGCTGTCATTTGTAGATCTTTGACAGTCGTTACAGGTAGTCAGTGGCCCGAAAGTCTGACAACCAGTCTTAACCAAGGGGTATCGTATTACCCAGTACTAACTACTAAGTGGGTTCAGGGTTGTGGAGGTCAGACAGGCAGTCGGTTCATGTACCTACACTACCTACCTAAAATACTGGTATGCAGCTGCATCCCTCATCTTCGCTATTTCGTGGTTAGAGATTCGTTTTGTCTTAGAAATTATATAGGAACCTGCATTGTACACCATTTTTCAAATGTCCGATCCAATAAATGTTGGAACTAAAAGTCATGAACAGTCAGGTCCATTATGTAAGTGGAGAAGCAATAATTATCGTGAAGAGGTTAATCAAATATCTCTTCTAATTAAAATAAAGAGTATACTCGAATATATTGTGTGACACATAAAGCGTTGTTTTTAATTTGTTATCAGGCGAGGGTCACGTTATCAGCGGACACTGCTGCCGAGCTTCCGTCCAAGCTTCGCGAAACCACCGCGCGCGCTCTGACCCACTTATAGTTTTATTATTTTTGCAATCCTATTAAACAAAGGATTACCATCCGTCTAGACCTGGAAGCAATTCATTTCATTGGGTTTCAGTTAGATGACGATCCTCGTTTGGCGTCAGGAATAAGTACCATATTATTGTTTGTAAGGCAAATTATTATTTTATTCCGCGGCTTTTTGATTTGAACTTTGCATTAAAAATAAACAACGATTTTTTTCTCGAATCGTGTACTTGACCATAGCTGTCCAAATAATTAAAAAATAGTTATTTTCAAGACCGGATCAAGGTGAAAAAGACGAAAACGCGTTTTTGCGAATAAACACATGGGCAAAATAGTTAACAGGACAAAAGTTACTTTAGGTAAAAAAAATGATGACAGTAATATATATTTTTTCAGGATTAAACATTTTCGTCCACGGAAATTACGATAAAAAAACATTTACTTACGAAATTTTTTGATTGTACATAAAGCAAAAATATAAACAGCGGTTTTAGCGTCGGGGGACCGCTAAGTAGACAACTTAGTACAAGCACAAAACAAAGCGGACCCCCGACGCTAAGACGCTTTGATTATTTTATTTTTGGTTTTTTAGAAGTTTTTTGTGTCGGGGGTTTATTAAATTTTTAGTTTATTTTTTTTGCCTAAAGAAGTATTTAAGACTTTATGTTTTTCTAGATTTTCTGTGAAGTCCGGAGCAGTATTTGTTTAATTTTTATAAAAATAGTTGAATATGTTGTTAAAAAACATTTTAGCATTATTTTTGTCCTGTTAATATTTTTGCTAAAAAACGAAGTCAAAATAAAAGATTCTTTAAAAAAAAAGATGTTCCGCGGACGACAAATGTTTAATTTACTGACCTACTTGTAGTACTCGATCTCTTCTACAATTACTCAATACAAACATGCCTGTTTATACAAGGTGTTGTTTTGCATCCTCGTCAAACAGGAGGTGGTTACAAAAGACATAAATAATCAAATAAAATTACGGTGCCAAGTTAATTATTAAAAAAACGCTGATTTTTTTGGTTGTTTATGTTTGTCAATATTTCAGAATAACCCCCTTAACGTGGTTAAGGGAATAAGAAATTATCGAATAAACGTTTGAGATTGTTTGTATGTGTGTAAGTGAGGCATAGTGAGGTATAGGGCAAGAACCAGACGGACCGCGTTTAAAACACGGGTGGTTCACACTTACCGATTTCCGTAATAAGAAAAAAAAAAACCTACCCATTTTAATATTGATTCGGGACGAGATTCAGTAGCATCCAAAACAAATGAATGCAAAACATCATCTTGTATTTTTTTCCACCAAGTAAAATATATATTAGACGTTTTCTAAAAAAAAATGTATACGCGAGGTGAACTTTTTGCGGGATACAGCGTAATACACTCCCTGTACCCTGCACATTAAATAAAAAAAACGCTGTTTTTAACTTTACTTTTTTTTATTAATGCAAAGTTGGCCTAATATTCCCCGGACTATTCATTAAGTAGATAAGACAAAGTTCAAAGATAGGTGAAGAACTGTGCTGAAATTCACCAAGCCTTAAACTATTACTTGTGGGAGGAACAGTATACATTGTTTTAAAAATAAACTGGTTGCTAAGATGAGTCAGAAAGTCCGTTCTCGGTGCGGTCTCTATAGATTGATTCCAAGCATTTCCTTCCATCTAGCACCAAAATCACCTTGGTCCAATCACTTGTGACCACATCATGTCTACTATGGAAACATGAAATTGTTCGAATTGCTTTTGTCTTCTTACTAGTCGCTTATTGCTACCGTTCCCAGCAAAGTTTTGTTTCATTGCATTTTGTTATGGAGAAGACAAATAACTCGAAACCATTATATTCTTCAATCATTCACAAAATTCGGCAGCGTTCTACCAAGTGGCCATTTAAAGAACTGCAAAAAATTTCAAAATGCGTCATTGTCATAGTTTCATGTCAGTTAGTAATAACATACAGTACAGTAGTAATACCTATGTTTAGGAGTCATGAATTAAATGTTAGTGGGTTCCACGTAGTCGTAAACGGCCGCCATATTGCCGCTTGCCGCAGTGCCCGGTCCCTTCCGCGCGACACAGTTTGACGCAAGGTTGAAGGCTATCGCCGCAGATAATGTGGGTTCAAAAATAATGATAACACCCCAATCTTAATTAAAAACGGTTATTAAAACACACGAATTGGGTCTTTATAGATTAAATGTTTTATTTATATTTAATAGCCAACGACCAAGAATGGCCTAATTTAATCTGTTTAAAATTGAAAGGATTAATTTATTAAGGAAACTTGTATCAGTTTCATCAAATTATTTTTATGATTATAAACTTCTAAAGCTATTTACTCAATGCAATTTAGTTACTTAGCATCATATGCCACAGCAACCAACAGCTGCTCATACTATGAAATAAAGTACATGAATATTAAAAAGATTAAACATACTCATACATTATAAAGAATACTTGTATTCCGCTACGTGTGCAGATATGTATCTGCGCAGCTGCTATACTCATCAATATCAGTGCCATGACTATATAAACGATTCTAATTCGTTTTTAAAGTCATGGCACTGATTCACGCCATTCATCCTCTCCCTGTGCTAACTTCAATAGATGTCTATGGTAGAGGTACACGTGCTCTATGGCATACTATACGGCAAAAGCGGGCCTGTATAGAGAGCTTATTTTGTTATTGCAATACCTAATCCGACGCTTCGCGCAGTGTAAATTGTAAGGACTTTACTGAACTATTGTCGTTTGGAATAAAGCCTCGAGTGGCATACAATTCTAGCTTGCTAAATTTGAAGCCTTCCATTTTATTTCAGTCGATTAAAACCATGCTTAAACAGATCAATCAGAGACCCTGAAAGTGGTGCTTTGAATTAAATACTAGCATTAGTTCAATTGAAGACTTTTTGCTCTTTACTTGAAACAAAAATATGGGAATCTTTCTAGATATTTGGTTTTTAGAATCAGTTCTAGTTCAAGATTTTTTGTAAAGTACCTAGTATTTCGAGTAAAATTTTGCAGTTGTGACGAATAACCAATGTTCAGTCAGGTGAAGCAATATGCCACGTTGTATCCCTAATTCGCTAACGTTCGCAAATCGCGCGGCTGGCGGGACGGCAACGTGTGACGCGTGCCTCGAATTTGGGTCAATGGAAACAAATAGCTGCTGAGATTCAGCCGACCCGTCCTACCCGTTCCAGAATGTTCTTCCACATTCACCGTGCGATGCAATTGAATAAGATGCATTGATTGCTAGGTGACACTATGAGTGCTTTACAGCAGTCAAATACTTAGCTGTTTTTTTCCTTAGGTGCTAGCTTATGATTCTATGTCATTGAATTAGTAAAGGCTCGTCAGCAAGTGGGTCTTGAAATACTGACACGCGTAAGGACGCGACCTTTATGTTTTGAGTGCAAAATCCAGATGATTGAAATGCATATAACCTAAATTAACAGCACAGAAATAATGCACAACCTACTCAATTAGATGAAAATGCGTCATAGTGTCAGGGTGCAGTGTAGCAGGCGGGCCTCGGCTCAACTGAGGCTATCGGGCTGCAGGCATGGTCACGACTACGCCGCCAGTCCGCTAGCCAGCCAGGGTCCCGGCGACGCGTGACGTCATGCACTGCTATCCATCATGCGAGCGAGACGGCTGCAATTGTGCACCTAATCAATTTGTAACCGACACTGATACTGAAGGCATCGGTTGACGCGGAGCGTCTATCTAATCAGGGTTGCTTGTAACGCTTATTGAAATTATGATATTATCAGGGGCTGACAAGGCTGGCTCTGATATCACTGTTTCATTGTGCGTATTACCGATGATCCGGATCTTAAAACAGATTCAAGTGTACCCGACTTGACTCTGTTATTATTGTGTTATTTGGTTTTTCGTGAGTGGTTTTGACAAGAATTTGCTCGGTTAATAGAAATAGGCACTCTTCCTATAACATGAGACTTAAATGTACTCTGCTACGTTTCCATTGAGGGAGCAGAGTTTGATTTTATGTTTATGTCCTGTTGCTTTTGTAACGATGGCAAGCAATGCAAGCCAATATTACAGCCATAAACGGCGACAGTCGTTGTGTCCTCCTATGCAAGGTGCTCGAGAGCCAGCCGCGTAAACCGATGGAGCCCCGAGGTACGTCACACCACCCCCCAGTAGTAGTCTTGCATATCAGACGGCTGTTTAAATGAATGTTACTACAATGGAACTTCAAGGACCGCTTCAGGATATTTACCTGAATCTTTCAAGTTACAAGTTTAGAAACACTTCAGGCCGGGAGACAAGTATTTCTGTAGTCATCATCTGCCTAGCCTTTTCTTAACTATGTCGGGGTCGGCTTCCAGTTTCACCGGATGCAGCTGAATACCAGTATTTTACATGGAGCGACTGCCTATCTGACCTCCACGACCCTGTTACTACTGGGTAATACGATATGGAGTGTTGGCTTTAAACCTTACCAATATACTGAGTGCACCGTGAAATATTGATGAAGTGAAGTTTTATTTCGACGATCATCTCATCTTCTTCCCCGCTAAGCGGCGAAGTCTGCGCTAAATAAGTTTATATTCTAACTTTTGTTTTAGCCCGCAATCCTTTTGTCAAATGCCTTTCGTGTTCGCCATACATTGAAAAATTCAACAATTTGTCACTTTTAGTGGTGGCTGGTTTTGTGTTTACGCTGCAGCGATCAAGTTCTTCTAGCGTTAGGTTACTTTGTTTATACATATAAACAATAAGTGCCTACTTACAAGTATTATGAAATTGCTTATCAAAGCCTTTCTTCAACATTTTATGAAATAGGGTTGTCCAACATAGTTTCGTTCTACGTAATAGTGCTTGATCTTTTCCAATAAACTCCCTAGTTTTTCTTACCGTACATTCGTCGAAGTTATTGATAAGCATCTAACCTTTGCTGGAAAAAAAACCATAGTCCCTTATATTTACCGGGTTTATTTCCGGCTGCTCATGCGGAGGCAGCCCTCGTTACAGTGTGATGCAAAGCTAGCGCAGGACAGTAGGTAGTGTGCGCTGAATTCTCGGAACTGGCCCATAAAAACTATGCGAGTTGAATTGTGCAGATGTGTGGATGAGGTCATCGGCAGGCGATGAGGCGACCACCTTCCGCTCCGGCCGGCCTGCTGGAGCGATCGTTAAAGTTAAATAACTGTGCTATGTAGATAACATATCGTTGTTGATCGAATCATATTTTTAAATAACTAGACCTTTCAGACCAAGGGGTAAGAGGTTATCGCTTGAAAAACAATATGTACGCCAAATTGAACTTATTCGTTTTTTTTTTTAATATTTCATAGCTGAGATTAAACGGAATCAAAATTTGAATGAGTAGGTACATACATGATTCAACGATAAGCAATAATGGTGACTAGCTACCGGGAACGGATTCCTACGCCACTGGATACATAGCGGAGAGTTTAAGACCAATGTTGACATGGCACAAATTCGAGTTGGAATGCTTCCCTCTGTACAAATCATAACGACAAGAATCAATACACAAACGGCGTCTCATATCATTATCCTATCATGCCCAGTTTGAACCTTCTTGCTTCAAGATGACCGCGAATACTTATCACATATTGTGTACAGTTTACCTAACATAGGTACGCCACAGTTATTCGAATGTCTACACCCGCAGCAAGTCAGTCACACTCATATAATTCCTAATACAGTTAATTCAACGTGAGGAATTGCCTACATTTCCTCGCGATAAGGGCGGTCACCGTGAGCGAACAGCTTCCGAGCCGGGCACGCGCCCGCGTCTCACTACAGGGTGCGTTGCCCTCGGGCTCGCCCCTCGATACCGCGTGCCATTGACACCGTGAACCCTACCATACCATCGAACCGGCTTCCAGTTATACATCAAGCTTTACAGGTTAATCAATCTGCACAAACATTCATGTTCAGCAGCAAATTCTCTGCAATAACATAACCTCTCGAACAAAGTGGCGCTGGAAAAGAATTCACGTTAACGCTTGGGGAAGGCCTATCCCAGCAGTGGAACAGTATACTAAGGCTACTGTAGGTATGATCAGTACTTTTTGATTATTTATACGTACAGCTATATCGGCCTGAAATAGGAATATTAATCTTTATCACAAGATCACGCACGACCAATATACAGGGTGTAACGGAAAGGGTATATACATCCTTAAGGGTGTGCTATAGACCATCAAACTAAACATGTTTCTCAACATAAAAAGAAAATACAGCAAAAAAAATATCAGCTGCCTATACATTTGGGTCGAATAGGTATTGTAATTTTCTTTGGGGCAGCAGATATTTTTGTTGCTGAAAAACGTGTTTTATGATGAGAAACATGTTCAGTTTGATGGTCTGTAGCACACCCTTAAGGATGTATATACCCTTTCCGTTTCACCCTGTATACGATTTGTTTAAACGGACAGTCTCACGAGAACGGAATTCATTGAACTTCTCTCTGAAACTTCTCCAAATTGAACATAAATCAGCTGCTTTCAAAGAAATCTCGTGGGATTACAATTATTCGTCGTCGATCTAAAATAGTCCAGCCGGCCAAGCATGACCGCCGTAGAAACGGGATATGGAAGAATCGACAATTTGACAGATATTTCTATCGTGCCAAGCATGGCGATATTAAGAATGTAGAAAAGAAATGTTTCTTTTCTTCAGTCGACACAAGTCTACAACGTCGAGCATGACGACCATATTTTCTCTTCTTTTGACATTTCGGGGTAGAAACATTACTTCTGACTTCTGACAAATGTCAAACTAGTCTTATTAAAAACTAAATACGAGAAATACGTTTCGTGGTTGTGTTGAGCTACGTTCAAAAGGTTGAAATGTTATGTAAAATATTTAGGTTTAATTTCGCGAAAAAGATCCAGGCCTGGATCCAGGATGCAGCAACACCATCCCGCCCACGAAAAATGAAAAACTCGTGCAATTGGCAACTTTTTTTTGTTTACTAAACGTAATAATATTCAGGGAATATAAACATCACGTGATACGTCCCCGTTGCTATGGAAAGAATTTCTGTCTATGTCTTCGAACGCGAGTCGACGGTGCGCGCCATGCTCGGGCAGAAGAAATGACAAGTTGTATAGAAAAGATTTCTTGTCGTTTCTTGGTAGAATAGAGATAGAACGGTCATGCTAGGGGGGCTGTGCGTCGGACATCGATAGTAATTTGCGCAGTAAATAGCGCTCTTATGAAACAAAGCCACCTTCATACTAAACACATTATTCTACTCAAACTCAGCTTTACAGAAACAGTTTATCTTTAGATTAGGTATTAGTTCTTAGAAAAAGCTTTACAAGTTGAACATATGACGCAATGCAAAATTAAATGATGCAAGAATTTCAACTGCAACATAAGTTGCTATGTTTGGAACAGTGGTTGGTCGACTTCTGCAGAACCGTTTGTCGGCCTATTTGTAAAATGAAGCAAACTGACAAACTCATAACAATATTTTTACATCGTTACATAAAATGTGCCCGATATTATCGCATTTTTATGCCACAGCTCGGCCGCCATCGCCAATCCGGGTTCAATACATCCGTGTAGATAGATTATCTTTTTATACAGAAAACACAAAGCGCTTTTAAAAAAAATGCTTGATGTATTGCTTTGTCGTTCTGTTTGGAAAATTCCGTCAAGTCGGCTGTCGAGACTCAAGACTGGTGAGCAAAGAACACCGATTCATAAGGTTTGCTCCCCTGGGGGTTCCCGTGACGTGGTCGAACTCCGCTCGGCGTAGAAGTAACTGAAGTTAATGTATTTGTTGCAGGTAGACGAGCTACACGATGAGGGGTTTCCTAGCGCTGGCCCTTGTGGTCGCAGTCCTGTGCACAGTCGACGCTGAGGTGAGTTAAAACAACAGAGTCTGTTATTCCTGTTGAGTGATCCTGCTGCCCAATGTAAACATTACCTGCTTCTGGCGACACTTGAGTTCTTCGGCCAACAGTCTGGGTAGCCAACGTTCACAGTCTGGGCAGCCGCTCCGTCTTCAACTAAACACAAAACAGAAACGAAACTGTCGTTCCGCGAGGTAATTGCGTGACACACTCTCGATGTTAATGTAAATTTTGAAAACATTCATTGCATTGTTTGTGAGAGACAGTGCATTTTGTGTTATGCAGTTCCAATTAGGGTACTTGTTTGCATCCTTTTTCTGCGGAGGAGTATGACAATACCTGTTTGGTCAGGCAGGTAAATCTAGCTGGTATGAGACGACTTAGGGTAACGTGATTAAGTATAATGGCAGCAGTATAACGCGTGTTTTGTGTTAGCGTCACCGGCGGCGGCACCGGCGCCTGCGCACCACAACGACGGAGCGGCCCGGCGCGCCCGACGCGGCGCCGCTGCGCGAGGACTCGGAGGCCGAGCACCTCGAGCTCGGCATGGCGGAGAGGCTCGACGAGAGGCGCTTCCAGGTGACACTACCTAGCGCGCTAATCCTCCTGCCCTTATCACTATTTATTTGGGATCGGCGCAGGATTTTGTCTTTAGTCATCCTTATTGTATTAGCCATATCATTGTCCTCAGTAGTTTCTTTGGTTCCCTAACTCTAACAGCAACATTCGTATCTTCCTACTAATTCCATTGCATCACATGATCATGACACAGTTAAAATATTATGATTCCAACAACTACAAATCTTCTGAATATCAGTCTTATTATAATAATATATATTTAATAACAATAATATATTTATTCAAAAATTAGAATCGGAAGAATTAATACAATATAAATCTTAGAAATAATAAAGGTATAACAAAGTTCAATGCCTGTACTAGGTTAAACCTGTATCACAGGCGACATGTCTGCAATAATTACTACTTGGACAACAGATTTCCTTAACAATATTTAATACTAAGTTATGAAATGGGTTAGTAAAAGTTAATATATTATGATAAAACTAATGTACTTAAAATTATTATAAAAACCATTTGCGTGTAATAGACGACGTATGTGACGATGTGTTGCAGGATGCTGAGCGGTCGCGCGTCAACGAGATCATGAACGAGGCGTCCCACGAGAACGGAGGCGGCGACAACGAAGTCAACATTCTCGACGGTAACACTCGCTGTTTTATCATGCATTTATAAATTTATGCTAATTATTATGTAGGTTTAGTTGATAAAGGACTTAATGGCTGAGAATGAAGAGCAGACTGTTAGTGATGACTATCCGAGTCTTATTTGTGAAGATTATATTTCTGAAAACATGATCTATATCACCTATATATATACAGGGTGTAACGGAAAGGGTATATACATCCTTAAGGGTGTGCTACAGACCATCAAACTGAACATGTTTCTCATCATAAAACATGTTTTTCAGCAAAAAAAATATCTGCTGGCCCATAGAAAATTACAATACCTATTCGACCCAAATGTATAGGCAGCTGATATATTTTTTTGCTGCAAAAAAAATTGTATGTTGAGAAACATGTTCAGTTTGATGGTCTGTAGCACACCCTTAAGGATGTATATACCCTTTCCGTTACACCCTGTATATATTAATTTGATGGTGTTGTTGCTAGACCCTTGCCTGCGCGTGCACTGCAGCGCCGGGCGCGTGTGCGAGATCGACGAGCATGGCGACGCCGTCTGCAACTGTATCAAGGAGTGCCCCTATGAGACGGACTCGCGCCGCAAGGTGAGCTCACCACAGCTCGGATGTGACCAGCCTACTGTACCACTGCTACACTAGTATTACTGGACTACAGGCCGTGCCAAGAAAGTTATTACATTGTAAAATTGCGATGGTAATCGTGTTCTGGTACGATTCATGCATTTTCAAAAGATTTAATTGCAAATAATCTGGATCCGCTCTTAATAGTTCCACAATTAAACTAAAAATAGATTGTCATGTTACCAAACGTGTAACTTATGTAAATATTTCCTATCTACAGTCCTTTTCTATAGTTATTACGTGATAGCTGCAATGTCGATTACTTAATTAGATCATCATCAGATTGTGGCTATTAATGTAAATCGGTGATATCATACTGATTATTGAAAATTTGATAAAATCCTTTAGCAATCAAAAAAGCAAAACGTGATTGATTTTGCCTGTCATACTAACTCGTTTACCACGTGGAAAAATGAAATGTGACTGCGGAGCACATCGCAGACAGCACAAGGAGCAGGGCAGGAGTTGGCTCCTGATCCTTGTGCAACACGAACTGCACCTTGTGAGTGGTGGGCCTGTCTGAGGCCACTACTAACGCTGTCGTGGTGGCTGACTTCTAGACGATCTATCTCATTTCAAATCAAATCAAATTAATTAATTTCACATAGGCCTACATGGGCATTCGGCACGTATAAAACGTCGACAAAGTTGAAGTTACAAATGAATAATAACACGCCGAAGAAGACTACGTGTCATGCAGCTGAGGTTACGTGATGGTAACCGATTGTTTGTCCGCAGGTGTGCACCAACCACAACGAGACCTGGACGTCGGACTGCGAGGTGTACCAGCAGCGCTGCCTGTGCCTGGACGGGTCGGAGCTGTGCCGCGGCCCGCAGTACCACCACGTGCAGATCGAGTACTACGGCACGTGCCGCGAGATGCCGGTCAGTACTCCAGCACACCTGCACCCGCACACAACACAAACATTAACACACACGACCTGATGGGAGAATGCAAAGATCAACAATCAACAGTGTTTTATTTATGATGTACCAGGTTGATATGAAAGTGAAGAAAACGATCAGAAAGCGGTACAATCTATTTTGCGATAGGTTGAACCGCTTGACGACATTGGTCCTAAACCATTCGGTAATTGCATAGCATAGTCCGCCTCTAACGATGCTACAGCTGGACAAAGGACCACATCTCCTTTCAGAAGGGCCTTTGAATTTTTGGTTCTAAGACGTTTTCTTCATTTGGTTCTAAGATGGATTCCTCACGATTTTAACCCTTTTGTATTATTGTCTGTGTAACAGGAATGCAACGAAAACGAGATGTTGGACTTCCCGCGGCGCATGCGCGACTGGCTGTTCAACATCATGCGTGATATGGCAGAGCGCCGCGAACTGACGCCGCACTACTTGAAGATGGAGCGCGAGGCCGAGTCCAACCTCACGCGCCGCTGGACCAACGCTGCCATCTGGAAGTGGTGCGACCTCGACGCTCACGACAATGACAGGTACGACACAACCGAACTGACGCCGCACTACCTGAGGATGGAGCGCGAGGCCGAGTCCAACCTCACGCGCCGCTGGAGCAACGCAGCCATCTGGAAGTGGTGCGACCTCGACGCCCACGACAATGACAGGTACGACACAACCGAACTGACGCCGCACTACCTGAGGATGGAGCGCGAGGCCGAGTCCAACCTCACGCGCCGCTGGAGCAACGCAGCCGTCTGGAAGTGGTGCGACCTCGACGCCCACGACAATGACAGGTACGACACAACCGAACTCTCCCGCCGAATCTACCAGGTGTTCGAACACGCCACATCACACAATGTTGTGTGGATACTAGATGCTGGCCTACTAGATGCTGAAGTAGATAGCAGCGAAACATCCATCTAGATCCTGCGATGCGATTGCAAATCTAGATTGAAATACCTACAGTTATAACTGATATCGAAGCGACATGAGGCGGTTTAGCTACGTACATTATCTAGCTACACCGCCTCATGTCGCTTCGTAGATACATTATCTATAATGTTGTCAGAAAACGCGGTTTTTATGTTCCGTCATTAATATAAAGTCACCTTTAATTATGTGGGTCCGATATATTATACCTTCTGGCGTCCATGTCACGGCTGCACTTCGTTAAAGAGAAACGGAAGTACCGTATTCAGTGTGAGTGACTGATGAGTGTATGAGTTCTCGAAAATGGGAATATCACAAATCCTAACATATATACATATAAGTAAATAAAATTGAAGTGTCTGTTTGTAATATTAAAAAACCGCTTTTTACTACATGGCAGTATGAGTAATTCCCTACTTGTAGCCGGGCAATTGGGTTAAGTTAGGTTATTTTTTGTTAAATTTTCATGAACATTTTGTAAGTTTAATTTCATTTAATAAACAAAAACACTATAGTTCACCTATTTTATTACTTTGCCCAAGGTAGGTTGGGCATTATTCATAATGGCCGGGAAAAGTGATTAATCATGCTGTTTTAATCACATTATGAATACAGACCGGCCATTATTAACAGTGCCCGGACTTATCAAATTGCCCGTAACATATATATAAGGTACATATACCAAAATAACATTTTCACAATTTTTGTCTGTCCGCCTGTTTGTTTCGGCTAATCTCTGGAACGGCTAGACCGATTTTGACGGGACTTTCACTGGCAGATAGCTGATGTAATACGGAGTATCTTAGGCTAATTTTGTTTTAGAAAAATAAATGATAATTAAAATAAAAATGCAAAAACGAAAAAAAAACCTAAATAAACCTGATAACTTTTTTATTAAATTCCACGCGGACGAAGTCGCGGGCACAGCTAGTTAGATATAAAATTCATGTAATATCACTATGTTCGATCACGGTACACGCCAATCGCCGAAACCGCCCAATCACTTTCAGAGAAATTTTCGTGAAAGTGTATGTTATATTCCAGCTTGAACGATAGGATACATAGACCCGATAGGTGGCGCTGTTGTTAGTAAATCGCACAAATAATTAAAATAATAATAATAGGGTGGTTATGGTTTAGAAATAAAAACGTTAAGCCGTTGGTCCCGGCTGTCATTCGTCAAGGGGTTTCGTATTACTCAGTAACTGGGTTGTGGAGGTCATCAGTATCTTACATGAAGTGACTGCCTATCAATCGCTTCGGTTAGCCGGAAACGGAACCCAGCATTATAAAAGTAGCATTTATAAAAATTGGTATCAGGTCGAAAGTAATGTTACGGAAAAGTCGTATGGTCAACGCTACGCCGCGCCGCTGTGACCGAGACACACACAACACAGTCGGTTTGGGTAGTGAGCATAACATTGTTGTATTTGACGCGTTATGTTTAATATGGGATCATGGTAAATTCAAGCGGCGCATGCTGCCATTCATATTATGTTGGTCCGTGACAACCACCAACAACAACAACCAGAGCAATACTATTCAGGAGCGTCGCAGATCTAGGCGCATACATTTTTGCCAAAGCCAAGCTTATGTCGCGGTTAACCGCGTGAGACAGTGAGAATGTTTGGCAATTGGCGTTTTCGATCTACTTTAGCTTATCCACCAACCACGTGATAAACTGTCTGTCCAGAAACTCGCTCTCGCTTCTGAAATCTAAGTACTTATAACTATAAAAGTATTTTAAATATGGAAGGCGATTTATTATTTCGCATTTTCTTTAGCGCGATATTGTTTTCTCGAAAAATAAAACAATATTTTGGTGGTACAGACAGCTTCATTAAGTTCTTACCCCCCTAAAAGACATGTGCGTTCAAATCCGTGTGGGGCCTAGTTGGTTTTTTGTATTTTGCAAAAACATTTTATTAAAATAGTTGTAATTTCTAGGAAAATACGGCTTAAAAGTTGTGAAAAAAATTTATTGCTAGTTGTCATTACAACGGATAGAATAATAAGCATATTTAAACTAGTATTTTCTTCTTAAGCTGAACATGTTATCAGAGAGGTTTAATAGCTACAAAATAGTATGCATTTACAACATCCGCCCTCAATTAAAACTCTCCAATAAAAAAAAAGAATACCACATTATCAAAACCTATGCTAAATCTAAACCAGCTACACATCTTTTATGTGCAATACGTCCTAACGGTTTTGTTAGCATATCAGCAAAATTCAAATCTGATCTGACGTATTTAATATCTATAATACCGTCAGATACCTTCTCCCGTATAAAGTGATATCTTGTATCTATATGTTTCGTTCGCTCGTGATGGACAGGGTTGTGCACTAAACTTTGTGCACTCTGACTGTCGTTAAACAAAGTAACAGTATCGGACTTACCGGTTATTTCAGATACAAATCGTCTTAGATAACACGCCTCTTTAGCCGCAGCGGTTAGTGCCATATACTCCGCCTCAGTAGATGACAGAGCAGTCGTCTGCTGCTTTTTAGCTTGCCACATTACAGGACCTCCAGCCAGCGTAAAATAGTAGCCAGTATATGACTTTCGGTCCATGCTACAGTTAGCCCAATCTGCGTCCGTGTATCCCTTTAGGTACTCTCCACTCTTTCTGTAAGTAAGAGCATAATCCATTGTACCTCTCAAATATTGCAACACTCTCTTTGCTGCTAGCCAATGTTCTTTATTGAACTTTGTGTTGAACTGACTGAGATAGCTCGTCACAAATGCTATGTCAGGGCGAGTGTTTACTGCCAAAAACATAAGGGATCCAATTAAACTTTGAAATGGATACTCGTCTTCTCCATTTCCAGTACTCAGCTTCTTCAGATCAAGTTTCTTCCGTTGACAAGCGGGAACTTGTATAAGTGCTCTACACCCAAACACACGCAAATGGGTCAAATCACCCTTATTCCCATTCCATTTTTCAAAAGGTGTTTTACTTTCTAGAGCCCGATGTGGTGACCTATTTTTTAAGTATACAGCAGTCTTGAAGGCATCTTCCCAGTACGCTTTGGATAGCGAACTCTGAGCTAACATGGACCGTGCTTTTTCCATGATGGAACGATTGGTCCTTTCTGCTACTCCATTTGATTGAGGACTATACCCTACTGTAGTCTCATGCGTCACTCCTCTTGTAGCTAAGTAATCCGCAAGCTCTTTATTGACATACTCCTTTCCACAGTCAGTTCTCAATCTCTTGATTTTAGCGCCGGTTTGTCTTTCCACTAATGCTTGAAAAATACAAAACTTTTCCTTAACTTGTGCTTTAGAAGCAATGAAGTACGGATAGATCATCCGCGAAAAATCATCTATGAAAATAAGAACATACTTATTACCTTGGAATGATGTCTCAGACATTGGTCCACATAAATCTGAGTGGATCAATTCTAGCTTTGAGGTAGCTTTCTTGTACGCAATCGTCTTGAAAGGTTTTCTCGCCTGCTTGCCTTCAACACAGGCAACGCAACTCGATTTATCTATTTTAGTATAATCTATACCTACGTGAGAATTCTTTAATTGGTTCATACCAATGCGACATAAGTGACCTAACCGTTTGTGCCATAACAGGTACCTGCTCAACGAGTCAGAGTGCACTTCGTACGCCAGATTTTGGAGGGAATTAGTTGTACAATCGAGAGTGTACAGTCCACCACTAGCCGAACCATGTAGAACCGCCTCACCTTCAAAAGAAAAATCATTATCTCTATAAAAACTACAACCATTTTTATCAAAAAGTACTACAAAACCTTTGTCTACGACTTTCTTGACAGAAATCAAATTATTAGTAAGTTTAGGTACATACGCAACATCTTTGATGCTATTTACCACATTACACACAGTGTTAATAGATATGTCTCCAATACCACCACAGTCGATCTTCTCACCATTGGCAACAGTAACAGTGCTACCTTCTAATGGTTTGATGTCCTTGAACCAATCCCGTCTAGGAGTTATGTGTTTTGATGCCCCAGAATCAATAAACCACTTATTTATCTCCAAACACGAAGAACCAAGAGCACTAAAAGAAGTCTCCTTGTCTGATGAACTAACGCCTTTCTTTACCTTATTACGTAGAGGGCAGTCAGGCCGTTTGTGTCCAGGCTTGTTACATTCATAGCATACAATTGGTTTCTTCTTTTTTGTTTTATGAACATCAATGTCAGATCGATTTTTCAATTGAAAAGCTGCATCACTTTCTGTGGAGTCAATCTTTGACATTTCATTCAGTAGCTTTCTTTTAACTAGCTCGGTACTTACTTCTACATTGCTATTCTCCAATGCCATTATTAGAGGCTCGTATTTCGAAGAAAGACCTCCTAATAAGATCGCAGCAATCGAAGCATCTTCAATTACCTTGCCGATGTCAGCCAAATCTTGTGCAGTACTCAAAACAGAGTTAATGTACATTTCAATATTTTGAAAATCATTCAACGAGAGCCTATATAACTTTCTCTCTAAAGTCAACCTTCTGCCCATGCCTTTATCTTCATAAGCATCTTGCAATGTCTTCCAGGCCTCTAGAGCAGACTTTGCACTTCTAATATGCGTTATTGCAGAGCCATCTGCTGTTAAGCAAATTTTTGCTAGTGCTCTCTTATTATTTCGAGATTTTACCTGTTCCGAGGTGGCATCTCCTTCATCGTACCCATCAATTGTGCACCACAAATCTTCATGAATTAAATAGTTCCTCATTTTAAACTTCCACGAAGGGTACCCTTCTCTATTAGATAGGAGAAGCGAGGGTATTGTTGATGAAGACCATCTGACCGCTCCAGAATCACCACTGGACATCTCGAAAATAAAATTTTACGAATAATTCAACTTCACAATATAACCTTTTACACACTATTTGTAATAAGATTAACTGTATTTCCTATGACATTTTCGTGCTGATAACGTGTTGTAATTTCTAGGAAAATACGGCTTAAAAGTTGTGAAAAAAATTTATTGCTAGTTGTCATTACAACGGATAGAATAATAAGCATATTTAAACTAGTATTTTCTTCTTAAGCTGAACATGTTACCAGAGAGGTTTAATAGCTACAAAATAGTATGCATTTACAACAAAAATTAATTTATTGTTTTAGTGAATAAATAAGTTCAAGTATGTGCTTTTCTTTGAATCTCTGTTTTTAATAATGATGTTTTCAATAAAACGTTAATACTTCTAATAATGGGTATAACGACTAGCAATAATACGCATAAAACATTTAAACTACAGTAAGTAATGTGTAACTAGTGCGGAGGTTTCAAGACCGCTTGACGTGCATGAGCTTGGAGGATCAAATCCTAGGAGTGACATTCGCTTTTTGTCATGAATTATATTTTTTAAGTTTAAAGTATGTTTTTTTCTTTGTGTAATATATTTAAGAAAAATTAAATACGTTAATATTGTATTAAATAATATAAATAAATAAAAAACGTTTATTATTCCTATTGTTTAACACAAATTTTGATCTTATTTTACTACAAAGATTTATAATATTATATTTTACAATTGGTTTTGATATTTTACAGGTATCATAATATTCATATTTTACCTGACACAAACGGGTTCCTAGACAAGTGACATGCTATCACGCAAACCATAAAATAGAAAGAGCTATAAATATTTTAGATTGACTAAGCTAACGTTATAACTCGAGGGTAAAGGATTAATTTTATAAAGAAATCGTAAGTAAGTAAAATTAATGGATACCCTCAAATTTTAACATCTATCGATTAGACAGAGACCTAAAGATAAAGTGTCGGACGATACTAGTTACCAATTTCATCGCAATAAGCAAGGGCTCGCTGGCTCATTTGATAAACCGCTGGTAAGACGCAGCTCGGTGAAGCGATGGTTCGATCCCGGGTGGAAACATTGAGTTCCTTTTGAAAGTATTCTTTAGATTATTCGAAACGAATTCAATGTTGTAGCAGTGTAACATTTTAAAACTTGAGGGGTTAGGACATAGTGACGCTGACTGTACATTGGTCGTATCGTACGGCAAAAATACCGTTACATCAATAAAAAGTACGAAATAAAAAACAAATAATTGAAAAAAAATCGCAGTCGGGGACAGGTCTGTGGAACATTTCTTTGTAAGCCCCCTGACTGCGATTAAAATGTTGGTTTTCAGTTTCTCATTTTTGACAATGCTAATAATATAAAAATAATAATCTGTGGCTCCAGTGTCAAAAAGACGGGACAATTTTATTCGCACTTTTCTTTTATTAATATAAAATAACGTTAGAAAACCGATCAGCAGAACGAAATAATGAAAAAGAAAAAAAAAAACCATTACATAAATACCCAAACCCGGATCTGAGTAGGCTTTCGCGTGACAGCTGGATTAAGGGCTTGATTCAGAAAGCAGTACTTCTGGAAACGGCGCTTATTGTTAGGAGGTTCCTCTCTCAAGAGTCCTGACTACCGGTTGCTCGGACCCTGTTCCCAATGCCGGTGGGCTACTATTTTTTAATGTTTTTTAAATCATTTTGTAAAAATATTTAAAAATCGAATTAGTAGGTATGTAAGTAAATAAATAAAAGACATATATAAGGCTCCAAAAGCGAGCGGAGCGAGCTCGAAAATTTGAACTCCCTATCCTGGACAGGACAGGTTAGAATTGTTTTGACCCTACATAGGTAACTTCCTTGGTCTCCATTCACAATAAGTCAAGATTCAAGAGAACTGCAACAAGTACTACTGCAAGGACTGCAAGAACGAGCGAAGCGAGCTCGAATTTTTTTACACATTGCCCTATACAGCTTAGATTTTTTTTGATCATTCATATACAGAAGGTAACTTGTGGACTTTTAGACAAAGTTAAGCGTCGGATTCCCACGGACATACCGCCGCCCCCGGCGCCCCCGGCGCGCCTGTCAGGAATACGACTGGCCCGCGTCTTGATGTCTATCAAACTTACAACCAAATGAGGTGCAGCTGGCGCCACCCCTCGCAGCCTGCTGCCCCGGGCCATGTCTCTTTTGATCCTAGGGTAAATACGCCCCTGAGCTAGGAGTAACCTAACCAATTTTGTGTGATACAGGTTCGTGTCCCGGCACGAGCTGTTCCCGATCCGCGCGCCGCTGATGGCGCTGGAGCACTGCATCGCGCCCTTCCTGGACCGCTGCGACGAGGACGACGACCACCGCATCACGCTGGCCGAGTGGGGCAAGTGTCTGCAGCTCGACGAGGTGAGTATTGCACTGCTGGAGGCTGGAGGCTCGACGTACGTACAACTCACACGAGTCCGGTTCTTTGCCTTCTACACCCAGTCGGAATGCTTTATTTATGAAGTCAGTTCGAACTTACTAAGTGCTATGTATTATGTACCTTACAACGTGTAACAAAAAGGTATAAATATACTTACATACTTAGGTGTGTGCTACAGACCATCAAACAGAACATGTGAATTTTTTTTCGCTATTACGATGTTGGTCCGATGGAGAAACATGTTCTGTTTGATGGTCTGTAACACACCCCTAAGTAGTACCCCTAGTACTTTTGTTACACGTTGTACAGTCACGTCTAATAACATAGAAACGCCCTTAAAATTCAAATTCATGTCAACAACATTAAATCGCAAAGAAAAGTATGCTAACTGAGTCCAATAATTATGTGAACGTTAAAATGTGTCAAAATTAACTACACATTTTTATCAAAATATCGTCAACTATAGAGTATAAAAAATATTGATTAACTTTTAGTTACATAATTTTGTACCCAAACAAACTTCAATAACATGTTTACAGTGTAGTTTCGAAATTATGTAAACAATTACAAAGTAGCAGTTTCAAGCAGCTTAAGCTGAGCTGCTGAAATAAGTCGCATTTTGGGTTCAAAAGGTACCTAAATTGTGATTTTATCTAATCGACAATATCAGTATACATAATTAGTGGATCTTCTTACATTTTTTATTTTTAGATTTTTATCCTTAATTTGTGTTATAGTAAGGTAGCTAGTAGCCATCAGCGAGCGGCATCGACTCGCCTGTCGACTGTTTTTATTTCCGTCTACCGTCCTAAAACTATTGAGCTATTAGATTCCTACGGCAACATTGCAACTCATACAGAAGGGCGCGCATTACTGTTGTTTTTTGTTGCCGTGCAGTATAGCTATATAGTATATTCACATTTCCTGTGTTATTGTGATTAGGTATCATTGAAATCGTTTTAATATGAATAACAAAAATGTCCCATATCGTACCGTGTCTACTTCCTGCCTACTACCTACCTGCTATCTGCCTGTTATCTGCCTAAAACTTGCGTACTAACTACCTACTACCTGCCTACTTCCTGCCCAATACCTGCCTGCTGCCTGCCTAATACATGCCTACTACCTGCCGACTACCTGCCTACTACATGCCTACTACCTGCCTACTACCGGCCTACTTCATGCCCACTGCCTGCCTAATACCGGCCTGCTACCTGCCGACTACCTGCCTACTACCGCCCTACATCCTGCCTACTACCTAGGTATGGGCATTCCTTTCGTTAGCATTCCACTTTTCACGGTGTTGCGCCTCTTCTCGCTAATTAACGAAAACAAGGAAAGTTAATAGGGGGGGGGGGTACACCCTGCCCCCACCCCCTGGCGATGCCCATGGTGACAAGTAACCAGACCTGTGGAAGTTGTTTATATCCCTTCATCAACTAGAAAAGAGGTGATGATCTTCAAACGGCTGAGCAGATTTTTTTCGAAACATAGCTAAGGACACTCTCGATTAAAAAAAAACACCTTTCAAACGAAACCAATTTTATCAAAATCGGTTCATCCTTTTAAGATCTACGATGCCACAGACATTCACACAAAAACACAGATCCACAGATATAGAGATACACACGTCAAACTTAAAACACTCCTCTTTTTTGGTCGGGGTTTAAAAATAGGAAAAAGGAGATATACACTTTCAATGTCATTTTAATGTATCCATGACAATTGCTATAACACGTATACAATTTCTATTACATGTATACATTTTGTATACATGTTATTGAAATTGTCATGGATACTTAAAAAAATACCTTGGAAGTGTAACCTTTTTACTGATTTTGTTTCGTTTATATTACTATGAAACTAATGTTTACCCAGTTTTGACACAGTTTGATGGTTAGGTAATTTAGAAAAAACTTTCGTTCACTTATTTTTGCAAATAGTGAAGTTAACATATTTTAGAAAATGTGACAATGTATATATATTATTGTACGTGACTGTACATGTTATCGTGATCGATCACCGATCACGGTAACCACTATCTTTTCAGAAAAAAAAATACGTACGCACACCAGAAAGTCTGCGATGGTATCTTTGATAGTTTCCTAGTTCGCAAGCGAACCCTTATTGTATGGTGTACAATTGTTTCAGTACGAGCTGGAGGACCGCTGCGACGAGTTCACGGACGAGCCGCCGAGCGAGTAGGCGCCGAGCGCAGCGCACTGCGGCATGCCCCTCGTTTACAGAGATTCATACTTTTACATAGTTGAGTGTTTAACTTAACGTGTTACGTTACATAATTAACTTTAAAAAAAAAAACTTTCAAGTAAAGCGCGTGTAAATAGCAATTACTGTGATGATGCTACCAAAACTTTGATATTTTACAATAAACGATAAGAAATTGTTACACGAGTTTTGTTCAGTTATTTAAACCAACAAACAAACATGCACATTATTTATGTGTTATGCAACTGCGTCACGAGCACAACTCACAGCTTTCACCCAAACACTCTCATCTCATAGCACTGTAGGTAATAACACAAAGTACCGTCAATGGAAATAGTGGGATACACCCAACCGCACGTGACTAGTTTTACATGAACTTCGAAAACAAACAAACAAAGCCAAGGCGCTTTTCAACTCCAAACAATGGACGTGCTGTTATCAGTACAAGGAAACTTCAATGTAATTGACAAAACTGAAGTCTCCCGATATAACGGGCAAGTGGTTCACATGCAGGGCTCAACGTGATCCATCGAACACTCGAGTGTAGAGCGAGAGATTGTCGTCATCGAGTGGTTCGCAGTACGCTGTGCCGCCGCTCAGCCACTCGAGCGCACAATAAGTAATAGCGCCGCAGCGTGAGAAGGCATAGCGGCTTCTGTCTCCACCATGTACGAGCTGATAGTGATGTGCTGCCTGTTGGCCGGAAGCGTCCTGTCCAAGACGTGAGTATCTTCGCCCGCATTATAACACTCGTAACATAATCAGTATAAAGGGTGTAAAACACCTCTTAACGAAGCCGAAAGGCACTGGTTCTCCCTGTCATTGCGATCATTTTTTAGTTGTAAACCATACCTGGGAACCTTCTAGTTACGGAGATATTAAGGGTCAAAGTTCCAACTTTTTGACAAGTATTTTCTTAAATACAAGTTTTTAATGTAAGATTTTTACTTTAAACACCTCCACGACCGCCGTACTATTCAATCCGTCCATCAGCACAATTTTTTGAGTTTGTTACATTGAGTTCTACCACAAAACATGATTTTACACCCCCCAAAAAAAAGTCGTTTCCCAGCAATAATTTTTGCGTAAAGTTACTTAGTTTCATGTACAGAATGCTTGGTTGACGGCTTCGTGATGAGGTGATTTACACCGTGTATAGTTCCCACTGCTGGGACAGAGGATTTAGGAGGCATGTGAGAGAGCGGGCCGTCGTCCAACACGCGGTCCCGCGGGCTGGTGGGTGTTACATGTCATCGAATTTTTCATTCTCAGACATGCAGGTTTCCTAAAGATGTTTTCCTTCACCGACGTTTCAGGTTTCCTAACGACGTTTTTAGAGCAGTGGTAATGAGTGATGGATATATTACTTACTCAAAGTAAAGATGGTTCACGACGTGGATTAACGCATAAGATACTTTATCCAATTTTTGTTTAATTGTATACCTAGCGTCCACTTCTGGCGAGAACGACATAGGGCTAGTTTCCATCCTGTATATTGTTGCGTGAAACATGTACTTGCGCAGTCGGAGGCAACACCTAGTTTCTAATGAATATTAAAGATTTGAAAGAACTTGATTATGAATCGTTCACCATGCGGTGCAACTACTGACGGGGCAGGGGGCTTAAGATCTTGGGTTCAATTCCCGGTTGAAGTGTTCCCACGAGAAATGATTATCTATGTAGTAGATTAGTAGGTATACGTGCTTTGAGTAGGAGCAAGTATTTTGGTTTTACTTTTTATTATAAGCTTTTATTCAACTGGTCGTGTGTTGGTTTGTTAGTATGTATTGGTCAGCGACTGAATTTTAAACCAGTTCCCCGCAACCGATTGAGCTGAAAATTTGCAAAAACCTTTGATTCTGGTGACAATACAATTTTATGACACACATTACTTCATGCCACAGCCAAGATCGTCTTCTCATGAGGGAACTCCTCAACAGTTAATAGCGCGGACACAAATCTTTGAATACGCGTTCATATTCGATGCTGAAACATGATTTCTATCATGACTTCATCCTGCAGCCAGGATTATCATCTCACGAGCGAACTCCTCAACAGTGAATAGCGCGGACTTGAAACTTTGTAGACGCGTTCATATTCGATGGTGAAACATGATTTTTATCATGCCCTTATACTGCAACCAGGATTATCTTCTCACGAGGGAACTCCTCAACGGTAAGTAGCGCGGACATTGAACTTCGTAATCGCGGTCAGTTTTTATTGAAAAAGATGATTTCTTTCATGTTACAGCACGGATGACAACATTTGTGTCACTTGTTTAATTTATTTTATATATATATATACGAACTTTATTTGAGGAGCTCGTGGCTAAATAATAACAGCCGCCCGGGTCGATCTTTAAGGTTAAGCCGTGCTTGCCGAGTTGGTCCGTAGATGGGTGACCATAATTACACACCGAGTTTCCTCCGTATCTCGGAAAGCACGTTAAGCCGTTGGTCCCGGCTATCATTTGTAGATCTTTGACAGTCGTTACGAGTAGTCAGAAGCCAAAAAGTCTGACATCCAGTCTTACCAAGAGGTATTGTATTACCCAGTTACTGGGTTGTGAAGGTCAAATAGGCAGTCGCTTCATGTAAAATACTGGTACTCAGTTGCATCCGGTTAGACTGGAAGCCGACCTCAAGAGAGTTTGGGAAAAGGCTAGGATGATGATAAGAACTTTATTTCAGATCATCAATATGTAATACACACAGATCCATAATTGTGTTATTAAGCACTTAACTTTTTTAGTTTAGGTTTACTAACAGTACATAAAACAATCAGACTGACACGTGGAGTGCAATCCAGTGTCTAACAAACTTACAAATGGACCATCTAGCCTGTCCGCTACTACTCCTAAGATTGTGTTGGAGCTGACCCGTATACGGTGCAAAAATGAGGCCGCCCTCTTTCTCATGATGGCTTGAAAGCCCTCAATCCGAGCTTTTAAAAACGCATGTTTTGCGCGCCGTTGCACTGCAGTATCTCGGAAGACCCAACAACATCCTAAGAATATTATTGTGTTGCACTCGTAGGGCATTGACTGCCCGCTGAGTACAGCTGATCCACAGGGTGCATGAGTAAAACGAAAGGCAGTATGCACGAAACATAATGCACTTCACCTCGCTCGTGCACCTATTAAACCTGCGAGCTAGCATGTTCCCACGGACAGCCAACGCCTTACGCTCCCTCTCAACGTCCACGTCATCCGTGAGGTCCTCCGTAACCCAGTGAGAGTGTAAAACAGACGGGACAGTGTCGACTTTTAGATGCCGTGGTTGGAATACTACCAGTTCACTTTTCTTCGCATTGTACCTGAGCCCATGGGCCACGGCGTACTCCTCACATCTCATAATGAGTTTCCGTAATCCGCTGATTGAAGGACTAAGCAGCACCATATCATCAGCATAGCTTAAATTGTTAATGCGAGTGCCATCAATAGTACAGCCGACTGCAGTGCTAACGTGAGTGCTACCTGCAGTGAGACCCTCAATCAACTTATTGATGTACAGGTTGAAGAGTCGAGGGGATTTTAAACCACCCTGTCTCACACCACACTCCAACCTGTACTCATCGGACAAAACATTAGCCTACCTAACAACATTGACTTGATTGCTGTACCAGTAATCAAAAACATTAATGATCTCCACAGGGAGTGAGGTGGACCTCAGTTACTCTCATAGATGTTCATAAGACACCAAATCACAAGCCTTTGACAAATCAAGGAAGCATCCATAAACTGGAGTTTTCATGTCCGTGTAGTACCGGACAGTATGCTTAAGACATAAGATTGCCGTTTCTGTAGATAGTCCGGCTTTGAAACCGAACTGTGCGTCATTAATTTTGAGATGATTACATAATTGTTCGTCTAGCATACTGTCCAGAACCTTAGCTACAGTGCTGGCTAGCGAGATGGGTCTATAGTTGGAACCATCCGAGGGGTCACCTGTCTTATTCTTGATCACTGGCACAACAATAGCTTTCGAGCCCTCGTCCGGTATATACGACTGTCTCATACAAAAAGTGAAAAACATAGAAAACACTCTAGGCAATTGCATACCCACCCGCCTCAGGTGCTCAATGCTGATTCCGTCATATCCAGGGAACTTACCCCTCGCCATCGTACTGATAGTGAAAGCTACTTCCTTGCAGAGAAGCTAACAGATGGTAAAGTATTTGACTTTTGAGAATCAGCCTTGTCTTCTTTGCATGGTGTGTAGCCAGTACATCCATTTTTACCTGCTCTGCGTTATTTGGACACCATTTCAGTTTCGATTTCAGTGACGAGTCTGTCATTTTATTGGAAACACTACGCGGACGACCCAGTGACAACTACCTCTTTTCAGAGGTACTGCATACGCGCTTCCTTATATGCTCGATAAACATGTCTGTTCCAGCACACTACACGAAGCTATCCACGGCCGCTTTACTTAATATGTGAATTATATTGGTGTACATTTATCAATTACTAATTTGTGTTCCACCTTGTGACACATGACATCATAGCAGTGACTTAATTCAGAAGGGAAATCCAAGACCCTAAATTTTTCATTACAAAACTTGTGAAAACGCTCAATTTGTTTAATATCCCTATAACCCCAAACAACTTTATTACAACTTATTTCCTTTAAAATAAAATGGGTCTTAATAAATTTAAGCTGCAACTAATCTCTAACGCCAGGTGGTCAGACCAAGATCAGTCATAGTGCACCTTCACATCTATAACCGACTGCCTGGCGGCTTCAGTCACTACGCAGTGATCAAGCCAGCGAGTGGTTCAGTGAGCTTCGCTTATAAAAGTGAAGGCACCACCTAACTTCTTGACATCTATACATGATCATAGTTGGTCACAACAGAAACTATTTAGTTCTCTGCTGAACAGCACACCGGGGTGAGCATTATAGTCACCCAGCATATAAACCGACGCCACTTGTGTATTTTCTATGATTGAACTCATCTCACTAAGACCAGTAAATTGTATTAGATTGTCCATTAAGTCCACAGGCATATACACAGAGAGCACTACAAACGATCGATTTTGAACAGTCACTTTTAATGCTGATAGCCGCACACTATTCGTTTCAAGCACTGTCACAGAATCCAAGGCATCGTTCCGCCACAGTAATGGATTATTCCGAACCTGACCCGAAATCCTAACCCGGTCGCGGGTTAGGTTAGGAAATTGGAAAAAAATATAATATTTATTACGAACGTAACCCTCTTCCTAACCTGACCCGATTTATCAGTCCTATTATAACCCGAATTGCGATATGGTAGGTTTCCCGCTCCTCTTTCGCAGAATAAAAGGTACCTTTGTGTCAAACCAGAGTTTAATATTTACAAAACGTTATAAAATCTATTATCACATTAACAATTAAAGAAAACATTAATAAGTGCCTGTAGTATTCAATAATAACATTTTTGATGAGAATCATACTTTTTGCCACGCCGCCATAAGGTCTGCCTCGTATTATGTCAACAGATGTGTCAATAGCAGACTTTCCCGTAAAACCAAACTCGTTGCTAATCTTTCCAAGGATAGCTAAATCATGTGGAAACAAACAGGTTTCTTGCAAAGCTACAATATCGGCTTGTTTACATAATGATCGTACGCAGTCCATTGAACGGGTAACAGACTTGCAATTATAACTAAAGAATTTACAACTTAGCTGGGTACCCATGTTATATTGTTGTTGCATGCTTGTTTACACCATTAGCTCGAAAACCGATTGGTTTATCACCCAGATTCAAAAATCATCTGAAAGCTATTCCAGATGGTCACAGGTTATCGTGCAAGAAATCACCCTCAGTCTTACTAGCAACAACGCTCAGAAGACTGTTGTCGTTGCCCCGCATCCGACGCAGTAGTGAAGCGGATCTTTTACGAATGATCGCATAGAAGTCGTCTGTACGCGCTGCTGCGAACATCCTTGACGCTCTTCAGAAACGAGGCAGCGACAGCAGTATCCTAAAAGCATTGTTGTATTGCAAACGCAGGGCATGAAACGTTTTCTGCGTGTATCTGGTCTACAGGATGCAGGTATAAAAGGTCTGGCAAAAAACCCTAAACACAGTTATCTTGACATTGCTGTCGCACTTTGCAAATCTGCGAGCCAGCATGTTGCATCTTACGGCCAATGCCCTACGCTTCCTCTCAATATCACAGTTATCAGTGCCATCCTCTGTAACCCAGTGACCAAGGTACTTGAACTCTTTGACTCTTTTTAGAGTGGCACCACATACCGAGGCTGGTGATACCACTTCATAGTTCTTGTTTTGTGCCATAAAAACTAACAGCTCGCTTTTCTTGGCATTGTAGCTTATAGGCATAGCACTTACATATTTCTAACAGCTTCCCAAGAGCACAGATCGACGGACTCAGCAGCACCATATCGGCAGCATAACTGATGGTTGTTTATATAAGTCATGCTCTATTGAAAACATCCCAATTTCCTTTTTGAACATAACGAACATGACCCAAAGAGACATTTATCTACATGCATGCATTATCCTTTCACACTAGGTCCTTGGAAATAATAAGATTAAAAAAGTTGAATTCTCAATTCTTTATTGCTTACCATAATGTAAATACATAGATGGAAGGGAAATAATTTTATATGTCACAATTATGGACCCTGTCGGTCACAAAAAGATCAAGTAGGAGAGAGGAGGAAGAACACTGGGTGCTAATGTGATAAATTATATTTTTAGTTACCTAGTTAATAAGTTATACTGTTTATTGTTTTATAGATTTTATACATTTATTCAATTAATTAATATCATTGTTAAAACAATATATTTTTTTAATTATTCATCATTAGCCTATATTGTTCCCACTGCTGGGACACAGGCCTCCTCTCCTATGAGAGGGAGTGGGTTGTAATCCACCACGCGGGCCCAGTGCGGGTTGGTGTTAAATTATTCATTGTTGTTTTATTAACTATTTATTACAATTGATTGCGTATCTAATACTTATTTATTTTCCATGGTAAGTTATTTCATTGGATGCTACATATTTATTTTAATAAAAAAATACATAGTATATTGTGCATTTTATGTAGGTAGGTATATGTTATGAAGTTAGTTATAATTTATTATTTAAGTATTCGCTTAAACTATAGTAACATTTGCTTACAAGGAAAAGCTTCAATGTAATTATGAGGGCTATTGACGTGAATAAGTCAGCAGGGCCGGATGGTATTCCTGCTATACTCATAATTAGGTGCGCTCAAAGCTTAACTTTACCTCTTACCCTAATTTTCCGTCGTTCTCTTAGTGAGGGAGTGGTGCCGCAAGTTTGGAAAACAGCTTTTATTACCCCCGTCCATAAAAAAGGCCCAAAGGACAGTGTTGGAAATTATAGGCCAATATCTAAGCCTTGTCTATTTGCAAAGGTTTTAAAAAAAGCTGTTTACGTTTCAGTTCACAGTGCCATTAAACAATCTCTTAACGACTATCAACATGGCTTCCTATAAAACAGGTGTATTGTGTCGAACTTACTTATCTGTTCCGACTATTTGTCCTCAACCATGTCTGAACCCTCTCAGGTGGATGTTGTCTATACTGATTATAGCAAGGCATTTGACTGCAAGCTGCTTGCAGTGGGTATCAGAGGTGATTTATTTAGATGGTTTAAGTCATACATTGAGAATCGCTGTCAGACAGTTGTGCTGAATAGATACAATTCTGCAACTGTTAAAATACCCTCGGAAATACTACAAGGATCCCTGCTGGGTCCTTTACTGTTTATTATTTTTATAAATGACATTGGTTCGTGCTTTTCCCGTTCCAAAATAATCCCTTACGCTGACGATATGAAATCCATTGCCCTGAGCTGTTAGGTAATTTAGGATTGGTCACACACTGCAAACTGCAACTTTGGTTTGCGTTTGGCAAACCAAACTTTGTTGCATGTCCCTCACTCCAAATACGCGTACAGGCAGAATTCATTTCTGATCCGTGCGAGCAGAAGATTTAATAAACTGGCTAGTGAACATGATTTGGACATTTTCAACACCAGTGTGTCTCGGCTCAAGCACTTATTAGTAAGAAGCTTTTTTACGAGTAAGTGATTTGTTTGTGTCTGAATATAGTTTTTACTGTTTTTTTTGGTATTTTTTTTTTGGTATTTTTAGTTTGTAGTTTTTTGTCTCGTAACTTTTGTTTTAATAGGTATTTTGTACCTACCTTTTCGTTTGTTGTTTTTTTTTGTTACTGCGTAAACGCAAAAAACAACAAATTATTTATTTTAATTAATTAATTTTATTTAATTTAATTTCTGCAGATAAATCTGCAGATAAATCTGCAGATAAATCTGCAGATAAATCTGCGGAAATTTGTAAATGGCCTTCAAATCCGATCGTTTAGGAATGTTGTTTTAATTAGCTGTAAGTTTCCCGAATAGCATAAAATAAAATAAAATAAAAATAAAATTATTGATAACGATGTCATATTTATTTAGATTCTTTATTATTTCGGGTAACTTATTATAATTTTTATGGCCGTGACAAAGGTAGGTACTATTGGAGTGCATTGTTAGACGCGCTGTTCGTATGTGTAGTCTATTTTTATGTCTTATGGTAATTTTCGTTTGTATGTCCTCTGTTTTTGTAAAGAATTTTGGGTACAATTTTGGTTACAAACTTTAAATATACATATAAAGACAGGGTAGAGATAGAATCTTTAGATCCTGGAAGTGGGGTTTACAACTATCGATGACTTCAATATTTACTAAGATTCGGATAAGTTTTTTTTGTAGGGTAATTAGCGTGGGCGCGTTAGTGTTATAGCCCCATAATATGACACCATATTAGAGCCACGCGTAATACGTTACGTACCAATGCTGTTTTTAGGTCTGTAGTTTTTTTGATCTCGCGTTATTTTCTGAATGTGTGACTTCCAATCTATACGTTTATCAATGTTCAAGCCTAATATGGTGAAATTATTAACTACTTCTAATTTATATTTTTAAAGCTAAAGTTTATATTTATTGGCATTTTTTGGCAAGGGGGAAATTATTTTAGTTTTACTGAAGTTAATTTCTACGTTGTGTTCGGTAATCCAGTTAATTGTAGAATCTAGTATAAAATTTAATTAATCCTTTAAGTTGGTGTTATTTTCGCATGAGGTCCGAATAGATATGTCATCAGCAAACAGGACATACGGCTCATTTATATTATTAGGTTTACGTAAGCGACCTCGCAAACAAGAAATAAGAAACATGCTATTTCAAAATCAAAATCAAAATATTTTATTTCACATAGGCCTACACGGGCACTTATAAAACGTCAACAAAAGGTGCACGGTTCGGGTTGGTCGCTTCCTATGGAGAAGAACCGGCAAGAAACTCCATAATAACTCTTTTAAAATCATTTGGTTTTACAATATTTGAAGTTACAGCGTTAGTACTCAAGTATGAGAGGATAGCGTAGGCCCGACAATAAGTCGATTGCTTACTACAAACGGTGGGTAGTAGAGAAAAAAAATACTAAGCCTACAATGAATTCACAAAAAATAGGTAAATAAAAAGAATCTATACAAAAGTAAAAATAAAACAATAAAAGAACACTGAACTTAAACAATAGACACAGATGTTATCATCAGTGCTGTACGCTTCCCTGCGGGATTGAGGTGTGATTGTATTGCTATTTAGTTTTTGCTATTGTTGTAATGTTCGATTTCAACTATTTGTTCCCTATGTTTCAAATTTTTTTTTTTTTTTTTTTCGATGCGATCTGTCCTTTTTCTGTCATTCAGCATCTTTTGTGAATTTGATTGATTTTAGTCATGCTTGGTATGCGCCCAGTGGTGCATCCACATCAATCCGTTTTATGGTGTGCCAGCTGTCATAGTATCAGGTCTTGTGGGGTTTGTCTTTTAAGCCTCTTGAATGTCTTGGTTTTCATCAAGTTTGAAGCTAGTTTATTAGGATGAGTAGTAATCCTATTTTTGTAGGCACTGACTGCTTGCGTGATTTCTTCTTTCACCTTTGGTATTTTTAAGTCCCGATGTAAGCTATCATTAGTCATGTACCATTGTGCATTAGTTATAATCCTAAGCATTTTTGACTGAAACCTTTGGAGTATGTCAATGTTTGAATTCGCTGCCGTACCCCACAGCTATATTCCGTATGTCCAGATAGGCATTATGATACATTTATAAATCCTAAGCTTATTTTCCAGTGACAGCTTGGATTTTTTTGATAGTAGCCAATAGTGTTTTCTTAGTTGTAAGCTCAATGCTTTACGCTTCGTGAATATGTGTTTTCGCCAGGTTAGGCGCCGGTCTAAGTACATTCCAAGGTATTTGGCTTCTTCCGCTTGGGGAATCACAACATTATTTAGTCGTACAGGTGGGCATGTGTCTCTTCTTGTCGTGAACGTCACATGTACGGATTTGGTTTCATTTGCCTTTATTCTCCATTCTTTTAGCCAGTTCGAAATTTCATTTAGGCTTGTTTGTAATATCTTTGATGCCTGGGCGGGATCTTCATGCACAGCTAGTATAGCAGTGTCATCGGCAAACGTGCCTAAGACTACTCCTTCTGACACAGGGAGATCAGCTGTATATAGTAGATAAAGGGTGGGACCCATTACACTGCCTTGAGGAACTCCTGCCCGAATTTCGTGCAGTCCAGTTATTTCATTGCCTTGTTTTACAAAGAAATACCTCTTTTCCAAGTAAGATTTAATAAAAATATAGTAATTTATTGGAAGTGTTTTTTTAATTTTATATAAAAGGCCCTCATGCCAAACTCGATCGAAAGCTTGTGATATGTCTAAAAAAGCAGCCGAGCAGTATTTTTTTTCTTCATATGTTACATGAATTTTTTCGACCAGCCGATGTATTTGTTCTATAGTTCCATGACTTTGTCTAAACCCAAATTGATGGTCAGGTAGCAATGAGTTTTGGTCTATCAGTGGTCTTAGCCTTTTCATGAACAATGTCTCGAGCAGTTTTGCAGGAATAGACAACAAGCTAATAGGCCGGTAGGACTTCACGTCCCCTGGGCATTTTCCAGGCTTGGCTATCATAATAATTTGAGCTACTTTCCATTGAGAGGGTACGTACCCCTTTAAGAGCGTTGCGTTGTATAAAGCGGTGAGGAAAGTAATGCCTGCTTCAGGAAGTTCCTTCAATGCTTTTGCTGTAATTAAATCATAACCAGGTGCTTTGTGTTCATTTAGTTTATTGAAGGCAGTTCTTACTTCATTTTTCGTAACTTTTTCCAGAGGCAAGTCAAGCTGGTATGTTTGCTGTAAATGTGATGTTATTTCACTATGCAGTGTTTGTGATCCTTGAGCATCGTTGGGTGTAAATACGTTACTTAGGTGTTCGGCAAAGGTTTGTGCCTTTTCGAAGTCACTTTTGGCCCATGTGTTATCACTTTTGCGTATTGGTGCTTGGCTTGCTGCAGGTCTTTTAAGCGTTTTTGTTGCTCGCCAGAGAGAATAATTTGTACTTGCTGTTGCATCTAGGTTTTTGGTATATTCCTCCATATCTCGATTTTGATCTTCACTGAGTGCTAATTTAAGACGACTTGTTACATAGTTAAGATGTTTCTTGTCAGCAGGGTATCTCGTCGTTTGCCAGCGTTTTCTTGCTTTGCGCTTCTCATCTAGCATGTCTCTGACTGTTTCAGACCACAGTATGTCTGTAGGTTTTGTTATTGATGGCGGTGTGGCGCTCCATGCTGATTGTTGAATGCAATAATTAAAATGTTCTACTGCCTGACAAATATCATCTTCAGTGATAGTGGGAGTCTATTGTTTATAGTAGACTCAACAAGCTGTCTAAACAGTGGCCACTTGGTTTTTCGGCTGTGTAGTTTGCAAGGCTTTGGTTTTTCTAGGATTTTGCGGCTCAGTTTGACAAATACTGGTGAGTGGTCTGATGACAAATCTTGACTGGAGGTGCAAGTAATATACTTTTTAGTGATTCCTTTTATAATACAAAAATCTATGAGATCCGGTACTTTGTTCACATCTGTTGGCCAGTATGTTGGTTCTCCTGTCGATATTATATCAAGATTCTGTGTTTGAAGTGCTTGATATAGTTGACGTCCTTTCGTTGTGATTATCCGGGATCCCCAGTGTGGGTGTTTGGCGTTATAGTCGCCCCCAGCCAGGAATCGATAACCCAATGTACTTAAGTATTTTTGATAGTCTTCTGACTTAATATTGTGTTTGGGTGGGCTATAAACAGCTGATATTACCAGTGGCCCCACCCAGTCTTCAATTGTGACACTAGTTGCCTGTATTTGTTGTGTGCAGTAAGGATTGTTTTTATAATGCTTGATGTTTGATTTTATCAGAATTGCTGATCCACCATGGGCTTTTCCATCTGGGTGCATAGTGTGGTAAAGTGTATATTGGGGTATTGAAAAATGGCTCTTTTCAGTAAAATGTGTTTCTGAGATAAGTAGTAAGTCTATCTTGTTAATTTCTAAGAATGGTTTCAGTTCTAGAATATGTTGTGACAAGCCGTTAGCATTCCATATGACCATGTTTAATTGGTCGAATTTTGAGTAATTTTAGTCATGAAATTGATAAGGAGGTTTGTCATTGTTGTCATTTGCTGCATTAGTTGTTTTAGCATGTTTAGCATGAGTTCTGTTTCGCTTGTATTTTGACTAGTTTGAGTTGTTGGGAGTAACTGTTCATTCGTGTTTATTAGAGCTGCTTGACTATAAGTCATACGGAACGGAGTATTGCTGGATGGTAAATTTTGATGTGACACAAGTTTGGGTGCTTTGGAATCTGGAGATATCTTTGTTTTTATAGGCGGGTATTTGACTTTCTGAAGTTCTTGGTACACAACACAACCTTTATAGTTTGCGGGGTGATTTCCCTCACACAGAACACATTTTACGTTATCCGATCTTCCCTTTCTTTCGCAGCTAATAGAGGAATGGTCTCCAGCACATTTAATGCATTTCGGTTTCCTATGGCAGTATCTCTTAGTGTGCCCATACTGTCCATACTGTATGTTTCAAATAAGATACAAACCAGTCATAACATTTGCGGCGGAGCCCTATAATATAAAGTTTATGTAATAATATCTTAAATTGAACTTTATCATATGCTTTAGTCATATCAAGCAGAAGTCACTGAAAATACATCTTTTGAAATTAAATCAATTTATTTATTGCTGATTTTGTAACAAAGATTGTAATCTGTTTTGCCTCTATTAAATCACTTACACGATCTCTTTTTACACTGTAACAAACTTGCTTATTCCTTGATGAAAGGAGTAAACAGATTTATACATTAAAAAAGTAATTAGGGGAAAATGAATTTAATAAATGATGAAATGAAAAATACAATAAATTAGTACAAAAGTGAAGGGCAGGTTAACCGAGAACGTTTTAAATATCTCCGCAAATCTCTGAGCGTGATAGTAACTGAAGACAAACTTGCAGTCGTAGAAAGCTGGCTTGATTAAGATGAGCTTGACCACGACGAACTTGATGCAGGGCGATTTGGTAGGACCCACCAGCAGACACGTACCGCCCAATGCCAGGCTCGTCAGCTCGAAGAGCAGCTTCCAGCAGACAGGTAATGAGCCCCAGTGCCAGGCTCGTCAGTTCGCAAAGCAGCTTCCAGCAGACAGTTAGCAACAGCCACGGCAGCACTAAACGAAGGCCGCTCTTTGACTCCACCAGGCTGTGCTCAAAACTCAAGATATGACAGATCTTGACTCCAAACTAGACTTAGCTGTTTTCTTGATTTTAGACTATACTGATTTCTCGTGTCCAGACTGAACCGACTCTTAACTCCAGACTAGAACCAGGGCATCTGTCAGAAATCCCTTTTATGCCCTGATCTTCCGTTTCTTTTCTTCCAATTTTCTTTTTCAGATTCAAAACTGCTGCGCTCTAGTAAGACGCAACCTGCCAGTATTCAAAGCAGCCAGTAGCAATTGGTCAAAAACCTTGCGCATAATATTTTTATAAATATAACTCAGAATATCTTTACACAGCAAATATTCGCAATTAATTATAAAATACAACAATTGAACTAACGAATTGATGATAATAATTTTTAGTAATATATAATCTAAATGAAACCTTCATAGAGAGTTTGGCTGGTAAGAATCAAAAATAAAAGTAAATGACATCTGACAAATTTGAAGTAAACATGTCACAACAAAGGATATAAAGAAAATATTTATAAAAACGAAATGATTGGTAATATGCTAATGTAAAACCAATAAAAGTATGAATATGGATGATAAGTGTGAGTATAGAGTGTCTGTAGTAGGCAGATACTATATTTCCCCAACGACCCCGAGAAAATTTTTGGCCTAGAACAAAAATTTTGGTAAGGTTAAAGTATTACAGCATTCACAAAACTTTCATAACTCATTCAAACACACCGACATCTTACGAAGTTAGGCCAGGTAGGATTCACATTCAATGATCACTACTCCACCTGATAAATCAATAACAGTAGGCTTATTTTTGGAGTTGTAATCCGCTCGCGTCTAAAACCCATAATAAAATGAAATATAAAGATTTGAATAAGGGATCCACCCCAATCAACTTTTAGAGTTGAAGAATAGCGAAGGCTTATTTTAAGGAAGTCGCAACCCGCTTCAATCAACTTTTAGAGTTGAAGTTTAGCGAAGGCTTATTTTAAGGAAGTCGCAACCCGCTTCAATCAACTTTTAGAGTTGAAGATTAGCGAAGGCTTATTTTAAGGAAGTCGCAACCCGCTTCAATCAACCTTTAGAGTTGAAGATTAGCGAAGGCTTATTTTAAGGAAGTCGCAACCCGCTTCAATCAACATTTAGAGTTGAAGATTTAAAAAAATAGTTATACCAACTTATAGTATAGTTAGGTATAATAGAAGGTTAGATAACTTGTACCTAAAAGCACTTCATAAAGTTATCTGATAAGAACAGATATAGAAGAAGATTAAAAAATAATCTTTTACTGGTTTAAGAACCAATGAAAGAACATAGTTAGGAAATAAAAACTATAGAGTTTAAATAGACCGAATAAAACTCTACAGTTAGAAGGGAAGAGGAAGATGAGTCATGAGTAAGTATAAGATTAAAAAGTTAAAAATAAAGTGTATAAAATTAAAAGGGAGAGAGAGTCAAGAGAGTCTGAGTTATTATTAAGAAGGATTCTAAAATAGCCTACTTGAAATATTCAAGAGCGTTGAAGGACTGTCATGTGTAGTAGTCTATACTTTTGCGCAGAACCAGCGCAGATAATAGTTCGAGCCCACGACACTAAACCTTTTTTGATGAGATTCATAGAAGATATAGATAAATATATGAATTAAGTGTTTAAGAGTATAAGTAGAGATTTAGTGATGTAATATGATGAAAATATGATGAAAATAGTTACCAAATATAATCTCTTGTGGAAGTTGTTTTAGAATTTAGGGATTATGTTTAAGATCAAGACTTGATTTTGCGTTAGGCGCCAAAATGTAACAAACTTGCTTATTCCTTGATGAAAGGAGTAAACAGATTTATACATTAAAAAAGTAATTAGGGGAAAATGAATTTAATAAATGATGAAATGAAAAATACAATAAATTAGTACAAAAGTGAAGGGCAGGTTAACCGAGAACGTTTTAAATATCTCCGCAAATCTCTGAGCGTGATAGTAACTGAAGACAAACTTGCAGTCGTAGAAAGCTGGCTTGATTAAGATGAGCTTGACCACGACGAACTTGATGCAGGGCGATTTGGTAGGACCCACCAGCAGACACGTACCGCCCAATGCCAGGCTCGTCAGCTCGAAGAGCAGCTTCCAGCAGACAGGTAATGAGCCCCAGTGCCAGGCTCGTCAGTTCGCAAAGCAGCTTCCAGCAGACAGTTAGCAACAGCCACGGCAGCACTAAACGAAGGCCGCTCTTTGACTCCACCAGGCTGTGCTCAAAACTCAAGATATGACAGATCTTGACTCCAAACTAGACTTAGCTGTTTTCTTGATTTTAGACTATACTGATTTCTCGTGTCCAGACTGAACCGACTCTTAACTCCAGACTAGAACCAGGGCATCTGTCAGAAATCCCTTTTATAAGATAAGATAAGATAAGATAAGATAAAATTTATTTGCCCAAACATGTGTACACATACAATAATAACAAGTGCATGTAGGATAACATATAAATAAAAATTGGTTCAGACATGTTTGCCATACTATGGCGTGCAAATGTTTAGAATTACAAATTTCCTTAAAAACAAGAGAAGGCAATTTAACAAAAAGTAGACATAACAAAAATAAAAATAAAATAAAAAGTAATTTAATATATGACTGTTAAATTAGCAACTAGTAGGTAATAATTAATAAATGTCAAAAGTATAAAGTTCGAAATCATAATAAAAAAGAAAAAAAAAAATAACGAGTAATTAATAAAATCATAATTGAATCTATAATAATCACAATTTTATAAAGTCCTTCAGAGTCAAATTATCCAAAAAAAAATAAAAAAATATGACTATTTATATTATAAAAACATAGAGAATAATAAATATGTAAAGTATTATCAAAATTTCTCATCTAAAAACTCATTCAAATTATAATAAGCCTTATCTGCTAGAAAATTATTTACTCTCTTTTTGAAAGCCACATCATTCAACTGCTTCCAGTTTTTTGGAAGTTTATTGTAGATTTTCGGAGCCATGCAAAAAACACTTTTGCGCATAAGTGCCGTTTTATATTGTTGTAAGCAAATTTGGGTACTGTCACGTCTATTTCGAGGGAATCGATCTGCCATGCGAGAAAATAGGAGAGGGTTGGATCTTACGAACATCGCATTTTCTAATATATAAAGTGAAGGTAGGGTCAAGATTTTGTATTTTTGAAAATAAGGTTTACAACTCTGAGTGGTTTCTAGTTTGAACATCGACCTAATACAACGCTTTTGACTTTTAAATATAAGTTCCCGGTCAGTCGAGTTACCCCAAAAAATTACGCCGTATCTTAATATGGACTCCACCAAACCGTAGTATGCTGTGAGTAAAGCATCTATACTAATTAATGCTGCCAGTTTGTAAAGAGCATATGCTGAGGTACTTATTTTATTACTGATAGTCTGTATATGGGCCTTCCAATTTAATTTATTGTCAATAATAACTCCTAAAAATTTAGTTGTATCAACTTCGTCAATGTTATTATCATTATAGTTTATATTTAGATTATTAACTAATGACAAGGAGCGCTGATTAAAGTGCATGATTTTCGTCTTATTTAAATTTATTTTTAAATTATTATTATTTAACCACTCTATAATTGCAACTAGTGAGTTATCAATATCAGATTTATATGTGTCTCGATTTTTACACGCGATTGTCACTACACTGTCATCAGCAAAGAGGCTCATAGGGTGTTCTGTGGACTTAGGCAAGTCATTAATATATAATGTAAACAAAGGAGGTCCCAGGACACTTTCCTGTGGGACACCGTACCTAACTTCACGTTCTTGTGACCGATGTGACTCTTCTCGTTTTGTAGTTATGTTTACCCTACTGACTTCCGTTATTTGATTTCTGTTTTGAAGATATGACTCAAATAGTTTTAGTATATTGCCTCTAATGCCATACGCTTCGAGTTTCTTAAGTAAAATATTGTGTTGAACATAATCAAACGCCTGAGTCATATCGCAGAATATACTGCACACCGGTTTATGTTGATCCACATTCGCCATCACTGTATATAAAAAATCATATATTGCCATGTTAATAGTTTTTTTTTCCCTGAAACCTTTTTGTTCATTGCAAAGTATTTTATTGTGTTCTAAATATGAGTTGAGTTGTCTATAAATATATTTTTCAAAAATTTTGGAAATTACTGGTATGAGCGATATAGGTCTATAATTCATCATCAACTCTTTATCGTCTTTCTTAAATAGTGGTTTTACTATTGATGTCTTTAGTGCACTTGGGAATATGCCAGCACTGATACTCAAATTAATTATGTAACTCAAAGGAGAACTAATGACGCCAGCTACCGCTTTGAGTACTTTTGTGGAAATATCATCGTACCCTACACTATTTGTATTTTTGAGGGTTGATATGATTTTTATTATTTCATATGGTGAACTAGGTTTATGCCCTGATCTTCCGTTTCTTTTCTTCCAATTTTCTTTTTCAGATTCAAAACTGCTGCGCTCTAGTAAGACGCAACCTGCCAGTATTCAAAGCAGCCAGTAGCAATTGGTCAAAAACCTTGCGCATAATATTTTTATAAATATAACTCAGAATATCTTTACACAGCAAATATTCGCAATTAATTATAAAATACAACAATTGAACTAACGAATTGATGATAATAATTTTTAGTAATATATAATCTAAATGAAACCTTCATAGAGAGTTTGGCTGGTAAGAATCAAAAATAAAAGTAAATGACATCTGACAAATTTGAAGTAAACATGTCACAACAAAGGATATAAAGAAAATATTTATAAAAACGAAATGATTGGTAATATGCTAATGTAAAACCAATAAAAGTATGAATATGGATGATAAGTGTGAGTATAGAGTGTCTGTAGTAGGCAGATACTATATTTCCCCAACGACCCCGAGAAAATTTTTGGCCTAGAACAAAAATTTTGGTAAGGTTAAAGTATTACAGCATTCACAAAACTTTCATAACTCATTCAAACACACCGACATCTTACGAAGTTAGGCCAGGTAGGATTCACATTCAATGATCACTACTCCACCTGATAAATCAATAACAGTAGGCTTATTTTTGGAGTTGTAATCCGCTCGCGTCTAAAACCCATAATAAAATGAAATATAAAGATTTGAATAAGGGATCCACCCCAATCAACTTTTAGAGTTGAAGAATAGCGAAGGCTTATTTTAAGGAAGTCGCAACCCGCTTCAATCAACTTTTAGAGTTGAAGTTTAGCGAAGGCTTATTTTAAGGAAGTCGCAACCCGCTTCAATCAACTTTTAGAGTTGAAGATTAGCGAAGGCTTATTTTAAGGAAGTCGCAACCCGCTTCAATCAACCTTTAGAGTTGAAGATTAGCGAAGGCTTATTTTAAGGAAGTCGCAACCCGCTTCAATCAACATTTAGAGTTGAAGATTTAAAAAAATAGTTATACCAACTTATAGTATAGTTAGGTATAATAGAAGGTTAGATAACTTGTACCTAAAAGCACTTCATAAAGTTATCTGATAAGAACAGATATAGAAGAAGATTAAAAAATAATCTTTTACTGGTTTAAGAACCAATGAAAGAACATAGTTAGGAAATAAAAACTATAGAGTTTAAATAGACCGAATAAAACTCTACAGTTAGAAGGGAAGAGGAAGATGAGTCATGAGTAAGTATAAGATTAAAAAGTTAAAAATAAAGTGTATAAAATTAAAAGGGAGAGAGAGTCAAGAGAGTCTGAGTTATTATTAAGAAGGATTCTAAAATAGCCTACTTGAAATATTCAAGAGCGTTGAAGGACTGTCATGTGTAGTAGTCTATACTTTTGCGCAGAACCAGCGCAGATAATAGTTCGAGCCCACGACACTAAACCTTTTTTGATGAGATTCATAGAAGATATAGATAAATATATGAATTAAGTGTTTAAGAGTATAAGTAGAGATTTAGTGATGTAATATGATGAAAATATGATGAAAATAGTTACCAAATATAATCTCTTGTGGAAGTTGTTTTAGAATTTAGGGATTATGTTTAAGATCAAGACTTGATTTTGCGTTAGGCGCCAAAATGTAACAAACTTGCTTATTCCTTGATGAAAGGAGTAAATAGATTTATACATTAAAAAAGTAATTAGGGGAAAATGAATTTAATAAATGATGAAATGAAAAATACAATAAATTAGTACAAAAGTGAAGGGCAGGTTAACCGAGAACGTTTTAAATATCTCCGCAAATCTCTGAGCGTGATAGTAACTGAAGACAAACTTGCAGTCGTAGAAAGCTGGCTTGATTAAGATGAGCTTGACCACGACGAACTTGATGCAGGGCGATTTGGTAGGACCCACCAGCAGACACGTACCGCCCAATGCCAGGCTCGTCAGCTCGAAGAGCAGCTTCCAGCAGACAGGTAATGAGCCCCAGTGCCAGGCTCGTCAGTTCGCAAAGCAGCTTCCAGCAGACAGTTAGCAACAGCCACGGCAGCACTAAACGAAGGCCGCTCTTTGACTCCACCAGGCTGTGCTCAAAACTCAAGATATGACAGATCTTGACTCCAAACTAGACTTAGCTGTTTTCTTGATTTTAGACTATACTGATTTCTCGTGTCCAGACTGAACCGACTCTTAACTCCAGACTAGAACCAGGGCATCTGTCAGAAATCCCTTTTATAAGATAAGATAAGATAAGATAAGATAAAATTTATTTGCCCAAACATGTGTACACATACAATAATAACAAGTGCATGTAGGATAACATATAAATAAAAATTGGTTCAGACATGTTTGCCATACTATGGCGTGCAAATGTTTAGAATTACAAATTTCCTTAAAAACAAGAGAAGGCAATTTAACAAAAAGTAGACATAACAAAAATAAAAATAAAATAAAAAGTAATTTAATATATGACTGTTAAATTAGCAACTAGTAGGTAATAATTAATAAATGTCAAAAGTATAAAGTTCGAAATCATAATAAAAAAGAAAAAAAAAAATAACGAGTAATTAATAAAATCATAATTGAATCTATAATAATCACAATTTTATAAAGTCCTTCAGAGTCAAATTATCCAAAAAAAAATAAAAAAATATGACTATTTATATTATAAAAACATAGAGAATAATAAATATGTAAAGTATTATCAAAATTTCTCATCTAAAAACTCATTCAAATTATAATAAGCCTTATCTGCTAGAAAATTATTTACTCTCTTTTTGAAAGCCACATCATTCAACTGCTTCCAGTTTTTTGGAAGTTTATTGTAGATTTTCGGAGCCATGCAAAAAACACTTTTGCGCATAAGTGCCGTTTTATATTGTTGTAAGCAAATTTGGGTACTGTCACGTCTATTTCGAGGGAATCGATCTGCCATGCGAGAAAATAGGAGAGGGTTGGATCTTACGAACATCGCATTTTCTAATATATAAAGTGAAGGTAGGGTCAAGATTTTGTATTTTTGAAAATAAGGTTTACAACTCTGAGTGGTTTCTAGTTTGAACATCGACCTAATACAACGCTTTTGACTTTTAAATATAAGTTCCCGGTCAGTCGAGTTACCCCAAAAAATTACGCCGTATCTTAATATGGACTCCACCAAACCGTAGTATGCTGTGAGTAAAGCATCTATACTAATTAATGCTGCCAGTTTGTAAAGAGCATATGCTGAGGTACTTATTTTCTTACTGATAGTCTGTATATGGGCCTTCCAATTTAATTTATTGTCAATAATAACTCCTAAAAATTTAGTTGTATCAACTTCGTCAATGTTATTATCATTATAGTTTATATTTAGATTATTAACTAATGACAAGGAGCGCTGATTAAAGTGCATGATTTTCGTCTTATTTAAATTTATTTTTAAATTATTATTATTTAACCACTCTATAATTGCAACTAGTGAGTTATCAATATCAGATTTATATGTGTCTCGATTTTTACACGCGATTGTCACTACACTGTCATCAGCAAAGAGGCTCATAGGGTGTTCTGTGGACTTAGGCAAGTCATTAATATATAATGTAAACAAAGGAGGTCCCAGGACACTTCCCTGTGGGACACCGTACCTAACTTCACGTTCTTGTGACCGATGTGACTCTTCTCGTTTTGTAGTTATGTTTACCCTACTGACTTCCGTTATTTGATTTCTGTTTTGAAGATATGACTCAAATAGTTTTAGTATATTGCCTCTAATGCCATACGCTTCGAGTTTCTTAAGTAAAATATTGTGTTGAACATAATCAAACGCCTGAGTCATATCGCAGAATATACTGCACACCGGTTTATGTTGATCCACATTCGCCATCACTGTATATAAAAAATCATATATTGCCATGTTAATAGTTTTTTTTTCCCTGAAACCTTTTTGTTCATTGCAAAGTATTTTATTGTGTTCTAAATATGAGTTGAGTTGTCTATAAATATATTTTTCAAAAATTTTGGAAATTACTGGTATGAGCGATATAGGTCTATAATTCATCATCAACTCTTTATCGTCTTTCTTAAATAGTGGTTTTACTATTGATGTCTTTAGTGCACTTGGGAATATGCCAGCACTGATACTCAAATTAATTATGTAACTCAAAGGAGAACTAATGACGCCAGCTACCGCTTTGAGTACTTTTGTGGAAATATCATCGTACCCTACACTATTTGTATTTTTGAGGGTTGATATGATTTTTATTATTTCATATGGTGAACTAGGTTTATGCCCTGATCTTCCGTTTCTTTTCTTCCAATTTTCTTTTTCAGATTCAAAACTGCTGCGCTCTAGTAAGACGCAACCTGCCAGTATTCAAAGCAGCCAGTAGCAATTGGTCAAAAACCTTGCGCATAATATTTTTATAAATATAACTCAGAATATCTTTACACAGCAAATATTCGCAATTAATTATAAAATACAACAATTGAACTAACGAATTGATGATAATAATTTTTAGTAATATATAATCTAAATGAAACCTTCATAGAGAGTTTGGCTGGTAAGAATCAAAAATAAAAGTAAATGACATCTGACAAATTTGAAGTAAACATGTCACAACAAAGGATATAAAGAAAATATTTATAAAAACGAAATGATTGGTAATATGCTAATGTAAAACCAATAAAAGTATGAATATGGATGATAAGTGTGAGTATAGAGTGTCTGTAGTAGGCAGATACTATAACACGATGATGCTTTCGTCGTTCAGGGGAAACCCGAGCAAGCAATGAACGTAATTCATTACAAGAAGATTTATGGGATGTTTGTGTGCACAGGATCCCACAGGCGCACAACATCCCAGCTAAGTGCGCGGAGAACTCAGTGACGCCGGTGTCATGCAGCACGCAGAACAGCCCCGACGCGCTGTTGCCGCACCCCGACGACTGCCAGCTGTTCTACTACTGCGAGGCGGGCCGCAGCGCGCCCACGTGCCGCCAGTGCCCCGGCGGTCTGCACTTCAGCCCAGCACTGCACGTGTGCGACTGGCCGCAGAGCGCCGGGTGCACGGCGCGCGCTCACACCACCAAGTCACCCGCAGCGGGCACTATCCCTCCGCATCATACGACCCTACCCATAACCAGCAGCACGACCACCTCTCTTAATATTACAACGACGTCTGTTCAGACAAATGCCACCCAGCCATGGGTACATGTAACCATGCCATCCACCACTAATGTTGTCCCAAAGTTCACCAGTACTATTTGGTCACCTTCAAATAACACAGACGATTTAATATCAAACAATACTGATATACCCAACACCACGGGTAGAACAAAACCAAGCAGCAGTAGTACAGAAGAACCAACTAAAAGTAATGTGCCTTCAACCCCCACTATACCATTAACAACCAGTGCTCCTCAAGCAACCATCAACGCTGCAAAACATGAACTATCCACCACAGAAACAACAACCAGCGTTGCGACACAAGAACCATCCACCACTGAAGGAACAACCACCACCACTGAAGAACCTTCACCTACTGAAGAACCTACTACCACTGAAGTAACAACAACCACCACTGGAGAACCTTCCACCACTACAGAACCTTCCACCACTGAAGAACTTTCCACCACTGAAGTAACAACAACCACCACTGAAGTAACAACAACCACCACTGAAATAACAACAACCACCACTGAAATAACAACAATCACCACTGAAAACCCTACTACCACTGAAGGAACAACCACCACCATTGAAGTAACAACAACCACCACTGCAGAACCTACAACCTCTGAAGGAACAACCACCACTACTGAAGAACCTTCACTTATTGAAGAACCTACTACCACTGAAGTAACAACAACCACCACTGAAGTAACACCAACTACCACTGGAGAACCTACCACCACTGAAGAACCTTCCACCACGGAAGTAACAACAATCACCACTGAAGAACCTACTACCACTGAAGGAACAACCACGACCACTGAAATAACAACAACCACCACTGCTGAACCTACTACAACTGAAGTAACCACAATCACCACTAGAGAACCTACTACCACTGAAGGAACAAGCACCACCACTGAAATAACAACAACCAGCACTGCAAAACCTACTACCATTGAAGGAACAATAATCGACACTGGAACACCTACTTCCACTGAAGGAACAACCACCACCACTGAAGTAACAACAATCACCACTGAAGAACCTACTACCACTGAAGAAACAACCACGACAACTGAAATAACAACAACCACCACTGCAGAACCTACTACCACTGAAGGAACAACCACCACCACTGAAGTAACAACAACCACCACTTTAGAACCTACTACAACTGAAATAACAACAATCACCACTGAAGAACCTACTACCACTGAAGGAACAACCACCACCACTGAAATAACAACAACCACCACTGCAAAACCTACTACCATTGAAGGAACAACAACCACCACTGAAGAACTTACTACCTTTGAAGGAACAACCACCACCACTGAAGTAACAACAATCACCACTGAAAAACCTACTACCACTGAAGGAACAACCACCACCACTGAAATAACAACAACCACCACTGCAGAACCTACTACAACTGAAGTAACAACAATCACCACTGAAGAACCTACTACCACTGAAGGAACAACCACCACCACTAAAGTAACAACAACCACCACTGCAGAACCTACTACAACTGAAGGAACAACCACCACCACTGAAGTAACAACAACCACCACTGCAAAACCTAATACCATTGAAGGAACAACAATCACCACTGAAGAAGTTACTACCTCTGAAGGAACAACAACCGACACTGAAGGAACAACCACCACCACCACTGAAGTAACAACAATCACCACTGCAGAACCTACTACCAGTGAAGGAACAACCACAACCACTGAAGTAATAACAACCACCACTGAAGAACCTACTACCTCTGAAGGAACAACCACCACCACTGAAGTAACAACAACCACCACTTTAGAACCTACTACAACTGAAGTAACAACAATCACAACTGAAGAACCTACTACCACTGAAGGAACATCCACCACCACTGAAATAACAACAACCACCACTGCAAAACCTACTACCATTGAAGGAACAATAATCAACACTGAAGAACTTACTACTTCTGAAGGAACAACCACCACCACTGAAGTAACAACAATCACCACTGCAGAACCTACTACAACTGAAGTAACAACAATCACCACTGGAAAACCTACTACCACTGAAGGAACAACCACCACCACTGAAATAACAACAACCACCACTGCAGAACCTACTACCATTGAAGGAACAACCACCACCACTGAAATAACAACAACCACCACTGCAGAACCTACTACAACTGAAGTAACAACAATAACCACTGGAGAACCTACTACCACTGAAGGAACAACCACCACCACTGAAATAACAACAACCACCACTGCAGAACATACAATAACTGAAGTAACAACAATCACCACTGGAGATCCTACTACCACTGAAGGAACAACCACCACTACTGAAGTAACAACAACCACCACTGCAGAACCTGCTACAACTGAAGTAACAACAATCACCACTGAAGAACCTACTTCCACTGATGGAACAACCACCACCACTGAAGTAACAACAATCACCACTGAAGAACCTCCTACCACTGAAGGAACAACCACCACCACTGAAGAACCTACTACCACTGAACGAGCAACCACCACCACTGAAGTAACAACAATCACCACTGGAGAACCTCCTACCACTGAAGGAACAACCACCACCACTGAAATAACAACAACCACCACTGCAGAACCTACTACAACTGAAGTAACAAAAATCACCACTGAAGAACCTACTACCACTGATGGAACAACCACCACCACTGAAGTAACAACAACCACCACTGTAGAACCTACTACAACTGAAGTAACAACAATCAACACTGAAGAACCTACTACCACTGAACGAGCAACCACCACCACTGAAGTAACAACAATCACCACTGAAGAACCTACTACCACTGAACGAGCAACCACCACCACTGAAGTAACAACAATCACCACTGGAGAACCTACTACCACTGAAGGAACATCCACCACCACTGAAATAACAACAACCACCACTGCAAAACCTACTACCATTGAAGGAACAATAATCAACACTGAAGAACTTACTACTTCTGAAGGAACAACCACCACCACTGAAGTAACAACAATCACCACTGCAGAACCTACTACAACTGAAGTAACAACAATCACCACTGGAAAACCTACTACCACTGAAGGAACAACCACCACCACTGAAATAACAACAACCACCACTGCAGAACCTACTACCATTGAAGGAACAACCACCACCACTGAAATAACAACAACCACCACTGCAGAACCTACTACAACTGAAGTAACAACAATCACCACTGGAGAACCTACTACCACTGAAGGAACAACCACCACTACTGAAGTAACAACAACCACCACTGCAGAACCTACTACAACTGAAGTAACAACAATCACCACTGGAGATCCTACTACCACTGAAGGAACAACCACCACTACTGAAGTAACAACAACCACCACTGCAGAACCTACTACAACTGAAGTAACAACAATCACCACTGAAGAACCTACTTCCACTGATGGAACAACCACCACCACTGAAGTAACAACAATCACCACTGAAGAACCTCCTACCACTGAAGGAACAACCACTACCACTGAAGAACCTACTACCACTGAAGGAACATCCACCACCACTGAAATAACAACAACCACCACTGAAGAACCTACTACCACTGAACGAGCAACCACCACCACTGAAGTAACAACAGTCACCACTGGAGAACCTACTACCACTGAAGGAACATCCACCACCACTGAAATAACAACAACCACCACTGCAAAACCTACTACCATTGAAGGAACAACCACCACCACTGAAATAACAACAACCACCACTGCAGAACCTACTACAACTGAAGTAACAACAATCACCACTGGAGAACCTACTACCACTGAAGGAACAACCACCACCACTGAAATAACAACAACCACCACTGCAGAACATACAAAAACTGAAGTAATAACAATCACCACTGGAGATCCTACTACCACTGAAGGAACAACCACCACTACTGAAGTAACAACAACCACCACTGCAGAACCTACTACAACTGAAGTAACAACAATCACCACTGAAGAACCTACTTCCACTGATGGAACAACCACCACCACTGAAGAAACAACAATCACCACTGAAGAACCTCCTACCACTGAAGGAACAACCACCACCACTGAAGAACCTACTACCACTGAACGAGCAACCACCACCACTGAAGTAACAACAATCACCACTGGAAAACCTACTACCACTGAAGGAACAACAACCACCACTGAAGTAACAACAATCACAACTGAAGAACCTACTACCACTGAAGTAACAACAATCACCACTGAAGAACCTACTACCATTGAAGGAACAACCACCACCACTGAAATAACAACAACCACCACTGCAGAACCTACTACAACTGAAGTAACAACAATCACCACTGAAGAACCTCCTACCACTGAAGGAACAACCACCACCACTGAAATAACAACAACCACCACTGCAGAACCTACTACAACTGAAGTAACAACAATCACCACTGAAGAACCTACTACCACTGAAGGAACAACCTCCACCACTAAAGTAACAACAACCACCACTGTAGAACCAACTACAACTGAAGTAACAACAATCACCACTGAAGAACCTACTACCACTGAACGAGCAACCACCACCACTGAAGTAACAACAATCACCACTGAAGAACCTACTACCACTGAACGAGCAACCACCACCACTGAAGTAACAACAATCACCACTGGAGAACCTACTACCACTGAAGGAACAACAACCACCACTGAAGTAACAACAATCACCACTGAAGAACCTACTACCACTGAAGGAACAACCACCACCACTGAAATTACAACAACCATCACTGCATAACCTACTACAACTGAAGTAACAACAATCACCACTGGAGAACCTACTACCATTGAAGGAACAACCACCACCACTGAAGTAACAACAACCACCACTGCAGAACCTACTACAACTGAAGTAACAAAAATCACCACTGGAGATCCTACTACCACTGAAGGAACAACCACCACTACTGAAGTAACAACAATCACCACTGAAGAACCTACTACCACTGATGGAACAACCACCACCACTGAAGTAACAACAATCACTACTGAAGAACCTCCTACCACTGAAGGAACAACCACCACCACTGAAGTAACAACAATCACCACTGGAGAACCTACTACCAGTGAAGGAACAACCACAACCACTGAAGTAACAACAACCACCACTGAAGAACCTACTACCACTGAAGGAACAACCACCACCACTGAAATAACAACAACCACCACTGCAGAACCTACTACAACTGAAGTAACAACAATCACCACTGAAGAACCTACTACCACTGATGGAACAACCACCACTACTGAAGTAACAACAACCACCACTGTAGAACCTACTACAACTGAAGTAACAACAATCACCACTGAAGAACCTACTACCACTGAACGAGCAACCACCACCACTGTAGTAACAACAATCACCACTGAAGAACCTACTACCACTGAACGAGCAACCACCACCACTGAAATAACAACAACCATCACTGCAGAACCTACTACAACTGAAGTATTAACAATCACCACCGGAGAACCTACTACCACTGAAGGAACAACCACCACCACTGAAGTAACAACAACCACCACTTTAGAACCTACTACCGTTGAAGGAACAACAACCACCACTGCAGAACCTACTACAACTGAAGTAACAACAATCACCACTGAAGAACCTACTTCCACTGATGGAACAACCACCACCACTGAAGTAACAACAATCACCACTGAAGAACCTCCTACCACTGAAGGAACAACCACCACCACTGAAGAACCTACTACCACTGAACGAGCAACCACCACCACTGAAGTAACAACAATCACCACTGGAGAACCTACTACCACTGAAGGAACAACAACCACCACTGAAGTAACAACAATCACAACTGAAGAACCTACTACCACTGAAGTAACAACAATCACCACTGAAGAACCTACTACCATTGAAGGAACAACCACCACCACTGAAATAACAACAACCACCACTGCAGAACCTACTACAACTGAAGTAACAACAATCACCACTGAAGAACCTCCTACCACTGAAGGAACAACCACCACCACTGAAATAACAACAACCACCACTGCAGAACCTACTACAACTGAAGTAACAACAATCACCACTGTAGAACCTACTACAACTGAAGTAACAACAATCACCACTGAAGAACCTACTACCACTGAAGGAACAACCACCACCACTAAAGTAACAACAACCACCACTGCAGAACCTACTACAACTGAAGGAACAACCACCACCACTGAAGTAACAACAACCACCACTGCAAAACCTAATACCATTGAAGATACAACAATCACCACTGAAGAAGTTACTACCTCTGAAGGAACAACAACCGACACTGAAGGAACAACCACCACCACCACTGAAGTAACAACAATCACCACTGCAGAACCTACTACCAGTGAAGGAACAACCACAACCACTGAAGTAATAACAACCACCACTGAAGAACCTACTACCTCTGAAGGAACAACCACCACCACTGAAGTAACAACAACCACCACTTTAGAACCTACTACAACTGAAGTAACAACAATCACAACTGAAGAACCTACTACCACTGAAGGAACATCCACCACCACTGAAATAACAACAACCACCACTGCAAAACCTACTACCATTGAAGGAACAATAATCAACACTGAAGAACTTACTACTTCTGAAGGAACAACCACCACCACTGAAGTAACAACAATCACCACTGCAGAACCTACTACAACTGAAGTAACAACAATCACCACTGGAAAACCTACTACCACTGAAGGAACAACCACCACCACTGAAATAACAACAACCACCACTGCAGAACCTACTACCATTGAAGGAACAACCACCACCACTGAAATAACAACAACCACCACTGCAGAACCTACTACAACTGAAGTAACAACAATAACCACTGGAGAACCTACTACCACTGAAGGAACAACCACCACCACTGAAATAACAACAACCACCACTGCAGAACATACAATAACTGAAGTAACAACAATCACCACTGGAGATCCTACTACCACTGAAGGAACAACCACCACTACTGAAGTAACAACAACCACCACTGCAGAACCTGCTACAACTGAAGTAACAACAATCACCACTGAAGAACCTACTTCCACTGATGGAACAACCACCACCACTGAAGTAACAACAATCACCACTGAAGAACCTCCTACCACTGAAGGAACAACCACCACCACTGAAGAACCTACTACCACTGAACGAGCAACCACCACCACTGAAGTAACAACAATCACCACTGGAGAACCTCCTACCACTGAAGGAACAACCACCACCACTGAAATAACAACAACCACCACTGCAGAACCTACTACAACTGAAGTAACAAAAATCACCACTGAAGAACCTACTACCACTGATGGAACAACCACCACCACTGAAGTAACAACAACCACCACTGTAGAACCTACTACAACTGAAGTAACAACAATCAACACTGAAGAACCTACTACCACTGAACGAGCAACCACCACCACTGAAGTAACAACAATCACCACTGAAGAACCTACTACCACTGAACGAGCAACCACCACCACTGAAGTAACAACAATCACCACTGGAGAACCTACTACCACTGAAGGAACATCCACCACCACTGAAATAACAACAACCACCACTGCAAAACCTACTACCATTGAAGGAACAATAATCAACACTGAAGAACTTACTACTTCTGAAGGAACAACCACCACCACTGAAGTAACAACAATCACCACTGCAGAACCTACTACAACTGAAGTAACAACAATCACCACTGGAAAACCTACTACCACTGAAGGAACAACCACCACCACTGAAATAACAACAACCACCACTGCAGAACCTACTACCATTGAAGGAACAACCACCACCACTGAAATAACAACAACCACCACTGCAGAACCTACTACAACTGAAGTAACAACAATCACCACTGGAGAACCTACTACCACTGAAGGAACAACCACCACTACTGAAGTAACAACAACCACCACTGCAGAACCTACTACAACTGAAGTAACAACAATCACCACTGGAGATCCTACTACCACTGAAGGAACAACCACCACTACTGAAGTAACAACAACCACCACTGCAGAACCTACTACAACTGAAGTAACAACAATCACCACTGAAGAACCTACTTCCACTGATGGAACAACCACCACCACTGAAGTAACAACAATCACCACTGAAGAACCTCCTACCACTGAAGGAACAACCACTACCACTGAAGAACCTACTACCACTGAAGGAACATCCACCACCACTGAAATAACAACAACCACCACTGAAGAACCTACTACCACTGAACGAGCAACCACCACCACTGAAGTAACAACAGTCACCACTGGAGAACCTACTACCACTGAAGGAACATCCACCACCACTGAAATAACAACAACCACCACTGCAAAACCTACTACCATTGAAGGAACAACCACCACCACTGAAATAACAACAACCACCACTGCAGAACCTACTACAACTGAAGTAACAACAATCACCACTGGAGAACCTACTACCACTGAAGGAACAACCACCACCACTGAAATAACAACAACCACCACTGCAGAACATACAAAAACTGAAGTAATAACAATCACCACTGGAGATCCTACTACCACTGAAGGAACAACCACCACTACTGAAGTAACAACAACCACCACTGCAGAACCTACTACAACTGAAGTAACAACAATCACCACTGAAGAACCTACTTCCACTGATGGAACAACCACCACCACTGAAGAAACAACAATCACCACTGAAGAACCTCCTACCACTGAAGGAACAACCACCACCACTGAAGAACCTACTACCACTGAACGAGCAACCACCACCACTGAAGTAACAACAATCACCACTGGAAAACCTACTACCACTGAAGGAACAACAACCACCACTGAAGTAACAACAATCACAACTGAAGAACCTACTACCACTGAAGTAACAACAATCACCACTGAAGAACCTACTACCATTGAAGGAACAACCACCACCACTGAAATAACAACAACCACCACTGCAGAACCTACTACAACTGAAGTAACAACAATCACCACTGAAGAACCTCCTACCACTGAAGGAACAACCACCACCACTGAAATAACAACAACCACCACTGCAGAACCTACTACAACTGAAGTAACAACAATCACCACTGAAGAACCTACTACCACTGAAGGAACAACCTCCACCACTAAAGTAACAACAACCACCACTGTAGAACCAACTACAACTGAAGTAACAACAATCACCACTGAAGAACCTACTACCACTGAACGAGCAACCACCACCACTGAAGTAACAACAATCACCACTGAAGAACCTACTACCACTGAACGAGCAACCACCACCACTGAAGTAACAACAATCACCACTGGAGAACCTACTACCACTGAAGGAACAACAACCACCACTGAAGTAACAACAATCACCACTGAAGAACCTACTACCACTGAAGGAACAACCACCACCACTGAAATTACAACAACCATCACTGCATAACCTACTACAACTGAAGTAACAACAATCACCACTGGAGAACCTACTACCATTGAAGGAACAACCACCACCACTGAAGTAACAACAACCACCACTGCAGAACCTACTACAACTGAAGTAACAAAAATCACCACTGGAGATCCTACTACCACTGAAGGAACAACCACCACTACTGAAGTAACAACAATCACCACTGAAGAACCTACTACCACTGATGGAACAACCACCACCACTGAAGTAACAACAATCACTACTGAAGAACCTCCTACCACTGAAGGAACAACCACCACCACTGAAGTAACAACAATCACCACTGGAGAACCTACTACCAGTGAAGGAACAACCACAACCACTGAAGTAACAACAACCACCACTGAAGAACCTACTACCACTGAAGGAACAACCACCACCACTGAAATAACAACAACCACCACTGCAGAACCTACTACAACTGAAGTAACAACAATCACCACTGAAGAACCTACTACCACTGATGGAACAACCACCACTACTGAAGTAACAACAACCACCACTGTAGAACCTACTACAACTGAAGTAACAACAATCACCACTGAAGAACCTACTACCACTGAACGAGCAACCACCACCACTGTAGTAACAACAATCACCACTGAAGAACCTACTACCACTGAACGAGCAACCACCACCACTGAAATAACAACAACCATCACTGCAGAACCTACTACAACTGAAGTATTAACAATCACCACCGGAGAACCTACTACCACTGAAGGAACAACCACCACCACTGAAGTAACAACAACCACCACTTTAGAACCTACTACCGTTGAAGGAACAACAACCACCACTGCAGAACCTACTACAACTGAAGTAACAACAATCACCACTGAAGAACCTACTTCCACTGATGGAACAACCACCACCACTGAAGTAACAACAATCACCACTGAAGAACCTCCTACCACTGAAGGAACAACCACCACCACTGAAGAACCTACTACCACTGAACGAGCAACCACCACCACTGAAGTAACAACAATCACCACTGGAGAACCTACTACCACTGAAGGAACAACAACCACCACTGAAGTAACAACAATCACAACTGAAGAACCTACTACCACTGAAGTAACAACAATCACCACTGAAGAACCTACTACCATTGAAGGAACAACCACCACCACTGAAATAACAACAACCACCACTGCAGAACCTACTACAACTGAAGTAACAACAATCACCACTGAAGAACCTCCTACCACTGAAGGAACAACCACCACCACTGAAATAACAACAACCACCACTGCAGAACCTACTACAACTGAAGTAACAACAATCACCACTGTAGAACCTACTACAACTGAAGTAACAACAATCACCACTGAAGAACCTACTACCACTGAACGAGCAACCACCACCACTGAAGTAACAACAATCACCACTGAAGAACCTACTACCACTGAACGAGCAACCACCACCACTGAAGTAACAACAATCACCACTGGAGAACCTACTACCACTGAAGGAACATCCACCACCACTGAAATAACAACAACCACCACTGCAAAACCTACTACCATTGAAGGAACAATAATCAACACTGAAGAACTTACTACTTCTGAAGGAACAACCACCACCACTGAAGTAACAACAACCACCACTGTAGAACCTACTACAACTGAAGTAACAACAATCACCACTGAAGAACCTACTACCACTGAACGAGCAACCACCACCACTGAAGTAACAACAATCACCACTGAAGAACCTACTACCACTGAACGAGCAACCACCACCACTGAAGTAACAACAATCACCACTGGAGAACCTACTACCACTGAAGGAACATCCACCACCACTGAAATAACAACAACCACCACTGCAAAACCTACTACCATTGAAGGAACAATAATCAACACTGAAGAACTTACTACTTCTGAAGGAACAACCACCACCACTGAAGTAACAACAATCACCACTGCAGAACCTACTACAACTGAAGTAACAACAATCACCACTGGAGAACCTACTACCACTGAAGGAACAACCACCACCACTGAAATAACAACAACCACCACTGCAGAACATACAATAACTGAAGTAACAACAATCACCACTGGAGATCCTACTACCACTGAAGGAACAACCACCACTACTGAAGTAACAACAACCACCACTGCAGAACCTACTACAACTGAAGTAACAACAATCACCACTGAAGAACCTACTTCCACTGATGGAACAACCACCACCACTGAAGTAACAACAATCACCACTGAAGAACCTCCTACCACTGAAGGAACAACCACTACCACTGAAGCACCTACTACCACTGAACGAGCAACCACCACCACTGAAGTAACAACAATCACCACTGGAGAACCTACTACCACTGAAGGAACAACAACCACCACTGAAGTAACAACAATCACAACTGAAGAACCTACTACCACTGAAGTAACAACAATCACCACTGAAGAACCTACTACCATTGAAGGAACCACCACTGAAGAACCTCCTACCACTGAAGGAACAACCACCACCACTGAAATAACAACAACCACCACTGCAGAACCTACTACAACTGAAGTAACAACAATCACCACTGAAGAACCTACTACCACTGAACGAGCAACCACCACCACTGAAGTAACAACAATCACCACTGAAGAACCTACTACCACTGAACGAGCAACCACCACCACTGAAGGAACAACAACCACCACTGAAGTAACAACAATCACCACTGAAGAACCTACTACCACTGAAGGAACAACCACCACCACTGAAATTACAACAACCATCACTGCATAACCTACTACAACTGAAGTAACAACAATCACCACTGGAGAACCTACTACCATTGAAAGAACAACCACCACCACTGAAGTAACAACAACCACCACTGCAGAACCTACTACAACTGAAGTAACAAAAATCACCACTGGAGATCCTACTACCACTGAAGGAACAACCACCACTACTGAAGTAACAACAATCACCACTGAAGAACCTACTACCACTGATGGAACAACCACCACCACTGAAGTAACAACAATCACTACTGAAGAACCTCCTACCACTGAAGGAACAACCACCACCACTGAAGTAACAACAATCACCACTGGAGAACCTACTACCAGTGAAGGAACAACCACAACCACTGAAGTAACAACAACCACCACTGAAGAACCTACTACCACTGAAGGAACAACCACCACCACTGAAATAACAACAACCACCACTGCAGAACCTATTACAACTGAAGTAACAACAATCACCACCGGAGAACCTACTACCACTGAAGGAACAACCACCACCACTGAAGTAACAACAACCACCACTTTAGAACCTACTACCGTTGAAGGAACAACAACCACCACTGAAGAACTTACTACCTTTGAAGGAACAACCACCACCACTGAAGTAACAACAATCACCACTGAAAAACCAACTACCACTGAAGGAACAACCACCACCACTGAAATAACAACAACCACCACTGCAGAACCTTTTTTTTTTTTTTTTTTTTTTTTTTTTGTCGCTGGGAAAAAATGCATTACGCATACCCGTCCATCGGGGGATGGGCGGGCTATGTGGGACTCCCCGGTCTGACCCGGTATACCCACTAAAACGACCCAGCGGCATTCCCGCTTCGTCCTAGTGGCGGGGGACTGGGAAACCGGCACAGCCTTTACTTCCAGTCCTCCGCCGACGATGACCCGCACAGCGGACCTCACGCCCTCCCCTTGGGGGGGGGGGGCGGGCCCGGGAATGACAGACGAAGGTGGTGACGGGTGCAATGCGGGCGAAGGCGCCCCCGCGCCTGTCGCCCGCCCGTCGCCACCATGAAGAGGGAGAAGACCGCGTCTTCTCCGACCTCTTCTTCTTCTGCGGAGCGGCGCTGCGAGAGGGTCTTCCTCCCGCGCGCGCTCCGCTGCCTCCTTTTGCGAGACTACGTCCTCGCAAAAGGAGGCGACCGCTGACCAGGCCCCCTCGCTCCCCAGCATGGCGTTGACCACACCGGGAAGCGAGAGGTCCTGTCCGATCTCCGCGATCAGACTGCGGCGCGGCTCGGACCAAGCTGGGCACACTTCGAGGGTGTGCTGCGCCGTGTCCTCCGCCGCGCCGCAGTCGTGGCACGACGGGGCTTCCTCCCTCCCGATCCAGTGCAGGTACGTTCCGAAGCAGCCATGCCCGGACAACACCTGCACCAGACGGAACGAGAGGAAACCATGGGGCCGCTCGAGCCAGGCCCGGAGGACCGGACCGTATAGTATCTGCCTACTACAGACACTCTATACTCACACTTATCATCCATATTCATACTTTTATTGGTTTTACATTAGCATATTACCAATCATTTCGTTTTTATAAATATTTTCTTTATATCCTTTGTTGTGACATGTTTACTTCAAATTTGTCAGATGTCATTTACTTTTATTTTTGATTCTTACCAGCCAAACTCTCTATGAAGGTTTCATTTAGATTATATATTACTAAAAATTATTATCATCAATTCGTTAGTTCAATTGTTGTATTTTATAATTAATTGCGAATATTTGCTGTGTAAAGATATTCTGAGTTATATTTATAAAAATATTATGCGCAAGGTTTTTGACCAATTGCTACTGGCTGCTTTGAATACTGGCAGGTTGCGTCTTACTAGAGCGCAGCAGTTTTGAATCTGAAAAAGAAAATTGGAAGAAAAGAAACGGAAGATCAGGGTATAAAAGGGATTTCTGACGGATGCCCTGGTTCTAGTCTGGAGTTAAGAGTCGGTTCAGTCTGGACACGAGAAATCAGTATAGTCTAAAATCAAGAAAACAGCTAAGTCTAGTTTGGAGTCAAGATCTGTCATATCTTGAGTTTTGAGCACAGCCTGGTGGAGTCAAAGAGCGGCCTTCGTTTAGTGCTGCCGTGGCTGTTGCTAACTGTCTGCTGGAAGCTGCTTTGCGAACTGACGAGCCTGGCACTGGGGCTCATTACCTGTCTGCTGGAAGCTGCTCTTCGAGCTGACGAGCCTGGCATTGGGCGGTACGTGTCTGCTGGTGGGTCCTACCAAATCGCCCTGCATCAAGTTCGTCGTGGTCAAGCTCATCTTAATCAAGCCAGCTTTCTACGACTGCAAGTTTGTCTTCAGTTACTATCACGCTCAGAGATTTGCGGAGATATTTAAAACGTTCCCGGTTAACCTGCCCTTCACTTTTGTACTAATTTATTGTATTTTTCATTTCATCATTTATTAAATTCATTTTCCCCTAATTACTTTTTTAATGTATAAATCTGTTTACTCCTTTCATCAAGGAATAAGCAAGTTTGTTACAACCGAGCGCGTCCAACGTCCGGCGGCCAAAGGTGGCGGTGGCGAGGTCCTCCGTCCAATGGAGGACGATGGCGTCCCTCGCCTCCCGCCGCACGGCCTCCCGCTCCTCGGCGACGGGGCGCTCCCCGAGCGCCCTGCGATGCGCCGTCCACTCATACACCCTGGCCAGCACCCAAGCCTCCAACTCCCAAGGAGGGGTGCCGGCCAGAGCGCACGCCGCCGAAAAACCCACCGACCGGTAGGCCCTCGCCACCCGCAGTGCAATGGCCCTTTGGGGCTTGCGGATGGCGGTCGCGTTCTCCCTCCTGTGGAGGGAGTCCGCCCAAATGGGGGCCCCGTACAGGGCCATGCTCCGCAAGATGCCGGCATAGAGGCGCCGGCATTTCGCCTTGGGCCCCCCCAGGTTCGGGAGGAGCCACGAGAGGGCGTCCGCGGCCTTCAACAGGCGCGTCGACAGCCCGCTGAAATGCGGGCCGAAGCGCCACCTGTCGTCCAGCACCAGGCCCAGATATTTCATCCGGGGCTGGACCTCTATACGGACGCCCTCCACGACGATGTGGGCGTCGGGTGGGCAGCGCTGCCGAGGCCCGCGAAAGAACACGGCCTCGGTCTTGTGCAGCACCACCTTCAATCCCAGGCGGCGGATCCTCTCTGCAACCAAGGATCCGCCAGCCGAGGCCAGACAGGCCGCGTCCGCGAATCTCCTCCCCCGTGCAGTGAGCAGAGTGTCATCCGCGTAGCAGATGACACTCGTGCCCGGGAGGAGGGCTCCCCGCAGCAGCCAATCGAACCCGATGTTCCACAGCGGGGGCCCAAGCACCGACCCCTGTGGAACACCGGACTCTGCGCCGTACCGCCTCACTGTGGCCGTCTTGTCTACGAGGAGGACCTATCGGTCCTCCAAGTAGCTGGCCAGGAGGCTCCGCAGATATTGGGGCACTCCGTGATACCGGAGCGCCTCCAATATCGTCGAGTGGGGCACGGAGTTGAAGGCATTGGCAATGTCGAATGACACCGCCAGCACTCCGTCCCCCGCCTCGACTGCCTCCTTCACCTGGCCCTTGAGTAGGGCCAGCGCGTCGATCGTCGAACGCCCACGACGGAAACCGAATTGGGCGTCCGACAGATCCGGCCCCACATCCCGCAAATGGCGCCCGAGCCGGGAGGCGACTATCCCCTCGAACAATTTACCGACCTCATCGAGCAACACGACGGGCCGGTATGCCGAGGGGGAGTCCACCGGGCGTCCCGCCTTTCGGAGGAGGCAAAGCTGCCCCTCCTTCCACAGTTTCGGGAACTTCCCAGCCGAAAAGCACGCGCTGAAAAGGTCCCGAAACCTGTCCTCCATCTCGGAGGCAGCTATTGCCACCACCCGTGCGGGGACGCCGTCCGGCCCGGGGGCCGTCTTCTTGGCGCGGAGGCTGAGTACCCCCGCGTAGATCTCCGCCGCCGTCACCGGGGGGACCTCCTCCTCCGGCGAAGCCGCCCCTTGCGGGGGATCCATTGTTGGTGGGGCGAAGTCGGTCCTGCGCGGAAACAGGGACCGGACCACCCCATCCAACAGTGCTGGCTCGAGGGTCTCCGACAGTGGGGGACCATAGGGGCGGAGCTGGTTCCGCGCCGCCTTGTATGGCCTCCCATAGGGATCCCTGTCGAGACCCTCCAGCATCTCGGCCCTCGCCGAGTCTCTTGCAGCGCCCATTGCAGACTTGAGGACCGTCGTCGCCTCTCGGTAGGAGGCGTATAGGCGGTCCTCTTCTGCCCGGACTCGGTTTAGGACGCTGCGCCGCCGGCTGCGCGCGTAGGCCCTTCTGGCCGCCACGCAGGCGGTCCGAAGCCCCTCCAGCTCCTCCGTCCACCAATAAACGGCGCGACGGGGAGGCGGACGGCGAGACCGAGGCATGCTGGAATTGCACACCTCGGTCAGGGCCCCTCTGATCCGAACCGCTGCGGCGTCCACGTCCAGGACCTCAACAGGGCGCGACAGCCAGTCCTGGAGGAAAGCCGCCTCCCTGGCTGCCTCCCGGTCCTTATCGGTGGTCCGACAAGGTCTCCACCATCTCAACCCGCCAGTTCACGACGCGGGCGGCCAGCGCGGGGGTGGCGAACGTGACGTCCACCACCGACCCACCCTGTTGCCGCACACACGTGTGGACCGTCCCCCTGTTGAGGAGGGACATACCGCTTGAGGCCGCCCAGAACTCAACGGCGCGTCCCCGGACGTTGCACCCGGCGGCCGGGTTGCCCCAGGCCGCCGACTTGGCGTTCAGGTCGCCCAACACCACGACCTGGCGAGGCGCCGCCCTCCCTACGACTGCAGTGAGGACCTCCAGGAAATCCTCAAAGTCCGAGAGAGGGCGGTTTGGGGAGAAATAGACCCCGACCAGGGCCATGCCCCCCCACGCGGCGGCCACGTATCCCGGTCCCCTCTCTAAGAGCGAGAGGGGAGGGGAGTCCGTGGAAGACCGCGCCACCAACGCCACCAGGCCATCCCGGTCACCCAGCCAACGGCCAGGGACCGAGTAAGGCTCGGCGACCACCGCCAAGTCCACCAACCACTCAGCCATTGTCTGCATCAGCAGATCTTGGGCTGCCCTGCAGTGGTTGGCGTTAGTCTGAAGGATGCGATGTTCGACTATATCCATCAGTCGGACATCGCACCCCCCTCCGCAGCCGCCGCAGGAACGGCGGTACCGGCAGCCGCAACAGGCCCGGTTGGCGCCTGTACTTTGCCACGCTTAGGGGGAGGATTGCAGTTCCTCCCCTTCATCACGTGGTCCGCTTGGCAGCCATTGGCAGCACAGACCGAGCAGTGCGGCGTGGCGACCTCACAGGAGGCGGTTTGGTGGCCCCCCATGCCACAGCGGTAGCAGGTGTCTGACCTGTCTACCGCGGACGGACACAGAGCCCGGGTGTGGCCGATGCCGAAGCACCGGAAACACCTCAGCGGCTGGTCCTCGAGTGCCCTGACCGCACCCGAGCTGAAGCCGACCGTCAGCCGGCCCTTCGCCAGGACAGCTCTGGCAGCGGGAATCGGGCACTCAAGGCGGACGGTGCCCATGCCACCGCACCACTGCAGAACCTACTACAACTGAAGTAACAACAATCACCACTGAAGAACCTACTACCACTGAAGGAACAACCTCCACCACTAAAGTAACAACAACCACCACTGCAGAACCTACTACAACTGAAGGAACAACCACCACTACTGAAGTAACAACAACCACCACTGCAAAACCTAATACCATTGAAGGAACAACAATCACCACTGAAGAAGTTACTACCTCTTAAGGAACAACAACCGACACTGAAGGAACAACCACCACCACCACTGAAGTAACAACAATCACCACTGAAGAACCTACTACCACTGAAGGAACAACCACGACCACTGAAATAACAACAACCACCACTGCTGAACCTACTACAACTGAAGTAACAACAATCACCACTAGAGAACCTACTACCACTGAAGGAACAAGCACCACCACTGAAATAACAACAACCAGCACTGCAAAACCTACTACCATTGAAGGAACAATAATCACCACTGGAGCACCTACTTCCACTGAAGGAACAACCACCACCACTGAAGTAACAACAATCACCACTGAAGAACCTACTACCACTGAAGAAACAACCACGATATTATATGCGTATGTTATTGCGTAATTTTATTTTTTATTTGTTATTATTATTGCTGTACACGATCTTATTTTATATAAGCACCCGTCTCACACACACATACACTCTGACACAATATATAAAACTGTTTTACGTCCGTCACATCACATTCGCAGGTCCAGTTGAAAACCAGCGTCAGGCAGCCTAGCTGCCCGGCATTTTGCTGAACTGGCCCTATTTGGCGCTGCCGTGAGGCACACAATAATTATTCCTTTTTTTATTGTTGTTTTTTTTTATTTTTTTATTGTTATTAATTAGATACACAATAATTTCCCCCTTTTACTTTTGTTTAAATTTATGAAGTTCTGGTTAATTTTTGTTTAATGTTGTGTGTACTTGTGGCATGAGCCAAATAAACTTATTTTCTTTCTTTCTTTTCTTTCTTTCTTTCTTTCACGACCACTGAAATAACAACAACCACCACTGCAGAACCTACTACCACTGAAGGAACAATCACCACCACTGAAGTAACAACAACCACCACTTTAGAACCTACTACAACTGAAATAACAACAATCACCACTGAAGAACCTACTACCACTGAAGGAACAACCACCACCACTGAAATAACAACAACCACCACTGCAAAACCTACTACCATTGAAGGAACAACAACCACCACTGAAGAACTTACTACCTTTGAAGGAACAACCACCACCACTGAAATAACAACAACCACCACTGCAAAACCTACTACCATTGAAGGAACAATAATCAACACTGAAGAACTTACTACTTCTGAAGGAACAACCACCACCACTGAAGTAACAACAATCACCACTGCATAACCTACTACAACTGAAGGAACAACCACCACCACTGAAGTAACAACAATCACCACTGGAGAACCTACTACCACTGAAGGAACAACAATCACCACTGAAGTAACAACAATCACCACTGGAGAACCTACTACCACTGAAGGAACAACAATCACCACTGAAGAAGTTACTACCTCTGAAGGAACAACAACCGACACTGAAGGAACAACCACCACCACCACTGAAGTAACAACAATCACCACTGCAGAACCTACTACCAGTGAAGGAACAACCACAACCACTGAAGTAACAACAATCACCACTGAAGAACCTACTACCTCTGAAGGAACAACCACCACCACTGAAGTAACAACAACCACCACTGCAGAACCTACTACAACTGAAGTAACAACAATCACCACTGAAGAACCTACTACCACTGATGGAACAACCACCACTACTGAAGTAACAACAACCACCACTGTAGAACCTACTACAACTGAAGTAACAACAATCACCACTGAAGAACCTACTACCACTGAACGAGCAACCACCACCACTGTAGTAACAACAATCACCACTGAAGAACCTACTACCAATGAACGAGCAACCACCACCACTGAAATAACAACAACCATCACTGCAGAACCTACTACAACTGAAGTAACAACAATCACCACCGGAGAACCTACTACCACTGAAGGAACAACCACCACCACTGAAGTAACAACAACCACCACTGCAAAACCTACTACCGTTGAAGGAACAACAACCACCACTGAAGAACTTACTACCTTTGAAGGAACAACCACCACCTCTGAAGTAACAACAATCACCACTGAAAAACCTACTACCACTGAAGGAACAACCACCACCACTGAAATAACAACAACCACCACTGCAAAACCTACTACCGTTGAAGGAACAACAACCACCACTGAAGAACTTACTACCTTTGAAGGAACAACCACCACCTCTGAAGTAACAACAATCACCACTGAAAAACCTACTACCACTGAAGGAACAACCACCACCACTGAAATAACAACAACCACCACTGCAGAACCTACTACAACTGAAGTAACAACAATCACCACTGAAGAACCTACTACCACTGAAGGAACAACCTCCACCACTAAAGTAACAACAACCACCACTGCAGAACCTACTACAACTGAAGGAACAACCACCACTACTGAAGTAACAACAACCACCACTGCAAAACCTAATACCATTGAAGGAACAACAATCACCACTGAAGAAGTTACTACCTCTTAAGGAACAACAACCGACACTGAAGGAACAACCACCACCACCACTGAAGTAACAACAATCACCACTGCAGAACCTACTACCAGTGAAGGAACAACCACAACCACTGAAGTAACAACAATCACCACTGAAGAACCTACTACCTCTGAAGGAACAACCACCACCACTGAAGTAACAACAACCACCACTTTAGAACCTACTACAACTGAAGTAACAACAATCACAACTGAAGAACCTACTACCACTGAAGGAACATCCACCACCACTGAAATAACAAGAAAGAAAGAAAGAAAAGAAAGAAAGAAAAAACGTTTATTGGCACAATTGCCACAAGTACACACAATATAAAAAAAAAAGAAAAACAATATAAAAATAAAAAACTAAACAAGAAATACTGTGTGACTCACGGCAGCGCCAAATAGGCCCAGTTCAGCAAATAGCCGGACAACTAGTGCCCGACGCTGGTTTTCAACTGAACCTAAATGGTGAGTGTACGGATGTCAGTAAACACAGTAAATAAATAAATATTGTGATATAATAATATTATGTAGTGTTTTATGAAAATAAACTAAAATAATGGTAAAAATAAAACTATTTTAAAACTGGGAACAGGTATTTCATAACATACCATTTTAGTCCGTCGCAACACACTGCGCCGCACGCGGTTGAGTGTGATGCACGAACCACCGATGGCGTTGGCTTAAATTGCACATTTTTTATTGTAGTAAATTTTTTGTAGCTGCGGGTATACTAATAAATATATGAAAATGATGAAAGATATTTTTGTGAGCTAGAAACGAACATGTTACATAAGTTAATTTAGACCGCTCAGAGAGATTAAAAATAGTAGTGAACTAATGATAATAAAAAAGCAAGATAACACAAAACATTATATTGTTCTACACTTGTTCGCACTACACTAACCCATATACTACATTCCACTGAAATTGACAATTATATAAGCGAGACATTTATATTGACCATGTCCAATTTCCGTTGTGCATCAATCAAGTACTGCCGTAAGCGTTTTCTGAAAATATCAGTCGAGTTTGATGATCGAATTGGTGGTGGCAGATTATTCCAAATCTTTGATGCCGCATATCGAAAACTGCCTCTGAAAGCCGCCGTACGATGAGAACGAGACGCAAGTTGTTGCGAACATTGCCTTCTATCGCATTCTCGTGTACTAGCTATCCAACTCAACTTATTGTACAGATAGTCCGGTTTTTGATATTTTATGATACCGAACAGAAGGCACGCCAAGTGCAACTTGCGTCTCGATTTCATTTTAAGTGTGTAGTGCTTATTTAAGACCGGGGTTACATGGCTTCTGGGGGGAATTTTATAACAAAACCGGGCACAAGCGTTTTGTACCCTTTGGATGAGCCGATCTGTGCGGGCCAACAGGCGCGGACCGTATACTGTATCTGCATAGTTTAGCCTAGACAGCACCAGAGTCTCCACAAGCTGCTCCCGTAGCGTTTCAGACAAGTAAGGCCTCATCTTGTACAGAACCTTTAGGCGGTAAAAACAGTTTCGCACCGAATCAGCTACATGTTTTTCGAAACGAAGGTCTTTGTCCATAATGAGACCAAGATTCCGCGCTTCAAAGACTCTGTCAATTGGATCACCCATCAGTTCCAGGCCAAACTTTGCGGGTAATTTGGATAATTGCTGTCTGGTGCCAAATACTAGATACTTAGTCTTGGTTGGGTTTAGCGATAAACAATTTTCCTCAGACCAGACGGCGATTCTATGAAGGTCTTCATTGAGATCCCTGATAGCACTATCATATTCATCCGGCCTAAAAGATTTAAATAAAGCTGGACGTCGTCAGCGTAGATATGGTATTTACATTTCTGGAGGCAATTTATAATATCCGCACAGTATAAAATAAAAAGAATTGGCCCTAATATAGACCCTTGTGGAACGCCCCTTACTATCTGAGTACACGTTGACCTAAGAGCAGTACCGTCACCCAACTTTAGATCTACACACTGTTTTCTGTTAGTAAGATAGCTACGGAACCACTCCGTGGCGTTAGGGTCAAATCCGTAAAAAATTAGTTTAGACAATAATAGCGAAATATTAATTGCGTCAAAAGCTCGGGAAAAATCCAGCAAGACCAACACTGAACACATTCCTTTGTCTTGGGCTGATAGAAGATTATCGGTTACATTCAGTAAGGCAGTGGCGGTACTGCGTTGCTTCCTGAAACCAGATTGTAAGTCCGGCAAAACGTTATTGTGTTCCAGGAAATGCGTTAACTGCAGACTCACGACTTTCTCTAGCACTTTCGACAGGCATGGTAAAACGCTTATAGGACGTAAGTCTTTGACTTCAATAGGGTTAGCGTGTTTCGGTAAGGGCCTGACAGACGCTATTTTCCATAGGTCAGGGAACGTTGAAGTTGATATGGAACAATTAATAATATCTGTAATAGTATTTAGAGCGTTCGGTAAAATCATATTCAGCATGTCAAGGGTAATGTGGTCGTAACCTTCGGCGTTGCTTTTTAGGTTAGAAATAATTCGAGAAATGTCCTTCTGTTCCACTGGATCGAGCTTGAAAATGGCTTCACCATATCTATGGTTATCGAAAAAAGACTTAAGTGGCATGCTTGCTACAGGGTTACCAGGAACAACCAAAAAAGAATTATTAATAAGATCTGGATCAGTAAAATGCGACGGAATGTCTTGTCTAAGTTTAAAGGGCGATAAGGTGGCTTTAAGATTCTTCCATAATAATTTAGGATTTTTTATCTTATTGTTTATATTATGTTTAAAGTACGCAACTTTTTCATTATATAAAGAACTTAGAACAAGGGACTTCAACTCTTTGTAGTATTCCTTTTTGGAATTTGATTTAGTTTTCTTATAGCAAGTTAAAGCATTGTCGCGTAAACGCATCATGAGTTTAATAGTATCTGTTATCCACGGATACGACTTCTCCTTAACAGTACAAGTTTTGATTGGTGCGTGAACATCGAACAGTGAAATAACATGGGAGTTAAAAACGTGCACCATATCATTTACATTGTCCAACGTGGAAATATCACAATTACACAATAGCATCAAGTCCATATTAAAATTATCCATGCATACGTTTTTAAGTGGCCTAAATTTCACTATATATGGTTTAAACTTATCACGTTTTACATGAAATTCTGCAACTATAATAGAATGGCCGTTAAGTGAACTAAAAGATTCCACTGACGTATATCTTGCTCTTAAATCTGTACAAAGGACGTCGATCAGTGTTTCACTGGAATCTGTGAAATGAGTAGGAGTTGTGACCAATTGATTAAGACTGAGGCTATTCAAGAACTCGTTAATTTTATTTGTTTTTGAGCCGCTTGCATCCAGCATGTTTACATTAAAATCACCCAGTAATATATAATGGTCACAATCACCCAGTGAGGTTAGTGAATCGGTTATGGCATCCAGGAAAAGAACAAGGTCCAACCATGGTGGCCGGTATGCGGTACCTATCGCAATTTTTTTACCACTCATTGCGAGCGTTAGCCACATCTGCTCGACCGATTCGAACCTGGGATCGACCGCGCTACTCCAAGTACGTGCGCTTAGCCCGCGCCGCAGATAAAATCCCACGCCCCCACCACGACCCGCGCGAACGGTCCCTGGCCGCGGCGTATGACGCAGACTGTAGCCGGGCACGATAGGAGCGCGCCCATCCTCGCCCGGTCGGAGCCAAGTTTCATTTATGGCCAAAACATCAAAACAATGCCTGTCGAGCGCACCAATCAAGTCATCATGCCCGGTACCCAATGATCCTGCGTTCAGAAAACCAACCTTAAGAAACTTTTCTCCCTTAGTCATCATTATAATAGTGAAACAATGATTCGTCATTCAGCAATATCGATATTGTACCTTCAATAATTAATTTTGTTAGGTCATATAAAATTATAAACAATATTTCAATTATATGTGAGTAAATATAGTATCTGTACAATGTTGAATGAGTTCTAAAGAACATAAATATAATAGCTATATACGAACGATGTAAACTGAGGTATACATGTAATAGTTTTATAGATAGTGTATATGTAAATAAAATGTAACGATGTAAGAAGTAAAGATAAACAAATGCATAGACATAGGTGATAAAATGATTTACGCACAGTTCACTTAGGTGCGCCGTGAGACACACACCTATCATTAAAACACTTATAAAACAGTAGTACGTATAACACAATATTGACACTACTTTTGAAATGATAACACTTATACCTATTATTAAACTTACTTTAAAATATAGAATTACTAAAGTTAAAGATTGAGATTGAACAAGATAATAAAATAAAGCAAAAAAAAACAATAATCTAAGGAGCGCATTTATCGTCGTTACCCGGTGCCGGGCCAAAGATGCGCTGTAAGTCAGCGTCAGAGCGGATAAGGCAAGCGGCGTCCCCTGGTTTGTATCGGGCAAGAATGCGGCCGCGCTTTGACCATATGAATTGCCAACCGAGGCGACTACCAGCCTCACGCGCGTTCCGAAATAACTCGCGATTAATTTTTGTTAGCCGCTCGTTAACATAGAAGCGCGTTGCAGGGCCTGGCATATCGAGGTCAGCAGTAGTGATCCCGCGCCGTACTCGTGCACCCTCCAGCAGTTCGTCACGAAGGTCGCGTCGCGCGAGGCGAATGACGAGGAAGCGCGGGCGGGTCTCCACCGGCGCCGTCGCCTGCGTAGCATTGATGCGCCTTCCACCAACACGCTCGGCGCTGACTATGTCACGCGCCTTTAATTTGACGCCAATCTTAGCCGCCACCATCATGGCCGTGTGGGTAGCGTTTTCACCATTGATCTCGGGTATATTCGAGATCTGGAGATCATTGGCGAGTAACTCCTGGTCACGATCATTGATGTCGTTTTTTAGCTGTGTTATAATGTCATCAAAATCCGATGACCGCGACACCTGGGGCTGAGCAAGTTTGGTCTCGATAACCGCCACTCTTTCCTCCAGGTTGCTCATCCTGTCATTTGTAGAATTAAGTGAGGACCTCAGCTCCGACAGATCGTCACGTAAAAGCTGGAACTCATTCCGCACGATCTTTAAAAAGTCCTCTTTGAAACTGCTCAACTCTGCCCTAAGGATGTCCAGGTTGAGTTCCTGTGTGGCATCTAGAGCTGTATTATTAATGGGGCTGGTGTCCATGAGGTTGACAAGGCTATCCTCGTGTGCTGGTGTTGGTGCCCGCGCCCTTACTGGTGTTTCATCCCGGTTATCCCTCACCATGTGTTTTTCACACTCATTACAGTGCCAGGGTGTCACTACAGGGCCTGCAGTCGGGATGCCCACGCACCCACGATGGTACCACAGCCTACATTTATTGCAGTTTGCAGCCTCTGCCGACGACATAAACTTACCACAAGCACTACACTTAGCCATGGTTTGTGGAAACTGGTTTGTTTACGTTTGGCGCAGCACAATCGATACGACCAAAGTACAACGGTCAGACAACAGATGGCGCTATTTGCAGAAACGCGTTACGGTGGATAACACGGCGATTATGGTGCAGACAGACACCATAGGTTGAACACAGTAGTTGAGGAACAGGAGCGCACACACCAAACGTTCGGTCACAGGTTATTTCCGTATTCTAGCAAAAAACCGTTTAATTATTTTACAGTTTCGGGTACTTAGGTGCTTATTGGAGATCAGTAAAACGGAATTTATAGTTTTTTGTGTATTTACACCGTATATAAACACTGCACAATATCTGCACTTGTAAGTTGCACTGAAAGTATTATTTTTACCATAAACTTATTTCAATTTACTGGTATTTTTTATTTTTATATACAAGAGGATCACAAAGAGCTTATGGCTGATTTGACATCCATGACGTCACCCCCAAACAACACCACCAAAACAACAACCACCACTGCAAAACCTACTACCATTGAAGGAACAATAATCAACACTGAAGAACTTACTACCTCTGAAGGAACAACCACCACCACTGAAGTAACAACAATCACCACTGAAGAACCTACTACCATTGAAGGAACAACCACCACCACTGAAATAACAACAACCACCACTGCAGAACCTACTACAACTGAAGTAACAACAATCACCACTGGAGAACCTACTACCACTGAAGGAACAACCACCACCACTGAAATAACAACAACCACCACTGCAGAACCTACTACAACTGAAGTAACAACAATCACCACTGGAGATCCTACTACCACTGAAGGAACAACCACCACCACAGAAGTAACAACAACCACCACTGTAGAACCTACTACAACTGAAGTAACAACAATCACCACTGAAGAACCTACTACCACTGAACGAGCAACCACAACCACTGAAGTAACAACAATCACCACTGAAGAACCTACTACCACTGAACGAGCAACCACCACCACTGAAGTAACAACAACCACCACTGAAGTAACAACAATCACCACTGAAGAACCTACTACCACTGAAGGAACAACCACCACCACTGAAATAACAACAACCACCACTGCAGAACCTACTACAACTGAAGTAACAACAATCACCACTGGAGATCCTACTACCACTGAAGGAACAACCACCACTACTGAAGTAACAACAACCACCACTGCAGAACCTACTACAACTGAAGTAACAACAATCACCACTGAAGAACCTACTACCACTGATGGAACAACCACCACCACAGAAGTAACAACAATCACTACTGAAGAACCTCCTACCACTGAAGGAACAACCACCACCACTGAAGTAACAACAATCACCACTGGAGAACCTACTACCAGTGAAGGAACAACCACCACCACTGAAATAACAACAACCACCACTGCAGAACCTACTACCACTGAAGGAACAACCACCACCACTGAAGTTACAACAATCACTACTGAAGAACCTCCTACCACTGAAGGAACAACCACCACCACTGAAGTAACAACAACCACCACTGAAGAACCTACTACCACTGAAGGAACAACCACCACCACTGAAATAACAACAACCACCACTGCAGAACCTACTACAACTGAAGTAACAAAAATCACCACTGAAGAACCTCCTACCACTGAAGGAACAACCACCACCACTGAAATAACAACAACCACCACTGCAGAACCTACTACAACTGAAGTAACAACAATCACCACTGAAGAACCTACTACCACTGATGGAACAACCACCACCACTGAAGTAACAACAACCATCACTGCAGAACCTACTACAACTGTAGTAACAACAATCACCACCGGAGAACCTACTACCACTGAAGGAACAACCACCACCACTGAAATAACAACAACCACCACTGCAGAACCTACTACAACTGAAGGAACAACCACCACCACTGAAGTAACAACAACCACCACTGAAGAACCTACTACCACTGAAGGAACAACCACCACCACTGAAATAACAACAACCACCACTGCAGAACCTACTACAACTGAAGTAACAAAAATCACCACTGAAGAACCTCCTACCACTGAAGGAACAACCACCACCACTGAAATAACAACAACCACCACTGCAGAACCTACTACAACTGAAGTAACAACAATCACCACTGAAAAACCTACTACCACTGATGGAGCAACCACCACCACTGAAGTAACAACAACCACCACTGTAGAACCTCCTACCACTGAAGGAACAACCACCACCACTGAAGTAACAACAACCACCACTGAAGAACCTACTACCACTGAAGGAACAACCACCACCACTGAAATAACAACAACCACCACTGCAGAACCTAAAACAACTGAAGTAACAAAAATCACCACTGAAGAACCTCCTACCACTGAAGGAACAACCACCACCACTGAAATAACAACAACCACCACTGCAGAACCTACTACAACTGAAGTAACAACAATCACCACTGAAGAACCTACTACCACTGATGGAGCAACCACCACCACTGAAGTAACAACAACCACCACTGTAGAACCTACTACAACTGAAGTAACAACAATCAACACTGAAGAACCTACTACCACTGAACGAGCAACCACCACCACTGAAGTAACAACAACCATCACTGCAGAACCTACTACAACTGTAGTAACAACAATCACCACCGGAGAACCTACTACCACTGAAGGAACAACCACCACCACTGAAATAACAACAACCACCACTGCAGAACCTACTACAACTGAAGTAACAACAACCACCACTGAAGTAACAACAATCACCACTGAAGAACCTACTACCACTGAAGGAACAACCACTACCACTGAAATAACAACAACCATCACTGCAGAACCTACTACAACTGAAGTAACAACAATCACCACTGGAGAACCTACTACCACTGAAGGAACAACCACCACCACTGAAATAACAACAATCACCACTGGAGAACCTACTACCACTGAAGGAACAACAACCACCACTGAAGTAACAACAATCACCACTGAAGAACCTACTACCACTGAAGGAACAACCACCACCACTGAAATAACAACAACCATCACTGCAGAACCTACTACAACTGAAGTAACAACAATCACCACTGGAGAACCTACTACCACTGAAGGAACAACCACCACCACTGAAATAACAACAATCACCACTGGAGAACCTACTACCACTGAAGGAACAACAACCACCACTGAAGTAACAACAATCACCACTGAAGAACCTACTACCACTGAAGGAACAACCACCACCACTGAAATAACAACAACCATCACTGCAGAACCTACTACAACTGAAGTAACAACAATCACCACTGGAGAACCTACTACCACTGAAGGAACAACCACCACCACTGAAATAACAACAACCACCACTGCAGAACCTACTACAACTGAAGTAACACCAATCACCACTGGAGAACCTACTACCACTGAAAGAACAACCACCACCACTGAAATAACAACAATCACCACTGGAGAACCTACTACCACTGAAGGTACAACAACCACCACTGAAGTAACAACAATCACCACTGAAGAACCTACTACCACTGAAGGAACAACCACCACCACTGAAATAACAACAACCATCACTGCAGAACCTACTACAACTGAAGTAACAACAATCACCACTGAAGAACCTACTACCATTGAAGGAACAACCACCACCACTGAAATAACAACAACCACCACTGCAGAACCTACTACAACTGAAGTAACAACAATCACCACTGGAGAACCTACTACCACTGAAGAAACAACCACCACCACTGAAATAACAATAACCACCACTGCAGAACCTACTACAACTGAAGTTTACTCTGCTATGAAACGCCATTTCGGCGACGAACAACATGGTTTCCTCAGAAATCGGTCAACTGCCTCCAACCTAATACTATCCAATGAAATTATAACCAATGGGATGGAAGAACGATGCCAGGTCGATGCAAGCAAATGTTTTGACCGTATAGATCATCGGGTGCTTCTTCAGAAGCTATATTCCGCAGGAATTCATGGTGATCTATTCCGGTGGTTCTCATCATATATAGATAATCGAACACAGGCTGTGGTGTTGCGTGGGTACGCGTCTGGATGGAAATCTGTACCATCAGGAGTGCCCCAGGGTTCAATCTTAGGACCATTATTATTTACAATTTTTATTTTTGACATAATTAACTGCTTTAGATTCTCACATATCCTACTATACGCAGATGACATGAAGGTCCTAAAGTCCATACGCACATTATCTGATACTGAGCTACTTCAGTCCGACCTTGACAGATTCGTACATTATTGTAAAACCAATAAATTACAACTAAATGTAGCCAAATGTTTTCACGTAGTATTCTCTCGTCAGAAATCTATTATTGGCCCAGGCTATACACTAGATGGTACTTTTATAAGTAAAGAAACCAGTATTAGGGATCTTGGTGTGGTACATGACAGCAAGCTGCTTTTTGATAATCATGTGGAAACGATTGTCAACAAGGCGTTCAAAGCCTTGGGCTTCATTATTAAAGCTTGTTTTGGCTTTCGTTCTCTAAAACCATTAAAGATTCTTTATTGTTCTCTAATGCGTAGCCACCTTGAGTACGTTTCTCAAGTTTGGAATCCTCAGTATGAGATCTACAAATCTCGTATTGAGTCTGTTCAGAGGAAATTTTTGCGGTACTTGGACTACAAGGCTGGGCAATTCTCAATCGACTATGAACACCGTTGTAAGCGATATCATTTCTTACCGTTGGAAGTAAGACGTAATATCAATAATATTTGTTTTTTAGTGAACATCGCAAACGGCTCGGTTGATTGTCCCGAACTACTCAGCAAAATATTTCTTCGTACTAATATCAACAACCTAAGAAAACGGCCACCACTTCATGTACCATTCGCATCGACAAAGTACAGGCGCAACGCTTTCTGCATACGTAGTGTTATAGCTTTCAATAGTTTACCGTCACATCTAGAAATCGATTTATTTTGCACCAGTGCACAAAAAATTAGAAAGATATTGACCAGGGAGTATTTTGGTGACAGCCATAAATAGGATTTTACACTGCACTTATTTTGGTATTGCACGACTCGACATGCTCAACATGACATGTTCATGCTTTTATGCTTACATTTTAATTTGTTACTAATTACTCATATCGCTGTAATTGGTCAACGCAATTAATAAACAAACTAAGTAGATATATATATGTGGAAGCTTGTTATTAGCAAATTTCATAACTTATACATGTTACTTATAATTGTTATTAGTCTGTAAGCTTTCTTTAAAACTAAATAAATAAATAATAAACCACCACCACTGGAGAACCTACTACCACTGAAGAACCTACTACCACTGAAGGAACAACCACCACCACTGAAGTTACAACAATAACTACTGAAGAACCTACTACCATTGAAGGAACAACCACCACCACTGAAGAACTTTTACCTACTGAAGTAACAACAATCACCACTGGAGAACCTACTACCACTGAAGGAACAACAACCACCACTGAAGTAACAACAATCACCACTGAAGTAACAACAATCACCACTGGAGAACCTACGACCACTGAAGGTATAACAACCACCACTGAAGGAACAACCACCACCACTGAAGTAACAACAATCACTACTGAAGAACCTTCTACCACTGAAGAACCTACTACCACTGGAGGAACAACAATCACAACTGAAGATCCTTCCACAACTGTAAGAAGATTAATCACCGCTGAAGTAACAACAATGTCAGTGACCGAGCGAGCGCTGTTACGATCAGACGTCCAAGCGAGACCGCGTCGTGCGTCTACCATTTGTCGTCAGCGATTGTTCGCGATATAAATTTTCGATATTGTTGTATAGTGCTATTGAACCTACGAACTATGGTTATCTGTGGAAGGTGTGGTGAAGAAGTCGCGGAAGCGATTCAGTGTACGGTTTGTTGCAAACACTTTGACTTCCCCAGTTCTGGAGTCACGGAGAAGGGCTACCGCAAACTCGGGGAACGCCAAGTAACATGGAGGTGTGCTAATTGCAAGAATCCAGGCCAGACAAGTACCCAATCACTTTCAAGCACAGCCTCGCCAGTGGTTCCTGTTCCGGTTACACTTGATACAATAATGCGTGAACTGTCAAGCATTCGTCAAGACCTTATTCCTCTCTCCAACTTAGCATCTGAAGTGCAACTCTTACGGCAGCAGCTAACAAACCTCAAGGAACTTCCTGGTAAGGTCCTAGCTTTGGACGAGAGACTAACCAAAGTAGAAGCCGTGCAGATAGACGTAACACACACTAAGTCAGCGATTGTCAAACTTGAGGACGGTCACCAGGACATGGATCAGTGGCTCCGCAGCAATAATGTGGAAATCAAGGGGGTACCGATGAAGGATAGAGAGAATCTCTTCGATTTAGTGAAGAGGATCGGTGACAAAGTTTCCTATTCCATTACGAAGACTCAAATTAATTTTGTACACAGAGTACCGTCCAGCGTTACTACCAATAAGAACATCATTGTTTCCTTTATGAATAGGTATGTGAAAGAGGATTTCATTGCGGCTGCCCGTTCCTACAAGGAGCCCCTACTCCCGGAACATATTGGAATCGCTGGATCCGGAAGGTTCTATGTCAATGATCATCTTACTATCAAGAACAAAATGTTACTCTCGCAAACTAAATCCCTTGCCAAGGAAAAAAACTTCGAATTTGTGTGGGTGAAACACATGAAGATTTTTGTGAAACGGGATGCCACTTCCAGGACTTTCATCGTTGCTACGGAACGGGACCTCCACAAAATTCAATAGCCTTTTTCTATATCTATTTTTACTTAACGCCTAATTTCAATGTTGCTTGTAAATATCGTAAACCTAAATTCATCTCAACTTTGCTATGCCTTATAAATAATACTCTAAAACTTAAACGATTATTGAAAGTGTCACTAATTAGCAGCGTGCGAAACATGGAACTTTCCTACTCGCTTATCTCAGTCCAAAGGCCATTTGACCATATGCGCTTTGTTTACGCTCTGATTTCTTTTGTGCCGAAATATGTATTATACTCGCATTGCTATTATAGATTCGTTCATTGGCTTGCATACAAATATGTAATGATGGTTGTTGAACTGTTTTCTGTTATTTTGAAATGCTTTTTTTTCAAGTGTTGTGTTTTAAGTTTGGAGATAAACCCTAATTGTTTTGGGCTTTATATTATTATTAGCACATATTTAAAGCATTTTTTTACTGATCTCCCCGTAATAACGGATGCTCACGCACACACCATTAGTTGTTTAGTTAAAACAACATTTGTGTTATTCATAATGTTTGCATTTCTGGGCTGTAGACGGAGCTTACACTATTTATTTTTTATGAAGGCTATCATTTCATTCGGGTTTGTCATGCATTATGTACTGACTTTTGTAATGAACTACTTCTTTGTAGGTGTAACTTTCTATAATATATGAACTAAGCATCTATCACCAGAATGTTCGAGGACTGCGGACGAAGTCAATCAACTTTTACAGGAATTTAGCTACTTGTAACTATGATGTAATCACTTTAACTGAGACCTGGCTCGTTGATGGCATTTTGGATAGCGAACTTTTCGATGATAGGTACCAAGTGTGGCGGCGCGACCGTGACTACGCGACCACAGCGCAGACACGTGGTGGCGGCGTGCTGGTGGCGGTTCGCCGAGAACTTGCTGCAGTTGGGCTTGTTCACTGGCAATCCAGTGCGGAAGACATCTGGATCTCCATTCAATTAAAGACCCACTGCGATAAACGTACCTACCGACTTAACATATGTACTCTATATCTGTGTGAACAGAATTCCGGCAATAGCTTCGCTAATCAGCTGCAGGCATATTTGGATAATCTTTCTGACGTAGTAAATAACCACCCCGCAGATAAATTTATTATTCTAGGAGATTTTAATATGAGCTGCATAACTTGGACGACCTCAAATGATGGAATTAGACCTGTCGTGCCCCAAACCAGCTTGTTTACTAATTTTGTTGATACCATTGATGTTTGTAGTTTACAGCAATTTAATCTTATTAATAATAGGCACGGCAGAATTCTAGACCTAGTCCTCGCGAATACTCCCGTCACCGTCTCGGCATGCTTAGAACCCCTAACTATCGAGGATTCTTATCATCCTGCGTTGTTAATTCAGTTTCCTACTGTGCAACCGCAGGCACTTGACACCAGTGCACGCATGGCGTATCAATATAACAAAGGTAACTACGAACTAATACGGTCTGATCTACGAGGCACTAACTGGGACGACATAATATCGAAAGGTACTGTTGATGAAGCTCTCGGGAATTTTTATTCAACGTTATTCAAAATCAGAGATAAACACGTCCCTCAGCGTCTGTGTAAACCCTTTAAATATCCACCTTGGTATAACTCGGCCCTCATTAATATACTCATTAAGATACTTAAGGAAAAATCTAAATACTATATGAAATTTAAAGTCTACGGTAATATTTCTGATCGCTTATCATTTGAATTTCTTCGTGACAGAGCCAATGATGTTGAACAGCTTTGTTATAAGGCCTACATGACTAAAATCGAGTCCTCAATAGGTACTACCCCAAAACTGTTTTGGTCATATATCAAGAGCAAACGCATGAATAGCAATTTCCCGTCGAGTATGTCATATGGTGATAGTAAAAGTGAATCGGGAGGAGGAATTTGTGAACTTTTTGCTAATTATTTTCGAACAACCTTCCTAGACCCTCCCTCCGCAAATCACAACTATGGCTCATCCGGCTGTGCTTCCAACTGTGATTTAAGTACAATTGAAATTGACATAGTGATCGTCCTCAAATATTTAAAATCTCTTGACTTAACCAAATCTGCCGGTCCCGATGCCTTGCCTGCTGTGTTTATAGTTAAGTGCGCTGAGGATCTTGCTTTACCTGTAACACTTTTATTTAAAAGGTCAATATCTGAAGACATCGTGCCTTCTGTTTGGAAATCGGCGTTTATATCACCCATCCATAAAAAGGGTGCTAAAGATAAAATTGAAAACTATAGGCCAATCTCAAAACTTTGTCTACTAGGTAAAGTGCTGGAGCGCATAGTCTATAATCAGTTGTACAGCAGTGTGGTTTCTAGCTTGAGTCCTCATCAACACGGGTTTCTAAAAGGAAGGTCTACAGTATCCAACCTGGTCTTGTTCACAGATTTTATTACTGAACATATGGATAATGGATCCCAGGTCGACGCAATCTACACTGATTATAATAGCAAGGCGTTCGATAGAATCGATCATGATATTCTGCTGAGGAAGCTCTTCGATTTGGGCATTAGGGGAGACCTATACAGATGGTTTTCTTCGTATGTAAAAAATAGGACACAAGCAGTGGTCCTCAATGGCTTTGTGTCTTCTTGGTCAACCATTCCCTCTGGCGTGCCGCAGGGTTCCCTACTGGGGCTCTTATTATTTGTACTTTTTATTAATGACATCGGCGATTGTTTTAAACATTCAAAACACTTAATGTTTGCAGATGACATGAAAATTTTCACATCAGTTAACACTCTAAATGACGCTAAACTTTTGCAGGCTGACATATCTAGATTAGTCGAGTATTGTAAAATAAACAAATTAGATCTTAATATTTCTAAATGCCTAATTATTACCTTTACCCGAAAGAATCGATCAGTCCTATTTCATTATTCTATCGCAAATCAGCCTTTATCTCGAACTCATGTCACCAGAGATCTAGGTATTCTTCTGGATAGTAAGCTCACCTTTGAGTGTCATGTCGACCATATTGCCAAACAAGCGTCCAAAGCTTTGGGATTCATTATCCGTAACGCCAGTACGTTTTATAGAATGAAAACTCTTAAAATTCTGTATTGTGCTTACGTCCGCAGTCACCTCGAATATGGTAGTCAAACTTGGAATCCGAATTTTGCAGTGCATTCGGACAGATTGGAACGAATACAAAGGAAATTCACCAGATACTTGGGTTACAAATTTAAAATCCCTTATCTGAGTTACAGTGAGCGTTGCGCTCGATTCCACTTACTTCCACTTGCAACTCGGAGAAATATATCTGACATACGGTTCCTAGTGAAAATAGCACAATCAAAAGTTGAATGTCCTGAACTTCTTTCTAAGCTGTCTTTGAATGTTCCACCCCGACACTCTCGCTTGAGAAATCTTATTCGTGCTCCTTACGCTCGCACAGTATACCGCAGCAACTCCTATATGCTCCGTTCAGTTAAAGCATTTAACCTAATTCTAATTAACGAACACCCCTCAATTGATTTGTTTGCAAGCTCCCTAACGACAATTAGTACAGCCTTGTCTAAAAACTCTGTCCATGATGAATTGTAATAGTGATTGGACCTGCCTGTGCAGGCACTTAATTTAGTATCGTACCTAATTTAATGTTAAGTATATTCTGTTTCCTAAAATTATGCGTAGTGTTTATTATGTTAATATATTGTGCAACAAAATTGTTTACTTCTATTTGTGGAGGCTTGTAAATGGCTTGTTGTTGTTACATCACTATAAGTTCTGTATTGTTAGCTGTAAGCCACCCAAACACAATAAAATAAAATAAAATAAAAATAAAATAACAATAACCACTGGAGAACCTACTACCACTGAAGGAATAACAATCACAACTGAAGACCCTTCCGCAACTGTAAGAACATTAATCACCACTGAAGAATCTATCACCACTGAAGTAACAACAACCACCACTGAAGATCCTACCACTACTGAAGATTCTACCAGCACTGAAGATCCTACCACTATTGAAGGAACAAGCACACCGAGCACCCGCACCTTACGACGCACCACAATCCAATGGAGGAGGTTGAGAGGTTAGACGAATTCAGACTGGACTGAGAGCGTCGTAGGTGGACCTGCGCTGCTCGCAGTCCAGTCTGAATTTAATGTATGTCTTACTTAGGGTCTAAAGCAGAAGTCAGGCGAAAACCATAGCCACTAGAGCCCCCCACTGAGCGCCTTTAGTTATAAATAAATAAATAAAAAATACTTTATTTCAGACCTTGATCCATAATGTTAGTAATGCACACTACTTATAAGCTATGTTAGTAACAAACGAAATAAAAGATTTTAATTCATATATCTGCTGCACTCACCTGACGCACCGGGTATATGTACATGTACACGTACCCAATACGCCATAATGGTGCAGCACGGCTTTTCACTAATGACCTTCAGAATGTCATTGCAGCTCCCACGCACCCTGCGCATCATAGAAGAAATCCTTTTACGTAAGACGGTACTGAAACCGTCAGTACGTGCCTCTGCAAACATTCCTGATGCGCTACAGTAACGTAGGAGCCCCAACAACATCCTGAAAGTATTGTTGTACTGGACTCTGAGGGCGTTGTATGCCCTCTGCGTATATCGAAACCACAGGGTGCACGTGTACAGCGACTGACAAAAAGCCTTAAAAAGAGTTATCTTTACTTCTGGTGTACAACGTGCAAACCTGCGGGCCAACATATTACATCAGACAGCCAACGCCCTCCGTTATATTGTAAAGTCCTGAACACATCACTTGCGTGATGTGTCCTCGCTTTGCTTGTTGCAAGTGCAACGGTTCCTTGTAGGCGAAATGAGCAGTAGGCGTATTCTATGATAACTCGACCCAGACAAGTTTTTACTCTTTCCCTGTGATGTACTTAGGTATTAACACTCGGAGTGAGCTACGATCTCGCTATTTCATTACGATTTCAAACGCTTGCAGCAACTTTGAGCCACAGGTCCTAAGCACTTAAAATAAATATATGAATGTTTTTTTCTTTCCTTATGTTCAATTCCTCACCTGTTCCCCTTTTTTTTTTTTTGCGGATGGGTAATCATCAAATGACTTCTCCCGCTCTGGGCGAAGCGGGAGAGAGTGTCAGACTAAAACCCACCCATGTTCCTTCTTAGCCCTTTGTGTTCCAGGGCCGCGGTATCTCTTTCGAACAACCCGCAGCCCTGGCAGGCATCGGCCCTTTCGGACCCCTTCCGGTTTGCTGACATCTCCTTGAGGCGCGCGTGGAACACGTACGCGCCGTCGACACGGCCTGTCGTCATGAGACGGACGGACGGTGAGCTAGCCCATTACTCACCGTCCACAGGCTCGCGCCTACGGTGGCCGGGGGCCACTGGTTGCCCCCCGACGCCCGGGGCGTCTCCCGCGGCGGCTGGGACGTGAGGTTCTCTCCCTCTCACGTTCCGCCACCTCCTTCGCTAGCATGACTGCTTCGCAGAAGGAGGCGACGGCATCCCATTCCCTCTCGCTCCAGACCATGGATTGAACCAGGGCCGGACGAGAGAGGTCACAGCCGCCAATCGCCGCTACGAGGACACGGCGGTGCTCAGCCCAAGCGGGGCAGAGCTCCACGGTGTGCTCCACCGTGTCCTCCGGCCGATATCCTCACAATGGTAACCCCCGGGCGTTTCCTCCCGCCCGATTGGGTGCAGGAACCTCCCGAAACAACCGTGTCCGGTGAGGACCTGCGTCAGGCGGAAGGTGAGGGCGCCGTGGCGCCTCTCTAGCCACTCCTCAAAGAGGGGACTTATCGCCACTATTGTGGCGTGCCCTGCACGTGGTTGCGACAGTCGCTGTCTCCATGTCGCCATGAGGTCTGCCCGCTGGCGACAATTTGCCGCGGCAGCGGAGTTTCCCCCCGGCGTAGTGCCTCCGCGCGCCATTCATGCAGGCGCGCGAGGACCATCGCCTCCAGATCCCATGGCGGCAATCCGGCCAAGAGGCTCGCCGCCTCGCCGGAGATCGTGCGGTACCCCCGGATCAGCCTTACGGCTACCACCTTCTGGGGCGCGTTTAGGTAATGGGCGGCTCGCCGCCTCAAAGAACGCGCCCACACCGGGGCCCCATAAAGGGCCATGGACCGCACGACCCCCGCATAGAGCCTCCGGCAGGAGGCGTTTGGACCCCCCAGGTTGGGCAAGAGCTGCTTGAATGCAGCCCCTGCCCGTTCCAGTTTTGGGGCCAAACGTCGGAAGTGCTCAACGAAGTTCCACCGGCTGTCGAGGACAAGCCCTAGGTACTTTAGCGTCGACTCGACGCCGATGGGAACCCCTCCTACCGTCAGTGTGGATCCCGACGGTGGCGCGTTCCGAGGCCCATGAAAGCACATGGCCTCGGACTTGTGCAATGCCACCTCGAGACCCAGCTGCCGGATTCTCTCCACGACTATCGCAACCCCGCGTGTCATAAGTTCGGCCGCCGCCTCGTGCGACCTCCCCTGTGCCAGCACCAGCGTGTCGTCAGCGTAGCAAACTACGCTGACACCGCTAGGGAGGTCGGCGCGCAGCACCCAGTCGTAGCCGATATTCCACAAGGGCGGCCCCAGAACCGATCCCTGTGGAACACCGCACGACATCTCTCGCCGGTTCCACTCTCCGTTGCGACCAGGGTAGATGAAGCCCTTTCCGTCAGGTAGTCCCCGACCATACGACGAAGGTAGGTCGGCACCCGGTGATACCGGAGTGCCTCCCTAATGCAGGTCCAGGGCATGGTGTTGAAGGCGTTGGCGATGTCAAGAGATACCGCCACGACGACCCCACCCCGGGACACCGCATCCCCCGTCGTGAGAGCCCTCACGCGCATGATGGCGTCCACCGTCGTCACCTGTTCCCCTTGATTTCCAATTCTACTTGTTCCAGCACATGTATGTTAAGCTAAAAAAAATTGCACGGCATCACATCGCTACTGTATGCTTGCTGATCCCAATCCGTCACAATGAAGTGTGAGTTGCTTGATCACGTGCAGTGCCTTTATGCTATTTGAGCGTTAAACTTAATTAATTTCATGATTCACAAAAAGTGATTGAAATCCAAAACAGGGAAGGATTGCTAATTGTGCGGCGTCATTAAACTAGGCTCAAATATTCCGTGTGCGTGTGCATTGAGTGCTCCTTTTTAAAAGTTGATTATATTTTTACGAAATCAAGAAAGACACGGACAATTTATTAATATTATAATAAATCTAACCACCTTACCGATTATTGGCGGACGTGAGACAGTGTGATCCTGTTCTGTTCTGTTTGTGAAGATAGGCGCATCGAACCATCTGATATCAATCACTGATAACGTGGACGCAACACTTACATATACTTGTTTTTAATTAAACCTTATGATATTATTGAGTCATTCCCATCTATACGGACACAGTTATCGGTGTCTAATATCTGACTGATTTTGTGTTTGATGGATGATACAAGAGAATCAAACTATGGCTCCTTTGTTTGGCGTTGACGTAACCGATGTTTGTAATTTATTGCAGAGTGGTAGTTACGGCAGCTACCCTTAATAATATCTAGTATTTAATATACAGGGCGGAAGGTACACCAACGCGAAAAAGATTCCCTAGACCTAAAAAATTTCATAGGTTATTAAAGAAAACTTCTGTTTCCTACAAAAATACATAATACAACCTGCAACGGTCAGCCGGAGAATCAGTTCCAAGAACGTGACAACATCCAGTTTAGCTGCGACTTCAACATATAGTGTGAACACATACTGTAGTGTGTAACCTTTTAGCTATATAATTACAATTCTTACGTAATTAGCAGTTCAATATTGTTCATATTATTACTTTCCCAGACCTCGAAAGGACAGGGCCCGTCGCCAGACGCAGAACAATCAAACAAACTCAAACAATCACGCAGCGAATGCGCTCTGCAACACGGAGCCAACCACTTGATCTGTGATTCACAAATAATCACAAAACCACTTTAATGTTTTATCTTCGAATCTGTGAACTGATTTCTATTAGATGTATTATGTCTTATTACAACGCTGATATCTGGCAGCTAGATCAGATTGTTACTCACTGTGTGGATCACGTTACTGAAGAAGATTAACTTCTACATATTCTGAAGACGACAAATGTTTCGTTGGCCATATTTCATTTATGATAAAAAAAAACATCATACACTGCACCCCAAGGTGTTTTAGAGAGGTACGTCATGTATAGAAACTACATGACATTACCCTCATTTTTAACCAACTGTAGCAAACAGCAACTGTTTGTTTATTCATCCTCCTCCTTGTAACTCCTAAATGAGTCGCTGAATTTTGACATCACACAGTACACGTTTATTACATGATTTAGTGCTCGTCAAACCTATTCCAAAAAAGTAAGCCTAGGCCTCGGATTTCAACAAAACGGAGACGAGCGGAGATGTACACACAGCTCCATTAGCTCGATAGTAGGTAAATACCAATTTCATCGCTGGCTAATTTGTTAAACGGTATTGATAAGATGCAGCTCGGTGAAGCGACTGTTCGATTCCGGATGGAAACACTGAATTCTTTTTGAAAGTATTCTTTAGATTATTCGAAACGAATTCAATGTTTTAGCAGTGTAACATTTTAAAACTTGAGGGGTTAGCACATAGCCTGTGGACGGTCAGTAATGGGCTAGCTGACCGTTCGTCCGTCTTATGACGACAGGCCGTGTCGACGGCGCGTACGTGTTCCACGCGCGCCTCAAGGAGATGTCAGCAAACCGGAAAGGGTCCGAAAGGGCCGATGCCTGCCAGGGCTGTGGGTTGTTCGAAAGAGATACCGCGGCCCTGGAACACAAAGGGCTAAGAAGGAACATGGGTGGGTTTTAGTCAGTCAAGTCTGACACTCCCTCCCGCTCCGCCCAGAGCGGGAGAAATCATTTGATGATTTCCCATCCATCCAAAAAAGGGGTTTGCACATACTGACGATGTCTGTACGAAACGGAAGGGAGAGGAGATGCGTAAAAGCTACACACTCAGCACACCGGTCACGTGTCGTCTCGTCTCCGCTGGCCTAAAAAATTACGAAACATCTCTCCTCTCTGTTTAACCGTTTTCACTAAAGCTAAGCGAAGACGAGAAGTGAAAAAAACGATATTCTAGGGCAACTGTAGTGGTGTTACGCGTTAAAACTGAAAGTGACGGATCTTCAATTCATGGGCTTTCATTAGAAATTTCTCAGCAGCAGCTCGAAGTCTGGCTAACCCACTTTTACATTGGAGTTAAACTGGCGAAATGTGGGTGTACGATAGGTACACTTTTGCTTAACTCTTTGGAAATACAGGCGTGATGTTGTGTGTTTGTGCTGTAATTATGTTAACTACTTCCGGAGTACGTTGATTACAATTAGCTTCGTCGTCGCGTCGGTCGCTCAGGGACGTCTCAATGAGGATTTTCGATAAGTCGACAGTTCGACACGGATATCAACGTGTTATCAATTATGGGTAATATCAAAATAAATTGTACAGTCACCAAAAAGAAACAAAAATGAATTTCGTTACAAAAATGAAAAGTGTTACAAAAAGGAAACAAAAAGGAACTAATCGGGCAATTTCACACTATGATCAAAACAAAATAGGTTTCCGTTTTATTTTTATTTTTTATGATCAATCACATAATAACTCAACTAGTTAGATACAACTTGGATAGGTTCATCTGAACATAATAATAATAAAAAAACAGCTTTTGATAAAAACTTTTAAATCACAAACACACATTTTTTCCAAGTTTCTTTTACGAATTTCTTCATATTTTTCGGGACCGTTTTGTTTCAGTCGTTCTCAGTAATTGCGTTGTCGTTCTGCAGGTGTCATGGGCATTTTTTCTAGAACAAATCTTAGATTACTATCTGGGATTAAAAGCGAACTTTAGAAAAAACATAGCAATATTTTCACATATTTTCGTATTAAGAACATTTCGTGAGACATGATTAATTTGATATCAGGTAGGATTAGACATTTTACTAACGTATTCATTAATTATTTGCCATAATATTAAGTATTATATATCGTATACCGTATCATTAAGTATACGGCCGGTTGAAACAAGTTGGGTAAACACGAGTAAAACTATAAAAATAACATTATTAAACTTTCCTTTCATTTACTATTCCTACTATTCCTAGTAGGTAAGGTGAAAGCATTGCTAGTTTTTTTTTTTTTGGTAATAAACTGTTACTTCCTTTTTGTTAACTCATTTTTGTTACGTAACAAAACTTCGTAACAAATTGTAACAAAAAGGAATATAAAACACGTGTTGAATATAACCACAAACGAATTAAAAATCAATAAAGCTGCTTAAATAAAATTGTTGTTTATTTTTGATTTAGACGAGAGTAATACAATATTTAAATGGTCTAAAAGTAAATAAATAACTTACCAGGTGCTGAACAGACCAGCACACAAAAGGAAATTATTATTGTTGAAAAAATTCACCACTGACTTAGGCACACTGCACTCAGAAAAACGCACGTTGCAAAATGGCTGACTGTCACTAGTTAGTGCTACTTGAATGGCTGCTAACAAAAAACATCATGTTGTCGATTCCACTTTTTAAAAACTACCAAATATTGGTGTTACAAAATAGAATAACAAAAATGACAAAAATCGTGGACGCGGATTTGATTTCAGCTAATTATCTATTTCTTTATAATTTTTAAAAAATAAAGCAGGATCTAGATAGCCTTTATAATACTGAAGTTCATTTTTAGCTTGAATTAATGAGATTGTAGCACGCAAAAAAACTAGAGGCATTTTTGTAACGCTTCAAGTCTTCGAGGACATCATTATTTACATGGGAGAAATGTGATATACCCCCAAACAATAATGTGTATTTTAAAAACTATATGCTTTATTATGCTCTGAAATTCATATTATTCATCTCTAATTCTGAATGTCTACGTATCATAACTGGTTTTATAAAATATACGCATCATTTCGATAGGACCTACCATGGACATTTCAGCATGTCTGAATGTACAATTATTTTTGATATTACCCTTATTAGCTTTGAATGGTAATCACAACAACGACAGTTTGATTCACCCTTGTTATGTCAACAGCGATTTGTGCCTTATCTTGGTGTTATCTGCATCGACACAACCCGGAGATCTCCTGATCCGGTGGGGAAGATTTCCATCAACTTCAAACAGGATATTTTTCTGAACTCAAGTGCATTTCAAAGAGATTAGGTTTAGTACTCTTATCTACCAACACTAGTTAGTAATAATAATATTGAGATCATCACCTGCTGCGTTTTGTGATGCCCGCCGATGATTATGCCCGCGTAGAGTCAGACACATCTCGCGCGGTGGGGCTTGCGTGCAGCATTTTTGCAACGACTTACACTTCCACGCCAAGAAGGAGGGAGAGGATTAATAGAATACACAATTTACACAACAAACAGATACTTTCACTTAGAGCATACTTTCATAAAAAAAAAAACAGAAATTTCTCCTCTACACAAATAAGTAACGGAGACAGATTATAAATGAACACCACTAAACCTACAAAACCGAAACACGCAAATAAATGAAAAAATCGTAAGTAGGTACACAACAAGAAATAGCAGCATGGTCTGAAAAAACCCTACACGGAAGACATCGAGCCTACCTGAGCCAGCCACACGTCGATAAAATAAAGTCGAACGAATGGCTCAAACGAGGCGAATTGTTTCCTGAGACTGAGGGTTTTATTCTAGACATATAAGATCAAATAATTGCCACTCGTAATTACAGAAAATCTATACTGTATTATTAATATTCTAAAGCTGAAGAGTTTGTTTGTTTGTTTGTTTGCGTGAACGCGCTAATCTCAGGAACTACTGATCCGATTTGAAAAATTCTTTCAGTGTTAGATAGCCCATTTATATATCTTCACGCTACGACAATACTACAATAGGAGCGGAGTAGCAATGAAAAATGTTGCGAAAACGGGGAAAATGTGACGCAGACGAAGTTGCGTTGGACAGCTACTTATTATCTATCTATTTATTATTATTATTATTATATATATGTAAAGAAATATAATTTCTTTAATTAGTTAAGCACTTCATTAGATGGCGCTGTTCGCAAGACAGTCATCACGGTGAGTAAAGCAGTTTGGTTATTGAAAACTGTTCTCACTGTGGTGACTGTGACATTGCAGTAAAAATGTATTGTTAGAATAATATAAAAAGGAATTGTTATTGATTAATAAACGTTTAATGTCGTTTCTTTATTTTACAGGTAGGTTAAAATGATTTAAGTTTTCTAGTGTACTTATTACTGTATGTATGTGAGTACTAAAATAAAACTTTATTTTACAGAGCAACACAATTGTTTATTTGCGATCTACAATTCCTGTTAAAACTAAAAGTATTGTCTTATAAAACGACATTACTGGTTAAAATCAAGAAAGATGGAAAAACTACGATTTAAATTTGTAGTAATGGGCTCAGCGGATGGAAAAACAAATGTGATTTGTATAACCTCAATTGAAACACCGGACGGATGTGTGTTTGAGGTCCCGGAAGAATTAAAGCCCGTGAATAAACACACTAACATACTGGCTTCAGATGTATATACGAAGATCAAAACTTCGTTAAAAAAAAGACACCAAACACGTTCGGTCTGGATCCCGCTAAACTCAGAGCTGAAGGAAATATATCTAGACGGGGGTGAGAATGTACAGTTTGGTGGTCAGTATTTAGAGGACATAACAGAAAAGGTAATGCCTTCACAAAAAAACACTTGTGGCACAGCACCAGAGAAGAAAAACATAGGAAAGACTGCGGAAAGGTTTTTGATGGAAAATTTTTCAAATAAAACATCTAATGCTGACCAATGGATTACTGAATTCGAGAATGAATGTGAAAGATTCGAGATTATACATGATGAAGAGAAAATCGAGATTTTAAAACATCTACTCGAAAAACAATGCTTAGACTGGTATAGCAGCATGTTAATAAAATTAACTGTCAAGTCCGAGTGGTCAGTGTGGAAGGAAAACTTTTGCGAAACATACGGCAATAAAGGTTGGTCCCAAATCAAATATGCATTTACATATAGATTTCAAACTGGATTGATGCTGGAATATGCCACAAGAAAAGAAAGACTGTTATTGGAAGTAAACAAACATATCGACACCCAAACAATGATTAATCTTATTGTAATGGGACTACCAGATTATGTAATAGACAAAATTGATAAAGAAACTGTAAAAACGACTACAAGCCTCTACAATGAAATTGGGAAAAATGAGTATCTAGCAAGAAAAAAGAATTTCAAGAAGAATAAAAGCAATACTACCTATGATTATAAAGGAAAGTCAGATCAAAATAGAGAGATAAAAAAACCATGTAAAACATGTGAGAATTTAAATAAAGGTATTCGATTCCATTTGGAAGAAAAATGCTGGTTCAAACAGTCGGAAGAACATAATCAAAAGAAAACCAATTTATTTATTTATTTAATTAATTACAACGGTTGCTTTTACAACCAATTACAGTAACTAAGATTAACACATATACAAACAAGTAAATCAAATTAAGTAGAAACATTAATAAGAAAAAACATGACATATAAAAGAAGGTTAACAACACTTTCATAAATTCCTCTCGCAGTACTTCTGACATACTAATAAAATCTTCATCCATCCATCCGCAAACAGATCGCAAGTTAGATTAGACTCTAAGAGATCATTAAGCGCGGCCAGAGTGCGAGGAATTGGCGACTTAGCACGTGCAACAGTACGACATGAAGGCACGGCAAACAGCCTGTGCTTTCTTCCCCGGCAGTAATAGTCTGGGACAAAGAAGCGCGCCAGTGCATCAAGCAGATCCGGAGCGTCTATAGCGCCACGGAGCGTCTTACAGGCTATTATGAGCTGATCTCGAGCTCGCCTTACCTCTAGCGAGTTGTATCCGAGGCAACCCAGTAAGAATTTTGTCGGATAGAGGTAAGGATAGTAGCCGTGCTTCTGCTTATATAGGTACCTAAGGAACGCTTTTTGAACCTTTTCTAATAAAAGTGCGTAGGTACTTTCGTGTGGATTCCATACGCAAGAACTAGTTTCCAGCTTGCTACGTACGAGCGCATTAAATACAATTTTGACGGCGTGAGCGGTGCGAAAATCGCGACAATTACGGAGAACAAAACCTAGTCTCTGGTATGATTGTTTACTTACCATGGTCATATGGTCGTGGAAGGTGAGCTTCCGGTCGAATGTGACTCCCAGGTCTTTCATGGTTGTTGACTTAGTGATGGTTACATTATTTAAGTTATATTCAAAATTAACTGGGTGCCGCATTCGACCGAATGTCATAGCGTAGCATTTGGACGAGTTAAACTCCATCTTGTTGTCTACACTCCACTTGTAGATCGCGTCTATGTCTCGCTGCAGCGCTAAACTGTCACCCTCGGAGTTTATTTCAAGGTACAGCTTCAAGTCATCAGCATACAAGAGACATCTTGCATGCAGCAGAACTTGAGGAAGATCGTTGACCATAATCAGAAATAGTAAAGGCCCCAAAATTGAGCCTTGACTCACGCCGGAACGCGTGTGATAGGTACCCGATACGTACATACCAAGCCTAACAAACTGCTGTCGATCACGTAGATAGTCCGCAATGAAACGGAGGAGAGATGGTGCGAACCCCATTTTGCTAAGCTTCATTAGCAGCGCATCATTGTTAACCCTATCAAACGCCTTCCGGAAGTCGAAGTAAAGTACGTCCACCTGACGCCCGCGGTCCAAACTAGACGAGATATAATCTACAAGTGTTAATAGATTTGTATCAACTGATCTTTTGGTTCTGAAACCGTGCTGTTCATTACAAAGGTACTTGTTTATTTGCTCATAGATAGCATTATGGAGGATGTTCTCGAAGACCTTCGCCGGGGAGGAAAGGATTGCAATAGGGCGGTATTCTTCCACGGAACTTTTGTTTTGGTTTTTAGGGATTGGTGTAACTCTGGAAGTTTTCCACACTGTGGGATATGTACCAGTCTGCAAGGCCAAGTTAAAGATGTGACAAAGAGGGTCAATGAAAATATTTTTTAAGTCTTTAACTATGAAGGGGGGGATGTTGTCGGGGCCAATAGAACTATTAGGTTTAAGATTATTTATGCCTTTAACAATGTCTGCATGGCACAAGGGGGGTATATTTATGTAATTGCTGTTGCAGGAATGGTCAGACGTAGCGACGTGATCAGCATTAAGCTGTGGGACGTCAGGCAGAAAAACTGCCGAGAAAAATTCAGCAAAAGCCTCTGCCGCCTTAGTACCCGAAAAAGTTGAGCCCTTGTACGTTATATTCGGTTCAAACCCACCCTTGGACCGCAGGTTGGAAATGTGTGACCAGAATTGACGAGGGTTATGTTTAATTTTGTTCTCTATATTTCTCATGTAAAAGGAATACGCATCTGCAATACGAGTTTTTAAGCTAGACCTGAGGCCAGAAAATAGCAGATACGCCTTATCGCACTGTGTTAGTTTCCAATTTTTATGGAGTTGTAACTTGAGCCTTAGGTCTTGGATGATTTCGCTTGTAAACCATACAGGATATCGTCTGTTTGCTGGTTTTCCTCTGCGTTTTTTTGGCATGCATATATCAAAGAGATTATAAATAATACTGTAAAACTTTAAAGTAGCCCCATTTACATCCTTACATTCCAAAACCTCCTCCCAAATGTTTTCATCACAGAACAACAAATAGAGCTGTTCGAAATCACATTTGGTGAAGTTCCAATCATTGGCACTGTCTATATTACTGGGCTCAATTGACTCTGAGCAATGATTTACTTTGACTTTTATCTCAATGTGCAGTGCCGGATGATATGCATCCAGTGGTACTATACCCTCGGTAGCAGTGACTGATGTTTCTGGTGCGCCAATGTTCTCCTGAACTAAAACAACATCTAACATACCACCATGCGAATTCTTCACGACGTTCTTCTCACTCAGACTACAAAATGAGACAAAGTAACAATAATAATTCTTAACATTTAACGATACACTATTTAAATTTAAGTCACCTAGAATGATAACACAGCCTTTTAAATTATTTATAAACTCTTCAACTTTACAAAACCATCTCATGTACTCATCATCGCTTGCACTAGGTTTAATATAAACAACACATACGTGAACAGTACGTCCGCACCATGTAAAGTCAGCCCATAGGTCCTCACCACCATCCGTTTCGAGATCACGGCGGCGGCACAGAGCGATGGGCGCGCGAGCGGCGAGCATCACTCCACCGCACGGTGTTTCTCGGTCACGTCGCATCACATTCCAATCGCCGGGCGCAAGCTCCCCATCCTCAATAGAGGCATCAAGAAAGCTCTCTGTTACGGCAATCAGATTATGTTCCAGTTGTAACAAGTTCGTTCTCCACGTCGACAGTTTGGTTTTAAGACCACGGACATTTTGATATAACACATCGATGTTCTTAGACTTGTTAAGAGGCTGCTTAGGTACGAAATGTCTGGTGTGTTTGTTGGACTGTATCAGATGCCTTATGGTTTCTGTTATGTATCGGGTTCTCATAAGTAATCCATGTATTTAATCTCGCGTTCATTGGCCATACCTCAACAGAAAGGCATTTTCCATAATAGATAATGGGGACACCAATCTTGTACGACTTGTAACTTCCCCTAGCTCGCAGCTCATCGACCGTGCATGTGCCAGTAGGGCACAATTGTCGCAGATAGTCACGAATCTCATCTGCATTGGACTCCATATTCCACAAGTGCAGATATTTACGTGGTTCGACTGCTCTTAGGGTAGTAATGCTGGGCCCAGCGATACCGCATAATGACGCGGGTTTCCGGGATTTATTTTTCCTTACTTCCGTGCAGCTTTGATCGTCAGCAGAAATAGTAGAGTGAGTGCATCCGTCGGTAGGGGTGTGGCCATCGGCAGGGAAGGTGTGGTCGTCAGCAGGTGAGGCATGGTCATTGACTATAGAAGTGTGGCCGTCGGCAGGAGATGCACGCACATTCTCGCTAATCCGTTCCAAAGTTTCTGTCGTGTGCTCTTCGAGGTTGGTTGAGCTACCCTTAACGACGACAGGTTGGTTAGTAGGGCCAGATTCATTAGAGGCAGCATTTTTTGCTTTGGCCTTTTTTTGTTTTTTGGCACGCTGCTTAGTTTGTGCCAGCGTAGGAGTATTCAGTGCTTCAGATGTGAGCTGAGGCTGCTGTTGAGTGGTTATAGTGTGTGGCTCCCGACTGGCAACAAAGAGGGGTTGCTGCCGACCAACATCCACACAAGTTGCCAATAGGGCATTATTTTGCTTTAGCTGGGTGTTAAGGAGGTCAATTTGGGAAGCATATCCAGTTAACTTAAGTTCGTAATTGGTAACAAGAGATACCGCTTTGCCAAGCTGTTCTTTTAATATTTCCATCTCAAGCCGTAATTTGCTCATTTCAAATGAGATTTCCTGGAATTCAACCTGGTTTTGCGCGTTTTGCATTTCGGGAACTTTTTTCCGAAACGTGACATTCGGATCGCTATCTTGAGTTAAAGCAATGCTGTTAATGCTGTAGTTTTCACCTTTTCTTCTAGGAGAACAGACACATTCTGGGCAAATCCAGGTGGTTAGGTGCCCTCCAGTTGCGACAGCTTCGCCTTTCCTTGCTGCATAACATTCAGGGCATACCCAAGTTGCTCTTTCTTCAAGCGTTAGTTGCCGGTTATTGCACAGGTAATGGTAAACTTTAGTGCATTCATCCACTGCGCATTCAAGAAATTTTATTAAATTTTATTATTTCCAATAATAAAACAGTAAATAATTCAGTAATTGATGTGGAACTTAATAATAATGAAAAAAAAAACGAATAATAACACCATTAATTAAAGTCAAACTGCTAATAAATCAACAATTAGAAACATATGGAGTGTATGATTCAGGCTCAAATGTTTCTATAATTAATTCCAAATTAATAAGATTGAAAAAAAGAGAAGAGAAAGAATCAAAAAGAGATAATTTAATCACAATTAATGGTGTTAAAGAGACAATTGGTTTGACAACAATAAAAATAAAGATATTAGAAATTGAAGAAGAGACCGAAGTTTACATAATTGATGGAGAAGAGTTTAAATATGAATTTCTAATTGGACTGGATATCATAAAACAATTTGGACTGGTTCAAGATGAGAATTTGGAAATAATGCAAAAAAAAGAAGAAATAAAAATAGAAGAGGAAAGAAATCCTATAAGTGAGAATAATGATAAGACCAATACTTCTAAGGAAGTGAAAAATGAAGCAAACCCGTGTTTAGTTAATTTTAATGAAAACATAAAAGGGGAAGATTTCAAGATAAGTATGAGTAATTTAAATACTCAACAAAAGTCAGAAATATACAAACTGATAGAAACTTACAAAACAATATTTGCAAAAGACAAATATGATATTGGCACGGTCAGAGAGTATGAAGCACGTATTGATCTACTCGTGGACAAGTATTGCAACAAAAGGCCTTATAAATGCTCAGTTGAAGACAAAAAGGAGATAGAAGAACAAATAGCAAAGCTACTGGACAGAAACCTTATAGAAGAATCTTACAGTCCATTTGCGGCACCAGTTACTTTGGCTTTCAAAAAAGAAGACAACAAGAAATCAAGACTATGTATTGATTTCAGAGATCTCAACAAAATAGTGGTACCTCAAGCTCAACCATTTCCATTGATCGATGACCTGGTGATTAAGACAAGAAACTCTAAATATTTCACAACACTGGACATCAATTCGGCTTTCTGGTCGATCCCGCTCAGAATTGAAGATAGGAAAAAAACTGCCTTTGTGACGCAGGAAGGTCATTACCAATGGACATGCTTACCGTTTGGTTTGAAGACATCGCCAGCCATTTTTCAAAGGATATTAGGTAACATTTTAAGAAAGTATAAGCTCACTAATTTTGCAGTTAACTACATCGATGACATCTTGATATTTTCTAAATCTTATTCTGAGCACATTAACCATTTAACACAATTGCTAGAAGCTATAAAAAGTGAAGGTTTTCGACTAAAGTTTACAAAATGTAAATTCGCTTCAGAATCAGTGAAATATCTTGGTCATATAATACATAATAATACAGTACGGCCAGTGAGAGATAATTTGATTTCAATAAAAGAATTTCCAATACCGAAAACACAGAAAAATGTTAGGCAATTTTTGGGAAAAATTAACTTCTATCATGAGTATATACCAAAAAGTGCGGTTCTTTTAGAACCTCTTCATAACTTACTAAGGAAAAATCAGAAGTTTATATGGACTACCGATTGTCAAAAATCTTTCGAAGATATAAAAAAATTATTGTGCTCACAACCAATCTTAGAAATATTTGACCAAAATTTACCAATAAATATTCACACCGATGCTTCCCTAGAAGGTATCGGGGCAGTGTTAAAACAAACGCAACCAGATGGAAAAGATAAGCCCGTGGCATACTTCTCAAAAAAATTAAATCAACCGCAAAAGAAAAAAAAAGCAGTCTATTTAGAATGCTTGGCTATCAAAGAAGCAATAAGATATTGGCAGTACTGGCTAATAGGTAAAACGTTTACAGTGTATTCTGACCATAAACCCTTGGAAAATTTAAATATAAAATCTAGAACTGATGATGAGTTAGGAGACTTAACATATTATTTATCACAGTATGATTTTAAAATAAAATATGCTCCAGGAAAAGATAATATAGAAGCAGATTGTTTAAGTAGGAACCCGGTATTGGATGCGAGTGAGGACACAGATGAACGCCTAAAAATTGTAAACATGATAAAACTGACAGATATAATTACAGATCAGGAAAACAATGAAGATATACAAAATAATAAAACAAAGCTAATATTGAGACAAACTGTATACTACAAAAAAGTTAGGAAGCGAGAAAAAATAATTTTATCAGAAGAGTACAGTAAAAAACTCATACAAGAGGTACATGAAAACATGTGTCATTTAGGTGTAAAACAAATGTTAAACAAAATAGGTACCATTTATACAGCAAAAAACTTGACAAAAAATATAAAAAAACATTGTAAGGGTTGTGAGATCTGTATAAAAAATAAAACGAGAGGGCAGGAGAAGTATGGTCTAATGTCACATTTGGGTCCTGCCACAAAACCTTTTGAAATAGTCTCAATAGACACGATTGGAGGTTTTGGAGGCTCCCGAACTACTAAGAGATATCTACACCTACTAGTAGACCACTTTACTAGATATGCCTATATTATTACCTCAAAAACACAAAATGCGAATGATTTTGTTAAGTTAATCAAAAACGTAACAGACACTGATACTATCGGAATGATTCTTACCGATCAATATCCGGGAATCAACTCGAAAGAATTTAAAACATTTTTGAAAGACAAATCAATACCTATAATTTTCACAGCGGTAAACGCCCCATTTTCTAACGGTTTAAATGAAAGGCTTAACCAAACGCTTGTAAACAAAATCAGATGCAAAATAAACGAAAAGAGAAATAAAATAGCATGGACAACCATTGCCCATAACTGTGTAGATAAATATAATAATACAGAACATACAGTTACTGGCTTTGCACCAAAGTACCTATTAGATGGTACAGATGTTTCGTATTTACCTAACGAACTAAAAATAAATAAAACAGAAGCTGAATGGATTAGAGATAGAAAAAAAGCATTGGAAAATTCAATAAAATCGCATAATTACAATAAGCAGATATTTGATAAAAATAGAACTCAAGTCAGTTTCAATACAGGTGATATAGTATATGTAGAGAATGGGAACAAACTAAATCGAAATAAATTAGATGAGCTAAAGATTGGTCCATTTAAAATTATTGAAAAGATATCAAATTCAATATATAGGATTAATACAGGTCATAGGAAGTTAGAGTCAAATCTCTTCCATATTACAAAACTTATACCAATACCAACATAAAAACAGAGATAGACAAGGAAAAGTTGTTAAGTTAATTATTGTAATATTGTAAAAATTACTTCTTCGGGGAGGGAGATGTAAAGAAATATAATTTCTTTAATTAGTTAAGCACTTCATTAGATGGCGCTGTTCGCAAGACAGTCATCACGGTGAGTAAAGCAGTTTGGTTATTGAAAACTGTTCTCACTGTGGTGACTGTGACATTGCAGTAAAAATGTATTGTTAGAATAATATAAAAAGGAATTGTTATTGATTAATAAACTTTTAATGTCGTTTCTTTATTTTACAGGTAGGTTAAAATGATTTAAGTTTTCCAGTGTACTTATTACTGTATGTATGTGAGTACTAAAATAAAACTTTATTTTACAGAGCAACACAATTGTTTATTTGCGATCTACAATTCCTGTTAAAACTAAAAGTATTGTCTTATATATATACTAGTCATTTTTTAAAAACAATATGGCATAAATAAAGATAATTTAACTTATAATTATGCTAATTAAAACGTACATGAATAAATTTTTCCAAATGTTCAAAATAAACGAAAACGTATTTTTTTTTTTGTCTTATATTTTTCCTTCATTCACTTAAATCCATATAATTAACATTTTAAAATAATTTTACAAAATTGATATAAAAAAATCATTTAAAAATATAAAAAATAGTAGCCCACCGGCATCGGGAACAGGGTCCGGGCTACCGGTGGTCAGGGCTCTTGAGAGAGGAACCTCCTAACAATACGCGCCGTTTCCAGAAGTACTGCTTTCTGAATCAAGCCCTTGATCCAGGTGCCAAGCGAAAGCCTACTCAAATGTTATATATTTTATTTTTAGGGGGTGTAATTTTTTTACTCATGTAATTTTTATATCTTTATTTATATTTAAATTTAAGTCTTTACGTTTTTATTTTGTAATAAAAAAAAACCTTTTTTGTAAACCTTAAAGCTTCACTGTACACTATGTTGGCAGTGGTGTTTGTAGGTGATAACAAAACATTGATTTTCAGGAGACTCGAGAAAGAGCAACAAACAATTGCCCATGAGAAAAGCACTCTTTCCTAAGGTTGATGCCAACCATCGAGAACATTTGTCCCTGGGATTTATTTATTGTAAGGGCAAACGATATCTTTACAGGAAATTGTAACCTTTTAAAAGTTATAGGCAAATCCGTCGGTATCATTGGGATCCGCGGAATGTGAGCGAGCTGACCGGCGCCGGGGCCCGTGATGATAGTTGCTACAATCACATTCTCTTAATTCCTTTATCAAAAGTCTTGTACCATTACACATACTGGGAGGGCTTAAATTTATCAATAGCATAATGGAGTACCTACTATGCGAACACCCCTCTTCCACACTTCGGTGCCATCTCTCTCGCCGCGTTGCTCGCTGCGCTGCGTGGAGCCACAACGGCGCGTCAGCGTGTAATTTTTGTTTATATAGATATTTTTAATTTCATAATATTTTTTGAATGGAATGTCCGATTTCAATAATTTAAAAAGTAATTAACAGGTATTGAAACTGTCTTGAATACAAAATAGTTTATTTGGATAAAAAATAATACTAAGGTATGGATAACGTGGTCTGATTTCGATCAGCATTTCTATCAACTTTTAAAATGTAAAAAAAGTAGTTATAGTGACATAACTAAAATAGTTGGAGATATAGTCTTGCAGAGTTTTTTGTTGATATTGATGTGTTCTATAATATTGTAGAACATTTTTTTGTTCTATCATCAATACTTTCCGCAGCGCATGCGATGAAAGACATTTTAAGGCTCATTTTTTTACACCTTGGGTTGGTTTTAGTAGTGATTTCTAAGGATCTGTATTTTTTTCTAGTAATAAATATAGCCTATGTTACTCAGTGATAATGTAGCTTTCTAACGGTAAAAGAATTTTTGAAATCGGTCCAGTAGTTTTTAAGTTTATTCGTTACATACAAAAATACAACACTTTCCTCTTTATAATATTATATAGTGTAGATGTAGATAGTGTAGATAAAAGAGAAGTCCTGACTGACTGATTGACTGACTCATCAACGCCCAGCCCAAACCTTTGAACATAGAAACATTCAACCCTTAAGGGACCTAATTAGGGGATGAAAGTTTGTATGGAAAATCGTCATTTTTAAAGTTAGAAGGCTGAAATTTCATATACAAGCTTCTGGTAAGAAATAAATAAATAGATATTTTAGCGTTTTCGAGAAATTACCCCCTAACAGGGTGAGATGGGGGTTCAAAGTTTTTATGCGGAATGCGTCATTTTTGAAGTAAGAAGAATGACATTAAAATATTGAAGTTTCTGAGCAAAAATAAATGAACACGTATTTGGCCGTTTTTGGAAATTCGACCCCAAAAGGGAGAAAAGGGGTTGAAACATTAGTAAAACAAATATAGTCTACACAGCTTGAAATTTACTATTTGTGTTTATCGATGGAATTGATAAACACGTATCAATGTTTTTGGAAAATCCACCCCTCAGACGATAACATGGGCGGCAAATTTTTTATTATTGTTTTGTAGTGTTAGCACTTTTGTATGGACAAATACGCAAAAAAATCTTCATATAAGTTCACACTTCTAGGGAATCTGGGTCATTTGTGCGAAGGACACTTGCGGGACGAAAATATATTGCGCATGGATATTTGCACGAAAGACACTCACGCGACTGGACACTTGCGCGACTCAATGGCCTCATGGGTGTCGTGATCCTCATTTTCTAAGTGCAAATAATAAAATTTAAAATACGCATTCGCATTGTCTGAATATCCTCCCCTAGGCTATGTCTGGCATTGATTTAAGTGAGAACTGCGAAGCTGCGGGCAACAACTATTATCTATAACATTTAAATGACTATTTTCGACATTATTTTGGGGGGTTAACGCATACGTGGGCAATTGCCGAACTCCACGCGGGCGAAGCCGCGGGCAGAAGCTAAAAGCATAAAAGACCGAAATCAGCCGACTGACTTGTGCAGATATTGGAACAGTGCCTCCGAAATTATACAACACATATAACAGCCTAGTAGCATGTAAATCACTTGCAGAAACCGATTATAAACATCGTCATGACCAAGTCACGGCAATCATATACCAACAGTTAGCATTTAAATATGAACTAGTTTCTGAAATGGTACCTAGGTATTATAAGTAAACCAAAATTAAAATCAAATCAAAATATTTTATTTTACATAGGCCTACATGGGCACTTCTAAAACGTCAACAAAAGGTGCACGGTTCGGGTTGGTCGTTTCCTATGGAGAAGAACCGGCAAGAAACTCCATGGTTACTCTTTTAAAATCATTTGGTTTTACAATATTTAAAGTTACAGCGTTAGTACTTAAGTAGGTATGGGAGGACAGCGTAGGCCCGACAGTAAGTCGTTGCTTACTACAAAAGGTAGAACAAGATAAAAAAAATACGAAGCCTACAATGTCACACACATTCACAAAAAATTGGTAAATAAAAAGAATCTTAGATACAAAAGTAAAAATAAAACAATATAAGAGCACTAAATTAAACAATTGACACAGATGTTATCATCAGTGCTGTAACTATTCTGAACAATGAACGAGTGGTGCAATGATTTGAAAACTATTGTAAAACATCTGAAAAAAAGGAAAGGAAAAAGTAATATTGGGAATAGTTAGAGACAACCACACATTTGTGTCGTTTATGAGCTACCAGGGAAGCCGCATGAGCAGAAGGAACTACAGCCAAACTTCTTTATCTTCAACGTAGTCATTAATTTTGTTATATGTTTTTTTAATAAGGACACGTTTGATGCAATTTTTAAACTTTCCATCGGTCAGTTCTGTAACTGACTTTGGCAACTTATTATAAAAGCATATACTATTTATAAGAAATGATTTGCTAGTTTTTGTTAATCTGGGTATTACGATTTCGTGTTTACTGCGTGTGTTTATACTATGGAAGTCGCTTCTAATTTTGAGAAGCCCTCGGTTTTTGCGGACATATAAAATACATTCTAGGATATAAAGTGAAGGCAGAGTCAGTATATTTAAATATACTGACTTTAAATTTTTGACTTGCGAGCACCCATTTTATAGATCGCGCGGATTGCCCTCTTTTGCAAAATGAAAATTGAATCTACGTCTGCTGTCGATCCCCACAGCAGAATGCCATAAGACCTAATACTGTGGAAATAAGCGTAGTATACTAACCTAGCTGTTCCTATATCAGTTTACTGCCTTATTTTCCTAACTGCTTAGGCAGCTGAGCTTAACCTCCCCGATAGAGTTCCAATGTGCGCGCCCCACTGCAGTTTTGAGTCGATAGTAGGTAATGCCTAAGAATACAGTCTCCGCGATAACTTCAAGTTTTTTACCGTCATGATTTAAAGGTCACGTTGTGTTACATTTGGTAAAGAGAACTTTAGACATTTTGTTTTGTTCGTATTCAGTAAAAGATTGTTAGCTGCGAACTATTTCGAGAGAACAATTAGACTTTCGTTGACATGTATGAGATCCGTATCTTTTCTGAACTATGAATTTTAAAAATTTGCGAGTTGTCATCAGTAAATATAATTATATCCGACAACCGGAAGTAGAAGTCATTAGAAAATAACGATCAAAAAATGTACTGGGACCGAACTAAGTAATAAAAAAAAGAAATAACTGATAAAACAATTCATTACAATATAATATATTGTAATAATATTATTATTTTATTATATATTATTCGGATATTATCCGGCATTATACGCGGCAGGCCCAGGAGGAAATGGCGGGATGAGTTGGACTCGTTCTCTAAGGATTGGCCTACAATCGCACTAGACCGCGAAAAGTGGAAGGAGGGAAGGGAGGCCTTTGCCCTGCAGTGGGACAATATGTATAGGCTTATAATAATAGTAATAAAACTTTATAATAAGTTTCTTTAATCTTTTGTTTTTATATTTCATTTGTTTTTACATAATAGATATTGCAGTCCCTAACTAATAACATACAAAAACAATTACAGAGAAAATCAGAAAATATACTGAGTTACAAGAGGAATTAAATTAAACGAGTTTAGAAAATGAACAGTCACTATAGTCCCAATTGTTATACAACAACAGGTGTTATTCCAAAACCCACTTAATCTATCGAAACACATATCTCACACTACAAAAAGCTGCCATACTTAACACTTGCTGAATAGTTAGGAAATTTCTACAATTAGACTTGGACAATAATTTCGCTGCAGACAGAATAATTTACCCTCACAAACAAATGACTATTTTCAATTATTATTGACTATTTTAAATTTCGCCTTGGTTCACACCCGTGAAATTCTAAAAATACCAGGTATTAACCTGATAAAACGAAAGTTAAAAACCACAATAATAACTAATGTCATGTTAGGATAATATCATTTTCTTTGAGTTACATATTAAAATATAAAAAAAAATACAAATTGTCCAATTATCATGAAAATAGAATTGAAATATGTCAAAAGGTAATATAAAGGATATATCAAAGGTACAATATGTCAATAGGTATAATATGTCAAAAGGTATCCGTTAAGATGTCATTTATATTGTAGGATAATATTATTTTCTTTGAGTTACATATTAAAATATAAAAAAAATTCAAATTGTCCAATTATCATGAAAATAGAATTGAAATATGTCAAAAGGTAATATAAAGGATATATCAAAGGTACAATATGTCAATAGGTATAATATGTCAAAAGGTATCCGTTAAGATGTCATTTATATTGTAGTAACATTGGTATTTGTTAAAAATCATAGTGGCCAATCAAACAATTTTTCAACATTAGAGCAGTTTTTGCTGAGTGTAAGTAAAGTTGGCTATTGTCGCGTCTGTTTCGTGGAAACTCGGTATTTTGTTAAAAATCATAGGGGCCAACCAAAAAAGCTTTTCAACATTAAGGCGGAAACATACTTACGTGTCGTGGCGTGTCGTGACGCGCCAGAAGCAAATAGGTTTCATACATTTAATATGGTTAGGGACATATTTGCATGGCTTGTCGTGTCGCAACGATGTATGAAACCGAATGCTTCTGGCGCGTCACGACACGCCACGACACGTAACTGTGTTTCGGCCTTAAGAGCAGTTTTTGCTGAGTGTAAGCAAAGTTGGCTATTGTTGCGTCTGTTTCGTGGAAACGCGGTATTTTGTTAAAAATCGTAGGGGCCAACCAAAAAAAGCTTTTCAACATTAGAGTAGTTTTTGCTGAGTGTAAGCAAAATTGGCTATTGTCGCGTCTGTTTCGTGGAAACCCGTCTGATAGTTGTGGAAATAGTTGGTGATTACTTTTTACAAAAGATGCTACTTCAAAAATGTACAGAGACGGTATGCTTAATCATTTGTATTTTGTAATGTTATATTTTATTTGTTTTACGTTTAGTATCAGTTGTATTTCCACACACATGAGTCCGATAAGCCAAAAAGGGAGCGTGTTAAAATCAACTTTGCACTCTTGTATAACAAATACCTAACTATTTTTCGAGTGTTCCGCAGATATGTCGATCTGGTTAGATTCACTCACATTTTATAGATTTCTACTAAACATTGATTTCTAACGGTAGATTATCGTTGAAAATACATGAGGTGAAAAATCATAACTTTTCATCCCACCTCGGCGACGAAATGACTAAATGCAAAAAAAAAAAACATTTGTAACACATTTGCTCGTAAAGGGTCTCTTATTTCACCAATTTCAGTATCGTAAGCTTAAGCGTCTCATTACGCACTAGTGCGGTAATGTAATGTAAAACGCACTGTTTATTAAAATGCTCCGTCTAAAACAAACGGTACTTTTTTTCATCACACTTTCATTAAACAGTGTCATAACATACAGGTTAACTTGGCTGTAATGCCCCATATAAAACCCTAGGGCGGTAAGTATATTTTTTTTCATTTACAGCACAGCATGACAGCACACACGTCATGCAAGTTCGAGCAAGGAGTTTACACGCAATTGAAAAATTGTCTTAAAATGTTATTTAAACAGGAATTTCATTGAATCTCGCTAAATGTTATTTAATTACTCAACTAATGTTCTAAAATCTAAATAATCGATAGTTTTTTGTATCAAAACGTCGAAATTATTTTTTTTACACTCCGTCATGGCATGGTATACCTTGGTAAATATTTTTGCCCTTAGGGTTTCATAATAATTTGTTTTTTCTTAACATTTGTATAATCTGTGGTGTGGGCGAACAGCGTAGCACGTATTTCTTCAGATTCAGATTCAGATAACTTTATTTGCTCAAACATGTGTGTACATACAATCTATATATATAAAAGAAAGTCGTGTTAGTTACTTCACTTATAACTCAAGAACGGCTGAACCGATTTAGCTGAAAATTGGCAGGGAGGTAGTTTAGAGCCAGGAGAAGGACATAGGATACGGTAGGGTAGGGTAGGGTAGGGTAGGTAGGTAGGATAGGGTAGGTAGGTAGGGTAGGGTAGGTAGGTAGGGTAGGGTAGGTAGGTAGGGTAGGTTAGGTAGGTTAGGTAGGGTAGGTAGGTAGGGTAGGGTAGGTAGGTAGGGTAGGGTAGGTAGGTAGGTAGGGTAGGTAGGTAGGGTAGGGTAGGTAGGTGGGTAGGGTAGGTAGGTAGGGTAGGGTAGGTAGGTAGGGTAGGGTAGGTAGGTAGGGTAGGGTAGGTAGGTAGGGTAGGGTAGGGTAGGTAGGTAGGGTAGGGTAGGTAGGTAGGGTAGGTAGGTAGTAAGGGTAGGGTAGGGTAGGGTAGAGTAGGTAGGTAGGGTAGGGTAGAGTAGGTAGGTAGGTAGCGTCGGGTAGGGTAGGTAGGATAGGGTAGGTAGGTCGGATAGGGTAGGTGGGTAGTAAAAAGTGCATTGCAACGCATGCTGGGTACAGCTAGTTATTTTATAAAAATGATGCATGCAAGGTGTTATAAATACATGGACTTGTGCCAACATGTTTACCATATTGGCATGGTGTGCAAATATTAATAAAAGTTTGCAATTTTTAAATAAATAAACGAAATAATAACAACATTCATTAAAATTGACAAATTAATAAAATTGACTGTAGATAAATTAAATTAAATTGACTGATTACATAACTTATTCATATAGAAAAATAGATAGAGCCATACAAAAATGTCGAATAAACAATTATCAAAAAAAAAAAAAAAAAAACTGATACAATTATGTCAACCTAGGTCCAAAAGATTAAATACAAATAACATTATTAAAATTATTATTGCGCAACATAACATTTCAAATTTAATTAATATATAAATGAAACATGTCATATAAAAAGATGATTCCCTTAAAAAATCATTGACATCCTAATATGCTTTATTAGGTAAAAAAGATTTTATTTTCCTTTTAAATGCTTCTACACTTAACTCTTTCTAGCCATTGGGAAGTTTATTGAAAATAATGGGAGCCATACAAAAAACACTCCTGCGCATAAGTGCAGTCCGAGACATATGTTGACAGAGTTGACTGTTATCACGTCTATTTCTAGGAAACCGGTCTGCCATGCGGGGAAATAGCGCAGGATTTGATTTAACAAATATTGCGATTTCCAAAATATAAATTGATGGTAGAGTCAAGATGTTGTGGTTTATGAAAAACGGCCTGCAGCTATCAGTCATTTTTAATTTAAACATGGATCTAATACACTTTTTTTGGGCTTTAAATGCGATATCTCTATCCGTAGAGAGTCCCCAAAAGATAATTCCGTATCTGATAATGGGCTCTGCTATGCCATAACAGGCGGTTAATAGGGCATCAGCCTTTAGGATCCGCGATAGTTTATACAATGCGAATGCATTGTTACTTAACTTTTTGCTAATGACCTCTAAGTGAGCCTTCCAGTTTAAATTACGGTCAATGGTTAATCCTAAAAACTTAGTGGAATCTACTGTGTCAATAACCTTATCATTATATTTAATTTTAAAAATTGGGAATTTTAATTGCCTTTGGCTAAAATGCATTATCACGGTTTTATTTAAGTTAATATTGAGGTTATTATTTTCTAACCATTGAATCGCTTTGTTAAGTGTATTATAAATATCAGTTTCATAAATATCCTTATTATCACAAGGGATGGTTATCGTGCTGTCATCTGCAAAAAGTGCCATACTGTGTTCTATACATTTAGGAAAATCGTTGATATAAAGGGTAAATAGCGGTGGTCCTAATACGCTTCCTTGCGGTACGCCATAGTTGACGTTGCGCTCCCCAGATGTAAAAATGACTTCACGTTTAGTGTTAGCATTAATCGTCGTTATTTCTGCTGTTTGCTTCCTTTCTTGTAAATATGACTGTAAGAGCTTTTGAATATTTCCTCTTACACCATACGCTTCGAGCTTTTGTAACAGAATATTATGTTGAACATAATCAAAGGCCTGCGTCATGTCGCAGTAAATTGCACAGATAGGTGTATTTTTATCCATATTTAACATGATTCTGTGTAGGAAGTCGTAGACCGCCATATTGATCGTTTTATTTTTTTTTAGCCGTATTGCTCATTAAAAAGTAAATCATTTTTATCCATATATGTGCTTAGTTCTCGAGAAATATATTTTTCAAATATTTTTGAGAAAATGGATATTAATGATATTGGTCTGTAATTTTGCATCAGGTCTTTTTCTTGCTTCTTATGTAATGGCTTTACTATAGATTTTTTCAGTGCATTAGGAAAAATTCCTTCACAAATACATAAGTTCATTATATGACACAGTGGGCCACATACAATGTCAGCGACAATTTTAATAATCTTTGTACTAACACCATCATATCCAACACTCTTCGTGTTTTGAGGGCTAAAATGATATTGAAAATGTCTGCAGGCAAACTGGGAGCCATAAACATCGAATCTTTTCTATTTAGGATATGGTTAGTGACATTTGCCCCTGCGGTAATTGGTTTTATTTTGTCAATAAAAAAATCATTAAACATGTTTATAATTTGTTTAGGGTCTGAGATAATAGGTATTATTGATACGAATTTTATTAATGTCCTTTATTCATTTAAATCTTATCTTTTATATTTTTACATATTTCTTACAAAAAAATATCAAAAAAACATTTAAAAATATAAAAAACAGGTTTCCGCCGGTAACGAGAGCAGGGTCCAAGCTACCGGTGGTTAGGGCTGCAGAGACAGGAACCTCCTCACAATGCGGGCCGTATCGAGGAGTACTGCCTTCTGAATCTGACTCTTGATCCAACTGCCAAGTGAGAGCTTCGACAGATGTTCGTCGAGGCTCTTGGCCATAAGGCCATTGGCCGTTACGACAATCGGCACAATGATAGCCGAGTCCACATTCCACATATCGACAACCTCGTGAGCCAAGTCGAGATATTTTATTTGTTTCTCTTTCTCAGCTTTCACGAGGTTTTCGTCATGTGGGATGGTAACATCGACGATCATTGCGCGGCGCGCTGATCGGTCTACCACCACTATGTCAGGCTTATTGGCAACAATAGTCCTGTCAGTAATGATAGACTGATCCCAGTACAGCGTGACATGGCCTTTCTCGAGAACTGGGTCGGGCACATACTTACTTGTAGTACGGTACCTCAGATTCCACAAGTTTATATTTCAAGGCAAGTTGCTGGTGAATAATCCTGGCTACTTGGTTGTGCCTGTGTAAGTACTCGCCGTTAGCCAGACGAGAACAACCAGAAATAATATGTCTGATGGACTCACCCGGACAGTGGCATGCCCGACACACGTCCACCGTCCCGTCCTTCATAATATGTTTCCGGTAATTGTTCGTTAGCATAACTTCGTCCATAATTGCACAGACAAAACCTTCAGTTTCCCCAAAGAGGTCGCTGAATCGTAGCCAGGACACGGACGCTAGAAAATCTACATCGGGCCCATGAAGAGCCTGGTAGAAGCGACCGTGAAGCACCTTGCCTTGCCATACTTCCTTGCGGTCATCGGTACTAAGTACAACAGGTTTGCGCCAGTTCTCTTTAGCCATGGACAGCGGGGTGAGTACCTTGTCCACTGCGACCACATCTCGGTGCATACCCACCTCGGCTTTCAAAAAATATTCTCTGAGGCTGCACACCTCGCGGTTGTGGAGGGTCTTCGCATTTAAAAAGCCTCGACCCCCGCACTTCCGCGGGATGTACAGTCTCATCACCGATGATCGTGGGTGATGCATCCGGTTTGCAGTCAGGAATGTACGAACTCTCCTATCTAGGGCGTCCAGTTCGGTCTGAGTCCATTTGAGTATGCCGAAAGAGTACATTATAACCGGCATGACCCAACCATTGAAGGCGCGCACCTTGTTTCCGCCTGAAAGAAGGCTCTTTAATACCTTCTTCAGGCGACCGAAGAAGCGCTCCCTCAACGCCTGTTTCATGTCAGCTACGTTAATACCTAACGCTTCCGACATACCCAAATACTTGTAGCTTTCGGATGAGGAAAGGGATCTTAGGTGTACGGAATCCGAGAGTTGGATTCCCTCGGATTCCATAATCTCTCCTCGCTTTACATACATGACTGCACATTTATCCACACCAAATTCCATCCTGATGGCATTACTAAAAGTTTCAGTTACTTTCAGTAGCTCCATCAGTTGCAATTTGCTAGGGGCAAAGAGTTTCAAATCATCCATGTAAAGAAGGTGAGATATGACCTGACCACCTCTCCTCAACCGGTAGCCTAGACCTGAATCCTCCAAAAATGTGCTTAGAGGATTCAGGGCTAGACAGAACCAAAGTGAACTCATTTTTTGTGACTGTCGCCCTGAAATATACCCCGTTTAATCCATACAGGCTCATCGTTCCCCTGGATTTGTCGACATCCTGGATATCGAAGGACCGTCCTCCATTGCCCCATACACGACTCAAGAAAGGCGCGTAGAGTTGCATCTATCTTGTACAACTCCAGCACCCTCATGAGCCATGTATGTGGCACAGAGTCGTAGGCCTTCTTATAATCTATCCAACATGTCGACAGATCCTTGCGGGATCGACGAACCTGTTGGCTAATGACCATGTCGATGAGGAGAAGCTCCTTAGTACCACGGGACCCGTTCCTACATCCATTTTGAGAGGCCGACATAATGGAATTACTATCAATGTGTTTGCTAATTTTCTCTCTCAAAATGGATGTAAGAAGTTTATAGACCGTCGACAAACACGTGATCGGTCTATAATTTTTGGGTTCCGCAGGACTACCCGACTTATGGAGCAGGTGGGTAACACCTGTAGTAAGAAATTCTGGTAATGACCCAGATTCTAAGCATGACTGGAATTGTGATGCCAGGCGAGTGTGTGAACTACTTAGCCATTTCAACCAGAAGTTGTGAAGTCCGTCCGGTCCCGGAGATTTCCAGTTCGGTAACGGACGAACTGCTCTGGCAACATCTAACGGTGTTATTAAAATGTGTTCCATTTCTGGGATAGATTCACACACTCGCTCGACATCTCGCATCCAATCATCCTCCGTATGACAGACGGGTACCGACCAAATGCTGCGCCAGAATGAACACGTGGCAGCATCATCTGGGCGGCACACGTCTGTCATATTTTTCTCGGGTCGCTCCCAAGCTCTGTATACCCACCTCTTATCACTCTGGAACATGCGATTCTGCGAGTATCGATCAACACGTTTCTTATACCGCCGAATGCGGTTCGCCCATGCATACACTTTCTGCTTCAGGAAGTCAATGCGCTCTGTGACTCGGGACATGTATTCTTGAGGACTGATTCCAGTCCCCAAGAATGCCCGCCTCACAAAGCGCATCACACGTGGTCGTGTATTACCCTCCCTGAAGCAGTATAGTTTGCCGATGAGTACCCTGGCCCCGTCGATACGGCACTCAATCCTGCGTTGCCAGGCTGGTACGGCTGGTTTTGGTCGAGTAGCTACGTCACAATTTGGAAATTTGACGTTTGCTAAACGACAAGCCGCTACAGCCCCACAATACAGGATCGAGTGCGTATCAACAAGGTCCTCGCTACTCTCAAATATATTTTTTAGTTGCGAGTCCAAGGTACACACCAGCGCCCTATTTTTCTTATGCATGGGAAGCCGTGGTAATCGAGGCCTAAGTTGGGCAGGAGTGGATCGATACTCGTGAAGCGCATCTTCCAGAGCGCTCCTCAAACGTTCGTTGCACTGGCTACTTACCGTGGCAACCCTATCTTCATCCTCTACAGCACCAAGATTGGACCGCGGTGGGATTGCGTCAATTGACGCTTGCACCGCGGTTTGCGCCGGAGTCAAGTCGATATGGTTGCTCAGTACCTCTGAGCGCAGCCTATCAAGTGCAGCGTCGTCCAACATGTGATTGCGTTGGATGACCCGCACCTGATCCGATAGTCGTTGGGCCGAAACGTTGACGGTTGGTTCAAGAACCTGAAAAAGAGACAGCATCCTAACACGGTACGCAGTGAGGTTAGTTCCCCCCTCTGTAGACCCGTAATATGCGCGCATGACGTTTTCGTTTATGGACCTCGTCCATCTCATGCGCTGCACACAACCACCGGCAGCGGGAACCCCGCTCGGGGCCAGTTAGCCCCTAAGTCCCAAGCTTCTCGGTGGCCGGCCTCGCCCCGGCCGACGTACAGGTGTTGGCGACGTCGGCGGGGAGAAATATTCGTCGCTGGAACTCGACGCTACTACCGCCGCCGGTGACACAGGTGATCCGGGATCCGGCGGCAGCGAGGCGGAGCACAGCAACGAGTCCGGGGGTGAAAGGCGTGCTCGTTGTGACGCAGCTCTTGTTATCATTTTCTTATTCGTATTAATTCATCCATAATTTATTTCGTTGTATGTCCATGACATCTGTCATCTGTCTGCTTGTTGAGTTTTGGTCTTTGATCCATGTTTCAATAAATATTTAGGTTTAAAACGATTTTCTGATTAGTAATGAAACTGATAAATATCTATTACAAAAACGGATGGAAAATGGTAGCAAAAAACTGATATTTGAAAAAAAAATTATATGGACAATTTACGAAAGACGTAATTATTATTAATGTTATTCTTAGGAGTATTTATAATATTTGTGCTGACTTGTGTATATTCATAATTATTAACTCGCAAATGTGATGAAAAACATTGTATGTTTCACGGGCGGTACGGGAATTACGAACCTCGACTCAGAAAGCCCTGTATGGCTCAGAGGTAGCAAGTTGCTTACAGTTGAGTTGTTGGATGTGAGTTGACGAAAACCACAGACTTCACGATAATTTAGTTTAATAGTAAGAGTTACATGAAAGTTCCGTTGGATGCTAATCCGCGGTTATAGCGCTACGGCAGCTATTGGTCAACTAAACAATTATAAGTATAAAAGTAATTAAAACGAGTAGCGGAAAGTAGGTTGCGGCGTTAGCAATTTGCCTGTACGTGAACCGTACAGCCCTCAGTCTTCGATTTCGGGCTTCTACTAGAGCCTCGATCGTGATTCCTTACTTACCGCCCTTAATACACAATGTACTATAAATCTTAGCAAAGAGTTTTTATGTCAGACAAGTGGTCAACATTTTATTTAACTTGGAAGTTAAAATATAATAAATAAACATTTTATTCTTTAATTTAATCAATTTTGACCATAAATTACAACCATTTATCTGTAACAAAACACAGCATGATTAATCACTTTTCCCGGCCATTATGAATAATGCCTACCCTATCTTGGGCAAAGTAATAAAATAGTTGAACTGTAGTGTTTTTGTTAACGCCCGACCAAAAAAGAGGGGTGTTATAAGTTTGACGTGTGTATCTGTGTATCTGTCTGTGGTATCGTAGCTCCTAAACGGATGAACCGATTTTGATGAAATTGGTTTCGTTTGAAAGGTGTTTTAATCGAGAGTGTTCTTAGCTATGTTTCGATAAAATCTAATCAGCCGTTTGAAGGCCATCACCTCTTTTCTAGTTGTTGGGTTATTTCCACAGATCTGATCGATTCGAAATTTGAAATCTTGTCACCATGGGCATTGCCAGGGGGACCCCCCCCCTCCCACAGAAAGTTTTTTTTTAATTTTTGCTGTTTTCGTTAATTGGCGAGATGACACGTAACACGGAGAAAAGGCTAAGATAAAGCACTATAAGTTTAAAAAGCATGAAATAAAAATTAAATTAAAAATTTAAAAAACCTCTAAAAACCAAAAATAAAATAATCCAAGCGTCTTAGCGTCGGGGGACCGCTAAGTAGACAGCTTAGTACAAGCACATAACAAAGCGGACCCCCGACGCTAAGACGCTTGGATTATTTTATTTTTGGTTTTTAGAGGTTTTTTGTGTCGGGGGTTTTTTATTTTTTTTATTTTTTACTAAATGAAATTAAGCTTACAAAATTTTCATGAAAAGTTAAGTGGTGAAAAATGCCTAACGCATACCACGCCGTCCGGGGAGACGGTTTGGTTATGTGGGGCTTGCACCCACTAAAAAACACCACCGTGAGCCTACTGTCGCCTTGGTGGATGGGCCACGAGAACTGCTACGCATGACATTTGCGAACCATCCAGCGCAGCCCGCCTCCGGGCACCAACTCCTTTGGCGATGTCCGGGCTCACCTGAGACATCGCCATCGCTCGCGAGGGCCATGCAATGCGACAGGTCGCCATGCCGCCTCCTCCGCCACCCTGTCCTCCTGCGACGAATCGCGTCAAGGGCCGTGTCCTCGCTGCAGCCACACTGGTGACACACGGGAGTCACCTCCCGTCTAGCCACTTTGTGCAGGTATTTGCCAAAGCAGCTATGCCCTGACAACACCTGCACTATACGGAAGGTCAACGTCCCGTGTCGCCTCCGTACCCACTGTTCCAGGATCGGCTGGATAGCCCCCACGGTCCAGTGTCCTGCGCTGGGCGTCTCCAGCCTCACCCTCCACAGCAACAAAAAATAACCTAACCTAACCCAATTACCCGGCTACAAGTAGGGAATTATTTATACTGCCCGGTCCAAGTGATAAAATTTAAGCTATCTCATACACTGACTTATTACATGGACCACAGGCCGTCGGGCATTATTAATAATGGTCGGTCAAAGTGATAAATTAATCACTTTGCCCATCGCTCTTGGGCATTATTAATAATGACCGGTCCTTATTAATAATGCCCAGTTAATCACGTTGCCCGTAACATATATATATGCTCCATAGAGTGCTTGATTTCTTGGTCTCGGATAATTCAATAAAATATGCCAGCAAAACGTTTTTTTTTTTTTTTCTTTAAAAAAAACTTTGCCCCACACTAGGAATTTCTCCTGTATCGTGGGTGCGTTTACAAACATTTAAACTGACATACACAAACAGCCAGACCCGGAACAACTATCTGTAAGCCATACAAATATTTGTTCCGTGCGCGTTTCTGAGAAAGTTTTGGCTCCTTTAGCTAGTGTGCATTATTAACAATTTCAGCCAATTCTGTTGGCGTCAAATAAAATAAGCTGGAATCACTCATTTTACATTTTTCACTTGTATTCAAGTTACTTGTTTTTACTACCAAGATGGTTCCGAGTCTGAGTTTTTAACAAATTAAAAAAGGTTGTATGATAAATTCGGCACCGTGGAGGTAGAAGTAAATAGGTTTAATGATGTTTTGAATTCACAAACTTCATTGTTGACATATTCGAAACACGATGATCTAAATTCAATTCACTTTATCCTCTAGCGGATAAAAACGGCTTTTGCACTCAGCCCCCCTAGCATGACCGTTCTATCTCTATTCTACCAAGAAACGACAAGAAATCTTTTCTTTACAACTTGACATTTCTTCTGGCCGAGCATGGCGCGCCCCGTCGACTCGCGTTTCTACGCAGACATAGACAGAAATTCTTTCCATAGCAACGGGGACGTATCACGTGATGTTTATATTGTCTGAATATTATTACGTTTAGTTAACAAAAAAAAGTTGCCAATTGCCACGAGTTTTTCATTTTTCGTGGGCGGGATGGTGTTGCTGCATTCTGGATCCAGGCCTGGATCTTTTTCGCGAAATTGAACCTAAATATTTTAGATAACATTTCAACCTTTTGAACGTAACTCAACGCAACCACGAAACGTATTTCTCTTATTTAGTTTTTACTATGACTAGTTTGACATTTGTCAGAAGTAATGTTCCTACCCCCAAATGTCAAAAGAAGAAAAATATGGTCGTCATGCTCGACGTTGTAGACTTGTGTCGACTGAAGAAAAGAAACATTTCTTTTCTTCATTCTTAATATCGCCATGCTTGGGACGATAGAAATATCTGTCAAATTGTCGATTCTTCCGTAGACATAGCCCGTTTCTACGGCGCCGGCGGTCATGCTAGGCCGGCAAATATCGAAGAGCAAAAATACTCTTTCCAAGATAGGGGGATGAAAAAAAAAAATTGCGTTTGGAGATGTCGTTAGGAGCCGATTGTACAGCGCACAAAAAGAAACTTGGCACATGCTCACAGAAACAATTACAGACATGGTGCTACTGGCACATTATCAGCTTCATTACACAACATCTATACTAATATTATAAAGCTGAAGAGTTTGTTTGTTTGTTTGCTTGAACGCGCTAATATCAGGAACTACTGATCCGATTTGAAAAATTATTTTAGTGTTAGATAGCCCATTTAACGAGGAAGGCTATAGGTTATATATCTTCACGCTACGACCAATAGGAGCGGAGTAGCAATGAAAAGTTTTGGGAAAACGGAGAAAATGTGACGCAGACGAAGTTGCGCTGGACAGCTACTTATTATCTATCTATTTATTATTATTATATATATATTACATAAATAAATAAAAAGAGAAGTCCTGACTGACTGATTGACTGACTCATCAACGCCCAGCCCAAACCTTTGAACCTAGAAAGCTGAAATTTTGCACAGAGGTTCCCTTTATGATGTAGACAAGCAATAAGGAAGAATTTTTCGAAATTCAACCCTTAAGGGACCTAATTAGGGGATGAAAGTTTGTATGGAAAATCGTCATTTTTAAAGTTAGAAGGCTGAAATTTCATACACAAGCTTCTGGTTAGAAATAAATAAATAGATATTTTAGCGTTTTCGAGAAATTACCCCCTAACAGGGTGAGATGGGGGTTCAAAGTTTTTATGCGGAATCCGTCATTTTTGAAGTAAGAAGAATGACATTAAATATTGAAGTTTCTGAGCAAAAATAAATGAACACATATTTGGCCGTTTTTGGAAATTCGACCCGAAAAGGGGGAAAAGGGGTTAAACACTAGTAAAACAAATATAGTCTGCCCAGCTTGAAATTTCCTATTTGTGTTTCTCGATGGAATTGATAAACACGTATCAATGTTTTTGGAAAATCCACCCCTCAGACGATAACAGGGGTGGCAATTTTTTTATTTTTGCTTTGTAGTGTTAGCACTTTTGTATGGACAAATACGCTAAAAAAAACTTCATATAAGTTCACACTTCTAGGGAATCTGGGTCATTTGTGCGAAGGACACTTGCGGGACGAAAATATATTGCGCATGGATACTTGCGCGAAAGACACTCACGCGACTGGACACTTGCGCGACTCAATGGCTTCATGGGTGTCGTTTTCGTGGTTTTAGCAGGTCGCTGGCAATGAAAATGAAAATCCGAGATGGCGGCGAGGAATATTTCCTGTTTTTCGTTCATTGGTGTCGTTTTCGTGGTTTTCGGGGTCGTTGACCAAATTGACGCCGAGGAAAACTTTCGGTTTTTCTTTCAAATAATAAAATTTAAAATACGCGTTGTCTGAATATCCTCCCCTAGGCTATGCCTGGCATTGATTTAAGTGAGAACTACGAAGCCGCGGGCAACAACATCTATAACATTTAAATTACTGTTTTCGACATTATTTTGGGGGGTTAACGAATACGTGGGCAATTGCCAAACTCCACGCGGGTGAAGCCGCGGGCAGAATTAATTATGTTAATAATAAAGCTAAAAAGTTTGTTTGTTTGCTTGAACGCGCTAATCTCAGGAAATGCTGGCCTGATTTGAAACATTCTTTCAGTTTTCGACAGCCCATTTATCGAGGAAGGCTATAGGCTATATATCATCACGCTACGGCCAAAAAGAGTGTAGCAGCAATGAAAAATGTTGTGAAAACTGAGAAATTGTGACGCACACGAAGTTGCGCGGGACAGCTAGTTCATAATACGACACTTTCCATATCTATGTAAAGTATACCGGCAGCAAAGAGCTCATAGAAACAATTACAGATATGGTGCTACTGGCACATTATCAGCTTCATTACACAACATTCATAAGACGACACTTTCCATATGTCAAAGTCAAAGCATTTATTTCAATTAGACCATTACAGGCACTTTTGAAAGTCAAAAAAAAAACAATATTAAACGCGAAGCTACAATCCCAGTCACAAGGCATAATAACTTATGAAAGTACTGTAGTTGCCCATTCCGTAGCGTAGATCTCTATGGAGAAGAACGGGCAAGAAACTCCATGGACACTCTTTTAAATCAAAATATGTTACAAAATCTTGGTTACATCATTCATGTTAAGAATTACAAATATGTGAGAACAATGTAGAAATATGGGCATTAAGAGCGTCCAGAGTAAAAGATTAAATCAGTAATTAAAAATAAAGTCACTAAAATAAACCGTGGCAGTTAAGAGATGACCAGTCACAACTGACAGCGCCCGTTCACGAACATGACGCATGTATCAGCCATCATTCAACTCAACCATTTTGAAGGGAACTAAACGACCCGACACACGTGTATGTAAAGTATACCGGCAGCAATGAGCTCACAGAAACAATAACAGACATGGTGATACTGGCACATTATCAGCTTCATTACACAACTGACAACATTCATATTACGATACTTTCCATATGTATGTAAAGTGTCGATGTTTGTAATGTGGAACAGTGGCGCGATTCTGAGGCGATTGAGAATGAGGGAAGGGCAGCTGATGGTATATCATCATCGCCGCCACTGGCAGCGCAACCCGAGACGCTTGCTACCGAAGGCAATCAGTCTCGAATTACTGGGGACTGCAATGTTGACGTACCACCAGCACCATCACCCGTATCCTCACGTCAGAAGCGTCCTAGGAAGGTGGTGGATTATAAAAAATACTTTCAGTTGTTTTTGATATTGTTTTACTTGTCGGATCCGGTAATTAGTACGGACAGAAAATGAATCGAAAGCGCGCCAAAGGTGTCGTCACGCGACTTACTTACCAAGCTACCCCCACCTAAGCGCGCTTTTACAGAGTCATGATGTTTCTTGCTCTCTGCAGGACATTTCATGGTGCCTAGTGTTACTGTGTTGGATTGTAATTTCAAGTAATTTGTTAGTTCGATAATATCAGTGTACCGTGTGTAGTGTGTGTTCTCATAGCACGAAACCCATGTTCTGCCCACGTGGTGACCGAGTCTAACGAAATAAAATCATCACCTAACTACGACATACTTATTATTGTATTGTCTCCAGATGTACAGACAGAGTAAAGGTGGAGGAGTGATGTGTATGCATTCCAACGTAGTGGGAACGTGTCGCTAGCCCACGAGCGTGTCTTTAGTAATAAACGAATCTCTTACCAGATGGTAGTTAGTTTTATTGCACTCACCAACATATCATTTTTGCTGGTTTATGCTTACTTAGATACATATTAAATAAGCATGGGCGGCGAAAGTAGTCTGAAGCGCGACCGAAGCGCGAGCGAAGCGAAGTGAGATCAAAAATGAATACTTCTTGCCACGAATAAATTCAGATGTATATTAAAGATGGAGCATGTGGACATATTGATGTCAAATCAAAATGTCCCCGTCATGCTCCATCTTTTGCAATCTTGTATATACCTATGCCATAATAATTGCCTTTTATGGCATCGGGGCAAGAGGCTCTTTATTTATTTTAGCCTCTGTCAACCTGGCAAACCCCTGGGACAGTGGGAATTATTAATTAATTTTAAGGTGATGAATGAGACTATACATTTATACACAGGAAAGCTATTTGTACAAAGTAAAGAAAGTATTGAGGTAGGAAAAGGAATACGAAGGGACAAGGGGTTACAGAGAAAGGAAGGAGTAAATATTATTTTACAAAAATCAACAACTTTTCCCGCCTATTTTGTTATTTTTTTCTGTGACCAGCCAGCTATTCAGGCTTATTTTTCATTTTCATCATTAAAAAAATGGTAAATATTTTGCCCAAATCAATGTTGTTTAAAAAAAACTGTTGAAACTAAATTATAGTAAAGTGTTTTAAAAAATATATATCCTTTAATCAATACTTAACTTAAGTTATTTAAATGTTACATCGTGACTGCATAGAAAGTTGCAACATGGTTCGATAAAAATGTGAAAATAGAACTAGTTTTTTTTTTTATAATTTGGCATCTGTCAGTTGAAAGCGATTCTCCCTAGGGCTGAAAAGTATTACTTTCAACCCTCTCTTCAGGCAACTTCAGATCTACTTTCAGAGTATGAGTAATGAAAAATATTTTTATTTGTCTACATGGGCACTAGTAAAACGTCAACAAAAAAGGTGCTCGGTTCGGGTTAGTCGTTTCCTATGGAGAAGAACCGGCAAGAAACTCCATGGTTACTCTTTTTAAAAGCATTTGGTTTTACAATATTTTTATGTTACAGCGTAGTACTTAAGTATGGGAGGATATCGTAGGCCCGACAATAAGTCGTTGCTTACTACAAAACGTGAACAAGATAAAAAGTTACCAAGGATCTAGGTATCCAACACAAAAAAAGAAAATATTACAAAAAGACTAGATTAAACAAGTGACACAAATGTTGTCATTAGTGCTGCAACTATACTAAACAGAAGGTGTAAGGATTTAAAAACTTTTGTAAAAAATCTGATTAAAAAGAAGAAAGAATGAAAAAAAAAACATAAAAAATAAGATTGAGAATATTTAGAGACACTGAGACATCCACACATTTGTACCGTTTATGTGCTACCAGGGAAACCGCATGTGCGAAGGGACGAAGGCCAAACTTCTCTATCTTCAACGTAGTCCTTAAATACCACGCATACGTCTCCACAACACTGCGTTATGGAGTAATATTCTGGGGTAATATGCTAGGGATAGGGAGGCTGTACCAATTCGAAACCGTATCATCTAAACGCCACCAAGGTGCACTTTCGTCTAAATCCCATCAAACCGCCCTTTACTCAAAAAGTTTCCTAGGAATGGCACCAAATTTTTTTACAAACTTCCTAAGTCAATAAAAACAACAAAAGACTGCAATACATTTAAAAAAACCCTCCATAAATTCTTAATTCAAAATGCATATTATTCTATAAATGAATACCTGGAAGAAAAATGAAAACTGTTTTATTTTACATTTTTAAGAGATACTTTTTTCCCTGATTATTAGCTGTAGTTCGTAAGATTGTTACTACTTTTATTGTTTACTTATTTTGTATTGTTTTAAATTTGTTTTTGTTTAATGTATATTTTATTAAAGATTTAATATTAGGTAATTATCAGCAATATCAGTAGTTTTTATAGTCAAAAAACTACAACCTGCATTACTTAATGTGTAAACATTAATTGTAATTTTGACCCCAACAATGGACCTCAAGTTGTCTGTGAATTAAGCACACTTTCACACCAGTGTATCACCCGGCAGCAAACCCGGTGGAAAGGAAAAACAGAGATTTGAATACGCAACTGGGCATTCTGGTAGGAGATGAACATGGGAGCTGGAGTGATAAGTTACCCAGCATACGGTTTGCGATGAATACCGCAACCTGCCTCACTACAGGACAAACGCCAGCGTATTTGACATTTGCACGAGAACTGCGTACTCCGGATGACAATACTCGCGATTTTCGGCAGATTTTACTGTCTGAGAACTTCGTGCCTGAAATTACGCCGAAGTTACTACTTCACGCCAATACACTGGACAAGGCTAGAGATGTCAGAGAAAATCTAGAAGAACGCAGGAAGAAGATGGCAGACCAAAGACGTAGAAAAGATCCCGGTTACTCTCCCGGTGACCTGGTATTAGCAACTACCCATCCAATCGGTAATGCTGCTCGAGGAATAAGTTCAAAATTCTGTCCTCACAGGGAAGGTTCCTACCTAATTCTAGCACGTCATGGTGCTTTATCTTATTTGATTTCAGATCCCAGTGCTCCAGATAAACACCGTTCCAAGGTCATGAAGCCAGCCCACTTCCATCGCCGGTGCGCCCACTGAAGAAACGCGGGCTTCCGCCTAAACTTAGGCCTAACCCTGAGGTCGCCAATCCGCCCTCTCGTGGACGGGGACGACCACGGCGACGCGGGTCTCGCCCAGCCTCGATGGTGCATCATTCATCTTGAATGGCTACTCGTCGGGGCGACTTCGCATCCAGAGGGGGAGCCTGTAGCACCACCGAACGCGGAACGCCTACAGCCACGCGCCACACAACACTACTGCGTCGGGACGACTCACGCACACAACGTTAGACGCAGCCTCGCCTATACAGGGTGTAACGGAAAGGGTATATACATCCTTAAGGGTGTGCTACAGACCATCAAACTGAACATGTTTCTCATCATAAAACATATTTTTCAGCAAAAAAATATCTGCTGCACCATAGAAAATTACAATACCTATTCGACCTAAATGTATAGGCAGCTGATATTTTTTTTTTTGCTGCAAATTTTTTTTATGTTGAGAAACATGTTCAGTTTGATGGTCTGTAGCACACCCTTAAGGATGTATATACTCTTTCCGTTACACCCTGTATAAGTAGCCGCCGCGGCCACGAATCGTCAGTCTGCGTTAGCGCGCCGCTGTTTCCACGCATGGGAAGAGCTCGCCTAGCCTAGACGCCCCTCTCTCCTCGCGCCCCGCGGTGACGTATCCTTCTTGTTTCGTGACGCATCTCACGTCACGAACTAGCCGGGAACGTACCGTGTTGTTTTCTTTAGTCTCATCGTACCTACTTACCTTTGTTTGTATTATAACTTTGTTCGTGGAATAAACGAATTGTTGATACTGAGCCTACGTTTTATCATTCCCGCTACAATCTGGCCACGCCTAGCACGCCACACACGCTAGCACGCACTTGCATAATAATATGCGGTAGCACGCGCTAGTGGTACGCCTTGCACGGCAGCACATAGTGAGACAACTTTTTTTCATAACACCATGTACATAGGTACTTTTACCTATGTGTCACAAATAAACATATTTGAATTTGAATTTTGTAATATGCTTTTTCATTACTCATACTCTGAAAGTAGATCTGAAGTTGCCTGGAGAGCGGCTTGAAAGTAATACTTTTCAGCCCTAGGGAGAATCGCTTTCAACTGACAGATGTCAAATTATAAAAAAAATACTAGTTCTATTTTCTATTCAGCCACGATGTAAAATTGAAATAACTTAAGTTAAGTATTGATTAAAGGATATATATTTTTAAAACACTTTATTATAATTTAGTTTCAACAGTTTTTTTTAAACTACATTGATTTGGGCAAAATATTTACCATTTTTTCAATGATGAAAATGAAAAATAAAAGCTGAATAGCTGGCAGGCCACAGAAAAAAAAAAAACAGGCGGGAAAGCGGCAAACGGTTTTACTCATTTTTCTTTAGCTAATTCATGTTTTTAATTTTACTTTCCTTGTACTATTCGTAATGAAAAGCACAGTGTTTACCTCGGGTTAAAGACTTATTTAGTCCCTCGAACTATTGGCGCCCTCACTTCGTTCGTGCGCCAAACCCCGTCTCGGGACTGAATAAGTTACTTTCACCCCTAGGGTAACAATGTACTATTTCATTACTTATACACTGAAAGTAGATCTGAAGTTGCCTGAAGAGCGGGTTGAAAGTAATACTTTTCAGCCCTAGGGAGAATCGCTTTCAACTGACAGATGTCAAATTATAAAAAAAAAAACTAGTTCTATTTTCACATTTTTCTTGAACCATGTTCCAACTTTCTATGCAGCCACGATGTAAAATTGAAATAAGTTAAGTTAAGTATTGATTATAGGATATATATATCGGCGCAACAACAATAATTAATAAATGAGTTTAATAATTTGATTAAGTCAAAACTAGTTCACAAGCCATGAATTAATAATTGTTTGATTATTGTAATGTAAAAATCTTGTGATTCAAATAATGCAATACTTAACCTAAAATTATGTACACGCGCTTGCCACGTTATAAATACGGCCGCACAGAGCGCGCTAAGGCAGCAACTCTCGCCGCCTGACCGCCGTCGCGTACGGACGTGCCGCTACCTGCTCGCATTCCCGCTCGCTATCAGTGTGTGTCATCGGTTCGTCGCTTCCCAGTGTCGTGACGTCATCAGTTGTCTTTCGACTACACCCCCGAACAATTGCTGTCTTTTTATTAAGACAGCACTTGCTCATTTGCTTCGGATATTATTCCGATTTAACTTCCTTTGCCCCATCAGGGAAAAACCCTCAATTTCGAGGTTCTTGGTGGGAAACCTAACGGTGCCAACGAAACCGAGAGAGGGTGGTGACCCAATCCGCCCACCTAACCCCTTCAGGGTCTAGGTGAAAAATTGGGCTCCGTCGCGTTCGCATGCGCCGCCGATATACTGTGCTAGTGTTTCCCGTTTGAACAAGTTCCTGAAAGCAAAGTTCCCTGGACTGGAGTTGGAGTGGCTACCAAGCCAGGACCCTCGGACTGTGCCTGCGGGAAGGTTGAAGCGGGTGAGTCACTGATACACAGTAAATTCCCTAAATAATTGGTCAAGGAATTAGGTTGTTAGGCGCGCTGAGCTTCACTCAAATGTCCGCTAACTTTTAGCCGATAAAATGTCGTCCCTCGACGACACAGAAAAAGCGCTTTTGCGCTTTTTCTTGCGCGTCTTCACGACCGACCCATATTTACAAAAATATGGGTCAGAAATTGCTGCCATTCAGCAAACCACCGATACCGTCACTGACTTCAGTGACGCGCTCGAGAGCCCCTTATCACCGCCGCCTGCCGACAGAGGCTTACCGCCAGCCGTCGCCGCCGCGATTAAGGCTACTCCAAGACCCATTGTAGTGAAACCCATTGTTTCGCAAACAAAGGTCCAGTCCGCACCTGCGTCCATTGTTCCCGTTTCTGAGAACATGGACAAAGGCTCACCGCCAGCCGTCGCCGCCGCGATTCCGGCTAACCCCGGACCCATTGTTAAGCAAACAATGGATCAGTCCGCACCTGCGTCCATTGTTCCCATTTCGGAGAAAATGGACACAACTGTGCCAGTCTCCGACTCGGAATCGGTTATAGATTCCTGCTCTGCTTCCTCGTCCTCTGAAGACGACTATCAAGTCGTCGGAAAGGGCAAGAGGAAAAAGGGCAAAAACTCTCAGGCCACCATGGCCAAAAAATTAGTCGCGCTCCCTCTCATCCCCTCTCCCGAGGCCTCCCGTCCCACCTCCCCGGTCCCCGCACCAAAGTCCGCCGCTGCTCATACCAGCAGACCATCTAGCCCTAAGGCTAACTCTTCAGCCACTTCTTCAAAGAAGCTGAAGCCCCCTCCCCCGTTGTTCATTCAGGACAAAGGGAAATGGACAGACGTGTCCAAAATGTGTGTTGAGCGCCGAATTCAATACACTAGCGCAAAAAGCACCCAGCAGGGTATCAAAGTGGTAGTCCCTACGACCACCGACTTCAGGGAACTAACCCGTCAGCTGATCGGAAGGCACATAGCCTTCCATACATACTCCCTTCCAGAGGAGAAGCCCACCCGCGTGGTGATCAGGCGGATCCCGAAGGAAATCCCCACGGAGGACATCCTAAACGACCTCCAAGGCCAGGACATCCCGGTCGCAGCCGTCCACCGCCTTCATAATGCGAGAGGTGGAGACCAGTACGATATGGTACTGGTCATCTGTGACCCAGTAGAAGGACACCACCCGATCTTCAAAGTGAAGTCGGTATGCTCCCTCACAGGCATCTCAATAGAGAAGCCTTACCGCTCAACCGTAGTAGGGCAGTGCCACCGCTGCCAGCTGTACGGACACAGCCAAGCCAACTGCCATGCGCCGCACAGATGCGTAAAGTGTCTAGGCGACCATGGTACGGCAGACTGCCCCCGACCCAAAGACAAATCGCTATGCACGGAGCCACCAAGCTGTGTGCTTTGCGGCCAGTCGGGCCACCCGGCTAACTACCGCGGCTGCCCGAAAGCCCCCAAAGGCTCCTCTTCTAAACTGGCGAAGCGTGCAAACGCCCGCCAGCAGAGAGAAAGCCCATCGGTGAGGCTACCAACTGCACAGATGCCGGAGAGACTCAGCCCTCAGAGGCCCTCTCCCTGGACCTCGCTGAACCACCAGAGAGCCTTCCCGGCACTCGGCAAAGCAAAGTCCAGCCCCATTCCCGGGCTATTAGATGCCCCTGTCCCCACTCCCGTGGCCCAAGCGAGCGCACCGGCGCCCGCTCGTCCCGCGCCTCCCGGCCCCGCGGCCGCGGTCTCCTCTCCTAACGTAACTTTAGAAACGTTAGCAAAGTTAGTCACCCCCGAAGCAGACCGCATGGCGGCAGATCTCAGGGAGGCTAACACTGACGGTGATAAGCTTAAAATTATCCTCAAGTCCCTAATCAAGTTAGGCGAAGCCTTCAGCGGCATTAATCTTTAATTTCAATGGATAATACGAGATTAACGTGTACCAAACCCCGATCCCTTAAATTAGGGTACTTTAATGCCAATGGCATTAGAGGCCAGCGTGATGAAATCGCCACCTTCCTCCGTGACCATCAAATTGATATCCTCCTCATACAGGAGACCTTCCTCAAGCCCAGTCACCGCGATCCGAGAATTGCCAACTATCGCATAGTTCGCAACGATCGGTCACGTTGCCACAAGGGCGGTACTCTAATCTATTATAGAAAGGAACTGCACTGCATCCCCTTAGATCCCCCTCCCATGGAGTCTTTGCTCGAGACTTCAGTTTGTCGACTAGGCATGACCGGTCATCAATCGATCACTATTGCCTCCGCGTACATCCCTCCCGGCGGCACGTCCGAGGAGCACACTCTGTTCACCAAAGACCTTGCCGTCCTCTTCGGCTTGAGTGACTCCGTTATCATAGCGGGCGACCTCAACGCCAAACACCCCGCCTGGAACAGCACGACGACCTCTGCCAGAGGACGTCACGTGTATAACCTGGGTGAGTCCCTCAACTTCGATCCCATCGCTCCTATGGAGCACACTCACTATCCCCACGACCCCGACCAACGTCCGGACGTTCTCGACATAGCGCTACTCAAGAATGTCAACCTTAAGTTGCATTCCATCGAGACTTTACATGAGCTTAACTCAGACCATCGACCAGTGCTCATGCACTTAGTTCCCCGCTCGGGTCCCTCTGACCCCAGCCAGCCCCCGCCGACCCAAGTGATAACCGACTGGAGGAAAGTCAGCGAAAAGCTGAAATCCACCACGTCGCCTCACCTGGAGGCCATCCCCGACCACATTGTCTCAGTCGCAGACACGACGGCCGCCATCAACTCGTTTACAGAACACGTGCAATCCGTACTAAAGGATTGCTCACGGGAAGTTCCAGCAATGAGCGATCAACGCTGGATTCTACCCGCTGACGTACGTGAACTGATAACCGAGAAGAACGCGGCCATCCGTGCCTACAGCAACTTTCCCTGCGACGCGAACAAAGCTCACATGCGTTATTTACAGCGTGCTGTAAAGAAGCGCACTAGTGAGCATCGTTCAGATCAATGGGACAAGACGCTTAGCGAGCTCGAGCCTACCCACCTAGCCTTCTGGCAGCTCCAACGCAAGTTGCGCTCCACCGAAGAGGTTTCGATGCCTCCCCTCACCCGACCCGATAAGAGCGTCGCATTCGACGACTCTGAGAAGGCCGAATGCCTAGCCGACAGCCTGGAGTCCCAGTGCTCCCCCAGCTCTCAACCAGTAGACAAGCGACATCTCGATGAGGTGAACGCATTCGTCGAACGTAAAGCCGCCCTCCCTCCCGTAGAAGACCCTGATGATCCTCTGCCTTCGGTCACAGCTGACGAAGTGCAAGACATCATTAATAAGCTTCAACCGCGGAAAGCACCCGGCTCCGACGGAATCACCAATAGGGTGTTAAAACTCCTCCCCGCTCAGCTCGTCGTGTTAATGGCGGCCATCTTCAATGGCGCCCTGAGCAACAACGCCTTTCCCCAAATATGGAAAGAGGCCACTGTCATCGGTTTCGCCAAGCCAGGCAAACCCAAGTCTGAGCCCTCGAGCTACAGACCTATCAGTCTCCTGAACGCACTCGGCAAAATCTACGAGAGACTTATTTATAAGCGACTCAAAGACTTCGCCGAGGCTAAGAGTCTCATCCCCAACGAGCAGTTCGGCTTCAGGACCGGACACTCCTGCATTCAACAGGCCCATCGCATCGTAGAACACTTGAGCGCTGGCTTCCAGCGTGGAGCGATGACGGGTGTGTTGTACTTCGACATAGCAAAGGCTTTCGACAAAGTCTGGCACAACGGCTTATTATATAAGCTGTACAAACTGGGAGTGCCGAACCGTCTCGTGCTCATCTTACGAGACTTTCTGTCGGATCGCACCTTCCGCTATCGCATCGGGAAGGCACTATCTTCCCCCCACCCCATTAGAGCCGGAGTCCCTCAGGGCTCCGTCGTCTCTCCCCTTATCTTTACTCTGTTCACCAGTGACATCCCCAAGAGCAAGAAGGCTCAGTTAGCCCTGTTCGCGGACGACACGGCCATTTATTACACTGGCCGCAGTCACGACGCTATCTATAGCACCCTCCAAACCTCAGCCAACGTCTTAGGCGCTTGGTTCCGGAAATGGAGAATCGAGGTGAACCCCGACAAGAGCCAGGCAGTTCTTTACTCTAAACAGCGTAAAATTAAGCCACCCGCGCTCAGCCCGATCACTATGTACGGTAAGCCTATCCCTTGGGAGAAGCAAGCCAAGTACTTAGGAGTCATACTTGACAACCACTTGTCTTTCGCGGCGCACATCAAAGCAGCTCGCGACCGAGCTGCGTTTGCTATGGGTAGGCTTCATTTCATGATTTCGGCAAAAAGCAAGTTGTCACTCAAGTGCAAGTTGCGCCTTTATACCGCGGTGATCCGCCCCATTATGACGTACGCTTGCGTCGTGTACGCTCACACCAAGCCTAAGTACATCCATAGGATGCAAGTTTTACAGAACCGGTTCTTACGTAGAGTCACGGGAGCCCCTTTTTATGTCCGTAATGACCGTCTACACGTAGACCTTAGAATGCCCACCGTCCTTCAGTTTATGAAACGTCTTTCGAAGCGTTTCTTCGATAACGCCATTAAACACCGTAATCCCCTGATCGCAGCGGCCGCCCGTTACGAACCCTCGCGCATTAGTACAGTACGCCGTCCTAGGCATACCCTTGTCACTCCAGATGATGCTATCACCCTCCTCCAGGAGAGTAGCAAAGAGACTAGCACTCTTAAAAAGTTCCGACTCAAACCGCCGTCTTTCCGACCTCGCCGTCGAGGTCCGTCGCGACGTCCCGGTCCATGCCCTCCCCGACCCTCGCTCGAGCCAGCCCGCGATGCTGTGCCAGTAGTGTTAAATCAGCCCCTAAATAATGATACCATTCAGATCCAGCCTGTCCCCATGCAGTCTTCCCCCAGCGACGCCCTAAGCCGAGGTTCGTACCCCACAGGGGGTGCCCTTAGCGTGCAGTCGCTTAGTTTGTAAGTTTTTATGCCCTGGCTGGAGGCCTTACTCTAAAGGCACCCACAGGATAGTCCGGTTAAGCAGACGACAACCTCATAGGTTGAACTGCAAGATGCCATTCAAAAAAAAAAAAAAAAAAAAAAGCGCTAAGGCAGTCTTGCTTGAGCCGCCGTACTGTACGGATCTATGTAAATAAGTCGTTACGCTGTCGGTTTGAATAAACGAGGCATACAGTATACTTGTGGTGTTTTACTTGAAAGATTGAAGATGAGTGATCACCATGAAGATAGTGTCAGTGACGTCAGCTATGCTGACGTCACGCTATTTAAAAAATAGAACGGAGCCTGTTTCTCCGTCATCAGAAGTGGGATTCGAAAGAGATTTCTACTTAAGCCACTTCCTCATCAGCTCGTTTACCACCTGAGCAACTGGAACCAGCCAACATTCGGCGTCAGGAACCTGGACTGGTCTCCAATACAACAATGGAAGCCATAAATCAATCAAGACCGCATACATACCCTGATCAAGGAATGCGGATGGACGGAATACAACCCACAATTCCTTATGCAGATGATGGAAATGATGCAGAGAATGTCAGAGCGTTTGTGCGCTCCGCCTGCCGAATCAAAAATAAGGATCAAAGACATTTACCTGCCATCATTCGAACACACATGACCCAGTCAGACCATAAACTAACACATTATAAAAACGCAGTTTACATGGGTAAACTAAATAAACAGTGAAGTTGGATGTGACGGACAACTTCATAAGGCACTCAGAATGCCCAACATCTACAGCACAGAATGACCGAAGCAGCAAAAGAATCAAAGATTGGACACCGAGAAAGCACATCAATAAATAAACCTGCTGAAGGATCATCAATCCCGGGAAGTATTTTGTTTTATTAATTTTAATGTGTTGTTACTGTTGAACATATCTACAGTTAACAACAATTTAACTTATCACATCACACACTGGCTATGTCAATGCCACCTTTAACTATCTACTACAACACCTAAGGGAGTGAAATAAAAACACAATTTCAATCACTCCATTTATGCTCATGCATTACGCTTATTGAGCTTATTAAAGCTATTATTTTAATAAGAATCATTATGTGCCATAAACAAGTCAGATAGGCAGTCGCTTAATGTAAAATACTGATTATCAGCTGCATCCGGTTAGACTGGAAGCCGACCTCAGCAAAGTTTGGGAAAAGGCAGTCGGATGATGAAACATAACTTATTGATCAGATTAAACTATTTAGTTACTTGCATCTACACTTCATGAATTTAATGAATTAATTAAGTAATAGCAAAAGACATTGTTACTGACTTTTTATTCACAGTAACGAGGAAAATTCTCTAAGAAACATTTTTGGTTACAAAGATTAGTTACTTGATTTTGTGTAAACATTAGAAGAAATGAATTAATTAACTGGGCAACAAATTTTATTAGAATACTCATGGTATTTGATGATTGTAGTGACTAGAAACATTGAATACAGAATATTCTTATTAGAAATTAGTCACATTAATTTGACACTAACATTCTTATTGGTGTCTATTGGTTGCATTTAGGGCTTTTCAAACCAATTATGCAAACATGAAAGCATTTGTATTTGACAATATGTTTCATAATTCATACTACACCTTACACTTCGCCATGAAACTGATTTGTAAAACAAGACAAGTAATGAAGTGCCAAACAAATTTCAGTTCAACGAGTTGTGACGATGAAATCTTAGTGCAATAAATGAACTGAAAGCAAAGCTTTCAATATTAGTTAAAATGTGAATGTTTTGTCAGTGCACTTACACAAATAATAGAGTTTTTAAACCAGTTCTGATCAGTTTAACTTTCACATCGTTTAATTAACTTAATCTAAGTTCCAGGCAATTTTCTTCATAGAGGAAGGAAATGATAACCAACTATCAAAGAAAATGAAACAAAATTAAAGAGCAACTATAAAGAAAGTGCCAACATTCCAACTGTTGACTGCTACCTCAGCAAATGATAGTAGAGCAAGTTCACTTAAAAATGTGGACTGCAGCCTGGTGAATAGATGACCGTGTCGCCAGCTATCAAATGAGGAACAGCACGAGGAGTGCCAACCAGGGATGACTGTTTCGAGTGTCCACTCACCATAAGCTAGTATAAAAGGTGAGGAGTTTTCAAACTACTTCCTACACTTTACCACTGATCTCTACATAGTGTTACATCAAAGGCTGAATACAATAGCCAAATCAACCTACCTACATGATGCTCATGTGTGATGAGTCTCATGTTCAATTTTCATTATTTTTATGTTTTCGCAATCCTGCCAGTTGCTCATCTACAATAATAATAGCAAAGTATTAGTACTCCTAACTACAACTAATAAAGTTAAAAACAATAACAGAAACATCAAGCTATTGCTATCCGTGGAGGAAACAACTAGTTTAATGAGTAATACAACAAATCACACTAATACTATCAGGAGCCGTGGAGGCCACTGATAATGAACACACCAAATGACAAACAATCTGTAAAGAGTCGTGGAGGCTGTTTATAATGATGATAACAAACTATTAGTGGCCGTGGAGGCTTCTATTAAACAATACTCTCATGTTATCCTGCTGGGTCCACGGCGTACATACCGCCTAGAGCCTGGTTCCTTACATCCTGTCAAATCAAAGACTTCGTGCCTGTCACGGAGCAATGGTCCTAAACTCCTTATCCTTAATCCTGTCAAATCAAAGACTTTGTGTCTATCACAGAGCGGTGTTCCTGATCCTATCCTTTAATCCTGTCAAATCCAAGACTTTGTGTCTATCACAGAGCATTACCTTCCCGTGAGAATGAACAAATAAAAACATGCTACTAACACCAAACTTACCAAATACAAACTACAAAATGACATCTAGTAGACAGTTGATCTGTTACAATGTTCCAAGGTTAACTAAAAACCTAACTCAAACACAGCTTTTGAATGTTAACCAAAGAATATTGTTAGATGGTTCAAGCGACAATATCCTACTCATCTAGTAGCTGATCATTCAATGTCAATAAACTCAATTCATATTGCTGTCGCTGTATAAATGACGCAACATTATTCTATTTCATTAGCTGACCATACAATATTAATAAACTCAATAAATGTTGGATAATTTACAAGCTTTCCATGTTGACTGAAACTTTCTTTTACCAAATCCTACAATTCAATAAACATTGTAGGATAATAAAAACAACATTAATCTGCCGACAAAATTTATCTCCATTATTTCAGATAACAAAACTCCACATACTGAGAGTGACGGCAGGTGCAGGGCGCGCACCGCCGATCAGAATGGCCGTGTCGCCGCAAGAGCTTCTATCTCTAAGACTATTCATTAATCTAATTAAGGACCAACTCATAATTAGCGTTTTTGATAATATGGATGAACCAGCCATGCCATCTGTGAGTCAGCAAAACAATTAATACAAAGAATAAACCGTCTACGAGAGCCCACGAGAACCTACGAGAACCTTCGAGAACCTTCGAGAATCTCCGAGACACTCCGAGACACTACTAACTACTAACTTCAACTACACTAATATCACCAACCATGAAAGGCATTGTACAAATAAGAACAACATTCAACGAGGCTGGTGCAGAGCTCGCACCGCCTGTCAGTATGGCCGTATCGGCGCAACAACAATAATTAATAAATGAGTTTAATAATTTGATTAAGTCAAAACTAGTTCACAAGCCATGAATTAATAATTGTTTGATTATTGTAATGTAAAAATCTTGTGATTCAAATAATGCAATACTTAACCTAAAATTATGTACACGTGCTTGCCACGTTATAAATACGGCCGCACAGAGCGCGCTAAGGCGGATCGGCTTGTGGCTTCACCCAAGCTTGAAAGTTTTTAGTGTCGCGACTTACATCCGTACGGCATCGCCCAGTCACAACTGACGTGTGCAGGCCTCCGCTGGCCGCCACCGAAGTCCCCTGCGCCACCTTTGGCGCGGGCTGTGATTGGTCGACCTCCCGATTTTTTAAATCCGGTTGAGGGTAGGCGCGACAAAAACTTTTTTAGCATACCGCCCGAACCGGGAAGATTTTTATTAAAATTTCTTTTAATTCGGTAGGCGCCGGCTGGATACCCATGGTTACCTAGCTCCGTGGGTAGCCAGCGGGTGCCACCCATGCTGCCCGGTGCAGCTGCACCGTGCCGGTTGCGGTAGAAGTCACACCTAAGAAGATGCCTAAGAAGACGCCGCCTCCACCGATCCCCAAGGGGGAGCGAACCCTCGACGACTCATACAGGGACGCCATCGCTGCCCTGCAGAAAGCGCAGCGAAGGAGGGCCCTTGAGGCCTCACCTCCTGCGCCGACGCCAAGCCGTAGCGCCACTATAAAAACGCCGTCGCCGGTGCATGCCCCGACCACTTCGGTCCGGCCACCGGCGTCCCACCACCTGCCCACCCTGGCCCCGGATCGTCCCGGGCCCAGCAGCAGCGCGCCCGCTGCTCGCGCCGTCGCCCCCCCCCTACGCGCCAATGCGCAGGAGGATCGGGCGACCGCGAGGCACGCGCCCCGCGCCGCAAACCCGCGCATCAAGCGCCCACCAACCGCCACCGCCGTCACCCAGGCCGCGCCCGCCGTGTCGCGCCCTGCCGCGAGTGTGTTCACACACGCACGGCCGGCCGCCGCCGCCGTTGCGCACAGCGCCGAGCGCGCCACATCACCCGCACCACCCCGCTTGCTGGCAGGCTCAGCCGCCGCAGCGTCGTCTGCCTTGATGTCGCCGCCCCCGCCCCGCAGTGCAGCCCAAGACTCGCCTGCGCCCGCGCCCATGTCGCCCTGCTACTCAAGTGAGTGCAGCGACGTGGAGCAGAGCGACATGGACGAAGAGGAGTACGAGGTAGGTGCCCCTACCTCAATTAAAATGACGCCCAATGAATCGGCGCTCGAGCGCGATACTCGCGCCCAGCGCCGACCACGCAGCTCGGACGACGAGGCCGCCGAAGAGGCGAAGCGCGTCTGCCCCGACTCCCCGCTCCCACAGCGTGAACCGCGTGGTCGAGCCGGAGCCGGGTCGCCGACGTTCGCCGAGGCGGCTCGCCGCCCACCCACCGGCCAAGACGCCTCACATAATGTGACGCCTCCCGCCGCCGCAGCCCCAGTGCAAGGCACGAGCGCAGCAACAGCTGCCAGTGCCAAGCCAACAAGTAGGCCCCGCTACCCCCCGCTGGTGGTGGAAAGGATGCCCAACTGGGCCTTCCATTTTAGGGCGGTGAGGACCATCCTGGGTCATCCACCGAACGCACGTCCTTATCAGGGTGGGATTCGTTTCCTACCTGAAACTGAGGACGAGTTCAGGGTGATCCAGAGGTACCTCACGGACCTGGAGAAATCGGAGGGCCTTAGTTGGTTCTCCTACTCACTGCCGGCGGAGCGCAGTGTTAAGGTTGCCATCAGGGGACTGCCGGCGGACACGGACCCGGAGGAAATCCTTGAGGAGTTGAGGGCGCGTGGCTACGAGCCAGAGTACGTCCGCAACATAAAAGCGCGCGGCGGACGACCTGGCTGCCTCTTTTACGCGACCCTCAAGAGGCAAATCGACTTCCGAACAATATTCGACACCACAGAGCTGCTATGCATGCGTGGTGTTCGCATAGATGCCTGGCGGAGCAAACAAGGGCCCGCCCAGTGCCATCGATGCCAGCTGTTTCGACACAGCTCGCACCGGTGCCACCGCCCGCTCGCATGCGTGCGCTGCGGGGAAAATCACGCCGCCCAGGACTGTCCACGCCCGAGGACCGAGAAGGCCACCTGCGTGAACTGCGCGGGTGACCATCCGGCCAACAGTGGTGGATGTCCAGTGCTCCGGAGAGAACTCCGGAACAAGCGAGCGGGCACTGTCGCCATTACTCGGCAGCGCCGAGAGACGGTGACGGTACCCACTCCAGTCGAGGCCCACGAGGTCCCCAGCACGTCGCTGATGGCGACAGCGAACGGGCCCTCAAACCATAAACAAGACGCTCCCGCCTCGAGGCGGAGAAAAAAGAGACCTCGCGGGGGGAGGAATAGGAAGGGGAAAAAACCCCACCCCCCCGCAGCGCAATCCAGACAGGACCCCGGCCCTGTACCAGCGCAGGCGTTGACCCAGGCGCCTGTGACCACCGCTGCCATGACGGCCGCCACCTTATCCACCGACGCCGCTACAGGCGCCGGCACGAAAAAGGGGAAGAGGGCAGGGAAACCCGCCCCACCCACAAACTCGGCTACGGTCGCCGCTCACCCAGTAGCGGCGCCTAGCGCACTCCAACCGCTAGCCGGCGCCTCAGCGCTACAGCGGCCACACCCTCCTACGTCGGAGTTTACCGCCTGCGCCATCAGGCTCCTAATGGACCTCATAAGGGCCATTAGAGGGGGCCAAGACGCGGACCTTATCATCCTCGATGGGCTCACTGAGCTACTACGGCTCTATTACGTTAGCCCGTCGAGTAAAAAGTCTGGATTGCCGCGACCTTAGAACAAGGCCGCCCATCTCCGCCTCCTCCTCTAGGTTAATAGGACTACCCGGATCGACGGAAGCCGGCGTCGCATGGTTGCCCCAGGTATTGCACCGAGGGAGCACCTGCGACCGCCGACTCACGATGGCATGTCACGTCCGCGGCACCTCGCCAACCGCAGGAGCGCCCGCTTCCTGCCCGTGTCGCCACATGTGCGACTTGGTGCCTGCGGATGCGACGTAGCCGTCGTCACCACCGGACTTGACTCGCCCGGGTAGGCCGCCCCAGTCTACACGCGACCTACCCACCCAATAAGACTCCACACTCATCACACACACTCGAAGCGTGTCGTGGTCTAAGTTAATATAGGCATGACGCGCATCGAACATGCATCCATTACTCCACATGCATCCAAACACACGCGATGAATGTGCGGCGCGGGCTCGCTATTCATTCGCTTACAAGAGCGGCGTTACACAATACAATGCCGCTCTAACTCATACACTACGACCCCTTAGTCTGGAACGCAATCGGCTAGCTCTGAGAGCGCAACGGACGGGGGTCAACGCCTTAGCGGTAGGGTGCGCCATCAGAGTCGCCTCTGGCAGGTTTGCATCTGCTGGGCCTCCTCCGGGTAACCGGAGGTCTCACCTGGCGATGACAAGCCGCCGAGGCGGCGTGAAGGAAGCGGCGCTCGCTACGGTAACGTTGTACCGTAGCTAAGCGCGCAGCGCTAGCGCCGCTGGCGCCTCCTACCGGACAATAATGACAACCACACACAGGCGAGTTGCGCTTTTTACACGCACTCGCCAAGTACCACGCCTATACAGGCAACCCAATTGAGGTGCCCGTATTTACGGGCACTGTGTTGACCCCGCGGGGAAAGGGCTTGCCCATATCCCGCCCGCCACGCCCCCATGTCGGGGACGTTGCGATTGCTCGAGGACTACGCGCTAAGGCAGTCTTGCTTGAGCCGCCGTACTGTACGGATCTATGTAAATAAGTCGTTACGCTGTCGGTTTGAATAAACGAGGCATACAGTATACTTGTGGTGTTTTACTTGAAAGATTGAAGATGAGTGATCACCATGAAGATAGTGTCAGTGACGTCAGCTATGCTGACGTCACGCTTTTTAAAAACAGAACGGAGCCTGTTTCTCCGTCATATATTTTTAAAACACTTCATTATAATTTAGTTTCAACAGTTTTTTTTTAAACAACATTGATTTGAGTCAAATATTTACCATTTTTTCAAGGATGAAAATGAAAAATAATGGCTGAATAGCTGGCTGGCCACAGAAAAAAAAACAAAACAGGCGGGAAAGCGGCAAACGGTTTTACTTATTTTTTCTTTAGCTAATAATTCATGTTTTTATTTTTACTTTCCTTGTACTATTCGTAATGAAAAGCACAGTGTTTTAGTGTTTACCTCGGGTTAAAGATAGGGCATGCAAAAACCGGGTTGTTTTACAAAACCGGTTTTTTCGGGTTTCATATTTACAAAACCGGTGAAACCGGTTAAATCGGTTTTTTCGTTTTTTTTGCAATCTTTATTACAAAAATGTGTAGAAGGAATTTAAAAAGCTAAAGTCTAATCAAAACATGTATTTTTTACGTTTGTCTTACCTATATTTATAATAATGTGCATTTGATTGGACTTCAATAAGCCAAAACTACTAAATAACAGTATAAAAGTTTCTTTTCTTTATGCATAACATAGAATAGAACTTATTTACATAAACAACATACCTAACAGACAGATGTGTTGCTGGGGAGTTTGTTCCGCCACTTCTTCCCAGCTAAAATACTAGGAAGTGGCGAAGGGCGAGCGTTTTGGGGGACTATCTCTTGTAACGTTCAAAAAGTGCTGATTATCAGCACAGTTTTTAGTTTGAATGAATGACTTTTGATTTGATTTTGATTTTGACATACTCTTAAAATGTAAGGTACTAAGACTAACATACAAATTAGGAACATTTGGTAAGTACACAAAGGTCAAATCACAGAATATACAGCAAGTGTCCAAATTGAAGTACTTGGGTCAATGAGAAACAAAATAACGATATGGACATGGATAGGGAGCGCAGGGTATGGTCGTTACGGGGTATCTTTCTCACAGGTTTGCACGATGCTGTTAAATTCACACTATTTAATAGCTTTTGCCAAACGTTATACACGTGCAACAATAACTGTGGAGCAATTACACTGAAAAAGCCTGCAATGCTCTGCACGTCCAGTATAACAACGCGTTTAGAGGTTTTTTGGGGCTCCCATGGCGGTGCTGTGCCTCCGGCATGTTCGCCGACCACAGCTCGGACGGCTTCCAGGCGGTGCTTCGCAAAAGAACGGCGTTCCTGCAGTCTCGGGTTAAAAGTAGCACTAACACGCTTCTGAGCGTGGAGTCGGACAGAGCGGATAGCCAAATCCTGAGCATTTCGATCGCTCATACATATCCAAAATAATAATTATTTTAAGTTTTCTAAAATAGCTGTAAGTATCTGCTTACTAATATAATACGGACTTATATCAATTAATGTGTGCTTACTCTGAAATAAATATATTCAATTCAATTCAATATTTTGTTTGGGATGGTTAAAGTATTATTAAATCAATAAGATAGGAGAAACATAACTTGATGTTCAATATTTATAGTGTGTAAGTTTCTATTTTCCCTAATATTTATGTATTAAAAAAATATATAACCGAAAACCGAAAAACCCGAAAAAAACGGTTTTGAAATCAGTCGGTTAACCGGTTTTTTCGGTTAACCGGGTATCCGGTTTGCATGCCCTAGTTAAAGACTTATTTAGTCCCTCGAACTATTGGCGCGAACGTCTCGGGACTAAATAAGTTACTTTCACCCCTAGGGTAACAATGTACTATTTCATTAATCATACTCTGAAAGTAGATCTGAAGTTGCCTGAAGAGCGGGTTGAAAGTAATACTTTTCAGCCGTAGGGAGAATTGCTTTCAACTGACAGATGTCAAATTATAAAAAAAAAACTAGTTCTATTTTCACATTTTTATTGAACCATGTTCCAACTTTCTATGCAGCCACGATGTAAAATTGAAATAAGTTAAGTTAAGTATTGATTATAGGATATATATTTTTAAAACACTTCATTATAATTTAGTTTCAACAGTTTTTTTTTAAACAACATTGATTTGAGTCAAATATTTACCATTTTTTCAAGGATGAAAATGAAAAATAATGGCTGAATAGCTGGCTGGCCACAGAAAAAAAAAACAAAACAGGCGGGAAAGCGGCAAACGGTTTTACTTATTTTTTCTTTAGCTAATAATTCATGTTTTTATTTTTACTTTCCTTGTACTATTCGTAATGAAAAGCACAGTGTTTACCTCGGGTTAAAGACTTATTAAGTCCCTCGAACTATTGGCGCCCTCACTTCGTTCGTGCGCCAAACCCCGTCTCGGGACTAAATAAGTTACTTTCACCCCTAGGGTAACAATGTACTATTTCATTAATCATACTCTGAAAGTAGATCTGAAGTTGCCTGAAGAGCGGGTTGAAAGTAATACTTTTCAGCCCTAGGGAGAATCGCTTTCAACTGACAGATGTCAAATTATTTAAAAAAAACTAGTTCTATTTTCACATTTTTATTGAACCATGTTCCAACTTTCTATGCAGCCACGATGTAAAATTGAAATAACTTAAGTTAAGCATTGATTAAAGAATAGTTTAAACAATTTCTTAAAAATAACATAGATTTGGGCAAAATATTTACCATTTTTTCAATGATGAAAATGAAAAATAATGGCTGAATAGCTGGCTGGCCACAAAAAAAAAACAAAATAGGCGGGAAAAGTTGTTGATTTATGTAAAATAAAATTTACTCATTTTTGCTTTAGCTAATTCATGTTTTTATTTTTACTTTCCTTGTATTCGTAATGAAAACCACAGTGTTTACCTCGGGTTAAAGACTTATTTAGTCAAATTCAAATTCATTTAATCATTTTGTGAACATAGGGTAAAAATATACAGACGGATTTCTCCCCACTCGTTCAACCACGTCTAATTTGCTTAATATAACTACATTCTTAGCCAAAAATCTCGATGACAGAAAGCAGATTGATGTAGCTTACTTCGATTTCCAGAAGGCTTTCGACCGGGTTGACAATGATATACTTTTGAGTAAATTGGCTTTGGCTGGTTTCTCAATGGCGTCGCTTAAATTCTTTGCGAACTACCTAACCGATCGCAAGCAATATGTGACATATAATAATGCCAATTCGGAATGCTATTCTGTCACTTCTGGCATAGGCCAAGGTACTAACGTCGGTCCCCTGCTTTTCCTAATAGTAGTTAATGATCTACCCAAGTATGTAAAGCACTCCACGGTTTTAATGTTTGCTGATGATGTCAAAGTTGCACTTCCCATAGCTAATTGTAGCGATGCAGCCGCACTCCAGCTTGACATCGACAGCATCCACAATTGGAGCACTATAAACAACCTAAAACTTAATATTGGTAAGTGCGCTATCATGACCTTCTCAAAAGCAAAACAACCCATGCTCAATGACTACAATTTGAACAAGGAGCCCCTGAATCGTGTTCCAACCGTACGCGATCTGGGTACTAACTTTGACCCACAGCTTACGTTTAACCAGCACATAATTCAAACCTGCAACAAGTCCCGCAAAAACCTAGGTTTTGTTTTGCGACAGGCAAAATTTTTTAACAATCGGCAAGCTATAACCCTTTTATACAACTCATTCGTCCGCAGTTTACTTGAAACCAATAATGCAATCTGGTGCCCCCATGAAAAAGTGTATAAGCTAATTACTGAAATGGTCCAGAAGTCCTTTGTCCGGTTCCCCTACCTCAAATTATATGGGTTTTACCCATATATGTACCCTACGCCATTCGTACTGGGTATGGTGACCTACCAAAGCCTAGAAGTCAGGAGAAATCTTGCCCTCATTAAATATATCATTCGCCTAATTCGTGGTTCTCACTTCAATTCTTCGTTATTGCAATTCATCTCCTTTAGCGTCCCACTACCTATCAGACACGCTCTTCGCCCACGCCAGCGGCCTCTGTTTTCGATTCCTCATACCAGCACCGTGACCCTGAAGACCAGCCCTCTGTTTCTAGCCCTTACTCATATTAATAACATCATATTATATGATGAATCCATGGATATCTTTGCCGATACTGAACTGAGACTCCTCAACACTGCTTCTCGATACCTGGAGTCCATTGCCACTCCCAGTACTATCCCCATGGAGTAGGAATTTTATGTTAATATGAGTTTTCTTACTATTATTATTTCTTTTTTAAATTCAATTGTAGATACTTTTTTTTTATTCTTTTTTTTTTTATTACTAAATGTGAAATGTGTTTTGTATTTCTTTTCATTTTAACGCTGTGAAAAATGTATTATTATTTTATTCTAATGTCTACCATATTGTTTACTTTTTAATATTGTTATTTTATTCTATCAGCATATTCTTTACTTTCTAATATTGTTATTTTATCTAACTGTCTAAACCTGCAGCTTTACTAGTTTCTGATATTTAACCAATAACTTGTACGTGTAGTGTAACTGTTAGTATAAGTTGGTTATAAATAAATAAATAAAAAGATGTTATAAATAAAAGTTGGTCCATACTATGTCCCGCCAGAAGGCATACAAAATATAAAGTAGGTAATCGAAATGTCAATTAACAAAATTAAAAAAATAAAAGGTAAGTAAATGTCACAATTCATTCCAATCACTAAAGGCTAATAATGAATATATCAATAAATTAAGACGGCACATAAACAAGTATAAATTTTTTAGTCACAATTTCTTATATAATAATAGAAGCAATATACAATACAATAAGTCAATAAAAACTATCATCCTTATCATAAGCAACATTCTATTGACAGATTTAAAGTTAAATAAATATTATTTTAATTTGTCATTAAGATATTCGTTGACCGAGTAATACGTAATCACTCAATAATATAAAAAGGCTACGTTTAAACTCATTCATGTTAAACTGTTGCTTGATACAATTTGATTAGGTAATTTGTTATTATGTTTTGGAGCCATTGCAAATATACTATTGTAGAGGAATTTGGTTTTAGTGCATAACGGATGCAGCTTTTTTGAGCGCCTTTGACTTTCGACAGATTTATATAATGACATATTGGTTTTTACAAAGATACAGGCTTCATAGACATAGAGTGATGGTACAGTCAGTATTTTCATGTTTCGGAAATGTGGCTTGCATGAGTCCGTTTGTTTTATCTTACATATGGCTCGAATGCATTTTTTCTGCGCTATCAATACCTCCTCTACCTTACTAGCATTACCCCAAAAAATAAGGCCATATCGCAAAGCAGAGGCGACATAACCATGATAAGCTGCTAGTCCCTCGAACTATTGGCGCCCGAACGAACTCGGGGCTAAATCCCTAATAATACTTTCACCCCTAGGGTAACAATGTACTATTTTAATAAGAACACGTTTGATACAATTTTTAAACTTTCCATCGGTCAGTTCTGTATCTGAATTCGGCAACTTTTATAAAAGCGAATACTATTTATAAGAAATGACTTTGCTAGTTTTAGTTAATCTGAATTTGGGTATTACAATCGGGGGGCACTGCCGTGCCATCCTTTACTGAAACCATTTCGCCGCATTTTCAGGCCCCTCACTCATGATCATCAAAATAGAACTAGTACTTCCCATAAACTCAGAGAGCTGAAATTTGGTACAGAGTTAGGGTTTAATGGCCATATAAAGGGAAAACTATAAAAACTAGGATAATCGAAGATCTGGAGTACCTGGTGACCCTGATTAGAATACACAAGAGCCCAACCAAACTATTAGAGATCGACATACCGCCTTTACAAAAAATATTCAACTTGGTGGGCCGCTCCATTTGATGTCAAAAATCGAAGGTCTGAAGTATCTGATGAAGAACCCTCAGCTGGTCTCAGCTGAATTAGAGATATGGTAATGCCCCTTCTACTATTGGTACATAAAAAAATCGACTGTCATTGCAAAAATCCAGCGTAGTGGGACACATCTTCTAATCTAATTTAATCTAGCCTATAGCGTACCACTGCTGGGCGTTAAGTAATTTACTGTTTCAAGTTACAGTTGTTTACACGTTTCTACAAAAAGAAGTGAAATCATGTTCAACGGCCAAGTCACACAACATTAAATATAATAATAAAGAAATCGCAGTAAGGAACCTTAGATTTGGCACGACTTTGTCTAGATTTCATTACTTTTTAGAGATAAACATGCAGCTCCAACGAGACTTGGCTAGTTTTTTACAGAATGTTTTTGGTGGGATTTTGTGTTTACTGCGTGTATTTATATTATGGAAGTCGCTTCTAATTTTGAAAAGTCCTTGGTTTTTGCGGACATATAAAATACATTCTAAAATATAAAGTGAAGGCAGAGTCAGTATATCGTGGCGTTTGACCTGGGGTCAGCCATTGCAGTTTTCGCTTATGGTTAACGTAAAGAATCCACTTTTCATCACATGTCAGAATTCGATCCAATATTTCTTCATTTCTGTATCGATTCAACAAGGCAACACAAGTTTCAACACGCGTTTCTTTCGGCAGATCAGTCAAATCATGAGACACCCATTTTCCATATTTTTTATTTTATTGATTTGACGCAAATGAGTCAATATTGTTGGTAAAGTTAAACCATGCCACTAATTCCTGGGTAGTTTGGCTCGGATCGGCTTCCACCATCTCTTTGAATTCATTGTTATTAGCCTGTGTGGGCGGTTTTCCACGTGGTTCGTTCTTCAAATCAAAGTTTCCATCACGAAAGCGTTTAAATTAAAATCGCACGGTGCGTTCATTAGCAGTCCCCTCTCCAAACGCAACATTGATATTGCGAGCTGTTTCTGTCGCGTTAGTTCCGCGTCGGAACTCGTATTCAAAAATCACTCGATTTTTCGAAGAATCCATCCTTCTTGTCTAAGCTGAATAAAAAAAACAACTGAAAGTCGATAATCGAATGTTGCACATTTTTTAAAAGAAGAACTTCATAGGTACTATTTGAAAAAAGTTTCACTCAAAAATCTCAAACCATGAAGGTTCTTCATGTCAATTCGAAGTACCTATACCTATTACAATAAAACGGCAATTTCACACTTTAACCCTATTATGCTTACGCTGCTCAATTCTCGCGATTAATATTTACTTGTAGTACTGTTTCGTATTTCTCGGCCATTACCACGAATATTTTAGATGAAATAATAAGAATCTAAAAATTTAAAGTTATTTTTTGATTTATAACAATTCATTAATTCACCCCCACTGATGACCGACCCGATCTCGCCGATCAGACGCCATTTTATTCTCATTATCTGTTTTCGTGCAGTACCGGCCGTTACCCGTCAAATAACTTGTGCCATTATTTAGATACTTAGTATGTTTGTAGTGTTGAGTGATTTTAAGTGCGTTATTTCAGAAAGTTAAGTAGCTTTAAACGTGGGAAGAAAACGGAAACATAGGGATAAGGATAGTGAACGCATATTGAGAAAGTTGGAGCGTGTCCTACGAAAACGACGGCGTTATTCTTCCAGTTCTTCAAGTACAGAAGGAAATTCTGGTAAGTGTTTACATACAATTCATGATTCTATTATTAAACCCCGACCAAAAAAGAGGGTTGTTATAAGTTTGACGTGTGTATCTGTGTGTCTGTCTGTGGCATCGTAGCTCCTAAACGGATGTACCGATTTTGATAAAATTGGTTTCGTTTGAAAGAAGTTTTAATCAAGAGTGTTCTTATGCTTGAGCTATGTTTCGAAAAAATCTACTCAGCCGTTCGATGGTGATCACGTCTTTTCTAGTTGAAGGGAAATTAAGAGCGTTTATTACTTAACGCTTTTCATACAAACTTTCAAGTAGTTTTTTTCCGAAATGACTGAATCGATTTAAATGAAACTTTATACGCATAAGCAGGATACATAGGTCTAAAAAGTTACGTTTACGTTAAGTTAAAGTTAGTTTGTCATTCAGTTATGTTCTCTGATAGTATAGGCAGAGGGCTAGGTAAATTAATAAGTAACAACCTGAGTTATTCCACTCAAAATTATTGTATGCCAGGTTCAACCTACAAACAGATAATGGCATCAGTCACGAAAACTGTTTTAAACCCAAATTCTACTGTAACCATTTTTGTTGGTAATAGTTGTAATGTAAAAAAAGAAGATATCACTGACTGTGTTGCAGAGTTGTTAAAGTTAGATTGCAGTAAAATCATATTGTGTGCTTTTCCATATTTTGAGAAATTGTGTAATCGAAAAAACAATTATATACACACACTTAATCAGCATGTACATTTCTTGGTTAGTCACTATTGTGAAAAACTTTTGTTTTTAGACATCAATAATTCAGTTGATAAACTTAGGTCGACGCGGGATACAGTGTATCTCCCTATCAGATTTAGACATCAAGTAGCTAGGCTATTAAGTTTTAATATTCACTCTGACATAAGTAGTATGTCGATGTTTAGTTCTATAATTAACACTGCCACTATTAGTAACTAGCTGTACCCAGCATGCGTTGCAATGCACTTTTTACTACCCACCTACCCTATCCGACCTACCTACCCTATCCTACCTACCCTACCCGACGCTACCTACCTACCTACTCTACCCTACCCTACCTACCTACTCTACCCTACCCTACCCTACCCTTACTACCTACCTACCCTACCTACCTACCCTACCCTACCTACCTACCCTACCCTACCCTACCTACCTACCCTACCTACCTACCCTACCCTACCTACCTACCCTACCCTACCTACCTACCTACCCTACCCTACCTACCTACCCTACCTACCTACCTACCCTACCTACCTACCCTACCCTACCTACCTACCCTACCCTACCCTACCTAACCTACCCTACCCTACCTACCTACCCTACCCTACCTACCTACCCTACCCTACCTACCTACCCTACCCTACCTACCTACCCTATCCTACCTACCTACCCTACCCTACCCTACCGTATCCTATGTCCTTCTCCTGGCTCTAAACTACCTCCCTGCCAATTTTCAGCTAAATCGGTTCAGCCGTTCTTGAGTTATAAGTGAAGTAACTAACAAGACTTTCTTTTATATATATAGACTAGCTGTACCCAGCATGCGTTGCAATGCACTTTTTACTACCCACCTACCCTATCCGACCTACCTACCCTATCCTACCTACCCTACCCTACGCTACCTACCTACCTACTCTACCCTACCCTACCTACCCTACCTACCTACCCTACCCGAATCAGACATCAATAATGGAAGATGTCCTGGCAAAACTTACAGCCAGTAATAAATCTGCAATTATCTGTGGTGATTTTAACATCAATATTTTGGAAGAAAATTCTAATAGCAGCAGGCTATTAAATCTCTTTAAGTCATTTCATTTAGCCAACATTTTTATAGAACCAACTAGAGTCACTCCATCGTCTGCTACTTGTATTGATAATGTTTTCTGCGATTGTGATTACTTAGATAAAGCCATAGTTAGTAGTCTGCCTTCGGATCATAGCGGACAATCGGTAACTTTTAGTTGTAACACACCAGAGCAAAAAGTTCAGATTAGATTTAGACCTATAACAACTAGCAAATTAAATAGATATAATAATTCCCTACAGAACAAGTTAAGTATTATGAGCCATCATATGGGCGATTGTAATGTAAATCAGTTGTATGATCATTTCTTTTCAATAGTTCACACTCAATTCAATAAAACATTTGAAAAGAAGATGAAAAGCATCTGCCCTAAATTTATATTTAGTGATTGGGCAACTACAGGGATAAGAAAAAGTAGGGAACGACTATTTGAGCTGTATGGCCTAAAGCCTTTCATAAACACTGAAACTTTTAACAAGTATGTTGCTAATTATTCGAAAATTTTTAGAAATACATGCAAGGCTACTAAAGCCTTGCATATTAGCAACAAGATCAAAAACGCAGATAATAAAATAAAGGCAGTTTGGAAAATTATAAATAATGAGACTAATAGGAAAAAAAAACTTAACACTAACTATACATTAGATACTAAATGTGGTCCTAAAAGCTCTGGTCAGGAAGTAGCTCAAGAATTTGTAAACTTCTTTACCGATATACCGTTTAAAACTACGGAGGCTCTAAATTCCTCATCCGAAGTCTCACTAGCTTTGTTAAAGGCGAATTTAAATTTAAACACATAAACCCTATGACAGTTATTAAAACTTTCCGGCAAATAAAAATCAAACTGACCGAAGATCAATGGGGAATGTCAATCAAAGTTTGTACATCCATAGTTGAGACTATAGCACCATACCTAGCTTTAATTTTTAATTTGTGTGTGGACCAAGGAGTTTTCCCTGATTTAATGAAATATAGTAAAGTTATCCCTCTTTTCAAATCCGGAGACAGTAAAGATACAAATAATTATAGACCTGTATCCGTGTTGCCAGTTTTTAGCAAGGTGTTTGAAAAGGTAATGCTGAATCAAATGCTTAATCATTTTAACACCAACAAAATGTTTCACGATCAACAGTATGGTTTCACCAAGGGACGTTGTACGACAGACGCCGGTGTAACCTTATTAAAGCACATTTTCACAGCGTGGGAAGAGTCCCAAGACACCATAGGAATTTTTTGTGACCTCTCTAAAGCATTTGATTGCGTTAGTCACGACACATTGCTTTTGAAACTTGAGCATTACGGACTTGGTAAACTTGCACTTAGTTTGGTTAAATCCTATTTGAGTGACAGGAAACAGCAAGTTCAAATAAATGGTGTTAATTCACAGGGTTTAAAAGTAAAAATGGGGGTTCCACAAGGCTCAATATTGGGTCCTTTCCTCTTTCTAGTATACATTAACGATCTACCCTATTTATTGAAAAACCAACCTCAAAATATGGTGTTATTTGCTGATGACACTTCTTTAATTTTTAAGATTAATAGACGCGCCCAAAATCTAGATGACGTTAATATTGCCCTACTTCAGGTTCTTAATTGGTTCACAGCAAACAATTTAGTATTAAATGGAAAAAAGACTAAATGCATAAGATTTTCATTACCGAATGTTAAAAGTAGTGATTGTGATATAATATTGAATAAAGAGAAACTAGAATTTGTCGATAAAACGGTTTTCCTGGGGATTACGCTTGATTCAAGGCTGCAATGGGGTTCTCATTTAACATCTCTTGCGGGGCGGCTCAGTTCGGCAGCATATGCTGTTAGAAAAATCCGTCAAAATACCGATGTAGATACCGCAAGATTAGTCTATTTTAGTTACTTTCATAGTATAATGTCTTACGGCATTTTGTTATGGGGACGGGCTGCAGACATCGAGTCTATTTTTATTCTGCAAAAAAGAGCCATCAGAGCCATTTATAATCTCCGTAGGCGCGATTCTCTACGGGAACTGTTTAAGGACATTAAAATCATGACGGTACATTGTCAATACATTTATGAAAACATTATGTACGTAAGGAAAAATCTGCAACTTTTTAGTAAAAGAGGTGACAGACACAACTACAATACTAGAAATAGGGACCAGTTAGTTCAGCCAGGCTTCAGACTCGCTAAAGTAGACTCACCTTTCATGGGGTACTGTTTAAGATGCTATAATAAAATTCCACAAAGTATTCTTGAACTGAGTGAGACGAAATTTAAAACATGCAATAAACGCACACTATGTAAGCAAGCTTATTACAAATTGGACGATTATATCGCTGATAATAATGCTTGGCTCAATGCCGGTCCTGCTCCACAAGGACAGGGACGCATAAAATGATAGCATTAAAAAGTATTGTTGGAGCTGCTGAAGATTGTACAACTATCCTTGTAACTACGATTGTAATCTACGCTTTGGAATGGGCAACTACAGTACTTTCACAAGTTATAATGTCTTGTGACTGGGACTGTAGCTTCATTTTTATTGTTGTTTGACTATTCAAAAGTGCCTGTAATTGGCTTACTTGAAATAAATGATTTTGATTTGATGATTTGATTTGATTACTAAAAAATATTTTCAAAATTTGTTTTAAAACAAGAGATAATTGGAATTTTCTGTTACTATAGAAAATTTAAATTTGGTCTAATTTAACTGTAACACTATTTTTCGAAAATGTTTTTAGTAGCTTTTTAGATCTGTGTATCCTGCTTATGTGTACGAAGTTTCATCAAAATTAGTTCAGTCATTTCGGAAAATAACGACTTGAAAGTTTGTATGAAATGTCGTAAGGCGTAAACGCTCTTAAGAACTTCCACAGGTCTGGTCGATTCGAAATTTGAAATCTTGTCACTTGTCAACATGGGCATCGCCAGGGGGGGGTGGCTGCACCCCCACCCTCACCCCATTTTTTTTTAAATTTAGCTGTTTCGTTTATTGGCGAGAAGTCGCGCAACAACGAGAAAAGTGGAAGCAATGGGAGGCCTATGCCCAGTATTGGGACAGTCAAGGCTTAGGTAAAATAATATAAGTTTAAAAAGCATGAAATAAAAATTAAATAAAAAATTTAAAAAACCCCCGACACAAAAAACCTCTAAAAAACCAAAAATAAAATAATCCAAGCGTCTTAGCGTCGGGGGACCGCTAAGTAGATAACTTAGTACAAGCACAAAACAAAGCGGACTTAACTTTAAATTTTTTATTTTTTATTTTTGAAATTACATGTTTGTAATATCTGTTTGTAATATCTGGACAGACACCAAGTTGGCAACACTGCCCGAGTGACATCAAACATCTGCTCCGTGCTTAAAAGCGATTTAAAAAATAAAAATAGTGAAGATAATTCTACAAAAACCAGTTAAAAGTGTCATAAAGTAACTTTTAATCGAATACATAAAAAAAAAACTCGCAATGAAAGTGAAGTGAACAATAAAAATTAGTGAAGTAAAGACAACAACAACAAACTGTCATTGTATGCAAAAACGGACTGTCTGGATATAATATCACTATGATTCAGGGATTATAATAGGAGAAGTGCGAAATAACTCACGAATTGGATATTACAGTGAAGTGTTAAACAAAAAGAACAAAAAACAAATCTCATAACCTCATAAAAACGAAACGTACACAAATTGCAAAGTCATCTCATTTTGCTCACTGCTATCAACGCCACCTAGCGAAAGCTGCCAACAAGTTCAGACACAAGATCAATAGCCAACTAACGCCACCTAGCTTTTATCCAAAAAACTAGCTAGATAGTGAACTAACAGCGATCGTGTAGTAAAACCAGCAGCCCGAGAACGTCAACGTCTCACGAGCAAGCAACGAGCCTAAACTACTCCTATAGTGTCCGAAAGAGGGCGCTGTTTTTGAAGAATGGATGAAATCAAGAATATGCTAAGAAGTATGCAGGAGGAAATGAGACAGCAAAAAGTAGATATGCTAGCCATGAAAGAAGACATTAAAAACACGATCAATAATAACATCAACGAGAAATTTAAAAACTTGGAAACAAAGAACGAAATTCTCGAGCAAAAAGTGGAAACTCAAAATATTGCAATAAGCAACTTCGAGAGATTTATAAGAAGAAAAAATCTACTGTTTTTCGGAGTTGAAGAATGCGAAAAAAGCTACCAAGATTTAGAAAAAACTATACTAGACATTATAGAAAATATTCTAAACATAAAATGTGAGTATAATTGCATAGAATCTTTGAGGAGACTCGGCAAAAAGGGCGAGAAAGTAAGACCTATCGTAGTAACAATGCTCACGATGGGGTTAAAAATACAAATACAGAAAAACAAGAAAAAATTAGAAACAACACCATACTATATAAAAGAGGACTTCCCCTTAGAAGTACTAAACAAACGAAAAATACTCCAACAAGAAGTAGAGAAAGAAAGAGAACAAGGAAGAAAAGCAATTATAAAATACGATAAAATTATAATACTAAGTAACAATAAACAGAATTTAATACTGAAGGAAACTAATAACCATAAAAGAAACTTATCAGAATCACCAGAATCAATACCAAGCTCTAACCAAAATCAACAACAAATCACAAAACAACCCACAAAGATAAACAAAACCAATAATATGGAAAACTTTCTTATAAAAAAACCAGCGTTCACATACCCTAAAGAAAAGTCTACTAGACAAAACATAGATTAGCAACTAGCCACTCACCCCTCTTCACTCCCAACACGGCTGGTCCCCGCGGGAGCTGTAGACCAAAACCCTCCAGAGAAACATTCCCCTACAACCAACTCAACAAAAATAAATGATAATAATGTTCTATTCATAGCAACATACAATGTTAGAACTTTGTCGACTTATAGCCGTTTATTAGAACTATCGGAAGCACTGAAAAACATAAAATACGACATTATAGGTCTCTCTGAAACCAGAAGATTTGGAAACTCAATTGAAGAATACGACGACTTCATACTTTATTATATAGGGGAATCACCAGGACTATACGGTGTAGGATTCATAGTTAATAAGCGCCTGAAGAATAATATAGAAAGTTTCACAGGATTGTCTGAAAGAGTAGCGTTGCTAAAGGTAAAATTCAACAACTCTGAAATAAGCATAATCCAAGTCTACTCTCCCACTGAGGCTGCAAGCGAAGATGAAATAGAGTTCTTCTATGACACTGTTGACAGAGCCTTAGAACTATCAGGAAATAACAGAGTAGTCATGGGCGATTTTAACGCAAAAATTGGCCAACCGAAGTCTGAAGAAAAACTAGTCACGAGAAGTCACGGATATGGCAACAGAAACAGTAGAGGCGACAGGCTCATCGAATTTGCTTATGAAAACAACTTAGCAATAATGAACACGTTTTTCAAAAAGAAAACCAATCAAAGATGGACTTGGAGATCTCCTGATGGCGCAACAAAAAACGAAATAGATTACATTTTAACTAACAATTACAGAAGTATCCAAAACATGCAAGTTTTAAACGTACCCTTTCCCTCAGATCATAGACTTGTCAGAGCCACACTACTACTGCAGACAAAAACGAAAAGTAGAAAACATTTTGGAAACTTGTCAAGAGAAATACTTAACAGTGAAGAATATGTAAGAAGATATAGAGAAACACTAAACAGCTGCTCAGAGAACCTACTACACAACTGGCAAGAAACCGATACTGTCCAGGAATGCTACGATAAAATAATAAGTGCCATAGAAAGTAGCCAGAAAGAAGCTCATGTACCTCACACACATACGGAGAAACGAAGTACTCTGTCAGCCCACACGAAAAAGTTGATCCACCGAAGACAAATATTACAATCAACCAAGCCAAAGACACGATCTATGAAAAACGAACTAAAAGCTTTGTATAAACTTGTCAGTAAGCTTATTAATAACGACTATAAGACCTATCGCATACAAACTATTGAAAAACACCTAAATGTAACGGGCAGCGTCAAGAGAGCGTACAAAGAACTAAGATCACACAAAACATGGATCGAAGGACTTCAAGGGACAACAAACACAACACAAAATAGGTCAGAAATATTACGAATAGCAACGGATTTCTACAAAAAATTATATAGTCCACAAAACCAAATGAACAACCTAGTCGACACACAAGTACCAATAGTTGAGGAAGTGATTAGCGAAATTGACGAAGCGGAAGTGATCAGAGGAATAAACTCGCTAAAAGAAGAGAAGAGTCCCGGCCCTGACAAGATAACAAACGAAGCCATTAAGCTAGGACGTACACAACTAACAACACCACTCACGCGACTGTTTAACATGGTACTGAATTCGGCAAGCACTCCCAGGCAATGGTCAGAGTCGGACATAATCTTGCTATACAAAAAAGGCGACCCAAATAACATTAGTAACTACAGACCAATAAGCTTACTACCCTCGCTATACAAATTATTCTCATCTCTTATGGATAAAAGGATAAGAAAATCCATTGAAAAACATCAACCAATAGAACAGGCGGGTTTTAGAAGAGGCTTCTCTACTGTGGATCATATTCACACACTAGAAATGCTGATCGAGAAGTATCAAGAATTCCAAAAACCGTTATACATAGTGTTCATAGACTACCAAAAAGCTTTCGATACCATACTCCACTCAGCTATATGGGAAGCTCTCCACTCTCAGCAGCTAGAGTCGAAATACATTAATGTTTTAAAATGCCTTTATGACAACTGTACGAGTAGAATAAAACTGGAAACAACGGGACCACCGATACATATAAAGCGAGGAGTTAGACAGGGGGATCCTCTATCTCCCACCATCTTCATAGCGGTGCTAGAGTCAATCGTTGGTAAACTAGACTGGAGTAAACTCGGATTAAACATAAATGGCAAGTATATAAATCATTTAAGATTTGCGGACGACATAGTCTTGGTATCAGAAAATGCAAATCAGCTGCAGTTAATGATAAACTCACTTTACGAAGAGAGTAGAAAGGCAGGTTTAGAGATAAACCTAAATAAAACAAACATAATGACAAATCACATCGAAACCACCATTTACGTTGAAAATACACCTCTAACATATGTTAACAGCTACATCTACCTGGGAAAACAGATTTCTTTTGACAGGCAGAATAATGAAATGGAAGTCGATAGAAGAGTTAAAAACACGTGGAATAAGTTTTGGAGTCTCAAAGAAATTCTCAAAAGCGATGTGCCTATAAAAACTAAGAAAAGAGTTATGGATACCTGCCTGCTTCCCTCACTAACATATGCGTGCCAAACTTGGAAATTTACCCAGAGAGTAAAAAGAAAAATAAGGTCATGCCAACGGAGCATGGAAAGGAGTATCATGAAGATACGAAAAATACAAAAGATACCACATACTCATATAAGACTAAAAACGAAAGTTATAGACGCTCTCAACTATTCGCAAAAACTGAAATGGCGATGGGCTGGACATATAGCTAGACTCAACGACGACCGCTGGACTACAAGGGTGACGTCATGGCCAGGCCCATCAGGACAAAGGAAAAGAGGAAGACCAATACACGCTGGGCGGATGAAATTGTACAGATCGCAGGTACTAGCTGGATGCGAACAGCACAAGATAGAGACCGCTGGTTATCTCTGGAGGAGGCCTTCACCGTCTACTAAGAGGGGTTCTTGCTAAAATTACAAATTCAAATCTTAAATTTTATAATTCTTAAAAACTACATTCACATAATAAATAAATATCTATTAATAAATAAATAATAATTACAAATTCTATGTTATTCCAATAATGGTTGAAGACGAATTTATGATTGTGAACTGTTATAATACGAATTTATGATTGCGAATTGTTATAATATTAATTTAAGATTGCATGCATGTTATTCTTACTAATTATTTTGTATTGCAAGAAATAAAAGGCTTTTTATTTATTTATTTTATTATAATATCTGTTACACTACAGTTATTTATTTAGTATGGCTAGTATGAAATCTTATATATGAAATCTTATATACAGGGTGTTTGGTGCATCGTTTGCCAAATCGAATAGGCCGAAAGGAGAGGTCATTTGCTATCTCTTCACGCCCTTTAACTCATTCCTTGCCACACCGGGTTTTTTTATAAAACTTTTTAAAATTCCAAAATTCAACATTTTAGGTCAAATAAAAAAATTGTTTAGACTTAAAATTTTGATTTAATTTTGATGTGTACTGTTGTATAATTCTATCAAGTTCAAAATTACTTGCTAGTAACAATTACTTTCTTTTTTAATAGCTCGTAATATTTTTTGTAAAAGAAAAATAAACTTAAAACTCAACTTTAAATGGCTATAAAAAAAAACTAAAAGCGATCGGGATCTTAGAATACTTTTAAAAAGTTTTCTAGTCTGTCCCCTTTTTAACGGGATGCAATATGCCCCAAAAAAAAATTCTGCTTTGATGGTCACGAAAGCCGCATCCATGCGTTGGACTAAATCATCCCTAGTCTCAACTTCCGTGGCGTTATTTCTTTTGCTCGTTCTTCGACGTAAAGATATAACAGAGTTAAGTCTGGGGAACGTGGAGGTCATGAAATAGCCATCTCAAAACAACGAAACAGATTTCCCCTTATTGTTAGCCGAGCTGCTAATTTTCCATGAAGACGAATGTCTTTTGTATTCCAACAAGACGGTTGTCCCGCTCACTGGAGTTTAACTGTCAGGGAGTACCTCAATGATACGTTTGTTTCCAGAATCATGGATTGGGAGAGGGAGGGATGGTCTTATTCTATGGCCTCCACGTTCCCCAGACTTAACTCCGTTAGATTTTTACGGCTAGGGACGAGCCAAATAAATTGTCTACGCCTTATGTCGGGAAGAGGGAGGATTTAGTCCAACACATTGATGTGGCTTCCGTGACTATCAAAGCAGAAATACATTTACGCACAACTGCAGTCGAGATAAGACCGAGCCGTGCGTGCATTCGCAAGTGGCGGACGACTCGAACAAGATTTATGATTTCTGAATTAAAGTTTTTTTTTTAAATTTCAAGTTCTTAAAAAGTTGGTTCCTGTTTAAGAAAAAGATAGGTAACCACGCAATAGTGACATAACAGTATCTATCTACTTACTTGAGGCATGTTATTTATACTAAAACTACTGTTCTTACTGTAATTTCGAATATCAGCCTAGTGTCTCGATTACACATTTAGTTAAAAATGAAAAGTTATTGAACGTTTTTTTGGGCATATTGCTTACCTTTGGAAAGGGGATAGACTAGAAAACTTTTTAAAAGTATTCGAAGATCCCGATCGCTTTTAGTTTTTTTTTATAGCCCTTTAAAGTCGAATTTTAAGTTTATTTTTCTTTTACAAAAACTTTACGAGCTATTAAAAAAGAAAGTAATTGTTACTAGAAAGTAATTTTGAATTTGATAGAATTATACAACAGTAGACATCAAAGTTAAATTGAAATTTTAAATCTAAACCAATTTTTTATTTTTTTTATTTGACCTAAAATGTAGAGTTTTGGAATTTTTCAAAATTTAAATTAAAAAGTTTTTATAAAAAAACCGGTGTGGCAAGGAATGAGTTAAAGGGCGTGAAGAGATTGCAAATGACCTCTCCTTTCGGCCTATTTGATTTGGCAAATGATGCACCAAACACCCTGTTTAATTGGTACAGCTTATGTGAAGTACCCACATGTTTTAATTTGTTAACAAATTGTGCAAAAATAATTCACGGAAGTGAACAATAGATATCTGCATACATTATTGGGACTATTACGTTCCGTAAATCATTTAGGCTTAAGACGCTTTACAACAAAGCCTAGTTTTGTACTCGATAGTGATGCGAACAGTACTCACTGGGACTGTTACCTTCACATAACAATAATATCATAGATAGTGTACATTATTCGACTCTGTGCGGTATTATAATTGTCGTATGTACTATAAGTTGTACGTTTATTGGATCTTTTGCTACATATAGTAAGTGATGCGAACAGTACGTTTGGGGACTGTTACCTTCACAAATACTCTATGGTTAGCGTAATACCTACATTGTCTAGTGTTGCGAGTAATTTTGGGGATCACTACCTTCACGATTATGACAATCATATTTATTACTTTTTTAGACCCGGAAATGGATGATAATGTTGACAATTACCGATGTTCAGACACTGAAACCCCTAACGCGGCTCACACTTCAAATGAGTCTATATTAGCCCCCACCCTTGGGGCGGGAGATGAGTCAATACCGCAACCATCAACTAGCATTGCTGCTGAGGTAGATTGCGATAAAAATGATCAAGTGTCCATATCTCCAGAGCATTTGGATGATGAGATACTTACCCTCCTGGGGGATGCTCCTAAAGAAGAAACTGCTGTAGGAAAAAATGTACACCCGGATCTCTCAGCACGGCTTTTACATGTCCTACAAAATGGGTTGCAAAAAGATCAAAAAGATAAAATTATAGAAGAATACCCAACCCCTGACAATTGTCAATTATTTAAGGCACCAATTTTAAATCCCGAAGTTAAAGCGGCGGTATCCGATATCTTGCAGAAAAAAGATGCATCTTTAGCCGCGCGTCAAGGCCAACTCGGTGTAGTGTTGACAGCTTTAGCTAATGCAATAGATATCCTGGTCTCAGAAAAATCGGATACCAATCAAACTGTGTTAAAGCATATAAGCAATGCCAGCCGTCTGCTATGCGACTCACACTTTATAGATACAAGGCTTAGGCGAAGTTTTTTTAATTTCTACTGTTAACAATAAATTGAAGGATACATTAAAAGAGTCAAAACGGGACAAACATTTGTTCGGGGAGGCGCTCCCTGAAAACTTAAAAGCTAGTATAAGGCGATAACTATGTCTAGCCAAGAATTAAAATCTTATGTAGCAAAGCCTAAACCTCCAATAAAAAATAACAGACCTTACAATCATTTAAACTGGAAGCACCCGCAGCCCAACACACAACATTCGAATCGGAAAGCGTCGTGGAGAGCTCATTGGACTGCGGGTACCTCATCGAATGCTCACCGGAACGAGACGACGCGCAGGACAGCGTCATCACGGGTACACCGCAGCAGTGCCTACTACAAGAACCCGAGGAGGCAATAAACCAGCAGGTAACTAAACCTGCAGGCAGGTTAAATTATTTCATACACGCATGGCGTAAGCTCACAAACGACAAAACTATTTTGTCCTGTACGTCGATTCTGTAAAATTCAGACGACAACTCACATCTCACATCGCTATCCACTGTCACTTCGCGTAAGGTTCAAAATGACCCTGATTTTGTAGCCAAGGGAATTACCTTACAGAATGTCACTTCTTACGTCATCTCATACTTTATCTGTCAAAATCTCCTTGTTAATTTAGTCCAACTCGCTGACACGCTCGTAGTGGTGGCGCTAGTGTAAAATCGATATAACAACCGGGTTTTTAGAATGCTAATCGAGAAACTCACAGTGGATTCAGATTCGAAGTTCTAAGTGAGGTCTTACAGAATCACACCGCTGGATAGAAGGTTATAAAATACCTTTTTCCTCAGTTCCTATACAGGATAACTGTCCTAAAAATAAACTTGACGATAAATACGATGTATTAAACTTTCAGGCTCAAATTGATAAATTACTTGATAAAGGTGCTATATCGGTATGCCGTAGAGTTGATGGAGATTTTTTGTCTAGTATATTTCTTGTGGACAAACCAAATGGCGATAAAATATTTATTTTAAATTTAAAAAAATTAAATACGCCACACTTTAAAATGGAAGACTTAAGAACCGCAATAAAACTAGTAACACCTGATTGCTATTTAGCGACGATAGATCTAAAAGATGCTTATTTTTTAATACCGGTACATTCAGATCATAAAAAAATACCTTCGTTTTCATTTTAAAAATATTTGTTATGAATTTAATTGCTTGCCATTTGGTTTGAACGGGTGCGTCAAAGTTCACCTAAATTTTCAACTCCGATAATTGGAAATCCGAAAATGTTCTTCCTAACATTTTTCATCCTAACAATCACAATTCCCAAATACTCTGTCTCTAATGTTCATAATTCCGAAGCATTCAACTTCATAATGTCAGTAGCAATAAACATCTATTATACTTTTATTTGCATTCCTATATTTTCTCAACATAACCGTCTTTTACACTATTATTCTGAGTAATCATATCATTTTTGTTTAGATTTTTTTTATTTATTTATTTTTAGGAAAACTTACAGCTAAGCAGACAATTAGTAATAGTTTATACAAAATATGGCCAATTACAAGTTTCCACATGTAGTAATTAGAATATATGAATATAAAACTTTTTTACAAAAAAAAAATAACCGACTTCCATAAAACACTAAAAAGTGGCAAATAATTTTAGTTTCGGCAGTCGGTGACTTCTTTGTTTCATTTACTTTTTTGCCACCGACTTCCGAAACTAAAATTATTTGCCACTTTTTAGTGTTTTATGGAAGTCGATATTTTTTTTTTGTAAAAAAGTTTTTATTTTAGCCTTTTCAGTTGTGGTATCTCACTTTAATCCTAGTCAAGTATATTTTTTAGATTGTAACTAGACACCAGCACATCGTCCATACATACGACAAAGGACAAAATGCATAATAAAGAGGATGACTCAAAAAGTACCTAAGCAAAGATAATAAAATTCATATGGCTCCACCGGGCAAGCTTCTCTACCAAATGAATGAAAAATCGTCTAAATCGGTCCAGTAATCACGGAGAAATCGGTGTACAAACATGAAAAATTTACATATAACAAAATTTTTAATAAAATGAAAGCTATATGGCCAAACTATATTATTTTTTTATGGGACCAAATGGCAGGTATTCCACATCAAACTAAAGAAGAATCACGCAAATCGGATCGTAAATCTCAGCGTAATCGGTGTACATACTTATAAAAAAAACTAATCGAATTGATAAGCTCCTCCTTATAGAAGTCGGATAAAACAGTTTTTTTTTTTTTTTTAACTTATTATTGGTACACCTGGAAAGTGCATACCGTTACGATTCCAACAAGCCCAAACACAGCTAAGATTCATTGCCTTGTTATGGAGTTCCGAAGCCTGTCTCTTGGATTCATCATGAGATCTGATGGTAAAATGGTCCTTATTGGACGCAAATGCTTCACTTGTTGTAGAAAATACCAAAATCGCTGTACGTTTTCCTATGAAATTTGAAGAGTTCCCTCGATTTCGCCAAGATTCCATCATCAGATCCTGACTTGGTGACTATGGGACCATTTGGAAAGTATACCCTTTCCAACAAAAAAAGAATTTTCCAAATCGGTTGGCAAGCGACGGAGTAATGTGCGAACAAACATAAAAAAAAAAAAAAAAAAATACAAACATCCGAATTGAGAACCTCCTCCTTTTTTAGAAGTCGGTTAAAAACTGAAAATTTATAATGGATAATATATGTAGTAGGGCATGCAAACCGGATACCCGGTTAACCGACTGATTTGAAAACCGGTTTTTATAGTATAGTAAAACCGTTTTTTTCGGGTTTTTCGGTTTTGCTTTATATCTTTTTTTAATCAATAAATATTAGGGAAAACAATAAATTACACACTATAAATATTGAACAACAAGTTATGTTTCTCCTATTGATCTATCTATCTTATTGATTTAATAATACTTTAATTTTCCCAAACAACAGACTAAGCAAACATTAATTGTCAAAAGTTATTCCATATTATGTTTGAAGGCAGATACTTACAGCTATTTTAGTAAAATTTAAAATAATTATTATTTTGGACATGCATAAGCGACCAATGCCTCAGGATTTGGCTGTCCACTCTGTCCTGTCTTCTGCGAAGTACCCCCTGGAAGCCGTCCGTGCTGTGGTCGGCGAACGTGCCGGAGACACTGCACCGCCATGGAAGTCCCAACAAACCCCTGACGCGCAGAGAATTGAAGGCTTTTTTAGGTGTAATTGCTCCACAGGTTGCACGTGTATAACGTTTGGCAATAGCTTTTAAATAGTGTCACTTTAATATCACGTGAGCATCGCGCAAACCTGCGACAAAGCATATTACCCCTTACCGACAATGCCCTGCGCTCCCTATCCATGTCCATATCATCATTTTGTTTCTCATTGACCCAGTGTAGTAGTGTAGATCCAAAAACTTAAAGGGCATTGGGTAAGTTTGTATGGACCAGTGGCATGTTTTTTTTTTCACAGCGGCCATAAAGATAATTTTTGCTCACGTATAGTGGAATGACTCCTAAAATAATTTTGCCGAAAAAATATCGGAGCTGAAATATCTGATTGCAAAGTTGTGTTCTTCCTACTAGCAGTTTGCATTCTGTTATGTATTTTATCAAAAATATATATTTCCTATCGTTTGCCGTATGTTATTACTTCCCAGAATTTGATACTTAGCAGCGACACTATCGAATGGGATAATGGGTGTGTTTTTTTTTCAAATTAATGGGTTCGATTCCTGGCTAGGAATATTGATTTTTCACAAAATCAATGAAGCATTTTTTTTATTAAATCGGGCTCCTGGTTCCTTTGAGCGTTTTTCACTATTCCTCATAGTTTCGGATTTGGCCTACCAGTAGTTAAATAATTCACGCTTTATATCTAGGCTCCGATGCATTTTGGAAATATTATTCATAGAAGAAAATTAATGTCTTACTGTGTTATTACTAATAGGTAAAGAAATATAATTAGTGGCCGTAGACTTGGAAAAATCATGCCACTTTGACTCAAACCCCTTTGGATTCTTGCTGTATATTCTGAGATTTTAGATCTTTGTGTTTACCTACCAAATGTTCCTAATTTTGTATGTTAGTCTTAGACTCTTAGTGCCCTAAATTTTTAGACTATGTTGTTTACCTAAATAATAAGTTTTATTCTATGTAATGCATGAAGAAAAATAATTTTTAATCTTGATTTTTAGTCGTTTTTGAAGTCCAAACCAATTTTCATTATTATAAACATAGGTAAGATAAACGTAAAAAAATACATATTTTGATTAGGCTTTAGCATTTAAATATTTTTCTAGATATTTTTTAATAAAGATTGAAAAAAACCCGAAAAAACCGATTTAACCGGTTACATCCGGTTTTGTAAACAAGAAACCCGAAAAAACCGGTTACTAAAAACAACCCGGTTTTTGCATGCCCTAATATGTAGGTATATAACACCAAACAGTAAAATTACTATTTACACTCGAAGAAGCAATCACATAATATTTTCTTCAATTTATTACAACTAGTATGGAAAATGTCGATCGGAGCCTCCTGGCAGGTTGTGTTGTACATACGACTCGCTCTCATCATGTACGAGTTCCGTCTGTACGTAGTGGTTACCACTGGGGTGGACAATAAATGAGGTCTACGCAAGAACACAGACGGCACTCGCAGCCCCACTTTGTGAAGCAACTCGGTAACACCAGTTGTTCCATTAGCTATCTTGAAAAGAAACACAAGGTCTGATATTTTTCGCCTTTCATAGAGTGGAAGGATATGAAATTTTTTGCAACGGTGGGTATAATTCGATATAAACGTTTTAGACCGATACTGAATGTGCCTCAAAAACCTTTTCTGTATGCTCTCAATACGATTTATGTACACATTATAATTGGGGTTCCAGACCTGAGAGGCATACTCCAAATGACTACGGACAAAGGAACAGTATAGTATTTTAATAGTTTTAATATTTTTGAACTCGGAGGACACCCGGAGAATAAAACCAAGTGCTTTTGATGCTTTCTTGACTATATTGTCTATATGCGAATCAAAGAGAATAGAATAGAGTATCATTTATTTCTGAGTATATGGTAGGTACATAAAGATCTTACAATTTATAATAGTTCACATATACTACCGTTGCCGTTGTAGAAATATTAGAATTTTAGAATCTATTAATCATAATGTGGATATCATACATCAATATTAACTTATTAAGAGAAAAAAAAGAATTTAAAATAAATAAAAAATATAGGTACATTTGCAAAACATTTACATTTTCTTTTAATTGTTACTATTATAAATTAATTATTAAAACTTATGATTAATGAACTCGCTTACAGAGTAGAAACACATCTCCAGAAGCCACGAAAATATTGCACATTTGAATTTATTTATAGGCAGCTGTCTAATATGTGATGGAAATTTATTGAAAATCTTTACAGCCATGCAGTAGGCATTTCCCGGTTCTACAACATTCCCCGGTGCTGACTGCGGCTCCGACCACCAGCTTCTGGTAGCAACAGTTCAAGTACGGCTTAAGAGGATACAGAAACCTAAAGTAGCTCCGAATATGCAATGCTTAAACGCCAGTGGTTTCAGAGAAGGTTTCAAACAGAGAATGGGAGATTTCCCAAAGGACATGGCAGACAGCGATAGTAAATGGGAGTATTTCAAAAAGATAATAGAGGAAACAGCTAGGGACAACGAACTGGCGAAACCCGTCATGAAAAATTTCATCACACCTGAGACGGCCCAAATCATTCTTGAGAGACGTGAACTGAAGGAGAATGGTATACGTACAACTGAAGAACAGCAGCGGTATGCAGAACTGAGCCGCCAAGTTCAACTACGCTGTCGAAAAGATCATAATAACCATATCAACGAAATATGTCACGAAATCGAACAGCACTCACTGAAAAACGAATCCAGATATCTTTTTCAAAAAGTAAAAGAATTGACTGGATCGCGTAAACCAAAAACCTGTGTCATTGCAGATGCAAACGGACGTCTACTTACAAATGTGGCTCAAGTCGTAGAGCGCTGGAAAAAATACTGCGCGGAGTTATATGACACGAGAGAGCCTAACAACGCTAGTATCACATGGGCGACAGGAGAACCTGATATCCTACCATCAGAAGTTGAGCATGCAATCAAAGCTCTTAAGTGCAAGAAATCACCGGGCAAGGATGGTATCACAGCGGAAGTACTGAAAAACCTAGATCAGGTGGGCACAAAGGCTATCAGTGAAATCTGTAATACCATCTGGAAGACTGGACTATGGCCAAAAGACTGGACAGAATCGGTGTTTATACCTTTGCATAAGAAAGGCTCTTCTAAAGACTGTGGAAATTACAGGACTATAGCGTTAATATCGCATGCGAGTAAGATCCTCCTCCATGTGATTAATCGACGTTTTAGCTACTTTCTGAGCCGACAGATACCCGAAGAGCAAGCAGGTTTCGTCAAGGGCAAAGGAACGCGGGAAAAAATACTGAACGTTCGCCAAATCATCGAGAAAAGCAGGGAATTCAACAGCCCCGTGGTCTTATGCTTTATTGATTACACAAAAGCCTTTGACTGCGTAAAATGGGACAAACTGTGGAAAGTGCTACTTGAGATGGGTGTTCCTGAACATCTCGTTGCTTTAGTCCAGAGTCTGTATGCTGAGAACCGTTCTTTCATCAGGGTAGGCACAGAATATTCCCATATGTTTCGAACCAAAAAAGGAGTGAGACAGGGCTGCATCTTATCCCCTGCACTCTTTAACATATATGGAGAGTACATTATTCGGAAGACAATCGAAAATTGGGAGAACGGTTTCCCCATAGGTGGTAAGAGATTATCCAACCTCCGATATGCCGATGACACCGTTCTTCTGGCAACAACCATGGCAGATATGAGGGAACTGTTTCGAAGACTCGAGTTAGAAAGCGCCAACATAGGTCTCGCAGTGAACAGGTCGAAAACTAAAGTAATGATAGTGGATCGAGCCGGAAAACTAACAGACATCACCAGCAACATTCCTGGCATTAATACCGTCGACCGTTACATTTACTTGGGTTCCCAAATCTGCAATGATGGCAGCTGTATCCCCGAGATAAAAAGGAGAATCGGAATGGCAAAAGATGCTATGACCCGTTTAAACAACATCTGGAAGAAAAGAGGAATTGGTATCAAAACCAAAATCAGATTGATACGAGCGCTGGTATTCCCTATCTTCCTGTATGGAGTAGAGACGTGGACAATCCTGGCCCGAGAAAGGCATAGGATTGATGCTTTCGAGATGTGGTGCTGGAGACGAATGCTGAGAGTACCCTGGACAGCAAAACGCACCAATGCATCCATCTTAGCCCAGCTCCAAATTAAAACTCGCTTGTCCACCATATGCCAACAACGCATCCTGTCATATTTTGGCCACACGGTGCGTAGAGGCGACGAAAGTCTGGAAAAATTGATAGTGGTTGGAAACACCGAAGGCAAGAGATCGCGCGGTCGCTCACCAACAAGATGGACCGATCAAGTCAAAGACTCGTCGTCCTCCAAATTCTACACGGTCATAAGAGACGCGATGGACAGAAACCGATGGAAGCAGATCATCCGCTCCCGATGCAACCCTCAGGCTGACCACGATCCTCAGATATGAGGGACCGACCCAAGAGAGAGTAGGCATTTCGACTATACTAACAAAGTCTTTGGGCTGGTACTAGTAGCTGCTTCGGATTTTTATTTTCAATTCTTTTGGAAACATGTTCAGTTATGGGAAATAAATAGGAATGTCTTTTCACAAATAAGCAGATTTCAAATATGTAGAGACATGGTAAGGGAAGTATCTTTAATTCCTTAAATAATGGTTTACAGTGGTCTAAATAGTCAGCTCCACATATGGCTCTAACACATTTTTTTTTTGCACTATGAAAGCCCGGTCTACATCCACTGAGTTGCCCCACACAACCAAACCATAACGCAGCACCGACGAGACATATCCATGATATGCGTTAAGGACTGTTTCTTTACTGGCTATACGTCTCAATTTACGAAGAGCGAATACAAATCTGTCAAGTTTACTACATATATTATCGATATGTTTTTTCCAGTTTAATTTGTTATCAATACTGATACCTAAAAATGTAGTTGATTGTACTGGTTTTAAAACGGTATTGTCGTAAAGTATTGAAATCGGAGTAAGTGTAGTATTATGTGTTTGAAACTGTACAAATTTAGTTTTATTTAGATTGACATGTAGATTATTCTGCTGTAGCCACTGTACTGCATTTTTCAATTCATTATTAGTTTCGGCTTCTATGCTACTCTTATCTAAACATCGAATGGTTAATGTCGTATCGTCAGCAAATAATGTCCATTTGTGTTTCAGGGTCTCATCAAGATCATTAATGTAGATTAGGAATAAAGGAGGCCCTAAAATGCTCCCCTGTGGTACACCGCAGCTGTTAGTTTTAAGTTCAGATTTATATGTAATCTTCGTGTTATTTGATATTTTTGATATTAATGTTCTTTGCTGGCGATTCGACAAATAACTTTGAAACCAATCAAGCGCCTTACCTCTTACACCATATCTTTCAAGTTTGCAAAGTAATCGTTTATGTGAGACAAAATCAAAGGCTTGCTCATGTCCAGAAACACTGATAGTGCTGACATTTTATTATTAAGCGCTTCTGTAATGAATCTTTCTAAAGTAAAACAAGCCAACGTAGTGGAACTACTCTTCCTAATTCCAAACTGATTGTCTGTAAGAATCTTATTTTTACTGAGGTAGATATTAATTTTATCGGGCATAACTTTTTCAAATATTTTTGCCATTAAATCAAATCAAATCAAATCAAATAATCTTTATTTGTGAACACAGGTATTAAAATAAAGGTCTTATTCATACATTTTAGTTGAACTCCATGTCCTACCAATGAAATTGGTGTACAAATATTTTTTTTCTTTGTAATGTGTCTAGTTTTATACAATTCAAAGTCAGTTTCAAGATAACGAGAATTCAATGTATTATTAATCAATAATGAATCAATTATAATTTATTTTCCATGCATGTCAACGATAAATTATATAAAAGGCTAATTTTGTAATGTTGTAAATAATGTCAATTAAATAATCAATTAATTAAAAATAAATTATAATAAAGGGCTAGTAATGTCATATTTTATCATTTAAAAATTCTTCAATAGAGTAGTACGTCTTAACTATTAGAAATGAATGTAATTTACTTTTGAATTTGCGGACATTATCTTACATTTTGGTAATTTATTATAGACCTTTGGAGCCATTACAAAAATACTGTTTCTGTATAGTGCAGTACTAGATCCGACTGTTTGTAACCGATCACAACGGCGCTGACTAGTTACTCGAGCAAATTTATGTAAATTATTTTTTACGAACATAGACGTTTCATAGATGTATAACGACGGCATAGTTAAAATTTTCGTATTTTTAAAAAACGGTTTGCAGCTGTCTGTTGTCTGCAAATTATAAATAGCTCTTATGCACCTTTTTTGGCACTTAAATACCATATCTTTACCCGTGGCATTACCCCAAAATATAATTCCATATCTCAATGTTGAAGCTACTAGACCATGATACGCCGTTAACACTGTTGCTCGATTGGCCGTTTCACTTAACATGTGCAAAGCATAGGAATGTTGGTTTAGCTTACTGCATACTTTGTCTATATGGGAATTCCATTTTAAATTGTTTTCTATGTTCAGGCCAAGGAATTTAGTCACTTTTGCTTCATTAATAGTTTTGTCCTTGTATTTAATATTTAAGTCCAGATTATAATTTATTCTTTGTTGAAATGTCATTAATACTGTTTTATCAAAATTTATAATCAAATTATTATTCTGCAGCCAATTCACAGCTGATAGTATAGTATTATTAATCTCAGCTTCCAATGTACTTACCTCGTCACTATTAAAAAGTAAAGTGCTGTCATCTGCAAACATTGTCATAGGATATGATGATGCTGTCGGAAAGTCATTAATATAAATAATAAATAGCGGCGGTCCGAGTACACTACCTTGTGGCACTCCATAATTTACCGCTCTCTGACTGGATTTATATGTTAATTCGTTTTTTTTGGAAATTCTACTAATGGACGTTATTTGTTGTCTATTAGACAGATAAGATTCTATTAGATTTGATATATTTCCTCTTATTCCGTATGCGTTAAGTTTATTTATTAGTAATTTATGGTCTACGCGATCAAAAGCTTTTGACATGTCCATATAAAGCGCTAGAGTTGGTAGCCTCTTATCCACTCTACTGGTAACCATATGTAAGAAATCGTAGATGGCCATGTCAATAGATCTGTTTTTCCTAAAACCTTTCTGGTTATCAACGAAAAGACAATTTTTCTCAAAGTATAAAGTAAGTTGATTATATATTGCTTTCTCGAATATTTTTGAAAAAATCGGTACTAACGCTATAGGTCTGTAGCAGGACATATCTTCTCTGTTGTCTTTCTTGAAGAGAGGTTTTATAATTGTAAGTTTTAATTCTTCTGGGAAGTAGCCATGGTATATGCACATATTGATAAGATGACTCAACACAGGAGCAATTATTGTGGATACCCGTTTAATAATATTTGTACTTATATCGTCATACCCAGTGCTAGACGTATTCTTTAGTGACATAATAATTTGGTGAATGTCTTGTGGTATTGTAGGAGACATAAACATGGAAGTAATGCTACTGCTTATTTTATGTTTATTATTATTCCCTTTATTCATTAATATATACAAATTTAATACATTTTTAAATATTTCTCATAAATAAAAAAAAATAAAAAAAACATTTAAAAATATAAAAAATTGTAGCCCACCGGTATCGGGAACAGGGTCCAAGCTACCGGCGGTCAGGGCTCCAGAGAAAGGAACCTCCTAACAATACGAGCCGTGTCCAGGAGTACCGCTTTCTGAATCAAGCCCTTGATCCAGCTGCCTAACGAGAGCCTCATCAGATGTTGGTCGAGGCTCTTGGCAATTAGGCCATTGGCTGATACGACTATCGGCACAATGATCGCTGAGTCAACATCCCACATGTCGACAACCTCGCGAGCCAAGTCAAGATACTTGATTTGCTTATCTTTCTCGGCCTTCACGAGGTTCCCGTCATGTGGAACCGTTATGTCAACAATCATTGCGCGCCGCTCTGATCGATCCACCACCACTATATCAGGCTTATTGGCTACAATAGTCCTGTCAGTGATGATGGATTGATCCCAATACAGTGTGATATTGCCATTTTCGAGAACTGGGTCGGGCACATACCTATAGTACGGCACTTCCGATTCCACAAGGCTGTATTTCAGAGCAAGTTGCTGATGAATAATCCTGGCTACAAGGTTGTGTCTATGCAAGTATTCTCCGTTGGCCAGACGAGAACACCCGGAGATAATGTGACGGATCGATTCGCCCGGACGGTGGCATGCCCGACATATGTCAACCGTGCCATCCTTCACAATAAATTTCCGGTAGTTATTCGTCATCATAACTTCATCCATAATTGCACAAACAAAACCTTCGGTTTCTCCAAAGAGTTCCCCGGAACGTAGCCAGGCTACGGACGCTGCATGGTCTACATCAGGTCCATGCAGGGCACTGAAGTAGCGTCCGTGAAGCTCCTTACTCTGCCATACTTCCCTGCGGTCATTAGTGTCAAGCACTGCAGGTTTGCGCCAGTTCTCTTTAGCCAAGGAGAGCGGGGTGAGGGCCTTGTCCATCGCGACCACATCTCGATGCATCCCCACGTCGGCTTCTAGGAAATATTCCCTGAGACTGCATATCTCGCGATTGTGGAGAGTCTTAGCATTTAAAAAGCCTCGACCTCCACAACTCCGCGGGATATACAGTCTCATAACCGAAGAACGTGGGTGATGCATTCGATATGCCGTCAACAATGTACGGACCTTCCTATCCAGGGCGTCTAGTTCTGTTTGAGTCCATTTGAGTACGCCGAAAGTGTACATCAAAACCGGCATGACCCAACCATTGAAGGCACGCACCTTATTTCCACCTGATAAAAGACTATTAAATACTTTTCTCAGGCGGCCAAAGAAGCGTTCCTTCAATGATTGCTTCATGTCAACAGAATTGATGCCCAGCGCTTCCGACATACCCAAATACTTGTAAGTTTCGGTCGCTGAGAGGGATCTAAGATTTATGGAATCTGAGAGCTGGGTTCCCTCAGATTCCACAATCTCCCCTCGCTTTACATGCATGGCCGCACATTTGTCCACACCAAATTCCATCCTGATGGCGCTACTGAAAGTTTCTGTTACCCTCAGTAGTTCCATCAATTGCAAGTTGTTGGGGGCAAAGAGTTTCAGGTCATCCATGTAAAGAAGGTGAGATATAACCTGACCACCTCTCTTCAATCGAAAGCCCAAACCTGACTCCTCCAGCAGTGTGCTTAGAGGATTCAAGGCTAAGCAGAACCAAAGCGGACTCAAACTATCGCCCTGAAAAATACCACGCTCGATCCTTATTGGTTCGCTGTTCCCCTGTATCTGTCGACATCCTGGATAGCGAAGGACTGTCCTCCATTGCCCCATACACGACATCAGGAAGGTGCGCAGAGTTGCATCAACTTTATACAATTCTAGCACCCTCATGAGCCATGTATGTGGCACCGAGTCATAGGCCTTCTTATAATCTATCCAACATGTCGACAGATCCCTTCGGGAACGCCGAACCTGTTGGTTAATGGCCATATCAATGAGGAGCAGCTCCTTAGTACCGCGGGACCCGTTCCTACATCCATTCTGAGAAGCGGACATGATCGAATTGTTTATTATTATTAATGTCTAAATTAGTAACTGGTTTCACTTGATCTACAAAGTAATCGTTAAAAGCTTGTGCTATTTCAAGAGGATTAGTTAAGATTTTGTCATTTGTTTTGATTTTTGTTATGGTTTCGCCTGGCAGATTATGCTTACTATTATTTTTATTTATTACTTTCCATGTTGCTTTACATAGATTCTGAGCTGATTGTATATAACGATTATTATGGGCTCTCTGTGTGAGGTTTATTACTTTCTTCAGCCGATTTGAAAGCTTTCTAAAGTTTATTTTATTTTGTTTATTTGGTAGTAACCGGTATTTCCATAGCAATTCTCTTTTTCTTTTACTGCAAATCCTAATACCACGACTAATCCATTTTGCTTTTTGTTTAGTCGATATCCGTATTTTTATATTTGGGAAGCATAAATCATACAGCAACTTAAACAGGTCATAGAATAATTTGAATGACTTAGCGGGATCCGTTTCTTCGTATACGTCAGCAAAAGTGATAGCTTTGATGTTGTTTATGAATTTCTGAATATTTTCTATTGAGTAATCTCGTTTAGTTGAAAACCAGTAATTTAAGATACATGTTCGTCTAACTGGACATCGTAACAGTTGTGCCGTATGATCGGATACCGCCAGCTCTAAGACTTCTCCTTTTGATCCTCGTACATTGTGAATTATGTTATCTATGCAAGTCCCACTGCTTAATCTTGTTGGAACCTTTATTTCAAATTTGAGATTGTAACCCGTAATAAGATATTTGAATTGGTCCAAACATGTGGTCTTTTTTAAAAGATCAATATTGAAATCGCCGCATAGAATAAGTTTTTTGTTAGTGTGTAATGATAAAGACTTTAAGAGAATATTCAGGTTATTGAAAAATAAATCAAGTTTACTTTTCATGTCCCTATTATGTGGACTCCTATAGACACACATCACAATGATGTTGTGGTCAGTAAGTTCTACTGCGCAACATTCAATTATATTAGAAACACAGTACTTTTCCACCGACTCCAAAGCACTATACTTGATTCCTTTTCGGATCATTATACATGTACCTCCATGTCGGGATTTCCGAGTAAAATGAGTAGCAAGTGTAAAATTAGGAATATGCAACAAGTTAACATCAGATAATATCATATTATGCTCCGAAAAACACAGCACATCAATTATTTTTTCTGAATTTAATAGTTCATTAAGTGCGACAGTAAACATGTGAGATTTGTTCAAGAGACCATTTATATTTTGATGCAGAATATTAATATGTTTATACAGGAAAAAAGTTTTCTTGTTCACAAGATTTTTCATCTGCAGAAGATTCACATTTGGTCGATGATATCTCTGTTGTGGTTAAAAATAAATTGTGAAAGATATTACGCATACCGCAGTCATTAATTTTTCTATTGAATTTAGAGAACATAGTAAAGTCATATAAAAGATTTAAATTGGAATCAAATGCAGTTGCGTAGTTATATGTTTGTAAGTCTAGATGTAATAAATTATTAAATGTCTCTATACGCCAATTAAACATTGTCGAGTAGTCACTTAATTTAAAAGTAGGAGCACATAAGATTATATTCGTATTCTGTACTGTCATCAATGTCTCCCTTAGTTTCATGATGATATTAACATAATTTTCAGTATGTAAAAAGTCTTCTTCTCCAATTAAAACAACACAATAGTCATAAATAGAATAATCAATTAGTTTTTTATGTAAGTCTTTAATAAGTCTAAGTATGCCACAATTCGGCGTGATGTAATGACACACTTGAAAGTTTTTAAAAGTCTCTTGAGCTGTGGACAAGACTTTGTTATTTTTATTCGTACTAACAATGCACAGTTTTCTTTTTATGGGGATTGAAGAATGGTCATCACTTTCTTCCTTCTGTGTTGTTCTATTATCTAGTCCTACCGTTGAAGCATTAACCGTATCTTGTTTTTGCAAAAATTGTTGTGTATTTCTTGTCTTCTTCTGTGACTTTTTTTGAGACTTTGGGCGTGGAGTAGATGTAAGTGAGCTTGTATTAGGAGTTTCCACTTCAGTCGTTAATTTTTTTGTAGCCTTTTTTAACACATCATTTTTGCTTGTTAATTCAGTCACGGATTTTTTAAGCTGAGCATTTTCTATGTTTAAGTTCTCTATCTCTTTGTGTGCCGAGTTAAGTTGTGAAGTAAGTTGTGTAATTTGGTTTTGCAGTTCCTGTACTTGTATATTGTTTTCGTCACTTGATAGGTTAGGTAAGCTACTAGTGCTGCCATCTAACTTCGAACTGTCAAGGCTATTTTCTTCGGACATTTGTAAAGATCGTGTCTTTGTTTTTCTGAACGTAATGTTGTCAAAGAAGTTCATTGTCTATTGAAATTGGATATTTTTAAATTCTGATAAAAATGGAAAAAGATATGCTGGATCTGAGATTCGAACTCGCGCTTTCTAGCGTAGTGTCGTATACTTCAACCTCTATAGCCACTAAGCCATTTGATCGCTATGGGCGTAATCGAAATTGGTCCTCTGTTAGTAAGTATATGTTCCGTTACTTTTTATTTGAATATCGGAGGTGAATTGAAAATAATTTGTTGCTTTGTATGTATCGTTAAAAGTTTTTGTTGTAACTCACTGTTTTGGCTTGACTGCTTGACTTTGAGTAGTTTTATAGTGTTGTCCAGCGTGATTATTGTTCACTGGTGTAAATAATGTCACTTCCAACGATAATTCACTTAGAATGACAGTCTTCTTTTAAGTTTACAGCGTCGGGATTTTAGTCGTATTTATCTTCATTGTTTGTGAATATTTTCACTAGATAACATTTCCATTTGAGCATTGTAGTCCACTTTCACTAATTAAACACTTCAGAGCACTTATTGTACAGAAACTATTTTTAATTATTATTTGATACGGAGCTGTTGTTAACGAAGCGACAGTGGCGCCATTATTGGAATTAATGTGATAGGCCTGTAATTATCAATATTGGTGCGATCACCTTTTTTGAAGATAGGTTTCACTAATGATTCTTTTAGTCTGTTGGGAAATATTCCTTGTTCCAGTGACAAATTAATTATGTAACTCAGTGGGGTTGCTATGATTTTAGCACTTAATTTAATTATTTTACTTGTGATTTCATCGCAACCGGTCGCATTTGTGTTATTTAGAGAATTGATAATTTTTATAATGTCATCCTCATTTACTGGGGTTAAAAAAAACTGTCTCTATTAGAGCTAAAACTAATGTTACTCAAGTCGTTACTTGATTCATGAAAGTTATCTTTATTGGTTACTTCAATAAAATAGTCATTGAATCGGTTGCAGATATCAATGGGGTTATTAATTATTTTGTTTTGGCATATGAAGAAGACCGATCCGGATGACGTGCCAGATTTTGTGGCGAAGGAGCTGCACAAGCTGCCTCCTGTCACTTTCGACCACGTCGACGTCACCAGGCTGCTGAAGGACATCACGTCTCTGAAGGTGAGCCAGGCTGAGATGAAGTCCAAGTTGGAGTCATCAGATATCATCATTGGTGAATTGCGAGCCGAAGTAGCGTTGTTGCGCAATGCTATTCCTGCAAGTGGGTCACCGGAAGGCTCCAACGTAAACCTACGTCGCGGGGTACAAAATGCTTCTGTTAGCAGTTTTCAGTCGGCGAGTGAATCAACGTCATCGGCTGTCAAGAATGCGAGCGTTGCATTGTGTTCCGCTGATCGCGTCGTACCCGCCGGGCAGGCGACGCGTGTTATAGGTACATCGACCCCCAAATGTGCCTATTCTGCAATTGTCGCCAAGACGAAACCTGCTGTGTCGCAAACAAAACGACAAGCAGAAAAATCAAAAGGGGGAAAGCAGAGTCGCTCAGCAACGAGCGCGACTAAGGGCGTTGTGATGGACCACGAACAGCAGGTTCCAACGAAGAACACATGCGATGGGGACGGCTTCATCAAGGTGGAGAGAAAGAAGAGGAAGCCTACGTATCGCAATCAGTGTGGGACGGCGCCAGCAGGATCTAACATGCTGCTACGTCCTGCAGTACCGACGACGCAGCTGTACGTGTCCCGTTTGCACCACTCTACGAAGACTGAGGACATCGTAGAGTACATACGGGTGAAGACCAACTGGACCTTGAGGGTGGAAAAGCTGGAGGCGCGCCATAACACCAATTTCAAGTCGTTTGTGGTGCGCGTTCCGACTCATCATTTGGTGACCTTCCTCAAGGAAGAGTTTTGGCCGAAAGGTGTGCTGTATCGGCGTTTTCGCGGCCAGCTACGTTACACCTCACAGCGTAACACGAAGCCGTCACTTCGTGTGCAGTAGTTGTTATTTTTGTATAAAGTATTTATTAGTTTATAGTTATTGTTTTTTATACTTATATATGTATTGTGTTTTATGGGCCCTAGTTGCCTGAAATAAATGATATTATTATTAACTTTTCGATGTCATTTTTATCACCAATATTATTAAAATTATTTTTTATAATAGACCATGTCGCCTTGCATTTATTTTTAGAATTATAAATATATTTATCATTATTAATTTTTTGTGACTTTGATATGCATTTTCTTAAAATTTTTGAATATGTTAAATAATTCTTCTTATGGTAATTTTTGCTTACAGCGTCATGTTGATATTTATAATACAGTATTCTTTTCTTAATGCAAGACAATTGTAACCCTTTGCTTATCCATTTATTTTTTACAGGTTTATTACCTTTTTTTATCCTTATTTCGGGAAAACACAACTTGAAAAATAGAATATAAAGATCATGAAAAATGTTAAACGACCTATTGCAACATGTTTCTCCATAAACTTCATTGAAACTCAGAGCCGATAAGCATTGTAAAAATTTATTGATGTTATTTTCATTAAAATCTCTTATAGTCTCATACCAAAATTGTATAGTTTTTGCCTTTTTGTCAGTTCTAGGGAGATAAAAAGTTAATGTTTGACCTGTATCATGGTCCGAGAGAGCTAAATTATGTATATTACTACTCAGACCATTGGTTGATATATTGCTAGCTATTTGGTCTATACTAGTTTTTTTTCTGGTAGGTAATGCTATGTGTGTTCGCAAATTAAAGTTTTTCAGAATAGACATTTTAGTGTATGTAGATATCAATATATCTCACTACAAACCGATTACAGTATTGTAACGTTGCCTCGGGCGCGCACGTCGCTCGGTTATTAATACCGGTCCGTGTAGTGGGGGGCAGTCGTTGTCGGACTGTCGGCCTGTGCGGTGGTGCGTTGGCGAGTCAACTATTAGTGTAACTATCAGTGGATAAATGTGCATATTTTACATTGGCGACGAGGATAAAACCGTAAGTTTTATACTTATATAAAAAAAAAAAAGTACACTCCTACAGGGAGATAACTAATCATATTTTGGAAAGAAAAATTCAAATTACTATTACACAGCTTCTAGAAATGTTTAAAAGCTATCTTAGAAATCGCTCTCAGCTAGTTAAAATAGGTGATTACCTCAGTGATGAGGAAACTGCAACTTACGGCGTGCCCCAGGGAAGCATACTTGGGCCCACCTTGTTCCTAATTTATGTTAATGATCTCTGTAGAATGATGCTCCCTAACTGCAAAATCTACGCGTATGCCGATGACACAGCAATCGTCATCTATGGACCTACTTGGAGTATGGTTAAAAAAAAGGCAGAAAAAGCTCTATGTCAGATTATGGGCTGGTTAGACCATAGCCTACTAACCCTCAACTTAGATAAAACCTGCTATATTCCTTTCACAATCCGACGAAATACTATGCCCCCTGGATGTTTTTCAATAATTGCTCACTCATGCCGGAGTTCAACAGATACATGTACATGCCCTACACTGGCCAGACGCGATAGTGTCAAGTATCTGGGTGTGCATATTGATGAATGCCTTAGATGGGACAAACAGCTCGATATGATAACATCTAGAATGTTGCGGCTCATTTACGTCTTCAAATCTCTAAGAGATCCCGCCGATATGGGCACTCTGAGGATGGTGTACTTTGCACTGTGCCAGTCTATAATTGGATACTGCATTACTGCATGGGGTGGTGCATCAAAAATCAAATTGCTGAGAGCTGAGAGAGCTCAAAGAGCTGTACTAAAGGTAATGTGCAAAAAACCATACAGATATCCAACCAATCAACTCTACGGGGACTGTGAGGTCTTAACTGTTAGACAACTATACATTCTGCAGTCCGTCCTCAGAGCTCACAGATCCATGCCCAAATCAGATCCTAAAAAGCGTACCAATATCCCACCAGGCGTATCTCATAAAACCTCCTTTGCCCAACACCAATTTTACGTTTTAAGTAAACATATATATAAAAATCTGCATAAAAAACTGAACATACTGGATTTAAATAGATACATGTTAAAGAATAAAATAACTCAATGGCTGTTAAAGCAGGACTATGTGGCAACAGAGACTCTGCTAACTTACATCTCTTAATTTATAATATCACATACATACTCAAAGAGCACATCACACTATTTATATACAATATTCAATACTGTTACACCTACATGAACACACACACACACACACACACACACACACACACACACACACATACACTCACACACACTCACACCCACACCCCTACACATACCCCCGACATGCATACATACATATGCATGTCAGCTGTCACACTCTTTGGTGTTACTTATGATTAGCTTTTCTTTTATTTATTTTTTTGTTTAACTTTAATTTTTTTATTCGTTTTCTGTCGACTGTTATTACAAACCATTGTCACTATTTTCACTTGTTTTTGGTTGTAAATATTACCCGAACCATTTTGGCCGAACCCTATCTTTTAAGATACAGGCTAGTCCTAGTTTAAAGGATAGAGTCAATCTATTGCATCATACTGTAAATATTTTCAAACAATGTATACAGTGCAAAGTGCTATGCTTTTAGTGAAATAAATACTTATTATTATTATCCTTTATTCATTTATACTCTTATGTTTTATATTTTTACATATTTCTTACAAAAAAATAACAAAAAACATTTAAAAATATAAAAAACAGGTTTCCGCCGGTAACGAGAGCAGGGTCCAAGCTACCGGTGGTTAGGGCTGCAGAGACAGGAACCTCCTCACAATGCGGGCCGTATCCAGGAGTACTGCCTTCTGAATCTGACTCTTGATCCAACCGCCAAGTGAGAGCTTCGACAGATGTTCGTCAAGGCTCTTGGCCATAAGGCCATTGGCCGTTACGACAATCGGCACAATGATAGCCGAGTCCACATTCCACATATCGACAACCTCGTGAGCCAAGTCAAGATATTTTATTTGTTTCTCTTTCTCAGCTTTCACGAGGTTTTCGTCATGCGGGATGGTAACATCGACTATCATTGCGCGGCGCGCTGATCGGTCTACCACCACTATGTCAGGCTTATTGGCAACAATAGTCCTGTCAGTAATGATAGACTGATCCCAGTACAGCGTGACATGGCCTTTCTCGAGAACTGGGTCGGGCACATACTTGTAGTACGGTACCTCAGATTCCACAAGTTTATATTTCAAGGCAAGTTGCTGGTGAATAATCCTGGCTACTTGGTTGTGCCTGTGCAAGTACTCGCCGTTAGCCAGACGAGAACAACCAGAAATAATATGTCTGATGGACTCACCCGGACAGTGGCATGCCCGACACACGTCCACCGTCCCGTCCTTCATAATATGTTTCCGGTAGTTGTTCGTTAGCATAACTTCGTCCATAATTGCACAGACAAAACCTTCAGTTTCCCCAAAGAGGTCGCTGAATCGTAGCCAGGACACGGACGCTAGAAAATCTACATCGGGCCCATGAAGAGCCTGGTAGAAGCGACCGTGAAGCACCTTGCCTTGCCATACTTCCTTGCGGTCATCGGTACTAAGTACAACAGGTTTGCGCCAGTTCTCTTTAGCCATGGACAGCGGGGTGAGTACCTTGTCCACTGCGACCACATCTCGGTGCATACCCACCTCGGCTTTCAAAAAATATTCTCTGAGGCTGCACACCTCGCGGTTGTGGAGGGTCTTCGCATTTAAAAAGCCTCGACCCCCGCACTTCCGCGGGATGTACAGTCTCATCACCGATGATCGTGGGTGATGCATCCGGTTTGCAGTCAGCAATGTACGGACTCTCCTATCTAGGGCGTCCAGTTCGGTCTGAGTCCATTTGAGTATGCCGAAAGAGTACATTATAACCGGCATGACCCAACCGTTGAAGGCGCGCACCTTGTTTCCGCCTGAAAGAAGGCTCTTTAATACCTTCTTCAGGCGACCGAAGAAGCGCTCCCTCAACGACTGCTTCATGTCCATGTTAATGCCTAACGCTTCCGACATACCCAAATACTTATAATTTTCGGATGAGGAGAGTGATCTGAGGTGTATGGAATCCGACAGTTGGATTCCCTCGGATTCCATAATCTCTCCTCGCTTTACATACATGACTGCACATTTGTCCACACCAAATTCCATCCTGATGGCGCTACTAAAAGTTTCAGTTACTTTCAGTAGCTTCATCAGTTGTAATTTGTTAGGAGCAAAGAGTTTCAGATCATCCATGTAAAGAAGGTGAGATATGACCTGACCACCTCTCCTCAACCGGTAGCCTAGGCCTGAATCCTCCAGCAATGTGCTTAGAGGATTCAGGGCCAGACAGAACCAAAGTGGACTCAAACTGTCGCCCTGAAATATTCCCCGTTTAATCCACACAGGCTCATCGTTCCCCTGGATCTGTCGACATCCTGGATATCGAAGCACTGTCCTCCATTGCCCCATACACGACTCAAGAAAGGCGCGTAGAGTTGCATCAATCTTGTACAACTCCAGCACCCTCATGAGCCATGTATGTGGCACAGAGTCGTAGGCCTTCTTGTAATCTATCCAACATGTCGACAGATCCTTGCGGGATCGACGAACCTGTTGGCTGATGGCCATGTCGATGAGGAGTAGCTCCTTAGTACCACGGGACCCGTTCCTACATCCATTCTGAGAGGCCGACATAATAGAATTATTATCAATGTGTTTGTTAATTTTCTCTCTCAAAATGGATGTAAGAAGTTTATAGACCGTCGACAAACACGTGATCGGTCTATAATTCTTGGGTTCCGTAGGACTACCTGACTTATGGAGCAGGTGGGTAACACCCGTTGTAAGAAACTCTGGTAGCGACCCAGACTCTAAGCATGACTGGAATTGAGATGCCAGGCAAGTGTGTGAACTACTTAGCCATTTGAGCCAGAAATTGTGCAGTCCGTCCGGTCCCGGAGATTTCCAGTTCGGTAACGGACGAACTGCTCTGGTAACATCTAATGGCGTTATTATAATTTTATCCATTTCTGGTATAGATTCACACACTCGCTCGACATCTCGCATCCAGTCAGCTTCAGTATGACAGACGGGCACCGACCAGATGTTGCGCCAGAATGAACTAGTGGCGGCATCATCTGGACGGCATACGTCTGTCACATTTTGTTCGGGTCGCTCCCAAGCTCTGTATACCCACCTCTCATCGCTCCGGAACATGCGATTCTGCGAGTACCTATCAACCCTACGCTTATACCGCCGAATACGGTTCGCCCATGCATAAACTTTCTGCTTCAGGAAGTCGATGCGCTCTGTGACACGGGACATGTATTCTTGAGGACTGATTCCAGTCCCCGAGAATGCCCGCCTCACAAAGCGCATCACACGTGGTCGTGTGTTGCCCTCCCTGAAGCAGTATAGTTTGCCGATGAGTACCCTGGTCCCGTCGATACGGCACTCGATCCTGCGTTGCCAAGCTGGTACGGCTGGTTTTGGTCGAGTAGCTACGTCATAATTTGGGAATTTGACGTTAGCTAAACGACAGGCCGCTACAGCCCCACAATACAGTATCGAGTGCGTATCAACGAGGTCCTCGCTACTCTCAAAAATATTCTTGAGTTGCGAGTCCAAGGTACACACCAACGCCCTATTTTTCTTATGCATGGGAAGCCGTGGTAAACGGGGCCTAAGTTGGGTAGGAGTGGATCGATACTCGTGAAGCGCATCTTCCAGAGCGCTCCTCAAACGTTCGTTGCACTGGCTACTTACCGTGGCAACCCTATCACCCTCATCTACAGCAGCAAGATTAGACCGCGGTGGTATTGCGTCAACAGTTGACGCTTGCACCGCGGTTTGCACCGGAGTCAAGTCGATGTGGTTGCTCGGTACCTCTGAGCGCAGCCTATCAAGCGCGGCGTCGTCCAACATGTGATTGCGTTGGATGACCCGCACCTGATCCGACAGTCGTTGGGCCGAGACGTTGACGGTTGGTTCAAGAACCTGAAAAAGAGACAGCATCCTAACACGGTACGCAGTGAGGTTAGTTCCCCCCTCTGTAGACCCGTAATATGCGCGCATGACGTTCTCGTTTATAGACTGAGTCCATCTCATGCACTGCACACAACCACCGGCAGCGGGGACCCGGCTCGGGGCCAGTTGGCCCCTAGGTCCGAAGCTTAACGGTGGCCGGCCTCGCCCCGGCCGACGTACAGGTGTTGGCGACGTCGGCGGGGAGAAATATTCGTCGCTGGAACTCGACGCTACTGCCACTGCCGGAGACTCAGGTGATCCGGGGTCCGACGGCGGCGAGGCGGAGCTCAGCGACAAGTCCGGGGGTGGAAGGCGTGCGCGTTGTGATGCAGCTCTGGTTATCATCATCTTATCATGCCATTTTCACAGAATGAATTTTTCCTTTTTGTTTTCGCCGTTAGAATTTTGACAGACGTCATATCTCTGCGATCTTGTTTTTGGCTTATAAATTGTAGTTTTTTTTTGAGTTCTTTTCAAATATTTTGGGGTTTAAAAGTTTTCTACCCAATATAATCACTGTTGGTTTACAATTTGTATATTAAAATAAATATTTTATAATCAAAAAAGAATAAGAATGATTTGACGTGTTGACGCACACAGAGTTCTATTATTATATTATTATTATTATTACACTTCAAAAATCAAATTATGAATACACCGTGTAAATCACCTCATCACGAAGCCGTCAACCAAGCATTCAGTACATGAAACTAAGTAACTTTACGCAAAAATTATTGCTGGGAAACGACTTTATTTTTGGGGGTTGTAAAATCATGTTTTTTTGGTAGAACTCAATGTAACGCACTCAAAACATTGTGCTGATAGACGGATTGAATAGTACGGGGGTCGTGGAGGTGTTTAAAGTAAAAATATTACATTAAAATTTTGTATTTAAAGAAAAATACTTTTCAAAAAGTTGGAACTTTGACCCCTAATATCTCCGTAACTAGAAAGTTCCCAGGTATGGTGTAGAACAAAAAAATGATCGCAATGACAGGGAGAACCAGTGCCTTTCGGCTTGGTTAAGAGGTGTTTTACACCCTTTATAATACGTTAGAATCTGTCATTGGACATATTAACTGTTAATAAATAATTTTTGTAAAGGCTAAAACAAAAAGTGGTTCGTTAATGTATTGTTTTGCAACTAATTAAATGCTATCTTGGTTGTTAAGGAAAAAACATACTGATTAAATTATTTAATATAACATTACGCCTGTTTTCCCCAAGGGGGTAGGCAGAGATGTGTGTTACAACCACGTTTCACCAATAACGTTGAGCATGCCTGTTGCCATTAACCAGACGCCAACTCGGACTCAGGTCTGTTATTGGGAGGTTCCTAATGGAGAAACTCAGTGACACTGCCCGACCTGGGAGTCGAACCAGGACCACATGTTTAATTATTTGATTTATACTACAGGATTAGTTCTAAAATAATAAATCGAATAGCAGTAGAATATCTCTACTGGTCATTTAATTGACAAGTCATCAAAGAATGTTGGTAATAGCAGTAAAATATTCCTACTGGTCATTAAATTGAAAAGTCATCTAAGAACGACGGTAATAGCAGTAGAATATTTCTACTGGTCATTAAATTGAAAAGTCATCAAATAACGACGGTAATAGCAGTAGAATATTTCTGCTGGGCATTAAATTGAAAAGTCATCAAATAATGACGGTAATAGCAGTAGAATATTTCTACTGCTCATTAAATTGAAAAGTCATCAAAGAACGACAGTAATAGCAATAGAATATTCCTACTGGTCATTAAATTGAAAAGTCATCAAATAACGACGGTAATAGCAGTAGAATATTTCTGCTGCTCATTAAATTGAAAAGTCATCAAATAATGACGGTAATAGCAGTAGAATATTTCTACTGGTCATTAAATTGAAAAGTCATCAAAGAACGACAGTAATAGCAATAGAATATTCCTACTGGTCATTAAATTGACAAGTCATCAGATAATGACGGTTATAGCAGTAGAATATATATACATACTGATCATTAAATTGATAAGTCAAAAAATTTGTTCAGCAGGTAGTGGTACTATTGATGAACATACTGGTCATTAAATTGACAAATATTTTAACGGTGCAGCAGGAATGAGATGGGAACGCTGGAAGCGGGTACTGTTCATCTACCTCGAAGTTGCTGGAATAGAGAGTAGTGCGAAGAAACGCGCTTCGCTTTGTTGGACTAGAATTGCAGGAAATATTCTATAATATACCAGATGCGAATGTTTCACCAGCAGATGAAGTGGACGTCTTCGCAGTGGCTATAACCAAACTCGACGCATACTTTCTACCTAAACAAAGTAAGATAATATATGAACGTCACCTTTTCCGTTTGATAAAACAAGAAGCAAATGAAAAGTTTGAAAAAATCCTAGTACGGCTTAGACAACAAGCAGAAAAATGTCAGTTTAAGGGCAAAGACGATCATATAATCGATCAAATTACAGAAAAGTGTTCTAAAGAGCTTAGAAAGAGAATTCTAAAAACAGGAAGCACAATAACACTGACAAATATAATTATTGACGCGAATACTCCTGGAGCTGTAAGTCGATAAATAGAAGAATTCGGAGGAAGCAGCACATCAACTGAGAACATAAACAGAGTGGAGAGAATAAAAAAAAATATGAAGGAAACAACAACAAACAAAACCTGGGACAATATGAAATAAAAAAAGGTACAGGTTCGTAACCAAACAAACAGCTGCAACAAGACTTTTTATAGTTACGCAAGTAAGAACCCCCTCAACCTAAAGGGACCATTTGACGCAAAAATAAAAATCGCAGATAGCTTAGAAAATGCAACTTTTTACGTCATCGCTGATGGAACTAGAGATCTGCTTGAGAAAGAAACTGCCATGGCTATGGGTGTTCTTAAAATCGAATTAGAAATCGACCAAAAGGAAATAAAGAGTTTCCTAAATTCAAGGATCTTTTAGTGGAGGTACCAATCGATGAGAAAGTTCAACCAATTTCTCAACCATTAAGAAGGATCCCCATACCACTGAAAGAAAAAGTTGAAAACAAAATAAAAGAACTGTTGGAGAAAGAATTATTGAGGAAGTTCAAGGATCCTCAAGATGGGTATCACCAATAGTGCCGGTTTTGAAAAATACTGGAGATGTCCGCATTTGCGTAGATATGAGGCGGGCCAATAGAGCAATTTTACGTGAAAATCACCCATTGCCCACTATGGACAAGCTACTACCAAAAATAAAAAGTGCAAAGTAATTTGCAAAACTGGACATCAAAGATGCTTTTCACCAGATTGAATTACATCCCGATTCTCGGCACATTACAACATTTATTACAAGTAAAGGTCTATTCAGTTAGGGCATGCAAAAACCGGGTTGTTTTAAGAAACCGGTTTTTTCGGGTTTCTTGTTTACAAAACCGGATAAAAACCGGTTTTTTCGGTTTTTGCAATCTTTATTAAAAAATGTGTTGAAAAAAAATTTAAATGCTAAAGCCTAATCAAAATAATTTTGTTACGTTTATCTTACCTATGTCTATAATAATGACAATTTGTTTGGACTTCAAAAACGACTAAAAATCAATATAAAAATATATTTTTCTTCATGCATAACATAGAATAAAACTTATTATTTAGGTAAACAACATAGTCTAAAAATTTAGGGCACTAAGACTAACATACAAAATTAGGAACGTTTGGTAGGTAAATACAAAGGTCTAAAATCTCAGAGTAAACAGCAAGAAACCAAAGGCGTTTGAGTAAAAGTGGCATGATTTTTCTAAGTCTACGGCCACTAATTAAATTTCTTTACCTATTAGTAATAACACAGTAAGACATTAATTTTAATATTTCCAAAATGCATCGGAGCCGAGATATACAGGGTGAATTTTTTAACTGGGTGGTAGGCCAAAACAGAAACTATGAGGAATAGTGAAAAACGATCAAAGAAGCCAGGAGCCCGATTTAAAAAAAATATGCTTTTGCCATTGGTTTTGTGAAAAATCAATATTCCTAGCCAGGAATCGAACCCGTTAATTTGAAAAAAAACACAGCCTTTACCCCGTTCGATAGTGTCGCTGCTAAGTATCGAATTCTGGAATGTAATAGCATACGGCAAACGATAGGAAATAGTTAATTTTTGATAAAATACATAAGAGTATGCAAACTGCTAGTAGGAACAACACAACTTTGCAATCAGATATTTCAGCTCCGATATAATTTTCGGAAAAATTATTTTAGGAGTCATTACTATCATACACCGTGTAAATCACCTCATCACGAAGCCGTCAACCAAGCATTCTGTACATGAAACTAAGTAACTTTACGCAAAAATGATTGCTGGGAAACGACTTTTTTTTGGGGCGTGTAAAATCATGTTTTGTGGTAGAACTCAATGTAACGCACTCAAAACATTGTGCTGGTGGACGGATTGAATAGTACGGGGGACGTGGAGGTGTTTAAAGTAAAAATCTTACATTAAAAACTTGTATTAAAAAAAATACTTGTCAAAAATTTGTAACTTTGACCCTTAATATCTCCGTAACTAGAAGGTTCCCAGGTATGGTGTAGAACAAAAAAATGATTGCAATGACAGGGAGCATCAGTGCCTTTCGGCTTCGTTAAGAGGTGTTTTACACCCTTTATATTCCACTATACGTGAGCATCTTTGTGGCCGCTGTGAAAAAAAAACATGCCACTAGTCCATACAAACTTACCCAATGCCCTTTAAGTACTTGGATCTACACTACTACACTGGGTCAATGAGAAGCAAAATAATGATATGGACATGGATAGGGAGCGCAGGGCATTGTCGGTAAGAGGTAATATGCTTTCTCGCAGGTTTGCGCGATGCTCACGTGATATTAAAGTCACACTATTTAAAAGCTATTGCCAAACGTTATACACGTGCAACCTGTGGAGCAATTACACCTAAAAAAGCCTGCAATTCTCTGCGCGTCAGGGGTTTGTTGGGACTTCCATGGCGGTGCAGTGTCTCAGGCATGTTCGCCAACCACAGCACGGACAGCTTCTAGACGGTGCTTCGCAAGAAGAACGGCGTCCCTGCGGTCTCGGGTAAAAAGTAGCACCGACACACTTCTGAGCGTGGTATCGGACAGAGTGGGCGACGATAAGCTCGCGTGGGGCCCCACGCGAGCTTATCGTCGCAGATGGTTTTAACACTCACCACCGCATCTTCGGCTTGCTGGCCGGCTTGAGGCCGGCCAGCCTCAGCCGCGGCGGCGGGCCTTCCAACCACCTGCTCCTCAGCTCGCGGGCCGCTCCACCCCTTCGCGCCTACGCGGGCTTAAATTACACTCTAGGGGTAGGGCAGATAAGACTGCGTGAAGTCGGTTTTGCAGCGATTCGTTTCTGTCACAAAATTTTGTAGCACAGCATGTTGACTTTAAGATTATTCGAAGTTTGTATTGAAAATCGGAATGTCGTTTTTCGGACCGAGAACCCTTTGAGCATTTGGTTCTTCGAACGTATGAAAATCGGAAAAGTAACAAATCGCATTTACGACATTCGGTAAAATAAATTTCGTGATTTATATTATTTATATTTATTAGACATTGTAATTCTTAGGTATTATGAAATTCGGACATTTGGTACTCGGATCATTGAAATTCGGAATAAAATATTTCGGAGTATTTGGGCGTTCCTAGTACGAACTAACGACAGACACTGAAATCTTGTAGAAATGTTGTATGTTTGTGTTATTAATAACTGTTGTTTGCATAAACTTTTGTTATCCTATATACCTATAACAGTATACCCGCTGATTACGTTCTGTTCCACTTGTGAAGATAGCGGCATCGGACCATCATCTTCTGCCTCGCTTCCAGTCTAACCGGATGCACCTGAATACCAGTATTTTACATGGAACGACTGCCCATCTGACCTCGACAACCCAGTTAGTATTGGGGAATACGATACTAATAATTTCAGAGTATTTAGTTAGTACAGAAGTGTCAGTAATTGACTTACAGTAAAACTCAATGCATTCAATAGTAAACGAATTAAGGAGGTTTTTTAAGTAAAATTATAACCTTAAATACTAGCTTTTTTAAACTTTTTTCATGGTGCCTAGAAGGTTCCAGAACAAAAAACGTATTGCATTGGAGGGGCGAATCCCCCGGTTCTCCCCGTCACGCGTCATTGCAATATTTTTCTTAAATGCACGCTTTGCTATTCTATTGGGACAAATATATCAAGAAAAGTGACAAATTTGTTATTTACTATAACAATAAAAACAGAGAATATTTTCCTAGAGGCTCGACGGATATAATCTGACAATTGTCGCCTTTATTAAACGGGTTTTAAATTAACCTGTCGTATTTAGACATAATGGTCATCTTTATTAAACCGCACATGTCGCGACATTCGACTTATTTGTGACAAATAGTGTGATGGTCACTCACTTGATGATAACTTCAATATTAGTTATTTTTATATGAGGCACCACTAGTATATATCTAAAAGTATGATGCTGTAAGTTGTTACTTTGCCAATATATTTTGATATTTCGACCACGTGCATACGTGCAATGATATGGCGGCGGGGTAAGTATTTGACAATGCCAGCTTGATTTTTATCTTTTTGAGGTTAACTGGCTGACTGTATGACAAGTAAAGATCTTCTCGCTAGGTAGCTGTCTCGCAAATTCTATGCTACAGGCGCTACAGCTGGCAGAGTGTAAGTAAGCTCGTATTCCTTCTCTATTTTTCAATTAATTAGGCCAATTAGAAATCATGAAAAATCTATGAAAATGACATTGCTCACAGCAGCATAATAAACAGGTACATACCAAGGAAAACCTAAATTCGTAGTACAAATAAACGATAAGATCTAACTGAAGCAGAGGAAGTAATCGCGAATATGATTTTGTCGGTTCCTGAATGAAACGACAGCGAGACAATGACATAAACATGCTAATAGGATCTAGGTATAAAAACATTATAATTACCTAATGTTATCTCTGATTAGCGATGATTTGATTTCGAACGTATCAGTGCTTATCACAGAGGCGGTTCTTGCGAGCCGTATAACTAGTAGGGAGATGGGCCGTACTGCACAGTGCAAGTCCCTCGGCCGCCGAATCATGAATAAGCTTCTCGTGTGCTGCTGTCTTCTAATCAGCGTCGTCGCTGAACAGACGTACGAAGGAAACTTGAAGTAAGTTCTCATCACTATCCGCTTTGTTAATTACTCTTTTATCAGTTGCGAAACTTCTTGCTAAATTTATTCCAAGATAAATTCTGTAATTATTAAATAAAAATGACAATAATTCAGTTTCAGATCAGAAATAATAAGTAAACGGCAAACTGCTTCGAGTAAGCAATTTAAGCCGAAATAATAACTTGTAATGAACATTTGTGGGTAGCACTTTCATAACCACAAAATAGACCAAAGCGGTAAAGAGCTCTTTTATGTATTCCATGCCCATAGTGATGAGTAGGGTAGGTAACCTCTTTTCAGGTTTAAAATAAACAATGAACTTACTAATGTTGTTGACTTCTGCTTAACTCTTCGTTATAATGTTTTTAAGACTCGACGTTTTTAAGTGTTCTTGTTTCTGTTGTATTAATTGATATGTAATATGACTGTGGTCAAAAGAATACCAATTTGTCCAGTGTGGGGTGCTAAATTGTTTGAGGTCTCTTGATTCCCGATTGCTAATAAGGTTGCATAAGTTTGCAATGTGCGACCTCATATAGCCTTCATAGGTTTGAAGAAAAATAGACATTGTTATGTCATGTCTGTCAACTTTTTGTATCGGTTGTAACATCTTTGTTTATTAAAAAGCAGCTATTGTATAGATTTTTTTCATTAAAACATAACAGGTTATGGGGCCAGAATCTCCTTAATGGAGTTGTCAAAGTTTCACATTGCTAAACTTGAGGGTACAAATTGGATACAATGGAAGTACCGGATGTCTGCATTGCTAAGAGGCGTAGATGGTCTAATAGACATTGTAGAGGGCAAGATAAAGAGACCAGTTAAACCTGCATGTGGGGCTGACGCTACAGCTGCTGCAGATTTGGCTCTTTATGATGATAGTTTAAAAAAATACAATAGGCTGGATAGTACGGCATTGTTACTTATAACAAACAATATTTCTGATGACTCATTAGACAAGGTTATAAGATTCACAACGTCCAGAGAAGTACGGGATGAGCTACATAGATTGTATGAAGGCGTGAGTGAAGATCGTCTATATGATTTATGTTTGCAGTTCTTCAGTTACAAAAAAGATACTGTTGATGATATTGCAACGCATATCTCGAAGCTGAAAAATGTCTGGTACAGGTTAAGACAAGAATTAATGAAAGAAGAAGACCGTAAGGAACTTCCAGATATTTTATTAATTTGCAAAATCTTGGACACATTACCAGAATGTTTTTTTTCGTTCAAATCGAGCTGGTTGCTGATGTCTAAAAAGGATCGGACTATTGAGAATATTACAAGTCAGTTGTGTACACATGAAAAGGCACTTTGCAACAACGGTAAAGACGGTGAGTCTAGTTGTGATGCCCTTGCGGTGAAAACATCGCAAAAATTTATTAAAAAGGGTGATGACGTACTCATAACTCCAGGGACAAGTAAGAGGAAAATAAGATGCTACAACTGCAAAGAAGTTGGTCATCTTAAGAAAGACTGTCCTAAGAAGAGTATATCTCGTCAAGTTGTGGTGGACAACAAAGGAGTTAACATGATATTACTGTCTGTGAATTCAGCTGAATCTGACACTGATTGTGACAAATGGTATGTGGATAATGGTGTTACAAATCATGTTACGATGCGGTCAGATCTGTATCAAGATTTTAAATATTTTGATGTTGATCACACTGTAACAACAGCTGATGGAAATGTGATTAAGGCCGTTGGGCAAGGATCGCTAAGCATTGAAGCTGAGGTTAACAAGAAGATTGTCAAGGCAACATTGAGAGATGTTTGGTACGTTCCGCAGATAAGCAGAAATCTATTTTCGGTGCTGTCGACACATGATAAAAATCCAGGGAGCTTGTTTGAGTCACGAGTAATTTCTTGTTCAATGAAGATTGATGGACAAATTACAGTTACAGGACATAGAGAAAGGTACAGAGGTCTGTACAGGCTTAACTGTAGGATTGTACCGCCATCTAAAGTAAATGTAAATTTGGTACAGAAAGTTGATATGCTGCAACTCTACCACGAACGGATGGCTCATCAAAATAAGAGACATGTGAGAAGTCTTATCGAGAGGGAACTCGGTATTAAAACCAAGGAAACTGGAGAATTATGCGAAGGCTGTATATTTGGAAAGTCCCACAGACAAAAGTTTGGTGTACAGGAAAAGGCCACTCAGCCTGGTGAACGCATACTGTAACAAACTTGCTTATTCCTTGATGAAAGGAGTAAACAGATTTATACATTAAAAAAGTAATTAGGGGAAAATGAATTTAATAAATGATGAAATGAAAAATACAATATATTAGTACAAAAGTGAAGGGCAGGTTAACCGAGAACGTTTTAAATATCTCCGCAAATCTCTGAGCGTGATAGTAACTGAAGACAAACTTGCAGTCGTAGAAAGCTGGCTTGATTAAGATGAGCTTGACCACGACGAACTTGATGCAGGGCGATTTGGTAGGACCCACCAGCAGACACGTACCGCCCAATGCCAGGCTCATCAGCTCGAAGAGCAGCTTCCAGCAGACAGGTAATGAGCCCCAGTGCCAGGCTCGTCAGTTCGCAAAGCAGCTTCCAGCAGACAGTTAGCAACAGCCACGGCAGCACTAAACGAAGGCCGCTCTTTGACTCCACCAGGCTGTGCTCAAAACTCAAGATATGACAGATCTTGACTCCAAACTAGACTTAGCTGTTTTCTTGATTTTAGACTATACTGATTTCTCGTGTCCAGACTGAACCGACTCTTAACTCCAGACTAGAACCAGGGCATCTGTCAGAAATCCCTTTTATACCCTGATCTTCCGTTTCTTTTCTTCCAATCATTTTTTTAGATTCAAAACTGCTGCGCTCTAGTAAGACGCAACCTGCCAGTATTAAAAACAGCCAGTAACAATGGTCAAAAACCCTGCACATAATATTTTTAGAAATATAACTCAGAATATCTTTACACAGCAAATATTCGCTATTAAATATAAAATACAATAATTGAACTCACGAATTGATAATAATTTTTAGTAATATATAATCTTAATGAAACCTTCATAGAGAGTTTGGCTGGTAACAATCAAAAATAAAAGTAAATGACATCTGACAAATATGCTTGAAGTAAACATGTCACAACAAAGGATTAGAAAATATTTATAAAAATGAAATAAAAGTATGAATATGGATGATTAATTGTGAGTATAAAGTATCTGTAGTAAGCAGATACTATATTTCCCCAAGTGTTTCCGTCATATTTCATGCGTTTTAATTCATTTAAAGAATTATTGGGAATAGAATTAAGAGGTTGAGACTGAGTGTCGGGAAGTAAAGTATGGTACATAGTCTCATTGGGACTATTAGGAAGGTGGGTATCCCAAGATCTGAAATATAGTATCTGCCTACTACAGACACTCTATACTCACACTTATCATCCATATTCATACTTTTATTGGTTTTACATTAGTATTTTATTAATCGTTTAGTTTTTATAAATATTTTCTTAGTATTCTTTGTTGTGACATAACTTGTCAGTTGTCATTTACTTTTATTTTTAATTGTTACCAGCCAAACTCTCTATGAAGGTTTCATTTAGATTAAATATTACTAAAAATTATTATCATCAATTCGTGAGTTCAATTGTTGTATTTTATAGTTAATTGCGAATATTTGCTGTATAAAGATATTCTGAGTAATATTTATAAAAATATTATGTGCAAGGTTTTTGACCAATTGTTACTGGCTGCTTTGGAGACTGGCAGGTTGCGTCTTACTAGAGCGCAGCAGTTTGGAATCTGAAAAAGAAATTTGAAGAAAGAAACGGAAGATCAGGGTATAAAAGGGATTTCTGACGGATGCCCTGGTTCTAGTCTGGAGTTAAGAGTCGGTTCAGTCTGGACACGAGAAATCAGTATAGTCTAAAATCAAGAAAACAGCTAAGTCTAGTTTGGAGTCAAGATCTGTCATATCTTGAGTTTTGAGCACAGCCTGGTGGAGTCAAAGAGCGGCCTTCGTTTAGTGCTGCCGTGGCTGTTGCTAACTGTCTGCTGGAAGCTGCTTTGCGAACTGACGAGCCTGGCACTGGGGCTCATTACCTGTCTGCTGGAAGCTGCTCTTCGAGCTGATGAGCCTGGCATTGGGCGGTACGTGTCTGCTGGTGGGTCCTACCAAATCGCCCTGCATCAAGTTCGTCGTGGTCAAGCTCATCTTAATCAAGCCAGCTTTCTACGACTGCAAGTTTGTCTTCAGTTACTATCACGCTCAGAGATTTGCGGAGATATTTAAAACGTTCTCGGTTAACCTGCCCTTCACTTTTGTACTAATTTATTGTATTTTTCATTTCATCATTTATTAAATTCATTTTCCCCTAATTACTTTTTTAATGTATAAATCTGTTTACTCCTTTCATCAAGGAATAAGCAAGTTTGTTACATTTTAAATATAGTATCTGCTTACTACAGATACTTTATACTCACAATTAATCATCCATATTCATACTTTTATTTCATTTTTATAAATATTTTCTAATCCTTTGTTGTGACATGTTTACTTCAAGCATATTTGTCAGATGTCATTTACTTTTATTTTTGATTGTTACCAGCCAAACTCTCTATGAAGGTTTCATTAAGATTATATATTACTAAAAATTATTATCAATTCGTGAGTTCAATTATTGTATTTTATATTTAATAGCGAATATTTGCTGTGTAAAGATATTCTGAGTTATATTTCTAAAAATATTATGTGCAGGGTTTTTGACCATTGTTACTGGCTGTTTTTAATACTGGCAGGTTGCGTCTTACTAGAGCGCAGCAGTTTTGAATCTAAAAAAATGATTGGAAGAAAAGAAACGGAAGATCAGGGTATAAAAGGGATTTCTGACAGATGCCCTGGTTCTAGTCTGGAGTTAAGAGTCGGTTCAGTCTGGACACGAGAAATCAGTATAGTCTAAAATCAAGAAAACAGCTAAGTCTAGTTTGGAGTCAAGATCTGTCATATCTTGAGTTTTGAGCACAGCCTGGTGGAGTCAAAGAGCGGCCTTCGTTTAGTGCTGCCGTGGCTGTTGCTAACTGTCTGCTGGAAGCTGCTTTGCGAACTGACGAGCCTGGCACTGGGGCTCATTACCTGTCTGCTGGAAGCTGCTCTTCGAGCTGATGAGCCTGGCATTGGGCGGTACGTGTCTGCTGGTGGGTCCTACCAAATCGCCCTGCATCAAGTTCGTCGTGGTCAAGCTCATCTTAATCAAGCCAGCTTTCTACGACTGCAAGTTTGTCTTCAGTTACTATCACGCTCAGAGATTTGCGGAGATATTTAAAACGTTCTCGGCGCCCAACGTGGGGCGCCAAAATGTAACAAACTTGCTTATTCCTTGATGAAAGGAGTAAACAGATTTATACATTAAAAAAGTAATTAGGGGAAAATGAATTTAATAAATGATGAAATGAAAAATACAATAAATTAGTACAAAAGTGAAGGGCAGGTTAACCGAGAACGTTTTAAATATCTCCGCAAATCTCTGAGCGTGATAGTAACTGAAGACAAACTTGCAGTCGTAGAAAGCTGGCTTGATTAAGATGAGCTTGACCACGACGAACTTGATGCAGGGCGATTTGGTAGGACCCACCAGCAGACACGTACCGCCCAATGCCAGGCTCATCAGCTCGAAGAGCAGCTTCCAGCAGACAGGTAATGAGCCCCAGTGCCAGGCTCGTCAGTTCGCAAAGCAGCTTCCAGCAGACAGTTAGCAACAGCCACGGCAGCACTAAACGAAGGCCGCTCTTTGACTCCACCAGGCTGTGCTCAAAACTCAAGATATGACAGATCTTGACTCCAAACTAGACTTAGCTGTTTTCTTGATTTTAGACTATACTGATTTCTCGTGTCCAGACTGAACCGACTCTTAACTCCAGACTAGAACCAGGGCATCCGTCAGAAATCCCTTTTATACCCTGATCTTCCGTTTCTTTCTTCAAATTTCTTTTTCAGATTCCAAACTGCTGCGCTCTAGTAAGACGCAACCTGCCAGTCTCCAAAGCAGCCAGTAACAATTGGTCAAAAACCTTGCACATAATATTTTTATAAATATTACTCAGAATATCTTTATACAGCAAATATTCGCAATTAACTATAAAATACAACAATTGAACTCACGAATTGATGATAATAATTTTTAGTAATATTTAATCTAAATGAAACCTTCATAGAGAGTTTGGCTGGTAACAATTAAAAATAAAAGTAAATGACAACTGACAAGTTATGTCACAACAAAGAATACTAAGAAAATATTTATAAAAACTAAACGATTCATAAAATACTAATGTAAAACCAATAAAAGTATGAATATGGATGATAAGTGTGAGTATAGAGTGTCTGTAGTAGGCAGATACTATAATACACACTGATGTGTGTGGTCCATTTCCTCTGTCCATATCCAAGTATCGCTATTTTGTACTGTTCAAAGATTAATTCACGCGTTACAGATTTGTGTATTTTCTACGAGAGAAATCAGAGGTACATGAAAAGCTGAAAGAGATGTTGACATTTTCACAGGTATCTGGTCATACTGTTAAAGAAGTATTGAGTGATAATGGCGGAGAGTTTAATAATCACAAGATACGAAAAGTATTGACGGATGAAGGCATAAAGCAACGTTTTGTTATGACATACACGCCGGAACAAAACGGGTGTAGTGAGAGGGACAATCGCACGATTGTGGAGGCAGCGAGATCCATGATGCATGCTCATGAGGAACTGCCTCAGATATTGTGGGCTGAGTTGGTGAATACTGCCGTTTATATTTTGAATAGGTCAGGTCCAACTGCAGTAGAAAACAAGTCTCCATTTGAGCTTTGGTTTGGTGAGAAGCCACAAATAAAGCACTTGAGGATTATCGGATCACCTTGTTATGTGCATGTACCAAAGCAAACCAGGAAGAAGCTGCACAAGAAAGCAGTGAAATGTATCTTAGTGGGATATGATAATGATGATGGATTCAGGCTCTGGAACAAACAAAATAATTCGCTGGTGAGGTCAAGGGATGTCTCCTTCGATGAAAAGCCCTTGGGTGCGGAAGATCCAGTGAGAGCTTCTACAGAAGCTGAATTTGAAATACCTTTGGAATTACCACAGTTACATGGTAATGAGAATGATGCATTGAATCAAGTGAGTCAACCACAAGTTACTCAGAATGCAGGAAATTCAGGCAATGATAGAACTATTAACAATAATGAAAATGTCAATGAAGGTGTTGGTACTGAAATTGGGGACACTGAGTTCATTGATAGAGAAGATGTTCTGGTTCAAGACTGGGATGATTTTGATGACGCTAGGAGTTATGCTTCAGAACAGAGTTTTGAGTTAGGGGGGGGAGATAAGGGAAGTAAATGAAGATGAGATGGAAATTCATACCAGAGATGTTATGCCTGAACAGGAAATCATGGAACATGGTGGAAGGATTCTCAGAGATAGATCATTACTTCGTCCACCTATTAAACTCAAAGACTATGTTTTAAACATGGCAAGCTGTCACCAAGAACCTAGTTGTTACAGAGAAGCTATTAAAAGCTCTGAACGGAATCTTTGGGAAAAAGCAATGGACTCCGAGATGAATTCTTTAAAGGAGAATAAGACTTGGGTCCTCGTGCCTCTTCCTAATAACAGGAAGGTTATACCATGCAAATGGGTATACAAAGTGAAACTGAATGCTGATGGTTCAGTAGAAAAATATAAAGCAAGACTTGTTGTAAAGGGGTTTAGTCAGACGAAAGGGGTTGATTATGACCAAACTTTCAGTCCTGTGGCTAAAATGGCAACAGTCAGGAGTGTATTGGCTGTGGCAGCCAATGAGAACATGTTAATGTTACAATTTGATGTTTCAACAGCTTTTCTGTATGGGTCACTTGATGAAGAAATTTTCATGTAACAGCCCGAAGGCTATGATGATGGATCTGGTCGCATCTGTTTGTTGAAGAAAAGCCTTTATGGTTTAAAACAGGCTCCAAGGTGTTGGAATAAGCGGATTTTGGACTATTTCAAAGAGATTGAATTCGAAGTTAGTGACTCAGATCCTTGTTTATTCATAAGGAAGACGCCGTCTGGAGGTAAACTGATAGTTGTCCTATATGTTGATGATGGTTTGGTGGCTGAAACGAGCCAGGACCTTATAAACGAGCTCATAGTACAAATAAAGGCTAAGTTTAAAATAACAACGAAGGCAGCGTCCTATTTCCTTGGTATTGAAATAGAGAAGACTGATGATGGAATCAAAATATCTCAGGGATCTTACGCAAAGAAAGTGCTCAAAAGATTTGGCATGGAACATTGCAGACCTGTAATGACACCAATTGTGAAAGAGGATCAATGTAAGGGTCAAGACTCATGCGATGTGAGCCATTTATTGAACAACTACAGACAAGTGGTTGGTGCATTGGCATATTTAATGGTCGGAACCAGGCGAGATATTGCATATGCTGTCAGCGTCGTTTCTAGGACCCTCGAAAATCCTAAAGAACCAGATTGTGTCAAACTGAAGAGAATACTACGGTATTTGCAGTATGCTCCAGAAAAAGGGATACTCTACAAAAGAGATTTCAAGGCAGGTATTCTTGAGAGCTACAATGGTGCAGATCATGGCGGTGACTTGGACACAGGATGGTCAACCACTGGTGTATTGTGCATGTATGCTGGAGGTGCCGTGTCATGGATAAGCCAACGTCAGACAAGCGTGGCTATATCTACCACTGAAGCTGAGGTTGTAGCTGCCAGTGAAGGCGCTCGGGAATCAATTTGGCTGTCCAGAGTCATTGGAGATATGACAAAACTGAAGGGTGTGCCTATCCTGAGAGTGGATAATGAAGCTGCGATAAAGCTAGCTGAAAATCCGGAGTACCACAAACGTACAAAACATATCCGGATTAGACACTTCTTTGTCAGGGAGATGGTAACAAGTGGTGAGCTAAATGTAAGCAAGATCGCAACTGAAAATCAGCTTGCAGATACTTTTACAAAAGCATTACCCAGACAAAGGCTGCTGAAGCTATTGAAATTAATAGGTCTTCATTGAGAGAAGATAATAAGGTTGCATAAGTTTGCAATGTGCGACCTCATATAGCCTTCATAGGTTTGAAGAAAAATAGACATTGTTATGTGTCATGTGTCATGTATGTCAACTTTTTGTATCGGTTGTAACATCTTTGTTTATTAATAGATTTTTTTCTTTAAAATATAACAATTGCCACACGGGAGCAAATCATTTGGGGCGCCTGGGATTTTTTTTTATGGTTGCTATACCCCTTGGAAATAATCCTGCTGGCGCCCATACTTATTATTATACAGCACTAAAAAATTGGAGTCTGTTTTCTGGGATATACAATTTTGTTCTAAAGCATCCTAGATGTCATGCCTGAAGCTTTCATATTTTTCTATCTCTATGCTAGAATCTGTATGTACATCCGTGATGATCAGTGGTAGACGCAACCCCATTAAAGTAATACTGCCGGCGCCCACGTACCTAGTACATACATATTTATTTGTATTTTATAGTATATTGTGTATTAAGGGCGGTAAGTAAGGAATTACGATCGAGGCTCTAGTAGAAGCCCGAAGTGGAAGACTGAGGGCTTTCTGAGTCGAGGTTCGTAATTCCCGTACCGCCCGTGAAACATACAATGTTTTTCATCACATTTGCGAGTTAATAATTATGAATATACACAAGTCAGCACATATTATTACGAAATACGTGAACTGATTTGCGGATGGCGGGCTGTTTGCCCACACCACAGATTATACAAATGTTTTGTTCAGAAACGTTAAAGGCAAATACTTACCTAGGTATACAGCCATGACGGAGTACAAAAAAAAAGTTTTGATACAAAAAACTATCGATTATTTAGATTTTAGAACATTAGTTGAGTAATTAAATAACAAGTAGCGAGATTGAATGAAATTCCTGTTTATATAACAAGACAACTCCTTGCTTGAACTTGCATGACCTGTGTGCTGTCATGCTGTGCTGTAAATTGCAAGTTTTACGTGCAAGTGTGATGAAAATATTATTTTCATCACACTTGCACGTAAACAGTGTCATAACATACAGGTTAACTTGGCTGTAATGCCCCATATAAAACCCTAGGGCAGTAAGTAATTTTTTTTTAAATTTACAGCACAGCATGACAGCACACTGGTCATGCAAGTCCAAGCAAGGAGTTTACACGCAATTGAAAAATTGTCTTAAAATGTTATTTTAAACAGGAATTTCATTCAATATCGCTTGTTGATTAATTACTCAATTAATGTTCTAAAATCTAAATAATCGATAGTTTTTTGTATCAAAACGTCGTTTTTTTTTTTAATTCTCCCTGACTGTATACCTAGGTAAGTATTTGCCTTTAACGTTTCTGAACAAAACATTTGTATAACTGTGGTGTGGGCCAACAGCCCGCCATCCGCAAATCAGTTCACGTACTTCGTAATAATATGTGCTGACTTGTGTATATTCATAATTATTAACTCGCAAATGTGATGAAAAACATTGTATGTTTCACGGGCGGTACGGGAATTACGAACCTCGACTCAGAAAGCCCTCAGTCTTCGACTTCGGGCTTCTACTAGAGCCTCGATCGTAATTCCTTACTTACCGCCCTTAATACACAATATACTATTATAACACATTTGCTCGTAAAGAGTCTCTTATTTCACCAATTTCAGTATCGTAATGTATCTTATTACGCACTAGTGCGGTAATGTAATGTAAAACGAACGGTACTTTTTTAAATCTTAGCAAAGAGTTTTTATGTCTGAAAAGTGGTCAACATTTTATGAATAAAATTAACTTAAGAGATAAAATATAATAAATAAACAATTTTGAACATAAATTACAACCTGTAACAAAACAGAAAAATATTAATTTACTTTATTAGTAATACTGGCTGTTTCTGTGCCTTAGCATTAAAAAAAAAAATAATAATAATAATTTCATAATTTTTGAACAAGTAAAAATTATTCCGCGCGCTTTTTCTTTTCGCTGTATTGTTTTTATTTGAAAATGTCGTCCGAGTTTTATTTATTTCCTCGCAAATATGTTATAAAACGTCGTATGACATACGTGCGCTTTGATAACTACAGCCTCTGCTTTCTTGTAGCCCTCGCCTACGGCTCGGACAAGCAATATCGCCTCGGCTTTACTTTTCAACTTACCGCACTTAGATCATAATGTACTATTATGTGTGTGTATTATATTACCCACTAATAGAGTGACCTGTAATAATTTCCAGGTTCCACCCGAAGGACACTTCGCGTGTTGTCTCATGGCGAGTGGATAACTCTACCAGTGCTCCGCCTCCTGAAGCTACATGGCCAACCCCAACCAACGAGACCACATGGTCACCCCCAACCAACGAGACCACCTGGGCACCCCCAACCAACGAGACCACCTGGGCACCGCCAATTAATATCACCACATGGCGTCCAACAACCAATGGCACAACATGGACACCCCCAACCTACGGCACAACATGGGCACCCCCAACCAACGGCACAACATGGGCACCCCCAACCAACGGTACAACATGGGTACCCCCAACCAACGGTACAACATGGGCACCCCCAACCAACGGTACAACATGGGCACCCCCAACCTACGGCACAACATGGGCACCCCCAACCAACGGCACAACATGGGCACCCCCAACCAACGGTACAACATGGGCACCCCCAACCAACGGTACAACATGGGCAACCCCAACCAACGGCACAACATGGGCACCCCCAACCAACGGTACAACATGGGTACCACCAACCAACGGTACAACATGGGCACCCCCAACCAACGGTACAACATGGGCAACCCCAACCAACGGCACAACATGGGTACCCCCAACTAACGGTACAACATGGGCACCACCAACCAACGGTACAACATGGGCTCCACCAACCAATGGCACAACTTGGGCACCACCAATTAATGTTACCACATGGCGTCCTGCAACAAACGGTACAACATGGGCACCCCCAACCAACGGTACAACATGGGCACCCCCAACCAACGGTACAACATGGGTACCCCCAACCAACGGTACAACATGGGCACCCCCAACCAACGGTACAACATGGGCAACCCCAACCAACGGCACAACATGGGTACCCACAACCAACGGTACAACATGGGCACCACCAACCAACGGTACAACATGGGCTCCACCAACCAATGGCACAACTTGGGCACCACCAATTAATGTTACCACATGGCGTCCTGCAACAAACGGTACAACATGGGCACCCCCAACCAACGGTACAACATGGGCACCCCCAACCTACGGCACAACATGGGCACCCCCAACCAACGGCACAACATGGGCACCCCTAACCAACGGTACAACATGGGTACCCCCAACCAACGGTACAACTTGGGCACCACCAATTAATGTTACCACATGGCGTCCTGCAACCAATGGCACAACATGGGCACCACCAATTAATGTTACCACATGGCGTCCACCAACAAACGGTACAACATGGGCACCCCCAACCAACGGTACAACATGGGCACCCCCAACCAACGGGTCAACATGGGCACCCCCAACCTACGGCACAACATGGGCAACCCCAACCAACGGCACAACATGGGCACCCCCAACCAACGGTACAACATGGGTACCCCCAACTAACGGTACAACATGGGCACCCCCAACTAACGGTACAACATGGGCAACCCCAACCAACGGTACAACATGGGTACCCCCAACCAACGGTACAACATGGGCACCCCCAACCAACGGTACAACATGGGCTCCTCCAACCAACGGTACAACATGGGCACCCCCAACCTACGGCACAACATGGGCACCCCCAACCAACGGCACAACATGGGCAACCCCAACCAATGGCACAACTTGGGCACCACCAATTAATGTTACCACATGGCGTCCTGCAACAAACGGTACAACATGGGCACCCCCAACCAACGGTACAACATGGGCACCTCCAACCAACGGTACAACATGGGCAACCCCAACCAATGGCACAACTTGGGCACCACCAATTAATGTTACCACATGGCGTCCTGCAACCAATGGCACAACATGGGCACCACCAATTAATGTTACCACATGGCGTCCACCAACAAACGGTACAACATGGGCACCCCCAACCAACGGTACAACATGGGCACCCCCAACCTACGGCACAACATGGGCAACCCCAACCAACGGCACAACAAGGGTACCCCCAACTAACGGTACAACATGGGCACCCCCAACTAACGGTACAACATGGGCAACCCCAACCAACGGTACAACATGGGCACCCCCAACCAACGGTACAACATGGGCTTCTCCAACCAACGGTACAACATGGGCTCCTCCAACCAATGGTACAACGTGGGTACCAGCCACAAATGGTACAACGTGGGCACCAGCCACAAATGGAACTACTAAGTACTAAAAATTATGACTGAACTACTCGTATGAAATATAAAATTTTTCGTTAGTTAGAAATCAAACGTGCTTAAAAAAGATTCTGTAGATCTTATTTAGGGTCGTAGTATCGATTGCATTGAATATACGTTCATACTAGAAAGTCCCACTTTAAGTGAATTAATGAAAAGACAGCTGCTCAAGCTGTTTCATTTTGTAGTTGTAACATACATACGTACTGTAATACCTGTTTCGTTGAATTGCGAGTTCATTTATGTTTTTATTTATACAAAAATACATACAATATTCTTCTTGTATCCGTGCTTGTTTACGTAATTTTTCTTTTTATTTTTTCTATGTTTCTCAAAAACTGATTGATTAAACTCAAAATGTTCATCAGTCATCAGCTGCCGGTGTGTATTAAGGCATTGTTCACACCAATCGTATTGTCCGCCGCGCGCCGCCGACTGTGAGATGAGTATGCCCACTGTAAAGAGATATTAGAGGTATGCGTATAGTCGGTTCCGTGTGAACGAGAAGTTAAATAAAGAAGAAGGAAAAGCGATAAAGTGCGTAACGCGCGCTCAAAGTCAGCGGCCGACAATACGTTTGGTCTGACTGAACAATGCCTAAGACTTCTGCCCTTTGGGTTTTAAAGCATGCCCGCGGCCTAAATATGTTCTCCCTCACTTACATCGTTCTTGGTTTATCACGTCTCACACTCCACGAATCCACAATTACTGTTACAACCGCAAAATACTTATAAGATTTTAATTGCAAAAACTAATATTTATTTTACCTCGGTACACTACGTAGTGTACCGTAAACTTATATGTTTTATTTACAAATAACTGAAAAAAATAACAAATAATTGATTTACTTATTTTTTTAACTACCTACCTCGTTAAACTTATCTACTTATTGAAAAAAAATGCTGTCATACTGCTAGCTACCTCAAAGGGCGTTAAGGTGATAGGCAATATGAAATATTTTCCTTAATTTATTTATACACAAATATACATTTGTAGATATTCGCCAATCTAAATCATTTTTATGTATTAAAAGTGTAGCCCACCGGTATCGGAAACAGGGGCCAAGCTCCTGGCTGTCAGGGCTTCAGAGAAAGGCACCTCTTAATATGAGTCGTGTCCAAGAGTACCACTTTCTGAATACTTGATGCAGCTGCCTAACGAGAGCCTTCTCAGATATCGGTCGAGACTGTTGTCAATTAATCCATTGGCTGATACGAATGCGTCGGCACTAGGGTTCATTCCCGAGAGTTTCTCGAGCCGAGAATTCATGGGAAATCGTTGGACTTTGTTCCCGGGAAACCAAGCTCGAGAAAAGTCATGAACTCGAGAATTCATGTATGTAGTCACACTATTTAAAAGCTATTGCCAATCGTTATACACGTGCAACCTGTGGAGCAATTACACTAAAAACGCCTACAATACTCTGCGCGTCCAGTATAACAACGTCTTTAGGGGTTTGTTGTGGCTATTATGGCGGAGCAGTGCCTTCGGCATGTTCGCCGGCCACTGCACGGACGGCTTCCAGGTGCTTCGCAAAAGAACGGCGTCCCTGCGGTCTCGGGTAAAACGTAGCACCAACACGCTTCTGAGCGTGGTGTCGGACAGAGGGGACAGCCAAATCCTGAGGCATTGATCGGTCATGCATGTCCAAAATAATTATTATTTTAAAGTTTACTAACATAGCTGAAAGTAGCTTACTAACTTATTATGGACTTGTATCAATTAATGTGTGCTTAGTCTGAAATAAATATTTTCAATTCAATATTTTGTTTGTGAAAACTAAAGTTATTAAATCAATAAGATAGGACAAACAAAACTTGTTGTTCAATATTTATAGTGTAATTTTTGTTTTCCCTAATATTTATTTATTATAAACATATATAAACCCGGAAAACCCGGTTTTTGCTATCCTAGAAAAACCGAGTTTCATTTCATAGTAGGCTAACCGGTTTTTTCGGGGTTTAATCGGGTATCCGGTTTGCATGCTCTAATGTGAATGTGTGTTGTGGTTGTTTTGTTCAGCGCGAATTCTGAACTACGTCAGCCAATTCAAAAAAAATAATGTCCGTGCGACATTTCATTTTAATTGAAATTAAAATGGGAAAACTCTGGCTCAAACGGCTTAGACAAGACAAGAAGCGTCTCGTTAGACTTTTTCAAGTGTTGTGGGAATCTAATGCTGCTCACACATGGCCTCTTTTTCTGAAACCTTTCTACAAAACTATTTACTACAAAATTCATCTGCTTTCATCTGTACCTAACGCTATTTCTGAATGTTACTTTTTTTTGTCTAATACGCAAGCACCTAGTGAAGTGATAGGACACTGCACTATTGATGTGCTTCAGCGAGGACAAAGCAGCAGTGATAGCCTAGTACTGTGACCGCCAAACTACTGAATAATGTTATTTCTGGATTTAAAAAAAAAGTTAACTAACTTATCTATAAGATTATTATAATTATAATTTGATACTTTTATTTGAGAGGAAAACCATTGAATTGGTTAACGTTATTGGAACCAAACAATATGAAAAAACGTACGTAAGTGTAAATTTCTCGGCAACCCGAGAAGACCCGAGAAATTAGCCTCGAGAATTCTCGAGACCCGAGAAATTGAAAAGCTCGAGAAATCATGAACCCTAGTCGGCACATTGATTGCTCAATCCACATCCCACATGTGTTTTCACGAGATTCTCGTATGTGGACCGTTATGTCAACAATGAATGCGTGCATTTCTGATCGATCTACCACTACTATATCAGGCTTATCTCTCTGATCTCAGTACAATGTGATATTGCCATTTTCAAGAACTGGTTCACCTAAAGTACGACACCTCCGATTCCACAGGCTTTATAGAAAAAAAGGAAAGCACACAAGCACAAAGCTACAAGTTTGTGTCTGTGCAAGTATTCTCCGTTAGCTAGGCGAGAACGTCCGGATAATGTGACAGATTGATTCGCCTGGACGGTGGCATGCCCGACATAATATATGACAACCGTGCCATCCTTCACACAAATTCTCCGGTAGTTACTCGTCATAACTTCATCCATAATTGCACAAACAAAACCTTCGGTTTCTCCAAAGAGGTTCCCGGAACGTAGCCAAGCTACGGATGCGGATATCAGGTCCATGTCGGCTTCTAGGAATTATACATGACATAATTTCTATATTTTCAATACATTACCAAATCTGGGGGCACGGTAGTGCCCCCGCCAAGACGAGCCAAGCGAAGCGCAAGGACAGTACCTAACTTTTCTCGAAGTGTTTCGTCGTTTTTTTGAACCCTCATAGAGTTGGTTACCGATGTACCAGATAATTCATATTCTCAGGATATGATGTCAATAATAGACTAATTAAACATACAAAGTCTCAATTGAATAGCGCTGATACTTTAGTGTTTATTGATATCTAAAATACACCGTTTTCGTCACTGACACACTGACACACTGAAAATCAGGAATCGAAAATCGAAAATGAAAGAAATCAGGAAGTAGCCAAATGTTTGGCTACTTCCTATGGGGGGGTGAAAGTTTGTATGAGACTTCAAAATGTTAGGGTACTTTCTAAAGTGCTAGAAAGCCGAAATTTGGTATGTAAAAAGGAAGAAAAAAATAAACACTAAAAAGACTGCCTAGCAACTTACAAAAAGAACAGAAATCCCACCAAAAACATTTCATGTACAATGTTTTTGCCCTGTGCAAAAAAAATATCAGATCTCATGTAGAGCCAAGCTTCTGAATCTACACGGCATAACTCTACCGACTGTGAAATTATGGTCGGTATAGAGTTAGGCCGTGTAGATTCAGAAGCTTGGTACTCATTTTTTTGGTGTATACTATTGCGTATCCCAAACACGATTCTCTAAGAAATAGTTCGTTTAAGGAAATTGACATCATGACGGTACCTTGTCAAAACATGAAAATATCATGTACATTAGCAAAAATCTGCATTTATTTAGTAAAAGAAGTGGCCGGCACCACTATAATACTAGAAACAGAGACCAACTAGTTTAGCCAGGTTTCAGGTTAGCTAAAGTAGACTCGTCTTTCATACGGTACTGTTTAAAATGTTACAATAAATTACCTCCCCGCATTCTACAACTGAATGAAACGAAATTTAAATCTTGCATAAAGCGCACACTATGTAGGCAAGCATATTATAAGTTGGGGATTTACATGGATGATAAAAATACTTGGGTCAATGCCGGTCCTGCTCCACAATCTACACATAGGGGCAAGCTGAATCATCTGAATTACCATGTGAAGTTATTGTGAAAGCTGCAGAAGATTGTAAAAATATATTTGCATTGTATAGATTCAATCTCTTAGTATTATGTAATTGCATAGCACAGGTGTGAGTACCATGTATGTATGTGTATTACAGTAGTAAAGCCACCATTTACTGAGTAGCTATACATCTTTCAATGTTAATGCGAATTTACCCTGGTGGTTGAGTGAATGTCATGCTCACTTAAATCTCACTCTGATGGTTGCGGGGTTATTTAGTTCCCTTCAAAATGGTTGAGTTGAATGATGGCTAACACATGCGTCATGTTCGTGAACGGGCGCTGTCAGTTGTGACTGGTCATCTCTCAGCTGCCACAGTTTATTTTAATTACTTTATTTTTTAATTACTGATTTAATCTTTTACTCTGGACGTTCTTAACTTACCCGTGTTTCTACATCGTTCTCACATATTTGTAATTCTCAACATGAATGATGTAACTGAGATTTTGTAACATATTTTGATTTAAAAGAGTGTCCATGGAGTTTCTTGCCCATTCTTCTCCATAGAGATCTACGCTTTGGAATGGGCAACTACAGTACTTTCATAAGTTTTTATGCCTTGTGACTGAGACTGTAGCTTCGCAATTTCTTTTGTTTTTTTGAACTTCAAAAGTGCCTGTAATCGTCTAACTGAAATAAATGCTCTGAGTTTGAGTTTTCATGTTACTTGTTTTATGAATTTGATAACATTGCCAAATAAATATTTCTCTCTCAATATTACTTCAACACTTGACTAATAAGAAATATCTTAGTTTGACAATAACATATATATTTTGGATTCAGGTTGGATAATGTTGCGCACAGAGCGCAGTACGCGATTAGTCTGATAAATTAAAGTTTTTTGAAAGGTTTAAAAGTCCGAAGTCCTGCGGCGGCGACAAGTCGTATAGGTCGCGCGCGGTGCGAAGAGACGCGTGCGCACGATACGTAGGCGGAAGACGAACTGAGCGATCGAATGACCGCAGCGCGCGAATGAATGGCGCGCGAGTGTATGGCGTAGTCACAACACAAGTGAACTTATTCAAATAGTGCTACGGGACGATTGTCGCAGTGGCGGGACCTCGTACTAATTTATTATGAAAGCCACACAAAAATAAATGATAATGTTTTCTACACGTAACAGATAATTTGATTACATTATTATAAAGCTATTTAGAACTGTAGGTAATTTTCGGTATAAATGTTACTGTTTCAGTTAAACAATATTTGGTGAGCATTTTATATTAATGACCTGTGCTGCTTGCCACTCCAAAGTGGTGTTATTATGTCTTATGCGGATGATACAGCTTTGTTGTTTGCAGCTAAATCAAAAGGTGAGGCCTATGAATATGCTCAGAATGGCTTCAACATTGTGTCTAATTGGCTCCAGAATAATCTTCTAACACTAAATCCTGAAAAAACAAAATATATTTTATTTACAATGAGAAATACTAACACACCGCTTACTAACCTAAACATTTACGCGCATAACTGTAGCGCGTACGCTGACACTGCATGTTCTTGCCCTACTTTAGATAAAGCTGACCACTTGAAATATCTAGGTGTCACTATTGACTCCAATCTTAATTTCCGTAAACATATCGAGTTACTGTGTACTAGAGTGCGAAAACATGTATAGGTTTTTAAGAATTTACGTAATATAGCCGACTATAATTTAATAAAACAGATTTATTTAGCACTGTGTCAGTCTATTCTAACTTATTGTATAATATCCTGGGGGGGCGCGGGAATTTCAATTCTTCTCCCTCTAGAACGTGCTCAAAGAGCGATTCTAAAAGTTGCTACCTTCCGTCCTTTTAGATTCCCTACACACCTGCTCTACAAAGCATGTAATGTACTTACAGTGCGGCAATTATTTATTCTTCACATAATACTACACCAGCACTCTACACTTCCCTATGACCCAGTTCCTTCCGATAGGAGAAGGAAGGACCTGGTTTGCACAAAAACTCAAACTAGACATGCGTTTGCGAATCGATTTTATGTGTTTTTAGGACCTTTTCTTTATAATAGACTTAACAAGATACTAAACTTCTATAGTTTAAGTTATAAAAAATGTAGTTATGTAATGTCGGATTATTTAGCGATACTTAATTACTCAGACACAGAAAAACTTCTAGAAGTTGTAGTATGATTATGTCATATCCTCTCGTATCAATTTGTACATTTTTACTTAATTAGCTATTCTTAGTGTTTTCCTTTATTTTACCAATTTGATTATACTTATAGTTGTTATTGTTAATAGATTAATTTTATTTTATAATTTTACTGTCGTAATTAAATTATGCTATGTAAAGTGATGGCCCGGAACACAGGTTTAAATAAACCTAGATCGGGCAGGTCGCTGCCAAACTTTATACTAACACTTTACTGAATTAACATCACTTGCGACTTTTGAATATGTTTTAGTTATAGTTTACTTATAAGTACTATTTATACCATTGTATGAGTAAAATACTACTGTGCCTAAATGTAAACTTTTTGTAATACTTTTTAAGAAATAAATTATCTTATCTTTATCTTATCTTATTTATCCATTAGGTCCGAGGCTATTGATGGTTGGAAGCTCGCTTGCTCGAATACTGACCCTACAATCCATTTTCCCGGAGTCGGTGGGATAAGCCGCTCTGCAGAGTAGATAAGATAATAATTATATTGCGTGGTATGGTAGGTATATTTTATTATAGAATAAAATATAATATATGTACGTATGTGTAGCTCAGCACAATATACTAAACACGTCCGCTACCTTACTTAATATAGAGCGTGCGTGGGCGCCTGCTGGCTGTGGGTGAGTGGGAGTAGCGTCTTTGGCTTCACGCACTGCCGTCGTCGAGCATAGGCACTTTGTTCGACGACACAGCCTTCCGCGTCGCTGCTTGTTTACACCTTGGAGCCGCTAAATGTTTATCTCATCGCTATGGTAGCCGTCGGTGTAGCCGTCTACAGACTTGGGCACCACGGCCTGTCAATGAAGTGTGGATGGACCACACTAGGAAGTGGCGAAGGCGTTTTGAGGGACTGTCTCTTGTAATTTTGACTTTCAAAAAGAGCTGATTATCAGCCTAATTTGTATAAATGACTTTTGATTTTAATGATGAATGATCACAACAAAAATTACAACTATCTCACCAGTTCAAAAGCTAGTGGGTGCTTAAGTTACAAACATTTGATACATTTTGAAACAGTCAAGGAAGCCTACTAGCGTTTTCATCGGTTTGAGAGAGAAAACAAAAAGTACCTTAGCGATATTCGTACCTCGCATGTCTTCTGAAAAACTGTCTTACCACAAAACTATTAGGTTTTAAGATAATACCCCACTCAACTTCCATTTTCATAGCTCTATACAGGTTGAAGTTTTGAAGTGGGCGTAGATGTCCAAATCCGAAACTGTGAGGATTTTTTGGCCTTTCGGGAGGTTCCTGCACCGAATCAGGCGGGAGGAAACGCGCGGGTGTCACCACTGCAAGGACCGGCCGGAGGACACGGTGGCACACACCGTGGAGGTCTGCTCCGCCTGGTCTGAGCACCACCGTGTGCTCGTAGCGGCGATTGGCGGCGGCAACCTCTCGCGTCCGGCCTTGGTTCAATCCATGGTCCGGAGCGAGAGGGAATGGGAAGCCGTCGCCTCCTTCTGCGAAGCTGTCATGCTAGCGAAGGAGGTGGCGGATCGTGAGAGGGAGAGAGCCTCACGTCCCAGCCGCCGCGGGAGACGCCCCGGGCGTCGGGGTGCAACCAGTGGCCCCCGGCCACCGTAGGCGCGTGCCTGTGGACGGAGAGTAATGGGCTAGCTCACCGTCCGTCCGTCTCATGACGACAGGCCGTGTCGACGGCGCGTTCGTGTTCCACGCGCGCCTCAAGGAGATGTCAGCAAACCGGAAGGGGACCGCGAGGGCCGATCCCTGCCAGGGTTGCGGGACTGTTCCAAAGAGATACCGTGGCCCTGGAACACAAAGGGCTAAGAAGGAACATGGATGGGTTTTAGTCAGTACAAGTCTGACACTCCCTCCCGCTCCGCCCAGAGTGGGGGGAGTCATTTGATGATTTCCCTTCCGTAAAAAAAAAGGAGAGAAAAAAAAAGAGAGGAGTAACTATTTAAAATTTTTAGGGTTCCGTACCTAAAGGGTCAAACGGGACCCTATTACTAAGACTTCGCCGTCCGTCCGTCCGTCCGTCTGTCACCAGGCTGTATCTCATGAACCGTAATAGTTATTAACCAGTTGAAATTTGTACAGGTTATGTATTTCTGTTGATGCTTTATCAACAAATACTAAAAACAGAATAAAATAAATATTTAAGGGGGCTCCCGTACAAAAAAGTCATTTTTTGGTCGTTTTTATAAATAATGGTACGGAACCCTTCGTGCGCGAGTCCGACTCGCACTTGACCGGTTTTTTATTTTATTTTAAACATGTAGTTTTAATACACAGGTTATGTTGGTTTTGTACCATTCAACCAGATATGGTTTGTATGTTTTGTTTTACTGTTTCCTTTAACAGAGAAGAGATAAAAATTGATTTGAAATAAGAACATAATGTTGAGAAAATGACTGACATTAAGTAAAAACGTGAAAAACACAAAATGGAACATTCCTTAAAATCCAAGAATTAGATCTTTAGCAATGACACTATTGAATAGGGATTATGACTGGGTAAGGAAAACGAAATTCTATTTTGTCCGTCAATCAGGTAATACAAAAATATTAGATACGTATTTTTTGTTTTATCAAGTTAACAAAAAAATACTTAGTTAAAACGCATTAAAGTTGGAGAGTGGGGGCTCACTACGTCACAACTAGGTATAAAATGTACTGAGCCGTGACGTCATGCGCCATTTCAACTCAAAATATCTCCGTAATTTTACGATTACGTGAAAAAAGAAAAAATACGTGTCAAATATTTTTTAATAATCTACCCGATAGACAAATAAAAAAAAATGAGTCACCATCCCTATTGTGCAATAAAACAGGATGTGTTTTGTTTTTAAATCAACTAGTGCGATTCCTGGCTCAGATCATTGATTTTTCAAAAATTCAATGATGTAGTTAAGTTTTTTTCAAAGCGGGCTCGAGGCTCCTTTGAGTGTTTTACGCTATTCCTCATAGTTTCGGATTTGGCCATCCACGCCCACTTGAAAAATTCACTCTGTATATGAAAATACCCGACATAATGGTGCTGCGAAAATAAGTCACCGAATGTCATTAGACGACAGCTTTTTACGAAAAGCATCGGTTAGCATTCTAAAACTTTGAAATGCGTAATTTAAAAACTACCTCAAAACAAAACTGCTAACCGATGAAACCGATATGCTTCTGGCGCGTCACGACACGCCACGACACGTAAGTATGTTTCCGCCTTTACGTCAGTTTTTTTGAGGTCGAGCGATCTGCTTGGGCTTGGGCTTAAATTGCAATGACAGTCATGATTTTTAAAATGTCACTTACCATACTGGGTTTGTTGCAAATCGTATTTTGTGCAAAATTGCAAATTACAAAAAGTGTTTGAATTTCACTATCCATCCAGCTTTCGAGGCGGCTCTTAGACAGCTTAAAAATGGAATAGCCCCATAGGTGAGGATGGGCCGATGGAATAACGACTGAGCTTTTGAAAACGAGAGGAAGTCCAGTATTAAGAGAGCTTCGGAAGATTTTCAACATAGTCCTATTCTCTGAGAGAAATCCAAAAGCACGGAGAAGAATCGTGGTCGTTCTTTTCTTTAAAAAGTGGAACAAGACCTTATTACAGAATTACAGACCCATTTCCCTCCTTAGCCGCGTGTATAAGCTGTTTTCAAGAGTCGTCACAAATCGTTTATCGTGAAGATTCGACGGCTTTCAGCCACCGGAGCAAGCCGGGTTTCGAGGAGGATTCAGCACCAGACCAGACCTCATTCACACAATGCGGCAGATTATACAGAAATCCGAAGAGTATAATCGGCCTCTGTGTCTTGTATTTGTGGACTATGAGAAGGATTTTGACTCTATCGAGATTTGAGTCAGTTCTGGAGTCTCTGCAGCGATGCCAAGTAGACTGGCGATACATCCAAGTGCTGAGAAGTCTTTACGAAAACGCCACAATGATTATCCAAACTCAAAACCAGCTAACAGAGTGTATCCCATTGCGTAGGCGGTAAGGCAAGGGGAGGTAATCTCCACGATTGTTCATCATCGCACTGGAGGGAGGGTGTGTTAAAGACGTTGCACCGGGAAGGACGTGGCATTAACATCAACAGCGAGTACATATCACACTTGAGATTTGCAGATGAAATCGTCATAATGGCTGAATCGCTGCACGACTTGCAGCAGATGCTGGATGGCCTAGTTGATTCTTCAATACGAATTGGTCTCAGGGTGAACTTGGACAAAACGCAGGTGGCGGTCCACTCAAGGTTGTTCAAGAATATGTTAAGAATATGTTAATATAGAATATATATGTGTTTACCTCGGGCAAACTCTACAGTTTGGTAAGGACAACTTTGAGAGAGAGGCTAACAGAAGAATTCAGCTGGGCTGGGCAGCATTTGGGAAGCTTTGTCGGGTCTTCTCGTCGCGTATGCCACGGAGCCTAAAGACTAAGGTTTTCAAGCAGTGCGTCCTGCCTGTAACTTACGGGGACACTCATGGTACGGTTAGTCCATAGACTAAAGGTCGCCCAGCAAGCTATAGAGCGAGCTATGCTTAGAGACTCTCTGAGGGATCGCATCCCGAACGAGGTGATCCGACAGAGAACCAGAGTAGTCGACATAGCCCACGGAATAAGTAAGCTCAAGTGGCAATGGGCCGGCCTTATTAGCAGTAGAATCGATGACCGTTGGGGTAGACGTGTTCTTGAGTGGAGACCGCGAATCGGCAAGCGTAATGTGGGACGTCCTCAGGCTCGGTGGAGCGACGACCTTCGCTGGTATCAACTGGATGAAAGTTGCCGAGAATCGAGTTAAGTGGCGAGCGATTGAAGAGGCCTATGACGAGCAGTGGGCTAAAGATGAGTCCGATATCATGTCACATGTAAAAATCATCGATATTTTAAAGTCATGTCATCATGCAATGAAAAAGACAAAATCATCAATGCTTTTAAATCATTATTAGAATGCACGCGAAAATCGGTGATTCGGATCGGACGGTCCCAGGCCGTCTCGGGCGCTGTGGTGTGAATTGCAACGTTGCGAGGCTGCGCGATCGGCGATACTGAAGTCACAGATCTCACATATTTCGATAAAATGACCGGGACGGGGTGCAAGGAACGGCAACAATGACTTCACTTGAATTTTTTTACGTTTGCGTGCGAAATGCCCTGCCATGAATATCACAAACTAAGAAAAAAATAATTACGCGACTAACTGACGAACTCGACCTATGTCTTTCACTAAGCCGTTCCGAAATCATTTCAGTATCTACTCACAATTGAAGTGACGAGATCTAATACTCAAATAAAAATCATTGATGATTTTGTCATCGTTCCCGTCATCGATTTTTTTTGTCATTGTCATACAGTCATCGATACAGAAAAATCACCACTCAGCCCATCTCTACAGTGGGCTGCTGTAGGCTGATGATGATGATCCCGCTTTCGTAGTCCGTTTATTCCAATATTACTATACTCTTTGGTTTATTCGTAACGAGCATTCCGAGGTACGAAGGAGTCTCATTAAATTATGTAATGGCCGTTAACCCCATATATACACAGACGAACCGGTTCTTTGATGGTGCTGTACGACTGTTTTCTTTTAGCCACGAACCACACTATCCAACTACAATTCAAAACATTTTTTATTTAAAAAATATTTGTTAAAGTAAATTGTAATAAAAAAACTAATTTGTTTTAAAGAAAATAAAGGCGGAAACACATTATTAACACGCGACGCCACCCGATGAAACGTGATGCGTGTTGAGTCGAATCAAATGTATTGTTTTCTTATGACCAGAATCACACTATGAACATCCGACGCGACGCCATGTGCGCACACGCCACCCGATCCAGACGTGCCAGGTCGGTGTGTTGCCCATGGTGAGGGTAAACACGCCATCCGACGCGGCGGCCGCAGTATGTTTCTAGGAAACACCCAACGCCACGCGTCAAGTCGTTCGAGAACTGTCATAGAGCATACATGCATTCTTTGACATCCCCTATTCTTCAAACTGTCAAACGGAATTTATGTCTATTTAGTATTATTTTTTGCATTTATTTAGCGAAATGACTGACGAAAACGATATCCTGTTCTATATGACATGAATTAAGCTATATCGTAATGTGAGAAAAGCCTAGTTATTCTCTTTTTCTTGAGTCCTTTATCATATATGTACCCATAATTTGCATCAAATCTTCTTCAAAATCTTCATCTGACTCGTTATTTATTAAATCCATAGTACATAACCATACACTTCCACTGCTGGTATTCAGAAATTGCTAGTATGTCGTGGCGTCGCGTGTTGGTAATGTGCACAGTGCGTATCGGGTGTCGACACGTTGCGTCGCGTCGCGTGTTAATAATGTGTTTCCGCCGTTTGTGTAAGGCACGTGAAATGAAACGCATAATTAAAAAATAAATACTGTTCCAAATTAATCCGCAAGTGTACCTTGGCTTGGCAGCACTGTAGCCTGTGTGACCCGCCCGCCATTTCGATCGACGCGGATTGGATGAGCCGTGCAAGTTGAGAGTTGTTTGTTTTGTACGCCACTTCCGCTTACGTACAATTGGCTACCCTGATTGGATTGCTACGAGCGGCACAACGGAGCTGCCATCTTTGTATCTAGCGTTTTGGCTTGGCGCCTTTCCTGTGTTGGTTGTTCACTGTCTGTAGTGGTCATAGTGTGTTACACGTTTCAAAATGGTGAGTTTTGCAAGATTTCGTGAAATTTAGTTGTTGTTGTCGTGATTTTATTGTGTAAAACGGTGAACAATGATGTTATTAACTTCCTGGCGAAGTTTCAACTACGAAAGAGAAAAATTAATGGGATTTTTCATCAATTTTAGGCTGGCGGTAAAGCGGGTAAAGATTCTGGCAAAGCCAAGGCCAAAGCAGTGTCCAGATCGGCAAGGGCTGGGCTTCAGGTAAGTTAATATGTTATCTAAATTTAAAATAGGATTTTTCGTGATATCAGCATGCCTAAACTCGTTCTGTATCTTCAATTCATTTAATTGAATAATATGAATGACCTTTTCAGTATGGCGGCGTCCATTACTATGTCGGAAAATAATCAATAGATTGGAGCTACAGTAAAATCATTTTTTTTCAGTTTCCTGTGGGGAGGATTCACAGACATCTTAAAAATAGGACTACGAGTCATGGTCGTGTCGGTGCAACAGCAGCCGTGTATTCTGCAGCTATTCTGGAATATCTCACAGCCGAGGTAAGCATTGCGCGACGCCCTGTCAATATGGCGGCACACATAGCATACCTAACTTATTATTATACGTAATTGCATGACTGTATTCTAGAAAGTAATACCCTCATGTTTTCCATATCATACCTCAATTTGTGATATTTTATTAATTTATCATGCCCCATAGGTAGTTCTAACACTTTTCGGATGCTGTCTTATTTTTGGCGGGAAACGAATTGTTTTTGGGTTAAAATTTTGTAATTCATGTAATTACAGGTTTAATCGCATAGAAAACTCAACAAAACTAATTAAGTAGAATATTGTATTGTACCTACTAATCAAATTTTACTTGTTTATTTTAGGTATTGGAGTTGGCGGGAAATGCATCCAAAGATCTCAAGGTGAAGCGTATCACTCCGCGTCACTTGCAGCTGGCTATCAGAGGTGACGAGGAACTCGACAGCTTGATCAAAGCTACCATCGCGGGCGGCGGTGTAATCCCTCACATACACAAGTCGCTCATCGGGAAGAAAGGCGGCCCTGGTGCTCCCGTTTAATTATTAAGTAAGTCAATATTTATTTGTTTTTTTTTACCAAAATAAACTTGTGACTTAATGGTTTTATGGAGGATGACTTGTATTTAACCATTTTTGTCAGATTGATCACAACTAAAGCAACATCTGCTACTTTGTCTGCCTACCCTTAAACCTATCTAGCCATAGCTAATGTTGTAGTTGACTGTAGATACAATGCATACTACTACTGTGTCGTCAAAATTTTCTCTTCTTCATTGTAACCAAACAACAAGAAAAAAAAAGTGTATTGTTTCAGAAACATGAAAGCTTATGATACAATTTAACTATCATAGCACACTGCACAGAGTAATAATTAGAATACTCTTTTTGGTACCTCTGCACGCACCTATATTTAAGTCATAGTACAATAATTCATCCATCATTATACTGGTCTTTCCCCTACTCTTGAAATTTTCCCAAATAAATATGTCCATGATATTCATCCTTTTTGTGGTACAAAATTTACCATCTACCACCAAATCTAGATTGAATGAAAAATCTTAATACAATACTTTATTGTCTGCAGGTTATCTCCAATACCACCTTTACTGCATTTGACTCCGGGCGTGTTTTCTATGAAACGTATCAGCTGATAAATAGTTTGCAAAAATGTTAGTGATGTGAACAGTGGAGTGTTTCCAGGGAAGTGTCGGGTCCGGACTAAATCGTTTAGTAGTTCATAAGTACTAGAAATATTTTAGTAATAAGAAGATTTAATATGATTGTAGAATTAAGTTTAATTTTCTTGTTTGTTTGTAAGACATGATATTTTTCTAAAGCTGACTACAACAATGACTTCAACACATTAAAATTATTTTGCTGCCAGTTTCAGTTAAGCTATAGATGTCTGCAATTGTCTCAGAGGCTGGTGCATCTTAATTTTTAGTTTGAATAGATAAATATGCAACCATAATTAATTAATAATTTGTTTGAAGCTCTAAGCAGTTGTAATTTTTTTGCAGCATTTGTATTTTTAAGTGACACATAAATGTTGTTCTAAATTGTAATTTGGTATGATTGAACTGTTACAAGATGTAAGAAATGTATTTTGATCTTTGAAATATATTGAGAAAGCACTAATGTATGTTTATTGTCAGTCCTTTTATTTTAAAATATATCTTTATTAGCAAATGTGGTCTACTGCATATCACACTAATCCTACTAATATTATAAACGCGAAAGTTTGTTATTATGTATGGATGGATGTTAGTTTCTCACGTAAAAACTACTGAATGGATCTGGATGAAATTTGGCACAGAGTGTGATCCCGCGGGACAATTACCGAAAAAACGCGGGCGAAACCGTGGGCAGAAGCTTATTTATTTATACAAATCTTACCTAAAACTATCATTACAGATCTGCGATCCAATGCGATAATTGGCCTTACTAACTAAAATCTACATCTTATAAATAACTAGCTGTCCCGCAACTTCGTCTGCGTCAAATTTTCCCCGTTTTCGCAACATTTTTCATTGCTGCTCCGCTCCTATTGGTCGTAGCGTGATGATATACAGGGGTGTCACTGACTGGCAGGGCCACCATCAGAGATTTTAATTTTGAAAACAAAGAATTAGTCGAAATTTGTCGCCAAATATCACAATTTGTCGGTCACTGGTTCAAAAGATATAAGAGATTAGGTGGCCGATCTGAAGTGACTCTCCCCAGAAGGGCCACATTTATATTTCAAAAACGGGCACCTAGCGAAAATCTGTTTTCTCCCATATTTTGTCGCCAATTAGTCGGAATCAGTCGCCACCAAATATCAGACTTTACGGTCACTGGTTCAAAAGATATAACGGTTTATAAGTGGCCGATCTGGAGAGAGTCTCCCCAGCAGAGCCACATTTATATCTCTAAAACTAGGGTACCTAGCGATGATGTGTTTTCTCCCATAATTTGTCGCCAATTGGTCGTGATTTGTCGCCAAGTCACAGATTTAATCGGGTTTTAGTTTAGGAGATATAATGAGTTCAATTAGTAAGGTATAGTCCAAGAGCTAGATCGAAGAGTTCACGAAAAATTACCAAGAAAAAATATTTCTATTAATATGTGTAATATACTACTTCGAGTTTTATCGGCCTAAAGTCTTTAAAAATGTCCGAGACAAATAAATTCATGTTTTTATGTTTTAAATTAGGTACTAGGTTAGAGTGGCATAAACTTATTTGAAAATATTAAACCTTGCTCTTGGTCTATTTGGTGTCAAGATGTACAGTCGCATGCAACTGTTTTACCAGTTTACAATGTTAAGCTCTAATTAACGTTAGAAAAAAAAAAAAACCGTACCTTTAGTAAAATGTTTAAAATACTTAAACGTTGAAAACGTATTGTCAATTGTAATCAAATTTTATTTTATAAAAATAAATATTAAATCTCAATAAACATTTCAATGGGTGTTTCTTCATTGGACGACCCTGCTTGAAACCAACACCGATGCCGATTGATACCTTCCTACCTACTCGACGACACGTCACCGACAGCTACATTCTTCATTTCTTTATTTAATTCATAACAAACATTCCATAAGACGTCATAGATACTATCTAGAAACTTCATAAAGTATTTTGCACTCGCTTGTACCACTGTATGGGGAAATTAAATTCTTTAATATCTTTTTAATTACACACCGACTAAATCTGTAACTTGGCGACAAATTGCGAGTAGTTGGCGACAAAATATGGGAGGAAACACATCTTCGCTAGGTGCTTTATAGTTTTAGAGAGATAAAATGTGGCCCTGCTGGGGAGACTCTCCAGATCGGCCACCTATAAACCCTTATATCTTTTGTACCAGTGGCCGACAAATTCTGATATTTGGCGACAAATTTCGACTAATTAGCGACAATTTTTTTGTGTTTTCAAAATTAAAATCCCTGATGGTGGCCCTGCCAGAGTCAGTGACACTATACAGGATGTAACGGAAAGGGTATATACATCCTTAAGGGTGTGCTACAGACCATCAAACTGAACATGTTTCTCATCATAAAAACAAAAAAAAATCTGCTGCCCCATAGAAAATTACAATACCTATTCGACCCAAATGTATAGGCAGCTGATATTTAGTCTATGTCCTTCCCCAGGTTGAAATCTATCTTCTTGCCAAATTTCATTAAGATCCGATCAGACGTTTAGTCGTGAAAAGGTAACAAACAAACAGTGACATTCGTATTTATAATATTAGTATGGATATACTTTATTCTTAATTTAAGTAACTTAGTATATACAGGGTGTTTGGTGCATCGTTTGCCAAATCGAATAGGCCGAAAGGAGAGGTCATTTGCTATCTCTTCACGCCCTTTAACTCATTCCTTGCCACACCGGTTTTTTTATAACAACTTTTTAATTTTAATCTTGAAAAAATCCAAAATTCAGCACTTTAGGTAAAAAAAAAAATTAAAAATTGTTTAGACTTAAAAATTCGATTTAATTTGGATGTGTACTGTTGTATGATTCTATCAAATTCAAAATTACTTGCTAGGAATAATTACTTTCATTTTTAATAGCTCGTAAAGTTTTTATAAAAAAAAAGAAAACTTAAAACTCAACTTTAAATGGCTATAAAAAAAACTAAAAGCGATCGGGATCTTCGAATTCTTTTAAAAAGTTTTCTAGTCTGTCTCCTTTCCAACGGTATGCAATATGCCTAAAAAAGGGAACACCCAAATACTCCGAAATATTTTATTCCGAATTTCAATAATCCGAGTGCCAAAAGTCCGAATTTCATAACACCTAAGAATTATAATGTCTATTATTAAAAATCACGAAATTTATTTTACCGAAAGTCGTAAATCCGATTTGTTAGTTTTCCGATTTTCATACGTTCGAAGAATCAAATGCTCGAAGGATTCTTGGTCCGAAAAACGACATTCCGATTTTCAATTGTTCGAATAAACTAAAAGTTAACATGTTGTGCTACAAAATTTAGAGACAGAAACGAATCGCTGCAAAACCGACTTCACGCAGTCTTGTCTGCCCTACCCCTAGAGTGTAATTTAAGCCCGCGGAGGGGTGGAGGGGCCGCCCAAACCCCGCAGCGCCGGAGCCGTGACAGAAATAATGCTTGTTGCATGCCTGCTTGCTTGCTGCTTACCTGCTGCATGCCTGCTTGCATGTTGCATGCCTGCTTGCATGTTGCATGCCTGCTTGCATGTTGCATGCCTGCTTACATGTTGCATGCTTGCTTGCATGCTGCAAATCCACTGTATTATTGATGAATCACTTCGGTTAGGTTTAGGTTAGGTTAGAATTGTGACCAGGGAAACAAAACATTTTTATTCGACACAAAATATTTTTATTCAAAACTAAACAATCATAGTTTAAAAGAGAACAAGGCGTTTTTATTTCGGATTTGTATTAAAAGGTATTTTAATAATCGGAATTCGTATTTTTGATGTTTTGAATTATCATTAAGTCGGACTTTTTGTTATTCGATCTATTAAAACTCGGTATTTTGAGAATAGTAATTATAAACGTTAGGAATATTGAAATTAAGGAATTATAAAAATAGGAGTAATGATAAGTCGGTCGGTCGGAGTTGTTACATTAGGAATTTTGAACTATTTAGATTTATGACAATCGGCATTTTGAAATTCGAACTTGTGAATATCGGAATAAAGTTTTTCGTATTTATGTAGTGTACCCCCTAAAAAAACGTTTAATACCTTTTCATTTTTAACTGGTGTAATCGAGACACTAGGCTGTTATTCGAAATTACAGTAAGAACAGTAGTTTTAGCATAAAATAACATGCCTCAAGTAAGTAGACAGATATTGTTATTTCACTAGTGCGTAGTTACCTATCTCTTTCTTTAACAGGGTACCAACTTTTTAAGAATTTGAAACTAAAAAAAAAACATTAATTCAGAATTCACAAATCTTGTTTGAGTTATCCACCACTGTCGCGAATGCACGCGCGGCATCTTCATTAACGTACTTCTGCTTTGATAGTCACGAAAGCCGCATCAATGCGTTGGACTAAATGATCCCTAGTCTCAACTTCCGTGGCGTCATTTCTTTGGCTCGTTCTTAAGGCCCAACACACTTACGTGTCGTGGCGTGTCGTGACGCGCCAGAAGCATTCGGTTTCATACATCGTTGCGACACGACACGCCATGCAAATATGTCCCTAACCATATTAAATGTATGAAACCGATTTGCATCTGGCGCGTCACGACAAGTAAAGGCGGAAATATACTTACGTGTCGTGGCGTGTCGCGGTGCTTACTGTCGTGACGGTCAGTGTGCACACTAACGTGTCGTGTCGTGGCGTTATTTCTGAACAGTACTTAATAAATAGAATAGTGTTGCCAGGCGTCTCATTGATTGTGCAAGACAGTCCATAAGATAAAATACTTTTTTTTATTTATACCTATAAAACAGCGTCAATAATTAAAAAACATAACTACGTTTATTGTAATATTTCGTAATTTCTATGCGTCCAGCAAGTAATTGTATGATTGAAATAAAATTTACATTATATAATCCAATCGGACCTGGCAACGCTAGCCACGAGCCACGCGCCAGTATAGAAACACATTTTGCCTGTTCTGTCGTGTCGCGTCATAACCCCCTCCACCGCTCTGGCGCAATCGGCGGCGAGCAGTCGGCGCCACGACAGAACGCGTTGCGACACGACACGCCATGCAAATATGTCCCTAACCATATAAAATGTATGAAACCGATATGCTTCTGGCGTGTCACGACACGTAAAGGCGGAAATATACTTACGTGTCGTGGCGTGTCGCGGTGCTTACTGTCGTGACGGTGAGTGTGCACACTAACGTGTCGTGTCGTGGCGTTATTTCTGAACAGTACTTAACGAACCTTTGCAGCGTTCAAACATACATAATGTTTTCTTCTGATTCGGATAGTGATTTTGATGAAGACCTTCAATTTCTCTTAGCAATGAAACTTCTTAAGAGCAAGAAAAAGAAATAGAATAAATAAATAATAAATAGAATAGTGTTGCCAGGCGTCCTATTGATTGTGCAAGACAGTCCATAAGATAAAATACTTTTTTTTTATTTATACCTATAAAACAGCGTCAATAATTAAAAAACATAACTACGTTTATTGTAATATTTCGTAATTTCTATGCGTCCAGCAAGTAATTGTATGATTAAAATAAAATTTACATTATATAATCCAATCGGACCTGGCAACACTAGCCACGAGTCACGCGCCAGTATAGAAACACATTTGCCTGTTCTGTCGTGTCGCGTCATATCCCCCTCCACCGCTCTGGCGCAATCGGCGGCGAGCAGTCGGCGCTACGACAGAACGCGTTGCGACACGACACGCCATGCAAATATGTCCCTAACCATATAAAATGTATGAAACCGATATGCTTCTGGCGCGTCACGACACGCCACGACACGTAAGTGTGTTTCCGCCTTTGAGTGGCTAGTGGTTTTTGACGTGACAACGTCTAATAAATCGATGAACGCCGGCTGCATGCACGAAAAAGGATGACTCATTGTCCTGTTACGCTCATTGTACGCTTGCGCCGCATCAATGTTTTGTTATGACGTTGTCACGTTAAACTATCGTCCGTAAACCAACTCTACAGACAACCAACTTTTCTATTGGTTCAGTAGAATTCAGTTTCAATAACTAAGGGTCAGTTCACACCGAGACGCGACTAGGGCTTGCATTCGAATATTAGAATTATTCCAATAATCAACTGTTTCAAATATTCGAATAGAAAATTTGCGATATTCGAATATTCGACCTATTCCTAGAGTACAAAACTCAATAATCTGATGTGCACACAAAATTCAACGGTCATGCACGCCGTCCAAACAACTTACAATTTTCGACGAACGGGCGTTACGAGTGTTATGTGTGACTTTCTGCACTGTATATCACCTACAAGTGTAGAGTGTGAAAGGGTTTTTTTTTTCAGCAAATATATTTGCATCCATCTGAGATGTGCCTTAAACGATGATTCCATGGATGCTCCAAGTTTCCTTAGGTGCCACTTCCAGGGAAAACGTTGAGGGACACGCCATTTATATGATAGGATTATAAATTACTGTAATTTTTTGTACTAATTGTAGTGTGCTACTTAGATCTGATCTGATCTCGTGATTTATTATGTTATTCTGCTATAATTTAACATCTTAGTGATTTAATGTTAAATTATCAATATCACACATTGTTAGTGTAACATTGACCATTTAACATTAAGAAAACGATTTGACATCAAAGGTACAATTGCGTTACTTACTTGTTATTGGTTTGTTTGATTTTATTATATTATGACGATACTCATAACTGATTTTATAAGACTGTTGTGTGTTTGTGTCCAGGGTTGAAAAACAAATAGATTATTTTATTTTAATAAATATTCTAAGCATTTGTTTCTAATTTCTAATTTTTGTGAATATTATATTGGAATAACGTTGGTTGTGGTGAATATATTCAGTGCAATATTGAGTTGACCACTATAATTCTTCCTATAAAAATACATTGATTATTGTGATATTCATTGTATTTGAAGAAAATGGTTGATTTGCAGTTATGCCTATTTTATAATGTTAGCTGTTCTAATCCTTCGTGTTCTTTTAACAGAAAAAAATGTTATTTTAATTGTTTTTGTAAGACTGCGTTAGCTTTAACTATTATTATTTTTAACCCCCGACAAAAAAAGAGGGGTGTTATAAGTTTGACGAGTGTATCTGTGTATCTGTGTGTCTGTGTATCTGTGTGTCCGTCTGTGGCATCGTAGCTCCTAAACGGATGAACCGATTTTGATAAAATTGGTTTCGTTTGAAAGGTGTTTTAATCGAGAGTGTTCTTAGCTATGTTTCGAGAAAATCTGCCCAGCCGTTTGAAGGTGATCACCACTTTTCTAGTTGAAGGGAAATAAACAACATTCCCAGGCCTGGTCGATTCGAAATTTGAAATCATGTTACTTGTAACTATGGGCATCGCTGGCGGGGGGGGCTGCACCCTCCCCCCCTAAAAGCTCGGGTTTTTTTAAATTTATAACTTTTCTTGTTTTCGTTAAGTTTAAAAAGCATGAAATAAAAATTAAATTAAAAAACCCCCGACCCGAAAAACCTCTAAAAACCTAAAATAAAATAATCCAAGCGTCTTAGCGTCGGGGGACCGCTAATTAGACCGCTTAGTACAAGCACAAAACAAAGCGGACCCCCGACGCTAAGACGCTTGGATTATTTTATTTTAGGTTTTTTAGAGGTTTTTGCGGGTCGGGGGTTTTTTATTTAGAGAATTAAGACTATTTAGAAATTCAACACCAACCCATGATTTCTATAAAACTTATTGTTTATATTCGAATAATATTCGAATTATTCCAATATACCCTAAAAAAATATCGAATATTCGAATTGCAAAATGGTCGAATATTTGCAAGCCCTAGACGCGACGTGACGCTACGCGCACACTTTTAAAGAGCGATTCAAAATATTACTTTATTTTCTACACGAAAAGATACACATTTCGTTGTGAGAATTCAGAATACGCGCGGCGTAGAGCTACGCAGCGCGACGTCGCGCTGCGTCGAGCGGCCCTCGTGAGGTGGATTTCAGTAGAAATCGGAGTACGTACGTATTCTGTATATCACTTCAAAGATGCTCAAGGAGGTTCGACATTTGAGGAATTAGCGATTACTCTCATAGTACTGTCTCATTCCAATGCCGATGTTGAGGCTATTAATTTAGCAGTATGAATATAATAAAAAGCCGGCCAAGTGTGAGTCGGACTCGCGCACCGAGGGTTCCGTACAAACCAAAATTACTGAAGAGAATAAATAAAAATATGTGATGTTTTTCAGAATTTTTCCTTTATATGTGCTATAAAACATTGCTTCATGCCAAATTTCAAGATTCTAGGTCGACTGGAAGTACCCTTTAGGTTTTGATTCCCTTGCGAATAATTGCGAGTTTGGTATTATATACCTGAGTATTTTATATGAATTTCAATTTAATACCACGCGCTCATGACGAAAGGGGTAGTAAGTTTAAAATTATTAAAAATATTTTTATTATATATGATGTAACTCAAAATTTACGGTTTTCGAAATTTTTCCTTTATCTGCTATAAGACGTTGCTTTGTACCAAATTTCAAGATTCTGAGTTCATGGGAAGTACCCCGTAGGTTTTGATTCCTTTGCGAGTGTCGAAAATTTACGACATAAACGGCTGTATCTTTTGATTGCGTTAGCTTAGAAGTTAGATTTTTTCACAGCTCCAAGGGACAGTAGACCTGAGTATTTGATATACAGAGTGTAACGGAAAGGGTATATACATCCTTAAGGATGTGCTACAAACCATCAAACTGAACATGTTTCTCAACATAAAAAATTTTTTGAAGCAAAAAAAAATCTGCTGCCTATACATTTGGGTCTAATAGGTATTGTAATTTTCTATGGGGCAGCAGATATTTATTTTGCTGAAAAACATGTTTTATGATGAGAAACATGTTCAGTTTGATGATCTGTAGCACACCCTTAAGGATGTATATACCCTTTCCGTTACACCCTGTATATTCCAGCTTGATACCTCAACGCGTTTCTGAGAAAAAGGGTCTTGACAAACAGACAGACGGACGGACAACAAAGTGATCTTATAAGGGTTCCGTTTTTTCCTTTCGAGGTACGGAACCCTAAAAATTAAGTTAAATCGTTGATCTGCTTTACTAAGAATATGCTATGGTTTGAGGTTAGAAGTTAAATGCTGCAACAAATATAAAACTCGTATAAACGTTATAAAACAAATCGGTACCAAAGAATCGTACCTATCGTAATCGTAAAAAATTGTTTTATTTCATAAACGCTAAAAAAAAATAGGGTAATTTAGCGTTTTTCGTTATTGGTTGAATCTGGTGGAGAGCCATTACTATACTCTTTGGTTTAACTGTTGGCAACACTGTGGATGAGTCTGATCTGTCAACGACGTCGCCATTTTCGCGTTGTCTCGATATTTTAGTTAATTTTCTGTGTATTTCTACTTGCATCAGTTGGCATGCACTCATTTACAAACAAACCGGTGAACAATTAAATAAACGCATCGTTTTTATACACCGCAGTTGTTTTTAGTATTCAACTAACTATAAATAATTATACATAGCGTTTACTTATTGTAATTGAAATCGCGTTAGCGAAATTGTTTATTTCAAAGTGCGTTAGAAAGCTATGAGTTCAAGACATCGTGACAGGAGTCGTTCAAGATCTCGCGACCGCGAGCGGGACAGGCACAAGGAGAGGGATCGCGAAAAGACCCGTGACCGAGATCGTGATAAGGAAAGGGAAAGAGATCGCGACCGGGATCGTGACCGCGATCGTGATCGCGACCGCGATAGAGACCGGGACCGAGACCGAGACCGTCACCGCTCCAAGAGGTGCGATTGCAAGAATGTTTTTAGTTGACGTGGTTGCCTGTTTGTTTGACGCACATTGTATAATGGCAGTGGTAACATATTCCGCAGGGACAAGGAACGCGAGCGCAGCCGCAGCCGCGACCGGCACAAGGAGAAGCGTCGCAGCCGCAGCCGCTCGCGCAGCAGGAGTCGCAGCCGCAGCAGGAAATCCAAAGACAGGCAAGAACATTTTGTTGAAATATAGATATTGGAGGCACTTTGTTAGATGCCCCTCATAATGTCTCCTGTTATGGCGCCTGTAATGTAACAATCCAAGATTGATTTTCTACAGAAACAAGTGAATCTGAATTGTAACCTTACAGACAAATGCTTCCAGTGAATGAGCAGCTGTAGTGATGCCTGCAGGATATTTACAGATAAGAGCAATGCCAGGTGCTATTTCTGTAAATTTAAGACTCCTCGTTCTAATCGCAGCTTCAATCTATTAAAAAAACCTCTTATCTGTTTATTTATCTACTTACATCTTCCATTTTAGGAAAACCCAATGCAGTCAATGTGCATTGTAATGCACATTGACTGCAGAGATATTAATTTATCATTACGTAAATGATACTAACATCTATTTAACTAATTACAAACAATGAATTGTTTGTGGATTCATTCAGAGAACAACAATATGTCTGTCTCTCTTGCTATGTTTTGTGCATTTACCTACAATATAGACAGACAATGTTTGCTGTGCATAACAAGGAGTAATGTGCTTACAGAGATGGCACCATCGCCCTGCTGGACCAGATGGTGGGCACCACCACGAAGGCCACGGCGCGGCAGGTGAGCAGCAACGGCGCCATCAACCCTGCCACGCAGGCCGCCATCCTCGCCGCCGCCGCCGTTGCGCAGGTTACACTCCTCTATATGTATATATATATCTCATCCTACCACTTGAATGAAAACCTTCAATTTGTTACATCCACTACACAAGTATTTGATGAAAGTGTGAAGAAGCCCTGTTCAAGCTTAGTTATTATCCAATAACTCAATTTGTAAGTGGGACTATAAATTGACCTCCACAAATACATTTTGTAAACAGTGAGTTTACATTTCCATCAAAGTTAGCTGCATAGTGGATTTTCTTTTTAAAATGGACTTGAAACTAAGAAGCAGGTTGTCATTCTGCTCAAGCCTTATTTTCTCCAAGATTTCTGTTTTTTTTATTCAAGTTTTGTTGAAATGAATACTATTAATAACTAACTTGTAGAAGACGCAGATACACAAAGCAATCAGATGTTAAAGTTTTCACTGCAGTCAACATTATCATAGTACAGTTAGTCTGGTTGTGGTTCTATAAGTGACTTTCATTGTTCAAAGAAGGTATTGTAGTCATACACAATAGGACTATCAGTTATAATTTTCATTAGAATATAAAATGAGCTTTAGTATTTTTCAGCATAATGCTATTGAGCGAGAGGTAATGTTTGCTTATTGCTATAATTATATTTATTTAATTACTGTTGAAGTTGTTGCCTAAAACTCAATCAATAACTGTGCTCCTATGTTTGACATAGTGCCCCGCCTATCATGTAACAATATTGATTGTTACTTACTGTTGGCAGCTCTGCTGTCTCAAGTACAGTCACTGGGTGAAGGACAAGCAGCACGCCCCACCAGCACAAGTGTAAACAGTTGTTAATTTCTTGTGACTATGAATCAATCTTCCAGTTGTCGTTCTAGAAGTGTGCTGGGCAAGGAAGGGAGCGTCCTCCTTTCAACTATGATATTATTCAATGACATAATGTGCTGGTTGTGCTTATCGAAATTATCACAAACTACATTTTTTTTCTGTACATTTGGAAACAATTTTAATAAATCATTTTGTATTTTGTAGAAATATATCAACTATGCGGTAAGCAATTCATTCTAGAACCATTATAATGTGATGTATTCTTCTATGTGAAGTTATTTCCGTATCGAGTGAACTGAATATTGTATTCTGCATGTGTATCTGGTATTCAGCTCTGTCTGCGTGACAGAGTAGTGAGTGAGTAGTCCCGCAGACGTTCGTGGCGCAGCGGCGCATGGCGGCGCCCGTGCAGCCCGCCGCCGCCGCCGCCGCCGCGCTGTCGGCCGCCACGGCCATCCCGCCGCCCACGTCGGTGCAGCAGAAGCTGGAGCTGCTGCAGGCGCGCTCCGACTCGCGCTACCGGCCCGAGCGCGCGCCGCACGACTACCACCCCGACGACGACCAGGACGACGGACTCGGTGCGTATCGAAGCCACGCTCGCCGAGGTCGACCTTTCGTAACATATCGAGACTCCTCCGTGCCTCGGAGAGCACGTTGAGCCGTCGTTCGAGGCTGTCGTTTGCAGATTTTTGAATCGTTTTGTTTCGCTTCAGGGTGGGAATGAGACGGCGCCGTCTCTCCCACACTGAAGAAAGATGAAAGTAATCTGGCTGTGGTGTCTCGGCTGACAGTGTTGTGGGTTGACAGAGTGGTCTGCCTCAGGGCCGGCGGGCGAGACGCCGGCCGAGCGGCGCGCGCGACGTCGGCGCACGCGCTGGATGGGCTCGGAGCACGACAAGACCTTCATCCCCGGCCTGCCCACCGTGCTGCCGTCCACGCTCACGCGCGAGCAGGAGGAGCAGTACCTGCGTGAGTACCACACCCCTCGACATCCACTCCTCGACATCCACTCCTCGACTACTTTTTTGCTTAAATTTATCATACAGCGTGTATCAGAAAAGAGTAGTTATTTCAGAGTGCGGTACGGACGATCTAACTGATCAATCTTCATGGGACAGACAAGATACTACAAAAAAAAAAACAATGTCCTATACGACTTTAAAACGACCGCACTTTTCCGGAACACGTTGTATAAGCGGTAGGTATCATTTTTTACGAAATGAACTTTATTAACAAACAATGAGAAATAAATATTCCTTAGTATTTTGTTCTTAGTATGAATAACGAGCATGGAGTTTGACGTGTTCGTTTAGCTAATAATTTTGTACTTGTAAGTTATCGGAACATTTACATGAATGATGAATATAATGTTATAGTAGGCTTTCGTAGTGCGCCCCGGGCGTAGCGGGCCTCGGCGTCCACAAGATGTTATTCCAGTTCCAGCGCGTTACGGCCGTACTGTGTAGTGTATGTTGTGTGTCCCTAGTACGTCGGTGCTAGGCCAGCGGTCAGTATTCTAATGTGTGCGTATGGCCGCGGTTGGCTAACCCGTTCCCTTGCAGTGCAGCTGCAGATCGAGGAGGTGTCTCGCAAGCTGCGCTCCGGCGACCTCGGCATCCCCGCCAACATCGAGGAGAGGTTTGTGCCCCGAGCCTACCGAGCCTTCCGAGCCCACTGGGCCCACTGAGCCCACTGGGCCCACTGAGCCCACTGAGCGCCGCCGCCCTGCCAATGAGTATACGAACTGATGTTTTCATTACTATATCTCTAGTAGCGAACGCTCCACGCGTCACGTGGCCACGCCCTGGCTGCACTCGAACCACACGAACCACACGCGGTGTAGCGCCCGAGGTACAACGTCTGGCGACCGATCATATTCATAGTCACATGACGCGATTTACAACTACTTTCTAAACTCTTTGCACAAAAATTATTATATCGAAATGTTAGAATTTATTTATTTGTTATTTCTCTGAGGATAATTCAGCACAGGTTAGATCAAATTTGCTGGTAGCATTGGAAGGTATCCGATAACATAACACACCCCAGCTGTTCTTCATTTCAAGTAATTGGCTTATGCTGAAGTGTTACAATCGACGCCTCGACGGCACGGTTGGCGCAGTGGCTGAGCCATTGGCTGCTCTGCTACGTGTCGCGTATTCCATTCCCGCACGGTACAAATATTTGTATTGCTATTGTGAGTTTAAATGTTTGTAAACGCACCCACAATGCAGAAGCAACCTAGCGTGTACTCATCGTTTGTCGTTACAAGATGAATTACGCTACAGCAGCATTGCACATACTTCACTTACAGAAGGACAGAAGGAAGGCTTCAACGGTTCAAAGGGAAACAATCAAATAACATCTTGTAAGGAAATAACAATTCTGTTAATTCAACGTCGCAACGTTTCAAATACCTGCAGGGTAAAATCTAAAAATGATAAAACCTGCCACTCGTACATATATGAAGGCCAGAGCGAAGGCCCCGTCGTCGGGATGAACTTGTAATGCAAGCCAAAATTGATTTATTTTACCTACCGAAAAACTAAGTTTTATTTTCAGAATTTATTCAATGTATAGTTGAAAAGTTATAGTGGCACATAAAGGGTGTAAAACACCTCTTAACGAAGCCGAAAGGCACTGGTTCTCCCTGTCATTGCGATCATTTTTTTTTCTACACCATACCTGGGAACCTACTAGTTACGGAGATATTAGGGGTCAAAGTTCCAACTTTTTGACAAGTATTTTTTTAAATACAAGTTTTTAATGTAAGATTTTTACTTTAAACATCTCCATGACCCCCGTACTATTCAATCCGTCCATCAGCACAATGTTTTGAGTGCGTTACATTGAGTTCTACCACAAAACATGATTTTACACCCCCCAAAAAAAAGTCGTTTCCCAGCAATAATTTTTGCGTAAAGTTACTTAGTTTCATGTACAGAATGCTTGGTTGACGGCTTCGTGATGAGGTGATTTACACCGTGTATACAGGGTGTTTGGTGCATCGTTTACCAAATCGAATAAGCCGACAGGAGAGGTCATTTGCTATCTCTTCACGCCCTTTAACTCATTCCTTGCCACACCGGTTTTTTTATAACAACTTTTTAATTTAAATTTTGAAAAATTCCATAATTCAACATTTTAGGTCTACTAAAAAAAATGTTTAAACTTAAAATTTCGATTTAATTTTGATGTCTACTGTTGTATGATTCTATCAAATACAAAATCACTTGCTAGGAACAATTACTTTCTTTTTTAATAGCTCGTAAAGTTTTTGTAAAAGAAAAATAAACTTAAAAGTCAACTTTAAATGGCTATAAAAAAAAACTAAAAGCGATCGGGATCTTCGAATACCTTTAAGAAGTTCTCTAGTCTGTCCCCTTTCCAACGGTATGCAATATGCCCAAAAAAACGTTTAATATCTTTTCATTTTTAACCGACTTCTAAAAAAGGAGGAGGTTCTCAATTCGGATGTTTGTATTTTTTTTAACTAAATGTTTAATCGTGACACTAGGCTGATATTCGAAATTACAGTAAGAACAGTAGTTTTAGCATAAATAACATGCCTCAAGTAAGTAGATAGATACTGTTATGTCACTAGTGCGTAGTGTCCTATCTCTTTCTTAATCAGGAACCAACATTTTAAGAATTTGAAATAAAAAAAAATAAAAAAAAACGGAAATCACAAATCTTGTTCGAGTTGTCCGCCACTGTTGCGAATGCACGCGCGGCATCTTCGTCTTATCTCGACTTTAGTTTTGCGTAAACGTATTTTTGCTTTGATAGTCACGAAAGCCACATCAATGTGTTGGACTAAATCCTCCCTGGTCTCGATTTTCAAGGCGTAGACAATTTAATTGGCTCGTCCCTAGACGTAACGTAATTAAGTCTGGGGAACGTGGAGGCCATGAAATAGCCATCCCAAAACACCGAAACAGACTTCTCCTTATTGTTAGCTGAGCTGCTAATTTTCCGTGAAGACATGTCTTTTGTATTCAAACAAGACGGTTGTCCCGCTCCTTGGAGTAACTGTCAGGGAGTACCTAATGATACGTCAGTTTCCAGAATCATGGATTGGGAGGGATGGCCCTATTCTATGCCCTCCACGTTCCCCAGACTTAACTCCGTTAGAATTTTACGTCTAGGGACGAGCCAATTAAATTGTCTACGCCTTGGAAATCGAGACTAGGGAGGATTTAGTCCAACACATTGATGTGGCTTTCGTCACTATCAAAGCAGAAATACGTTTACGCACAACTACAGTCGACATAAGACGAAGATGCCGCGCGTGCATTCGCAACAGTGGCGGACAACTCGAACAAGATTTGTGATTTCCGTGACGTGGCGTCCGTGTTAAAATGTTGGTTCCTGATTAAGAAAGAGATATAGGACACTACGCACTAGTGACATAACAGTATCTATCTACTTACTTGAGGCATGTTATTTATGCTAAAACTACTGTTCTTACTGTAATTTCGAATATCAGCCTAGTGTCACGATTAAACATTTAGTTAAAAATGAAAAGATATTAAACGTTTTTTTGGGCATATTGCATACCGTTGGAAAGGGGACAGACAAGAGAACTTCTTAAAGGTATTCGAAGATCCCGATCGCTTTTAGTTTTTTTTTATAGCCATTTAAAGTTGACTTTTAAGTTTATTTTTCTTTTACAAAAACTTTACGAGCTATTAAAAAAGAAAGTAATTGTTCCTAGCAAGTGATTTTGTATTTGATAGAATCATACAAGAGTAGACATCAAAATTAAATCGAAATTTTAAGTTTAAATATTTTTTTTAGTAGACCTAAAATGTTGAATTTTGGAATTTTTCAAAATTTAAATTTAAATTTGTTATAAAAATACCGGTGAGGCAAGGAATGAGTTAAAGGGCGTGAAGGGATAGCAAATGACCTCTCCTTTCGGCTTATTCGATTTGGCAAACGATGCACCAAACAGCCTGTGTTTGTATAAGTGCAGACTTTCCATTTTAGACAGAAGTTATCACAATTAAAATAGTCAACTAGTAACATCGCAAGCTTTCAAATTATATACTATTATGTGGCTGAGCACAAATCACGAATAACACGAAATAGGTTTTTGCTGTTTGCCTATGAAAACGTAAAAAAAATGAAGTAAATGCAGCCAGGGCGCGCCTGACCGGCTACCACTGACTCCACTGCTACTCGTGTATACATACTCTACTGCTCTACTACGAGCCATTACTACATTTTGTGGAACATTACTACTTCTCATTTGGGAAACAATAATATTTATTATTCTGTATGGTTCGTATTACGCAATAAGATAATTCATTACAATAACACTATTCACAATGTAGACAAAAAAGTCAAAATGATTACATATTGTGAGTTTAATTAAAATCTTGGCAAACCAAAGAAGGTTGAGATAAATAAGAGTAGCGTGTATGTGGAGCGTTTCGTGTCCCCGCCCCCCGCGGGGCCCGCCCTACTACTAATGCGCCATATTTTCAGTTGCAGGTCGCATACAGACTGCTATCACTAATGATTCAATTAATTAACCAAATAATTATTATTGATAATTTTCAGCAACTACAGCTCAATAATCATTAATAACCAGATTATTTTCAGGGCTAATGAGCTTAATTAAAATTTCAGGAACAAATTAATTGAATTATTCTTTTTCCTCGGGCGTTAGGATCTAGGTGCTAGAGTAGGATATCAGTGCACATCATACTTCCCTTTTGTTAGTATTAGCGTCGCGGTGCTCAACGACATCGGGCGGAACCACGTGATGTTGTTGAGCACCGCTCTTGTCATCCGCGCGTCCACGCTCGACACACAGCCCAATCACAACAATACATGTGCTCCTCTCGCGCTCAAATCAAATAATACAGCTAAATAAAACTACTTAAATCATATTTTATTTCACATCTTAGGCCTACATGGGCACTTATAAAAACTCGCGAAGAGAAGTACACGGTTAATAAGGGTTATATTTAGCTGGCGGAACTACACAGACTTGATGGATATTCATAATGATAAGACAAAAACATGCTTAGTAAAAATATAGCTGAATGTAAGCTTAGCACGAAGTAATTGTCACCCGCTGTAGACAGACATTTGTAATTGTGAGTTGAGATACCATCAGGACTGAGAAGTTTCGTCAAGCGGTGCAATGTATTGTGTGTCGTGTGTCGTGCGTCGTGCGCGGTGCGACGAGTGCGTGACGGAGCCGTGTGGCAGGTCGCCGTCGCCCGAGCCCATCTACTCCACGGACGGCAAGCGGCTCAACACGCGCGAGTACCGCACGCGCCGCAAGCTGGAGGAGGAGCGGCATCGCCTGGTCACGCGCATGCAGCAGATCAACCCCGACTTCAAGCCGCCGCCCGACTACAAGTACGTGTCCCGAACTGATTTAACTCACTCCGAGTTATTAACTTCGTCGTTCTTCTCCATACAGATCTACGCTACGGAATGGGCAACTACAGTACTTTCATAAGTTATTATGCCTTGTGACTGGGACTGTAGCTTCGCGTTTTATATTGTTTTTTTTTTGACTTTCAAAAGTGCCTGTAATGGTCTAATTGAAATAAATGCTTTGAATTTGACTTTGACTTTGAACTTTATACTCTTACAGCATTTGGTTGCTTTCAAATTTTCTCCTACGTATGTATGTTACAGTCAAAACTGTCAATTGGACAAAACCTCTTTTGACCGTGCCAGTCAAAACCCTAAACTTAAATGGCTTTTACTCTATGATTTTTTCTTCAACCCTCCGTTATATGAATGGAGGGCAACCGCTATTTTAAGTATTTCATATCATTTGTGTAGCGGTACCCAAATTTCAACTGTGTGGTGCCAATAGTCTCAGAGTAAATATTCTTTGACATACGGACGGACTCCATACGGAATCCATAAAGGCAATAAGTGTTGACATCTAACGGACTACATACCCACCTCGGCCCAACCTTTGGAGAAGCAGGCGCATTTCCGCAACCCTCCCAGCCATTCGCGCAAGTGCCTCGTATCCGCACAGTCCGCTGATGACTCAGTATGGAATAGTTGTTGTTGCTTGCTGTGATACAAGACACTTAGAGACGATTGCACGGTACTCTGGCTCCGAGGTGATGTGAGTGTGGTGTTGCAGGCCTCCCATCATCCGCGTGCACGACAAGGTGATGATCCCGCAGGAGGAGCACCCCGACATCAACTTCGTGGGGCTGCTCATCGGGCCGCGCGGGAACACGCTCAAAGGTACTCGCAACTATTTTTGTGCTAAAATAAATTTTCCGTATCTTCAAATTCATTAAAACTACTAAGATGTTCCTTTTGATACTAATACATAAACAAAAAATATATTTTTGCGTAACAATAAGTTAGTTATTTCTAGGTCCGCATTTTCTGTATACGATCAAAGGTGCTCTATATTTTATTAGAAATAAGCATAACCTTTGTTCTTAATATAATATTGAGAGCAAGTATATAATTTGAGTTGCGTGATTTAGCGATGGAGAAGGAGACGGGCGCTAAGATAATCATCCGCGGCAAGGGCTCGGTGAAGGAAGGCAAGGTGGGCCGCAAGGACGGGCAGCCGCTGCCGGGCGAGGACGAGCCGCTGCACGCCTACATCACCGCCACCAACGCCGACTGCGTCAAGAAGGCCGTCGAGAAGGTATGCAACCTAAGCAGCATCCCAGATCATCGTCTATCTTCACAAATACGATCATGGCTCTATTATGAAATTACTTTACAACTATGAACATACTAGCAGATTTTGTGATATTTATGCGATTCCAAGTAAACTTTTGAGAAACAGATGATGGAATAGGTAACCTGGCGGGAAGAAAATTTCATACAAACTTTACCGTCAGCGGGACAAAAGTTAGAGCCTTAACCTCTGTTGGTGTTATTCTGTGGCGCGACGTTCGTGCTAGCTCGGAAGCACACATAATCGATGCCTATGCCTTTTCTGGTCGAACTGTAGTACGCTATAAACAACTTACATATTAACAGCACATTTTAAAAGCTTTTACTTATCTTGCAGTTTTAGTTCGTTTAGGTCAAATTTTGCAAGCTAAATTAGAGCCACTTCTTACCCGACGAAGTTAAATCGTTACGTGTTGGTTCAGTTTCGATGGCAATTACTATGATAAGCATGACCTGATTCTACATCCAGGATTGGCTTCAGTTGAGTAAAATTCCTCAACGGTCCACGGCACAGACACACTATTTAGTATAAGCAATACACGCATAGTAATAAACATGGATAAAAGTTTGAAGAGAAAAGTATATTCGAAGCAGTAGTATAAGAAAAGTATGCACTCAGTAAGGTTCCCTCACCGTGCAGATCAAGGAGGTGATCCGCCAGGGCGTGGAGGTGCCGGAGGGCCAGAACGACCTGCGCCGCATGCAGCTGCGCGAGCTGGCGCAGCTCAACGGCACGCTGCGCGAGAACGACGCCGTGCGCTGCGCCAACTGCTCCGCCACCGAGCACAAGACGTGGCTGTGCCCCGACAAGCCCAACGTCACGGGCAGCATCGTGTGCTCGGCGTGCGGCGGCGCCGGCCACATCGCGCGCGACTGCCGCGCCAAGCGCCCCGGCCAGGGCACGCTGCACAACGCGCCCAACAAGGTACGCCCACCTATGCCAACCGACTTCCTATGACTTTCAATCAAGAAAGAAATTTACCTATGATGACTGAATACAAGAAAGTATTCAGTCATCATAGGTAAATAAATTAAATAGTCACAAAGCAAATCAAAATAATTATTTTTTCGAATTTTTGCTTCTAATGTCCTTCTTTCACAGGCTTCTTTCTTTGAGTGCGTTCAAAAATTATAATCCTAAATTTCAATATTTTATCAAACTTTTTTAATGTTTCTGAACTTATACACTTACAATAATTTGATAAATTTTATAAAAAACATTAATCTTAACTTATAAATATTTCTATTCTAAGCATAAAATTATTTATTTTTGAAAATATCTTTAAAACTTAACATAAAAAAATCAAGCAAAGTTAATTTCTGAACGGGATCATTACTTTCCTCACTGTTCAAACAGTGAGGAAAAACCAATTTTCCTCACTGTTTTCGTAGAGGAAAGACACTTCTTTCGTGCGGGAGTGGTGAAATAGTTATTTGTGCAACAAGAGAGCAAAGTCGTTTTTTGCTGCGAGTGCTGAATTTGAATCCTGAGCAAGCGAGGGATTCAAAGATTGAATCACGAGCGTAGCGAGTGATTCTAAAGTTGAATCCTGAGCGTGGCGAGGGATTCAAAGACACGAGATGCAAAAAACTTTGCTCTCGTGTAACACACATAACTTTTCACTTCAGCAGCGAGAACACTTTAGGAGATAAAATAATAAACAAGAATTGATTGAAATAACTATTTATTGTGAATCAAAATAATTAAAATTATAGATGATGACCTCGTCTGTGATAAATCTAAAAAATAAGATAGCAACACCGTCTCCGAAAAACTGCTTGCGCCCTTTGTAAGTCTCGTTGAAGACATGGTATGCTTTCAGATATTTCTTGCGAGACTTCTCAGGTAGGAAACTTAATTCTGCATTAATAACTGTCTTGTTGTTTTAACTCTTCCGGTGTTACAATACTGTCCTCGTCGCTAGTTTCACTCATATTTTACGATTATTTTAATATTTTTAACTTATTCAACTCTTTACGCCAGCCACGATTTTTTTCCCGCTCTTTTATTTAAATTAAGGCGTGTTCGGAAATAGCACCCATGATATTTTATTATTCAAAATATATTACGTAACATTATTGAAACTAGAAATAAATATTTACAGGTTAAATATCAGTTTTATTTGCATTTAATACTTATTTTTGTATAAATACAATAATAAGTTAAAAATTCAATAAATTACATTAAAAGATATTTTTGCAAAATCTCTTTAGTTAGTACGAAATTCCGAACGTGTTCGAATTCAAAAACGGAACTTCGAAAGGGCTGGTCTTTGTCTCTCTCTTTCTAATGGGCGGGAAAGAGATAGAGTGTGAATGTTTCGAATTGTATGATTAACCCAAGGCTGAATAAGATATTCGGGGCTTTCTGAAAAAAATAATTAAAAAGTTACTTTGTCTCACTCAGTGAGCAAAATCGCATTTTGCTCACTGATTTCAGGCAGCAAAACCTACATGTTTGAGCTACTGAAGTGAAAAATACTTTTCACCACTCCCAGCAAGAAAGTATTCAGTCATCATAGGTAAATAAATTAAATAGTCACAAAGCAAATCAAAATAATTCTTTATTATAAAATAAAAAGAGCTGTTATTCATGAAAATAATTTATTTTTTTAAATATCTTTAAAACTTGACATAAAAAAATCAGGCAAAGTTAGTTTCTGAACGGGATCATTACTTTCCTCACTGTTTGAACAGTGAGGAAAAACCAACTTTGCTCACTGTTTTCGTAGAGGAAAGACACTTCTTTCGTGCGGGAGTGGTGAAAAATATTTTTTCTTCCAACTACACAGTAATGGTATCATTAATCACTACAAAACTGATCACAAAGGATGTCTTTTTTGCTTAGAACCAAAACAGTGCAGAAATGTTGTCATTACTGCACTGTTTTTTATGTTTTATCTATACATATATATAAAAATGAATCCCTATTTCTCTTGGTCGCATCACGCGTGAACGGCTGGACGGATCGCTAATTTTTTTTTTGTTGTGTTTGTTATTGTCAGGAGAAAGTTCTTAGGTAGGTAGTGGGTGGGTAGTAGGCAGGTCGTAGGCAGGTGGTGGTAGGTCGTAGGCAGGCGGTAGTTAGGTGGTAGGTAGGTGGCTGGCAGCTTTTAGGCAGGTGATAGGCAGTTCGTAGGCAGGTGGTTGTAGGTCGTAGGCAGGTCGTAAGCAGGTTGTAGGCAGGTTGTAGGCAGGCTGTGGTAGGTCATAGGCAGGCGGTAGGCAATTGGTTGGCAGGTGGTAGGCAACTGCCTACCAACTGGTAGGCAGGTGGTGGTAGGTCGTAGGCAGGTGTTAGGCAGGGTGTGGTAGGTCGTAGGCAGGCGGTAGGCAGTTAGTAGGAAGGTGGAAGGCAGGTCGTAGGTAGGTAGGTAGGTAGTATATTTTGTCACGGTATGACGGTAGTTGAAAGAAAAGTAGACTACGCATCTCGCTAAAGTGAGTTATTAATGCACTCGTGTTAATTTAGTGCCCTCGCGTGCGCTCGGGCACCAACATAACACTCGTGCATTGATAACAAAAGGTTACAAACAAACTTACTTTCGCATATATAATATTAGTTAGGATGAAAATTAATATTGTTGGGGTATTCTCTTAGTGGGTACACACGAAGTTTTCGGAGTTGATGTATTCGCAGTGGACGTTATCCCCGCTGATTTATTCGTTACTTGTAGCAGTAGACGTGATCTGTGCTGGTTCGTTAGTTAGTTGACGCGGTAGACGTAATCTCCGCCGTAGCGACCGCCGTGGACGTTATGCCCGCCGATTGTATCTTACTACGTTTGTTTGTAGCAGTAGACGTGATCTCTGCTGGTTCGTTAGTTAGTTGACGCGGTAGACGTAATCTCCGCCGTAGCGACCGCCGTGGACGTTATGCCCGCCGATTGTATCTTACTACGTTTGTTTGTAGCAGTAGACGTGATCTCTGCTGGTTCGTTAGTTAGTTGACGCGGTAGACGTAATCTCCGCCGTAGCGACCGCCGTGGACGTTATGCCCGCCGATTGTATCTTACTACGTTTGTTTGTAGCAGTAGACGTGATCTCTGCTGGTTCGTTAGTTAGTTGACGCGGTAGACGTAATCTCCGCCGTAGCGACCGCCGTGGACGTTATGCCCGCCGATTGTATCTTACTACGTTTGTTTGTAGCAGTAGACGTGATCTCTGCTGGTTCGTTAGTTAGTTGACGCGGTAGACGTAATCTCCGCCGTAGCGACCGCCGTGGACGTTATGCCCGCCGATTGTATCTTACTACGTTTGTTTGTAGCAGTCGACGTGATCCCTGCTGGTTCGTTAGTTTCAAGCGCTCCATGTAGCTCACCCTCCTTTACGTTATGTGCAAGTTCTCAATGCTACTGGTGAGATCCGCTTGTGGGAAGCCAATAACACCGATTTGCTAACGTAACTGGGATATACCACGCTAAGCACTCTTCTGATGAGGAGACACGACGACTCACAAAGTGATATGTCACGTCATCCGGCTCGAAGGACCAAAAGATATTGGGGTATTCTCGTCGTTGACTGATATCCCAGTAGTTGTTGTAGGAAGGTTGTTAATTCATACCAAACCACTGTTAGGTTCAATAGTTTAATTACGTTATGTTTGTTTAGTAATCTGAGCCGCACTTGATGCAATGCTATTTATTGATCGATCCGCTCGTGGCTGAGTTTCAATGACGACTGAATATAAGTTGAAATAAAATGAGTAAAGTACGTTAAGCATAATTAATTACGTGTGCAGAAACGTACTTTTGCTGTATGAGCATTATTGGCTCGTACAAATATCATAAACAAACCATGATGTAACCAAAGTTTTTGTATCAAAATTCTGATTCAAAAGAGTGTCCATGCAGTTTCTTGCCCATTCTTCTCCATAGAGATCTACGCTTTGGATTGGGCAACTACAGTACTTTCACAGTTATTATGTCTTGGACTGGGACTGTAGCTTAATTTTTATTGTTGTTCGACTATTCATAAGTGCCAGCAGCTGGCCTACTTGAATAAGTGTTGCAAAAGATACTGAAACTGGTCTGTACGTCTGTTGTTGCTACCGAAATCCTGTAGATAAAATTTTTGATAATTTCTTAGAAAAAATGGAGAAGTTACTGGATTACCTATTCAATAAGAAAAGTATTATAAATGGTGATTTTAATATAGACCTGCTATTAGACAATAAATAGCGTGCGGAATTCCTTAGTTTGTTAAGATGTTATCATTTTAGATGCTTAATTGATTATTACTTTCACGCGTAACAATAGCAATTCGTGTATCGACAACATCATTACCAATCTGCCTGATTCATGTGGTTGTGAGGTTGATCAAAATGGTTTGGCAGACGGACATGCAGGTTTTTTTGCTGAGATTTGTTTAGAAAATATAAACAATCAATGTTTAGATAAGAACCAGTTTATCACAGTAAACAAGAGAGTATTTAGCAGTAAAAATGGTGAAACATTTGGACAGGGTATTGTTAAAGAAAAGTGGACTGGTTTAGGAATAAATACTTTTCTAAACAAATTTTATGAAGTGTTTCGAAATAGCTATAGGAAGAGAGAATGTAAAATAAAACTTAAGAACGCACAATTAAAGTGGATCACAAAAGGAATACGAATCTCAAGCAAAATGAAACGTTTTTATGTGCATGTAATGGAAATAAGCTTGAACCAAGCGTCCTAAACTATAAAAATAAGTATATTAGGCTATGTAGAAAGATTGTCTCTAATGTTAAAAAGCATGCTATAATGAAACAAATAAACACATCAAAAAACCTAAGTAAAGAAGTTTGAAAAGTCGTGAACAAATGTACTAATAAGGTGAAGGTGATAAACAACCGGAATTTAGGCTCAAAGTCGATCACAGAATTACAGTGGATCCGGTAAAAATAACTGACATACTAGTAAAACAATTTGACTATAAATATATATCTGACTCAAAAGTAAACCATACAACTGCATTATTTAGTCAATACACAAATAGAATAACTAGTGAAATGTACATTTCTCCTGTCACTCTAAATGAAGTACAAACCATAGTTAAAAGCATGGAAAACAAAAATTCTTGTGGGTATGATGAGATCCCGATTAGTGTAATCAAGGAGCATATTTCAATATTGGCTGAGCCTCTTTCTGACTTTTTCAATAAATGTATAGAGGAAGCTATCTTCCCGGAACAACTAAAATTGGCCAAAGTAAAATAGGTATCTATTTATAAAAAGGGCAGCAAAACTGATCCGAAAAACTACAGGCCTATTTCTTTATTACCAGTCCTGTCAAAAATATTTGAGAAGGTCCTTAAAAGTCGACTCTTAACTCACTTGCGCGTGAACAAAGTGTTAGATGGAAGACAATTTGGGTATCAGAAGGGTGTTGGCACTTCAGATGCCATATATACTTTGCTGGATGACGTGACTAAAAAGATTAATAATAAAATGAGAGTAGCAGGGATTTTTCTAGACTTAAGCTCCGCATTTGACACAATTGACCATGAGTTACTTTTGGCTAAGATGAGGCATTACGGAGTGAGAGGTAAAGTTTTACAACTATTCTCATCCAATTTAAAAATAGAAGAATGTATGTTGAAATTATATAGTGATGATGATGATGATGTTGAAATTGACGAAACACAAAGTAGCCGTAAAAACGTTTATAAATCCCAAATTATAAGTATGACAACGGTTGTCCTACAAGGACCTATTCTAGGACCTATCTTATTTATTTTATTTATGAATGACTTAATCAATTATATACATTCAATTTTATCGGACATGGACATTAAAATTGTAATTTTTGCAGATGACACAAACGCCATAGTGGCAGCTAATGACATAGTATAAAAACTTTTTTACAAAAAAAAAATAACCGACTTCCAGAAAACACTAAAAAGTGGCAAATAATTTTAGTTTCGGCAGTCGGTGACTTGATTGTTTCATTTACTTTTTTGCCACCGACTTCCGAAACTAAAATTATTTGCCACTTTTTAGTGTTTTATGGAAGTCGGTTATTTTTTTTTTGTAAAAAAGTTTTTATTTTAGCCTTTTCAGTTGTGATATCTCACTTTAATCCTAGTCAAGTATAATTTTTACATTTTAACTAGACACCAGCACATCGTCCATACATACGACAAAGGTCAAAATGCATAATAAAGAGGATGACTCAAAAAGTACCTAAGCAAAGATAATAAAATTCATATGGCTCCACCGGGCAAGCTTTCTCTACCAAATGAATGAAAAATCGTCTAAATCGGTCCAGTAATCACGGAGAAATCGGTGTACATACGTGAAAAATATTATTTGTTATGGAGTTCCGAAGCCTGTCTCTTGGATTCATCATCAGACCTGATGGTAGAATGGTTCTTATTGGACGCAAATGCTTCATTTGTTGTAGAAAATACCAAAATCACTGTACGTTTTCCTATAAAATTTGAAGAGTTCCCTCGATTTCGCCAAGATTCCATCATCAGATCCCAACTTGGTGACTATGGGACCATTTGGGAAGTATACCCTTTCCAACAAAAAAAGAATATTCCAAATCGGTTGGCAAGCGACGAAGTAGTGCGCGAACAAACATAAAAAAAAAAAAAAAAAAAATACAAACATCCGAATTGAGAACCTCCTCCTATTTTAGAAGTCGGTTAAAAACTGACAGAAAGGGTGAACGCCACATTACAAGCATTTCATGTGTGGTTCACTGCTAATAAGTTAATAATAAATAGAAAAAGACCAAAATAATGTTATTTAAAACGACAGCCCGAAGTGGGGATGACTTAAAGATTGCCTTGAATGAAGACGAAATTGAGCTCGTCGACGATGTGAAATTCTTGGGTATACATATAGACCGACTGCTAAACTGGAAAGCAGAATTAAAGGCAGTTGATGCCTCGGTATCTTCTGCATGTTATGCTCTAAGAACCCTAAGAAACGATATAAGAATAATTTAAAATGGTATATTTTGCATTAGTAGAGTCTAAAATTAGATATAGTATACTTCATTGGGGTAATAGTTATGACTACAACATTAAAAAAGCTTTCGTTTTACAAAAACGCGCAATCCGTACCATGGTTCGCATCTCACAAAGGGAGAGTTGTCGTCAACACTATATTAATTTAGGTATACTTACAGTGTAAGGCGGGTTATTGGAGAGATAAATGAAGCACCGAAGGTTGGGATAATACTGACTATAATTCAATAAACACACCTTTTATATAGGATACAATAGACATGAATATAATGTAAAGTAACTTACACACTACACCTCCTCCCCAAGAAAGAAAAAAAAAATAGGATACATTTTTTTTTTTCGTAAACAATAAACAGGATATTATAATGATTAAACATGTTAGTTCATTAATACATTGTAAAAGATACACATTTTATAACATAATAGTAATTATTACTAGTTTTTGTTATACCTATAAAATAATACAAGCGAGGTCGTTGTGGCATAGATACATTATTTTATACATTTGGTCTAAACAGTTTTGTGCGATTTTTGTGTACAATATCTAATTTTCCATTCTTATTTATTTGGACATTAGGTGACATATCTTTGACTACAATGTAAGGACCTGAATATAGACTATCCATCTTATTACAATTTTCATTTTTTATTAAAATTAAGTCTTTAGGTTTGTACACTACAGGATTAATCGATTTATCATAAATACATTTTCTTAATACTTTGCTTTTGATTAGATTATCCCTTGCCTCTTTTTGAGATAACTGTAAACGATATTTTAATTCACATGGGTAATTTTCATGGTTATACAGTGGTTCTACTATGTTGTTATTTAGATTACTAGGTTGCGAACAGATTTTCCCAAAGACTAATTCGTATGGTGTAAATTTAGTTTCAGAGTGTACGGAAGTATTGTAGGAAAAACACCAATATGGTAGCCATTGGCTCCATGCTTCTGGGTGGTTGTCTGTTTGAATGCGTAAGAATGAGCTTAAATGTTTATGGGAATTTTCCAAGGCACCGATGCTTTGGTGGTGGTAAGCTGTGGAACTTAAATGATTTATATTCAAAAGCTTACAAACCTCCTGAAACACTGACGACATAAACTCAGATCCTCTGTCCGTCGCTATTTCACGTGGTAACCCGTAGCGAAGAATGAAATTGTTAACCAAGGCTTGAGCAACTTCTTCTGACTTTTTAGAAATCAAAGGATGGGCCACAACATACTTACTTAACTCGCATTGCAAGGTAAAAATATACGAATAGCTATAACAATCCCTATCTAGTGGTCCAACTAAATCTAAATATATTTTCTCGAAGGCCGTTGTCGCCGTGGAAGTGATAACCATCGGCTCCTTAACGTGTACCGCGTGTTTTTCCTTTTGACATTTTTCACATTTCCCAACGTATTCTCGAATGTCTTTCTCTAATCCGGGCCAATAAAAATACTTTTTGATATTATTGAACATCCTTCTCATGCCCGCGTGGCCACTTGTGGGCAAGAGATGGAAGTCATTCAAGATGACCTTTCTATCATCTTTATCGTCTATTCGTCGTACATCATTCAAAATATAAAATCGCGGTGCGCACCTATTTCCTAACGATTTAACTTCATTTAACAATTTATCAATAAACATTTCATTATTCTTATTTTTAATAATATATATTTCGTCGACGTTTATTTGTTTACAAAATTTATCCAATTCCCTCACAAATGCGGCTCGCGTCAATTGTGATTGGAAATTGGGATTAATATAAATTGTCAATTTACTTTCTACGTAGCAAAACGCGTTTATTTCCCTAGTAATTTTATTTTGTCTTCTTAAAGAATCTAACTCTTTTTTCTCGATAAACCTAAGTTCCACGGCCTCTCTCGGTTTTGTATGACTTCCAATCACATTAGGGTGATCAGGCCTACTGTGATTAGAATCCATAACGCATGGAGAGCCTTGCATTTTCCTTGCCTGTGCCCTAGTGGTTACATTTATCTGAGACTCACTCATATTTTTCAATTCCTCTGACGTTAAAGAAATTCGAGACAAAGCATCTGCAGCTGCATTGTCAGAACCCTTTACGTATTCTACAGTAAAATCGTACTCTTCTAGGATTAACCTAAATTTCATCAACCTACTTGATGGATCTCGCATATTAAATAAATAGATTAATGGCCGATGGTCTGTAATGATTTTGAATTTCCGACCATAAAGGTATGGGCGAAAATATTTTACAGCCCAAACTATTGCTAATAATTCCTTTTCGATGGTTGGATAGCGCCGTTCAGCACTATTCAAACCCCTACTTGCGTATGCTATAGGCTTATTATTACTGTTACTCAAGATAGCGCCAATTGCGTACCCTGAGGCATCCGTCTGAACTAGAAACTGGTTGGTGTCTTCTTCTTCTTCTTCTTTATGGGGTTTAGGTTTCCGCACTTAGTCCTTTAAGTGGACCATTGTGCGTGAGCCATGGTGGCCGTTACTCCAACCAGCCCACCTCCCTCCAGAAGCAGATCACACTTCCCGGTCTTCTCAGGGCATCCGCAAGGGATCTCGGTGTTCCCAGGGTCTCCTCGCGAATCTTGGTAACGCCGGTGCACTCAAGCAGTACATGCGCCACCGTTTCCTCCGCATTCATGCATGCTCTGCACAGGGGAGTATCAGTGATTCCTAGAGTGTAGAAGTGTTTATTCAGTGAACAGTGTCCAGTGATGGTCCCCGACACCAGACGCAGACCATCCCTGTCCAGACGCAGAAGGCGCCTGGTCATCTTTGTATCAGGGGATGGCATGGCTTCTTTGGCCTGCCTACACCCAGGTGTCGAGGTCCACCATTTCTCCACTTGTGTTCGAGTGTGATCCTTTAGCCAGTTTTTTAGTTGCTTGAATGGAATGGGCACAATGGGTTCGGGTCCGTAGGGTTTTGTACTGGATCCTCTTCTGGCAAGTTCATCCGCCGCATCGTTCCCCAGGGATCCACTGTGACCTCTGATCCATTGTAGTGTCACCGTGTTGTGGTTTAGTACCGTAATTCGTTCTAGGGCGTTATGGCATTCTAGTATTAGTTTCGACGTGATCTGATTACTTTTAAGGGATTGGAGAACTGAGGCACTGTCGGAAAGTATACGAATGTTGGTATTCGTAACCTCTCTGGCCTCTATAGCGTGTGCCGCCTGGATAATACCTACACACTCTGCTTGGTAAACAGAGTTGAGCATTCCAAGTGGTTTGGATATTTTTATATTTAGGTCCTCGGAGAAAACCCCGAAACCTGTCCCGTCGTCGGTTTTTGATCCATCAGTGTAGATTCTTAACTCTTTTGTACCTGAGTAGTCACACAACTCCGCTGTGAGTTCGATGTCGTAGTGTTTTTGGAAGCAGTGGGACTTCAGGGTTCTGTCGATGGGTGATGCCATCATAGGTTGTTCTTTAATGGCATCTACTCTGATGCGTGTATGTTTAATTCTGGAATCATTGCTTAAGGTGCCGGATGCTTCGAGTCTGAAAGCCGCTATGGTCGCCTCCTCTCTTACGACAAGGTGTAGAGGTGGTAGTCCCAGCATCACCTGTAAGGCGGCAGAGGGTGAAGTTCTCATGCTGCCGGTGATTGCTACGCAGGCGAATCTTTGTAGTTTCTCAAGATTTTTTTGTGTTGTACTTAGGTTGGTCCTGGGCCACCAAACTAAAGAGCCGTATGTGATGATTGGTCGGATAACTGTGGTGTAAAGCCAGTAGGTGACTTTGGGGCTTATGCCCCAATTCCTCCCAAGTAGTCTTTTGCATTGCCATAAGGCTATACTGGCTTTTGTGGTGATGTAATCAGTGTGTTTCGCCCAGTTCAGCTGTTTGTCCAAAAAGATGCCCAGGTATTTGGTTTCAGTCGATAGGCTTAGTGTGGTCCCAAAGAAGCTTGGTAATTGTAATGTTGCCAGCTTCCTTTTCTTTGTGAAGAGGACGAGTTCGGTTTTGGTAGGGTTCACTGCCAGTTTATATTCCTTGCACCAGTCTTCTACTATCCTCAAAGCCTGGCGCATAAGGTTGCACAGTGTGTTTTCGTGTGTTCCATTTATTATTATGGTCAGGTCGTCAGCATAGCCCACCGTGTAGTAGCCTCTGCTATTGAGACGCTTGATGAGACTGTCTACTACAAGGTTCCATAGTAGCGGTGAAAGGACACCCCCTTGGGGGCAGCCCTTCGCTACTATGGCTCTAGTTGTGTCGTTTACCGTAACTTGTACGGCTCTTAGTCGAAGCATGTTTGTGATCCATCCACGCAGGGTCGAGTCCACACCGTGTTCCTCGAGGGCTGCGCTGATGCTATGAAAGATAGTTTTGTCAAAAGCGCCTTCTATATCAATGAAGACAGCTAGTGAAGAGCATTTGTGGTCCACTGCACATTCGATCTTCGAGATCACACTATGCAGTGCAGATTCTGTTGATTTTCCTGTGGAATACGCGTGTTGTTGTTTGTGAAGTGGCCGCTCCCGAAGAGGTCCGTCCCGGATATGTCGATCACAGAGTCTCTCGAGAGTCTTCAGTAAAAAAGATGTCAGGCTTATTGGTCTGTACGCCTTTGGCTGTGTGTAATCTGGTTTACCTGGTTTGGGGATGAAAATGACTTTCACCTCTCGCCATGAAAGTGGTATGTATTTCTGTGCTATACAGGCTTGGAAGATGACGGTCAGCCATGGTGTTAGGACGTCTGCTCCCCATTGTAGCAGGGCTGGGAAGATTTCGTCTAAGCCTGCGGATTTATATGGTCTGAAACTCTTTATTGCCCATTTTATTCTCTCTGCGGTTACTATGGTGCGGGCTCTGGCCCAGTCTTGGTCATTTGTTGTGTGCCTTAGCTCGCTTGCCCAGGTTCTGTCCTCAGAGAGATTGCAGTCTGGAAAGTGGGTTTCCAAAAGGACTTTGCTTGTTTCGTGGTCCGACTTGGTATAGGTGTTGTCCGAGGTTTTCAGCGAGCCGAGGGTGCGATCCTGATCAGTAGACAGGATCTTCCTTACACGCGCAGCTTCGCTGTTTGATTCGATTTCTTCGCAGAATTTCCGCCAGGCTGCCCTACTGGCATTCCTGACTTGTTTCTTGAAGATGTGTTGTGTTTTCTTGTATGAGTCCCAGTCTTCAGGTAGTCTGGAGTTTTTAGCTCTGTTGAATTGTTTGCGCATGGTTTGCCGGAGCTTACTAAGTTCCGCATTCCACCAGGAGTTACCCTTGCTCTTGGTGTTTGAATCCCTTAGCTTGCAGCAGGCGTGGTATGCTTCGATTATATATTCAGATAGTTTTGTTACGGTGTCTTCTATTTGTTTGGGGTCCATTAGGGTTTGTGGCGTTTGGTGCTGTATTAGTAGGGAGGCTAGCAGCCGCTTGTAGCCGGGTACATTGGTACGGCGTGGGTTGCGCCTGGGTTCGGGTTTATCTATATTAGCTACTAGTGAGAAGCGTATCCTTCTATGATCAGAGCAGGAAGGCTCGTTTGATACGTGCCAGTTAGTGATAAGTTTTATCGCGCTATCCGACGCCAACGTTAGGTCAATAATCGTTTGTCCGCGAGATGTGACCCAAGTGGGTTCCGAGCCGCGGTTTGCGATATTAAGGTTAGTGGAGAACAGATATGTGCATAGTACCTCACCTCTAGTGTTGGCTTTGTTGCAACCCCAAAGTGGGTGATGGGCGTTCGAGTCCGTGCAGATGACCAGGTCCAGTTTGGCTTCTTCGCAGTGCCTTACCAGATCGGCCATCTCTTTCGATGGGCAGTCAGCATCCTCGCCTGGCATGTAAACCGAGGCTAGGACGATATCAGGTGCGTCGCCGTCGGTTTTGAGCCTGACGGCTGTTTGGTTTCTGGAACATAGTTGCGTGAGTGTGGTGGTAGGTATATCTTTGGGTATAAAGGCACAGGTTCGTGGCTTGTCTGTGCCTTGAGTGTCGAGGATCAGCTTACCTCCAATGTTACCGAGGCCGCATATTCTATTATTACGGATCCACGGCTCTTGGATAAGTGCTATGGTTCGGGGTTCCATCTCCAGTGCCCTGCGTAGGCATGCGGTAGCCGACTGGCTATGCTGGAGGTTGGTCTGGATGATATTTATGGGGCGAGATGTGGGGGGTAGTGGGGCGGAGTTAGGAGGAGACGGATCCATCGGATAGTTCTCCCCCATCCGTCAGTCCGTGCCGGTCTTCGCTCGGTGTCGGTGATGACGAGAGCAGCTGCTCCGTCCACTTCGACGGTGAGGTTGGCATCCCCACAGCGTCGGCATCAGCCATCGCCGTTCTGGCCATCTCCTCCTCCAGCTGCGTCATCGTCACGTCAAGTACAGTCGGTGCCGGTTTCGTCAGTTCAGTGTCTGTCGGGGTGTCGGAGGGATGGGTGTTGGGGAAGAAGCGCACGTATATCGACCCAAGAAGGTACGACACCCGCCGCTCCCTCCCCAAGACCTTTTCGACTTCTTCCGGTGGGATTCCTAGGGTCAAATAAGTCCCATAGTTATCACCACCGACCGATGTCGCCCTGTACAGTGACCACCTACCGACGGTGTACCAGGGGTTCTGTCGAGTCAAAATGGTCTGGAGCCGCGCTATGTCCCCATTGTACCTAGGTACAAAGAGCGCTGCTCGGACCCGGGTCGGTACGTCGGACTGCTTCATGACGGTCATGGTCGCGTCAGTATTCGGCAGTCTTAATTTGGGCACGTTCTGGGTCAGCCAAGTCAGGGCGTTTTCATCCTCACACCATACGTGGACCGTGCCATCCGCTACCCTGGGGTACCCGCGGAAGGATGGGATGATGGATTGGGAGGGGTCGGCACACGTGTCCATGATGAGGCCCTCAAGACTTAGCTTTATATGTTCCGCCTCGTCGGTCGTCATGTCTCGGGATGGAGGCAAGAGGCAGATCGCTACGGCGAGTCGCGCAGGGATATCCCGTGTGGCCCGTGCGTAGGTTCTCTGCTCCCCTTGAGCGATCTGGGTTCTGACGCGTTTGGTGTCCCCCTGGAGCATACTCGGTGAGGCCGAGTCGTCCGGTCGGTCCCTCTTTGCCGCTGCTCGGCCGCTTGTGCCGGGCTGTGGTTCTGAGGCGCTTGGCGAACTTTTATGCGCCAGGGATACCCCGCGCGAGGACCCAGCCCGCTTGCCCCGTTTCTGCCTTGTGCGTGGTCGGTCCTGGGTCACCTCGTCGGTGCGGTTCCGGTCGTTTCCTCCGGATGGTCCTGGTGCGGGCAGTGACTTTTCGCGCTGAGTTTCCCCTTCGCGTACTGTTCTCTGCCCGCTCGTTTCCGCGTCCGGCTGCTCTTCGCGCTGAGTTACCCCTTCGCGTGTTTGCAGCTGGTCGCGTACTCCCTTACAACTCGCCGTTTGCGCTTCGCGCTGGCTATTGCCTTCGCGGGTTCTGCGCAAACGGTCGTTGAGTACTCTCTCTCTGTTCCGGATCTTTCCGCGCTTTGTTCTCAGCATGCGTACTTCGTCCACAGAGATGAAACCAGAACCACCAGATTCCGCTTCCTTTCCCGTCCCGAGAGAGCCTATGTCTTTCAGCCTCGCCTCGATCTTCTCGCGCTGGAGTGCCAGCGCGCGGAGTTCGCTGCTAAGGCTGGATAGTCTTGCCTTGTTGGTGTCATTTTCGGGGTTGTTGGTTACACTGTTCCGTACGATACTCTGTTGCCAGGCACTCGTGGAAAGTGTAGCGTTCGTCAGTGTCGTTGACGCCGAAGTCGTAGTCGTCTTTGGGTCAGTCGGCGCAGAAGTTGCAGCCGTTTTTGTGGGTGTCGGCGCGTGATCCGCAGCCTGTACTGTCGGCGCGTGATCCGCAGCCTGTGCTGTTGGCGCTATGGCCGGCCGCGCAGAAGGCGCGGCACTAAATGGCAGATTGGTGGTGTTGAACTGGTTGGTGTCAGAAAAGTCTGGATATTGCTACTGCAATATCCAGACTTTTCTGACACCAACCCACCGGGGGGAGAAATTATACTGTGCTTTAAAGTTTCGAATGATTTTTGACATTCCTGATCCCAAACGAAAGGTACATTTTTCCTACATAAATTATTTAACGGGTAAGCCTTTTCTGCAAAATTTGGTATGAATTTTCTATAGTAGTTAACAAAGGCTGTAAATCGCTTGACCTCATCAACAGATTTTGGGCAAGGATAATTTTTAACGACTTCAATTTTCCCTGGATCCGGTAGAACGCCGTCACTTGATACTACATGTCCTAAATAAAGCAGTTCTTTTTTGAAAAAATCACATTTTGCAGGGTTAAGTTTCAAATTCACCTTTCGCAATCTCTCAAAAACATCTTGTAAATTTCTTAACTTTTCGACCAAATTTCTTCCAATAACTATTAAGTCGTCCTGATAAACTAAGCATTTTTCATATGTAAGACCGGCCATAGCCATCGTCATCATTCGGGAAAAGGATGACGGGCTAGTTTTCAATCCCATAGGCATTCTTGTCAACTGATAACGACCTGAACAAAATCCTGTATATTTCCGGCTGTTTTTATCGAGTTCAACATTATGAAAACCCTGATACAAATCTAGATGGCTAAAGTATATGCAACCTGATAAAGAATCTAGTATTTCGGATATGTTTGGGAGTGGGAATTTATCATCTTCGATACAGTTGTTTAATTTTCGATAGTCTATTACGAATCTCCATTTTTTCTCACCGCTAGAATCCAGCTTTTTCGGAACCAATAATACGGGACTGCTCCATTCACTAGTACATTCTTCTATAATTCCTTCCTGTAACATTTTTTCTATCTGTCTATCAATTTCCTTCTTCTGAGCGTGTGGTAACCTATATGGCTTAGAAAATACCGGTGTCACATTTGGTTTTAAGTTTATCGAGTGTTTATAAATACTAGTCGTGGTTAATCGGTCTCCCGGTAAATAAAATACGTCATTATACTTCGCGCATAATTTCTCCACAGAAACCCGTTCCTCACTATTTAAATGTTTTAATTGCAACATTGAAAACAACTTCTTAACACGATTAGCATTTGATTCACTATTTGTAAAAGTACATATCTCATAATCACTAGCATTATGCATTTTCGGTTTAATTTCATTAAGTGTAAAATGTTGCTCCGTCGTATTTAGTATTTTTATTGGTATTCTGCCGCATGTCGGCTTAACTAACGAACTGGCTAAGTATATACCATCACTGATTTCTGACGCGCATACTAAGCATTCATCCGCAATGTCTGTCGGTATATAATGAATCGTCTCACATCTCGGTGGTATCTCTAATCGATTATTACCGCATGTATAAATTGGCACATCAATTTTAATATTAAAATTAGACAGTGTTATTATATTATCATTAAAATTTAACACCGCCTTGTGCTTAGTCAGAAAGTCTTGTCCGATGATGCCATTCGCCCTAATTGGTAAGAAGTCAAATATATAAAATTTATGTCTCAGCTGATGCCCATTTACATTTAAATTTAAATAACAGTATCCAATTGTTGTAATCTTGCCTCCTACACCCGTTATGGATATGCTTTCTTTGTAATATGAAATCTGATGTTCTAGAATATGTTTATACTTTACGGCCGAGATTGAAGCTCCCGTATCAAGTAACCAATTAAACGAGTGATTGTTTACAGATAAATTAATTGAACAATTACTATTACATGACAGGATTTTAGTCTCGAAAAAAAATATTTTCCCTATTAGTTAGTTCCGCAACTTCTTCCGATTCTGATATAACGTTAATATTGTTGTTGTTCATCCTCTGATTCCGTTCATTATTATTGTAATAAGACCTACCTCCGTGAGGTCTGCTGCGGGAAGAAACCTGCTGTTGGTGTGGGTCACGCTCATGTGGCCCATTCCATCCACCGCGCTGGCCCCTGTAGTTGTTACCTCCACGCTGTGGCCTACGCTGCGAGTATGTATGATTCGTGTTTCCTCGAAAACCTCTCGAAGAATTCGGCCTGAAACTCTTGAAACCTCTATTATTATTGTACATACCGAGAACTTCGCCGGTACTTGCAGACGACGAAACCTCCTCATCTAGTGCTGCCTGGATCGCGTCCTTGAGAGAACCAAGATTTCTGGAAGCTATTATGGTACTAAGTCTGCGGTTCCGCAAGCCGTCGGCAAATTTTTTAACCGCATGTTGTTCATTTACGGGTTTAAAAAGATTGTAACTTTCCACATTTCCTTTGGCCTGCGAAACCGTGAGATTTACGAAAAGCTCAGTTATTTGTTTTCCAAAATCCTGAATGGATAGATCGTTCTGTCTAATGGAATTTAATTTAGTTTGGATTGCTGTTGCAGACTTTTGAGGCAATAAAACTCTTCTCATATCGTTAACTAATTCATCTACGCTTGGATAATTAGGTGATAATTGCATTTTTGCGGCTTGGGATAATCTGCTCTTAAGCACAAAGTTGACCAACTGTTTTTTACATTCAGTTGTTGAAATAATAGAACTGTAATATTCGATACTATCGATTAACTGTCTGGTGTTAGCCTCCTCATCAGTCATGAGTGGCAATAAATTCAACGCAACCTTTATGTCAAACTTAGCCATTGTTACAATATCTGTACTCTTACAGGATTTACACAAATCAATTACCTCAGCGTAAATACTCTGGAATCTCTCAATGTACTTATAAAATAATTCAGAGTCACTACTTGAAACGTTACCCTTCTTTATATCATTTGAAACTTGAGACACGTAATTAGTATATCTTATAAAAATCTCATTCGCTTCGCTTAATTTTTTACTTAATACATTTTCTGTTCTACGACTCGGGCCAACTTTAATCAAGTATACTCTGATTTCTTTAATTTCGTTACATAACTCCTCTAAAATAGTTGCCATAACTTACTATAACATTATAATGTACGCAGTTTACTCCTATCAAATACATTTTATTATATCTCTAGGTACCTGTTCACACCGTAGTTTAAAACATAATTTACTGTCTTTCATAGTCCACTGCACTTTGTCTTATTTGATGTAACTGACCGAAATAGGGTGAAATACTCGCACTAATTTTATTAACACGGACATCGGATATATGTGAATTTTATTTTTGCCGTCACTTGTATTTTATAACACTGCTCATAACACTTTTTTTTTCCGTAATTTTCACTGGCTAAACTTCATCGCCGACTCTAGGATGTTTCGGAATAGCACGAAGAAACGATCGCCGAAGTGTATGGTGGTGAAACTGTTGATCAATCCACTGCATATGACATCTTTTGTAGACTCGGTATACGGCATACAGCATGCCCAACAACATTACGGTGAGAATGACCAGTAAAATAATATTCGTTGTGCCAATATGCGTCCTGATTTCTTCGACCGACGCCTGATTGGTACCTCCGGCCGCGTTTTGGGCGATGATGACCTCTTCTTTTGACTTAGTAGTACCCATAATTTTCGATATATTCCACAGTACACAATACCAAAGCACTCGAACGATAATTGTGCCTAATCTTTGCACCGAACATCTTGCAATTTAAGTCCTAATCCGAATATAGGCATGGAATTTAAAACAAACGCGCAGACTTGTCACTGCCACCGAACTTTGGCAGGGTCGCCATGTAAGGCGGGTTATTGGAGAGATAAATGAAGCACCGAAGGTTGGGATAATACTGACTATAATTCAATAAACACACCTTTTATATAGGATACAATAGACATGAATATAATGTAAAGTAACTTACACACTACAACAGTACCAAGTATTTATGTATTTGTACTGTTAAGTAATATGGCTAATAACATGCAACAGTATGAGACATCTGAAGAACGACATATTAGGGAAGGGTCTCGTAGACAGGACTTAAAACAAAACATAACGAATGCGAATTTTAGAATTTTATTGTTAAAAACAGTCCGCGATACCAAGCTGTGAAATTATTTAACAGGATGGATGCCTTTAGAAATAAAAAGCATTATTTACACTAGCGTTTTTAAAAGCAACTTGAAAAAATTTCTATTGAACAAGTGTCTATGATATCGAAGAACTATAAATTGTAATCCACGAATGATGTTTTAGGTATTATTGTGTTTTTTTTTTTTAAGTATTGACCAATTTGTCTAATTTATTATACTTATAATGATGCTGATGTAATCTAAATTTTATTGATGCCAAAATGTTAATTATTATATTTAATCATTTTATGATCTTTAACTTCATAATTACTATTTTATCATAACATTATTATAAAACTGTGTAAATTCAAATGCGAATTATTGCTAATGAATAAATGACTATGACTATTCCAAAGCGTAGATCTCTATGGAGAAGAATGGCCAAGAACCTCCACTTCTGTAATACTGAAAAAAGTCGTTTCATTAACGTCGTAAGTACCTAGATGGTATTAGACATCCTGCCCTCTGTTTAGACAGTACAATAAGAGAATTCTTGAAAATGATGACGATTGAATATTATTTTTAACCGACTTCAAAAAGAAGGAGGTTCTATGTTCAACTGTATTTTTTTTTCTATTCATCAATTTCTCTGCTAATTGAGGACTGATTTTCAAAATTCCTGTTTCTAAAATAAACAAAACATGCCATTTCACATATGTATATTTCTTTTGTTATGCTATCTATCACTTCCAATTAGTTTCAATATGGACGGAATAGTACTAAAAATGTCCAATTATACAAAATGCAATAATTGAGGTCATAAAAGGAGTAAAAACCCTAACAGTATGTAAAAGAAAAACATGTATACAAAATAAAATCATCAAAATAAATAGGTAAATAAAATGGGAACCCCAGGATAGATTTTAAAAATATTTTGTATAAAGACATAAATTAGTGTCAGGTACCCAGCGCTGGTACTTCCATTCCTGGGCAGCGTTTGGACCAATTCTCATATGAACATGAGCAATATCCTTTGGTGTGTTGGCAGGCTAAGATCGACGAGGAGTACATGTCGCTGATGGCGGAGCTGGGCGAGGCGGCGCCGGGCGGGGGCGGGGGCGGGGGCGCGCGACGCTTCCCGCCCGCCCTGTTCTCGCAGCACGCGCCCCCTCGCGCCATCATGCCGCCGCCGCACATGACAGCACGTACGTACACACACACAACGAGTACATGTCGCTGTTCGCGCAGCACGCGCCCCCTCGCGCCATCATGCCGCCGCCGCACATGACAGCACGTACGTACACACACACAACGAGTACATGTCGCTGTTCGCGCAGCACGCGCCCCCTCGCGCCATCATGCCGCCGCCGCACATGACAGCACGTACGTACACACACACAACGAGTACATGTCGCTGTTCGCGCCGCACATGGCAGCACGTACGTACACACACACACACACGCGGAGTACATGTCGCTGTTCGCGCCGCACATGGCAGCACGTACGTACACACACACAACGAGTACATGTCGCTGTTCGCGCAGCACGCGCCCCCTCGCGCCATCATGCCGCCGCCGCACATGACAGCACGTACGTACACACACACAACGAGTACATGTCGCTGTTCGCGCCGCACATGGCAGCATGTACGTACACACACACGAGGAGTACATGTCGCTGTTCGCGCCGCTCATGGTAGCACGTACGTACACACACACACGAGGAGTACATGTCGCTGTGCGCGCCGCACATGGTAGCACGTACGTACACACACACACGAGGAGTACATGTCGCTGTTCGCGCTGCACATGGCAGCACGTACGTACACACACGCCCGAGGAGTACATGTCGCTGATGGTACATGGAGCTGTGCGAGGCGGCGAGCATAGTTGTGTCGTAGCGCGCTAACTCCCCACCGTTGGCTTATTCATATTGACATTATAAAATATAGTTATACGACACACAATGTAATGCTCTAATTTAAATGATAAGTTAATTGCTGGGTTGGAAAGGTGCCGTTTCGGCGCCAGAATACTCCGGTATATTGTGCCATGACCTTTAGTCCGTCTCACTCGCTTTGAGTTTGAGAGTGCTGCTTCTGCTAAACGTTTGAAGTTACTAGAGACAGAATGAGTCGAGAGTTCGAGACACATTCAGTGATTTGTGTTGCAAGCTGTTCTCAATCCCGGACGTTTATGATGTGAGCGGCGAGTGTAGTGGCATCTGTTGCAGGCGATCTGCCGGTGTCGCTGCCGCCGCCGCCGGGCGCCTTCCCGCCGCCACCGCCGCCGCCCGCGCCGCAACCTGCGCCCTGGCTCGGTACGTCCCGCTCCCACTGTAGTGTAGTGCCCCGCCTGGCTCGGTACGTCCCGCTCCCACTGTAGTGTAGTGCCCCGCCTGGCTCGGTACGTCCCGCTCCCACTGTAGTGTAGTGCCCCGCCTGGCTCGGTACGTCCCGCTCCCACTGTAGTGTAGTGCCCCGCCTGGCTCGGTACGTCCCGCTCCCACTGTAGTGTAGTGCCCCGCCTGGCTCGGTACGTCCCGCTCCCACTGTAGTGTAGTGCCCCGCCTGGCTCGGTACGTCCCGCTCCCACTGTAGTGTAGTGCCCCGCCTGGCTCGGTACGTCCCGCTCCCACTGTAGTGTAGTGCCCCGCCTGGCTCGGTACGTCCCGCTCCCACTGTAGTGTAGTGCCCCGCCTGGCTCGGTACGTCCCGCTCCCACTGTAGTGTAGTGCCCCGCCTGGCTCGGTACGTCCCGCTCCCACTGTAGTGTAGTGCCCCGCCTGGCTCGGTACGTCCCGCTCCCACTGTAGTGTAGTGCCCCGCCTGGCTCGGTACGTCCCGCTCCCACTGTAGTGTAGTGCCCCGCCTGGCTCGGTACGTCCCGCTCCCACTGTAGTGTAGTGCCCCGCCTGGCTCGGTACGTCCCGCTCCCACTGTAGTGTAGTGCCCCGCCTGGATCGGTACGTCCCGCTCCACAGTGTACGGCGTAGAACAAGCCAGGTGGACAAAAATATTTTTTAATGGTTTTGGAAGTATATCTATAAATTAGTTAATTACATAGTATTATAATTATTTTTTTTTAAGAAAATGCTTTTTAATTTTGTATACATATTTTATTTCATGTATACACGATTACAATACAGGAAAAAAATAAGAATCAAATTATCTTAATCGCTAGAAACATCAACGCAAATTATATATAATTATACAACCTTAAACTAACATATAAAATACAGAAATTATAAATGTAACACTAGAGGTATCTATTTACATTAAAGCTAATTCGCAATATCAGATTCATCGGATTCAAAATCCGATGAATCCGATAGAAGATAGTCTTCCTGAGTTTGTGGAGGTCTTGGTTGTAGTTGGAGTCGAGGCTCTATAGTTGGAGATATGATGAGCTTTAATACCTCCGCGCACAATTTATTAGACTTTTTTTTCGGTATTTCCCGGAGGCTATTGATCAGAGGATCAGACGTTAAAATCAACATATTGAGCAAGTCTCTATTCGTGGCAAGACGAGAGCACTTTCTGGTGTTGTGCTCTCTAAACCTCCGGCAATCTTTGTTTCTCGCTTCTTGGGCTTCCTCTGAAAGATGCCCTATTAGAAATATTGCCGTCTTAATCACCTCTGTACTGTGAATAAGCAATTTATGCACAGTAGCAGGCATGTAGTACCACGAGTAGAGAGAGTATTCAAAATAGCTTGTAGCTCAATTTCTGCTCGAGATTGTGTCACAACAATGTGCTCCTCGGAAGGATAACACGCTTTTTTTGATTTCACAATGCAATCATATGATGGAAACACGTGATGACCGACTTTCATAGTCCACTTCCTAGTCTGTTTGTATGAGTGAGTTGTTGATTTTGAATCAATATAATACGCTAATGCCTCGTCACTACTTAGCGGTCTATTACTTTGCACAGCACTTGGTTGTTGAAGGGTAAGGCATGCACTTGCAGAAGCTGGATTTTCACCAATGTCTTTTATAACTCTGGCAACGTTTTTATGCCCAGTTGTCCGTGCAGCTACCTCTGCGGCAACCATTAATTCCCCAACACTCCGCGATTGAACTAAATCAGCAACTCTACGTTTCTTAGTTTTAAAAGATGAATTTTCAAAAACTTTTTTAGGTCTTCCGGGACGAGAAAGGTCAGTAGATGAGGTAGAAGGTTGTGGTTGATTCGATCGCATGCAGAATTCTATCTTCTCGCCTTCCAGCCACAATTTATTCTTATTCAGGAAACGCTCTTTTGACTTTCCTGAAGACACCCACTTGGTAGCAATTTTCGAAGAAATGCTGGCTAATTTCATCTTTATTTCCCTTTGACATTCTTCAGTGATGTCAGAGAAATCACACTTAGACAAAATAAACTGAAATAGACGTTCATTTCTTTCGTCTTTTTCGTGCTTAAGCCACTCTTCGAAAAACTCTATTTTACTGATAGAGTATAGCTAGTCTGCAAAAAAAAAAAAAGAATGTTGTACTCAAGTGTGCTACATAAAATATATATCATAATCATCTATAACCATGTAGCTAAAACATATCAAAAATTCAGAGTGGATACAAGAGGATACATGGCTTTTTCAAGCCTATAAAGTTCGAAAACAAAGAAAAACATTGTTTTTTTTTGTGTATTCACAGATAGTCTACTTTCTGAACGTTTATGACACATTAAAAGATTCTAATAAGAAAATAATATAGTACATACCTTCAGAAGTAAAATCCATCACTAAAACTTTCCACAAAATTAGAACTGTCACCATGAGATGTTAGTGCAAGTGTCGCGAAAATGCAACTGACCTGACTCTTTAACTGCATTTACCTCATTAGCTTACTTTGATAAACGATGACTCATCAGTGTGGAATGTTAAACGTAAACAATTCTTGGAATTAGAGGTTTAAGGGTGTTGTTTACATGTAGAAAGTACAAATTTCCGGGAATTTGATAATGACTTTTGTCCACTTGGCTTGTTCTACGCCGTACACTGTGCGCTCCCACTGTAGTGTAGTGCCCCGCCTGGCTCGGTACGTCCCGCTCCCACTGTAGTGTAGTGCCCCGCCTGGCTCGGTACGTCCCACTGTAGTGTAGTGCCCCGCCTGGCTCGGTACGTCCCACTGTGGTGTAGTGCCGCAGTAGTGACGCTGTGTCCGCAGGAGGCGCCGGCGTGCAGCCGCCGGTGCCGGGCAGTGCGGCTCCGCTGCCGCCGTCGTACCCGCCGCCGCCGCCGCCCGCGCCGGCGCTGCTGCATCAGCACCAGGTGAGTCACGAGCGTGTATGCGCTCGATAGATATCGAACGATTAGGCTTAATGTTACCCATTATTTCACCGGACTTTTTAAAATTCCTATAAACAAAAAGATTATGAAATTGTATGAGTTTTACTTTTTAATCTTGTAGGCAATTGTTTGAATAAACGCTGTTTTTGGTAGTGGTTTGTCGACTTTTAACATGTCTTGTACATTTGCAGGGTGACAGCAAAATGGGTCCTCCACCGAACGTGGGCCCCGGCGGGCCTCACATGCCGCCACCACCTCCCGGTCAGTACCTAGCCGCCGAGCGTCGAGCCGATTGTTCTCCGAATGTCCTCAATCTCCTCCAATAGATTTCCTCAGGGTGGCAATCGGGAATAAAAATTCCCAGTCGCCCCGGGGCGACCGGGAGTTATTGCCACTAAATATACTCTACCTATTCCGATTTCTGAAAGTGGTTAAAAGCAACTACGACGAAGACAATGTTGTTTGTATGTCCCTAATAATAGGGGTTAAAGTATGAAATTGCCGTTTTATTGTAGTAAGTAGGTACTTCGAATTGACATAGAACCTTCATGGTTTGAGATTTTTGAGTGATTTTTTTTTTATCCCATGTTACCTTTGAAGTTCTTCTTTTAAAAAAATGTGCAACATTCGATTATCGACTTTCAGATGTTTTTTTTTATTCAGCTTAGACAAGAAAGATGGATACGTCGAAAATTCGAGTGATTTTTTAATACGAGTTCCGAAGCGGAAGAAACAGCTCGCAATATTAATGTTTTGTTTGGAGAGGGGACTGCTAATGATGCTAAAGAATGAGGAAGCAGTGGTTTAATCTTGTATAAGAGTCCGTCATGCCACACTCTATCAAAGGCCTGACTGATGTCTAAAAATACGGCGGAGCAGTATTGTTTGTTTTCCAGTGTGCGACTTATAGTGGCCGTTATACGATGGATCTGTTCAATAGTTCCATGCTTCTCTCGGAACCCAAATTGGTGCATAGGGATGACTTCCGATAGGTACTTGCGCATCCTGTTAAGCAATATTTTCTCTAGTAGTTTACCCAGCACTGGGAGGAGGCTTATCGGTCTGTACGAACTAACTTCATGAAGCGGTTTGCCTGGTTTTGGTACCATTATAATCTGCGCGATTTTCCACTGGGCGGGATAGATGTTGAGTCTTAGGCAGGCGTTTAATATTGCAGTGATTTGGATGACGCCCTTTTTAGGGAGATGCTTTAGTATTTGCGCATCAATTAAATCATAACCTGGTGCTTTACCATTCTGAAAATTTAAAATTTCTCTCAATACCTCTTTAGGGCTAGCACTTTCCAATGGCATGCACATCTGCAGTGGTGCGTCAAGGTGTTTACGCACTTTATCTTGCTCGGGGTGCTTGCTAGGTAGAGCTTGAAACATAGTTTTTAGATGTTCAGCGGATACCTGAGCCTTTCCGAGATCTGTTCTGGCCCACTTACCTGCAGTGTTTTTTATTGGTGGTATATGAAGCATTGGCCTTTTAAACTTTTTTGTTGCTTTCCACAGTGAGTAGTTTGTATTTTTGTTCGGAGTAAGATTGACCAGTTGGTTTTGGAGCTGCTGGTTGTTTGCTTGGCTAATCATGTATTTCAGATCTTCGGATGCTTTGTTGAAAGCTTTTTTGTCCTGAGGATATTTAGTAGATTGCCATATTTTCCGCAAGTGCCTTCTTTCAAGTACTTCATCCTTTATCAGTTCGGAGTAGGATGAGTTAATTGTGATTTTCTGTCTCAGTGAGGGAGTTGATTCCTTGACCGCTTGGTGGATAAGCTTGTTGAGTGATTCAATAGTTGTTTCGACGCTGTCCACACTATTAAGTGGTGAGTTTAACTTTATGGATTCTGTTATTTTGGCTTTGTAGCTGTCCCAGTTGGTTTTACGGTTATATAGCCTTTGTGGGGACTCAATCAGTACGGCTTTACAGTGGACGTTAATTATGACCGGTGTATGATCTGACGACAAATCCGTAAATTTCTCGATGTTTATTTGGCTAGGAGGCATGTTCTTCATTATAAAGAAATCCTTGTTTGGGTCGGCAGGCCAATATGTGGGTGCACCGTGCGAAGCGCAGTGAAGGTTTAGGTCATTTATGGCTGCATATAGTTATAGTTGACGACCTCGAGGTAAGGTTAGTCTAGAGGCCCAGTGTTTATGTTTTGCGTTCCAATCACCTCCGCAAATGTATCTATTGCCCAGTGTTGTGAAGTATGTCGTGAAATCATTTGTTGTAATGGTGTGCCTTGGTAAAACAGAAACAACCCTATCGGCAATATATTGCCCAATATATTGCCGATAGGGTTGTTTCTGTTTTATTATCTTGGATTCTGACTGAAGTAGCTTTGTATCTTCTCAGTTTTGTATTCTTGAAGAAGATAGTGTTTGATGTTTTCCTTAATAATAATCGCAGTTCCTCCATGTGAGTTACCGGAAGGATGGTCTGTAGTGTATACCTTGTAGTTTTGCAAACTGAAATTGCTTTTTTGAGTAAACCGAGTTTCTGAGATTAGAGCCACATCAACTCTTTCGATTTTCAGGAAAAGGTCAAGTTCCTGTCTGCGTTCTCTCAGTCCATTGGCATTCCAAGTAATTATCCTTAAGTTTTTCGTGAATTGAACAATTTTCTACGTGATAAAATAAAATTTTCTTCTCAGGAGGCAGTACAAAATGCTTTCACACAGTTAGTCGAATCTAGATCACCAGAGTTCTATCGCAAAGGCATAAAATAAAATGGCCTTCCTATAAGATGGCGGCAATGTATAGACAATTAATTTTGATTAAATAAATATGTTAAATTAAAAAAAAAAAAAAAAAAAACAGTACAGATCGGAAATTTCATATTTTAACCCCTAATATTTCAGTGATCGGAAAAGGTGAGCTAAAATGCCTAAACTTCGAATTAGAAAAACGGGCCAAGTGCGAGTCTTACTCGCACACAGGGTTCCTTACCCCCAAACAATGTAATAACAATATTTTGAACTGTCATTCATTAGTAAACTTCCAATCAACCGCAAAATTAAATTTGTTTTTCATAATAAGTTAATGAAAAACAAAGTAACTGCTGCAGCTTGGTGAAAAAGTCCCATAACTCAAAAACTAAATATCAAATCTTATTCAAACCAATTTTCATTAAAGTTATTTTAAAAGCTTTTTTTACATTCTAAATCTTAATATTTTTTCAGAATTTTTGGCCTCTTACTTTAGAAATTCGAGGGAAACAATTGACTTTGAAAAAAATGGTTTTAGGAACTTCAATGTAATTTTTAAAGACCTTTCTATAGACACCCACACATATAGGTTTGATGTTTTTTTTTGTTTCAGTTCTGTGTGGGGAGGGGATATACTTACTCTATATTTTTTTTTATTTTTGTACAAAAATCGTAAAGCGGTTCGCAGAATACATCTAGCTAACAAGTGTCAGCTGTGTAGTCCTAATAGTTTTGGGAATAAAATGGCTGTGACATACAGACAGACAGACAGACATGACGAATCTATAAGGGTTCCGTTTTTTGTCATTCGGCTACGGAACCCTCAAAAGAGACAAAATGGAGAAGCGACTAGAGTTAACGTCGGAAAGAAAGACTCCTTTCGTCCAAATCAAATCAAATTTTTCTCGTTAACTTCTTGAGGACTCTTCTCGTTCTTCGACGACGTTCTCTTCTCTTCTTCGGCGAGTTATCCCCGATTGCCACCTGGGGGCAATCCATTGGGGGCGACTGGGAATATTCGGTATTATATACTATGCACCGTCTGCTCCTACATTTATTGGGGAATTACTCTGTTTGCTGTTTTCTTTTGTAATGATTAAGCTTGTATACAAGGTGTTGTTTTGCATCCTCGTCAAAATTCCGGAGGTTGTCGCAAAAGACATAAATAATCAAATTAAATTACGGGACCTAGTTAATTATTAATACACGCTGCTTTTTTTGTTGTTGAAATTTGTTCGTATTTTAGAATAACCCCCTTAACGTGATTTAGGGAATAAGAAATAATCAAATAAACGTTTGTGATTGTTTGCATGTTCACACATGCAAGCGCGGTTATAGGGCGAGGATCAGACGGGCCGCGTTGAAAACATGGGTGGTTCACAATAGGGGATAATCCAATTTTTTTTTTCTTTGTCCGTCAAGTAGTTAATTGAAAAGTATTGGACACGTATTTTTTCTTTTTTCACGAGGTCATAAAATTACGGAGATATATTGAGTTGAAATGGCGCATGACGTCACATGTAGGTAAGTTTTATACCTACGTGTGACGTAGTAAGCCCCACTCTCCAACTTCGATGAGTTTTAACTTTAACTAAGTAATTTTTTTATATTTTGATAAAACAAAAAATACGTGTCTAATATTTTTGTATTACCTGTCTGACGGACGAAATAGAATGTCGTTTTCTTTACCCAGTCCGATCCCCTAGGAAAAAAAAACGTGGAGTCCCTCCGTGCGTAAGAAGTGAAACTTCGTAATGCTACACGCATGCGTTCGAGTGCCACGCATTCACTCTCGCTCTGTCTCTGTTTCTATTCCCCTTCCATGGTAGCGTTAAACGTTTAACGCAACCTTGTTAGAAGTCGCATAAGAAGTTTCACTTCAAAATATTACCTACCCATTTTATTATTGATTCTGGTCGAGGAACATTAGTTACCTCCTTGAATTTGACGAGGATGCAAAACAACACCTTGTATAACCTTGTATCTTGTGTACAGGCATGATGGGCATGGGCTGGCGCGGCGGGTTCAACCCTCCGCCCTGGGGCGCGCCCCCGCCCCCCGCCTTCCTGGCACCGCCCCCGCCCCCGCCGCCTGTGTCCGGCGACTAGCGGCCCTCGTCGGCGACTAGCGGCCCTCGTCGGCGACTAGCGGCCCTCGTCGGCGACTAGCTGCCCTCGTCGGCGACTAGCGGCCCTCGTCGGCGACTAGCGGCCCTCGTCGGCGACATAACCCTTTCCATCTGACTCGGCCCCGGCCGTCATTCCGCGCTCTACGCAGTAGATGCTGACTATGCAATATTATTTTAATCAGGATGATTGAATTGATATATCTATTATAATTAACATGATAATTACACAACCAGTACGTTTTATTTATTCCAACTTCTGCGTACATTTATAGAATGGCAATTTTATAGCAAGTCAGTATTGCCCTAGGCTGTATCCAATCAATAATATTGTAGGTACTGAATCCATACTAATATAAATGCGAAAGTCACTGTTTGTTTGTTTGTTTGTATGTTTGTTACCTTTTCACGACTAAACGGCTGATCGGATCTTAATGAAATTTGGCAAGAAGATGGATTTCAACCTGGGGAAGGACATAGGCTATATATAATCACTCTACGACCAATAGGAGCGGAGCAGCAATGAAAAATGTTGCGAAAACGGGAAAAATGTGACGCAGACGAAGTTGCGCGGGACAGCTAGTTTCAATATAATCCGCTAATCAAGACTACCCCAAATTCGTACGGTAACTTACCAAAGTAAACTTATTCGATAATACAAGGTGTTGTTTTGCATCCTCGTCAAATTCAAGGAGGTAACTATGCTAATGATTCTCGTCCCGAATCAATAATAAAATGGGTAGGTAATTTTTCTTTTATTTCTTTTTTACCGAAATCAGTAAGTGTGATCCACCCGTGTTTTAAACGCGGGCCGTCTGGTTCTTGCCTTATAACCTAGCTTACACACATACAAACAATCTCAAACGTTTATTAGATAATTTAAGGGATAATTTAACCACGTTAAGGGGGTTATTCTGAAATACTGACAAACTTAAACAACCAAAAAATACAGCGTTTATTAATAATTAACTAGGTACCGTAATTTTAATTGATTATTTATGTCTATTGTGACCACCTCCTGAAATTTGACGAGGTTGCAAAACAACACCTTGTAGAATTCAAGCTGCGGTATAATGGGTGTAGAAACATAATTCCTTAGGAGTCGGATAAAAAGACTCGCGCGCGTCTTTAGTTCCATCGCACTTTCGCGCATTTGTTCGTTAAATTTTGACGCTTGCTGAAAACCTTCGGCTTTAGCCAAAATTTCGGACCATTTTGGTCGAAGCCGAAAGTGTTTTATTTGTCCGAAAGTGTTTTAATCTCCTTCGGTCGGATATAGCCGACACTTGAAAACGTGCCCAACACGCCACCGTTGTCACCCGAACACCTTTTGTCGACGTTTTATAAGAGCACTAGCTGTCCCGCGCAACTTCGTCTGCGTCACATTTTCCCCGTTTTCGCAACATTTTTCATCGCTGCACCGCTCCTATTTGTCGTAGCGTGATGATATATAGCCTATGTCCTTCTCCAGGTTAAAATATATCTTCTTGCCAAATCTTATTAGATCCGATCAACCGTTTAGTCGTGAAAAGGTAACAAACAAACAGAGTGACTTTCGCATATAATATTAGTATGCATTTCTCTTCTTTTTTTTTGCCCTTATACATTTGTGGAATGTCCCATACTATTTTAGATGAATAACTGGTGAAATCTATATATTACTGGTACTGTTTTGCTTAGCAGCTAGCAGCATAATTGTTATTAAAATTTACAGAAAATAATTTACCAAATCATAATACATAGTACTTAAATAAAAAATCAACAGAGTGTAAGCTGTCGAAAATTGCAATCTATGAAAATTTGTATGTCTTATTCTACCACTCGCAATTTCAAACTCAATTATTTTGATAAGAGTCAGCTCACACCGAGAAGCGACGCTGCGCGCACACTTTAAAAGAGCGATTCAAAATGTAACTATGTTCTACACGCTGCGTCGCGTCTCGGTGTGAGCTGACCCTAAGGTTCCAAGAAACTATACTGAGATTTTGATTGAAAATCGTATTAAAAGGTAAAAAAACCGGGCAAGTGCGAGTCGGACTCGCGCACCGAGGGTTCCGTACAAACCAATATTTCTGAAGAGAATAATTGAAAGTATGTGATGTAACGAATTTTTCCTTTATATGTGTTATAAAATATTGCTTCATGCCAAATTTCAATTTCCAGGTCGACTGGAAGTACCTAGAAGTTTAGGTTTTGATTCCCTTGCGAGTAGTTGCAAGTTTAAAAATATGCGGCTTAATTTGCTGTTTCTTTTGATTGCGCTGACATAAAAGTTTGATTTTGTTACAGCTTAAAGGTATTATAGATTTGAGTATTTGATATAAATTTCAGTGTAATACCTTTAGGCGTTCATGAGGAAAGGGGTAGAAATTTTAAAATTATTAAAAATATTTTTATTATATCGATACCTCTGGGCTCAAAGGGCGTATAGCACAAAACATAGGTTTTCAGGAAACGCAAAAAACATAAAAAAAAAGTTTTTCGTTATATCTATCTCATTTTTATAGATACTTACATAAAAGTATCCAAGGGACAAAGTTCTTAGATTTTTTATGTGTTTCAGAAAGTTTTTTCAAAAATGACTCTAGTTTTATATTTACTGAGATAGAATGTCCTTTACGACCAAAAATTTTTAAAATATGTCCTTTACTCCCCATAAAAATACGCCCTGAGCAGGTACACAAAGGCGTAAATATACCCAAATTTTCTTAAATGATGCAAAGACACAGGGGCGTAAATTAGTTGACTTGTTGTTTGACGTGATGAAGGATAGTATTTTACAATGATTTTTCTAATTGATATTCCATTTATTATGTAGGCATCTATTCTTCGATAATTATTTAGGTTAATAGAAACTAAAATTATGATGAGAAATAAAAATTGTTTATTTCCCTTTGCTATTAAAAAAACAACAAAACACTAAAAGTTCTTTGTAATGAGATCATTTCCATTTTCTTCATCATTTCTAATCTGGTCCCTTATTCTTTTCAGTTTTTATGCTATGTAATCAGGTCTCTTCGTTATAATCTTCTTCATTAGTTTTAAACTTTAAAATCAGCTAGGTCTCTTACTTATAATCTTCTTTATTAATTCTAAGCTTTATAATCAGGTATCTTAATTTTCGTCTTCATTTGTTTTAAAAGAATTAATTTTCATCTTAATTCTGTTCGTTTCTTCTTAAATCATCTTCATCTTCTTCGTCAGTTTGATTTAATGTGTCATACGCAGGAGTGTCTCATGGAAGATTGCGATATTCATTGTGAAATCTTCTGGGTACAGTCACGTTGTCGCAGAGACGTATTAGGTCCTGGTATTTAGCAGTGGCAATAGGTAAAAAAAGTTAAAGGCAATTTACTTGTATAACTTCCAAATTAATTGCGGCTTCCAAGATGAAATTCATCGCAGATAATACAGTTTTCTTTTTATGTTTGGTCTTTCTAAGGTCTATCACCGTTAGGTATTTTTTCGAACGAAAAAGTAAAAGACGATTTGTAAAATTAAGATCTTACACCCAATATCTTCAACCAAAATTGGTTTATACAACCTGCCATGTATTGTGGAGGCAGCAATATGTTCCTATCTTTAAATAAGTTTGGTTTACGTAACGAAAATTATGAGGTTGTATTCCACATTTTTTATCGAATATCACCACGTAGCATACACAGATCGATAGAGAATCAAAAACTGAGTGAGAATAAGAAAAAAATTCAAAACACTCAAAATATGCTATACCTACGAGCCCAGAGGTATCGATATATTATGATGGAATTAAAAATTTACGATTTTCGCAATTTTTCCTTTATCTGTGCTATAAGACGTTACTTCGTGCCAAATTTTAAGATTCTGAGTTCACGGGAAGTAACCTGTAGGTTTTGATTCCCTTGCGAGTGTCGAAAATTAGCGGAAATTTGCGGCATAAACGGCTGTATCTTTTGATTGCGTTAGCTTAGAAGTTGATTTTTTCACAGCTGTAAGGGGCTGTAGACTTGAGTATTTGGGTTGTGCGTTGTTTCATCGCTAATTGTTTAATCGAATTCCGTTTCACATAAATTGTTTCTCATATTATCATTTCATAGAATAATCAATACGCAGAATACTTTGAAGAAATTTAAATCATCGATTTTTGTTTCAAATAAAGTTTAATGTTAGAATATTCATATCATTGAATAACAAATCAAATATTCTTTACCCAAATATTGTTTGTTTCACATAAAACTTATTACGCAGAATAACATTTTATCGCTTAACAGTTTCATAATAGTAGTCCTATAAAATTACAACACCGGGTTCAATAAGATAATGCGGGTAAATTCTTGTCAAGCAGGAATCTTGTTATTCTCACTAATGGTGTCCATGTTTGCAGCATGCAAGCAAGTAGCATGCAACAGGCATGGTTTCTGTCACGGCTCCGGCGCTGCGGGGCTCCGGCGGCCCCATGCGAGTTTATCGTCGCAGATGGTATCAACGCTCACCACCGCAGTTTCGGCTTGCTGGCCGGCAAGCCGGCCAGCCTCAGCCGCGGCGGCGAGCTTTAAAATCCACCTGCTCCTCAGCTCGCGGGCCACCTCGCCTCTCCGCGCCTACGCAGGCTTAAATTACACTCTAAGGGTAGGGCAAAGAAGACTCCGTGGAGTCTGTTTTGCAGCCATTCGTTTTTGTCAAAAACATTTGTAGTACAACATATTGACTTTTAAAGACAATATTTTAATTTTTTTTTTTTTTTTTTTAATTTTGTTGAAATAAAATACCATGGAAACATACATCGAACAAACAATATTCGTTGAAAAATAATTCTGGTGTTTGATAAGTTTGTTAAATAAAAAAAGTGAGTGTAAAATTATTTGAATTGTGTTTCTGTAAAATATGTTTCATTCAAGTAAATAGTAGTTGAAACAAAAATATTCAAAATAAAAATACAGGGACTAAATATTATGTGAAACATTTTCTGGGAAACGAAATTCTGTGAAATTTCTGTCTGCGAAACAAGGTGACACCAATCTATTCACTATTGTGTTAGTTGCCGTTCCGAAGTTCGTAGCGCACGCACTCGTTTTAGGCGCGAATTATACAGAAACTGCGTACGGTGAAGACGCGGCGCAGGCGAGGTACAGATAAGGCACGGACGCGATTTAAATTTTATCAAAGAGGCGAAGAGACGCCGCAAATAGTCATTATACAGGCTGACTTTATCGTGATAGCATGTCTTCCTATTCAGACGACGAAGATGCACTTGCTTTGCTGCAACTCATTAATGTGCAGATACACCGAAGATATTGGGTGCACCCTGTGTGGGTAATGTCTAAATCTAAATCTTGTACATTTTTATTACTGTACTCCGGCTTAGTATGGTCGTAAAGAGCTGGATATTGTTCAATTATCTCACAGAATCCTACATTAAATTCATTATCGTCACGCATTTTTCTGCTCCTACTGTATTTCTCTCGCGACTTCTAACGACGCGGAACAGGCGACGAAACGACGCGCCTGTGCCGCGCCGCGCCGCTTGTGTATAATTCACAACGTGTCGCCTCTACATTTTGTATTGAAACGTTTTGAAGCGGCAAGATGCCTGCGCCGCGCCTTCACCTTACGCCGTTTCTATATAATTTGTGGCTTAGAGTGAATCTCATTCCGGCTTTTGTTATTGCTGTTTCAAGGTAAGTTGACAATATTTACCCAATCTTTTTATCTTATTACAATAGTTATTATCTTCCGTTAAAATTTAGTGTATAATAATAGACATAACTTGCAATTTTGACTATCACAATAATATTTTGAAAAAATCAAACACTTATTTATTTTATAAGCGGAATATTTAAGTAGCAAAAACGGAATTATAAAGCTATGTTTACAATTATAAAGCTATGTTTACAATTCAACAGCACAAGAAAATGCCATTAACTCCAGCAGAAAAAAATGAAACTTTATAGAGATAAATTAAAACGAAACCCGGATAAGTTAGAACAAATAAGAAATAAAAATTAAAAAGAATAAATTCGAAATATAAATATTAAAAAAATATTGGCTATGACAGAAACAGAAAAAAGTGAAAAGAAGAAAAACAAAAAAGAACTCAAAAAACAGCAAGTAAGTACCTACCTACCGGAAGCTCTTCAATGATAACAGCAGATATTTTAGCGGACCCAACAATGGAAATATCAATGGGAACGTCCGCCTCGAAAATAACACTAAAGTCTAGAAATAAATTGTAATAGAATATAATAAAGCAAAAAGTCGTATTAGTTATCAACATATCTAACTCTAACGATGAACTATTATTATGAAAATTAAACAAATTCTGGTCTACTACTTATGGCAAAAATGAAACACGACTGAAATTCATTTAATGGTATAAGTATATATAAATCCAAACCGTAATCTCCCAAAATTAAACAGATTAGAGCGTTAATTAATAAAGTAAAAGTATAAAATAAATTACGATGAACGGTGACGTCAGCGCTAAGCAGCTTACGGCGTGTGCTAGTGTGCGTACCTATTCAAGATAAGCGCTGCGTTCATTGTGTGCGAATGACTGTGTTCTTGTTTGAGAGTCGGTGTGTTTTATTGTGTTACTCCTGTAATTGTAAAAGCAGAGGAATAAAAACGGCAAGCCATCAATCGGCCAGTGGCGACATACGTTTACAAACATGATTGTCATTTACGTTCAATCTACATTTAGAAAACCGGCCAAGTGCGAGTCGTACTCGCACACACAGAGTTCCGTAGCACCAAACAAGATAGTAAAAATATTTTTAACACTCATTCATTTGTAAACTTACACTCAACAGCAAAACTAAATTTGTTTTTCATTGTATGTTAGTGAAGAACAAAGTTACTACTGCAGTTTGATAAAAAAGTCCCATATCTCGAAAACTAAATGATTATTTCCAGGGTGGTTGAAAAAATGTAGTACCCCACCTCGTTTTCTTTAGATTAAAAATACAGAAATTGTGTTAATTTATAAACGACGATCACAACACAATTTCCCAACATGTTAAATGCAGGTGAAGTAATTATTTTACATAATTCACCATTACAGTGCAGGTAGCTACTACATACTTCAGGTGGAAGCGGAAGGGTAGCCCGCGAAATTCAAATTCTATTATTGCAATTAAAGGACCAACAAATGGCTTTACAAAGTCATAATCATTAATATTATCAATGCAAAAAAAAAAAAAAAATTCGCGTGCGACGAAAAATTTCATTTCGCCCGTGAAATTCAAATTTTCTTAAGTTTTTTGCAATTTGCACAGCAGTGTCAGGTTTTATGTTGATTAAAATATGATTCGCGCCCGTAATACCCATGTATTACAGAATTATAATAATTAAAATATCAATACCACTCTCTGAGTTCATTTAATCCCATTGCATGTTTTTTTCAGGAATTTACCTTTTAATGGGATTAAATGAACCTAAAGGGGTTTCATTGATAATTTTTAAGATTATAACTTTGGAAAGCCACATTTGTTACGACCGCGAATCATATTTTAATCAATACAAAACATGACATTGACCTGCTAATTGCAAAAGACGTGAGAAAATTTGAATTTCGCAGGCGACCCCGTCGCTTCCACCTAAGTGTATTTGTTTTTTACTTTTGAATGCTTACGAAATAAGGTATAATATATCTTCATTACATCAACAGTAGAGGTCTATGATATAGGTACTAGGGATGGTTTGAATATTTCCATGACCACAGGCCCTAGAAAGAACGCGTGCACGCGGTGTAACCGTATCGTAAATACGTCGATTTCAAAATGGAAAATACTTGTTTCACATACATAATTTATTTCTTATCTATGGATGACTCTGATTGTGCTTGTTGTTAGCAACGTAACGTGAAAATGACGATTTTAGTGAAATGGTTAACCATTTTACGTTTACACCATGCGCTCGTGGTAGGGAATCAAATATTTACTTGAAAGTATGACAAGCGGGTGCACATCAAAACATTTGCAAGTCTTAATAGTGTTTTGTTACGTTTACGCAATTGTACACCTTATTTCTATTACGGAAAGATCAAATTCCTATGAAAGCGCTGCACCAAATACAAGAATGAAGCTTGCATACGTATTTTACGTAAACATTAATTGATATTTTTGTCATATTTGCTTTAACCCATTCTGAGCGGCCGACGCGCATGCGCGTTTTTCGGACTTTTACCAGGTGCTCGCGGCGCGTATGCGCGTCCATTTAATTTACATAACTTTGTTCGAGTGCGGCGCGACGCGTCTGTGCGTTCATTGTGCTTAGCTATTGTTTCGGAAGCATCGTAAAATAAGGGTCTGTAAAGGTGTCCACACACTAGATATTTCGATTTTTACATACGATATTCGGTTGTTACACAAGTAATATGTTACGAGTGCAGGGTGGAATGATATTCGTTGGTGGTGTACCCACCACAACTCGCTTTTCGAGTCGTGTGTTTACGTAGCTAATGATTGACATTGATTTGTGAACGTGAAATAAAAAAAAAAACTTTAAATAATATTTTATTTTTTGGATTTTTTACCCACGCCTTTCCCCTTGGGCGTGGGTAAAGTTTGTATCCGACTGCAGGGCCGTTTGGCGGCCCGGTCGTCGATAATCAGGACGGCTCGTTTGGCCGCCCGCAGTAGAGCCGCCATACTTTCGACGCCCGCGCCGCCACTAGTCCCTGCGGAACTCCCGTCTGCACCGCTTGGCCCAGGCCCGCCGCAATCTACTGAGCCCGCCGTCACTGCAGTCTGAGTCACCTCAGACTGCAGTGACGGGATCCAGTCGCTTGGGTTGGTATCTTCGTCTTGCCTAACAAAAAGTTATAAATATATAATAGGACCTATTGGTTTGATATTATATCTATGCCACTAATAACGTCAAAGAAAACCACATCATCATCATCCTCCTATAATGTTCCCACTGCTGGGACACAGGCCTACTCTCTATGAGAGGGAGTGGGCTGTAATCCACCACGCAGGCCTAGTGCGGGTTTTTAGTTCTAGGACATGGCGGTTTACTCACTATGTTTTCCTTCACCGTTTTTGAGGGCAGACCTCATGAAAAGCACATAATTTCTCATAATAAACATATTACAGCTAAACCTTTGTATTTGAAGTAATAAAATTATGAATACTTACAGAAATCCTTCACCATCCATGATGAACTGTTGAAAGTTTTCATTTCATGATAGTATGTGAGATGGAAATTAGATTCAAAGGACAAAAAAATAAAAAGACTTAAGGAAAAGTTCATAGTTTATTGGGGGGAGCCCTGTTGAGTCGCTTGGTCAAGAACGATCACCAGGGCTCCCCATAATCAACACGCTCCTGGAGCCAAACGAGCCATGCGCTGCGAGCTGGTGGTGGTGGTGGCGGTGTTGCTGCTGCTGCAGGCCGGAGGGGTACGTTCCTACAAAAAAGGAAATAATGATTTGTAGGTTAAAAAAAAAGAAAACTTCTGCCTATGTTCTGGAATTTTCTTGGTAGATCATGTATGTGCAGTCAATCAAATCAAAATTATTTTGCCAGGGAAGCCACATGTGCTGATCTTTCTTATTATAATATACTTTTTCCATAAGGACACGTTTGATGTGGGTTTTGAACTTTCCATCGCTAAGTTCTGTAACTGGCTTTGGCAACTTATTATAATTTTTAAAGTAAAAATCTTTAAACCTAAACCTAATTTTCCAAACCAACTTACGAAATCAAAACTCATAAATAACCTGATACAGTTTACATATAAAATACTTTCTAAGATATAAAGAAAAGGTAGAGCATTTGAGCAAGTATGTACTCACCGCATGACCATGTATTCTCCATCTTCCGGCCTGTACAGCAGCAGCGGGTGGAGATGTTGTTCCAATTGCCGCATGCGATCCGGCACGTCGGCAATTGGAACTAACAGGTCCCGCATCTGTCGAAGTAAAACAAATAATGAAAGTAGGTATGTAAGGATTGTAGCAGGTGGCGTTCTGTGGTGTTTGGGCTTCTCCCATAAAAAAAAAAGCGTGAGTTTAGGTATGTAGGTATAAAATTGTATAGTGTAAAACTATTGAATTACTTATTTGAACAATAACGGTATATACCTGGTCCACCGCCTCCACCAACCTACGCAGAGTCGCCGTGTCGTAGGCCTGGTGCTGATCCAGGTTTTCATAACATGGTCTGAAATAATAAAAAAAACGGTTAAAATAATAAGTACCTAATCACATTGCTCACATGAAATATACATTCAGATATTGATACTTACTCATCGATGTCTGGTGCTTCAGCACCAAGCCCACAGCAGACGACGCGGCGCATGGCTCGGCTCCAAAAACTCATATTTATATTTATCAAGGATAAAAATCAAAATTTTTCTTTGCTACCTTTGAGCGCCAAACTCCAAGTGTGTCAATGTCAAGTATCAATTTTAAATCGTAGCTTGAACGAGTGAATGAATGACAGAACAAAATAATGTTACCATCTAATTCTACCATATATTCTAATTCTGTTTACAAATAAAAAATAAATGAATTATTTTTTGATAATAAACTTGTTAAAATTTTACTGACCACTAATACGTGTGGAGAAATTGGTTTCAGTTGAATATTGTATTGTTTTGTCCAAAGATGATGAGTCTTATTACTCATATCTTCAACAAACCTTTTCATTTGATAGGTAATATAAACAGCCGTGCCGGTGATTTAGAAGACATTTTAAACAAAAGGGTTGCAGCTGCGGCGGAATCCTTTTGTTAAAATGTCTTTTATATTTATTGGACTACTAATCTATGCCGATTGTTTTAAATTATCTTTTGTAACCAAAACTGCCGGAACCCTTTTCTATAATGTCTTTTATGTTTATTGGACTACTAATCTATGCCGATTGTTTTAAATTATCTTTTGTAACCAAAACTGCCGGCACCCTTTTCTATAAAATGTCTTTTATATTTATTGGACTACTAATCTATGCCGATTGTTTTAAATTATCCTTTGTAACCAAAACTGCCCGAACCCTTTTGTTTAAAATGTTTTTATAGACTACTTTCACTGCTAAGAATGCATACAAATTGGCATGCCATAAAATGTGTCTAAAATCTATAACAAACCCCCACTGTCGAATCCATCTGCGCTTAAAATTAAGTGTTTTTAGTCACTTCTGTTTTGCTTTCGTGGTGAACAGACGTACTCTCCCTGCGCTCCCTTTCGATATTCTCTCTTGCCTTTTGACCGTTGCTTTCTTTCTGGACCTCTGATTTGCCCCGTGACTACTTTGGCTTGTGATATTGGACTCCGAAAATACTTCGTGATTACCTTGGCTTGTGATTTTGGACTTGTGACCTTGTGATCATTTGGTGTATTGTGAAGTGTGGTGAATCTTCGTGATCTTTAAGGCTGTACATGGTAAGTACCAACAGTTATTATTATTAGCTGTATTTTACTAAATTTACTTGATCTATCGTTCAAAAATGAGGCAGGTATCCAATCCATATCCAATATTTATGTTGACGACTGAGTTCAGCTATTTACAGTAACTATTAATTATAGGTATCCACATTTCGATGTACCCATTGAATTTTTTTATTTACCCACGAAACAACGGAAGCAATCTGTATTTATCTCTTTCAACTGTTTCAAGCATCTTCTTGATCAGCCCTTATTTCATTTTCTATTGCTCAGCCAACTTTCCAGCTGTTATTTTATTTGGCTATTTATCGTATTGATTATGCGGCACAATCATCATCATCATCAGCCTATATTGTTCCCACTGCTGGGACGCAGGCCTCCTCTTTATGAGAGGGAATGGGCTGTAATCCACCACGCGGGCCCAGTGCGGGTTGGTAGATGTCACATGTCTTCGAATTTTTAGTTCTAGGACATGTCGGTTTCCTCACGATGTTTTCCTTCACCGTTTTGAGACTGGCACAATATTTACGATAAAACATTGCTTTTAGATGGCACGTAATCCTGAAGACGTGAGACGTGACATGATGGAAATCTTCGGAGAGGATTTTACCGACGAAATGGAGTCCGACGGTTCTGACAGCGAAAGCGTCACCTCCAACGCGTCAGACAGGTAGGGCACCCAGAATTAATACCTAATTATGTTATCGAATTCTTATTGTAGTATTTGTTTCAAACCTTGAACGGTTTTTTAAGTAGATATTTTTTCTCCTTTTTAGCTCGAGAAATTCTGCCATTGACTTGACTCCGGATGGAGAGTGGACTGAGGAGACGGCAATTATTAATAGTTTCCCATTTACTGGGACACCCCAAATTAAGATACCGGAACATTCTTCTAAAGGGCCTGTTGAATATTTTAAATCTGTTTTCCAGGACAATTTTATGACCAGCCTAGCGGAAATGACAAACATGCATGCCCAAATTTTGTTATCCAGGCCACTTAAGCCCAATAGCCGCCTAACAAAGTGGAAAAACACTAATATAGCCGAATTGTGGACGTTTTTGGGAATTCTGTTTTTCATCGGCACCGCTAGGCTGAGTAAATTAGCTGATTATTGGAGAAAAAGTTCTTACGTGAAATTTAATATTAATAAATATATGTCTAGGGACAGATTTTTATTAATTTTAAGATGCCTATTTTTTAACACTAATTATGAGTCAATGATAAAATACTCGAAAATTGATTACTTGTTGAATTATTTTAACGAAACTATGAAAAATTTAGTCTATCCAGAAAGAGAATTGAGTATAGACGAGTCAATGGTTGGATTTAGGGGGCGTTTAGTCATAAGACAATATATAAAAAATAAAAAGCATAAGTATGGGATTAAGCTTTATGTTTTGGCCGATCCTAAAGGACTAGTCCATAGAATCCATATGTACAAAGGTTCCCAAGATGTTGAAGTTGGTGGTATAGGTCATGTCAATAAAGTAGTCATGACACTTTTAAAGGATTATTTAAAAAGCGGCCATTCAATTTACATGGATAATTTCTATAACAGTGTCCAGTTAGCAGAAATATTACTGACAGAAAAAACATACTGTACTGGAACTTTGCTCGCTAAAAGAAAAAATAATCCAAAAAGTGTTGTGACTAAAAAACTTTTGAAAGGTGGAAATATTTTTAGGTATAACGGAAAAGGTGTTTGTGTCGGTAAATGGAAAGACAAGAGAGACGTGCTCACTATTTCCACTGAGCATTCATCCCAATTGATGCCAGTGGAAAATAGGCGTGGTCGTGTGGTCAACAAACCAAAAATGGTTATCGAATATAATAAATATATGAAAGGTGTTGATCGACACGACCAAATGTTAGCATATTATCCAAGTGAGCACAAATGTATGAGGTGGTACAAAAAAATTGGCATTCACATCCTGCAAATGATGTTACTAAATTCCTTTTTTTTGTTTAAAAAAGGTACAAACAGTACTCTTTCCTTAGAGACATATAGGGAAAAAGTACTGTTTGAACTTCTTCCCCCTGTATCTGAGACACTTGCGCCTCAAAAGGCAAGACACATGCCAACAGAACTTGATAGAAATACAAATGGGTGTCTTAAAAGGCGCAAATGTGTCAGGTGCTGGGTAAAAACAAAAAAAAGGAAAGACACTAAAATCATTTGCACGGATTGTGATGTCGGACTTTGCCTTTCCTGCTACGGCCCACACCACGATGAAATGTCAAATAATGTATAAATGTAACGTATGTACAGATGCCAGCACATCAAGCTACCGGAAACTGTTTAGTGATAAAGTTTAAAATATATTAAAGAAATTTGACAGATTGTAGAAGCTTGATGTGCTGGCATCTGTACTTATGTCTTTACGGGGTGGAAGGGCACCGACGCGAAAACGGTTACCACGTGTTCAGTACATCATTCTGAGCCAACCCACATACAATTTTTTCATTGTATTTAAAAAACGAATATTGCGATGAAAAATTTCTATGTGGGGCCTCCAAATGATGTACTGAATACGTTGTAGCCCTTTTTCGCGTCGGTGTCCCTTCCACCCCGTATGTATGTGTAGTGTAATTAATGTATTTTTTATTTATGAAATAAATGTATTGACTGCAAATATTTAATCGTTTAATTTTACTACTTACCTACTACCAAAAAGACTGTCATGAGATAAGTACGGGTATGAAATTATTAATCTACTATAAAAATCATATACCACTAAATGGCAACACTAAGTGTTCATTTTCAGTCATTCATTCACTCTATACGTTTATGAACGAACAACAAATGATGAGCAAAAACAAATAGAAAAAAGAGAAAAAAAATAACAGGTAACGCTTGATCCGTGATGTATGTACATTACGGCCTAGTAAATTCACAAAAACAACTGTAGTGTGAAATTACCTTAACATGTAGCGTAATAAATACATAATTATTTTATGACCGTCATAAAACTCGAAAATTTTTAAACGCACATAAGCGCCCCATCGCACTTGGGCAAAGTATTAAACGACGCTATAATGCGTCCAGCCGCACTAGGTACACTTTCTTCAACCGCGCATACGCGTTCATAGCACCACACGAAATATTTATTGAACGCGCAGGTGCGTTTGCCGCACCCGGTTAGTGAGCTATTTACTTAGCACCTGCAATTATATACTATATAATTCAGCAGGTAATGCGTTAAACTACTTTAAAGTGTTTAATTTTGTGTGAATAGGTTAGAAATAGCCTTAAGATGAAAGTTAAACAAATTTAAACCCGTTACCTTTTTGCCCCGACCACTATTGTATAAAAACTGATCATAATAACTTCCGTTAGTACAATTTGTTTAATGGAGGTTTAATATATTAATTTAAGTTAGTTTATGAAAAAAATCGCTGTTTATATTTAATGCAAGGTTCAAATCTAAAAGCCCCGGACTGTTTGTTGTTATAGCATCAACAGAAATACATAATCATACGAACATACATACAGGTCAAACACATTACCCTCCGTTTGGGCTTTGCCACAGTCGGTAAAAAGAGACGTGGACAATTTTATTCTCGGAGCGGACATAGGAGGGAAATACGAGTAAAACACCAGGTTTTATACTCTACACACAAACTTTCTACGAAATAACTTCAATGGTAATAAAACAATTGTTTATTAAGAAAACTTTTTTTTTTATATTTCGAAATTATCTAATTTTAAATTAAATACATCACTTGTCAGTCGCAATATAGATCGATATAATAGAACACGAAATCAAAATATATTAAATGCACAGAATATCTACATTACTTTTATTAACGCTATAAGAGATTATTGCATGAAACGAAGAAGTCGTACACGAAAACAAGATTTAATCTAATAAATAATCTAGACAGGAATACCGTCAGTCCTATAACCGAAATTAATAAATAACTTATACTGAAGCACGTGACGCGCTGAGCGTGTACACTGCACGTGAACGCTCAGCGCGTCTCCTGACGAACCACAGTGTAATAACCTTAAATATAACATTATACTTCATGTATCAAATCTAAATATTTTCCAAAGATAAATCTATATTTAATCTTAGTGTTTATGAAGGCCGTCTTCTCTATAGCCTACTGGTTCTATCTGAGTGAGGACATACACTACACGGTGAGGGCAGGCGGTGCGCTACGGGCCTCGCCGCTACTTCGCAATAACACTGATTTACTACATCGACTCATTCTTTTTTCTCCAATCATGATTCGTCGAAATTTTAATAGTAAACGAAGTGTTTCGCACGGCGGGCGGCGGGCGAGCCACACGACATGGCCGCACGACTCCGTCCTGGCCTCATATCACAAACATTTCAATCAGTACACTAGCATCTCTGTGTTAGTATGTAATTATGTATTTACTTCAGAGCACCAGTGTTTATTCAAAACAATGAGGTGGCTACTATGCAAGAAAGATCAAAGTAATAAGATTTACGAAACTACAGTTTTAAATAAAACTATTACGTAAATGTCGAGAATTTTGAGATTCTCCGCGCGGACAGCAGACGACTCGTCCGGCGACGGCGAGCAACGCGCGTCCGCTGTCACCTGGAGCCACGCGGCTCCGGCGAGAGCTAACGTGGCCGGCGTCAAGCGTACCCTTGTGCAATATACGAGTGTCGCGACACTCGCGACGCGCGTGTCTACGCCGAAGCCCGGTACAAGCCCCCCAGTAAAACATAGAGCGAAGATCGAGCGAAACAATAATAAGCGTGTGTCCGAGTGGAGGGGGCGGGGTGTGTGGGGTGCACGGAGGGGGCGGGGGGCTCATCGCGCCTCTTTGGCGGTGAGCTTCTCGATGAGCTCCTGCAGCGGCGCCAGCTCCCGCCGCTCGATCAGGTTGAACTCCTGCACACACGGTTATTTCATGTAAGTTACATATTGCTCATTCCCACCCTAATTAGAATAAATGTTTTTTAATTTGTATGGAGCGAGTTCGTAAGAACAGTAGACTACGTATGATCAGGTATGCGAGTCTCAGCTGTGATAGGATTTCTTCGTCTTCTCACATCGTTTTTTAGGTTTGAGGGCGGCAGTAGTGTCAGCAGCAGTACCTGCACGAAGAAGATGAAGTGCTTGAAGGAGGTGTTGAGGTGCGCCTCCTCGCCCAGCTGCACCACCTCCGGGAAGTGCTGGTGGTAGATGTGCGCGTATACGCGGAACAGACGCTTCAGGATCGTCTTCGCCATCGCCAGGAAGTTCTTGGGGAACGGCACGCCTGCAACATGCACCACACGCGCAATGTATACTACTTCTCAACTTTGCTATACGCTTATGCCCCGCAAATGATGATTTTAGCATTGTTGGTGACACCGCTTCTAGATAGGTGGGGACCTAACTAGGAGTCTCCTAGCGGAAGTTCTTTGCTATGATAACACTAACTTAAGCAGTGATGCCCGGGTTAACAAGGGACGTCTTAGTAGTGGTAGTCCCTATAAGTGCTTTTATTATTGATTGCAGACGGTACAACAGCCGGGTACGAAGCATTGCACTGCTCTCTGCGGGTTTTTCCTGCTACCAAGAATTGGCTAAAGAATCTTCATTGCCATCCAACTTGGCAATGAAGAATCCCGAAGCCTTCTTGGCAAATTACCTGTTGACAGCGAGGCGGACGAATTTTTTGACGCCCTGTAATTCTTTTCACACTTTGATACTTGTTCATATTTTTGTTATTATTTGAAGTCTATGTAGTTTGTAAATGATAAATGATGTTTATTTTGCAAATAGGTTTTTACAAACACTTTTACACGTCATTTTTTTTTTTAAACTAGATGGGGCCGGTGTTTCGTACCTGACTACTCTGAGAAGAAACAGCCGAAACAAACTCAGAGGTTCTCTGTTAACTTGTTGCTCTTTTAAAGTCCAGACATTGCTCAATTTACATGAGGACTATGCAGATTAGTGTCTGAGATGGTCTTTTAAAGAAAGAACCACACAGATTTGAGTGGACCTGTCCAGTCAGTGCAAGCATTTGTCAGTTATCGTGTAGCTCGACTTATAACTCAAGGAGCTCAACGCAACGACGAACAATACCAAAGAAAGGACATTTGGGTAGGTCGCTTAAAGTACTCAAACTGCCAGACAGCGGTGGGAGAAAAAAAAAAAAAATGCGACCTACATGGTCCTCACATTCACAATAATTAAATGTAAATAATATAGGTACATAAGTATAATAAAATCAACATTATCACTAATAAGTTTAGGTCTTATGTAATAGGAGACTCGATACTCAGTATAGAGGGTTCGATTCCGACATCCCCAAGCTGTTATTGGGGATTCCATCAGTAGTAGTAGCAGTAAAGTAGTTAGTAGCAGCCTAGCAGCCGCGGAGTGTGGACATGTGGGCGGTTGATGGTAATAGGGTCGCCGAGTAATCAATGTTGTGTATTTACCTATCTTGGAAGGGAAGAGCGTCTCGTCGTCGAGCTGGTCCTGCGCCCACGTCATGAGGTAGTCAATGTACTTGGGCGCGGAGCACTTGATGGGCTTCTTGACGGTGTGTCCGTCGGCCCAGTGGTACTCGTACTTGGGCCCCGCCGACATCACCGCGCACGACTCCTCCGTGCAGAACTCCGTAATGGTGCCGTACAGCATGTTGATCTGGTTGAAGAAGTCCACCGCTGCCGGACGAGCGAGCTCTTATACAACCGAACCAATCCTACCGTGGAACTTGTCCACACATCTTATTAATTATCAAAAGCGTTGTCGTAGTTTTCTTGAATATAATGAAAAGTATGACACATGTGCATGTATAGCTTTCTTCCTTAGCTTTTGTTATAGCTTCCTTATAGCAGTATGATTCCAAACCACGCTGCACGCAGCAGTGCTGCCGCAACAGGAGGGCTACTGTCTTTCTCCGAAACGTAACTTCGGCAACGAACGAAAATTAAACGTACTTACGTTTGTGACCCTACTCTATATAATTTGCGGATATAGAAGTTACGTTTCGGAGAAAGAGAGTATACCTCCTGTGCTGTCGCGGCACTACTGGTTCCCATACAATCTCTATAAGCTTATATGAGATTACATTCCGAGCTAGGCAGCAATGTCGCGGCAGCACTGCTGCGCGTCAGTGTCGCCCTACCGCCGCGACAGACCAGTAGTGACGCGTCTGCCGCCGCAGCAAGAGTACCTACGAATACGAATTTCTCTGATTCAGAAGAGGAACAGTTTATTAACTAAGTATGTGATGTTATATCCAACCCTACCGACATCTTGTCAACTCAAAGTAAACTAACGAATAAACAACAACGCATCATGAACAGAGCGACACTGCCGCCTTGCTCGTAATCAGCGCGGCAGGCAGCACTGCTGGGCAGCACCTTAGTGGCAGCACTGCGGCAACAGCACTGCTGCTTGTTGCCGAGTTCGGAATCATACCTAGTCAAGCGCGAGCAACCAAATCTATTCACCCCACAACAGCGCAGATACGCATGAAAAATATTAAAAAAATAGTTATTTATCCAACATGTGAGGAAAGTTCGTTTTTCCTATGAGTTTTGATTTTGAGTCTTGAGCGAACGAAGGATTGAAAAATAGAATCACGAGCGCAGCGAGTGATTATAAATTTCAATCCTGAGTAAGCGAAAGACTCAACAAAACGAATAGCAAATGAACTTGCTCACAAGTTGCATACAAAACTTTTCACCACTCCCAGCAAGAAAGTATTCAGTCATCATAGGTAAATAAATTAAATAGTCACAAAGCAAATCAAAATAATTCTTTTTTCGAATTTTTGCTTCTAATGTCCTTCTTTCACTGGCTTCTTTCTTTGAGTGCGTTCAAAAATTATAATCCTAAATTTCAATATTTTATCAAACTTTTTTAATGTTTCTGAACTTATACACTTACAATAATTTGATAAATTTTATAAAAAACATTAATCTTAACTTATAAATATTTCTATTCAAAGCATAAAATTATTTATTTTTGAAAATATCTTTAAAACTTAACATAAAAAAAATCAAGCAAAGTTAATTTCTGAACGGGATCATTACTTTCCTCACTGTTCAAACAGTGAGGAAAAACCAATTTTCCTCACTGTTTTCGTAGAGGAAAGACACTTCTTTCGTGCGGGAGTGGTGAAAAAACAATTATCCATTATAAACATTCATAAATAAACTTTCGTTTGACGTGAACATCATAGACAAATATTCACTAAGTACCCTTTTATTGTGTAATTTAAATAGTCGTATGGGAAAATAGCTCTCTGCGCTACACACACCCCTATAAAAACTCATCCGGTTTACCTTATCGCCAACCAGAAGTTTGTAAACATCTCTGGAAACTAACGAAACTATGGATACTACGCCTGGAGCAGCTGCTAAAGTTGCAACAAGGACTCGGTCAGCGAACCGTCGCAGTCCAGCTTCTGGAGCCAGTACGTAATATCGAGGATCCAGCAGGTAGCGAGAGACTGGTGCAACCCTCTATACACCGTGTAAATGACCTCATCACGAAGCCGTCAACCAAGCATTCTGTACATGAAACTAAGTAACTTTACAGAAAAATTATTGCTGGGAAACGACTTTTTTTTGGGGGGTGTAAAATCATGTTTTGTGGTAGAACTCAATGTAACGCACTCAAAACATTGTGCTGATGGACAGATTGGATAGTACGGGGGTGGTGGAGGTCCGTGGATGTGTGACCATAATTACATACCGAGTTTCCTCCGTACCTCGGAAAGCACGTTAATCCGTTGGTCCCGGCTGGCATTTGTAGATCTTTGACAGTCGTTACGAGTAGTCAGAAGCCAAAAGTCTGACATCCAGTCTTACCTGGGGGTATCGTATTACCCATTAACTGGGTTGTGGAGGTCAGATAGGCATTCGCTTCATGTAAAATACTGGTACTCAGCTGCATCCGGTTAGACTGGAAGCCGACCCCAAGAGAGTTTCCGAAAAGTCTAGGCAGATGATTATATACTGGGTTGTGGATGGGAGACAGGCAGTCGCTCCATGTAAAATACTGTGATTCAGTTGCATGGGGTAGACTGGAAGCCGACCCCAAGATGTTTGGGAGAAGGCTAGATGATGACGGTTGATGAGGTATTTGCTTCCAAAGTCGTAAAAATTTTAAAAAATTCGAGATCACTTTTTTTTAATGAAAAAATTTCTAATGACCGCTCTATAAGTCTTATAATCTCTTTGTGTTATAATGATATATCGGTGGTGTCGGTTTTGGGTCTGCCTCGCTATTGCAGCGCTTCAGGTAGGTATGTTCGCATGGGCGCGCACGGACAGATTCCATGCGACCATGCGGAAGCGCCGCCGCCGCGTCTCTTGTGCGCACAGTGCGGGCCAGCCGTTCTGGCTATATTATAACACTAGCGGCCCGTCCCGGCTTCGCAGGGGTGGTCATTTTTTTTTTAATATTATGGGATAAATAAAGATAATTTAACTTATAAATATTGTTATTAAAACGTACATGACAAAATTTTCCAAATGTTCAAAATAAACAAAACGTTCTTTTTTTGTTGTTTTATATATTTTCCTTTATTCGCTTAAATCCATATAATTTACATTTTAAAATAATTTTACAAAATTGATATAAAAATTCATTTCAAAATATAAAAAATAGTAGCCCACCGGCATCGGGATCAGGGTCCGGGCTACCGGTGGTCAGGGCTCTTGAGAGAGGGACCTCCTAACAATACGAGCCGTTTCCAGAAGTACTGCTTTCTGAATCAAGCCCTTTATCCAGCTGCCAAGCGAAAGCCTACTCAAATGTTATATATTTTATTTTTAGGGGATGTAATTTTTTTACTTATGTAATTTTTATTTCTTTATTTATATTTAATTTTAAGTCTTTACTTTTTTATTTTGTAATAGTTTACCTTAAAGCTTCACTGTACACTATGTTGGCAGTGGTATTTGTAGGTGATAACAAAACATTGATTTTCAGGCGATCCTACTCGAGAAAGAGCAACATACAATTGCCCATGAGAAAAGCACTCTTTCCTTAGGTTGATGCCAACCATCGAGAAAGTTTATCCCTGGGATTTATTGATTGTAAGGGCAAACGATATCTTTACAGGAAATTGTACTTAACCTTTTAAAAGTTATAGGCAAATCTGTCAGTATCATTGGGATCCGCGGAATGTGAGCGAGCTGACCGGCCGCGGGGCCCGTGATGATAGTTGCTACAATCACATTGACTCTTAATTCCTTTATCAAAAGTCTTGTACCATTACACACACTGGGAGGGCCAGCTACCTACTATGCGAACACCCCTCTCCCACACTTCGGTGCCATCTCTCTCGCCGCGTTGTTCGGTGCGCTGCGTGGAGCCACAACGGCGCGTCAGCGTGTAATTTTTGTTTATATAGATATTTTTAATTTCGTAATATCTTTTTCAAAAAGTAATTAACAGGTATTGAGACTGTCTTGAATACGAAATAGTTTATTTGGATAAGAATTAATACTAAGGTATGGATAACATGGTCTGATTTCGATCAGCAATTCTATCAACTTTTAAAATGTAAAAATGTAGTTATAGTGACATAACTACAATAGTTGGAGATATGGTCTCGTGAAGTTTTTTGTTGATATTGATATGTTCTATAATATTGTAGAACATTTTTTTGTTCTATCATCAACACTTTCCGCAGCGCATGCGATGAAAGACATTTAAAGGCTCATTTTTTTACACCTAGGGTTGGTTTTAGTATTGATTTCTAAGGATCTCTATTTTTTTCTACTAATAAGTATAGCCTATGTTACTCAGTGATAATGTAGCTTTCTAACGGTGAAAGAATTTTTGAAATCGATCCAGTAGTTTTTAAGTTTATTCGTTACATACAAAAATACAAATCTTTCCTCTTTATAATATTATTATAGTGTATAAATAGGTTGGACTGCCCTTACGTGCGACAGTGCTGTGACAGACAAGTTGCATAGAGTAGCTGCACGTAAGAGACTACTGGAATCAACATGTTTTTAAATAACGTTCAAGTTAAATAAGGTACCTCTAAAGACACTTGACACCTTCAAATACCTTGGGCATCTGGTGACCTCTGATCTGAAAGACGATTCAGATAAAGAGCGGGAACGTACCCCACGTTGTGTGCTAGAGCGAATATGATAGCTCGCAGGTTTGCACGATTGTCGAAGGAGTAAAAAACACTATTTTTAAAACGTATCGCGCCTGTTTATATTTTCTTTTTAAAGTAAAGCTTTTATTACATCGTCTCGAACTTTTTCGTCTGTGTGTTGCATGTCGCGTGACGGTCGGCCGCGGAGTAGGGATAAAGTGAAAGGCGCTCCCAAAAATTTTTAGTTAAATGTCTATAGTGTGAAAAATAGTTTCATGGTTACCGTGGTTTCATAAAACCACACAATCCTTTTATAAAATTGTCTTCCTCGTGTTTCTACAATTTAAACGACCTACGACTAATCTGCGAGGTTCACAGATCAATAATAACCGAAAAAGATTTAAATTTAAGAAGAGAAATTAAAAAAGAACCGGGTTTTTACACAATAGAACCATTTTTTCATTATTTCATGGACAAGGCTCGTATTGTTAGGGGGTTCCCCTAGCCCGGACCCTGTACCCGATACCGGTGTGCTACTATTTTTTATGTATAATTTTTTTTTTTTTTTTATAAAATGTTGTAAAAATAATAAAAATGTAAATAATATGTTTATAGATGAATAAACGAAATATTATTCACTATAATATTTAACAGGAAAATCATCATATAATATTGAAATATTGTTTCCTGATACAGCTCACGGTTTGCTTTAAATGGAAACAAAAAGAGGATGTGAGCGCGATACCTAGCCTGTTATCTGTGAGTCACGCGGGGGCGGCGACGGAACAATGTCCGACTGACTGACATGCGCTGGGCATGAACATAACTCACTATGTTCATGCCAAGCGAAACAAGGGGCAGATGCAGCAATGCTATTGTAAGGTTATGTAAATGGCATATTACTGCCTGCTGTATGGATATGATTTTAGGGAAGCTCTCTCTAAATAGGATCTCCTCTGAGTTACTTCACATGCTCATACTCATGCACTCAACAAGCTGGTTTTCAAATGGTCAGCATATGCATTATATGTAAATAAGTGATAATAACAGTAACTGCCATGCCACATAATTATATGTTGTGTTTAACTACCACAAGAATCAATTGTTTTTGTAATAAACAATTGTCAAAAAAGAAGTATTATCATGACCATACAAGTTTTGAAAGGTGTATGAGGGGTCAAACACAGACTCACAGACACCAAGTTCACTCAAAATAAAGATATTGGGTGTCTGCAACAAGCAGTATTGTTGTGTTGTGCCAGAGAATGAATTTAAATATGTTGTGTTGCTGTACATGGTGTGATGTATAATGCACCAATAAGTTGTTATACTTAATTATTGGGTAGTTTGCATAAGTAAGGGACATACTATTGAATGTGTGCTATGTCATACTAGTAAAATGTGCACTCTCACACATTAGCAAGACTAAAACAGCTTCAGCACAGTTTCTTCCAATAAGACTAGTTGGAGCATACTCAGCTCTTAGTGAAAGCTAACCCATGACTACTTCACTCATATTATTATACTTACAACAGGTACTGATAGTAATGTGTAACAGCTGCTGCTCACTGAACCTGGTCATTGTGACTGACTTGTTGGTACTAATTAGGTGGAGTGAGTTCACATGTATGTATCAAGTCAAAGCAGATAGTAATGAAGGCTGGCGCTCACTGTTTACGGCGACCCACTCGTTCAGGTCCTCTCCCTCAGGCAGCATGACGGCGAGGCGCAGGTTGCCGGAGCCGAGCGTGGCCGCCGCGTGTCGCATCAGGTCGTACTGGTGCGTGCCCTCGGGGATGTTCTTCTTCGGCTTGAATGTCTTGTTTGAACGACTCCCACTGTAACACGACGTGTCGATATGTTACACTTAACGACGACCAACAGAGCTAAGTACATAGTCCACCCAGGAGGACTCCATCCTTAACTGGCGGCACACTACATACGAGTAGTCGACAGCCACTAGTCTGAGCTACTGCATACTGCCGAGCTTTGGGGAAACGGCATACTCTTTATTAATGAAACCATTTCAATAATATACCACAAAACTTCACCACAGACGTAAACAAGACGTCAGAGCAGCAGAACGGAAGACGTTCAGTTATTTATAGACACACATCACTGCTATAGCTAGACCCACTATTACTTACAATAAAAAGCTCATTTTGAAAGTGTTGTTTTCCCCTTCGATTATAAGAAGAATAGTTTCCACGAGAATAGCACCAAGTCATTAAAATTAGGTTATATTATACAATAAAATCTTATGATGCAGTTGTCAAAAGTTTATTGCATTTTTATTATTTGACTGTTGACAGCTGTAAATGGCATTGCCTGTAAGGAAAAAAAATAAAACTAAGTGCCGTATTCGGAGACGACATTCAATGATCAACTTGCTAACTTTTTAGCAACCATTTAAAAAGCAGTTGATAGGCAGTTAGTTGCGAGCATATATATTGTAGTCTTTGGTTGCGAGTTACAAGGCTTCTTTTGGGTTAGGTCATTCCATCGTCGACAAGATTGACGTCAAGAGAAGGGCAATTTAATATTTTTTAAGTTGACATAATATTTTAAATACGCTTTCCGCGTTTCATTAGGCTTCCGAGGAAAAACATGTATCCTAATCTATATGATAAATGTTTTTCCTAACATTCATTGGTTGATTTTATCAATTCAACATGGTGATAATTATAAACGACTTCTGTAAGGTTTTCAATTCATCTGAATGTTTTTTTTTGTTTGTTCTGTGATATCTTCATCAATATTTTATTGTTAACCAATGATTCCTTTTTTTAGAAATATAAAGTTTAGTCAATTTTGAACGCTGCAATAAACATTTCATGATTCAAGGATGGTAACATTGACACTGCTGTAAGATAATCTGTCAGATTTTTTCTGCAATCGACGAAGCACCAAATCGATCGCTTGTATATCTGCCTCTCAGGCAATTCAGGCAAATAGTTGTGATTTTTTGAATATTCAGTAAGCCATTAAAATGCAAGGACTATCAATTGAAAGCTTGAAAAAGCACAAAGCTGTGAGTAGCACTTCATATTTGTTGATCAACGCGCACTACGTCTCAGGTGTACACTTCTTACATAATTAACCTCTAATATTGTGTATTTTTGTTCTTGATGTCTAATTGTTATGGCTTACATTTATCTGTAAATTAATTGAGGTATGAGGCCGTAATTTTATACTTATTAAGTAAATTAGCTTGTATAGTGTAGATTTACCGTCTGCTCATAGCGCTACCATTTGTAAAATCTATTCCAAGTTATAGAACTGAAACAATTTTTTCTTAATCTTTTGTCTTAGCTACACCAACGAACTTGGCAAATTTTAACTAATTGAGATACAATGACATAAGTAGTCGTAAATAGTTTTGGTTGAAAACTGGTGTGCATTGCTTGTCCTATTTCTTTATCTTTTTATCACTATGACTTTTTACCAGTAAAGCCAGTGTCCACATTCGAATCACCAATTCATAAATATAGATGAAACCAATTTAGACCACAATCATGGTTGTGTACCCAGTTACACCTGGGAATTCCTCTGACCAAATGATGAGAAAACTTAATCTTAAGTATGGACTGACTAATGACTGCTACAAACTGGAGAAAATAATAACACTATCAAACCTGAACACACTATGAAAAAAAATAAAAGGAGTGAAAAAAAAAACTTAACAAAATAATAATATCAGTAATACTACCAATGACCGCAAGGAAGTATGGCAAGGCAAGAATCTCCACAGGCTGTTCATGGGCCTGATGTAGATTTTCTAGTGTCCATGTCCTGGCTACGTTCCAGCAACCTCTTTTGGAATACTGAAGGTTTTGTCTATGCGATTATGAAGTTATACTGTACTGTTATCAGTCCATCATTACTGACTGGAGTATTGTTGCCAATAAGCCTGAGATAGTGGTGGTATACCAGTCAGCGCGCTGCGTAATGATATTCGATGTTACCATCCCGCATTACGAAAACCTCGTTAAAGCTGACAAAGAGAAACCAATAAAGTATATTGACTTAGCTCACGAAGTTGTTGGAATGTGGACTTGGCTATCATTATGCCGATTGTCGTAATGGCCAATGGCCTCATGGCCAAAGCCCGGAAGAATATCTGTCGAAGCTCTCACTTGGCAGGTGATGATCAAGGGCCTGATTCAGTAGGCGGCACTCCTCGATACGCCCGCATTGTGAGGAGATTCCTGTCTCTGCAGCCCTAACCACCGCTAGCTTGGACCCTGCTCCCTACACCGGCAGAAAAATATTTTTTATATATTGAATTTCTTTTTTATGTTTTTTGTTTTTTAAGAAATATTTAATAATGTATAAAATAAGATATTTAAATGAATAAAGGAAATAAACATTATTATTTTCAGTGTTATTATTTGATATTGGAGAAGTATAGAATGTTTTCCAAATATGCCTATTTGGAGAAATGCATAAGGTTGGAATAGCTGTTGTATCATAACATTAAACGTGCACTGTTGTTCTAATAAATAAGTATTTATTGTCTCTATATGTTATATTACACCTTTTTACCAATTGTTCCCGAACACTGATGATTGTGATGTATTGTGCAGTTGATCCCGCTGTATGTGTGTGTGGGGCTCGGCTGCGCCGGTGCTGTGTTCTACCTGGCCAGGCTGGCCACCCGCAACCCCGATGTGTCCTGGGACAAGAAGTCCAACCCCGAGCCCTGGGAGGAATACAGGACCAAGCAGTACAAGGTATGCAGCACTCAACTCAGTGTCCGTCTACATGCCTGCTGGTTCAACACCAGCACCTTGAAAATAGTTTGGCATGCAGATATTATGTAAGCCTGCAGTGACAACCATAGTGCAAAACAAAAGTAATATATATGATGCAACTGCGATGATTAATATCATGTGAGTTCTAGCTCAATATTCCATGCAATGATATTTAAAGTCATTGCTAACAAGTAGGATAAGCAGCACTAATCAAGTACACCTATAAGGATAATGTTATGCCTGTACTGACAGCTCATAACCAAGCGATGGAGTGCAGCAATGACTTGTTTGTTTATCAGAATGTCATAAAGCAATTCAAGGGCACAGGGAAAAACATGAACAAAAAAAATGAACTGAGACATTGCTAAATTAATCTTTTGATCCGTGACACAGGGTACATTACATACATATTTATTTCTGAAGCAAATATATTGTATTGTGTATGTATTGTGTGTGTAGTACATAAAATCTTTTTAACCGACTTCAAAAAAGGAGGATTGTCTCAATTCGACGGTATGTTTTTTTTTGTGTTTGTTACGCGATTACTCCGCCAATTATTATTGTGGACCGATTTACAAAATTCTTTTTTTGTTCGAAAGTAGATACTTCTGAAGTGGTCCCATAGTCACCAAGTCAGGATCTAATGATTGGCTCCTGGAGAAATCGAGGGCAACCCTCAAATTTTATGGGCACACACATCGTTTTTCGCAAATCTTATGAAGTAATTTAAGTTCTTGCGTATGGTAATCATCATCTCATGTAGCTGAGCTGATGATGGAAGGTACAACTCCTTAACAGTAAGGAGTAGACATCGACTGATTTAGTAAATTATTTTTTTGATGTTTGAAAGGGCGTTTGCCATTTTGGTGTCGTGATCACCAGGTCAGGAGGTGATGGACTAACCATAGATGATAGAAATCTTCAAAAAACGACAGCACATGTCTCGCGACTGCTGCGATTGTTTGTGTATGCATAGTTAACGCCATACCATAACATTACGCCAGTTCGCTTTTAAGGGCGCTTTTAAATTGTAACAATAATACAGTAAAGGTGCAATTTATTATTGTTACATTTACATTTTTTTTACAGTTTTAGATGTGTTGTGTATGTGTATGATTGTAATTCTTGTCCATCTACGACATTAAAATTAAGAAAAATAAAATTAATAATAACAAAAACGTGAAATCGACTTGGCATGGGCATTCCATATAGAACACACTATGTCAGGACTTAACGAAATATCAACGGGATAGGAAATAACGGGAAATCGAAGTTTCCGCGGGTGACTGCGGGCCGGAAAGCTAGTCATAAAATATTCTTAAAACCAACCTAGTTGTTGGAAAGATTACGCAACCGCCATTTCTGTTAAAGCTCTGTCATCGTCGGGGTCGATTTAAGTTAAAAGCTTATTTGCATCCAAATCGCTTAAGGTGATACCGTCTAAAGTTTTGACACGACTAAGGGCTACATATATTTTTGCCCTTTTGCACTTCCAAACGGCGCTGTCTCATTAGAGCAGCGCGTTTAGTAGGCCTACCCATATTAAACAAAAGGAATTTTCTTTCTATTAAACATTGAAAAAGAAACTTCAAAACTATGAAATAAGTACAAAACTAAAAACTAGAATATAAATTTATTAAAAAAAAAAAAAAACTGACTTGAAAAACCTAATTAACACTAAAGACTTAAAAATAATATTAAATAAAATAAATATAATCAAGAATTATTTACCTGAATAACTTTAACTAACTTTAATCTACACTATATTTTACAATTTAACAGTTTTTGGAGTCGGTGCCAAGCCCGCACTCACAAAATATTAACTTAAAAAAAGGTAATTTTTTTTTTACTTAAGTCAGAAAATCTTTACATAGTATATAACAAAGTCGCTTCCCGCCGTCTGTACGCTTATAAAAAGGTTGAAAAGGTTTCCTAAGAATCTTGCGCGCTAAATACAGAAGTTTTTTATCCAACTCTCTTAATTAACGCACACTCACATTGTTAGATAATCAGATTATTAAATATTTACATAAATAATGAGGAAAACTTAATTACACTTTATTAGGATAACTTATGTATAGGTACTCATATGAATATTCGTTGGAGTGTGGCGTCAGGCAGGGGGGCTGACTTCACCACGACTCTTTAATATTTATGTTAACCTTCTGATTGAGGAGCTCAGCAGCATGCATGTTGGATGCCATATTGATGACATATGTGTCAATAATTTTAGTTATGCGGATGATATGGTGCTGCTGAGCCCCTCAATTGGTGGTCTCAGACAGCTATTAAAGGTGTGTGAGGGTTATGCTGTGGAACATGGCTTGAGGTACAACGAAAGTAAAAGTGAGTTCATGTTATTTAAATGTAAAAATAAAAACAATATCACTATACCACCTATATTACTTAAAAACCTTTAAGTCGTGTTGCACAGTTTAAATGTCTTGGTCACATTGTAACTGAGAATTTGAGTGACGAATTAGACATTGAGAGGGAGCGCAGGGCATTGTCGGTGCGTGGTAATATGTTGGCACGCAGGTTCGCTCGGTGTACTGCTCCTGTTAAAATAACGATGTTCAAGGCATATAGCCAGACGTTCTACACGAGCGGCCTGTGGGAAAACTTTACACAGAAAACCTACAATGCCTTGCGCGTCCAATATAATAACGTGTTCAGGGCTCTGTTTCGGCTTCCTGGATATTGCAGTGCATGTTTGCTGACGCCAGCGTAGATGACTTCTACGCAATTATGCGTAAAAAAGTTGCGTCGGTGGTGCGACGAGTACGGGGAAGCCCGAATAGCGTCCTCAGGATGATTGCCGAGAGAACCGATACTGTTCTACTCAGTAGGTTCACTGAACTCCATGTGTTCAGAGAGCGATGAGCCTTCTGTGCAGGGGAGACGGCGTGTCTAGATTTTGTTATTTTTTTATTACTATCATTGGTTATAAGCAAAATTCTTGTTACTAACAATCTTGCCTTGTCTATGGACTTTTTTGTTTTTTTTTTTTATTGCTAGCCCCTTCCGGAGCTGACACCAAGCCAGCGGAGGTTTGTGCGTCGAGCCCCTCAAGGGGCCCGTACCGAACTATATGATTAAACCAAAACCATTCACTAACCGAAGTACAAGGGGTTGGAAGATTTTTGTGTGAAGCGTAGCTTACCTACGAGGGGCGTTCAATGTATTCTCGGTATGGGGGTGATTTATTAATGATTTGGGTAATTTGACTAATTAATTAATTAATGACATTATCTGAGGGTATAAATATAAAATTTCATATGGTTGTGATCATTAGTTTACTAGTTATCCTTAGTCAACGACAACTGGAATGGCTAACGCTAGCTTGTTGAAGAAAATTGAGCACCGCGCAGTGATTAAATTCCTTACCAAACAAGTAAAAAGTCAAAAAACTATTCACGAAGTGATGGTGGCTGTTTACCAAGATTCTGCACCTTCGTTATCTACGGTACAAAAGTGGTCAAGTGAATTTAAAAGGGGCAGAGAAAGTATTGAAGACGAGACTCGCTCAGGCGAGCCGGTTACTGCCTCTACGGAAGAAAACGTGAAAAAAGTTGAGAAGCTTATACTGGAGGATGCCAGAATGAAGATCAAAATTATAGCGGAGATGACCCACCTTTCCGCTGGTACCATACACACTATCCTTCATGACCTCCTTAGCCTTTCAAAAGTCAGTGCAAGTTGGGTGCCGGGAATGCTCACAGCGCCTCAAAACAAGTGCGAATCGAGTGCTGTAGAGAGTTTTTAGAGCTCTGTGGTGAAGACCCATCAAGTATTTTCGATCGAATTGTTACTGGAGATGAAACGTGGGTTCAATATGAAGACCCTGAAATTAAGCAAGAGTCCATGCAACAACAACAACAAGGATAGTGCCCCCCCCTAAGAAATTCAAAGTCGTTCCGTCTGCGGAAAAGTCATGGCCACAATGTTTTGGGACTCAAAGGGAATTTTGTTGATTGAGTACACAAAAAAAGGTGAAACCATAAACGCAGCATCCTATGCATCCACTTTGAGAAATTTACGGGAGGAAATACGGCCGATGTGTTGCTTCTTCACGACAACGCCCCAGTCCACACGGCGCGTGTTTCCAAGGCTGCTGTGCGAGATTGTGGTTTCGAAGAAATAAACCACCCACCCCATAGCCTAGGCCTACTCACAAGCAATTATTATTTGTACCCTAATTTGGAAAAAATCTTCGGGGAAATCGATTTTCCATCGATGAAGAGCTTGAGGCAGCTATAAATGCGCATTTTTCAGAGAAGGAGGAAAGTTATTTTTTACAGGGTATTGAAAAATTAATTTCGAGGTTTAACAAATGCATTGAGTTAATGGGGGATTAAACTGAAAGATAAAAATAATTTTCATTGAATTAAGTTTTTTTTTCATGCCGATACCGAGAATACATTGAACGCCCCTCGTAACTCCCCCCATTTTAATATTTTCTCAGAGATGCTGCCACGCATAATTATGTCCTTTATTAATCAATAGCTGGTATCAGCTAGTTTTGTATGGGACAAACTTCTAACGCGTAACGTTTTTGAGATATAAGCTATCAAACTTTACAAAAAAAAATACTGAAGATATAACAACTATCAATGCGAATCGATGGAATTAAATCCACCACTGACTATCTCACCATTGAACAAAACAATATCAAATCTGGTGTTATGTCGCTACGAAATGCAAATGGAATAAACGAGAAAAGATTAATGAGATAAATCACACAGTTTAACTATTGAAATCAGAGCAAACTCAAACATCGTCATCAAATGAATCACAGGAAAGCATCATAGCAGAAATGAACCGAAGCAAAAATGTTAAGTATTTATTAGTGGTATTCCGGAACCTGCATTCTCGAATAAAGACCAACGAATAAGTATGGATAAACATAAAGTAGTAAATTTGCTAAAATCAATTAATAATGACTATCCCGAGGCAGAAAGTATAATGCGACTGGGATAGTACGACATAAACAAAACACGAGTGCACTTCAAATCGCCTGAAATCGTAAAATCCATGCTACGAAACCAAAACAACTCCAAGCGAGCTAATCTACTTCGATCAGACACCAGGTCCTTCCTGCAAAATCTTAGAGATGAACTTAGCCGCCGTTCACTTATTGAACACAAAAATCTCACAATAAAATACAATAACGGTAAACCGAAAATATTGGATGTACCGTCAAAAAACTAAATATCATTAAACCTAGTGCAATCAAACACACTTATCTTGATGATGAAAAGATAACCTATCAAGTCGTCGATAACTATGACAGCATTACCACCTCAAACAATATTCTTTTAAATTATTTATGCTAACATGCGGAGTATCGCAGAACCTGGTAAATTTGATTTTTACGAATAATTTTTACAAGATCTTGGTTACAACCAATGTCTTGTAAAAATAATTTGATCAAAACAGTGTCCAGTCACGTCTAATAATATGTATACACGCAGCAACTTTTAAAAGTGATTTTCTCCTACAGTATTGATTAAGATTTTACGTTTTCACGAACAGAATTTTGGAAGCCATACTATTACGAAATAGGTCTTATCTCAACGTAAAAACTGTAATTTCACGAGCAAATGACTTTTCAGTTTTGCTAAGTGTATACATATTATTAGACGTGACTGTCCATGGAGATTTTTCTCCATAGAAATCTACGCTTTGGAATGAGCAACTACGTATTTTCACAAGTTATTATGCCTTGTGACTGGGTTTTTAGCTTCATCCTTTTGTTTTTAGGGTTCCGTAGTCAACAAGGAACCCTAATAGTTTCAGTATGTCCGTCTGTCTGTCTGTCCGCGGTTTAGCTCAAAAACTGTTGATATGTAATTTGGCATGAGTATACACGTTAATGACGCCGGAAAAGTGATAAAATAAAATTTTGAATAAAACAGTTATTTAGTGTACCTCCCCTACATGTAAAGTAGGGATGATTTTTTTTTTCGTCCTTCCCATAGTGTGGGATATCGATGAATAGGTCTTTTAAAAATATTAGGGGTTTGGCTAGACCGTTTTTTGATTAAGGAAACCGTTCGTGACTTAACAAGCTTTAAAGTACCAATTTTCGTTAGAATCAAGTGTCCCCCCCGCTCTACCAACTAAACGGTTGTAGTTGGAAATTCAAATGTCACGGCAGTAGTACTTATATTATATATAACGAAGTTTAAAGGAAAACTATCACACTTAAGTGGGCTTTACAAGTTTTCGAGTAATAGTCGACCAATTGTATTTGCCTCGAAAATTTCGAACAACTCCATAGAAATGTCGATAGATGGCGCTAAACGTCAGTTGTACTAAAAACAAGTCTCATTTGCAGATCATATAATTTTGGCGGTTTTTATAAATATTGGTACGGAATCCTTTGTGCGCGAGTCCGACTCGCACTTGGCCGGGTTTTTGTTTTTAAAAAGTGCCAGTAACGGACTAATTAAGGTGACATAGCATGTTTTTCCCGTGTGCACTTGTTATAAGACACAGACAAGACACTTTCCTTACATAGTCATAACGTGTGGATGAGAGCTGACGTGGTGTTTGTGTTGTTTCAGTTCTACTCCCCCACCAGAGACTACTCGAAGGAACAGTCCCCTGCGCCCAAGTACTAGACTAGTGCTAATGTAATCAAGTGTAATCGCGAACTTTAGATTGTATAATTTAATAAATAGCAACAATTATGTGATAATAATGTTTGTTTAATTTCTTACTTTTAGTAAATCTATACTATGTTAGTTAAACTGCACAGTCGACTTAGGGCCGGCGCTCACTGACGGCGTGGCACGGCATGGCACGGCAGGTTGTGCAGTGGCATCCCGCGGCGTGCAGTGGCATCCCTCGGCGTGTAGTGGCATCCCGCGGCGTGCAGCGGCATGCCGTGGCATCCTGCTGAAAGCCCAGCCATTCTGGCATCCATCAGTTTTGCTCCGCGCGTATTCGAAGTTGTTTATAAGTTGGTTGTGTTGCATAGAGAACATTTGTTGTGTCTCTCCCTCCCTTGCCCCCGCGCACCGACCGGAACGCGTCCCACCGAAATGCTGCACAAGTTTCAACCTTATTTCAACTAGCTAGCAACCATAATTCCTCGACCCCAAAGTGACCCATACGTCTCGCGGGATGCAATGGCGCGCCGCGGCATCCCGTGGAATGGAAAAGCAAGACACGTCATGCCGACGCATCCTGCGGCGTGTTGCGTCATGCCGCAGCATCCTGCGGCACGTCGCGGCATCGTGGTATCAAAATAAAGTAACATAAATTCTAAATTCATTGAAATAAGATTCAAAACAACTTAATTAGCATTAAAATCCTTTGCCATGACACACCGTGCCGTGCCGGCAGTGGGGCCGGCGCTCACTGACGGTGTGGCACGGCAGGTTGTGCAGTGGCATCCCGCGGCGTGCAGTGGCATCCTGCGGCGTGCAGCGGCATGCCGTGGCATCCTGCTGAAAGCCCAGCCACTCTGGCATCCATCAGTTTTGCTCCGCGCGTATTCGAAGTTGTTTATAAGTTGGTTGTGTCGCATAGAGAACATTTGTTGTGTCTCTCCCTCCCTTGCCCCCGCGCACCAACCGGAACGCGCCCCACCGAAATGCTGCACAAGTTTCAACCTTATTTCAACTAGCTGGCAATCATAATTCCTCGACCCCAAAGTGACCCATACGTCTCGCGGGATGCTATAGCGCGCCGCGGCATCCCGTGAAATGAAAAACAATAACACGTCATGCCGACGCATCTTGTGGCGTATCGCGTCATGCCGCAGCATCCTGCGGCACGTCGCGGCATCGTGGTATCAAAATAAAGTAACTTAGATTCTAAACTCATTGAAATAAGATTCAAAACAACGTGCCGGCCCTTACTGTACAGCTTGGGTTCGTGCAGCCCTTTCAGCATTAAGTAATAAGTAACAAACCTTCGTATCTATTATAGATAATTATATTTGTAATCTAGTATGGCTTGAACTGGCGAGGCGCAGCGCAGCATGGTCGTCACTGCCAGACAATTTATATCAACATTCCAGTCCTAAAATATATTATGAAACATTTTTAGACTTGTAAGTACAATCGGGCTGGGGGGGGGGGGCGGGGGCAAATTATATCAACGGGGGGGCAAAAATGATGGGCGAGGACAGGTATATTTTCGGCGGGTGCATCTTCAGCTCCACGAGGCGCTCTAAAATTCGCAAGCCTAGTGACAATTTATAGGTTTTCTTTTGTCCATTTATAGAGCAATAAGACTTAACCTATCAATTATAAAGAAAACCTACAAAAGAGCTATTGAGAAATGTAGGTTATTACTTTATCGAAATATGTTGAAGAATAGAAGGAAGGGATCCATCCATAAGTCGACGTCGTGGTGGTGCGTGACGATCAAATAGTAACTCCAAATAAAAATAATGGTATGAATTGATAATAGATAAATTCATACCATTATTTTTACTTAAAATAATGAGTTTCTGAACATGATCACGGTCGATCTGCACCTAGTCCAGTATCTTTCTCCGAAACGTAGCTTCGGCAACGAACGAAAATTAAACGTAGTTACGTTTGTGGCCCTACTCTAATCATTTGCGGACATTCTCCTGTCCCTATATCTTATTATTATCAGACATAGAATGATAACTAAAGCATAGAAGGAGCGCTAAAATAGCAACTGAACTCATATGTTTGCTTCATTTTGACATATTATGGAGCCGCTATGATGTTAGAGAAAGACAAGTATACCGACATTTCGAAAAATCGTAAGTTGTCACCACTTATATTCAGAGTTCAGACTAGTGATGTGATCTACTAAATTTCAACGTCACCGTGCCAAAAATTATAACTACCTTATTTTTTTTTGCTGGGCGGAGCGGGAGGGAGTGTCAGACTTGACTGACTAAAACCCACCCATGTTCCTTCTAAGCCCTTTGTGTTCCAGGGCCGCAGTATCTCTTTCGAACAACCCGCAGCCCTGGCTGGCATCGGCCCTTTCGGACCCCTTCCGGTTTGCTGACATCTCCTTGAGGCGCGCGTGGAACACGTACGCGCCGTCGACACGGCCTGTCGTCATGAGACGGACGGACGGTGAGCTAGCCCATTACTCACCGTCCACAGGCTCGCGCCTACGGTGGCCGGAGGCCACTGGTTGCCCCCCTACGCCCGGGGCGTCTCCCGCGGCGGCTGGGACGTGAGGTTCTCTCCCTCTCACGTTCCGCCACCTCGTTCATGCTTCCGCATGACTGCTTCGCAGAAGGAGGCGACGGCTTCCCATTCCCTCTCGCTCCGGACCATGGATTGAACCAGGGCCGGACGCGAGAGGTCACCGCCGCCAATCACCGCTACGAGGACACGGCGGTGCTTAGCCCAAGCGGGGCAGAGCTCCACGGTGTGCTCCACCGTGTCCTCCAGCCGATCCTCGCAATGGTAACACCCGGGCGTTTCCTCCCGCCCGACTCGGTGCAGGAACCTCCCGAAACAACCGTGTCCGGTGAGGACCTGCGTCAGGCGGAAGGACAGGGCGCCGTGCCGCCTCTCTAGCCACTCCTCAAAGAGGGGACTTATCGCCAATATTGTGGCGTGCCCTGCACGTGGTTGCGACAGTCGCTGTCTCCATGTCGCCATGAGATCGTGCCGGAGGTCTGTCCGCTGAGCGACAATTTGCCGCGGCAGCGGAGTTTCCCCCCGGCGTAGTGCCTCCGCGCGCCATTCATGCGCGCGAGGACCATCGCCTCCAGATCCCATGGCGGCAATCCGGCCAAGAGGCTCGCCGCCTCGCCGGAGATCGTGCGGTACCCCCGGATCAGCCTTACGGCTACCACCTTCTGGGGCGCGTTCAGGTAATGGGCGGCTCGCCGCCTCAAAAACGCGCCCACACCGGGGCCCCATAAAGGGCCATGGACCGCACGACCCCCGCATAGAGCCTCCGGCAGGAGGCGTTTGGACCCCCCAGGTTGGGCAAGAGCCGCTTGAATGCAGCTCCTGCCCGTTCCAGTTTTGGGGCCAAACGTCGGAAGTGCTGAAAGGGAATTGCTCACTTTGTTAGGGTAACTTGGCTTAACGTGGACATTAGCTATAATATTTAATGACAGGGGTTTTTAATAGTTTATACCTCTAAGAAACGAATTATAGTAATAAGATTGCTGGAAAGTGTAAAAATAGTTCATATTTAGCATGTGTAATGATAAGGCTTGTCGCTGAAAAAAAGTTAGTTATGAGTATTTTATTTCCAAAAAACATGATTTGTAGCTTTCCTATAATGATATTCTCTTCCTTTTAATGTGGTAGTAACTCATCCTGAGGTTATTTAAATGCAAAAAAATAAAAATAATATATTTTTTCAATAACTTTTATTCCGAATCATATATATAAAGTATTATCTAAAAACTGGGTAGGCAATCTAATATTATTTTGCCTGCCTATTGTTGTGCCTTACCCAGCTTAAGTACCATATTATGGTCATGAGCACAGCAGCCCACCATTCTTAGCTGTACAAGGCAATTGCAACAATATTGAGTTATTGCTCCTCTGCCTTACAGATCATTATTAATTATGATATAAATATATTTTTCGGCTTATGTGCCCGCTTTGAATTTTTCTTCGTAACAAAGCGCAATTGCCAGTTAAAGGTAAACCTTCAAGGAGGTTGCTGGCTCTCTCCCCCTTAGCAATGTTGGGATACTCAATCTCTGCGATGAGTCACAACAGGGACAAAAACAAAAAGCCTGTGTATCAGGTGCTCTAGTATAATCCGGTAAGGTTATTGTTTCTGCTTGTACATTTGCAGATATTAAAGCAGGAAGTGGTGCTCTATCAGCACATTGCCAACATGGATGGCAGATGCGGTCAGATCCATGAACCTAAAAGAATTTCATTCATAGTCACTGGTTGAAACACAAACTGACATCTTTCTTTTCCTCACACATAATGTATTACATATTTTCATTTCTATAATAGTATTTTTTATTTAATATATTCTAAATTCAAACATAAAATACATAAAAAGGACAGTACCAGCCATGGTGATATCCACTCCATAATTACATTTCTTATGTGTGTTTCTCTTTCGGAATTTGTATGCAAAACATGATATCTAGTATGTAGTATTGAACATCCACAATTTACACATAATTGTCGTTGCTGACCACTACTTGTGCTTGGTTCATTTTCTTGAGCCGCTGCGTTGTTGAGAGCCAACATCCAGCAAGAATGACAGACAAAGCTCTGGGCTGTAACCTACAAATAAGACATAAGCATATTTATTTTTATTCAGTTGGTATAGATAATAGCAATGATTATTTTAAAAATAATAATAGAACATTAGCTTACCACTTGTGGAGCAGTCCAATGTCGAATTACTGTATTTCAATGGGTTCCAGAGTGCGACTTCTGCGATAAATAATATCAATGCCGCAATTGACACATCGCATAGGTTCGTCATTCCCGTTAAGGGCAATAAGATCCTCCACAGGAGCGTCAATGTTCATGCCAAGGTTTTCATTTCAAGCCGGTTCAATATTTAACAAAATAGCGCCAGGGTCATCGTCATGAGCAGATACAGTGTCCAAAGGTAAACCCGGGTCTTCAATTGGAGCGGTATCAGAGTCCATTATAACAAAAACAGAAAAGTTCGCAATGAGGGAGTAGAGATGAGTCCGATATCATGTCACATGTAAAAATCATCGATATTTTAAAATCATTTCATCATGCAATGACAAAGACAAAATCATCAATGCTTTTAAATCATTATTAGAATGAACGCGAACTTCGGTGATTCGGATCGGACGGTCTCGGGGGCGCTGCGGTGTGAAATTGTGAATTGCGACTTTGCGATGCTGCGCGATCGGCGATACTGAAGTCACAGAACTCACATATTTCGATAAAATGACAATGACCGGGACTGGCGCAAGGAACGGCAATAATGCTTGCACTTGTTTACGTTTGCGTGCGAAATGTGCTGCATTAAAATACCCTGCCATGCCAAATTGAATTCCGCGGCTAAGTCACAATCTCGACCCATGCCTACATGAATAACTAATGATAATTTCACTAAGCCGTTCCGCGATCATTTCAGTATCTACTCACAATTGAAGTGACGAGATCTAATACTCAAATAAAAATCATTGATGATTTTGTCATTGTTCCCGTCACCGATATTTTTTTGTCATTGTCATGCAGTCACCGATACAGAAAAATCATCACTCAGCCCATCACTATGAGGGAGTCTTTGCTAATGTTTATTATTATTTATTTACTAATGTTTATTTTTCACTGTACGTCATTATTGACAGCTGACAGGTGTTGCCAAAAAAAACGATTGTACAATAATCGATTTATTATTAAAATCGAATGGGAAATGGTCAAAAACAATTAGTGTTTTGTTCATTTTTAAAGTACTGAAAGGAAAATAAACACAGATGCGTTTGAAAATCAGTTGATTTGATAATAAATTCTCAAGAAAATACATATTTTTGACTCGGATTTAGAAATCGATTATTATCTTAAAAAGAGAAAACTCACTATCATTATTAATGTGGCAACACAAAATCAGCTGGTAACCAAAAAGATGGCGACTCTTTTGTAACTCAATCGGATTAAATACTTTTTAAACGACATGTTTTTAGATTTACTTTCCAACTGCGAGTATACAAAAATATTCATTTTAGATTTAATTATTTTCCGTACGCAAAATACGCGCTTTAGACGTGGAGTTGCGGAAACCAGCCCGCTATACTATACTATACTATACTATACTAGATTTAATTATATTTAATAGTAAAAATACTTTTAACTGAACAACTTGTCCACGTTAAAGCCAAGAATGAACAATACCCTTTATAAATGACTAAACACAGGTATATGAGAGAATACATAATACCAACATCGTTTTTTGAGGTGCGTTCAAAATGAAACGACACTTTAATAAATATGCTTTTTATGTTTTCAAATATTTAATTTGCGCCGGCTAACCACGAATGTATTGAATGGCTACAGTAACTGATGAGTTTACTGAAAAGAAAGTGGGGAGATATTCCTCTTTAGCGAATGCTTTTAGCAACTATTGCTTCAAAAAACTTTCTGATATCTATTTGGATTTTAGCTAATTAGGTACATTAGAGACGGTACTTTCATTCATACAAGCCTAGATGCTTGATTTGGCTTTATTACCTACGACTTTTCAAGATGTTAGGGTTTCTGAACCAACTGCTTGCTTAATTGGCTTGTCAGATCTTCGCCCTATAACCGCGCTTTCACACATACAAACAATCTCAAACGTTAATACGATAATTTCTTATTCCCTAAACCACGTTAAGGAGGTTCATCTGAAATACTGTTAAATTTACACAACAACAAAAAGCAGCGTTTTAAATAATTAACTAGGTGCCGTAATTTTAATTGATTATTTATGTCTTTTGTGACAATCTCCTGAATTTTGACGAGGATGCAAACAACACCTTGTATAATTTCTGTCATTCTCCCAAATATCGTTAATTTTTATACCGACTTCATTAAATTGCAGACTGCAATTTACTGTGCTGTATGGACGGCAGTTACATGCAACGGAGCTAAAATATCAAATGCACAAAATGAAAGCCGCACATACATAAAAAGAAAACCAAAGTGGCAATTCAGGATAGAAAAGAAAATTCAAAATTTTAGAGCAAACTTATAAATGGTAGCAGAAGTTCAAAATTAATAGCAGCAGTAAAAATAAAGAAAAAATATCAGGTACACACACAATACGAAGACTCAAACACACAATTAGAACACTTTTTAGACACTCTAGAACAAAAATTAAACGCAGCTTCCAGTAAACTCACTCACTCACTATAGTCAATATAATAAAATAAATACATTAGGGGTTAGCCGGGACAGATTTCTTTTTTGAAAACATAAAGAGCATTGTTTGTAGGTACTTATTAAAGTATTGTTTCATTTTGAAAACACCTCAAAAAAGCGACGCTGGTATTAAGTATTCTCGCATATAGTGTGTTTAGTCACTTATAAATTTTAGGTAGGTAGAGCTATAATTTTTGGCTTGGCATTGTAAATTCTATCGACGTTGCAATTTACCCTGTGAACACTTGGTCCGACTGCTCAGTTCGATCAATCGGCCAAAGCGGAATCACTTATTAGTAGCTCATATCGCTAGTGTGAATATAAGTGGTGACAACCTAAGATTTTTCGAAATGTCGTCGGTATACTTGTCCTTCTAACATAATAGCGGCTCAATATGTCAAAATGAAGCAAATATACATAAGTTGAGTTGCTATTTTAGCGCTCCTTCTATGCTTTAGTTATAAATATTATTCTATGAACCAAATGACAATCATCTGGTGACAACCTAAAAAAACTAGAACAAAGACAAAATCATTTATCTCATTCCCACATCCTCTTTCGTGCCATAAGACAGAGCGGGAAGAAACATCGTCACAGACTAGATTGAACCAAAATGCAGAAAATCGGTCGGCATCGGTGACATTATTTACAAAGGTTTATTTATACCTTTGTATGTCACCGCTATATCGACACCGACGCCGAGCCAGCAAGAAGCACACCTACCATCTTCGGGCTCGTCGCTTAGCTCCGCCTCGCAGCCGCCGGGGGCGCGCCACACCCATGGGTGATCACCACCACGATGACGAACAAGAGGACGGCCACCAGCGGGCTTGGGACCTCGACGCCAACGAGCCCTGGACGGGGTCCCTGCTGCTAGTGGAAATGTGTCGCCCATGCGATGGACTATGGGGAGGACGACGCGTATATTAGGGGTCATGCATAAATTACGTCACACGAATTTCATTATTTTTTGCCCCTCCCCCCGTCCTTGTCACAGCAGCCGGCCTAGCATGACCGCCGTAGAAACGGGCTATGTCTACGGAAGAATCGACAATTTGACAGATATTTCTATCGTCCCAAGCATGGCGATATTAAGAATGTAGAAAAGAAATGTTTCTTTTCTTCAGTCGACACAAGTCTACAACGTCGAGCATGACGACCATATTTTCTCTTCTTTTGACATTTGGGGGTAGAAACATTACTTCTGACAAATGTCAAACTAATCTTATTAAAAACTAAATACGAGAAATACGTTTCGTGGTTGCGTTGAGTTACGTTCAAAAGGTTGAAATGTTATGTAAAATATTTAGGTTTAATTTCGCGAAAAAGATCCAGGCCTGGATCCAGGATGCAGCAACACTATCTCGCCCACGAAAAATTAAAAACTCGTGCAATTGGCAAATTTTTTTGTTAACTAAACGTAATAATATTCGGGGAAATTATAAACATCACGTGATACGTCCCCGTTGCTATGGAAAGAATTTCTGTCTGTCTTCGTAGAAACGCGAGTCGACGGGGCGCGCCATGCTCGGCCAGAAGAAATGTCAAGTTGTATAGAAAAGATTTCTTGTCGTTTCTTGGTAGAATAGAGATAGAACGGTCATGCTAGGGGGGCTGGTCACATTTGTGAGACTCCCCCCCTCCCTAGTGTGACATCACATATTTTGCAAAGTTACATTTAGAAATTATTGTATTGAAACAGCGGTTCCGAAATCAGTTAAATTATTCCATTTAAATATTTTTTTAATAAAATTATATATCTGTGTAAATATAAGGTACCAATTGTTTTTTTTATCACTCGCTCTACTAGTGTTACGCGCCGACCGCCTAGGCGCCCTTTGATAAATGCCGCCAAATGCATATAGTATAGTTTTATCTTCTATATATTTATATAAACAAAAAGAGAAGTCCTGACTGACTGATTGACTGACTCATCAATGCCCAGCCCAAACCCTTGGACCTAGAAAGCTGAAATTTTGCACAGAGGTATCCTTTATAATGTTAACAAGGAATAAGGAAGGATTTTTCGAAATTCATCCCCTAAGGGACTGAAACTTTGTATGGTAAATCGTCATTTTTAAAGTTAGAAGGCTGAAATTTCATATACAAGGTTCTGGTTAGAAATAAATAAATACGTATTTTAGCGTTTTTGGAATTTACCCCTAAGAGATAGGGGATCAAAGTTTTTAAGCGGAATCCATCATTTTTAAAGTAAGAAGAATGACATTAAACATTAAAGTTTCTGAGCAAAAATAAATGAACACGTATTTCGTCGTTTTTGGAAATTCAACCCCAAAAGGGAGAAAAGGGGTTGAAACATTAGTTTGTTTTACTAATGTTTCAACCCCTCAAATTGGTTTGCACAGCTTGAAATTTACTATTTGTGTTTCTCGATTGAATTGATAAACACGTAATTTACAAAGAGGTGCTAGGATTAGTACATTGTTATCCTAGGGGTGAAAGTAACTTATTTAGTCCCGAGACGGGGTTTGGTATAGTTCGAGGGAATAAATAAGTCTTTAACCCGAGGTAAACACTGTGCTTTTCATTACGAATAGTACAAGGAAAGTAAAAGTAAAAACATGAATTAGCTAAAGAGAAAATTAGTAAAACCGTTTGCCGCTTTCCCGCCTGTTTTGTTTTTTTTTTCTGTGGCCAGCCAGCTTTTCAGCCTTTATTTTTCATTCTCATCATTGAAAAAATGGTAAATATTCTGACCAAATCAATGTTGTTTAAAAAAAAAACTGTTGAAACTAAATTATAATAAATTGTTTTAAAAATATATATCCTTTAATCGATACTTAACTTAAGTTATTTCAATTTTACATCGTGGCTGCATAGATAGTTGGAACATGGTTCAATAAAAATGTGAAAATAGAACTAGTTTTTTTTTAATAACTTGACAACTGTCAGTTGAAAGCGATTCTCCCTAGGGAAGAGAGTATTACTTTCAACCCGCTCTTCAGGAAACTTCAGATCTACTTTCAGAGTATGAGTTATGAAAAAATTATTATTAATATAGTTTTCCGGGAGTTAAATAGATTGGTATAATCTGAGAACTTTTGATTTTTTTTAAATTGTAAAAAAAAATCGAATATACTTTTTCTAACCAATGAATTCTCTTCTTACTTCGAAAATCACAGACTTTTTTTTTTTAATTGGCAAGTCGCTATTTGCGCAATGCCACATACAAAAACGGGGAAACTTGGTAGAAAATATAATTTAATTTAGGATACGGAATTTGGATGGATATTGGACAGGATTATTAGGAACGATAAAAATAAAATAACTATTATATACGTATATTATTAAGAGTGATAAATGAAGATAAATACATGTATATTTTGAAATCATTAGTTGCAAGTAAAACAGAGACAGACGTAGGAAAAGGAATTGTATAGCAAAGTAGACATGTAATTAAAGGATCATGATTAAGAAGAGGACAGGAAAAGAAAATGTGGTTAAATCACCCACCTCACCACATTCGCACAGGTCGCTAGAAACGATCTGCAATCGTGCAAGGTGGACTCGGGAACAGTTATGACCCAATCTCATGCGAATAAGGCAACTGGTAGCAGCCTTACCGAAGTTAAATTTCGAATACCATGGTTTTTTGGGAATATATGTCTGAATACGTGAATAATAATTTCCTTTGGTAACGCTGCTATCCGCCCACAACTTGCTCCAAGCTTCTCAAAGAAAGATGGTAGGCAGATTCGCCAAGTCGAAATCACAGACTTTTACACAACTATTTATCCTACACTTACGCGAGAGCGAAGCCGCATGTACATCAGAACGTTAGGCCAGTTGAGATAGAGAGCTGGCTGCTACTCCAGTTTTTAATGACGATTATGTGACGCATAAAGACGCCAGCCAAAGAATTTGTGACAGAACAGTTCGAAAGTTAGAAGCATTTATTTATGGTCGAACGACCTGATATCAGAACGTTCGGCCAACCTGAATCTCCATAACTGAGGACCTTAGAGTAACTGTTACTGAATAAAGATTTACTGGCGATTTAATGACAAACAACCAATGCTTTACTTTTACTCGTAATGCCACCGGTTAAAAGTAAAATGAATTTTGGTTTCTGTAACATCAGGACGTTCGGCCAACGTAATCTCCATAACTGAAGACCTGAGAGAAACCGTTAATGAATAAAGACTTAGTGACGAGACTGAAACGAACTTTTATTGTTTTATTTTTCTTTGTGATGGCCCCCATAAATAGTAAATTAAAAATTTAACATATAACCTCAAAACATTGGCATTATCGATTCCTCAACAAGAAAGAAGCCCAGAGAAACCGTTAATCAATAAAGATTTTGTGACGACACTGAAATGAACTTTTATTGTTTTATTTTTCTTTGTGATGGCCCCCTTATATAGTAAATTAAAAATATACAATATAACCTCAAAACATTGGGATTATCGATTGCTCGACAACAAAGAAGCCTAGAATACTCGCAAAACCCTTGATGTGTTAAAGGTTTCAGTGCAATGGTGACAGCATTTTTGTTGATTCCAGATAAATCTTTAATAATGCACTATGGCGGATGGCGACTGAAATAGGGTGACCATGTATTCCAACGAAACAAGTATTTATCGAGTAGGTATCTATCTACTGAATGAAGCAAAACACGTCGAAATTGTTGAAATAAGGTGACGATGTAGGTATTGCAACAAAATAAATGGATACGCGGACGGAGGACTTTGAGAAGGAGTGCAGATAACCAATATTTTATATAATATGCATTAGAAATAATTGTTATAAAAAAAAAACGTGACACACACCAATGGTGGTGTGTGTAACGTTTTTTTTTATAACATATAGCGTTATGATGTGGCCTCTTTGCTTCTACTTTTATTATTTTTCCGTATCTGGAGGTCTACTCTCTTTCTCCGAAACGTAACTTCGGCAACGAACGAAAATTAAACGTAGATACGTTTGTGACCCTACTCTATATCATTTGCGGACGCACACAATAACATTCAATACGTTAATTGTCTGTGAATTCAAATTTCTTGTGTGCGGACGCACACAAGAAGTTCGAATTCAAAAATGCTAATTATATAGAGTAGGGTCACAAACGTATCTACGTATTTTTGTTCGTTGTCGAAGTTACGTTTCGGAGAAAGAGAGTAGACCTCCTGTCACTGTCACATGAATAAGTTTTTTCATTGAAACTATCGATCGAATTTAGACCAATACACCACTAATTTTTGCTTCATTCGATTACGGCGGCTTTCTATAAAAATCTCAATCCCATTTTTTACCCCCGACCAAAAAAGAGGGGTGCATCTGTGTATCTGTGTCTGTCTGTGGCATCGTAGCTCCTAAACGGATGTACCGATTTTGATAAAATTGGTTTCGTTTGAAAGGTGTTTTAATCGAGAGTGTTCTTAGCTATGTTTTGAAAATATCTACTCAGCCTTTTGATGGTAATCACGTCTTTTCTAGTTGAAGGGAAATTAACAACTTCCACAGGTCTGGTCGATTCGAAATTTGAAATCTTGTCACTTGTCAACATGGGCATCGCCAGGGGGGGTAGTTGCACCCCCTTCACCCCAAAAACGTTTTATTTTTTTATTTCGTTTATTGGCGAGAAGTCGCGCAACACCGAGAAAAGTGGAAGCAATGGGGAGACCTATGTCCAAGATTGGGACAGTCAAGGCTTAGATAAAATAATATAAGTCTAAAAAGCATAAAATAAAAATTAAACTTATTACAAGCACAAATCAAAGCGGACCCCCGACGCTAAGATGCTTGGATTATTTTATTTTTGGTTTTTTGTGTCGGGGGTTCTTTTAAATATTTAATTTAATTTTTATTCATTGTCATTCTAAAAAATATCAATTATTATGTACCTAATAAAGCCTTTTTCAATTAGGGTATCCAGTTATTTAAGTATTCTTGTACTTAGTCAAATTTCCCAATCTCCAATGTCAGTCACCTTTCCACTTTCGTTTGCTTTTAGCCAAAATAGACTCGACTAATATAACAAAAACTTCACAAGTGGACACTGGTAAGCAGGCATCAGCTCAACATTGCTTGTACCTATATAATTTAATATTACGTGTTTTGCTTCATTGTTTAGGAAATTTAGTACTTACTCGATAAATACTTGTTGCGTTGGAATACATGGTCACCCTATTTCAGTCGCCATCCGCCATAGTGCATTTTTAAAGATTAATCTGGAATCAACAAAAATACTGACACCATTTCATTGAAACCTTTAACACATCAAGGGTTTTGCGAGTATTCTAGGCTTCTTCGTTGTGGAGCAATCGATAATCCCAATGTTTTGAGGTTATATTGTAAATTTTTAATTTACTATATAAGGGGGCCATCACAAAGAAAAATAAAACAATAAAAGTTCATTTCAGTGTCGTCACAAAATCTTTATTGATTAACGGTTTCTCTGGGCTTCTTCCTTGTGGAGGAATCGATAATGCCAATGTTTTGAGGTTATACGTTAAATTTTTAATTTACTATATAAGGGGGCCATCACAAAGAAAAATAAAACCATAAAAGTTCGTTTCAGTCTCGTCACTAAGTCTTTATTCATTAACGGTTTCTCTCAGGTCTTCAGTTATGGAGATTACGTTGGCCGAACGTCCTGATGTTACAGAAACCAAAATTCATTTTACTTTTAACCGGTGGCATTACGAGTAAAAGTAAAGCATTGGTTGTTTGTCATTAAATCGCCAGTAAATCTTTATTCAGTAACAGTTACTCTAAGGTCCTCAGTTATGGAGATTCAGGTTGGCCGAACGTTCTGATATCAGGTCGTTCGGCCATAAATAAATGCTTCTAACTTTCGAACTGTTCTGTCACAAATTATTTGGCTGGCGTCTTTATGCGTCACATAATCGTCATTAAAAACTGGAGTAGCAGCCAGCTCCCTATCTCAACTGGCCGAACGTTCTGATGTACATCATTGTAGGCCTTATAGATTCCTAGATCTTTGGTAACTTTTTATCTTGTTCTACGTTTTGTAGTAAGCAACGACTTATTGTCGGGCCTACGACGTCCACTCATACCTAAGTGCCAACGCTGTAACATAGAAAAATTGTAAAGCCAAAGGATTTTAAAAGAGTAACCATGGAGTTTCTTGCCGGTTCTTCTCCATAGGAAACGACCAACCCGAACCGAGCACCTTTTTGGTGACGTTTTACAAGTGCCCATGTAGGCCTATGTGAAATAAAAATATTTTGATTTTGAAATTATTTAATTTTCTATAACATTGAAATTACTATTTTTGACATTATTTTGCGGGGGTTAACCTCCCCCTTAACGTGTGACGTAATACATGGATGGCCCTATAAGGTCGCTACTGATGGGGGGGGAGTACCAACGAAATTCAAATTTGACAAGCAGTCATCATAATCATCTTGGAAATTCTACTTGGCTACTTACTTGTACTCGGCGCAACACCTTGTATTTATTTATTTATTTATTTTCCTTTATTGGCCAACCAACAATTGTTTACACTTTAACAATTTTAAGTGTCTATCTACCATAATTTAGGATAATGTAACAATTTTTTACAGGTTAGCACCGCATGCCCCATAAACATATATGTCTTCTTCCATTCTCCCTGAACGAGTCGCACGTCACGGCATCATTTACTCCTTTCTCTCATGCCTCGCACAGTCCATCCATTATTTTGCAAATAAATGGCTTGACTTTAATACTTTTTAGTTTTTGTTATATTTATACAAATCATCTCGAGTGAGGACTGCGTCTTTGGTCTAGTCTATTGGTCGCATGAGCGACTGCAGTTTATTGAAAAATAATCCCATAAAGATACACTTCCTACCTTAACTGTGGGCTCGATTCCATGACGCCTTGTCTTCGGGAGTAACAATGGCACTAATATCTTGGCACACCTCTTCAAATAACTGCCGACTGAGTCTATAATTATCAACAAATACATGTCGGAAATTGTGCTTATTTCTAATTCATTGCGCAAGCGCCACCGGTTTCTCCTACGCTCTTTACGTTCTTCTCGCTGAGCAGTGGCGTAGACGCAGTGGAAAAATGTCGAATTTCTTCATTTAAGTTTAGCAGATAATTAGTGTACAACGAGAGGTTAATGTGTATGTTTAATAGTACATTGTTACCCTAGGGGTGAAAGTAACTTTTCATTACTCATACTCTGAAAGTAGATCTGAAGTTGCCTGAGAAGCGGGTTGAAAGTAATATTTTTCTTCCCTAGGGAGAATCGCTTTCAACTGACAGATGCCAAATTATAAAAAAAAAACTAGTTCTATTTCACATTTTTATTGAACCATGTTCCAACTTTCTATGCAGCCACGATGTAAAATGGAAATAACTTAAAGTTAAGTATTGATTAAAGAATCTATATTTTTTTTATAACTTTATTATAATTTAGTTTAAACAATTTCTTTAAAATAACATAGATTTGGGTAAAATATTTACCATTTTTTCAATGATGAAAATGAAAAATAATGGCTGAATAGCTGGCTGGCCACAGAAAAAAAAAACAATATATGGGCGGGAAAAGTTGTTGATTTATAATAATACTTAACTTTAAGTTATTTCAATTTTAAATCGTGGCTGAATAGAAAGTTGGAACATGGTTCAATAAAAATGAGAATAGAACTAGTTTTTTTTTTTATAATTTGGCATCTGTCAGTTGAAAGCGATTCTCCCTAGGGATGAAAAGTATTACTTTCAACCCGCTCCTCAGGCAACTTCAGACCTACTTTCAGAGTATGAGTAATGAAATAATACATTGTTACCCTAGGGGTGAAAGTAACTTATTCAGAAGTAAGGGCGCCAATAGTTCGAGGGACTTAATAAGTCTTTAACCCGAGGTAAACACTGTGCTTTTCATTACGAATAGTACAAGGAAAGTAAAAATAAAAACATGAATTAGCTAAAGAAAAAATGAGTAAAACCGTTTGCCGCTTTCCCGCCTGTTTCGTTTTTTTTTCTGTGGCCAGCCAGCTATTCAGCCTTTATTTTTCATTCTCATCATTGAAAAAATGGTAAATATTTTGCCCAAATTAATGTTGTTTAAAAAAAACTGTTGAAACAAAATCATAATAAAGTGTTTTATATATATCCTTTAATCAATACTTAACTTAAGTTATTTCAATTTTACATCGTGGCTGCATAGAAAGTTGGAACATGGTTCAATAAAAATGTGAAATAGAACTAGTTTTTTTAATAATTTTACATCTGTCAGTTGAAAGCGATTCTCCCTAGGGCTGAAAAGTATTACTTTCAACCCGCTCTTCAGGCAACTTCAGATCTACTTTCAGAGTATGAGTAATGAAAATTAAATTTGTGTGTCATAACATGAAAATAATAAACGGTTTCCCCTCTGACTCGCGTGAAATACTCTTGCGGGAAACAAGGCATCCGAGGGCGGTAGGCTATTAACGAATGCAATACATAGAGTGAAATATCTTTTTCAATCTGTGCCTTCGTCTCGAGATATTCCAGATAGGTTCATCAATCATCATTTCATCATGAGACTTAGAGACCACGTGCAGTACGCGACAACGACTTTTGGCCGAAATCAAGAAGAAATTTTGTTCGTCCGACCAGGTTTTGTCCGAGATAGCGGCCGGTCATGCACGAGCTCTCGAGAAGAAAAGCCCTCACTACAGTACTGTCAGAGGGCCCTGGCTCAGCGGGCTGTATCGGATACGACGTCACAAACAAACGTAATAAAACAAGCAGCAATACTTTCTTAAAAAAAATATTTCTACTTTTTTATTTCACGAAAAAAATAACAAATACAGTTTTTTACATAGTTACAAATGAGGTTGTTGAATATTTGCCGTGACATTTATACTTACAAAGCACCAGCGCGTGCGCCTACGACTCTCGCGCACAACTCCCCCACTTCACCTTCCATAAATGATAAATATCAACAAATAGTGCCACTGGAATGGCTGACCATATTCTTATAAATACTATCTTATTCTCCTGAACTCCCATTCTCAATAGAATAACTTGATCGTCAACAACAGTACTTCCTTTTCTCTTACACTATAAGGTCGCAAGTGTCGACAGAGATTTTCGGCATACTAAATGTTTAATAATTTATTAATTCATTTCAACATGACATTCTTGTTTCTCAAATTCGTTATAATGCATTGTGTTTATAAAATCTTTTAAAAATAATTAATGATAATATCATAAAGCGATTAATATGACCGACGTTAGAAATGCATCAACATAGCCAGAGCACGGGTGTAGTCCCCCTCGTGCGGGGTGTCGGTGCGCTCTACTGCTGCGGGTAGGGGTTGTAGCCGGGCGGCGGCGGCTGCGTCGCGTAGGCCGCGCCGGGGTACTGGTAGGGCTGGTAGGCCTGCGCCGGCGGCATACGCGGCGCGTGGTGCGGGTACGGCAGCGTGGCGTACGGGTTGTACAGCTGCGGCACGGGCGCCGCGTAGTACGGGTAGGCCGCGCCCGCGCCGTACGGCAGCGGCATGCCTGCGCACGGAGCTCACGTCAGTCTCGTCTGCGGCACTCACCTGCGCGCGAGCGGCGGCGGCTCACCTTGTGGCTGCTGCGGGTACGGCAGCGCGGGCGAGCTGCCGGGGGCCGCGCCGGGGGCCGCGCCGGGGGCGGGGGCCGCGCCGGGGGCGGGGGCCGCGCCGGGGGCGGGGGCCGCGCCGGGGGCGGGGGCCGCGCCGGGGGCCGCGCCGGGGGCGGGGGCCGCGCCGGGGGCGGGGGCCGCGCCGGGGGCGGGGGCCGCGCCGGGGGGCGGGGGCCGCGGGGGCGGCGAGCGCCGCGCGGGGCCGACCGGCTGCGAGCACACGTTATGTATGTACGATATCATTGTAGAAAGAACCCAAACACACCTGTTCTTACTACAACCTATTACTTGTGTAAGGGTAATTTATTACATAATTATTGTTCTCAAAATGGTGGAGGAAAACATCGTAAGAAAATCGGCATGTCCTAGAACCAAAAATTCGAAGACATGTGACATCTTCTGAAAGAGCGAATGGATGCATCTACCGCTGCGCGGGCGCGCGGGGCGAGGGGTGGGGTACGACGCGATGTGAGCCCCGCGCCCGCGGCACTTCCGCAGTGAAAAAAAGGTAATTGGGTCAAGAGCACGCATGTTTCGGTCCGACGTTCCGTCTCGCGAGTGTAATAAGTGATTATCCTGGATATATGTGATATCTATTAATTCGACTTTAATTACTGAGTTCCCTTTCACTTCTAACCCGAGAACTGGGAACAGTATAGGGTTGTCGCAGTACCTCGGTGGGCGGGACGTGGTGCTGCGGCGGAGCGGGCGCGGGCCGCACGGAGCCGCGCGACGCCTCCTGCGTCAGGTCCTTCAGTAGCTCGTCCTTCTCCGTCTTGCGCGCGAAGCAGAAGTCAGACACCTTGTTCTGGAACGCCACCAGCAGCTGGAACACGCAACGAGCGCGCAGTCAGAGCGAGCGGAGCGGGCAGAGGGGGGGCGGGGGCGGACGTACCTGCGTGAGGTCGTTGTAGAACTTGATGCCCTCGTTGAGGTTGGCGGTGAGCTCCTGGAAGGCGTCGGCGGCGGCGCACAGCTGGCCCAGCGCGTCGTCGCGGCCGCTGGCCCCGCCGCGCGCCGCCACGAGCGCGGCGTGCGCGGCCTGCACGTCGGCCAGCAGCGCCGCCTGGCGCGCTAGCGTGGCGCCGGCGCGGCGCTGCAGCGGCGCTAGCGCGGCGCCCAGCGCGGCCGCCGACAGCGCGGGCTCGTCCACGGCGCCGTCGGCCGCCAGCGCGCCCAGGAAGCGCGAGCGCAGGTCCACGGTGGTGTCCTTGAGCTCGGCCTCGATGGCGTCGCGCTCGGCCTTCAGCGTCTCCACGTCGTCCATGAGCGCGCGCAGGCGGCGCGCGGCGGCGTCGGCGTCGGGCGCGGGCCCGTCGGGCGCGTCGGGCGCGTCGGGCACGCCGGCCGTGATGTCGCCGTCGCTGCCGCTGAGCAGCGCGATGTTATCGCGGTGCTGCGCGAACTTCTGCTGCACGATGTTGTCGGCGCGCACGGCGTTGTCGATGATCTGGCGATACTTGTCGGCGTTGGCGCGGAAGGCCTCGGTGAGCTTGGCGGAGTCGGTGCGCGACCAGCGCGAGCCAAACTGCGTGCGCAGCGCTGCGTCGGCCTCGGCCTCCTCGCGCAGCATGCGCTCGGCCTGCGGACACGGCCGGGTTAGATAAAGATTCATTTATTTGCAAAAACATGTGTAGATAATATACATAATATGATGCTTATTATAGATGTCAGAAGGTCTTCTTTGGCTCAACATATTTGACCATGGCTGGTGTAAATTAAAAAAAAAAATAGGCAAATAGTCATGCAATTCAAATTAAATAAGTTAGATTCAGTATATTTATAGAGATTTGTCAGTTAAAAAATCATTCACATTATAAAAAAGGATTGTGTGGTTTTATGAAACCACGGTAAAACTGAAACTTTTTTTTCACACTACACACATTACACATTTAACTAAAAATTTTTGGAATAATATTCCATTAAGGATATAAAACGCGGAGTATCCCTACTCCGCGGCCGAGCGTCACGCGACATGCAACACACAGACGGAAAAGTTTGAGACGATGTAATAAAAGTTTGACTTTAAAAATAAGCTTTTTCTGTCAGTTTTTTTTTAATGTTTTCTTAAACTGGTCTGTATTTAGTTTTTTTACATCGTTAGGAATATTATTATAAATTATTGGCGCTCTGCATACAACGCTTTTATGCAGTAGCGCTGTTTTAGACGGTTGAACACGAAGTTTACTATTATCCCGACGAGTTCGTATTACAATATCCGATATTCGAGGTAACAAATGGGGGTTATTTCTAACAAATAAGGCTATTTCTAAAATATAAAGTGAAGGAAGTGTGAGGATTTTATGCTTTGTAAAAAGTGGCTTACAGCTCTCAGTACTTTGGATACCGAACATGGCACGTATGCATCGCTTTTGCATTTTAAAGGCCATGTCTTTATTAGATGAGTTGCCCCAAAAGATAATGCCATATCTGAGGACAGATTCAACAAGTCCATAATAAGCCGAGAGTAACACATCAGTGTTTATAGATGGGGCAAGTTGGTATAACGCATATGCTTGACATAGTGCGCCAATGTGTTCTTTCCAATTTAGTTTATTGTCTATAATTAAGCCGAGAAAACGGGCATTAGATACTTTATTAATAGTGTAATTATTATGAATTAATGATACATTTAATGGATTATGCAATCTTTGTCCAAAGTGCATTATATTTGTTTTTTTTTTTTTTTTACAAGACAAGACATTTATTTGTGGAAACATGAGTATACATACAAGGCATGCAGGTTGTTCATAAACAAAAAAGATCCATCATGTTCGGCCTTTGTGGCATACAAATATACAATAGGTAGGAAAAGTCATTACATTGTTTTATAACTGTAATAGTTTAAGATCTTGTGGGAATATTCCAGTTGTTATCGACAAGTTCATAATGTGACTCAGGTGGTGGCATATATCTTCATTTACTGCTTTAATAATTTTCGTAGAGATACCATCGTATCCTACACTGTTGGTATTTTTAAGATTGTTTATAATTATTTTAATCTGGTAGGGTGAACTTGGTGCAAGAAACATTGAATTTAATCGGTTATTTATTAGAGAAGTTACTTTTTCCCCGGTACTCAGAAGGGGATTGACTTTTTCAATAAAATAATTATTAAATGCGTTAGCTATTTCGTTCGGATTATTAATGACATTGTTTTCGTCAATTTTGATGTTATTAATGGTTTCTTTTGGGGTGTTAAGTCTCGTTTTGTTTATAATCCGCCACGCTGTTTTGCTTTTATTATGAGACGTTATTATTTTATAGTTATTTTGCGCACGTTTTGTAAGTTTAATAATTTTTTTAAATAACTGACAATAATTTAAGTATTTTAATTTGTTCTTTTGTTGAGTTTAATCTGAATTTCCATAGCAAATCCTTTTTTTTTCGACTGCAAAATTTTACACCACGTGATACCCAATATTAATAACACTTGCAACGGGATATTTACCATGTGTATTATTTGTTTCGAGTTTATCCGTGATCATGGCGTTTGCAACAGCGCCGAAATATCGGGAACTCGAAACAAATAACACACATGGTAAATATCCCGTTGCAATTAGTGTTATTAATAGTGTTAGTGACCATGTCAGTTTAAAAACTTATACGTGATACCCACTTTGGTTTCTGATTGACCTTTATTAAAAATTGTGTTTGTGAGAAATTGTGTTTGGTCATAAAAAAGTTTAAAATCAGCTATAAAGCGTTGATAAGCCGTGTTTGGGTTATCAGTGAGGTAAATATCCGAGAAAAAATAGCTCTTAATGCACAATTTAAATTTATCAATATTTTCTCTACTATAATCGCGTGTTGTTGTACGCCAATAATGCAATGTCAGATTTTTTTTAACTGGAACTTTGATTAATTGGGCCGTATGGTCCGACAGACCTAATTCCAAAATTTCAGTTTTACAACCCTTTTTTAAATTATGTGCGAAATTATCTATACAAGTTTGACTGGCGAATCTGGTCGGTTCGTGTAAAGCCAATTTTAAATTATAGTTTAACAGTAAGCATTCAAAATCTAATGTTACATTATTGCGATTTAAAACATCTATATTAAAATCACCAGTAATTATTATATTTTTACAATTCAATTTCGTAACATAAGTCAGAAGTTTTTCCAGTTTATGGAAGAACGTATACAATTTATTTTGTTTAGGAACCCTATATACAAACAAAAATAATTTTGTAGTCAAGAAGTTCAACAGTACAACCTTCTAATACAAATTCAAGACAAAATTTGCGGATTTCTGGAATTTCCCTGAATTTATTTTCTTTTTTAAGTAAGATACATGTACCTCCTCGTTTACTATTTGTTCTACTGTAATATGATGCCAAAATGTAATTTGGTATATATAAATTTGACTCAAGTCCTGCCATCATAAAGTGCTCAGTAATACATAAGACGTCCACAAGTTTGTTACTGTTTGCGAGTTCTTCTAAGTTAATACATAATGCATCAGATTTGTTAATTAAACCTGCAATATTCTGATGTAAGATATGCATACATTTATCAGAGAAAAAACTGGTTGTCGGTTTCTTTTTCATTGGTTTCAAGAGGATTTATGATAATGTTAGGTTCAATATGTATTTTACTATTATTCGGTATTATGTCAAAGTCAAACTGGCCAAATGAGCACAAATCAATTACAATATTATTCAAAATGCCGTCGTAGATATGTTTCATTCCATGTATTTGAATTTTTCCTGTTATATTTGAGAACATGTCAAGTGATAACTCACAGTTGCTGTCAAATAGGTAGGCGTAGTCATTATTATGTAGGTCAAGATAAAGCAGATTATTGAACATCTCCACTTTAAAATTTTTAATAGGTGCTCCTGTTATATACATCGGTAAACAGATAATATTATTGGTGTGGGCTACCTTCTGTAACGATTCTCTTATCATACTTATGTAATTTCTCTCAACTTTTATGTCATTTTCACCCATTAGAATGATACAGAAATCATTATCAGTAAAGTCTTTCAATTTAGTTTCTATGTTGAGTAAGAAATCCTTTATAGTTCCATTTGGTATGTTGTAATGGCAGAAATCAAAGTAATCGGAAAAGACGTCTTCAATTAATGATAAGTGCCGTGCAGGTTTTGTGCCACTGCTTAGAATGCATAGTTTATTCTTTTGTTTTCTTCTTGCAATGATATCTGCCAGCCCTTTTTTATAATGTTTAGGTTTATTTCTATTGACGGACATGGATGTGTGTACCTCGTTTAAATTGTTTGCAGGCTGCGTATGGGCGTAGCAAGAAGTTTGAGTCTCTTTGTCAAGCATGATCGTCGGGATTTAGGGATTGTAATCACCAGATGGTGTCGCCGGATCAATATTTGGATTATTTGTTGGCAAATTCGTCTCCGTTTTGTTTTGAACCTGTATTTTGGTTTTTTGCATTGATTTCGGTGTCTTGCTTTTCCTGTCAGGTGATAAGCACATTTGTTTATAAGTATTTATGGTTTTCACTGATTTCTGTAGATCAGATTTTAAACGAAAGTTTTCGCTATTAAGGTTCTCTATTTCTAAGTGAGCACTTTGTAGTTGTGCCATAAGTATTTTAACTTGTTCACTCAAATCATATATTTCCCCACTATTGTCATGCAAGCTATCTGGTATGCTCATCATTGTAGTATCGAATATGTTTTTGTTACTGCTACTTGTCATGTTGGTAAGATCATTTAACGAACTTGTTCGACAGATTTTGCGAAAGGTAATGTTGTTGCTTTCTTGATCCATTTTAACTAAATGAACCGTCACCATAGCGCCCTCTGTTGAGTTCTGTTAATAATTCGGCACGGAAATCCGTTACTGCGAGTGCGTCAGTCTTTGTTAAAAAAAAAATGATTTCAAAAAGACAATCAACGGTTGAGGATCGAACCTACGGCTTGCTGTTCAAATTCTGCAAGTCGGCTTGTGTAAACACTTGGCTACGCCGTATGTTACTGTATTGACGAAATTATGGTATGATTTCTAGGAGTTTTTGTTTTCAAATATAGTAAATCGGTTACTGTGACTCATGTCTTTGGAATTTTTTCCATGTTCGGTGCACTGATTGACGAACAATAGTCAATTTTTATGTAAATATTCACTTTTGCCGACACGGAACTTGCACTTCTAATGATTTATGTTTAGCACAAATAAGATTGGTATGTTGATTAGATCACTTAATTGTGGTTTATAGATTTGCATTGTTATTTAATTAGTAATGGTTTTTTTAACACTGTAGTGTATATTTACGTTTCATAACACTTCCACACGTGTACTGTTACTTTAAACACAGAATAATTTTAGATTTGGAGCATATAATTGCATTTTACTATTATTTAACTGAACAAAATACGGAGCTTCTCAAATATGAATACTAGTCAGGCAGCGCCCTCTAGCGACTCCAAGAGTAGAGTGCGGTGTGGTCACGAGTCCGCCTGAGGGTCAATTCAAACAGAACGAAAAACGCGAGAGCAGTTTACTAGATGCATTGAAAATAAGACCGTATTATCATTGCCAAAATTGTGAAAATGTTATGATTTTCTGAAACTTGAAGCTCTCGACATGATCGGTCGGTACGGTCGTATTTACAGTGCAGCCAGTGAATTGGTTGTGCATTTTGCTGAACTGATGCTATGGCGCTCCTAAATATACAAAACCAGTTTATGCGGATTTCTCACTGCGTATTGAAAATCTATACAAAGCCAAGCCAATCTATACGGAATTGGCGTTAGAGGAATAACTCATAAATGGTTATATATATATTCACGATTTTGTAGGTATCCTACCTACAAAATCGTGAACAAAACGTAAAAATTGAACATTGGAACCACGACACGGGGGAACTTAGCCAAATACGATGACATACACTTTGTATTAAAAATTAAATTCCTCAAGGAAGTGATACAGGGGGTTTATTAGTCTGGAGTTATATTTACGATCTTCCCAAAATAATGACTGAATCGTGCGTACTGTTCGCTGAAGACATCTCGGTAATGACTTCCTGTACTGACTCACAACACCTACATGACACTTTAAATACTATTGTGTCAAATGTCGATTTGTTTATCCTACAAAAAAATGTATAATAATATTGGTACATATTAACAATGATGTAAGTTGTAGACCATATTATTTTTAAGAAACTAGACATCGTAAGTTTGACATTAATATATATTTGAGAAATTTGTAAGACAATACCCAAACTTCTTCATTAAAATCACCGACCAGCCCCGCGCATATGCACCGCGTTCACGATTTAAAAACACGCTCGTAATACCCAATCAAAACTAAAATTGCACAGCACTAACTAGCCCTCATGTTACAGCAAAATCCATAAAAAATCTCCAATGACATACAAATGGATAAAAAGAAAATGATAAAATATTTATAAAACGAATCAGACAACTATTAATTGATAAATGTTATTACACATTAAACGATTTTTTTAATGATGGCATCAAAATGGGGTGACTTTTATTATGTGTATACTGATTTTGACAATTATTTTTGTAACATAATGTATTTGTTTATAATTTTATTGGCTTAATGTATGTTTTTTTTTTGACATGATATATTTGGTTCTTATCTAATTGACGTCACGTATTTGATTCTAATTTTATTGACATAATGTATTTGATTATTATTGTATTCAACTTGATATTTTTATTTTATTTTTTGTTGTTGACATTGATTACTTATTTAAACGAATTTCTCGACTAAACGGCTGGTCAAATCGTAATGTAATTTGGCAAGAAGATAGGTTTGAGCCTAGGGAAGGACATAGGCGTAAGGTTCACAAGTACACTGTGGTTGTGGCTGTAACATTCACAATTTTATACATAACTTGATATACTTATATAAAGTTATGTATAAAATTGTGAACTCAGTGAGTCCGTTTCCGCTTGAAAACTTGTAATTGGCTTTCTTCTACATATTACTCCTGACTACTGTATTAGTCGTATGTTTTCTTAAAATTAATAAATAAAATTATTTTTTGTAGAAAGTGTATACAGGGTGTAACGGAAAGGGTATATACATACTTAAGGGTGTGCTACAGACTATCAAACTGAACATGTTTCTCATCATAAAACATGTTTTTCAGCAAAAAAAATATCTGCTGCAACATAGAAAATTGTAATACCTATTCGACCCAAATGTATAGGCACCTGATATTTTTTTTGCTGCAAACATTTTTTTATGATGAGAAACATGTTCAGTTTGATGGTCTGTAGCACATCCTTAAGGATGTATATACCCTTTCCGTTACACCCTGTATCGTCCAGCAATATTGGCCCTCAGTACATCCAGTAGTGCAACTTTTAAAAGTGGTTTCGTTCTTTTGTATTGATTACAATGACACGTCGTTAGGAACATAGTATTCTGGTAACCATATTATTATGAAATAGGTCTCGTCACTAAGTTACAATTTGTCGCTGTGGGAGAAAACCGGTTCGTCGCGTACCTCGTCCAGGATGTCGCGGTTGCGCTGCAGCAGCTCGGGCAGCTCGGCCATCAGGCGCCGCAGCTCGGGCAGCCCGCCGGCCGCGCGCACGGCCTCGGCGCGCGCGCGGATGGACGCCGGCAGGCCGCCGCGCGCGTCCAGGCACGCCGGCAGCGACAGCGACGCCAGGATGCTGTTGAGCAGCGCCGTGGCCTCGCGCAGCTTGTTGATCTCGGCCGCCACCAGGTCGGCGCGGCGCGCGCCCGCGGCCGCCAGCGCCTGGTGCACGGCCAGCGGCACGAGGCGCTCGAACAGGTCGCGCGCGGCGGCCCAGCGCGCGGGCGGCGGCGCCGGCTTGGCGATGGCGGCGCGCGCGAGCGGCTCGAGCGCGGCGGGCTCGGGCACGCGCTCGTGGTAGATGAAGTCGTTGTCCTTGCGCGCGGCCGCGAGCAGGCGCGCGCAGCGCGTGGCGTGCTCGAGCGCGACGGAGCCGCTCGCCGCGCGCGCGCCCGCCTGCTTCAGCAGATCCTCAGCCAGCTGCACAGTTTGCATTACACGATGACATTCGAGTAACGTAACCCCTCGAGAGAGTCTCAAATGAACGACATAGTAAAACGACCACTTTTTAAGTCAGACTAAATAGCTCGCAATTAGAAGTCTAGTCATAGTAATTATTATTGGGTTTCTCGTTTTTTATTTTGGTATTTGATAAAATATTTATTAGTCTACTAGATGTCCCCGGCATGCGTTGCCATGCACTTTTTCCTACCTACCTACCTTACCATACCCTACTTTTCTCACCTTTTAAACCTTCCCCGGAGTACGACAAACATTTCAAAACCAAAATCAGCTAAATCGGCCCAGCTGTTCTCGAGTTTTAGCGAGACAAACGAACAGCAATTGATTTTTATATTATATAGATAGATTTTATACAGGAAACCTAAACCATGGAAGATCTGTGGTCAGGGAACACTAATATCCATCGTTTGAACTACCATGTATGTTCCACGATATTTTGTAGTTTTCGAGAAATGTTTTTTGTTGTTTAATTTTAAGATTTTTTTAATTGTAGGCGGTTTTAGTTATAATTTTTTCTGAACGGTGTTTCTTTTAGAATTGCTTCAATATTATGGCTAGAATGTGTGTTCGACTATTGTGGAACAAAAAACGCCAAAATTCTAACTAGTACTTAGTTCAGAATTTGATCACAAGATTAGAATATCTAATGAGACTCACTATTGTCCATGAAGCTTAATGACATAAATAATAACCGACATCTCAACGATCGAGTATCAGCGCGGCGCGTTACCTGCAGGCGCGCGATCTCCTCGCCCACGCTCTTGGCGGCGCGGCACACGGCCGCCTGGTACAGCTGCGCCAGCCCGCGGAACAGCAGCTGCTTCGACGCCATCTGCGACACATACACTAAGCGATGGACTGACACACATTGCCACAACAAGCACTTGTGGCTGCCCAAACCGGTACACTTCCTCCAAGTTTTGTTTTTAGGGATACTTAATTTCGCAACGCGTATGTCCAAACTACGCTGAAGTCGAAATCACAAAGAACATCGGTCATAATATGACCTGACCAAAATATGAAACGACCATCAATGATTGATACGTCAAAAAATAGTGACTAAGATAAGATGTATATTAAATTACGGGGTTCAGCATATTTTATTGGAGTCGGTAAAATAATTTAGCTTTGTAATGAAAACCTCATTTCCTTACTAGTTTTTATAGGTTTTGAACGCATCTAAACCCGTCCCGTTTTTATCTGTGGAACACGTTTCATCATAACACTAAAGTCACACTACCATTATGCGTTTACCTTTTTAGGTACTAGATTTAAACGTAGTTTTTTTTTTTTTTTTTTTGTATTGTATATCAGTAACATTATTTTTAGATGGAAATATGGATTAAGATCAAGAGATTATTCCGAAATTAGTTGCAAATGATATGTTGACATTTGTACTAATACGTAGAACGGAACGTATTATGACATAAGAGCTGTCAAAGTGTTTCGGGTTTTAGCTGTGGTTGTCATCATGGCTGCAGACTTGTTTACTTACACTACATCATAACCTCAAAAGTGACGAAATACATAAGAGTAACATTCCATGATCCTCGGCTTTCAAATAAAATATTTTCAATTTAGGATTGACGATTATGCCTAGGGGAATAGATTAATCCATACACTAGTCATGTTCGCGATATTTTATATCCAGGTCACAGCATGTATGGGCCATGACCGATGTTCTTTTTACGGCTTTTTGAATTGTTACAAAACATCTTTGTAACAATTCAAAAAGCCGTAAAACGAGCACTAATTGAGAAGGTAGTCGTTAATCGACTCAGTGTCATCAATTAATAATAAATCTGCTAAGAAAGCAGACCTTCATTCCCAAAAATTGTAAAAGTACGTATTTTTAACATTGTGATTTTATTCCGGTCGGCCTGACCGGAATCGGGCGGTATGCTACTAGACGACCACGGCCGCGAGTGTCAGACAGCGAGTGTGCGCAACACCGCGCACAGTACTTGTAGCCAGTCGCGCTCACAGCTCCCGCTGCATGGCAGAGTGTCCGCGTACAGCTCGTCGCACTGCGCTAGACGGAGATGTGTTGTGTGTCACTCACGATGCTGAGCCAGTCGCGCTCCCACAGCGACTTGAGCTGCTCCCGCTGCATGGCAGAGCGTCCGCGTACAGCTCGTCGCACTGCCCTAGACGGAGATGTGTTGTGTGTCACTCACGATGCTGAGCCAGTCGCGCTCCCACAGCGACTTGAGCTGCTCCCGCTGCATGGCAGAGCGTCCGCGTACAGCTCGTCGCACTGCCCTAGACGGAGATGTGTTGTGTGTCACTCACGATGCTGAGCCAGTCGCGCTCCCACAGCGACTTGAGCTGCTCCCGCTGCATGGCAGAGCGTCCGCGTACAGCTCGTCGCACTGCCCTAGACGGAGATGTGTTGTGTGTCACTCACGATGCTGAGCCAGTCGCGCTCCCACAGCGACTTGAGCTGCTCCCGCTGCATGGCAGAGCGTCCGCGTACAGCTCGTCGCACTGCCCTAGACGGAGATGTGTTGTGTGTCACTCACGATGCTGAGCCAGTCGCGCTCCCACAGCGACTTGAGCTGCTCCCGCTGCATGGCAGAGCGTCCGCGTACAGCTCGTCGCACTGCCCTAGACGGAGATGTGTTGTGTGTCACTCACGATGCTGAGCCAGTCGCGCTCCCACAGCGACTTGAGCTGCTCCCGCTGCATGGCAGAGCGTCCGCGTACAGCTCGTCGCACTGCCCTAGACGGAGATGTGTTGTGTGTCACTCACGATGCTGAGCCAGTCGCGCTCCCACAGCGACTTGAGCTGCTCCCGCTGCATGGCAGAGCGTCCGCGTACAGCTCGTCGCACTGCCCTAGACGGAGATGTGTTGTGTGTCACTCACGATGCTGAGCCAGTCGCGCTCCCACAGCGACTTGAGCTGCTCCCGCTGCATGGCGCGCAGAGCGTCCGCGTACAGCTCGTCGCACTGCGCGCACACCTTCGCCACCATGCTCTCCTTCATCTCGTCTGCAACACGCAGCCATCCTCATGTAGCCGGCTGAGCCTTAGTACTCTACACATCTTATACCTTTGTGCTCTTTTATGAATTAACTCTGGTTTGTTGTAAAGCAAAAGAAAATAAACAATAAGAGGAATAAGAAAGGTTGAGACAGCTGTAGCCAGTGGCGTGCCTCCAATGACAGATCCGCCACTGGCTGTAACGTCCGTCCGTCAAAGTGGGACAATGTTACAATATCATTCAGTACAATAAACAATAACTACTTGAATTTAATCGTCGAAAAGCTTTTTTGTTTTTTACACTAAATCAATACATTCACACGTGAAATAGGGGACTGGGTAAAGAAAACGACATTCTATTTTGTCCGTCAGACAGGTTATAAAAAAATATTAGACACGTATTTTTTGTTTTATCAAAATATCAAAAAATTACTTAGTTAAAACTCATTAAAGTTGGAGAGTGGGGGCTTACTACGTCACAAGTAGGTATAAAACTCACCTACATGTGACGTCATGCGCCATTTCAACTCAATATATTATATCCCCGTAATTTTATGAACACGTGAAAAAAGACAAAAAACGTGTCCAATACTTTTCAATAAACTACCCGACGGACAAAGACAAAAAAAATTGGTATGTTCCCTATTGTTAACAAAATCCGATTCAAATAGGAAAGTAATATTGTAATAATAATTAAACAGCTAGTAGATACATAAAAGGTAGAAACGCCTTGTGGCTAACATAGTGTAGAGTTTAGTGGGTAGGTGATGTTACCGCGGATGCACTTGTAGGCGATGACCTCCTGCGCCTGCGCGAGCATGAGCTTGGCGAGCGCGTCCAGCGTGTCGGGGTGCAGGTCGGGCGTGGTCTCCTGGTGCACCGCCATCATTATGTTCGCCTTCAGGAACGCGAACACGCCCGCCGCTTGCTGCACACGCACGCAACCATGTTATTTATTACGCTTTTATGCAATATGTTACACTTCATTTTCCAGTAGTGTAGCGACACATCTACGAAAAATTTGCTTCTGATAACATATTCGTCTTCAGGTTCAAGAGACTGCTACGTCGCATAGATAACGTAGATTTTTAATGGAATTTTGACATATAGGAAATTTTCTGCAGACCAATTAGGTTTGAGTACAACCTAGGCTCAACATGCAGCTAAGTGTGTGTGTTGAGTCGCGAGTGGTACCTGGAACAGCTTGGCGGCTTGCTTGAGCGAGTCCTCGGTCTCCACCGGCTGCTGCGACGCGATGAGGCTCTGCATGGCGCCGATGTTGAACAGGATGCACATGCGCTCGTACGCCAGCGAGCTGATTGCTGCAACATACTCATGCATTATCAACATGTTTTACACTTGCAGTTCATTCAGTCAAGAAACAGAAAATCAACTGTTTTTAAAAGATTGTGAGCAAACATAGTGTGTACATATCGAAATCCACATGCAGCCTCGGGCTAACATAGGAGTGAAGTTATTCAATTCAACCATTTAACAAGTCATTTTTGAATGCCAAACTATTAATAAAGAAATAGAATTGATTTTAGTTACACAATTTTTTTTGTTGAAATCTAACATGTGACGTGTGGTTCAAAGTATGTGAATTGAGTTTTTAAATAAACTTTGTTTTAGTAGTGTTTACAGAGAGAAAGGAGGAATAAAAAACGGACCAAGTGCGAGTCTTACTCGCACACAGGGTTCCATAGCCCCAAACAATATAGTAACAATATTTTGAATGGTCATTCATTAGTAAACTTCAACTCAACCACAAAACTAAATTTATTTTTCATAGTAAGTTAAAGAAAAACTCAGTTACTGCTGCAGTTTGGTGAAAAAGTCCCATATCATCTCAAAAACTAAATATCATTAAAGTATACTATAATTTTCATTAAAGTTATTTTAAAAGCTTTTTTTACATTCTAAATCAAATATTTTTTCAGAATTTTTGGCCTCTTACTTTAGAAATTAGAGGGAAACAATAGGGATGATGACTGGGTAAAGAAAACGAAATTCTATTTTGTCCGTCAATCAGGTAATACAAAAATATTAGATACGTATTTTTTGTTTTAACAAGTTAACAAAAGAATACTTAGTTAAAACGCATTAAAGTTGGAGAGTGGGGGCTAACTACGTCACAACTAGGTATAAAATGTACTGAGCCGTGACGTCATGCGCCATTTCAACTCAAAATATCTCCGTAATTTTACGATTACGTGAAAAAAGAAAAAAATACGTGTCAAATACTTTTTATTAATCTACCCGATAGACAAATAAAAAAAAAATAGTCACCATCCCTATTGACTTTGAAAAAAAAAATGGTTTTAGGAACTTCAATGTAATTTTTAAAGACCTATCTATAGACATCCCACACATATAGGTTTGATGTTTTTTTTTAGTTTCAGTTCTGTGTGGGGAGCGGATATACTTAATCTATTTTTTTTTTGTGTACAAAAATTGTAAAGCGGCTCGCAGAATACATCTACCTACCAAGCATCAGCTGTGTAGTCCTAATAGTTTCGGAATAAAATGGCTGTGACATACAGACAGACAGACATGAAGAATCTATAAGGTTTCCGTTTTCTGCCATTCCACAATGGAACCCTAAAAATTATGCAATTTAACATATTCATTACTGCCAGTTTCTGATTTTAGATTTTGAATAGAGAACTACCGTCAAGCTCTACTTCAGGTGACCTCTTCCAACTTATACAGCACTTCAAATGCTAATTTTAAACTACAATAGAATTTGATTAGACCTAAATTTTAATGATGCAATTCAGAAACCGGCAAGGCAAGGCTTACTAAAAGAGGGTATTGCGGTACTATTAAAATAATGCCACAATACAGAGGGTATTGTATTGAAAGCTAATAAGACAAGGAAGTTATTTCTTTAATCTGCCCAATAAGTGTAATAGATTTATTTTGAAAATACTGCCTCAAAGATAGGAGTTTGAAAAAAAGATTGGTAACAATAAAATCGAAGAACTTACACAGCTCGGTAACCATCCAGTTCTGTCCACTAGTTAACTGGACTTAATTTGATGCTAATGAGCTCTAGTATAACCACTTTTAAGGAATAGGTTGAGATAGCTTTTAACCCTGTATATACCAAGTTTTCTCTGTGCCTCGGAAAGCATGTTGCATCTGTGGGCTTGGCTGTCATTTGTAGATCTTTGACCGTTGTTACAGGTAGTTGATCAGTGGCCTGAACGTCTGACGTCCAGTCTTACCAAGGGATATTGTATTACCCTGTACTAACTGGGTTGTGGACGTCAGATAGGCAGTCACTCCTTATTAAATACTGGTACTCAGCTAAATAATAACACAGGATAATTTTTAACTCTTTACATTAATTTTGTTATAATAGCATAACTCAAACACATTGTGAATGATTTGAAACATTTAGTTATTTATCCTCATAAACTATTTTGCACTTGAAATTCTATGATAAGAATGTGAGTCTCATTCAACTTTATCCTTATGTGCTTTTTACAAACTGGCTACTAGCTTTTGAGTATAGAGGCAAATAGAAAAGAGAAATCTTTGGCTGCGACATTTCAATGAGGTTAGCTATAGAAATCATGTTGAAATAGTGTTTTTCTTGGATTTGTATTGTTTAAATTTTTCTTCTCTACATCTTGTCTTAGAGTACAACTACCAAAATCAATTTTTTAAATGGGTGAATCTAAAATGTAATGTATGGTTACAGCAATCAATTACCACAGGTTTTCATTTTAATTGTGAAAATGATCACATTGTCAACTGACTAAGAGCTACCTTGCAATTTATTACACCTAACTGTTTAGCCTACCGGCAAATGATTCTAATTCATACATGTTCTAATTTTAATAACACCCACCTGCGAGTAGAGAGGGGAACTAAGTAGGTGTGGAGCGATGATGCAGCCTAGCATAGAGCATGCTTGCCTAGAAACTCATACACGCAGATAAATACAAGTTTTGAAGTTAATGTCACTTACTGAGACTCATCCGGCCTCCGAACAAGGAGCCCTTGTCGAAGGCATCCTTCCACTTAAAGGGGATCTGCACCTCCTGCGGCGGGATCTTGGATTCGAGGGATGCCAGCTGGTCATGGTAGCTGTAAGCACAAACACACCGCTCACGTTCGCGTACACCTACAAGTTACGCTGGCCGCTAATTGTTCACATCGTTTGTTTCAATATTTCTTTGTTAGTGTGCGTGCTAAGATGACATCATTTTTAAACACCTTCGAATAATAGTAATAAAATCTCCAGAGATCAGTAATCATTATAAGTTGTGCCTATTTAGCCTGCTTAACAATGATTCAACTGTGTTGGGTGACTCATGCGACATAAATACTGTATTTACTTGTAGATTACGTCCAGCGACGATTTCTCGAACACTTTCCAAATGGCGTTGGCTCTCAGCCGGCTGAGCTCGTTGAGGGCATCCGTATAGTCTTCATGGTGTTCGCCAGTGTTGTATGTCGCATGTATCAAATTCTTCAATGGTTTCACAATATCTACATCTGAACCTTTTTTAAACGGTACAAACAACAACTCCGAAGCCATTTCTACGACTAATGACAGCAGCCGTCAGGACAACCAATGATTGTGGAGTGTCACTAAGTCATAGACATAGTATACTAAGTTCACTGTGGTTCACTGACAGGACAGCAACGTACTTCATGCACTGTCACGTCTGTTATCCATAGGCTTTTAACGTAACGTAGATGTTTATGCTTAAACGATATTAATGTGATTTAGTTAACTTTTGAGGCTGGCACAGCAGCATAGCTATTCACAACCAACCGATTGGATAACTAATCTAATCGAATGATCGAGCAATCGTTCAAGTCCTCCAAACGCTATTCACACCTCCGATACCGATCAATTTAGACATTTTCTATCGATTGTGATTCGGTTATGAAGACATCAATTGACCGACAGCTATTTGCAGTCGAGAGTAAAGTCGAATGAAAATTAAAAAGTAGAAGTATGCGTACATATTGTATACCTACATAGTTAAACTATTTTTTTGACTATTACATAAATATTTACACAAGTTTAGGTTGTTACATACGGATGTTACATAAAATTTGTTCTCGAGTTTGATAATAATTATTTGGGTAGATGGAGTTCGTGATTGTGCGATCCTGAGACCGTCGGCGTACCGCAGAACAACAGAGGCTGGCGACAATATCTCTTCATCGAAGAATACGAGACATGATGGATCCATTTGCATTAATATTAATATCATTTCATTAATATCCGTGTGAGTCGATTTCCGATAGACTGAGTGGCCTAGAGAACCGTCTGCACGAACCTCTATTTTCACGTCTAAGAATGGAATTGTCCTCTCATTTTCCATCTCAAACGTAAATTTTATTCTGCCATGTATGCTGTTAAGGTGTTCCAAGCATACTTCTACCTCCTGTTTATCTCCTTCAATGATACAAAAGACGTCGTCAACATACCTTTTCCACATTTTAATGGGTGTAGATGCAGTGGAGATCGCTAACTCTTCAAAATGCTCCATCCAAATGTTGGCTACTACTGGAGCCACTGGACTGCAGTGCCCGTAGCTACACCATCGATCTGCAGGTAATATTGACCTTGGTATATGAAATAACTGGTAGACAAACAATGATGTAGTAATTGGACACGGATCATTATCTACACGCTGATTCTCACCACCGGGACGGTGAGACAGCTGAACTCTGTAGTGACTTCACTCACCAACCGTGCATATGATTTATGCGACGAGGATCATTTACGTGCTGAGCTGACACATGTACGGAGGGTCCTACAGAGGAACGGATACACTTGGAAAACAGCACAAGTCAAACAAAAAACTGTTCGTAAGCACCGGAAGTGCGAGGTTGAGAGGCAGTCAGCATTTTTGCCGTACGCGAGGGGAGTGACAGATAAGGTTGCTAACATTCTTCGGAAATACGCCATAAAGACTGTCTTTACTCCTTTAAACAAATTGTCTCAGATGCTGCGTTCGCCGAAGGACAACTTTCAGTTGGAAAAACCCGGTGTTTATAAAGTGGATTGTAGTTGCGGCAAGTCGTATATCGGTCAGACGAAGCGTACGGTGGCTTGTTGAATAGCGGAGCACATCAGGGCGGTATAAAATAATGACACCCAAAAATCGGCCATAGTTCAACATCTCCTTGAATCAGGATCGAACCACTGGATTGAGTTACATAACCCTCAGGTCATCTCGACAGAACGCCACTATATACCAAGACTGGTAAGAGAAGCGATTGAAATTATTAAATATAAGAACTTCAACCGGGAGGATGGGTTTCAACTGTCGAGAGCCTGAATCCAGTGGTTCAACTGTGTAAAAACCGAAAAAGGGCCGTAAAAAGTTCGCGAGTTGACACAGTGAGTTTCGTGTGTCGGGAACAGAATCGAGTTGTGAGTGACAGTGGTAGTGGTACGGAGCACAAAAAAAAACGAACAAGGAAGAGGGTAGACCGATTTGTCTGCACATAAACACCCCCCCGCAAATACTTCAGTTTATGCGTGATCATGGCGTTTGCAACAGCGCCGAAATATCGGGAACTCGAAACAAATAATATACATGGTAAATATCCCGTTGCAAGTGTTATTAATAAAATCAATTTAGGTCGCTAGGGTCGATGTTCAGGTTAAGTTGCGTTAGCCTAGGTTGTTCCATGGACGTGTGACCACCCATTATTACGTACCGAGTTTCCATTGTGCCTCGGAAAACACGCTAAACCGTTGGTCCCGGCTGTCATTTGTACATCTTTGGCAGTTGTTACAGTAAGTATAGTTAGTGGCCCGAAAGTCTGACAACCAGTCTTACCAAAGGGTGTCCAGTACTAACTTGTGGAGGTCAGATAGATAGTCGCTTCATTTAGAATCCATATTTTATCAAATCGCGAACGTAACGCGTACGCAGTCGCGAGTAACAGCTAACATACATACATGGTGTTGTTTTGCATCCTCGTCAAATTAGAGGAGGTGACTATGCCAATGATTCTCGTCCCGAATCAATAATAAAATGAGTAGGTAATTTTTTTTTTCTTGTTTACGGAAATCGGAGAGTGTGAACCATCCGTGATTTGAACATGGCCCGTCTGATTCTCACCTTATAACCACTCTTCCACACACAAAAAATCTCAAACGTTTATTCGATATTTTCTTAGTCCCTAAACCACGTTAAGGGGGTTATTCTGAAATACTGACAAACATAAACAACCAAAAAAATCAGCGTTTATTAATAATTAACTAGGTACCGTAATTTAAATTGATTAGGTATTTATGTCTTCTGTGACAACCTCCTGAATTTTGACGAGGTTGCAAAACAACATCTTGTATATTGTATAGGTATAGACTCCTGCAGCGGCTGCAGCGTAGGTAGCATCTTGTTAATCAGTGTATAGGTATTCATCATTAGCCTATTATGTTCCCACTGCTGGGACACAGGCCTCCTCTCTATGAGAGGGAGTGGGCTGTAATCCACCACGCGGGCCCAGTGCGGCTTGGTAGATGTCACATGTCTTCGAATTTTTAGTTCTAAGACATGCCGGTTTCCTCACGATGTTTTCCTTCACCGTTTTTGAGGGCAGCGGTGATGAAGTAAATTACACAAAGTAATGCGCCTGCCTGGGTCCGAACCCACGGCTTACTGCTCGTAAGTCGGGGCTGCCACCACTGGGCCACCGCTGCTATATGTATTAATGAATATGAATATAATATATATAATGAATGTATAGGTATTAATGAATGTTTATTTGTGACAGTAAACTATTATAAAGGGTGTAAAACACCTCTTAACGAAGCCGAAATGCACTGGTTTTCCTGTCATTGCGATCATTTTTTTGTTCTACACCATACCTGGGAACCTTTTAGTAACGCAGATATTAGGGGTCAAAGTTCCAACTATTTGACAAGTATTTTTTTAAATACAAGTTTTAATGTAAGATTTTTACTTTAAACACCTCCAAGACCCCCGTACTATTCAATCCGTCCATCAGCACAATGTTTTGAGTCCGTTACATTGAGTTTTACCACAAAACGTGATTTTACACCCCCCAAAAAAAAGGCGTTTCCCAGCAATAATTTTTGCGTAAAGTTACATTTCATGTACAGAATGCTTGGTTGACGGCTTCGTGATGAGGTGATTTACATGGTGTATATATATATATTTACAGGATGTTACGAAAAGGGTATACCTATACATATTTAAGGGAGTGCTACAGACCATCAAACAGAACATGTTTCTCCATCGGACAAACATCGTAATAGCGAAAAAACTATCAGCTGCCCTTTAAATTTGGGTCGAATAGGTATTGAAATTTTGTATTGGGCAGGAGAGGATTATTTCGCTTTTACGAAGTTTGTCCGATGGAGAAAAATGTTCAGTTTGATGGGTTGTAGCACACCCTTATCTATGTAAGTACCTATATACCCTTTCCGTTACACCCTGTATATACTGAATTATAAAGGTAGATGGATCACGGGAGAGCATCGTGTTTATGGGGTAAAGGTATGTAAACTATTTGTGTAATTTTATTTCTTTGTCAAACAAAAACAGCGAAGACGAAACATAGTGAGGAAGAACCAAACATTTGAAGACTAGTGACATCTATCAGTCTGCACTGGATGGCCACTACCTCCCGTACAGCGGACGCCTAAGGAGTAAGGCCTATCGCTAAGCAGTAGAAACATCAGGAAAATATAAAATAAAAAAATAAATACTTTTATTGCTGCTTCTTTCCTTACAATGACTAAATAAATGCCTAAGTACTAAAAAAACTAAATTGATTTAATAAATTCTAACTTGCATTTAAATGTTCGGCAACTGGATGTTTCTGTGAAACAAGCTTCAATTCATTTATTCAATAACGACTTTTACACCGTGTCTGAATTTTTATAACTAAATATATAAGAACTATACATGCAATCCATATTTAAATCATTACAAATTATCCAAATTAAATTAAAATAAGAAAAACAAAGAGATATAAAAAAAAAAAAAAATGTCTAAGGCAATTCATAGAAGACAAAAAATATTAAAATAATGTCTAAGGCAATTCATAAAAAACAGTAAAATTTAAAGTCAATGAATAGTTATTTGTGCAACAAGAGAGCAAAGTCGTTTTTTGCTGCGAGTGCTGATTTTGAATCCTGAGCGTGGCGAGGGATTCAATGGCACGAGATGCAAAAAACTTTGCTCTCGTGTAACACACATAACTTTTCACTTCAGCAGCGAGAACACTTTAGGAGATAAAATAATAAACAGGAATTGATTGAAATAACTATGTATTGTGAATCAAAATAATTAAAATTAAAGATGATCACCTCGTCTGTGATAAATCTAAAAAATAAGATACCAACACCGTCTCCGAAAAACTGCTTGCGCCCTTTGTAAGTCTCGTTGAAGACATGGTATGCTTTCAGATATTTCTTGCGAGACTTTTCAGGTAGGAAACTTAATTCTGCATTAATAACTGTCTTGTTGTTTTAACTCTTCCGGTGTACAATACAATACTGTTCTCGTCGCTAGTTTCACTCATATTTTACGAGTATTTTAATATTTTTAACTTATTCAACTCTTTACGCCAGCAATTTTTTTTCCCGCTGTATTATTTAAATTAAAGCGTGTTCGGAAATAGCACCCATGATATTTTATTATTCAAAATATATTACGTAACATTATTGAAACTAGAAATAAATATTTACAGGTTAAATATCAGTTTTATATGCAGTAAATACTTATTTTCGTTTAAATACAACAATAAGTAAAAAATTCAATAAATTACATAAAAGACATAATTTTTGCAAAATCTCTTTAGTACGAAATTCCGAACGTGATCGAATTCAAAAACGGAACTTCGAAAGGGCTGGTCTTTGTCTCTCTCTCTTTCTAATGGGCGGGAAAGAGATAGAGTGTGAATGTTTCGAATTGTATGATCAAACCCAAGGCTGAATAAATTAATCGGGGCTTTCTGAAAAAAATAATTTAAAAGTTACTTTGTCTCACTCAGTGAGCAAAATCGCATTTTGCTCACTGATTTCAGGCAGCAAAACCTACATGTTTGAAATACTGAAGTGAAAATTATATTGCCTTCCACTTTTGTATTAATTTATAATTCATCAATAGAATATTATTCTTCTTGAGGTCATCTTCCTATCTTTTGATTTGTCTGCCTCTATTTGTTTTGCTGTCTCTTGGATACCATTCTGTAACTATCTTAGTCCATTTCTCTTTAGGTTCTCTTAACATATTATGTCTCGCCCAACGCCATTTAAGCTGTTTGTAGGCTGTGTTTGCATTTTTTTTGTTTTCTTTTTAATTACTTGTAATTTCACTCTCTCCTTTCTTTTTACACCTAAAATACTCCTTTCTATTGCATTTTGGGAGACTTTTAACTTACTTTCTTGTAGTTCTGTTAACGTCCATGTCTGGCACCCGTATAGTAAGCATGACATAATTCGTATACTTTCTCTTTTCCTTTCATTGCCATATCTTTATCCTTCATTATTTCCCCGAGAGACCAAAACCGTTCCCGAGCATTAGTTAGTCTTCGTTCTATTTCTTTATTAGGAACATATAAGCCAATGCATCAAAATTTGTAGTTAATTACGAGTAAGTAAATAGTTAACCAATATAATTTATGAACCAATATAAGTTATCAAGCCATTTATAAAATTTACTTAATACTTGGTTTCTACATCAACAAAAAAAAAAAAAAACGGCCAAGTGCCTGTCGTACTCACACGCACACAGGGTTCCGTACCACAAAACAATAAAATAAAAAATATTTTTAATATTATTAAATTATTTTTATATGTAACAGTAAAACTAAATTTGTGTTTCATAGTATGTTAATGAAAAACAAAGTTACTGCTGCAGTTTGATGAAAAAGTCCTGTATCTCAAAAACTAAACATCATATCTTATTCAAACCAATTTTCGTTGAAAGTTTTTTTTACGTTCCTAAATATTTTCAGAATTTTCACCCTCTTACTTTAGAAATTAGAGGGGGGGGGACACACATTTTACCACTTTGGAAGTGTCTCTCGCGCAAACTATTCACTTTAGAAAAAAATGATAGTAGAAACCTCAATATCATTTTTGAAGACCTATCCATAGATACCCCACAAGTATGGGTTTGATAAAAAAAAAATTGTTGAGTTTCAGTTCTAAGTATGGGGAACCCCCAAAATTTATTGTTTTTTTTTCTATTTTTGTGTGAAAATCTTAATGCGGTTGACAGAATACATCTACTTACCAAGTTTCAACAGTATTAGTTCTTATAGTTTCGGAATAAAGTGGCTGTGACATACGGACGGACAGCCAAACAGACAGACATTATATATCTAGTATCCTTAATTTATATTTTTTTATTATTTTTGTACAAAAATCGTAAAGCGGTTTACAGAATACATCTACCTACATAGTTTCAGCTGTGTAGTCCTAATAGTTTCGGAATAAAGTAGCTGTGACATACGGACGGACAGACAGACAGATAGACAGACAGACAGATAGACAGACAGACAGACATGACGAATCTATAAAGGTTCCGTTTTTTTTTCCCATTCGGCTACGGAACCCTAATGATCTGTAAATATCCGGTGATTCGGTGAGCGGTACGGGCAGCGATCACAGATATTATCATAGAATCACGGTACTGGGAATCCTATTGAATTGTTTCCTATGTGAGAGAAGGAGTACCAATACGTTTGGTTAAGTAATACGCTATATACTACTATATACTCTTTGGTACCAATAATTAATCCATCTACAATATTATCTATGAATGAGTTTCTAATTTTTTACACCTACTGACTTATTAATTTCAAAAATTATAAAAAATATGTTAAATTGATTGTTAAGAAAGAAATGGTTATCAAAACAGTATACGTATCTAAACCGTGAGTCTCTTTATATTTTCTTTATCATAAATACTCTGAGGTAAACAGATTCATATTTTGTTAAACCACGTAAAGGAAGCTGCTAGTATGTTTTCCAAGTAATAATCATATAGGTATCTCCTAGATCTTACTCATGATTCAGTACTACAATGCATAGAGCAGCGCTAAAAGAAATAAACAATGTTCGCTCGGGTAATATAAAGTGTGTGATTATTATTGTACCTGGTGTACATGAAGTGGACGTACCTACTTTGGACACCGAAAGTTTTGTTACTTTTGCAGTGGAACGAATGTATGGGAGCGGTTGGACGTAGACATGTCCGAAAAAAAAGAGTAAAATTATGCCAAACTAATGATGCCATCTTATTCGATTACTTAATGCCTTCATAACTTGTGGTGATGAATTTCTTCATAACTCCCATATTTCGGGAGTAATTTGAGAAAATGTGAAATTTTACTATGAAAATGAGTGTATCGAGCTCTCTCCCTCCTGATTCCGGGCTTGTTTCAAGTAGCGGTCTCTAATATCATAATGCTATTACTAAGAGCTATATTTAATACTAAGACACATAGTGCGCCAAATGTGCACTTTCTGGGATAAAAGGAAATGAAAATTTAAAAAAAAAAAACGTTTTTTCCCCATTTGTATTTACTTTAAACCGCAGACAGACTTATTAAGAGGTCTATAAATATATTATATATATACAGAAATATATATTAACAAAAATATTCACAAGAACTGATGAGAGTATGACTTTTAAGTAAGTTGATAATAAATTACCTAGTTTCATTAAAAGTACAATAAATAATTAAGATGTAAGCTCTAATTTACTAAGTTACACATTTTAAAACAATAACATCATTTAATTATCTTCGTCATCATCATCATCATCAATTAATTCAAATTCAGAATCGATGTCCGCTAAATCATTTATGTTAACAAATTCGATATCACTTTTCTCAGAATCCGTAAGCTCATAAAATTCCTTAAAAGAAGATTTTTTTACAAACTTATTTCCTTTTGGACGGATACTTGTAACAAGTGGATCAGAAGACAGTAAAAGATTGTGCATAATATCTTCATTGCATGAGATACTGCTATGCTTTCGAGAATGCCCCTCTCTATATTTTCTAAAATCTTTATTTCTAGCCTCAGATGCCTCTTCGGATAGAAAACCAATGGGCACAATTGACATGTTCTGAACTATGTCTGGCCCATGCATTAAAATTTTATGAAGTGAAGAAGGCATATAATACCATGGGTATAACTCCACGTAAAGCTTAGCAGTATCAAAGCAGAACTCTCGGAATTTAGTTACGTTGATCTTCTCTCCTGATGAAATACACTGCAAGATCACACAGATTTTTCTTAAAAGCATAGCATCTATTCCGGTCAGTTCAGCAGATTTAGTGTAGTTTTCAAAAAATCTCCTTGCCGAGTTGCCATTGTTGGTGGATCCACTGCCTTGTTTCACAACATCGAGAAGTAAGCCCGTTTCTCTTCTTACAGCCTCTTGAACTCTTTTCTTCCTGTCATCAACTTGCCTTTTTGCTATATCACCCCTTACTTGCCATGATTTTATGTCTAATTTGTAGGAAATGTGTAATAAGCATTCCATTGAGCGAATCCAAGCGTGAAGGGTGCTTAAGCTATATTTATACATGTCCTCGTTTGCGTGTTTATCTTTGATTAACTCTAAATTATTCATTTCTTTAGGACAAGCCTTGCATATGTCACACACTGAAGCTGCTGTATTGGATATAATGGAATGAATTTTACCATCAATCATTGTCAACAGCAGTTGGTGTTTGACACTAATTCCATCAGTGATGGTGGATGGAGTTAAGGCTTCAATCTCTGCTTCGATTTCAGCCATCTCTCTCTGCACATTTTCTTTGGTTTCCTTTATAAACTTAAACAATATTGGCCGGCAAAATGAAGTGGAAGATGGTCGCTCGTTTTCCCAAATTGTTACACCTTTTGAGACGAGCCGCAGTGGTACAAGACTAATCATAAAATTACTAGCAAGATCGATTTGCTCATCTTCACTCGTCCTTTGATGATAAATGCTTTGGCTAGATGATCCGTCAAAACCCCATTTGCTGGTCAATACGAGCTGTTGATTGGGATCAACAGGGGTTTCTAACGACCTAATAAGTCTTCTTGAGGTTAAATCCATCAAGGCTTGTAATTTGATTTTTGCAGAGCTCTCTGTAACTGTGAGATCTTCTTTGGCCGGATAGCACTTAATTTTTTCTTTAACCAACATGTAGTAACTCGGGTATTGAAGAGCTCCTTCTTGAGTGTTGAAATCCCGAAGAGTGTTATAGCGCCATTTCGATAAGTTCATCGATACATAAAGAGCCAATGCCTTCAAAGGGGATATTTCCCGTACCTGAATTGATTTACCTTCAATGAAGGCTTTGATTTTTGAGGCCTCTTCTGGATTCTCCGTCAAGTATTTCATAACATAAGCTGTATCGCTTTGTCCTGCCTTTTGAAGCGCCCTTTCGGCCGAAAACATAATTTCAGCGCTGCTACTGCTGCATGAAAGACTATCTTCAGTGCGTCTTCTTTTTTGCCGGTTACTAAGGTCCTCAAAAGATTTACGAGGACTAGGATGTGTACAAGTTGAAGCATTAGATTTAGCAGGAGAAATTATGGGCTCGATGACGTCACTTATATTTTCTGTAGAAGGTTCCATATTTTCATTCTGTAATTCCGGCCATTGAATTGCAGCCTGTAGCCAAATCTCATGTTTCTTCCGAAACTTATCTGTGCTTCTTCCAGACTGTGTCCATTTTGCATAAATGCGGTAGCAAAATCGACGACACCAGTCTTTTAAACTTGTTTCAGCACTTTCACATAACTGAACACAACTGTTATCTTTTAAAACACTGAACAAATAGTTAAAGTCGCGTAAATCTTTATGTGCGCGTGCGCATAAAGCAACGTGAATATCAAGATTTGTATTAAAATTTGGAAAATACATTGCGAGATTAGCTTGGATACAACGAGGTGTAAATCAACACTGATTTTAAAGTTACTAATAGTGACCTATTTATATAAAATCCAGGTATCCCAGGTATCCTTTGTTAAATATTGCAAGGTAATTAGTTATTGTGATAATTAGTAAATGATGCATGCTAAATTAGTGTATTAAGAGCCATTTAGTAATTAAATAATAGCAATGTTCTTATCAGTAATCATTAGTGCATCAGTTTTATATGTAAACCTTAAGTCCCTAATTATATATCCTAATTAGCTTATATCTTCTCTAATTGGCTGCTCAGAAATGTTATTGTAATAAGGTAAACCTTTAGAAAAACGGTTTTAATCAACAAAATAAACAAAAAATAAAAAAATTGTGTTATAAAATAAACATCACTCTTTATCCCAGAAAGTGCACATTTGGCGCACTATGTGTCTTAGTATTAAATATAGCTCTTAGTATTAGCATTATGATATTAGAGACCGCTACTTGAAACAAGCCCGGAATCAGGAGGGAGAGAGCTCGATACACTCATTTTCATAGTAAAATTTCACATTTTCTCAAATTACTCCCGAAATATGGGAGTTATGAAGAAATTCATCACCACAAGTTATGAAGGCATTAAGTAATCGAATAAGATGGCATCATTAGTTTGGCATAATTTTACTCTTTTTTTTCGGACATGTCTACGTCCAACCGCTCCCATACATTCGTTCCACTGTGCGGGGTAAAATAAGTTAACGGGATTGTACAGTCCAATTGAAATGAGGCGGGTTGAGCATGCGCGGTCCGTTCGCAGCCGCGCGCGACGACGGCGCGAGTCCGCGAGTCCGCCGGGAGAGCCCGCGTAGGCACGTCGCGCGCCGGCCCGCTCCCGCCCGCCGCTGGAAGTGTGTCCGTGCGCGCCACCGCCTGCACCCGTCTGCGCTGCTATCTGTTGCTCCTACAATCGATACTGCTCGGTGGTTTTGTTTTGACCATGATTACTCGCGACATGTTTGGGTTCCCATCTTTATTTAAAGTGTCATCTTCATGGTTATGTGTATGACAGTGAATGTGATAAATATAGCTTGACTGTTTTGGTGCGTATAAACATTTTCGGTAAATTTATGTTACAGCAGACACAGTTTGACAATGTTACAGCTGCCGCTCGATACACAAATACTTACTTATTTTGGTCGTAAACATTTTAGCAAAACACTGGCACAGTCAACTTGTCTTTGCATTTACGAAATCCTCGTCATTTTTGTATATTGGTATGACGCGGCTAAAGCGTTACTACGGCGTAGGTCACTATGACGTAGTTACTACGCCGTATTTTATAGTCGTCATGGGGACAATGATAAAATTATGCTGTAATGCACTTTTTGTAAGCGTCAAGTGCTACGGCGGCTACGGCGTAGTTACTACGCCGTAGTTGATAGTAGTCAGTGGAGACAGTGCCGTGAAGCATTGTAAGTTGTGCATTACACGTATGCGTATGCGTAGTAACTACGCCGTAGCACATAATAATTTGCGGTCACCGAGACAATGATATCGTACACGGGTGCAGCGGGGTGGTGGGGTGGCTGGTCGATATCCTGCCAGCTGCCACCAGCACCACCACCGGCTTTTAACGGGGTAGGCTAACATTGTACAGTGCCCCGCACCATTACCTGACCCATCTCACAAAGCAAAAAAGAGGCAAATGGGTCAGGTAATGCTGCTCACTGACTGTACGTGATATCTAAATGAGTGTAATATGGATTGAAAGATAAGTACGTGTACTTATTTTATTTGTTTTATCTCTATTTAGTGGGAAATGATACGGGCCCCCGACTAGTGGAGGAAAATGACCACAACATCTTCCTATAATCTCGAATTCTCATAATGAGTAATTAATGAAAAAACTTATCGCAGTCCAAAAAGCTCCAATTTTTAGTTAAGTTGAGTGTTCAATGAAGACATCACTTATTTCGGATCTGAAACCTCCAATGGTTCAACAAGTTCGCTTCGCTTGCTTTCAGTGCCGGACTAACCACGTGGCTCACTAGGTGTGGGGGAAGCTGCGAAGCTACGGTCTTGCACCTTTTAAGGGACTCGCGCGATTCCCACGACATAATTATTACTTTACGATTATCAAAATTAGTGTGCAATTTTCTTTCTAATTTTCAATTTTAATTCTGAACTCTCTTAATTTAAAAAACATACATGTAAATCGGCTAATAACTTCTGCATCCATCCTAGCGGCTTAAAATCGATCATGAATCTGATTTTAGATTTCTTTACCAATATCCCACTTAAAACTACCGAAACCTTAAATTCCTCACCCTTGCTTTCTATTGATTTATTAAAAGCGAACGTTTCAGCATGCCCGGTTGAGTTTCAATTTAAGCATATAAACCCCATAGCAGTCATTAAAGCTTTTAAGGAAATCAAAATCAAATTAACAGAAGATCTATGGGGATTGTCTATTAAAGTGTGTCAAGCTATTATTGACACTATAGCACCGTACTTGGCTTTAATTTTTAATTTTTGTGTGGACCAAGGGGTCTTCCCAGACCTTATGAAATACAGTATGGTAATACCACTTTTCAAATCTGGGGACAGTAAAGATACGAATAATTATAGACCCGTATCCGTGCTGCCGGTTTTCAGCAAGGTGTTTGAAAAGGTAATGCTTAATCAAATGCTCACCCACTTTAACACCAACAAAATCTTACACGAGAAACAGTATGGTTTCACCAAGGGACGTTGTACAACTGACGCCGGTGTCACATTATTAAAACACATATATACTGCGTGGGAAGAGGTATAAGATGCCATAGGAATCTTCTGTGATTTCTCGAAGGCATTTGATTTCGTAAATCACCAAACCTTGCTCTTGAAACTTGAGCATTACGGCTTAGGTAAACTTGCGCTCAGTTTAGTAAAATCGTATTTAAATGATAGACAGCAGCAAGTACAGGTAAATGGTGTAAATTCAATGGCTTTGAAAGTAAAAATGGGTGTACCACAAGGTTCGATATTGGGTCCTTTCCTGTTTTTAGTATATATTAATGACCTTCTCCATTTGTTTAAAAACCAACCACAAATTGTGTTGTTTGCGGACGATACTTCGTTAATATTTAAGATAAACAGACGTGCCACAAACCTTGACGATGTAAATAACGCTCTAATGCAGGTCCATAAATGGTTTACCGCAAATAATTTAGTATTAAATGGGAAAAAAACTAAGTGCATAAGATTTTCTCTACCAAATGTCAAAAGTAGTGACTGTGACATAGTATTGAATCAAGAGAAACTCGAATTTGTCGATGAAACTGTTTTCTTGGGGATCACGCTCGACTCAAGGCTACAATGGGGTCCTCATTTAACATCTCTTGCAGGGCGGCTGAGTTCAGCAGCATATGCTGTCAGAAAAATCCGTCAATTTACTGATGTAGATACCGCGAGGATAGTGTATTTTAGTTATTTTCATAGTATTATGTCATATGGTATTTTACTATGGGGACGGGCTGCAGACATCGAGTCTATATTTATTCTGCAGAAAAGAGCTATCAGAGACATATATAATCTACGTAGGCGCGATTCTCTAAGAGAACTGTTCAAGGAAATTAACATCATGACGGTACCTTGTCAATACATCTATGAAAACATCATGTACGTTAGGAAAAATCTGCATTTATTTAGTAAAAGAGGTGACCGGTACCACTATAATACTAGAAACAGAGACTAACTAGTTCAGCCAGGTTTCAGGTTAGCTAAAGTAGACTCATCTTTCATGGGGTACTGTTTTAAATGTTACAATAAAATACCTCCCCACATTCTACAACTGAATGAAACGAAATTTAAATCTTGCATAAAACGCACACTATGTAGGCAAGCATATTATAAGTTGGGGGATTTTAATGATGATAAAAATGCTTGGCTCAATGCTGGTCCTGCTCCACAACCATAGGGGCAATCGGAATCATCAGAATTAGAAAGTGAAGTTATTGTGAAAGCTGCAGAAGATTGTAAAAATATATTTGCATTGTATACATTCAATCTCTTAGTATTATATAATTGCATAGCACATGTGTGAGTACCATGTACTGTAAAGCCACCATTTAATGAGTACCTAAATCTTTCATTGACGCGAAATTACCCCGGTGGTTGAGTGAATGTCATGCTCACTTAAATGTCACGCTGATGGTGGCGGGTGTGTCGGGTTGTTTAGTTCCCTTCAAAATGGTTGAGTTGAATGATGGCTGATACATGCGTCATGTTCGTGAACGGGCGCTGTCAGTTGTGACTGGTCATCTCTTAGCTGCCACGGTTTATTTTAATTACTTTATTTTTTTAATTACTGATTTAATCTTTTACTCTGGACGCTCTTAACTTGCCCGTATTTCTACATTGTTCTCACATATTTTTAATTCTTAACATGAATGATGTAACCAAGATTTTGTAACATATTTGATTTAAAAGAGTGTCCATGGAGTTTCTTGCCCGTTCTTCTCCATAGAGATCTACGCTACGGAATGGGCAACTACAGTACTTTCACAAGTTATTATGCCTTGTGACTGGGACTGTAGCTTCGCGTTTTATTTTGTTTTGTTGACTTTCAAAAGTGCCTGTAATGGTCTAATTGAAATAAATGCTTTGACTTTGACTTTGACTTTGATGATGATCTAAAATTTTCTAAATGTATTTGAAGCAATTGTGTTAAAAATTCCAAACGCTTCGCTCGGTCTTGCAGCCTGCATTTTCTTCAATCTTGATCTTGCCTCTATAATTTGACCTAGTAATTCCTGTGTAGGGCACACACCCTATATTTAGTTTATACATATATTTGTATTATACAGATATATAAACACGTTGTATTTACATTTATTTATAATAATAATTTATTGCACACCATCGGCAGCATCGGCATATACATATTGTTTACATCGATATAAGGTCGGATGATGCCGGGACAACAGTTTGGTATAGTGAAATCGCACATCGCGCTATCTACGTCATCGTGACGTAGTCGGGCGAGCGAAGTAGGAGCAGCGCGCGATCGTTGAACGCCTTTGCCATGACCTTCAGTCGGTATGAACCTTACAACGACGCGTGCGCACAGATTTGTTCTGCGACATCTCCACCGATTACTGATTACGTGTTTCGTCTGTATCTTGTGTTTACCGTGACTATGCCCTATATTACTGCCTGCCTGTGTACTCCTTCTAACTGTTATGTGTTGTGCGTGTGAAATATCTCAATACACACACAGGTCAGGTCCACTCAAATCTGTGTGGTTCTTTCTTCAAAAGACCATTTCAGATACTAATCTGCATAGTCCTCATGTAAATTGAGCAATGTCTGGACTTTAAAAGAGTAACAAGTTAACAGGGAACCTCTGAGTTTGTTTCGGCTGTTTCTTCTCAGAGTAGTCAGGTACGAAACACCGGCCCCATCTAGCTTAAAAAAAAAATGACGTGTAAAAGTGTTTGTAAAAACCTACTTGCAAAATAAACATCATTTATCATTATCACAACCGTGAGTACCTTAGGCAGTGACTTTTATTTATACCTCTGCCTGCCTACACACTCGACGACACCTCTATACCTGTGTCCGAGGCAGAATGTTAATATTTTCGAGCTCGTTTCGCTCGCTCTTGCTCCCTGGATTGTCTTCGTCCTTAATCTTTAATGTATAAATCGACCATGTAATTCTTATCTCGGAAAAAAAAGTCAAAAGAAAACCCTCGCAGTGGCTTTTAGCTCGCTTCGTTCGCTCTTTCAGCCACATTCTTATTCTTTATAGCACACAAAATTAAAAGATATATAATGTGTTAATTTATTATTATCCTTGGATAGTATGGTGAACAGTAAAACTATAACCAAAATTGAGTTGCTCTGAAAAGAGTTAATTTTATTTTATTACATAAACTAGTTTTAACAATTTTACAAAACATTCTTTAACATAACTTAATAACTAATTTTACCTGAAAAGAGAAACAACATTTAAAGCTATTGTTTCACCAGTTCTTATTAATCAGTATTATTTAAACTATTAACCTAACATAACCTCTATATTTTTCATGCTGTCTCAATCCTTCAATCTGACAGACAGCCCCATAGAGTCAAACAAGTTCACAGATTATAAATTATGTAATCAAAGTTATTACGCGGCAAATTTTTACCTATGAATTACTATTTAAAAATTTACCTATGCCGATTTCAAAACGATTTCAGGTTTCTAAGCCTTATTTTTCTATTTTTAGGTCTTAAAACCTTAAGATCGTATTTATTTTCACAAAAATGCTTAAAACCACTTGACTTTTACTTGACCTCTAAATGACGTCATAAAGTATCCTGTATAAGAAACTTTCAGTGCCTCTTGTAATGAAATAATTAAGTTGTTTTCTATGTGTCAAACGTCAATTTCAACGTCAAGTTGAATCGATTCTCGTTACTTTCGTTGAGCGTACCTACAATGCCTTGATTTCCTGATAAGTTACCTAATTGTTTTCACGAAAACCTTTACTTCCCCTCGGACTTCAATACTTACTGGTACATTGACCATTTGCTTGTTTTACGGAACTTGCTTGCTTAGACGTAAATGTTTCTAGAGCAATATGTTATTGAAGAGGCAGAAAACCAGTACACATAAAAATACATAAATCAGGTTTCATCCTCAACAATGGAGTATTTGGTGCTTCACCCGATGGAGTTTCAGATGATTTTATCATAGAAGTTATATGCCCTTCTTCAAAAAAACGTTAAAAAGTTGTGTTAATGATGGCATAATTCAAAATAAATATGTTGCTCAAATGCAAACCCAAATGCATGCAGCAAATAAAAAAAACCGGTATTTTGTGTGGCTGACCCAAAATATGAAGAAAATAAAAAGATTACTCTGTACTGGATACATTATGACCCTCAATACACTACCGATTTAGTAAAGCTTTAAAATTTTGGAAAACATACTTATATTTACAACAAGATTATTATTAGTGCTAAAACATAAAATAAAACTATTTGTTTTAAATCACTCTTTATTACTTATTTCATTTTGTAAATTAATTAAACCACACGCAATCAACACTATATGATCGAGATAACCAACAAGTTTGTGGCAAAGAAATTGAAACTCTCGAACCCTTCTTAGAACTCTTTCTATGTGGACTCTTAAACTTGCCACAATTTTCGTTTGGATAAATTCTTCTTTTGTTGGCTTCATCGAGGCATAAATACTTGCATTTACTTCCTCGAACCAGACAAACAATTTGTGTCGGCTATTTGTTGTGCTGTTTTTACATGACGGTATTTAAAGCATTTAGCACAAACAAACAACCAGTAAAATTCAGAAAATAAATATTCAAAGTAACTGTCAAATTTGACAGTTTAACTTTTTTTTCTGCATGGGATAAAAAAATAACTATTTTAATTTTAGTTTTAAAATAAGTATTAAACGTCGCAAAGATCCAAAGCCACTCAGCCTACTTTATGACGTCAGCACGAACAAAACTTAAAAAAAAAAACTACAGCTTAGATTAACGAAATATTGAACTTAGTTGCTTAAAATAACTAAATCTATAAATAATAAATATAAAAAAAAATACCTGAAAAATAGTTTACATACCGAGTTGGGTTTTCTTACAGCAAATCTTAGGTACTAAAAGGTTGTCTATATCGCTATCAGCGATAAGTCCGCCATTGTAACCATAAATGAAATCTAAAAAGTCCTCACCAATCCGATACCTGGAAAAAAAATACACGGGGTCAAATGTCACAAAAACGGGTTTTTCGGGATTTTCAGGAAAACGGTAAGTTTTATCATAAAATTAGTTCAGACAAAAATTGTAGATCAAATAATTATCTACAAAAATGTCTCAATGTTTTTTTCCTAAGTTCCGTTCCGTTTCCGTTTCAGAGAACGATTCAAAAAGTTGGAAGAGTTGTAATCGTCATAATATGTTACACGTTTCCACGGCACCTTTGAGGTAGTGTACTTGGCGCGTTTTTTAACGTGGTTTCCCCGTAGTCCTATTCCACGGATCTGTTATGATTCTGTTTAATTTGGAACTATTAAATAATAAAAGATTTGAAAATAAAGGGGGCAAGGGTTAAAAATAATAAAAGCGGTGTAAATTAAAAACAAAAAACTGGCTAAGTGCGAGTCTTACTCGCACCCAGGGTTCCATAGCCCCAAACAATATAATAACAATATTTTGAACGGTCATTCATAAGTAAACTTCCACTCAACCGCATAATTAAATTTGTTTTTCATAGTAAGTGAATGAAAAACAAAGTTACTACTGCATTTTGGTGAAAAAGTCCCATATCTCAAAAACTAAATATCAAATCTTATTCAAACCATTTTTTTATTTTTCTACATCCTAATATTTTTTTCAGAATTTTTCTACTCTTACTTTAGAAATGAGAGGGGGGGGCACGTTTTACCACTGGAAGTGTATATCTTTCAAAAGAATGACTTTGAAAATTAAATTGAAAATTAAAACAAAAACCCTCGACACAAAAAACCTATAAAAAACCAAAAATAAAATAATCCAAGCGTCTTAGCGTCGGGGGTCCGCTTTGTTTTGTGCTTGTACTAAGCGGTCTACTTAGGGAGGTTTTTTGTGTCGGGGGTTTTATTTTTATTTTTTATTTAATTTTTATTTCATGCTTTTTTAACTTATATTATTTTATCTAAGCCTTGACTGTCCCAATCTTAGGCATAGGTCTCCCCATTGCTTCCACTTTTCTCGGTGTTGCGCGACTTCTCGCCAGTAAACGAAACAGCTAAATAAAAAATAAAAAATTGGGGTGAGGGGGTGGTTGTACCACCCCCTCACCCCTGGCGATGCCCATGTTGACAAGTGACAAGATTTCAAATTTCGAATCGACCAGACCTGTGGAAGTCGTTAATTTCCCTTCAACTAGAAAAGACGTGATTACCATCAAACGGCTGAGTATATTTTTTCGAAACATAGCTAAGAACACTCTCGATTAAAACACCTTTCAAACGAAACCAATTTTATCAAAATCGGTACATCCGTTTAGGAGCTACGATGCCACAGACAGACACACATATACATAGACACACAGATACACACGTCAAACTTATAACACCCCTCTTTTTTGGGGGTCCATATTGGCTCACCTAAAGTTCTTTACCCGAAATTGTTCTTCCTAATGATTTGTAATCCGAATGATCACTCTTCCTAAAATTTTTCATCCTAAAGTTTTCATTCATACTATTTGTAGTGCTAACGGCGATGTTCATAACACTCATGTTTCCGAAAATTGTAATTAATAATATCATTATTGTAAATATATTTCAACTCCTACTGTTTTTTCCCTAAACATACGCTCTTATCCCTAAACATAATTACCATAATATTTTCACTCATACTCAGAAAGAAACATTTACCAAGTGTAATAAATAATATATGTGAGTAGAAGATGATATTTATAGTGCCCCCACAATGAAAAAAATACTTAGAAAAATTTCGCGACCAATTTCGAGGTAGCGCTCGCCGGCCGCTGACGCGGCACCGCTCGCTTCGCTCGCTCGGCTCGCGCGTAGTTGGTCACAGTTCTAACCTAACCTAACCTATGGATATCTTTGCGCGTACACACCGTTTTAAATAAAATTAATGGAGACGCTTTAATTATTTAAAAATAAATCTAAACAAAAAAGATATGACTTTGAATAATAGTGTAAAAGATGGTTATGTTGAGAAAATATAGGAAAACAAATAAAAGTATAATAGATGATTATTGCTACTGACATTATGAAGTTGAATGCTTCGGAATTAGAACATTAGAGACAGAGTAGTTAGGAATTGCGATTGTTAGGATGAAAAATGTTAGGAAGAACATTTTCGGATTTCCAATTATCGGAGTTGAAAAGGAGACGGGCGAGACTACATGTATTTTGGGACCCACTCTTAGAGGTAGCATTCATCATAACAACTTATACGTAGTTGTAAAACGACTAAAGACTATCAGAAAAGTAAATGGAAAGTAAGACGGAAAAGTTGGGAGAAAAGAGATATACGTCTATTCACAAGATAACCTAAAAATCTTACGATTAAGGTTTTTAACAGTGGAATGACTCCGTAATTAAGATGAATCAAAATATAATAATATTTAAGACGACTCATAAAAGAAAATTCGAATAAACTACTGTATTTCCCTCGCAGTTTTAGTTCTGACTTTACGTGTTTTGCTTCTCGTCATAAGCCAAAACCAGAATTTTTACTTCATTGCCTGTACCTAATTGATGAATCATAAAACTGCTAGACTGCAGCTAGAGACTAAACTGATTACCAACCCTGTAATTAGTTCAATCACTATAAAAACTATGTTGTTACGATTTTGATCCATAAGCGAATTATAGTCAAGTAAAACGATTCTTATCACGCTGAGAGTAGATAATATTGTTTTACATAAATTATAACAGCCAGAGCTGACTAGCTATGTGCAGCTATTGAAAAGCAGGGTTTGTTGAATAAAAAAACGATGAGTAATAAATCTTATTTTTTGGTATTTTTACATAGTTTTTATTTTATGCAACACAGACGTTACGATGGCCAAGTTGCTGTCGGGTTTCATTTTCAGGGTCGCAGCTTATCAGCCCCCAAAATGAGTGACAAAGGTAGTTGTCTCCTGTTATCTGGAATTAATTAATTATGTTAAAATAAATAAATTCACCTTTAGTGTAATAAACATAAAGAGTTCCATGTATAAGTAACAAAAGTGCCTGACTCGCAGAGTGTATCCAGGTCCCCACGAAAAGAAAAACAGAAATGTAGTTTGATATAAAAGATAATATGACCTCTGATACCTGTGGAGCGGTATACAAATATTTCAAGACAAAATGCAACAGCCACCCATCTTCCATTTTGATGACTGAAACATCTGAGTAAAATACACTACTTCTACACTACCTCGGCTACTCTTTTACTGTATACTGTTTTCGTCCGATAAAGTATTGGGCAACAGTAAGAATGAGCCTAATATAAGATTACAACAGTATGTATTTATGCATATAAAAGCTAAACGAATCTTAGTTTGTTCAGATAGATATCCTAAATAAGTTCTTTACTCATGATATAAATACATGTTCTTTTACGAATATACTTACATCACGTGGATACACCCATCTCTGAACTTTTTCAAAGCTCTGAGCACCTTCATCAGAGAGACGACGCCTCCGTAAGAGCGCAAGTCGTAAGAGAAGAAGAAATTAACGCAACGCATGTTTGTGGTTAAAATCAAAGTCCAAATCAAAAGCAACTAATTGTCCAATGGCCAGAGAAGAATGCGGTAGTCTAAGACAGGGTGCATTATCTACATTTCAAGATGTAAAGGCCAAGTCGTCGAGAATCTACAAAATCGCAATGATAAACATAAAATCCCAGACAAAAATACAAACATAACGATGGACTAGATCATCACAGATCTGACAATGACAGTAGTGACGGGACTCAATGGATCATCATTGATAACGTTCCTTTATTAGAAATACTATAAAATCGCCACAGTACCATTTTTATTAGATGCTTTCGCATTGTTAATTGGCGTTTCAATATCAGGTTTGCATGTTATTTTTTATGAATTTTTGACATAATTGAATGTATAAAAACTAAGAGAAAGATCCATTTGTGGTAATAAACCCATGAACAAAAACACATGTCATTGGATTGGAACGTAATCGGAAAAATGTTGCGTTTTGTAAGTGCACGATTACTTAATTTTAGTAAATTGAAAATTATTTATAACTTTTGATTCCCGAGTCCTAAAAAATCAATATTTAATAAATAAATATCTCATAAAATTTTAGTTATAATTATTTTATATTTACACTGGAACGGAGTTTAGTTAATTTTCAGATTCTTTGGGTCCATTTTCGCCAGCCTTCTTTAGGTGAACTTTGGCGCACCCCTTTTTTGGTCGGGGGTTAGAAAATGGTTTTAGGAACCTCAATGTCATTTTTAAAGACCTATCTATAGACACCTCGTAACACGTATAGGTCTGATGTTTTTTTTTTGTTTCAGCTCCGTGTAGGGTGGGGATATCTTTTTTTTTTTTATTGTACAAAAAACATAAAGCGGTTTACAGAATATATCTACCTACAAAGTTTCAGCTGTGAAGTCCTAATAGTTTCGGAATAAAGTGCCTGTGACATACGGACGGACAGACAGACATGACGAATCTATAATTATGGGTCCCTTTTTTTGCCATTCGGCTACGGAACCCTAACAAATTAGGGAAATGTATTCGTCTGATTCATAATTCTCTAATACTTCTGCTTCCTGTTCTTCTTGTTCTCCTTGTTCTTCTTCTTCACCCTGGGGGACCTGGGTGCAAGTAAATTGCCTCAATAGTGATACATCGCATGTCTCCTCGTTGGCATGAAACAAATCCTCAACTGTTGGTCATTCAACATTGGAGCACGACGGGCTTTAACAATTTGTACATGCTAGAGAGCAAAACAGTCCAGCTTTTTGGCAACCACATTTAGCACTACATCCCTTTTTAGAGTTGCAAAAACTGTGTTTAGCAGTTTTGCCGGCGCAGGTGGGAGTATAGTCTGAACTGGTTCTAATGTATTGCCGACCAATTTCCAACCCCAGTCTTTTGGGTCTACCAGCCGGCCTAGCATGACCGCCGTAGAAACGAGATATGTCTACGGAAGAATCGACAATTTGACAGATATTTCTATCGTCCCAAGCATGGCGATATTAAGAATGTAGAAAAGAAATGTTTCTTTTCTTCAGTCGACACAAGTCTACAACGTCGAGCATGACGACCATATTTTCTCTTCTTTTGACATTTGGGGGTAGAAACATTACTTCTGACAAATGTCAATAACAACTAAATACGAGAAATACGTTTCGTGGTTGCGTTGAGTTATGTTCAAAGGAAATTTTATGTAAAATATTTAGGTTTAATTTCGCGATAAAGATCCAAGCCTGGATCCAAGATGCAGCAACACCACCCCGCCCACGAAAAATTAGAAACTCGTGCAATTGGCAACTTTTTTTTGTTAAAAAAACGTAACCTTTTAACTTTCCATAGCAACGTCCCCGTTGCTATGGAAAGAATTTCTGTCTATGTCTTCGTAGAAACGCGAGTCGACGGTGCGCGCCATGCTCGGGCAGAAGAAATGACAAGTTGTAAAGAAAAGATTTCTTGTCGTTTCTTGATAGAATAGAGATAGAACGGTCGTGCTAGGGGGGCTGATAACCAAGCCACACTTGAACTTGGTAATATACCTGTAAAAGATGTTGATGATCAGCCGCTGAGGTTGGAGGAAGACAAGCTTCAGCATTGCACTTGTTTTTTTTCGAGTATTATTAACAAAACATGCATAGCACGTAGTTTTTTTAGGAGCTCCAAACATAGAGAGAAGAAAGCGAATTCCAATAGTGAAAACTTCTTGTGGACTTGAATTAGGTACTCTTTTTAAAAAGTGATTTGGGCTTTAGAGTATACCTAGCATCGTTGTTCGCGTGTCATGTTGCACAACATATTGAAAGTTAGCGCAGAACTTAAATGTTTATCAATGTTGTCTGTCTCATAATCAGTCGTCGACAACATGTCGCCAGAGGACCTAGTGTTGATTTCATCAGAGGTGGTTATTAAAAATTCATAAAAAGTAAAAAAAACATGTTGGTGGGTTAGAAATTACAAAGAACAATGGGCACTATTGTATGAGTTGCGTCCCAACCATTGTAACAGGTTGCGACTAGTATAAACATGTTCATTTAAGCTTTTTTATGATTAATAAGAATCCAAGTTTTTATTATAATAGGGATGATGACTGGGTAAAGAAAACAAAATTCTATTTTGTCCGTCAATCAGGTAATACAAAAATATTTGATAAGTACGTATTTTTTGTTTTATCAAGTTAACAAAAAAATACTTAGTTAAAACGCATTAAAATTGGAGAGTGGGGGCTCACTACGTCACAACTAGGTATAAAATGTACTGAGCCGTGACGTCATGCGCCATTTCAACTCAAAATATCTCCGTAATTTTACGATTACGTGAAAAAAGAAAAAATACGTGTCAAATACTTTTTAAGAATCTACCCGATAGACAAATAAAAAGAATGAGTCACCATCCCTATTGCGTGCAGGTCAATAGTTGTTGGGGTTCAAGTGAAAAAAAAGGTTTTTGTATTAAATAATACTTTAACCATATTTTATTACATTTTGTGTTACATATAAACATAATTATTACATTCATAATAATTATACAGTAATGACAGGCAGTAATAGTTATTTTTTGACAGTTATTAATAAATGCACAGTTGGAAATATATAAATAACAAAGGAAATAATAAAATTATCAAAGAATAATACCCTTATGTAAGAGTACAGCTTATATATATGCAAATTGTTTACTGGTTCTTTTAATTGATTATTCTCTATAATAATATCGTCCAAAAAGGTCGCGGGTAACAATATGCTTGGCTGGTGTCTAGCCCAGTCTAGGTACCAAATGATGCTCATTATGTGAGTGCAAGTATCTACTGTTCTTTTTCCAGTTAAACATGAGCAATAATAATGAGCAATTGCATCTCTCGCCGTTTCTGCTCTATTTTTATCAAAATATACGAATAATAAATCCTACCGGATACATGCCGCGATTTTATCCGCCCCCTCAACAGAAAACCTTCTGAAATATTTACATTATATCGCACAAAGTTAGGAATAGCTCCTATGCATATTTCGATTGTGTACATGCCATTTCTTAAGGGTTCACTCAAATAAGACCGGGCGAGTTTTATTTGGTAACTGCCTAATGAAATTAATAAAAGGTCTTCTTCCGTTAGTACTGGAAACTGCAATAATTGATTGTCATCCGAGGTAATAGTGCAAAAAAAAGCTCGCTGTCGATTTATATTATTTTCGATGACATAGTCACTTAGGCTGTTGGCCATATGAATCCTCCCATTTAAAACTTTTTTTTTTTACTTAAGATAGTTTCTATATTACATATGTACATTATTTACAGACTACAAGTAAATATAAAATAAAAATAAAATATGTACAAGTATCAAAATTACAGGGCGTCAAAAAATTCGTCGACATCGCTGTCGACAGGAAAAGTGCCCACAAGGCTGGCCGCATTGCCACGTTGGATGGCAATGCTGATTCTTTGACCAAAAAAGAGGCCAGCCCTCTGGTCCCGTGAAGCATCGACCAACCGCTTGGCGATATCCCTAAACACAAGATGGGCACTCGGGCCCCATGGCCCTAGTGTTTCAACCCCAAACGGCTCAAATACATAATTACCAATTAAATTATTGTATTTGCGCCGTTTAAGGTTTTCAGCGCCTGCAGCAGCCGCACCAGCGCAGCTCACCGTGCTAGGAAGATGGGATGGCGCAAGGGTGTCGACGCAAGTCGCATCCCACACCAAAGGCCTACCCAACTTCCATGGCATTATGGTCATACCATCTGGTCTCTTCCCATCGACACGTGCCAAGCCATTGGGTTCTAAGACAGCTGGCACCCTTTAATTAAATATCGTTAGCTCGAGGATGGCCTTTTAACGGCTCTCTAAATGTATTTAGAAGAGTCATGTCATTAAAATACTAATGAATTAAAACTCAAAACTCAAAGCATTTATTTCAATTAGACCATTACAGGCACTTATTACGGTTATTTTGTTTTTTTTTGACTTTCAAAAGTGCCTGTAATGGTCTAATTGAAATAAATGCTTTGACTTTTTTGACTTTTGACTTTTTGACTTTTGAAAGACAAAATACAAAAAAAAAAACGCGAAGCTACAGTCCCAGTCACAAGGCATAATAACTTGTGAAAGTACTGTAGTTGCCCATTCCGTAGCGTAGATCTCTATGGAGAAGAATGGGCAAGAAACTCCATGGACACTCTTTTAAATCAAAATATGTTACAAAATCTTGGTTACATCATGCATGTTAAGAATTACAAATATTTGAGAACGATGTAGAAATACGGGCAAGTTAAGAGCGTCCAGAGTAAAAGATTAAATCAGTAATTAAAAAATAAAGTAATTAAAATAAACTTAAGTTTCATTGAATATTTTATTATATAAATGAAACCACTAACAGTTTCCCTGCACGATATACAGAGTTACGCCCATACAAGAAAAAATAACACTGATTTAGATCTTTCAAATAATTATTATAGGTAGGAAAATGTTACAACACTTGGGACGAAACCGCACATTGTTCTTTAATTGAAGATGTCGCTACGACCTGTCAAACATTGCTTAGTTGTAAGCGTGCCCCCCTGTGCCCAACCGCATGTTGCACGGAAATAAGCAACAAGCCGCGCGTCATGTTGCGCGCCAGCTGTCAAAGTCGCGCGCCGTTGTGTAATGCAGCCGAACATGTTGAGCATCACGTGTTGCGCGTCAATTGTTGCCATCCTGCATAAAATCTATTTGGTTGCCTAAGTTATCCGTCTTGACGTAATTTTATTAGACAACATGTCATGTACTAAGATATTCTTCATTCGCTAACCAGATGAATGAATGAAGATTGGTCTCCTAGGTCCTAGACTACTAAATAGAGTGCGCGAACAGCGGGTGTGTTTGCTGATGCGAGTTACAATTAATTAATTATAAGGTAACGTGTCCACAGAACTCAACAATCTCATGGGCAACAGATAGTAGCGAGCGCCGTGTCCTTGTTGCAGGAGCCGCGCGCCGCACGCGACTTCGGCGGTGTACGTGGTGCGCGACTGCAGCTCCAGCGTGCAGCTGCCCCCGGACGCCTGGTATGACACCTGCTCCTAACATCACGCCTAGCACCTATCAGCCCCGCAATATTCCAGAATTCTCGATTTAGTCTGAAATGATTGTAGTGCCATTCAAAATACTCTAGCCCCTAGAGTAGAATCCCCTAGAGTCTAGAGTCTAGGGGATTCTCCCACCAGAGTAAGGAACATGAAGATATTATGTAGGCAGGGCCGAATTAACCATTAGGTAGAGTAGGCACCTGCCTAGGAGCCTCGTATCTGGTAGGGGCGGTTCTCTATTGTGTCACCTAACTTTTTTATTCATAATTTAAAGTGCCATAACTTTTTTTGTCCTAATCATTATTTGTCCGAATGATAACTTATCCGAACTTCATATCACATAATATCACATGCCATAAAATTGAAATCCCTAAATATAATATTACAAAATCTGTTTGTCATAAATACTACAATCAATAATATACAAAAGACCAATAAAACCAATCAATAAAAGTTATAATTCCTAAATTCAAATTATATAATTTTTATTGGTCAGTATTATTTGCAGTAAATACTTATTTTCGTTTAAATACATCAATAAGTTAAAAATTCAATAAATTACATTAAAGACATTTTTGCAAAATCTCTTTAGTTAGTACGAAATTCCGAACGTGTTCGAATTCAAAAACGGAACTTCGAAAGGGCTGGTCTTTGTGTCTCTCTCTTTCTAATGGGCGGGAAAGAGATAGAGTGTGAATGTTTCGAATTGTATGATTAACCTAAGGCTGAATAAGAAATTCGGGGCTTTCTGAAAAAAATAATTAAAAAGTTACTTTGTCTCACTCAGTGAGCAAAATCGCATTTTGCTCACTGATTTCAGCAAAACCTACATGTTTGACTACATGTTTGCTACTGAAGTGAAAACAAACTTACTTTCGCATTATAATATTAGTTAGGATAATAATATAAGCGGGTGCGCCAAAGTTCACCTAAATTTTCAACTCCGAAAATTGGAAATCCGAAAATGTTCTTCCTAACATTTTTCATCCTAACAATCACAATTCCTAACTACTCTGTCTCTAATGTTCATAATTCCGAAGCATTCAACTTCATAATTTCAGTAGCAATAAACATCTATTATACTTTTATTTGTTTTCCTATGTTTTCTCAACATAACCATCTTTTACACTATTATTCAAAGTCATATTTTTTTTGTTTTGATTTCTTTTTTATTAATTAAAGCGTCTTCTTTAATTTTATTTATATCGGTTTGTACCTACAAAGATATCCATAGGTTAGGTTAGGTTAGAACTGTGACCAACTACGCATGAGCCGAGCGAGCGAAGCGAGCGGTGCCGCGGCAGCGGCCGGCGAGCGCTACCTCGAAATTGGTCGCGAAATTTTTCTAAGTATTTTTTTCATGGTGGGGGCACTATAACTATCATCTTCTACCCACATATATTTTTTATTACACTTGGTAAATGTTTCTTTCTGAGTATGAGTGAACATATTATGGTAATTATGTTTAGGGATAAAAGCGTTATGATAAAAAACAGTAGGAGTTTAAATATATTTACATTAATGATATTATTAATTACAATTTCCGGAAATATGAGTGTTATGAACAACGCCGGTAGCACGACAAATAGTATGAACTGAAAACTTTAGGATGGAAAATTTTAGGAAGAGTGATCATTAGGATTACAAATCATTATGAAGAACAATTTCGGGTAAAGAACTTTAGGTGAGCCAATATGGACCCAATATAAGCTTTTGCTATGAACTTCTCTCAGGCGATACGTAGACACGAGCGGCCAATATTTTTCACTTCAGTAGCTCAAACATGTAGCTTTTGCTGCCTGAAATCAGTGAGCAAAATGCGATTTTGCTCACTGAGTGAGACCAAGTATATTTTTTTTTTTTCAGAAAGTTGCGAATATCTTATTCGGCCTTTGGTTAATCATACAATTCGAAACATTCACACTCTATCTCTTTCCCGCTATTAGAAAGAGAGGGAGGCAATGACCAGCCCTTTCGAAGTTCCGATTTTGAATTCGACCTCAAAGACAAACACGTTCGGAATTTCATAAAAAAATATGTCTTTTAATGTAATTTGTTGAATTTTTAACTTATTGTTGTATTTAAACGAAAATAAGTAGGTGTATTTACTGCAAATAAAACTCGCTACGCTCGTGATTCAACCGTTGAATCCTTCGCTTGCTCAGGATTCAAAATCAGCACTCGCAGCAAAAAACGACTTTGCTCTCTTGTTGCACAAGAGAGCTAAGACGTTTTTTGCTGCGAGTGCTGATTTTGAATCCTGAGTGTGGCGAGGGATGCAAAGGCACGAGTTGCAAAAAACTTTGCTCTCGTGTAACACACATTACTTTTCACTTCAGCAGCGAGAACACTTTAGGAGATTTAAATAATAAACAGGAATAGATTGAAATAATAATTTATTGTGAATCAAAATAATTAACATTGTAGATGATCGTCTCGTTTGTGATAAATCTAAAAAATAAGATAGCAACACCGTCTCCTAAAAACTGCTTGCGCCCTTTGTAAGTCTCCAATCGTTGAAGACATGGTATGCTTTCAGATATTTCTTGCGAGACTTCTCAGGTAGGATACTTATTTCTGCATTAAGGCGTGTTCGGAAATAGCAACCATGATATTTTATTATCCTACTATAATAATATTATAAATGTGAAAGTTTGTGAGAATGGATGTGTGCAATGGATGTATGGATGTGTGGATGTTTGTTACTCTTTCACGCATAAACGGCTGGACCGATTTGGTTGAAATTTGGTATGTAGATAGGTTATACCCTGGATTAACATATAGGCTACTTTTTATCCCGGTTAACAGGGGTGAAAGCGTTTAAGTAACGATAATTCTTGACAATGACGGAAAAAAATAAGTTGTCTGGGAGGTTTCAACGAAAACGCTGCCTAAACCCTTTAAGATATAACAAAATAATGTATAGTGTAATTGTGTATCTTATATAGATCTACAGAAAAGTCCGCGATACCATATGTCCAGCTCTTAAGGATAACATACTATATCCATTTAAATACTTAAAAAAATAGGCAATTATAAAGTGCTAACTTGGAAAGCTATTTATACAAATACGTTATTAATCCTTATAATTTTAAATAGATTGGTTGGCTTGAGCATTTCATGAAGATTATTTTTTCCCTTTACACCATGCAAATTAAATAAATACTTTAGGAGATATAGCAAAATCAAATAACGCGCAAAAAAATAATTTCATGTCGCTGACTGACTAGTGACTAGCCTGGCACGCGCGGGCGGGGTGGATGGGGATCAAGTCGCTCATCGCTGAGTGCTCGACCCAAACGCGGGCACTGCGGGTAGACGCGTGAGGGCAGACGTCGTTGACGGTTGTGTCCATCACGTGAATTTTCAAGGCACTAGCAATTTGTTAAAAACGCACTGTAGACCCACCTATTATTGTATTGGCGGGCCTTTTTTTCAGTAAAACAACCGTTTAATAATATATTAAACTTAATAATTAAATAATATAAGTTTTTATTTATATAAGAATAAAGGTAATATAATAATAATAATTGAATTACTTTGTGTTTATTTTTAATTATTACGTAGGTTATTTTTTTTTTTTTTTTGGTATTGGTAATAATAAAATTAAAGCGTCATTTGTCTGTGGTTAGCAGTTAATTATAAGAATTTCTTCAGTTATATTTTTAATTATTATTACGTAGGTTATAGTATTTGATTTTCTTTTTGGTATTAATAATAATAGGGTTTACTCATAACGAAACAACGAAAACGTAATTTGTCTGTGGTTGTTAATGATAAGCATTTCTTTGTTTTTATCTTCATTGAACACTTGAACAGTAATACATAGATAGGTAATTTTCTGTTTTTGGCAACAATATATATTTATGTGATAATACCACCGGCATCGTGATTTTGTTTTACAATTAGCAAATTAAAAATATTGTATTGCTGTCATTTTAATTGGATAGGCAATATTGTATTTTTTGGAAGTGTAGAAAAGTAGGTACCTACTAAGAATTATGCCGCGAAAGCGTAAGTCTAATCTTTCCCAAAGCTCTAATCGAGCTCGAGTTATGAAAGTAACTAGACTTAACGAGACGTTTCCACAAGCTGAACTGCGAAGGCTTGAACAGGCGGTGCGTGGGGCAGCTCACAGAGCTGCTGAAACACCAGATCAGTCTCTAGATCGGTGTCGACAGCATGCTGAGTATCTGGCATCTCAACGAGCTAATGAGGCTCTAGAGCAGTCCCAAGCTCGGCGTCAACAAAACGCTGAGTATATGGCATCTCAACGGGCTGCTGAAACACCAGATCAGTCTCAAGGTCGGCGTCGACAGCATGCTGAATATCTGGCATCTCAACGAGCTAATGAGACTCTAGAGCAGTCCCAAGCTTGGCGTCAACAAAACGCTGAGTATATGGCATCTCAACGGGCTGCTGAAACACCAGATCAGTCTCAAGGTCGGCGTCGACAGCATGCTGAATATCTGGCATCTCAACGAGCTCATGAGACTCTAGAGCAGTCCCAAGCTCGGCGTCAACAAAACGCTGAGTATATGGCATCTCAACGGGCTGCTGAAACACCAGATCAGTCTCTAGATCGGCGTCGACAGCATGCTGAGTATCTGGCGTCTCAACGAGCTAATGAGACTCTAGAGCAGTCCCAAGCTCGGCGTCAACAAAACGCTGAGTATATGGCATCTCAACGGGCTGCTGAAACACCAGATCAGTCTCAAGGTCGGCGTCGACAGCATGCTGAGTATCTGGCATCTCAACGAGCTAATGAGACTCCAGAGCAGTCCCAAGCTCGACGTCAACAAAACGCTGAATATCTGGCATCCCAACGTGCTGCTGAGACACCAGATCAGACCCGTGATCGGCGTCTCCAGCAGGCAACTTGCATGGCATCTCAAAGAGCAACAGAAACTGTTGAAACAGCTGAATCTCGCAGACGCGCTGTTGCTGAAAGGGCACAACAGCGACGTCTGGGGTGCCATCTTACTTTAGAAATTAGAGGGGGGGGGGGGCACACATTTTACCACTTTGGAAGTGTGTTACGCGCAAACTATTCAGTTTAGAAAAAAATGATATTAGAAACCTCAATATAATTTTTGAAGACCTATCCATGGATACCCCACACGTATTGGTTTGATAAAAAAAAATGTTTGAGTTTCAGTTCTAAGTATGGGGACCCCCAAAATTTATTGTTTTTTTTTTCTATTTTTGTGTAAAAATCTTAATGCGGTTCACAGAATACATCTACTTACCAAGTTTCAACAGTATAGTTCTTATAGTTTCGGAATAAAGTGGCTGTAACATACGGACGGACAGACAGACAGACATGACGAATCTATAAGGGTTCCGTTTTTTGCCATTCGGCTACGGAACCCTAAAAAGACGTAAGCTTATTTATTCTTCGATTTTGTTATTTTTGCAATAGGCTGCTTTTTATCAACACACCACGCGGGCGAAGCCGCGGGCGGAAGCTAGTTCAAAATATATTAAGTATCATTATTGAAACTAGAAATAAATATTTACAGGTTAAATATCAGTTTTATTTGCAGTAAATACTTATTTTCGTTTAAATACAATAATAAGTTAAAAATTCAATAAATTACATGAAAAGACATATTTATATTTTTGCATTTTTTTTTTAAGTTAGTACGAAATTCCGAACGTGTTTGTCTTTGAGGTCGAATTCAAAATCGGAACTTTGAAAGAATGGTCTTTGTCTCTCTTTCTTTCTAATGGCGGGAAAGAGATAGAGTGTGAATGTTTCGAATTGTACGATTAACCCAAGGCTGAATAAGATATTCGCGGATTTCTGAAAAACATAATTAAAAAGTTACTTTGTCTCACTCAGTGACTCACTGATTTCAGGCAGCAAAACCTACATGTTTGAGCTACTGAAGTGAAAATAACTATTCTTCTACCGACTTGTTTTGAGATGTGATTTTTTGAAGGCACTCGCAGCTAATATAAAATTAGCTTAGAATCTGTCTAAGAATTAAAATTAATCATTATAATTAGACTAAATTATTAATTAATTATTGTATACGTTTAAGTAATATTTTGGTATAATTAAAAAATATCTGATTTTGCTTTATAATTTTTTATTATACATAAATAAATATACAGGGTGTTTGGTGCATCGTTTGCCAAATCGAATAGGCCGAAACGAGAGGTCATTTGCTAACTCTTCACGCCCTATAACTCATTCCTTGCCTCACCGGGTTTTTTATATTAACTTTTTAATTCCAAAATTCAACATTTTAGGTCAAATAAAAAAATAAAAATATTGTTTAGACTTAAAATTTCGATTTAATTTTGATGTGTACTCTTGTATGATTCTATCAAATTCAAAGTTACTTGCTAGTTACAATTAGTTTATTTTTTATTAGCTCGTAAAGTAACTTTAAATAGCTATAAAAAAAAAAACTAAAAGCGATCGGGATCTTCGAATACCTTTAAAAAGTTCTCTAGTCTGTCCCCTTTCCAACGGTATGCAATATGTCCAAAAAAACGTTTAATATCTTTTAATTTTTAACTAAATGTGTAATCGAGACACTAGGCTGATATTCGACATTACTGTAAGAACAGTAGTTTTAACATAAATAACATGCCACAAGTCAAGTAGACAGATACTGTTATGTCACTAGTGCGTAGTGTCCTATCTCTTTCTTAAACAGAAACCAACGTTTTAAGAATTTAAAATTAAAAAAAAAAAAAACATAGATCACAAATCTTGTTCGAGTTGTCCGCCACTGTTGCGAATGCACGCGCGGCATCTTCATCTTATCTCAACTGTAGTGGAGCGTAAACGTATTTCTGCTTTGATAGTCACGAAAGCAGCATCAATGCGTTGGACTAAATCATCCCTAGTCTCAACTTCCGTGGCGTTATTTCTTTGGCTCGTTCTTAGACGTAAAGATCTAACAGAGTTAAGTCTGGGGAACGTGGAGGTCATGAAATAGCCATCCCAAAACACCGAAGCAGACTTCCCCTTATTGTTAGCTGAGCTGCTAATTTTCCGTGTAGACATCTCTTTTGTATTCCAACAAGACGGTTGTCCCGCTCACTGGAGTTTAACTGTCAGGGAGTGCTTAATTCGTCAGTTTCCAGAATCATGGGTTGGGAGGAATGGCCCTATTCTATGGCCTCCACGTTCCCCAGACTTAACTCCGTTAGATTTTTACGTCTAGGGACGAGCCAAATAAATTTTCTACGCCTTGGAAATCGAGACAAGGGAGGATTTAGTCCAACACATAGATGTGGCTTTTGTGACTATCAAAGCAAAAATACGTTTACGCACAACTACAGTCGAGATAAGACGAAGATGCCGCGCGTGCATTCGCAACAGTGGCGGACAACTCGAACAAGATTTGTGACTTCGGTTTTTTTTTTAAAGTGAAACATTTATTACATCGTCTCAAACTTTTTCGTCTGTGTGTTGCATGTCGCGTGACGCTCGGCCGCGGAGTAGGGATAAAGTGAAAGGCGCTCTTCAGAGCGCCTTTAACTTTATCCCTACTCCACGTTTTATACCCTTAATGGAATATTATTCCAAAAATTTTTAGTTGTCTATAGTGTGAAAAAAACTTTTACTTTTACCGTGGTTTCATAAAACCACAAAATCCTTTTTTTTATTTCAAATTCTTGAAACTTTGGTTCCTGTTTAAGAAAGAGATAGGAAACTACGCACTAGTGACAAAACAGTATCATTCTATCTACTTACTTGAGGCATGTTATTTATGCTAAAACTACTGTTCTTACTGTAATTTCGAATATCAGCCTAGTGTCTCGATTACACATTTAGTTAAAAATTAAAAGATGTTAAACGTTTTTTTCGGCATATTGCATACCGTTGGAAAGGGGACAGACTAGAGAACTTTTTAAAGGTATTCGAAGATCCCGATCGCTTTTAGTTTTTTTTTTATAGCCATTTAAAGTTGAGTTTTAAGTTCATTTTTCTTTTACAAAAACTTTACGAGCTATTAAAAAAGATAGTAATTATTCCTAGCAAGTAATTTTGTATTTGATAGAATCATACAACAGTAGACATCAAAATTAAATCGAAATTTTAAGCTTAAACAAATTTTTTATTTTTTTATTTGACCTAAAATGTTGAATTTTGAAAAAAAAAATTAAATTAAAAAGTTCTTATAAAAAAACTGGTGTGGCAAGGAATGAGTTAAAGGGCGTAAAGAGATAGCAAATGACCTCTCCTTTCGGCCTATTCGATTTGGCAAACGATGCACCAAACACCCTGTATATAAAATGTACTCAATAAAGCAGTTGTGAACATGTGGTTTTTGTAAGCAAGGGCGCAAAGAGATAGCAAATTAAGATTAAGGAAGGCACCAGTTTTTTTGCAGCATGCAAGCATGCAACATGCAGCAGACATGGTTTCTATCACGGCTCCGGCGCTGCGGGGCTCCGGCGGTCCCACGCGAGTTTATAGTCGCAGATGGGTTTAACGCTAACCGCACCTTCGACTGCGGCGCAGCCGGCCAGCCTCAGCCGCGGCGGCGAGTGTTCCAACCACCTGCTCCTCAACTCGCGGGCCGCCTCGCCCTTCCGCGCCTACGCGATTTTAAATAACACTCTAGGGGTAGAGCATACAAGACTGCGTGAAGTCGGATTTACAGCGATTCGTTCCTGTCACTAAAACCTAATTTTTTTAGCAAATGTTTTAGGACTAAATATTTATTATAAATGAACATTCGGAATAATACATATTATTTAACACAATACTTAATAGGACATATGACTTTAGGTCATGTAAAATTAGGAGATTCAATTATTATATTACTCGATATTATGACAGAATACTTTAAGAACAAAAGATAAAATAATTATGTTAAACAACATTTCGGGAACACGGTTGTATGGTTACTGAAGTTTATAGCAAACGTGTTATGGATAATGATTTTCGGACAAACAATTTTAGGAGAAGAAAGGGAGTACCGGTAACGCCCTGCGCGCAAACCAAAGAAATTGAAAATGATTCACGTGAGAATTTAATTGGAAAATTTGTATGCTCAATGACAATAGGTGTTATCGAATTAGTAGTAGGTAGCAGAATTAGTAAATACCAACGTAATAAATTGTAGCGTACAGTAGAATCATTCTCAAACTAAATTATTTTTAAGGCAAAAAATGAGCCACCTGAGTACTCGTACTAAGTTACTGCTACAAACTTTTCCTTTAAAATAATATTTTCTTTAAAATAACGCGCAAGGTTCGCAATTTGAGCTATGTGATAAAACTTTGTCTATAAGTCGCCCAAATAATTCCGATTGGTCGAAACAATTCTAACCTTTTCAATGTAGGCAGGGCGTTAAAATTTACGAGCTCGCTTCGCTCGCCTTTCTTTGGGCAACTACAGTACTTTCATAAGTTATTATGCCTTGTGACTGGGACTACAGTCCCAGACAGCTTCACGTATTATTTTGTTTTTTTTTTTTACTTTCAAAAGTGTCTGTAATGGTCTAATTGAAATAAATGCTTTGACTTTGACTTTTCAGACCACTTTCTCATGAATCTTGACTTTGTCTAAAAGTCGACCTAGTAACTCCTGTATGAGGAATCGAAACAATTCTAACCTGTCCAACATCTTAAATTTTTCGAGCTTGCTTCGCTCGCTCTTGGATCCTATTGATCTCAAATTGTCTCCATAACGTTGTTGTTAATGTTTTTCTGAATAAAGGAACTAAAGAAAAGCTGAGTTAACTTGTCTGGAGTGAAGAGCTTAAATTTTCTTTTAGTTCATAGATATCTGAAATTTCAGTAGCTATTGCATTTTAGTTTCTTAGAAGAACGTCAGCTGCTTCCGTAGCTAGTAAACTAACCCTTAAAAACAAACGTTTTTTCTCGCGCTCTTCTGCCCCCTTTGGCTCAAAGCTGGCGACCTCCTTGAAGCTTTCACAGTTTATAACTAAACTTACAATTAATTTACGGGATATGTTCGAGTTTTAATCGAACACTCAGCGAAAATGCATAATTGCACAGAACGCAAGTATGCACATTCGCTCGTCCACCAAAATGTGGGCCAGTTCGCGTTTAGATCTCGTCAGAGACACCTCGTACTCAATACCATTACCATAACCATTTTTACCATTTCTTGTACTTAAGTGTTTTAGTTTATCAGTATATCTATTTCCCTTAATTCAAGACTTTTACTTCTACCATTATACCATATTATTCAATCATTACGAGAAAGGTGTGTTAGGTCACCATAGCGGTAAGCACTATACTTTCTATAGGATATATTTCAAAGCTGTTGCAAGTGCCAACAGCTGAAAAGGGGCTCAGAAAATTGCCTTGCCTAGGGGCCCAGACATGGTTAATCCGGCCCTGTATGTAGGTCGGGACTTCAGAGTTCAAAACCAAATGTACAAGTTTATTGCAATAAGTTGACTGGTAGTCGTGGCAGGAAAAACCACCGGCTACCGGGAGTTGTTACTCGTTGTGCCCACTGCTGCTACTCGGCAGCGGCACTGTGTCAAGGGAAACTATCACATGATTCATACAAACGTATCGCGGTCACGTTGCCCCGCGCGCTCCGCCACTGCTATCGATTCGCGACCGTTGACCCCGCCGCGCTCGAGCGCCTGCACGCCTAGTGCTAGCAGCGCTGTACCTGCCTAGTTGCCTACATCGTTGTTCTAGTGGTCGGACGCAGTACTGCTGAGCATGAGCTCCTGTTGGATACGATTCCTAGGTTGGATAAAGTGTGCTTGAGTTGTTTTCATTAGGGGTTTCCCTGTGGCGCAATTTCAGACTCCGCAGTCTGAAATTGCGCCCGCCGGTTGATGGCAATAGGCTTGCCAGTATAACTGGAGAAATGAGGGTGTCCTATTTAGTACACCTCTGCTTAGCTCTTCAAGCAAGCGAATATGTGTGCAAAAAATTTATATTCATAGTAATTTACACATTATGTTAAAAAAACCCTGTCTGATCCGAAAGGGGCATATAGGTATACCAATGAAATTAACAAATCTGGGGGCACGGTAGTGCCCCCGCCAAGACGAGCCAAGCGAAGCGCAAGGGCACTACCTACCTTTTCTCGAAGTGTTTCGTCGTTTTTTTGAACCCTCATAGAGTTGGTTTTCGATGTACCAGATAGTTCATATTCTCAGGATATGATGTCAATAATAGACTTATTTAACATACAAAGTCTCAATTGAATAGCTTTAATACTTTAGATTTTATTAATATCTATAAAAACTTAAAAAAAAAAAAAAAAAAACCGACCATAAAACACTACTACACTAAAAAGTGGCAAATAATTTTAGTTTCGGAAGTCGGTGGCAAAAAAGTAAATGAAACAAACAAGTCACTGACTGCCGAAACGTTTTTATTTTAGCCTTTTCAGTTGTTGTATCTCACTTTAATCCTAGTCAAGTATAATTTTTACATTGTAACTAGACACCAGCACATCGTCCATACATACGACAAAGGACAAAATGCATAATAAAGAGGATGACTCAAAAAGTACCTAAGCAAAGATAATAATTCATATGGCTCCACCGGCAAAGCTTCTCTACCAAATGAATGAAAAATCATCTAAATCGGTCCAGTAATCACGGAGAAATCGGTTACATACGTGAAAAATTTACATATAACAAAAATTTTAATAAAATGAAAACTATATGGCCAAACTATATTAATTTTTTATGGGACCAAATGGCAGGTATTCCACATCAAACTAAAGAAGAATCACGCAAATCGGATCATAAATCTCAGCGTAATCGGTGTATACACCTGGAAAGTGCATACCGTTACAATTCCAACAAGCCCAAACACAGCTAAGATTCATTGCCTTGTTATGGAGTTCCGAAGCCTGTCTCTTGGATTCATCATCAGATCTGATGGTAGAATCATAATCATAATCATAATCTTTATTTTATCTCCACATCAAAACTTTAAGGTGCTGGTTCACATTTGTACATCTTATATAGAGAAAGGTGTCTGTGATAGGAAGATCCTGAGGTACAGATCACCTCTCGGGCTTGTAATTAAACATTTTAATGTTTGCAAAAATAGACGTAAAGATAAAAAAGAAGAAAACAGTAAAATTAGAATTTTAAACAAAAGTAAATCAAAATAAAATTGACATAAAACATAAAATTACTGAACATACAATAGTTCCAAAGTTGTACTACAGTAAGAACAAACATATAAAAGAAGGAATTATTGTAGGTTCTTATTGGACGCAAATGCTTCACTTGTTGTAGAAAATACCAAAATCACTGTACGTTTTCCTATAAAACTTGAAGAGTTCCCTCGATTTCGCCAAGATTTCATCATCAGATCCTGACTTGGTGACTATGGGACCATTTGGGAAGTATTCAACAAAAAAAAAAATTCCAAATGGGTTGGCAAGCGACGGAGTAATGCGCGAACATAAAAAAAAAAATAATAATAATAATACAAACATCCGAATTGAGAACCTCCTCCTTTTTTAGAAGTCGGTTAAAAATACACTGATTTCGTCACTGATACACTGACACACTGATTATCATCAAAATGTTTGGCTACATCCTGAAGTGCTAGAAAGCTGTTTGGTATGTAATCTAAGTTTAGTATACAATCAACAAAAAAATTCATAAACTTATAATTTTCGCCCCCCATCCCCTAAAATTGGGGGGGAAGTTTCAATGAGACTTTCACCAATTTTATGAATTAGGGCATGAAAGTTTGAGGTTGAATTAGACAGTAACTAAAAAACTTATTAATTATTAAGTACTTTTACACTTACAAAAAGAACTGAAATCCCACAAAAAACATTTCATGTAAAATGTTGCCAAGACGACCACATAAGGTTTGCCCTGTGAAAAAGATATCAGATCTCATGTAGAGCCAAGCTTCTGAATCGCCGTTTCGCTACCGTCGTGGAGGTAATGCGAATATTTAGTTTCTGAAGTAAGTAACGAAACAGCCAAGCCATACATTTTTACTGATATGTGGAATTTGTGAAGTTAGGGTCGGTAGAGTGAGTTACAGGTATACACGGTCAGCTCGAACAGTTAACCAGTGATCAACAGCAGCAACAGCTTGAAGCTGCCAGTGATAACTGCTCGAGCAGTTGGTTCAACAGCTCGAGCGGTGGGCAATTTCAAATCAGTAGCACCATGGATTTGAAGAGGAAGCACTTCTGCTGCTTTTGCTCATACGACGACGACGGTGGCGTAAAAATAGAGAATTGTGGGTATGAACCCAATATTAGAAACAAGAATTTATAATGGAGAATTTAATCACTTGTTTTTGGAACTAAGACGTGACGGAGAAAAGTTTTTTAATTATTTTAGAATGTCAATTACATCTTTTGACGAATTTTGTAATATACTCAAGGAAAAAATTAAACGTGAAGATACTATTATGAGAAAAAGTATTCCACCAGAAGAAAGGCTAGCTGTTACACTAAGGTTAGTAAAAAAATGTATTGATTTTTTTATTTGTTTATTCATTGAATATATCAGTAATAATATCATCAGATAGAACAGACGAAGGTGGAAGACTGTCTTCATAGGATGACTGAGAAAACTCATCATTAGCTGAGACTGGTACGGAGTTATAAGACTGATCACTTGTTGATGTAGAGGGTGCAGACTGATAACCCTTGTTGTAACTTGAATAATTGTAATTAGGTCCACGCTGCTCACTAGCTGAAGGTGCAAAATATCCCCTACTTTCACCATAATAGCTTGACTGTGTATGCTGGGATATTCCTTTGAAGTATTTAATAACGTTGATGATTTCTGACCTTGCATCTAATTTATATTAATCTTTAACTTTTTTTGAACTCTCCAGCTAGTGATAGTAAAAACAATTTTCAGATGTTTCTTTCAGGCTGTCTGATTTTTCTGGTCTCGCCTCAAAGACCTTCAAAAATGACAACTAATCAAAATATGGATAGGGTCTTGGTGACTGCTGAACCACTCTTTGGTTTCATTTTTTTCGTATACCTGATACCCATCTCTTAATACCTTCCATTTCTTCTGTAATGACGTAGCTGTAACAATGACATACATATGTATTAATATATTTTTATTTAGCTCTTTATTTCAGGTACTTAGCCACTGGACAAACATTTATGGATTTGCTATACAGTTATAGCATTTCAGCTTCTACAATTGGTGGTATAGTAAAAGATGTATGTAAAAATATATGGATCTATATGAAAGATATGTGCATAGCACCACTGAAGATAGATAGAAAGAAATAATAAATGGGTTTATGCAAACTGCACAGTTTCCGAACTGCCTTGGAGCAGTGGACATATAAGAATAATAAAACCCGCACAAAGTGGATCGGCATAATAGAATTACAAAAATTATTTTTCTATAATACTAATGGCCGTGTGTGACAGTAATTACATGTTTACTTTCGTGGATGTAGGTTCATATGGAAGGCATGCAGATTCGACTATTTTCAAAGAAAGTACTTTTTACAAAAGGTTAATGGAAAAAAAAAAAAATATACCTGCACCTTCTTCAATATCGCGAAATGGACCTATTTTACCGAATGTATTTGTAGGAGATGAGGCGTTTAGCTTACAAGAAAATTTGTTGCGTCCTTACGGAGGAAACATTTGCCAGAGCAAAAGAGAGTCTTCAACTATCGATTATCACGTGCTAGACGGTTTATTGAATGCACATTTGGTACATTTTGGGTGCGCCAAAGTTCACCTAAATTTTCAACTCCGATAATTGGAAATCCGAAAATGTTCGAACATTTATAAAAAACAACCACCTACTACTTTACATCTTAGTGAAGATCAATTAAAAAATGCATTAAACTTAATTGTGAAACTCTCTCAAATAGAATCTAAATAATCAAATAGAATATGATATATTACTAAAAAATCTGTGCTTACCAAAAGGAAGTCCACTGAATAAACTTAACGCATTTTTAGATACAAATAAATTAATTCGTGTAGGTGGTCGCTTACAAAATTCTTCATTTTCTTATGAGAAAAAACATCCGATAATAATACAGTCCACTCATCGATTTTCTAAATTATTATTTGAATATAAACATAAAATTCTAATGCATGCAGGACCACAACTACTATTAGCTTGTATAAGAGATACTTACTGGCCCATAGGTGGTCGCAACCTGGCTAAATTGTGTTATCATCGTTGTGTCATTTGCAGTCGCATTACAGCTAAACCAATTAATCCCATTATGGGAAACTTACTGTACGACGGGTGACGTCCGGTGGTCATCCATTCGAATGTGTTGGGGTTGATTACGCTGGACCTATACTGTCAGCGTCTCGACAAGGTCGTGGCTGTAGACTCGTAAAAGTTTACATTGTACTCTTTGTTTGTTTTACAACCAAGGCAGTGCACATTGAGTTGGTTGGTGACTTAACCAGTCAAAATTATTTGTCAGCACTTCGTCGTTTCATGTCTCGCAGAGGTAAACCTACGCATATATTTCTCTCCCGTGACTAACCATGAGGTCCTTAAATTTTATACATCTATTAAGTCTAAGGCTGTGGGCTGTGATGGGGTCAGTCGAACTATGCTATCTTTTATGATTGAGAACTTAATTCCAATTATTACTCACATCATCAATTCGTCTCTGCAGACTGGTGTGTTTCCTGCAATATGGCGTAAGGCTTACATTATCCCTCTTCCTAAAATATCCAACCCCAGTTTAGCTAATCATTTCCGCCCGATCTCCATTCTCCCTTTCCTTTCCAAGATCCTAGAAGCAGTTGCCCTTAAACAATTATCTTCCTACGTATTTAAAAATCACCTCTTGTCCAGTTTCCAATCCGGTTTTCGGCCTGGCCACAGCACAGCCACAGCTCTGCTAAAAGTTACAGAAGACATTAGGGATGGCTTGGAGAATTCCAAGTTAACGGTCTTGGTTTTAATAGATTTCTCCAATGCGTTTAACACCGTTGACCACGACATTCTCCTAGCCCTATTGTCTCAAATTGGGCTGTCCTCGTTGTCACGTGATTGGTTTTCATCATATCTTCGTGGTCGCCAGCAAGCGGTTCGTGCTGATCAGGATTTCTCTGATTGGTGCGACCTGGTAACTGGTGTTCCACAAGGCGGTATAATCTCTCCTCTCTTATTTTCTTTATTTATAAACTCCCTTACTGCTTTCCTCAAATGTTCTTACCATCTGTACGCTGATGACTTGCAACTATATGCTCAATCAGATGTTGCTAATCTTGACAATTGCATTTCATCGCTCAATGCGGATCTTCGAATTATCGCGGAATGGTCTGGCAAATTTGGGGATTCTGTAAACGTCGGGAAATGTCAGGCCATCCTCATTTTTAGTTCGTACTATTTGAGAGTTGTGAACACTAGCCAACTTATGCCATTGATGTACGAGAACTCCGTCATTTCTCTTTCACCACACGTAAAAGACTTAGGTCTTTACATTGACGACAGTTTAAGTTGGAGTAAGCATGTGGCTCAAGTGAGCCAGAAAGTCACATTCTCACTGCGGTCTCTTTATAGATTCAAGCATTTCCTCCCTTCTAGCACCAAAATCACTTTGGTCCAGTCACTTGTGCTTCCCATTATTGACTATGCTGATGTTTGTTCTTCTGACCTATCCCAAGAACTTCTAAATAAATTGGATCGACTACTCAATAATTGCATTCGCTTTGTTTTTGGCCTTCGAAAATACGATGATGTTTCTTCCTTCCGTTCTCAGCTTAAATGGCTGCCTATCCGACTCAGGAGATCCCTCAGATCTCTCTGCATGCTCTTCACTATATTGAACGATCCATGTGCTCCTGATTATCTGAAAACTTATTTCAAAGTGCTGGGCAGTTCTCATAGTCGTAACCTTCGAGCTTCCAAAAATCTACTTCTCCAAATTCCTTCACACCGTACCGGTTTTTTGTCAAATTCTTATGCCATCTCAACTATAAAACTCTGGAACGCGCTACCCATTAGCATTAAAAAAGCCGAAAGTAAATTCACTTTTAAAAAGAAAGTTCGCAACCACTATTTAAGTCAGACTAAATAACTCTTAATTTTAAGTCTTGTCATAGTAATTATTATTAGGTTTCTCCTTTTTTATTTTAGTATTAGTTATATTATATATTAGTATATTTTATTTGTATAATGTGTATTAGTATCTATGTAAGTGTATGAATTTTCGAAAACTAGTAGTTGTTTGTAATTATTTTTTTTTGTACCCTACCACTATGTTGTCGTATTTTACCCTATGGTTGACTGGTAGAGAATGCCTTGTGGCATTAAGTCCGCCTATGTACCACTATTGTACATGAAGTTTAAATAAATAAATAAATAAATATATATTCCGACAACGGAACCTCTTTTGTAGGCGCTTATAATGAAATCGGTAAATTTTTGAAGGATAACAGCAGTTCGTTGTCTGGTAACATGTCCGATGAAGGGATTAACTTCATTTTTATTCCTCCCTACGCTCCACATTTCGGTGGTCTTTGGGAGGCAGGTATCAAATCTGTGAAGTTTCATTTAAAAAGAGTAATGGGAAATTGTCATTTAACTTACGAGGAACTAAATACAGCACTGGTTCAAATCGAAGCACTCCTGAACTCGCACCCGCTCACGCCGTTGTCATCAGACCCTAATGACCTTCTGCCACTGACACCTGGACACTTCCTGATAGGACGTACACTCACATCCTTGCCCGTGCCGTCGTATGAAACTGCTTCCGTTACTCACTTGAAGCGATTTGAGAGAATAGAGGCATTACGTCAACACTTCTGGTCGAGGTGGAATAAAGAATATGTCTCTGAACTACAGCAGCGGACAAAACGGAGGTTTTCAAAGGCGGTCTTAGAGACCGATCGCCTTGTCATAGTAAAGGAAGACAATCTACCACCATTGAAATGGCGATTAGGCCGGATCTCAGCAGTCTACCCAGGACGTGACGGAATCAGTCGTGTGGCCGACATTAGAACTGCGAATGGAACCATCCGGCGTGCATGCAGCAAGATATGCCCACTGCCATTAAATGAAGATTGTGGTTGAAAGATTGCCTTTCAACGCCCGGGGGATGTTTAGATTTAGAAACCATCAAAGACATTTTACATATCAATCCAACCTCGTGCAACTTAATGCATTGAAGTCTTCATCAGGCGTTTCTTTGTGACGGTGAATTAGATAAAAGTCTACCTACATTATTTGTAATGTTTTTTCTTTGTTCTTCGGAATACATACGCATTTTTACAGCTCCAATTAATATTTTTCATTTCTCCTGCCTAATCACAAATCTCAACAATACAAGTATCTACCCAAGGTTAACATGGTAATGCCCGTCGATTCAATGGGTTTGGAGGATTTGGAGCAGAGACCAACGTACAGCCTTTGCAGCATTTGACCAAGTTCTCAGTTTCCTGGCATCTATGCCACTAAACTTTGGTTCCTAGGCTCGCGTCCATTAGGACTATTGGGTGCCCTTCGTAAGTAGCTGTCAGAACGTGTCTGCGCAATTTTTTTTTTGGAATAACAATTCTATTGCCTCTCAATAAAACTCCGTCGTAAAAGCATAATTCGTTTTGTAAGATTTTGTAATTTTTTTTTACCTCTTCATCCCATTTGTTGTTATAAAGGCCTTCCCTTATTTTTAATATTTCCGTGTCTTGCTTTGATGCCTCCATAATTTCTTCCAGTGATACTGCTATTGGCCTGTTTCCTTCAACAACTTGGTGTATATAGTTTTCCGACTTGTCTTGTGACGTTTTATCAAATTTGCACAATCTTGATAAACTATCTGCTACATTTTCTTTGCCAGGCCTGTATATTACTTTAAATGTATATGCTTGAAGGCGTAGTATCCACCTTTCTATCCTTGCACATGGTTTTGATTTAGGACCGAATATAACCTCGAGTGGTTTATGGTCGGTCACTAATTCAAACTCTTTTCCAAACAGAAAAACATAAAAATGTTCCACCGCCCCGACCAAAGCTAAGGCTTCTTTTTCTGTCTGGTAATATCGCCTTTGACAGTCTGTTAGTGTCCGGTGACCATACGCTACAATGCGAGGTCCATGATCATTAATTTGAACTAATACTCCTCCTAGTCCTACCGGACTAGCATCTGCTATTACTATAGTCCGATCTTTGACGTCATAGTATCCTGGAGTAGAAATATTAGACAGGGTCAATTTTAATTCGTTAAATGCAAATTCCTGTTTACTGCCACAAAGATTTTTTAATTCTGTGGTTTTTATTTTTGCGTCAAATGGTCCGTTTAGGTCGAGGGGGTTCTTACTTGCGTAACCATAAAGTCTTAATTCATAATAATTCATAATTCATTTATTTATTGTTTGTAACAGGTACACAGAAGATCTTACAATTAGTATATTGTATCACTGTAACATACCCATGGGGTGTACAATATTTATAATAAAAAGTCAATATAATTGTTGGCTATTGAACTAAATTACACTCATAAATGGTTGGTGGTTTTTTCACATTGCATTGGCTGTTTTAGTCAACCTCATTTGACATTGATTTGTACACAATTATTACGGATTATCACAATTTTAAGTCAAAAAATAAATTATAAAAATAAGTTTAACATGTCAATTTTTTTGTCAACCTCATCAGACATTATTAATAGACAAAACTATTTTGGTCATACGATTTAAATTAAATAACTAAGTACAAAAAATAAATTAAAATTAGTTTAACATGTCGTGATTTTGTCAACCTCATATTATAACATTCATTCGTTAGATAAACATAATTTATTACAGTCATATAATTCATATAAGTCAAAAAACAATTTTAGTCAATAATTCGGTCTGTTAGAAATTCGTTAATTGAATAATATGTTTTATTTATGAGAAATTCTTTTAGCTTTAATTAAAAACTTTTAATGAAGGGATGTTCTTAATACAGTTTGGGAGCTTGTTATAGATTTTAACTCCAATACCAAATACACTCGATTCAAATTTGACTGTTCTACATTTAATGCCTTTAAGTTCAGTTTTGTGTCTCTCACTTCTCAGCGTTTCATACTTATCTATATCGCGTTTTATCATCATTGCCGCTTCACATATGTATAATGAAGGTAGGGTTAAGATTTTTAACCTTTTGAAAACTGGTCTACATGAATCAGTCTGTTTAAGTCCGCATATGCTTCTGATGCACTTTTTTTGTGCTTTTAGAGCACACTCTCTGTTCGGTGAATTTCCCCAGAATAGGATACCGTATTTTAGTATGGAACCCACATATGCATGGTAAACACTTAGTAAAGTACTCTCATTTGTGACTTTTCTTAACATGTAGAGGGCATATGAGAACTGATTTAGTTTTTTTGCAAATATGGACAATCTGTATTTGCCAGTTTAGTGCAGAGTCAATATGTATGCCAAGAAATTTGGCTGTCTTTACTTCTTTCACAGTTTCATCTTTGTATTTTACGTTTAGGTTCTTTACTTTTTTATTTATATTAGCAAACGAAATATAACAAGTTTTTTCTAAGTTAATTTTAAGATTGTTTGCATTCAACCAATTTATGATACACTCGAGCGAATTATTTACATTAATTTCGTATTTATCTTGATCCTCGTCAGTGAAAATAGCTGTACTGTCATCTGCAAATAATATCATGTCATGGATTATGGATTTTGGTAGGTCATTTATATATATTATAAACAAAAGTGGTCCAAGAATACTTCCTTGAGGTACCCCGTACTTAACCGTTTTAGGCTTAGACTGAAACGTTTGTTCATATTTTGTTTTATTTGACATTCTTGTTATTTGAACTTTATTTTTGAGGTATGATTTCATAAGATCTAAAGCATTCCCCCTTACTCCGTATATTTCAAGCTTTTTTAAGAGTATGTTATGGTCTACGTAGTCAAATGCTTTTGACATATCCATAAATATTGCAGTTATATGTCGTCTATTGTCCAGCTGTTTGTTTGTTTGGTTACGAACCTGTAACTTATTTTATTTCATAATGTCCCAGGTTTTGTTTGTTGTTGTTTCCCTCATATTTTCTTTTATTCTCTCCACTCTGTTTATGTTCTCAGTTGATGTGCTGCTTCCTCCGAATTTTTCTATTTATCGACTTACAGCTCCAAGAGTATTTGCTTCAACAATTATATTTGTCAGTGTTATTGTGTTTCCTGTTTGTAGAATTCTCTTTCTAAGCTCTTTAGAACACTTTTCTGTAATTTGATCGATTATAAACTGCCATTTTTCTGCTTGTTGTATAAGCCATACTAGATTTTTTTCAAACTTTTCATTTGCTTCTTGTTTTATCAAAGAAAAAGGTGACGTTCATATATTATCTTACTTTGTTTAGGTAGAAAGTATGCGTCGAGTTTGGTTATAGCCACTGCGAAGACGTCCACTTCATCTGCTGGTGAAACATTCGCATCTGGTATATTATAGAATATTTCCTGCAATTCTAGTCCAACAAAGCGAAGCGCGTTTCTTCACACTACTCTCTATTCCAGCAACTTCCAGGTAGATCAACAGTACCCGCTTCCAGCGTTCCCATCTCGTTCCTGCTGCACCGTTAAAATATTTGTCAATTTAATGACCAGTATGTACATCTATAGTACCACTACCTGCTGACCAAATTTTTTGACTTATCAATTCAATGACCAGTATGTATATATATTCTACTGCTATAACCGTCATTTTCTGATGACTTGTCAATTTAGTGTCCAGTAGGAATATTCTATTGCTATTACTGTCGTTCTTTGATGACTTTTCAATTTAATGACCAGTAGAAATATTCTACTGCTATTACCGTCGTTATTTGATGACTTTTCAATTTAATGAATGAATGAATGAATTTTATTTCAGACACAAAAGATCCATAGAGTGTTAGTAACTTAATATTAAAATACTTATTATCTAATGTTAGTACCAATTACCCTCTGCACAAAATGTTTAACAATCGGAGAGCTAATGCTCTCCGCCACTGTTCTCAGGATGCTGTTGCGACTGTCTCTCACTCTCCTGAGTAGCGAAGCAGTTTTCTTTCGCACAACCGCGTGAAAACCGTCTGTACGAGCTTGCGCGAACATCTCCGACGCACTGCAGTAGCGAGGCAGTCTCAACAACATCCTGAAGCCCTTGTTATACTGGACGCGCAGGACATCTAGCGATCTTTTGGTGTAATTGACCCATAAATTGCCCGTGTACAGACTCTGGCAGTAAGCCTTGAAAAGAGTGATTTTAACTAGGTCGGTACACCGAGCAAATCTACGAGCCAACATGTTGCACCGGACCGCTAGTGCCCTGCGCTCCCTCTCTATATCTACATTGTCTTTGAGGTCATCGGACAAAAAATGACCCAAGTATTTAAAAGTGGACACTCTTTTAATAACTGACCCGTTCATAAGAAGCTCGGGTCCCTCTTCACGGCATCTTCCGCCGACCCCAAAGACCATGTATTCGCACTTCTTAATATTATAAATTAAACCATGCGTGGCAGCGTAGGCTTCACAAGTTTTAAGAAGTTCCCCGATTGCCCCCGCAGAAGGACCCAGCAGCACCATATCATCCGCATAGCTGATGTTGTTTATACTAACTCCACCAACACTGCATCCGACACGCATGCTGCTGAGTCCCGCTATGAGGTCATCTACGTAGAGGTTGAAAAGCCGGGGAGAAGTCAAACCTCCTTGTCTCACCCCACAATCCAACCTATACGGCTCAGAGAGCGTACCGTCCCATTTCACATGATTAGTCTGATTGCCATACCAATACTGCAGTAGCCCACATATTTCCGCCGGTATACCCCTGCTAGCCATCTTACCCCAGAGCACATCATACGAGACAAGATCGAAGGCTCTGGAGAGATCAAGGAAACAGGCGTACACCGGCGTCCTGCGATCAGTGTAGTATTGAACAGTATGCTTGAGACTCAAAATAGCGCTTTCTGTTGAAAGTCCGGGACGAAACCCGAACTGCGCATCATGAAGATGAATATAATCCACACCGTCCAACACCTTTGCTATTACAGTTGCTAGCGAAATGGGACGATAGTTACCCTTATCTGAAATATCACCTGTCCTGTTCTTTACAATGGGAGTCACGATGGTCTTCATTAGATCAGCAGGTAAGTACGCGTGACTAATACACATTGTGAAAAACATAGACAGGACTCGCGGCAGGTGTACACCCGCGTGCTTCAAGTGCTCAATACTGAGCCCATCATGTCCTGGCGATTTGCCCAGGCTCATTTGGTTAATGATTGCACTTACTTGCTTGCTTGAGATTCGCATCAGAGGTGTAAGTCCATGATTGCTGGGCTCAGTATCTACCTTCACGATAGAGGGACCGAGAGGGGACTGAACTCGAAAGTGGTCCTTGAACATATTCGAGATTCCCACAGGTTCACTTATACCTCCCATCATCATGATCATCATCATCAGCCTGTATTCGTCCACTGCTGGACATAGGCCTCTCCCATGACATGCCACTGAGCACGATCCTCGGCCACTCTCATCCAGCTCTTGCCAGCCGCCTTGCAAAGATTATCGCTCCACCGAGTCTGAGGACGTCCTACGCTACGTTTACCGATCCGTGGTCTCCACTCAAGAACTCGTCTACCCCAACGGTTATCGGTTCTTCGGGTTATATGGCCGGCCCATTGCCACTTTAGCGTGCTTATGCGGTGGGCTATGTCGATAACCTTAGTTCTCTGTCGGATCACCTCGTTACGAACTCGATCTTTCAGAGAAACCCCGAGCATAGCCCTTTCCATAGCACGTTGAGCGACTTTAAATTTGTGGACCAACCCTACCGTGAGTGTCCACCTTTCGGCACCGTACGATATGACGGGTCGTCTTTAGACTCTGTGGAATTGGCGATGTAAAGACTCGACGCAATTTCCCATACGCTGCCCAGCCCAGCTGTATTCTTCTGTTGGCCTCTTTCTCGAAGTTGTTTTTACCCAACTACATAGTTTGCCCGAGGTAAACATACTCCTTAACAACCTCGAGAATACTGCCTTGAACTGCAATTGGTTCCGGACTGACATGTTCATTGAACATAACCTTGGTTTTATCTAGGTTCATCCGGAGACCAATGCGTTGAGAAGAATCAACTAGGCCATTCAGCATATGTTGCAAATCTTGCAGCGTTTCCGCCACGATGATGATATCATCTGCAAATCGCAAGTGTGAGAGGTACTCGCCGTTTATATGCATGCCATGCCGCTAGCCGACCGCGACCCCCCGCGGCGCAAGCCTTGAGCCGCCTGCACCGCGAGCCCTGCTCCCGCAACCTTCCAGGGTTTAAAATACTTGCATAGGATAACAATCCATGTCGTCTTACAAATAAGGATCATTATCGTATTTGCGAAAAAAAAAACTTTTACCTTCAAAGTATTTTTTTTTCGCAGATACGATTGTGCGCCTTATTTATATGATGCCAAGGGTTAATTTCCTATGCAAGTACATTTCAAGTCTGGTTTCTTCTAACTTGCCCGCGCGGACGCCCGCGCTGCGCCCTGTACTTGCAGGGTTTAAAATACTTGCATAGGATAACAATCCATGTCGTCTTACAAATAAGGATCATAATCGTGTTTGCGAAAAAAAAAGAACTTTTATCTTCAAACTATTTTTTTTTCGCAGATACGATTGTGCGCCTTATTTATATGAAGCCAAGGGTTTATTTCCTATGCAAGTACCTTTCAAGTCTGGTTTCTTCTAACTTGACCGCGCGGCCGCGCCTTGCTAAAACTTTAATACTTGCAAGTTTTTCTCACTCGTACCCGGGCGCCCTGGTTGGAAGCAAAGCCCTGGTTTCAAAACCTGGTTGCGTAAATACGTCTCATCCCTAATTTACACGGTGTATTCATAATTTGATTTTTGAAGTGTAATAATAATTTGAATTTTTCTTTCCAAAATATGATTAGTTATCTCCCTGTAGGAGTATACTTTTTTTTTTATTAAAATATAAAACTTACGGTTTTATCCTCGTCGCCAATGTAAAATATGCACATTTATCCACTGATAGTTACCTAATAGTTGACGCGCCAACGCACCACCGCACAGGCCGACAGTCCGACAACGACTGCCCGCCCACTCAGGAAATCGCTACACCCCCGCAAGGGGGCGCGCGGTTGGCGGGGTATGGACTTGGTCCTTGGTCCCGCGGGAAGGCTGCCCGCCCCACTACTCGGACCGGTATTAATAACCGAGCGACGTGCGCGCCCGAGGCCAAGCGACATCTCGATGAGGTGAACGCATTCGTCGAACGTAGAGCCACCCTCCCCCCCATAGAAGACCCTGATGATCCTCTGCCTCCGGTCACAGCTGACGAAGTGCAAGACATCATTAATAAGCTTCAACCGCGGAAAGCACTCGGCTCCGACGGAATCACCAATAGGGTGTTTAAACTCCTCCCCGCTCAGCTCGTCGTGTTGATGGCGGCCATCTTCAATGGCGCCCTGAGCAACAACGCTTTTCCCCAAATATGGAAAGAGGCCACTGTCATCGGTTTCGCCAAGCCAGGCAAACCCAAGTCTGAGCCCTCGAGCTACAGACCTATCAGTCTCCTGAACGCACTCGGCAAAATCTACGAGCGACTTAATATTTATAAGCGACTCACAGACTTCGCCGAGGCTAAGAGTCTCATCCCCAACGAGCAGTTCGGCTTCAGGACCGGACACTCTTGCATTCAACAGGCCCATCGCATCGTAGAGCACTTGAGCGCTGGCTTCCAGCGTGGAGCGATGACCGGTGTGTTGTTCTTCGACATAGCAAAGGCTTTCGACAAAGTCTGGCACAACGGCTTATTATATAAGCTGTACAAACTGGGAGTGCCAGACCGTCTCGTGCTCATCTTACGAGACTTTTTGTCGGATCGCACCTTCCGCTATCGCATCGGGAAGGCACTGTCTTCCCCCCACCCCATTAGAGCCGGAGTCCCTCAGGGCTCCGTCGTCTCTCCCCTTATCTTTACTCTGTTCACCAGTGACATCCCCAAGAGCAAGAAGGCTCAGTTAGCCCTGTTCGCGGACGACACGGCCATTTATTACACTGGCCGCAGTCACGACGCTATCTATAGCACCCTCCAAACCTCAGCCAACGTCTTAGGCGCTTGGTTCCGGAAATGGAGAATCGAGGTGAACCCCGACAAGAGCCAGGCAGTTCTTTTCTCTAAACAGCGTAAAAATAAGCCACCCGCGCTCAGCCCGATCACTATGTACGGTAAGCCTATCTCTTGGGCGAAGCAAGCCAAGTACTTAGGAGTCTTACTTGACAACCACCTGTCTTTCGCGGCGCACATCAAAGCAGCTCGCGACCGAGCTGCCTTTGCTATGGGTAGGCTTCATTTCATGATTTCGGCGAAAAGCAAGTTGTCACTCAAGTGCAAGTTGCGCCTTTATACCGCGGTGATCCGCCCCATTATGACGTACGCTTGCGTCGTGTACGCTCACACCAAGCCTAAGTACATCCATAGGATGCAAACTTTGCAGAACCGGTTCTTACGTAGAGTCACGGGAGCCCCTTTTTATGTCCGTAATGACCGTCTACACGTAGACCTTAGCATGCCCACCGTCCTTCAGTTTATGAAACGTCTATCGAAGCGTTTCTTCGATGACGCCATTAAGCACCGTAATCCCCTGATCGCAGCGGCCGCCCGTTACGAACCCTCACGCATTAGTACAGTACGCCGTCCTAGGCATACCCTCGTCACTCCAGATGATGCTATCACCCTCCTCCAGGAGAGTAGCAAAGAGACTAGCACTCTTAAAAAGTTCCGACTCAAACCACCGTCTTTCCGACCTCGCCGTCGAGGTCCGTCGCGACGTCCCGGTCCATGCCCTCCCCGACCCTTGCTCGAGCCAGCCTGCGATGCTGTGCCAGTAGTTTTAAATCAGCCCCTAAATAATGATACCATTCAGATCCAGCCTGTCCCCATGCAGTCCTCCCCCAGCGACGCCCTAAGCCGAGGTTCGTACCCCACAGGGGGTGCCCTTAGCGTGCAGTCGCTTAGTTTGTAAGTTTTTATGCCCTGGCTGGAGGCCTTACTCTTAAGGCACCCACAGGATAGTCCGGTTAAGCAGACGACAACCTCATAGGTTGAACTGCCAGATGCCATTCATAAAAAAAAAAAAAAAAACGCGCCCGAGGCAACGTTACAATACTGTAATCGGTTTGTAGTGAGATATATTGATATCTACATACACTACAAGCACCTTCATAACATACGCCTACCTACTTATTATAATGCACAAAATATTTTTTATTTTTTGATTAACAATAAATATGGAGCATCCAATAACTTACCATAGATAATAAATCAGTATTAAATACGCAATAAATTAGAATAGTAAATAAAATAAAAAGAAATAGTTAAAAAAAAAAAATGGTTTAACAAGTTACTAATTGATTGAATAATGTATATAATATATTAAATAATAATTACAATAATTTCTATCTATTTAACAAACAGTATAATTTGTTAACTAGGTAACTAAAAATATAAGTATCATATCAAGCACCCAGTGTTCTTCCTCCTCTCTCCTACTTGATCTTGCTGTGCCCGACAGGATCCATAATTGTGACTTATATAATTATTTCCCTTTCATCCATGTATTTAGGGGTCCTCGCGAGTCCCTCAGAGAAAAATTTAAAGAGATCGATATACTGACACTGCCTTCACTTTATATCCTAGAATGTATTTTATATGTCCGCAAAAACCGAGGGCTTTTCAAAATTAGAAGCGACTTCCATAATATAAACACGCGCAGTAAACACGAAATTGTAATACCCAAATTTAGATTAACAAAAACTAGCAAGTCATTTCTTATAAACAGTATACGCTTTTATAATAAGCTGCCAAAGTCAGTTACAGAACTGACCGATGGAAAGTTTAAAAATTGCATCAAACGTGTCCTTATTAAAAAAGCATATTACAAAATTAAGGACTACGTTGAAGATAAAGAAGTTTGGCTGTAGTTCCTTCTGCTCATGCGGCTTCCCTGGTAGCTCATAAACGACACAAATGTGTGGATGTCTCTAACTATTCCCAATATTATTTTTTCCATTCTTTTTATTCTTTTTTTTTTTACAATAGTTTTTCAATAATTGCACCTTTCGTTCATTGTTCAGAATAGTTACAGCACTGATGATAACATCTGTGTCTATTGTTAAGTTAGTGTTCTTTTATTGTTTTATTTTTACTTTTTTATAGATTCTTTTTATTTACCTATTTTTTGTGAATGTGTGGACATTGTAGGCTTTGTATTTTTTTTTTCCCTATTACTACCGTCTGTAGTAAGCAATCGACTTATTGTCGGGCCTACGCTGTCCTCCCATATTTAAGTACTAACGCTGAAACTTCAAATATTGTAAAACCAAATGATTTTAAAAGAGTAACCATGGAGTTTCTTGCCGGTTCTTCTCCATAGGAAACGACCAACCCGAACCGAGCACCTTTTGTTGACGTTTTATAAGTGCCCATGTAGGCCTATGTAAAATAAAATATTTTGATTTTGATTTTTTGATTTTACATTATGGTACGCAATAAAGAATTGAGAATTGAATTGAGACTATTTTATGTATATTTTTTTCTTTTTTTTTGTTAAAAAACCTTGCCCCACGCTAGGAATTTCTCCTGTATCGTGGGTACGTTGACAAACATTTAAAGTCACATAAACAAACAGCTAGACCCGGAACAACTATCTGTAGGCCTTACAAATATTTGTTCCGTGCCGTGATCGAACCCGCGACACGCAGCGAAGCAGTCTATCGCTCAACCATGCCCCAACCGTGCAGTAATTGTTTTTGGATAACAAGTAAAAATAAAACACCCCCACAAAAACTTCGTAAAATTTAATAAAACGAAGAAACTTACATGGCAATACAAGGGGGGTGAGGATGGCGGCGCGGTGATGACGTCATAAACTAATGAACCGATGACGTCTATCATTGGCTCTGAAAACAACTTTTTTTGTGATATGTCGTTCGAGTTTAGAACGTATATGATGAGGACGCTAGTGCGATGGCTGTGACAGAGATTCTGTTCCATATTTCTGCCTCCAGCAGTGATACAGGTCTGGCAGCATCGCACAAGGTTAGCACGGACGCTTTATGGCTCATTTTTGAAGTGAAACTTCTTATGCGACTTCCAACAAGTTTAACGTTTTCATGGAGGGGGAATATTTTCTATTACCCACTAAGAGATGGCGCTATTACAAGATTTGTGACTACGTAGTTCTACTAGGTACGCAAAATGGCGTGCTAACAGTCATGCATTCGACTCTTCGGTGTGACCAGCCTTCGCTCAATTTCTATGAGTAGAATAACCTCGATAAACTTATGTTATAAAAAGTGTAAAACAATAAAATATTATTTAGAAGCTCAATAAAATAACGAGAGTGAATGCGTGGCACTTGAACGCATGCGTGTAGTATTACGAAGTTTCACTTCTTACGCGCGGAGGGACTCCACGCACTATTTTTTTTTTCATGCTCTTCAATGTTAACATCATTCACTCGCGGTCTTCCTGCATAACCGTGATGCGTTTCGTGGCCGTGAACACTGCTCGTAGCGTACACATAGTTGCACAAACGTTGAAACGTAGTGTACGCTCGGACGGTGGCTACCGCGCGGAACCGCAAATCGTATCTTGTACTCTCTACGAGTCTCTGCATAATTGCCGTCACTCCTGCCTAGACACGTTAACATGTTAAACTTTAAACACTCTGGATTTGTAAACGCCATTTCAATAATCACAACAGTGAACCAAAAACTCGGAAGCACCATTGCAATAGCAATATTACGCAAAACTGACATCATTTTTATTGGCAAATGCTGACACTTTTTTTTTATCTCGTCTTTTTTATTTATTTTACGGTGTTCTTTTACGGTAAGTTTTGATTGATTTTTATTACTTACGAACTTTTTTACTACTTCGATGATGGTGTTGTCGCGTTTTAAAACTTTGCTATATTTCGGGGATATGGTGATAATTTGGACAAGAAAATGTTATTTTAATTATCAATCCATTACAAAGACGGAATGAATTTGGCGCGTTTTTATTTTTTCACAAACTTTTTTTTTATTCGTTCGCGCGCGGTTTACTTTTTTATCATACTGCCTGAAGCCGGGTCCAGATATGTATCATTGGCCCGATCCGATCACCGTATCTTACAAAAACCGACTCGACATGGATCGGGTCGTATCGCGTACCGTATCAGGAGGGCTACTCTCTTTCTCCGAAACGTAACTTCGGCAACGAACGAAAATTAAACGTAGTTACGTTTGTGACCCTACTCTAAATTATTTGCGGACGCACACAAGAAGTTCGAATTCACAGACAAAGAATGTATTGAATGTTATTGTGTGCGTCCGCAAATTATATTAAATGCAAAATGTAACACCAATAAAAGTATGAATATGGATGATAAACGTATCGAGCTTAGAAAGCGCACCGCTTTCCGCACATTGTGTCGCCCCCTCCACTCGCTGCGGCACCTCGATCACGCGATATCCTTGCCCTTTCGCTGACGAATCCTGTTAGAATAAATAATTATAGTGAGAGGAGTGTGCTTATTTAGATATAACTGCGTAGGTTGGAGCGCGACGCGGTGCGGAAGCAGGGCGACGTGATCGACCTGGGCGCGCCGCGCCTGCTCGAGCGCAAGCGCCGCACAGTGGAACGAATGTATGGGAGCGGTTGGACGTAGACATGTCCGAAAAAAAAGAGTAAAATTATGCCAAACTAATGATGCCATCTTATTCGATTACTTAATGCCTTCATAACTTGTGGTGATGAATTTCTTCATAACTCCCATATTTCGGGAGTAATTTGAGAAAATGTGAAATTTTACTATGAAAATGAGTGTATCGAGCTCTCTCCCTCCTGATTCCGGGCTTGTTTCAAGTAGCGGTCTCTAATATCATAATGCTAATACTAAGAGCTATATTTAATACTAAGACACATAGTGCGCCAAATGTGCACTTTCTGGGATAAAGAGTGATGTTTATTTTATAACACAATTTTTTTATTTTTTGTTTATTTTGTTGATTAAAACCGTTTTTCTAAAGGTTTACCTTATTACAATAACATTTCTGAGCAGCCAATTAGAGAAGATATAAGCTAATTAGGATATATAATTAGGGACTTAAGGTTTACATATAAAACTGATGCACTAATGATTACTGATAAGAACATTGCTATTATTTAATTACTAAATGGCTCTTAATACACTAATTTAGCATGCATCATTTACTAATTATCACAATAACTAATTACCTTGCAATATTTAACAAAGGATACCTGGGATACCTGGATTTTATATAAATAGGTCACTATTAGTAACTTTAAAATCAGTGTTGATTTACACCTCGTTGTATCCAAGCTAATCTCGCAATGTATTTTCCAAATTTTAATACAAATCTTGATATTCACGTTGCTTTATGCGCACGCGCACATAAAGATTTACGCGACTTTAACTATTTGTTCAGTGTTTTAAAAGATAACAGTTGTGTTCAGTTATGTGAAAGTGCTGAAACAAGTTTAAAAGACTGGTGTCGTCGATTTTGCTACCGCATTTATGCAAAATGGACACAGTCTGGAAGAAGCACAGATAAGTTTCGGAAGAAACATGAGATTTGGCTACAGGCTGCAATTCAATGGCCGGAATTACAGAATGAAAATATGGAACCTTCTACAGAAAATATAAGTGACGTCATCGAGCCCATAATTTCTCCTGCTAAATCTAATGCTTCAACTTGTACACATCCTAGTCCTCGTAAATCTTTTGAGGACCTTAGTAACCGGCAAAAAAGAAGACGCACTGAAGATAGTCTTTCATGCAGCAGTAGCAGCGCTGAAATTATGTTTTCGGCCGAAAGGGCGCTTCAAAAGGCAGGACAAAGCGATACAGCTTATGTTATGAAATACTTGACGGAGAATCCAGAAGAGGCCTCAAAAATCAAAGCCTTCATTGAAGGTAAATCAATTCAGGTACGGGAAATATCCCCTTTGAAGGCATTGGCTCTTTATGTATCGATGAACTTATCGAAATGGCGCTATAACACTCTTCGGGATTTCAACACTCAAGAAGGAGCTCTTCAATACCCGAGTTACTACATGTTGGTTAAAGAAAAAATTAAGTGCTATCCGGCCAAAGAAGATCTCACAGTTACAGAGAGCTCTGCAAAAATCAAATTACAAGCCTTGATGGATTTAACCTCAAGAAGACTTATTAGGTCGTTAGAAACCCCTGTTGATCCCAATCAACAGCTCGTATTGACCAGCAAATGGGGTTTTGACGGATCATCTAGCCAAAGCATTTATCATCAAAGGACGAGTGAAGATGAGCAAATCGATCTTGCTAGTAATTTTATGATTAGTCTTGTACCACTGCGGCTCGTCTCAAAAGGTGTAACAATTTGGGAAAACGAGCGACCATCTTCCACTTCATTTTGCCGGCCAATATTGTTTAAGTTTATAAAGGAAACCAAAGAAAATGTGCAGAGAGAGATGGCTGAAATCGAAGCAGAGATTGAAGCCTTAACTCCATCCACCATCACTGATGGAATTAGTGTCAAACACCAACTGCTGTTGACAATGATTGATGGTAAAATTCATTCCATTATATCCAATACAGCAGCTTCAGTGTGTGACATATGCAAGGCTTGTCCTAAAGAAATGAATAATTTAGAGTTAATCAAAGATAAACACGCAAACGAGGACATGTATAAATATAGCTTAAGCACCCTTCACGCTTGGATTCGCTCAATGGAATGCTTATTACACATTTCCTACAAATTAGACATAAAATCATGGCAAGTAAGGGGTGATATAGCAAAAAGGCAAGTTGATGACAGGAAGAAAAGAGTTCAAGAGGCTGTAAGAAGAGAAACGGGCTTACTTCTCGATGTTGTGAAACAAGGCAGTGGATCCACCAACAATGGCAACTCGGCAAGGAGATTTTTTGAAAACTACACTAAATCTGCTGAACTGACCGGAATAGATGCTATGCTTTTAAGAAAAATCTGTGTGATCTTGCAGTGTATTTCATCAGGAGAGAAGATCAACGTAACTAAATTCCGAGAGTTCTGCTTTGATACTGCTAAGCTTTACGTGGAGTTATACCCATGGTATTATATGCCTTCTTCACTTCATAAAATTTTAATGCATGGGCCAGACATAGTTCAGAACATGTCAATTGTGCCCATTGGTTTTCTATCCGAAGAGGCATCTGAGGCTAGAAATAAAGATTTTTGAAAATATAGAGAGGGGCATTCTCGAAAGCATAGCAGTATCTCATGCAATGAAGATATTATGCACAATCTTTTACTGTCTTCTGATCCACTTGTTACAAGTATCCGTCCAAAAGGAAATAAGTTTGTAAAAAAATCTTCTTTTAAGGAATTTTATGAGCTTACGGATTCTGAGAAAAGTGATATCGAATTTGTTAACATAAATGATTTAGCGGACATCGATTCTGAATTTGAATTAATTGATGATGATGATGATGACGAAGATAATTAAATGATGTTATTGTTTTAAAATGTGTAACTTAGTAAATTAGAGCTTACATCTTAATTATTTATTGTACTTTTAATGAAACTAGGTAATTTATTATCAACTTACTTAAAAGTCATACTCTCATCAGTTCTTGTGAATATTTTTGTTAATATATATTTCTGTATATATATAATATATTTATAGACCTCTTAATAAGTCTGTCTGCGGTTTAAAGTAAATACAAATGGGGAAAAAACGTTTTTTTTTTTTAAATTTTCATTTCCTTTTATCCCAGAAAGTGCACATTTGGCGCACTATGTGTCTTAGTATTAAATATAGCTCTTAGTAATAGCATTATGATATTAGAGACCGCTACTTGAAACAAGCCCGGAATCACGAGGGAGAGAGCTCGATACACTCATTTTCATAGTAAAATTTCACATTTTCTCAAATTACTCCCGAAATATGGGAGTTATGAAGAAATTCATCACCACAATTTATGAAGGCATTAAGTAATCGAATAAGATGGCATCATTAGTTTGTCATAATTTTACTCTTATTTTTCGGACATGTCTACGTCCAACCGCTCCCATACATTCGTTCCACTGTGCGCCGCCGCGCCACCGGCCGCGTGGTCTACTCCTACACCCCAAATCCACGCCTGTTAGTTTTCCTACTTTATATTAGTATTTTTTTACTTTCGGCAGTCGGTGACTTGTTTGTTGAAGTGAAACTTCTTATGCCACTTATATAATAATAATAAAGGTTAGCCCCCTAAATCAACCACACGTCCTCATTAAACATCTAATCACGTGGGGGGCGGACACACGATTGTAAAGTAAATGACACCCCTCTTTTTTGGTCGGGGGTTAAAAATAGTGCGTGGAGTCCCTCCGCGCGGAAGAAATTAAACGTAATACTACACGCATGCATTCGAGTGCCACGCATTCACTCTCGCTCTGTTTCTTTCTATTACCCCTCCATGGTAGCGTTAAACGTTAAACTTGTTGGAAGTCGCATAAGAAGTTTCACTTCATTAATATGTGTATACTCGTAACATGACTACAAAAGCATCGACCCTAACAGTTTTGTGGTCAATATCAATTTTTTTTTCTTGACATCATAACATTTAGTATTGACATCATCGTATTTAATTAAATATTGACCTTACCCCTGACATCACCTAATGCATTTTATCAAAATTGATATTGTATCAATATCAATTTTGATAAAACTAATTAAACTTTTACCTCTATAAAATACTAGTACCGATAGACTAATTTACTTAATGGCCCAAAGCCTCCTATAAAATGTATATTTGTACGCCAAATGGCAAAGCATGGAGAAACTATAATATGTATAACTGTAACATCTTGCACACTGTTGTAACCTATGTTTACAAATAAAGACTATTGATTGATTGATTGACCATGTAATAGTCATTTTGAGGAAGCTGTCTTTTATTTTAATTTCGGCTTTGTTTGGGAACAAAGTCCCATATGTGTTGCCTTTTAAGTCTTCTGTCACATAGTGGTTCACATAATGCAGTTGCTAGGGTATTCCTCTATATATCCTCGTCAAATTCAAGGGGGTATCTATGCTAATGATTCTCGTCCCGAATCAATAATAAAATGGGTAGGTAATTTTTCTTTTTTACGGAAATCAGTAAGCTTGAACCACCCGTGTTTTAAACGCGGCGCGTCTGGTTCTTGCTTTATCACCTCGCTTACACGCATACAAACAATCTCAAACGTTTATTCGGTAATTTCCTAGTCCCTAAACCACGTTAAGGGGGTTATTCTGAAATACTGACAAACATAAATAACCAAAAAAATCAGCGTTAATTAATAATTAACTAGGTACCGTAATTTTAATTGATTATTTATGTCTTTCGTGACCACCTCCTGAAATTTGACGAGGTTGCAAAACAACACCTTGTATAGACCATCTTTAATCAATACTTAAAAAAATACATTTTCAACCTTATCGTCAAAGAATACCTACGGTTCAAGGTTGATTGGGAAAATTTTACAGTTTCAGGTAGCTTGACCTGCCCGCGGCTGTACATTTTGAAATGTTACTCACATATTGTGATAAAACCGTCTGCCTATTGTTTTTTGCCATAGCAGAAACATAACCCCCCATAAAACTGCGACATTTCTGACCGCACTGCCCACATTGTTAGGTTTCAGATTCGTCTAATCATTTAATACGCTAAGGGCGGTAAAACGATGGGATTGGTTTCGGTCGTGGGCTCTTAAGTGGGTGATAGACGTGCGAGTAAGTACGCGGACTTGTGGCTCGTCGACCTTTTTCGCGTGTGTGTCACCTTAAGCATGCGTACTTTAAAATTGCCGAGCAAGTTCACCGGCGATCCAACCGGTTTGAAATCTTACTCGTAGCTCGTCTTGGCTCGTACGTGTGGCAGCACTGCGAGCCGCGAGCCGCCATTTTTCCGCGTATTTTTTGTTGGTTTAGCTAATCATCTGTTGTAGAAATTTTAAAATGAGTGATTTCCGTACATATTATCATGAGCTACTAACAGAGTTTATATAAGGATTCCGTAATAATCCTTGTCATTGGAAAATTAAAAGCAACGAATACAAGACAAAAATATAGTTTTTTATCCAAACTTTTCGTTTTTTTTTTCTTTTTTTGATTAGTTTTTAAAACGTAATAAGATACAATTCCTAAATAACACAAAGCTTCTTCCGTCGATGACATGGTAATACAGTGTGAGCCAGCTTCTCGTGTGTCACCGACGTCGAGCCGAGTAAGTTCGCGATCTTAAAAACCGCGTACTTAAAGTTCGCACGTCTATCACCCACTTTATATACTATAAAGCGTATTTCTCGAAATTTCTTCTTGGGTTGACGTCGTTGAAGGTCAAATAAAGGTTAACCACGTTTCTTTAAAAATATAAATAAAAAACTTGAGAGGTGTCAAGGGACACCCGGATGGAACGAAGTTCCTTTCACGTACATAATATCAATACATTTTAGATTTAAGTTAGTGTGCGAAAAATAAAATATTTAATTTAAGGAAGATTAATCCTTAATTCGAAACAATACTTAACTGCACAACCGAATTTGTACTTTGTAGTTCGGTCACTCAAAATAATAATCATATCTATCCTTACTCACATACACACCCCAATTGTACGTAATTTAAGGAAATTTCAACTTTATCTTAAAAAAATAAAGCTTACTATAGAAAAAAGTGTCGTGACAACTTTTCGTAAGATTTTTTTCCGTATAGCCCCCTTTCACAACGCGCGATAAGGAACTTCGTTCCAAAAGGGAATATATTTTCATTATAACTAGAAACAAATGATTAGGGATTTTATACCTCGAAATGGTTTTACAATATTAGCAAATTTTTTTGAAAAGTTGGCGTACCTCGTTTGTCGAAAAAGTACATTTGTCTTTAGAAATTAAGCACCTTAAAGGTCATGCTTCTGATGTTCTTTTATTTGAACTTTCAAGCTGTGTGTCCCAGGTACCCAGGCCCCCAGGCGAAGCAGAAGCCGCGACCGAAACGCACGAAGGCGCGTGGCAACGACGGGCGCGGCCGGCGCCGCAAGCGAGTGTTCCGGCGGCCGGTGCCCAACGCGCGCCTGTACCGGCCCGCGGCCCTGCGCGCCCCGCCGCCGCTCGCCTGCCCGCCGCGCGCCTGCTGGCCGCAGCCCAGCCCGCTCGCGCGCCTCGACACCGCCTCGCGCGTCGCGCTGCGCCTGAGCGAGCAGCGCCGCCTTCTGTGGCCGGACACAGCCAGACTGTTGGGGCCGCAGCGGGCAGAGCGAGTGTCGGTACGGCCAGAGCATTCTACGGTGTGGGCGCCTGTGAAGTCAGCGCGGTCGCCGGTGCAGCCTAGTCGCCTGTCGCCCTCCCGGCGCCTGGTGGTGACGCTGCCAGCACCGCACGCGGCGCCGGCGCAGCACTACTGGCCCGCCAGCGAGCACTTCCGGCTGCACTCGCTGGACTCGGACTCGGGCGCGACCACGCCGACTGCGTGCGCTCCGCCGCACGCTGCTGCGAGGCTCGCCATGGACGCAGCAAACCGGCACTCAACCAGTCCGGAGGACTGCTCCGATGGCAACGAGACTCTGTCCGCGCCCAGCGAGTTCCTCGCGGAGGTGAGCGCTTGGCGCGGACAGTACACTAGCGGACACTGTCGGAGGGCTCAGGGGTTATGAAGTGAAGCGCACTTGTCTTATTTCAGTTCCTGTCGGCCATAATGCGGCGTCAATACGCAGAGGCTCTCAAGTACTGCCGGCTCATCCTGCAGTACGAGCCGCACAACGCTACGGCGCGCGGCTTCTACCCACTGCTGCAGCACAAGGTGCAGGCGCACAAGCCAGCTGGTGAGTGTGTTATACTTGGGGGGGGGGGAGTGGAGGAGGGTTCGTCACGGCTGACCTCACCGTCTGTTACAGAGGAGGGTGGCTGGGCGCGTGGTAGCTCCAGCGAGGAGGCTAGCGCGACCGCCGACAAGCCGCAGCCCGCAGCGGCGCCTGGCGGTCAGGTACTGCAGAGACGTTCCCACTGTCGAAGTGTCGAAGTCGAAGTGTTATAGTTGTACTTATTTAGGCTAATTTCAGAGCGGGACCAGCACCTGCGAAGACTGTGGTAACATGCTTTTACAGCGTTCCACGCAGAGCCAGGGGCGAAATCTGGAACTTCTATAGAGAAAACAACGTAACCAAGGCGAAATGCAAAAAAAAACTCGATCGTTAATACATCCTATAGTTTATGAATTCTGTATAATTTGTCAGTTTCTCCTATTCTCGTTTTTGCATGGAATGAATGAACAAAAAAAAAACCAAAATCTAAGGAGTGCAAAAATTTTCGTCCTTGCTTCGCTCGCCCTTGCAATCTCTTATTCCTCACGTGTTATCTGCATTTATCGATAGATAAACTACATTTCTACAACGTACAAGTGAATGCTCTAAAAAAAATCTAACATAAACGAGGTAGTGCTAATTTCGAGCTCGCTTTGCTCGCTCTCACATTGTGATATTTTGGTTCAAACAAAAGGTATTCCTAATTACCTTTCATGTTTAATCTACCGGTAAAGACGAACCACAACTGCTTAAACTCGCAACCGGTACACGTCTTGCTCTTAAAGCGCAAGCTAAACGTGCAGGAACCGGTCGAATTGACCGTGATCCTACTTTATTTTACTTTAATAAGTAGTATCGGGGGGCACAGTAGTGCCCCCGCCAAGTCGAGCGCGAAGCAAACACTGCCGTACCATCCTTTACTGGAACCATTTCGCCGCATTTTCAGGCCCCTATTTGAGAACCTCTGGATAAGACCAGAACGCAGAAATTTTCGTCATCCAGTAAGCTATAATCACATACTTAAAATGCAAAATTTCAAGTCTGTAGGTCATTTAGTTCCGAAGTTAAGCGAAAGCAAATTTTCGCATTTATGACACTCACTCACTCACTCATGATCATCAGAATAGAACTAGTACTTCCCATAAACTCAGAGAGCTGAAATTTGGTACAGACATGGCCGTTGAAGGGTACACAAGGGTACAAAACCAGGTGCTCCATGACACCATTGCACCAATCTGTCGCCAGAACCGCTACCCATTGACGATGGAAAATTGCCACTTGGAAAACGTTGATTCAATAACCAGTCAATTGTAGGCTTGATAAAGCTGCGTATTTCAATAATACTTATGTATAGGCGAGCCTGAAACAAACAATATAAGTACTTATTACTATTATAGTAAATAATAAGTTGCACAATCAACAACAGCCTAAAATGAGACACTAGCGTCCAGTTACCAATACCAGTATGGGCTATTATCTCGCTTAACAAACATAGGTAGTAACAACAGATATAACATTACGTGTAAACAAAATTGACTTGTACCCACTAACGTATAAAGAATGTTCAACGGCCAACTCACACACACAACATTAACTATAATAATAAAGAAATCGCAGTAAGGAACCTTAGATTTGGCACGACTTTGTCTAGATTTCATTACTTTTTAGAGATAAACAAGCAGCTCCATCAAGACTTGGCTAGTTTTTTACAGAATGTTTTTGGTGGGATTCTTATTACATTGAATAAGAGTTCCGCAAAACTTTGTCATTAATACATAGCCTGTGAAACATAGTCGTCGGCGTGGTGTTGTGTCGCAGGAGATGATGGAGCAGGGCGCGGACGAGTGGGAGGGCTCGTCGCGCTCGTCGTCGCGCTCGCGCGGCTCGTGCGCCTCGCAGTCGTCGCTGGAGCTGGACTCGTCGGACGCGCCGGCGCAGTCGTCACCGAGCGTGTCGCTGAGCGCGTCGGCCGACGCCGCGGACAGCACGGGCTCCGAGCCCGACGACAACGGCAACGCGCCCGCCGCCCCCGCCTCCGACCTGCACAACGACAACGAGCCGCACAAGGTAGCACGCATATAGCTGGCCTGGGGCCTAGCCTGGAGCCTGGAGCTTGGCTTGGCCTACTGTCGGCTATTTCATTAATACTCCGGTCAAATTAGACTTCAAAATAGTAATCAAATAACAAAAACTCGGAGTCTCGGACAGAGAATTTTGGTAGAGACATGACGTTTGTATAGGGTTGCCATCCGTCCGGGTTTCCCCGGATTTGTCCTAGTTTAGAGGGCGTCCGGGGAGCGTCCGGGCGGGGCTTCATTTGTAGTCCGGGTTTAAAAAGACAAACAAACTCGTCAGTAATTAAAATAAATTCAATTTCCAAGAATATAGCTGCATTGATTTTTACAAATTCCTTTTTAAAAGGGAAGATATTCTAAATGCTATAGGAACGAGTGATAAATACAAAAAAAAAAACTGAAAATTAAAAAGGCAAGAGGCTGAGGAAAAACCTTTTTAGGTCTGAACATAAATAAAAAGGTCATTTATGACATCTTCAACTGTTTTTGAAAAATATGTTGAGTTAAGCTATGTTTAAAAAAAACCTGTTGTAATGTCCGGGTTCTAGGCTCTAAGGTTTTCACGCGTCTTGTCCTGGTTGCCAAATTTTAGAGATGGCAACCTTTGTAGAACGTGGTATTGTATTATATTGTTTGATGCTACGGAACCCTGTGCGCGAGTTTAACTCGCACTTTGTCGGTTTTTTTTCTTTTACCCATGAAAAAATTTTCTAAGTTTGATAGTTTTTAAAGAATTATTTATTGTTCAAATTCCATTTAGTTTTTAAGTCCGGACGGATCAAGCTCACGAGCGCTTTGTGTTGCACTGTAGTTGCAGAGCGAGTCGGCGGCGTCGTCGCTACGGCGCCTGCGCGCGCAGTTCACGTGCTCCATCAAGTGAGCGCTGTGAGCCGCCCCACCTGCACCGCGCGGCTGTTCGGTGTCGTTGTCTTGTATTACACGCGTCCGTTTCAGTCTAGAGCGTGCTTTATTTCTTGTTAGGACTGAGGCTAGGTAGTCACATATCTGTGTCGTGCCTCCGGCCTCCCGGTAGGACCGACGGTGGAGCATATCTTCTTGTACCTAATTGTTGTCGTGTATAATCCGTAGCGCGGTGGTGCGGACGTAGCTCTGCCCATCGGCACTGTCTTTGTAACCACTGACTCAATAATCAGTAAGTATCATGTAATACACCTTATTCATTGTAAACAATGTGTCACAACAATATTGCGCAATTTTGCTTTGCCAAGATGTTTAACAGGTATCTACCATGTATGAAAAGAAATGAGTACCTAAATTTCGCCCATGGCAGCCAACCTCAGCGGGAACTGTGAACAAGTGTGTGCGCACACACAGGTGCAAAGCGCAACCCCACTCTGAGTGGGCGTCCACGTGGGCAACGAGAGCAGGCGTGGTGTCGCTCGCGAGTTTGATTTACACGCTAATCAAGTCAAAGAATAAAAAGTAATCAAGTAAGCAATGAGCAGCCGCTCCGCGCGTCTTTCCGACACCTCTGTAGGGACGCGTTCCCGCCCGCACTGATCATTCGATGGGACGGAGATCCGACACGCCCGGAGCTACCAAACGCATCACCAACAGCTCATAAGGCATGAGTAGCGCGCCGAAGTGTCAAACCGTCTACTGCCAAACATCGGGCAGCTACTGAGAAATCTCCAATGCAAAACTCAGGGAATCGCACGGAGCTAGTTGTTAGCAGTCGTGCAGTCGTGCAGTCGTGCTAGACACTAGCATAGCATCGCGGAAGGCACACAACAGAAGATTATGATGTTGCCATGTCTGTTTACGCAGCAGGACCCTACGTTTAAACCGATTGAAAGCTAAAGTTTAACGCGCACTATTTACTACGATCCGAATCGTAAAAGTAAAAAAATAGTACCTTTATTGCTACGGCGGAATCTTCCGCTGTTTGAAGGTCTTCAGACAATATTACTGGCCCCGTTTAGCGGTGTGTACGTACCTTACAAATACCTTAGTTTAACTTGAAAATAATTATTATTTTATGAGGAATGCACCTGCAAAACTTTTATCATGCCAGCTGGGACCCTTTTTTTATGCTTTCACCACAGACAGTCATATTATTTCTTAAAAGCATTTTATTAGTACTTTTCAAATAATCTTACGTTTAATTCAAATAGTTGTATTTTAGCTGACAATTTGTTTTAAATCTTCGCCAGCCAGCCGGGACAACGCCGCGACGCGCGACGCCGCGCGCCGCCCGTTGCTCCGGCTCCTGTCTTGTGTCATACATTACAGTAGGCGGACTCTTTAGAGATGCCTAAACGTGACAAGTGACATGTATCTGTAGTGCTATATCATTATTTTTAATAATTCCTTAATTTAAAAAAAATTGTGATAGCCCGCATACTTCATGTAACGGCCTACGAAGTACCCCACTCACTAATACATGACACTAGTAGGTACCTATAATGCGTTTCAAATGAGAATAGTAGGACTGACGCCGCGCCATGTTGTGAAGTCATAGCTATCAAATTGAAAAAGTTGGGTAGGTTCAGCAAAAAAGAGGCAAGATTGTATTTTTATTGCTAAAATCAATTCAATAACACCCCTCTTTTTTGGTCGGGGGTTAAAAAAGGAACTAGATTGGCCTTAAAGTAGGCAAAGCCTGCACACCAATTCACAATGAGGATTTGTTATCATAAAAAAAAAAAAACGGCGTGTACGGCATAAAACAATTGGTGAATAAACCAGTCGCTTCTAAGACCACGCTCTTAAAAAAACGATAACAATATAGTGTGTTGCTCGGCATCGGTGTCAAGTGAAGCTGTCGATAGCCTCGGACACAATGACCTGTCTTGCTACAGGAGCGCAGGTCACATTGGATGGCACGCCAGCATTAACAATTCGTGCAGCCCTTGCCACCGCCGGCGTACCAGTCGGTTTAAAACCATAGCGCCTTGGAAGAGTTGGTAGTGCTTTGGTGTGGGACGCAACCTTGCTCCATCTCACGTTGCAAGCACGGCGAGCTGTGTGTGCGCTGCTGCTGGAGCTACTGAGAATAATTTGAAGATAACATTAACAATATGATAACAATTAAAAAATATTATTAACAATTTATTTGCCTAAGTAAACATTTTTACTAAACCATAATTTTCATCAAGTGACAGTTGACAGATAGAGGTCATAACATGGCGCGAGGTCAATCCTATTCTCATTTCAACGCTTTATATTTGCACGCTGACTCTTAAGTGTTTTGTTTTGTTCAAACTTTATTACGTTTCGCAGATATTGTTCGTAACTACTTCTTCACACCGTTTTTAAATAACGAACAATAAAAATGTGTACTTACTTATATCTGTTCTAAAAACGTTAATGACAGAGTAAGCGGGCTGTTCACAGGTAAAAAGTTGGGTTGGCATAATACGTCAATGTTAATACGTCAGAAACGAAAGGTTATGTGATCCTACAATTATACAGAGATCAACGCCGCATGAACAGGACTCATGTAGTTAGCAGGTTCAGGTTCAGGCCACTTTAGAGTCAACGTGTATAATCCCAGTTCGCTCGTAGAGTCAACTCGCAATACGTTTTTAGGTAGGTACTCCTTTCTCACCTTATCTTCTTCTTTCAATAATCGCTAATTCGACGCAAGAAACTCTGTTCGTGTAACTGAAGATCAGTTCACACTTTTACCTGCTTTTTTTTCGACCTACTCGAGGAATAATACTTTAGTTTGTGTAGACTGTAGAGGTCTTAAGTTGTGAACGCCAGCCAGATGTACAGTCACGGACTTTAATTTATGAGCCACTTTGAAACTTTCTAATTTTGCAGTTTTATCCATTCATGAAATTAAACGACTAAACCCGAACTCAAACCACATGCTCGTAAACAAGATGAGATATTACTAATAATCGGAAATAGTCTTATCAATAGAGGTTGAAGAATAACTAATAAGTTTTCAATGAAAAATTCATAAAATGTTACATACGTTTATCCAATCTATTTCTTACCGACCTCCTTTGAATTAGAGCTCACTAAATACTCTTTATTTCATGAACGTCAGCTTGGACGCCACGCGCTTGGATAAAATCGTGGGTTCGAGTTTTTCCAATGTCAAAAGTACTAATCATAATTTCTCCCTTACGCTAGGCGTTACTATGGCTACGCTAAAACAAATTGTAGCTAGGTAACGGTTGCTAGACCTGCAATTGGTTGACTTTGGGTAGTCACTCTGTACTATGTACGAATATAACCGACTAAACCCGATTTGCACTACACGGCTAAAATTCGAACAGTGGCAAGTGGCTCATGAATTAAAGCCCGCGACTGTACATCATTTTATAAAAAGGCAGAAACTTTCTACGCAAGTAGATAGCTTATTACAGGTAAGCACAATAATTGGCCATTGTGAAAAGTCGGTCGTGGTGGCTTTTGCAGGTAACAAAGCTGAAGTGAATAGTTGCAAAGATACGATTCGTCATAAATCCTGTAAAGCGTGATTGTTTTATTTTAACTAAGGGATAGTGCCTACTATGGAGTCCATGCGGAGAACGATTTTTCAGACGCCACAGTGTAAGTACCTATCAACTATTGAAATGAATCATTCAGTTATTCAGGACACCTGTTGTTGTTACCTGCCAAAGGCCAACACGGGCGAAATTTTCATACCTGTAGGTAGGCATTCTTACCTATAGATAGTAACGTTTTTCCGTAGAAAAAGTTATTAGCTTTTATTAAATGCCGTCTATTGACTATGGTCTGGCGTTCAACAGAAACTAGCTCTAGTAGATACATACCTACCTACTTATTTAGTTAATTAACATGTATTGTGGTATCTGACGCCAATGATTGACTCTACAAACGGACTTTGTGATGTCCACTTGAATTTATGTACAATTTTTTGAGTATGTTATGTATTTCTTACTGTCGTTTCGTATGAGCTGAGTGTAACGAGAAGACTGAAAGTGTCGACTAACGTCCGTCGTGTAGTAAGAGTATTATTATCTAACGACTATCTTTGACTTTGGGTACAGTTCATGCAATGTATTGTCGTATTAGGTATTTACATAGGTGTGATGTGGTAGCACGCAGGCGGCGAACAAGCGCGGCCACGCATGCATACTCGTGCCCCGCGCCACCGCGGCTGCGCTGTGTCGCGCCGCGGCCGACCTCGTCGTGCGTGCGCTTCGGAGGCAACGACTGCGGCCGACCGCAAACCGCGGACCGCTTGCGAAATACCGGTCACACAAGATATTATACTTGGAATAAATATATCTGTTTGTACCAATATATAAAATTGTTAAAAGAAACTGTTTCGATTTATTTATTTTAATTCCATCAAATCTTCATTAAATTCTCAAGCGGCACAAGGCTCTAGTTCCCATGGTAAGTTTGCCGCACGTAAACACGAACAACAAGTGACGGGAATGGTGTGGTATCCGTATGAATGAACTACCCATTCAATTCGACGACCGCCGATCGGCGTCTTTTAATTTCTGATCCAGTTCCAGAGGATGCGGATCGGCGTTATGCTATTTTAGACATAAGGTTGGCAAATACTATCTTATTAATACTTTCCAGGTCTAGGTACGTGTTAGTACCTACTACACGAACGCACTAGTACTAGCTGTCCCGCGCAACTTCGTCTGCGTCACATTTTCCCCGTTTTCGCAACATTTTTCATTGCTGCTCCGCTCCTATTGGTCGTAGCGTAATGATATATAGCCTATGTCCTTCCCCAGGTTGAAATCTATCTTCTTGCCAAATTTCATTAAGATCCGATCAGCCGTTTAGTCGTGAAAAGGTAACAAACAAACATACAAACAAACAGAGTGACATTCGCATTTATAATATTAGTATGGATGTATATTTAGGTTAAGGTATTTATCTATGGGTCTTTGTTACCTGATAATAAATCGATTATTATTATTAATATTCCCTTTATTTATTTTCTTACATATTAATTACATTTTTAAATATTTTAACAAAATCGTAAGTAAAAAAAAATATATAAAAATAGTAGCCCACCGGTATCGGGAACAGGGTCCAAGCTACCGGCAGTCAGGGTTCCAGAGAAAGGAACCTCCTAACAATACGAGCCGTGTCTAGGAGTACTGCTTTCTGAATCAAGCCCTTGATTAGACAAATAGTTAAATTCTACAGTGTTTTTATAGGTCCGCTCAGCATACAGCTCTTATAGACGTTTTCGACTCTTATGAATACCAATAGTGGCCCAGTCGTTGAAGGATGCGTTACTTTTAACCGAGATTGTCTTAGGAATAAACGTGGTATTATACTGTGTGCAATACATTCTAAAAAAATCGTTATAATGTTGATTGGGATCATCATTAGTTGGCAGTGGCGAAGGGTCAAAATTTTGTAAGGGGAAGCCGACGAAAAAAATGAGATCATTAATTTTGTTTTTAAAGTGAAACTTTTATTACATCGCCTCAAACTTTTTCGTCTGTGTGTTGCATGTCGCGTGACGATCGGTCTACTCCGCGCTATAGTGTGAAAAAAAGTTTCACTTTTACCGTGGTTTCATAAAACCACACAATCCTTTTATTCGTCATCGCATTTTTAAATTTCATTTTGATTGTCAGCGACCCCGAAAACCACGAAAATGTCACCCATGATCAGTATACACAAAAATTTTCGAAGGACCCAACTTGATCTTTTTTTCATAACTTATGTATTGTAACGATTAAATGCACAGGAACTACAGAAAATATGTTTATTCATAAAAGTGAACGCGTATAAATACAATGTTTCATGTCTATGCTATTAACCGTTGAGGAGTTCCCTCATGAGAAGAGGACCCTGGCGGTAGGATGAATTCATGATACAAATCGTCATTATCCATCAAATATGAACACGTATGCAAAGTTTCGTGTCTGTGCTATTAAACGTTGAGGAGTTCCCTCGTGAGAAGACAATCCTGGCTGCAGGATGAGATCATGATAGAATTCATGTGTATCCGTCAAATATGAACTCGTATGCAAAGTTTCGTGTCTGTGCTATTAAACGTTGAGGAGTTCCTTCGTGCAAAGACGATCCTGGCTGCAGGATAAGTTCATGATACAAAACATGATCATCCATCAAATATGAACTCGTATGCAAAGTTTCGTGTCTGTCCTATTAAACGTTGAGGAGTTCCCTCGTGAGAAGACAATCCTGGCTGCAGGATGAGATCATGATAGAATTCATGTGTATCCATCAAATATGAACTTGTACACAAATTTTCGTGTCTGTGCTATTAAACGTTGAGGAGTTCCCTCGTGAGGAGACGATCCTGGCTGCAGGATTAAGTTATGTCTGTCATAAAAATGTATTGTTCTTAAAACCAAAGGTGTGCGCTAAATTTCAGCTCAATCGGGCATCGGGAAGTGGTTCTAATTTAGCTTGCTATACATACAAACATTGAAAGTTCCCTGTCGTAACTCGAAAATCTTCGGCTTACCTAGTCCTTACAAAACGCTGCTGATAGCTGCGAAGTCACGTGTCCGCGTTCATACGAATTTAGTTCTGAATTCTGACACCCGAGCGTCGGCTTACTGGCGCCACATGTTGCTTTCTTTGTGGACATGAAAAATGCTGGCATTTATGTAATGTTTTCAATCCTATGATGTATTTAATGTCTGTACTGTGATGTGATAACCTCAGATGTGTACATAATTTACTATTTGACTACAGTAGACACTAGACACTACGTATAGTGCCTTGTTCCCAAAGGGAAGCCGGCAGGAATCGGCTTCTTAGGAGCCTTCGGGCCTGTTAGTTGGCAATAGTGGTAATTTAGACAAAAGCTTAAATTTAAAAGTTTCCAGGCGACTTTTAGTTTTTTGATTAACAAATGATATCCTTTTTAGTGACTTTCTTGTCAACATTTGGAATCGTGATCAATTGCCCACAATGATCTGAATCTAATAAGTTAATAATTTCTTTGTGGGTAGGTATAACATCTGTGAAAATATTATCTAGGCAAGTGGCACTAGTTGGGGTTATTCTAGTGGGCTCCAGAAATTTGTTTTCAAGATTGTATGAATGAAACAGGCTTATAATTTTAGTACTTAACCCAGAATTTTCTAACAAATGAATATTAAAATCACCGCAAGTGATGAGGGAACATGTGCATCAGTGGATCCCGGGGAACAGTGAATCACGCTCGGGATATCGCTACGCCCCCGCAGAGGGGCACGGCTGGCGGGATATGGGTAAAACCCTTTCCCCGCGGAATCGTGTACTGTGCCCGTAAATACGGGCACCTCATTTGGTGGCCAATATAGGCATGTATGGGGGCGAGCGCGCGTAATTAATTTACTATGGCGCAGCTCGCCTATGTGTGGTTGTCGCGCTGCGCGCTTACCTACGATAAAACTTTACCGTAACGATCGCCGCTTTCTTCACGCCACCTCGGCGGTCTGTCACCGCCAGGTGAGACCTCCGGTTGCCCGGAGGAGGCCCAGCGGATGACGACCTGCGACAGAGGTGACTTTGGTGGCGCATCCTACCGCTAAGAATGTTTGGCCCCCGTCCACAACGCTCTCAGAGCTAGCCGATCACGCTCCAGACTAAGAGGCCGTAATGAATGTGTTAGAGCGGCAGTGTACTGTGTAACGCCGCTCTTGTAAGCGAATGAATAGCGAGCCCGCGCCGCACGTTCATCGCGTTGTTAGGATGCATGTTGAGTAATGAGTGTGTGTTCGATGCGCGTCGCGTCTATATTAACTTAGATGCGACGCGCTTCAACTGTATGTAATGTGGTGTTGTATAGTCACATTGTTTGGGTAGGTCGCTTGTAGGTGAAAACGACCTACCCAGGGAATCAAACAAGGGGGGGGGGAATACTTACGGCGCATCCGCAGGCACGAGATCGCGCGGTAGGCGACGTGTGCGCCTGGCGCGCCCCGCGTCAGGCGGGCGCGTGTGCCATGGCGCTATCTGTGTTAGATGGGGCCAGGCAGAGGCGTCGGCGCGCTTGAACATGTTGGACGCGAGGCGGCTACAAAAGTCGTCCAGGCTCTCCATCTTCATGTCCCGCTGGATAGTGGAATTCCTCACAAAGCGAGGGGCAGCAACAATGGCGCGCAGTGCAAGACTTTGCTGCGCGTGGAGGTTCTTCTTAGTGGACTCGCTCGTGAGGGCGAACCACGCTGGGGCCATACGTGATTAGCGGGCGGATGTACGTTTTGTACACGCCCAGCTTGGCACGCAGCGGGAGACGAGACGAGAGCACTGGGCGAAGCTGGAAGCGGGCGTTCCTGCATTTCGCGATAGTGCCGCGGACGTGCTGTGCCATAGATAGTTGACGGTCGATAGTGACACCCAGGTACTTGGCCCGGGGTGACCATGCGACGTCAACTCCTTGCAATGTCAGGGGTGGTGGGAGTTTCTTCGCACCGCCGGTTACCAGCGCCTGCGTCTTACCCACGTTCACCGACAACCTCCACTTAGACAACCAGTCCGGGAGTAGGTCGAGCACGCGCTGCATCTTTACGGCCGCGTGCCGCGCGTTAAGCGATGTCGCTATGTACGCGGCGTCGTCGGCGTACAGCGCGAGCGTGGTGTCGGGTGTTGTAGGGATGTCGTCGGTGTAACAAGAGTAACAGTGTGGCGAGACGCAGCTACCTTGCGGCACTCCTGCGGCTATCGAGCGGACGCTCGATAGCGCTCCGTCGACCACCACCCTTAATGTCCTATTACCTAGAAAGGAGGAAATCACCTTTACCAAGCGAGACGGGGCGTGCCGGCCTGTGCCAACTTGTACAACAAGCCGGCATGCCAGACGCGATCAAATGCTTTTTCCATGTCGAGGAATACTGCTACTGCTCGCTCCTTCCTGTTAAGGGATGCAGCAAGTAGGTGCAGTATACTCTCGACAGCTGGAGCGTCGTTGAGTGTTCGGATCGAAACCCGAACTGCTCCTCTCTTGGAATGAAATGTTGCCTCAGGTGTCGCAGTAGAAGTTGCTCAAACACCTTAGAGGTAGTGGAGAGAAGTGTGATTGGCCGATAGCTATCCGGCTTCAGCACATTCTTGTGCGCCTTGGGTATCATTATGACTCGCCCTTCCTTCCACGAGGTTGGGAAGGCGCCCGTGCGCAGTATGCCCGTGTACAGGCGCGCCAGTGCCGCTACCGACCGGTAGGGCAAGTGGCGCAGCGCTGTGTTGGTCACACCGTCCGCCCCGGGCGCCTTCCTTAATTTCGTCTTAAGGATGGCGCGTCTGACCTCGCAAGGCGAGAAGAAAACTGGGTCCTCTTCGGAGGCTATCGGCCTGGAGAAGTACTCTCCAAGGTGCCTTTCGACTACTGCGATGTGCTCGGTGTTGGTAGTCGGGTTTGGAACGAACTGACGCTCCCGGTGCTCGGCAAAGATCGCCGCGCGGTCTGGCCCGGTGTATCTTGGTGTCCCGTCGCTATGGAGTAGCGGACGTACCGGAGCCGGGGTATTGTTGAGCTGTCTGCACAGCTTGTGTAGAAACGCCCTGTCGCACAGTGAATCATTTGTCAAAACTGTGTATTTATTGTACTCACACATACACGCGTTGGCTTCGCTAACGCTATCCCCTACCCCCCGCCACCCGACTAGTCGCCATCACTGAATCAACGGGAGGACGTGCGACAGCGCATCGGTCAATAGATAAAGTACGAAAAAAATAATTTACGTAATGTTTGAAATTACTTTGGTTCAAAGTTATTTAGATATTTTAAAGTCTTTGCATATTTTCCTTTAGTATAATAATATCTTTATTCAGAACCAAAAATGGGTCAAATACAAAAAATAATCTTAATTAAACAAAGAAGGTCTCACAATTTTCGATGCCTGTACTAGGATAATCCTGTATCACAGGCTGAAGGAGCTCTAACAATATACTAATTATAGGACAACAGATTTTTAAAACAATATTTAACATCTTAAAGTGATCTAATTAGAATCATTTGATATAGTAAACCTAAATTAACTTAAACACTAAAACATAAGAATAACAGGGAAAAATTAGCGTCAGCAAAAACAAACTCGGTTAAAGTCCATGGATCAAAAAAAACACAGTCAAAGCACTCTTGTTTGTTTTCGATTATTGCAGCTAGCGACTAATGTACGTAGACAGCAAAAAATTGATGAGTAGGTCAGCACAGTAGTCTGTTATTGTTGTGACATCGACAGGCGTATTAATCAACGCGGAAGTCTGACCTAGAGTTAGACGCTTTACGCGTCCCCATAGTCGATCGAGTTGATGTACCTGTATTCTGCTATTTTTCTAGCAGGGCACTCAGCGTCTCCCGTTTTGTGCTTATTGGGCTTTTTAAAGCGCGAGCAAGTTGCACATGTAGGTGACAGCGCTTTTTTCTCGCAATCGGACAACGAGTGCCCTGCTTCTCCGCAGTGACCGCAAGTAGAGTTGACCTCTCTGCATGATTTGGCTGCATGACCATATTGCTGACATTTGTAACATCTGGTAACAAGTGTAAAATCTCTGACAGGGCAGGAAGTCCAATTTATAAAAAGCCTTTCTTGAGATATTAGGGCTTTTCGAATCTTGCCTGGAACCTCGATAATGTAGTTACAGGTCGTCGCATCTTTCTTTCCGGATTTGTGGCTGAACTTAACCACGGTCAAAAAGGACTCCATTGACATCTCTGGAAACTTATCGGCTATATTCTGCTCGTAAATGCACCTCAGGACACCAGTATCACCCAAAGAGGTCGGCACTCCTACGACCGTAATCCGCGGTTTGCGCTTTTTGGGTTCATCGGCTGTAAGTCCAGATGTTGACAGGTGGACTGCTTGCTTTAGTTTATCAGCATCCTGTTTGGTTTCAGTGCTGATTATAACACCTCCATCTTTAGTTTTGCGGACTCCACGTACATGCAGCTTCATTTGATCAGGGCGTATAATTTGTTGCACGAGGTTTTTGGTGTCGTCACTCGACTTTAATTTATCGCTGGGATAAATGGCTACAGAGCTCAAATTGTTTGGTCGAACGAAACCATTTGACCCCTTCTTTACCATGTCAGCAAACGATGCACTTCCCTTCGTACCAGAGTCCTCAATTACCTGCTTAAGTTCCGAAATTTGATCCTTCAAGGTGCATTTTTCTTTTAGGTCATCGATCATTTTGACGGCTTGCAGGGCTTTCTGTTTCAGAGCTTGATATAGAACTGCCATTTGAGAGGTACCAGATTCTACTTTGCGGCATAGATTAGTAATTTTCAGTTTCTGCTCCGAGTTGAGTTTGCCATCCGTGGCAATAGAGCAAACCTCATTTAACTGCTGTTCAATTGATGACATCCATTTTTGGATATCTGGCGTGGAGACAACTGGTATGGAGAAGTCCGGCTGGAGGGTTTTTGCTGGCGAGGCATTGGGTTGCACTGGACTACAGTTTGCCATTTTTCAACAGGTTCACTATGTAAATGTTTTCATTATTTACTAAAAATATACACTAAGCAAAAATTAAAAGAAGGTCACTGTTATTGTGTTAATAAAATATTGCTAAAGAGCACGTCTGTACGTTGCGAATGGTCGCGGCACAATCAAAGTCAGTCAATCAGTATGTGTATCTAATTGTATAAAACTGTATTAAGTTGTGTGATATAAGCGATTTTTATTTTGTTAAAAATATTATTTCTGTTATTAGTAAATGGGTTACAGTGAATCATGTGGTAATGGGGTTCGTTGGATCGTGATCCACTGTTCCCCAAAAAGGTTTGAGTTTCAAAGTACACTACTTGTTGACAGGTAAACATGCCACAAAAAGGAAGACAGAGACTGGTCTTCATACAGAAGAACAAATGCGCAACGCTTTAGACATGATAGTGGAGGGTCAAACCGTAAGGGCCAGATACGGCACTTTGAGTCTGAGAACACCGGAAGGTTGCAGTTTAAGCCGCGCAACATCCTTCAACCGCCACAATCGGTTCTCCAATGCTGTTGAGCTGCAACAACAACTCCGATCAGCTCACAAGCGTTCTGTAAGCGTCTCCACGATTAGAAGAAGATTGCAGGAGAGTAAAATGCAGCTCACAGGGCAGCAACAGGGCCAAAATTTACTGCACAGTATAAGAGAGATCAGTTGGAATATGCCCGCGACAATGTGGATTGGGAAATTGATCAATGGAAGGCTATGCTCTTTTCGGATGAGACGAGGGTGTAGCTTTTCTAAAATGACTGCGTAAAAGAGTGTATAGGAGGCAAGGAGAACGATTCGCTCAGGCCTGTATTCAAGAGACTGTGGAAGATGGGGGTGGGTCGTGCATGTTCTGGGGCATGTCAATCGACTGCAAAACGAACCTTGTGTGCGTTTCTCGGACTGGAAGTGCTCGCCGGCAAGGGTCGCTGTCTGCTCCTAGAGTACATAGCACTAAAGCGTTATTTACGTCGTCGAGGTTTGTGGCACGTCTGATTAACCTAGATATTAAAGAAGTATCGTCAGCAAACAACACCATATGTGGTTAGTTTTTAAATAAATGGGGTAGGTCATTAATGTATAATTGAAATAAATGCTGTGAGTTTTAAAAAGAGGAAAGGACCCAATATCGAACCTAGTGGTACACCCATTTTTACTTTTAAACCCATTGAATTTACACCATTTACTTGTAGGTACTTGCTGCTGTCTATCATCCAAATACGATTTTACTAAACTGAGCGCAAGTTTACCTAAACCGCAATGCTCAAGTTTCAAGAGCAAGGTTCATGATTTACGCAATCATAGGCCTTCGAGAAGTCACAGAAGTTTCTTATGGAATCTTGTGCCTCTACCCACACAGTAAATATGTGTTTTAATAAAGTGACACCGGCGTCAGTCGTACAACGTCCTTTGATGAAACCATACTGTTTCTCATGATTTTATTGGTGTTAAAGAGGGTGAGCATTTGATTAAGCTTTACCTTTTCAAACACCTTGCTGAAAACCGGCAACACGGATACGGGTCTGTAGCTATTGGTATCTTTACTGTCCCCGGATTTGAAAAGTGGTATTATCTTGCTGTATTTAATAAGGTCTGGGAAGACTCCTTGGTCCACACATAAATTAAAAATTAAGGCTAAGTACGGTGCTATAGTGTCAATAATAGCTTGGCAAACTTTAATAGTCATTGCCCGTGGCCGAAGATGGTTAATTTGATTTTGATTCCTTAAAAGCTTTAATGACTGCTGTAAGTTTTATATGCTTAAATTGAAACCCAACCGGACAGGCTGAAAAGTTCGCTTTTAATAAATCAATAGAAAGCAAGGTTGGGGAATTTAAGGTTCCAGTAGTTTTAAGTGGGAAATTGGTGAAGAAATCTTCAAATTCAAGAATTACCTCAAGAGCTCATCTCATTTAACATCTCTTGCAGGACGTCTGAGTTCAGCAGCATATGCTGTCAGAAAAATCCGTCAATTTACTGATGTAGATACCGCGAGGATAGTGTATTTTAGTTATTTTCATAGTATTATGTCATATGGTATTTTACTATGGGGACGGGCTGCAGACATCGAGTCTATATTTATTCTGCAGAAAAGAGCTATCAGAGCCATATATAATCTACGTAGGCGCGATTCTCTAAGAGAACTGTTCAAGGCAATTAACATCATGACGGTACCTTGTCAATACATCTATGAAAACATCATGTACGTTAGGAAAAATCTGCATATATTTAGTAAAAGAGGTGACCGGCACCACTATAATACTAGAAACAGAGACCAACTAGTTCAGCCAGGTTTCAGGTTAGCTAAAGTAGACTCATCTTTCATGGGGTACTGTTTAAAATGTTACAAAAAAATACCTCCCCACATTCTACAACTGAATGAAACGAAATTTAAATCTTGCATAAAACGCACACTATGTAGGCAAGCATATTATAAGTTGGGGGATTATATTGATGATAAAAATGCTTGGCTCAATGCTGGTCCTGCTCCACAACCATAGGGGCAATCGGAATCATCAGAATTAGAAAGTGAAGTTATTGTGAAAGCTGCAGAAGATTGTAAAAATATATTTGCATTGTATACATTCAATCTCTTAGTATTATATAATTGCATAGCACATGTGTGAGTACCATGTACTGTAAAGCCACCATTTAATGAGTACCTAAATCTTTCATTGACGCGAAATTACCCTGGTGGTTGAGTGAATGTCATGCTCACTTAAATGTCACGCTGATGGTAGCGGATGTGTCGGGTCGTTTAGTTCCCTTCAAAATGGTTGAGTTGAATGATGGCTGATACATGCGTCATGTTCGTGAACGGGCGCTGTCAGTTGTGACTGGTCATCTCTTAGCTGCCACGGTTTATTTTAATTACTTTATTTTTTAATTACTGATTTAATCTTTTAGTCTGGACGCTCTTAACTTGCCCGTATTTCTACATTGTTCTCACATATTTTTAATTCTTAACATGAATGATGTAACCAAGATTTTGTAACATATTTTGATTTAAAAGAGTGTCCATGGAGTTTCTTGCCCATTCTTCTCCATAGAGATCTACGCTACGGAATGGGCAACTACAGTACTTTCACAAGTTATTATGCCTTGTGACTGGGACTGTAGCTTCGCGTTTTATTTTGTTTTTTTGACTTTCAAAAGTGCCTGTAATGGTCTAATTGAAATAAATGCTTTGACTTTGACTTTGAGGTACTTCGTTTTTAGAACTTAAAAAACCACGTGAAATCGCTATTCTGATATCATTATTTAATTTTTTTATTTCTATAAGTTTCGCCATCCATCACTGCGCTTACTGTCTGGTGGATACGGCGCGGCATACGCTGGTGGAATGTGCCGCGCGGGACGAGCCGCGCCGTGCCCTCATTACAGCGGTGGGAGGAGACCTGTCACTGCCGGCCGTTGCTAGCGCGATGGTCGACAGCACAGAGTCCTGGGACGCGGTGGTGTCCTTCTGCGAAACCGTCATGTCGCAGAAGGAAGCTACGGAAAGCGAGAGGTAGATCTCGAGTTCCTTCCCGCAGCAGACGCACCGGGCGTCGGCAGAGGGCGGAGATAACGCCCTCTTCCGGCCCCCCTAAACAGGTGTAGGGGCGACGGATTCGGGGACATCCGTTGCCCCCCATCATAATGGACGCGAGATGGCGGCGCGTAGTGTTCCACGCGCGCCTCTCACAGACGTAACGGGGGTAGTACACCTCACTCCCCCAGGTGCGAGGCCCGCACCGGTCAACGGTCCACGCTTTTTTTCATAATATGAATTTATTCAAATATATTTTTTAGTTCCGATTTTCTACAAAAAGCGTGTTTTTTAGTTTTTTTTTAACTTTTATTTATTTATATATTATTGAACTTTACGTGAACTACCGCAAAGAATTCCTCATAAAATTGATTTACATTTTCAATAATATGGCCCGGAATGCCTAAATCACCAACTAAGTTATTATTAAATTTATTCAAATAGGGGATCGGACTGGGTAAAGAAAACGACATTCTATTTTTCACTTCAGTAGCTCAAACATGTAGGTTTTGCTGCCTGAAATCAGTGAGCAAAATCGTATTTTGCTCACTGAGTGAGACAAAGTAACTTTTTAATTATTTTTTTCAGAAAGCCCCGAATATCTTATTCAGCCTTGGGTTAATCATACAATTCGAAACATTCACACTGTATCTCTTTCCCGCCCATTAGAAAGAGAGACAAAGACCAGCCCTTTCGAAGTTCCGTTTTTGAATTCGAACACGTTCGAAATTTCGTACTAACTAAATAGATTTTGCAAAAATGTCTTTTAATGTAATTTATTGAATTTATAACTTATTGTTGTATTTAAACGAAAATAAGTATTTACTGCAAATAAAACTGACCAAACCTTTAAATATTTATTTCTAGTTTCAATCATCATCATCAGCCTATATTGTTCCCACTGCTAGGACGCAGGCCTCCTCTCTATGAGAGGGAATGGGCTGTAATCCACCACGCGGGCCCAGTGCGGGTTGGTAGATGTCACATGTCTTCGAATTTTTAGTTCTAGGACATGCCGGTTTCCTCACGATGTTTTCCTTCACCGTTTTGAGAGCAGCGGTGATGAAATAAATTACACAAAGTAATGCGCCTGCCTGGGTTCGAACCTACGACTTACTGCTCGTAAGTCGGGGCTGCTACCACTAGGCCACCGCTGCTCTCTAGGCCACCGCTGCTCTCTAGGCCACCGCTGCTCTCTAGGCCACCGCTGCTCTTTCTTTCTTTTCTAGTTTCAATAATGTTACGTAATATATTTTGAATAATAAAATATATAGGTGCTATTTCCGAACACGCCGTAATTTAAATAATACAGCGGGAATAAAATTTCGTGGCTAGAGTTGAATAAGTTAAATAATATTAAAATAATCGTAAAATATGAGTGAAACTAGCGATGAGAACAGTATTTTAACACCGGAAGAGTTAAAACAACAAGTTATTAATGCAGAATTAAGTTTCCTACCTGAGAAGTCACGCAAGAAATATGTGAAAGCATACCATGTCTTCAACGATTGGAGACTTCACAAAGGGCGCAAGCAGTTTGTCGTAGACAGGTTTGCTATCTTATTTTTTAGATTTATCACAGACGAGGCGATCATCTATAATGTGGAGTATTTCCTCAATGTTGAAAGCTACTTTAAGTCCATTTTTCTTTATTATTTTATCTCCTAAAGTGTTCTCGCTGCTGAAGTGAAAAGTTATGTGTGTTACACGAGAGCAAAGTTTTTTGCATATCGTGCCTTTGAATCCCTCGCCACACTCAGGATTCAACTTTAGAATCACTCGCTACGCTCGTGATTCAATCGTTGAATCCTTCGCTTGCTCATGATTCAAAATCAGCACTCGCAGCAAAAAACGACTTTGCTCTCTTGTTGCAAAAATAACTATTGTCCGTCAGACAGGTAATACAAAAATATTAGACACGTATTTTTTATTTTATCAAAATATCAAAAAAATATTTAGTTTGAACTCATTAAAGTTGGAGAGTGGGGGCTTACTACGTCACAAGTAGGTATAAAACTTACCTACATGTGACGTCATGCGCCATTTCAACTCAATATATCTCCGTAATTTTATGACCACGTGAAAAAAGAAAAAATACGTGTCCAATACTTTTCAATAAACTACCCGACGGACAAAGAAAAAAAAAATAGGAGTATCCCCTATTGCTGGGTGTTATTTGTCTAGAGTTCATCAGGATGTTTGTCATGGTGTGAAGGACTCGAAAACAACGCTTTGCCCACTGTGATCTGAAGGGAGGTAATTAACAATTGATCTTCTGGGGGAATAGCACGGACAATGAAATAGCGTTTCGGGCACAGAAAAGGTGCATTAGGTCGATGTTTAGACTGCAAACAACAGACAGCTGTAAATCTTATTTTATAGAACGTAAGATATTGACATTGCCCTCATTATATATCCTGGAAACAGTAATGTTTATTAAATCCAATTCCCATTTATTTCAGCGTTTGTCTGATGCTGTCCCTAGGAATAGACGTGATAATTTCAAACTCTGTGTTCACGGCGCTAAAACAACTCTTATGCGTAAAAGCATCTTTTGCATGGCTCCAACCATTTTTAATAAATTGCCCAAATCATGGAAAACATTAAATATATCTGCCCTAAAAAGTAAATTGAAGAGTTTACTAACTCAAAGAGCATATTACAGTATAGCAGAGTTTATGAAAGAGGACAATTTCTTGATATGACAATGTTGTATTTTTTGACATGTTAAAGTAATCTATTGTATTTTTTGACATTATATTGTAATCTATTGTATCTTTTGGAGTAATTGTAATTTGGAGTTGACATTCATAATTATTTTCATTGACCAATTTATTTAATGACTAATTTGACATTGAATTGTATCAAAAAAAATATGCTTATTGAATTGTAATTATACCTAATCTCTAATGAATAATGATGAAATGTAAATTTTGTGATTATTATCACGGTTAATGCACCATCTCTTCTTACCAATTTGTACGCCACGACATGCGGCTGATCATGTTAGAACTTTTCTGTATCCCATTATTATCTTGCATGCAATGTTTCATGTACACCATGTTTCAACAAATAAAATTTACTTACTTACTTACTTACTTACTATTTATCAACCTACGGTGCACAAAGTTGGTAATTTACTGAACAACGTCTAAACTCAAGATTTGCCAACGAGCAATGGAGCGCAGCATAATGTGTTAAGCGAATAGGTCGATCAAGGTCACTCAGCGAGCTATGGAGCGGGCCATGCTTGGAGTCTCTTTGAGGGATCGCATCCGGAACGAGGTGATCCGACAGAGAACCAGAGTAGTCGACATAGCCCACAGAATAAGTAAGCTGAAGTGGCAATGGGATGGGCTGGCCATATTAGCCGTAGAACCGATGACCGTTGGGGTAGACGTGTTCTTGAGTGGAGACCGCGAATCGGCAAGCGTAAGGTGGGACCGGTGGGACGCCCTCAGGCTCGTTGGAGCGAATGAGCGATGATCTTCACAGGGTAGCTGGTAGCTGGGTAGGCAAAGGGAACTATGACCATACAGCCAAGTCATCAGTAGAATTTTTTTATTGATATGAAATGAATATGAAAGTTAAGAGATGAAATGAAATGAAACCTAACCTAATTCATTGAATCAAATCTTTAAATCTGATATTGAAACAAATTAGTAGCTTCTTTTTAGAATTATTTGCATGAATCAAAAAAAAAATTCTATGTTTTTTTAGTAAAAACATCGTGGTTGGTTTTTCTTTTTAATAGACATTATTTTTCATACCATCTATTAGAAAAGGACGACTTGGTTCGCCTTTAAGTGCTCCCAAAGGTAGTGTTTTCTATAAGGAACTTTAGCGGGCAGTAATGAGTTTTTATTCCCCTTTATTTCAAAAAGTGCGCCGCAGTAGTAGATTGTATCATAAGGTAGCAAAATAATCTTTTTACGGCGAGGGCGCTTTTTTGAATCCAGAGCGAAGTGAGGGATTCTAGACTAGAATCCCAAACGTAGCGAGGGATTCAAATTTCGTCGCCCGAGCCAAAAATATTTTTGCGCCCGAGTGAGAATAAAAGGCGCCTTTAGTTAAACATAAAGTAACAACTAAATTGAAATTAAACAGTATCTAATAATAAAACGACTAAAAACTTATTTTTACATTTGAGACATTTTCGCATAAATAAATTTAATCTTCGTAGAATCCTAAACGTAGCGAGCGCCCTCGCCCTCAAGCGCCCTCGCCGTAAAAATATTATTTTGCTCCCTTATGATACAATCTACTATTGACAGTTGGGAACTTCGTTGAGCACTTCCGACGTTTGGCCCCAAAACTGGAACGGGCAGGGGCTGCATTCAAGCGGCGCTTGCCCAACCTGGGGGGTCCAAACGCCTCCTGCCGGAGGCTCTATGCGAGGGTCGTGCGGTCCATGGCCCTTTATGGGGCCCCGGTGTGGGCGCGTTCTTTGAGGCGGCGAGCCGCCCATTACCTAAACGCGCCCCAGAAGGTGGTAGCTGTAAGGCTGGTCCGGGGGTACCTGTAAGGCTGGTAGGGCTGCGGGTTGTTCGAAAGAGATACCGCGGCCCTGGAACACAAAGGGCTAAGAAGGAACATGGATGGGTTTTAATCAGTCAAGTCTGACACTCCCTCCCGCTCCGCCCAGAGCGGGAGAAGTCATTTGATGATTTCCCATCCGTAAAAAACAGTTGGGAAAGAGAAAGCACGAGTTCGGAAAAGGTAAAGAAAAAGCTCGAGTATGTAATAGCCCACATCCCGAAAGCTATACGTCCCTGCAATACGCCACTTTTTGAGCAACTGTATTAAAAAAACATTATCAATACATGTAGCAGTATTTGTAGTAATTCGCGGGTTGGTTTTGAAAACACGTTAAACAAATTAAATGATTTAAAAGGTGTAATAATCTACTACTATTAGAATTTTTGTCTAAAATATTAATATTAAAGTCACCACAGATAACCAGAGATTTTTTACCTGTTGCAAGTTTTGCTAAAGCATCTTCCATTACTGACTCAAATAAGGAGTAGTTTTGATAATTTGGGGGGTCTGTAAACGCACACTATTATATGCTTATCCAGCTCAACACAAGACATTTCAATACTATGCTCAACCGATAGATCAACAATAGCGCTTCGACACTTTTTAATACAATTTTTAACTAAGATTAATGAACCCCCACGCATTTTAGATTTTCGGTTAAAGCAACTGCCAACACTGTAATTCTTCTAAAAATAATTCAATCTCTAATTGCTTCGAAGAGAAACCTTGAATGTTTTGATGGAATAATTGCAAGGATTTCTGCTTAGCCCCTTTTTTACATTTAGCTATTTGATAGCGAGAAGGTATAATGTTACTGGTATCTTCTGTTGTCTTACTAACTAGTTTCAATGAGCATCCGGAGTGAGTCCTAAGACTCCTGAGCCACCAGACAACAAGCTCCTAGCCTCCAATCACTAGTACACCCTATGAGAATTTTCCATGCTCACACATGGAACCTCCTCTGTATAATAGGGGATAATCCAATGTTTTTTTCTTTGTCCGTCGGGTAGTTTATTGAAAAGTATTGGGCACGTATTTTTTCTTTTTTCACGTGGTCATAAAATTACGGAGATATATTGAGTTGAAATGGCGCATGACGTCACATTTATGTAAGTTTTATACCTACTTGTGACGTAGTAAGCCCCCACTCTCCAACTTTAATGAGTTTTAACTAAGTATTTTTTTGATATTTTGATAAAACAAAAAATATGTGTTTAATATTTTTGTATTACCTGTCTGACGGACAAAATAGAATGTCGTTTTCTTTACCCAGTCCGCACCCCTATTGTTCTTTCTATCACCCAAATTTTCAAAATATGGAAAAGCACATAATACATACTTATCATGGACTGTCCATGTTGCTGATGTTAGTCGCAAAGTGCATTGCACATTCCATTCTTTGAAATGCCTCCAGAGCTTCTTGCCTTTGAATACGAAAATCACCCTTGCGCAAACCCTCATTCAGCCCATCATAGATTACGCCGATGCCTGTTATCAGGATGTCACCGAGGAGCTTTTAAATAAAAAACTTGAGCGTTTGCAAAATATCTGTATTCGTTTTGTTTTTAACCTTAAAAAGTACGACCATGTTTCCAACTTTCGCAACATACTCAAGTGGCTCCCAATTCGACTTCGCCGGAACTCTCGGATATTGTGTCTGCTATTTAACATCCTTCATAACCCAAAAACGCCTTCCTATCTGCGGGAACGCTTTTCCTAATCCCGTTCTTCTGATGCACCTTGCAGGTCGCATCTAAGGAAACTCCTTAAATCCCCTCCCCACTCTACCGACTTCTACTCCTTCACTGTACACGCTGTGCGGTTGTGGAATTCACTTCCGTCTGACATTAGAGACTGCCAAACTATTGCAGTTTTCAAAAGAAGAGTAAATATTAGATTGTTGCATCGAGAGCAAAGTGAGTTATTAATACACGAGTGTTATGTTGGTACCCGAGCGCATGCGAGGGCACTAAATTAATACGAGTGCATTAATAACTCACTTTACCGAGGTGCGTAATCTACTTTTCTTTCAACTACCGTCATACCGTGACCTACCACCACCTGCCTAAGACCTGCTTACCAACTGCCCACCACCTGCCTAGCAAATGCCTACCGCCTGCCTATGACCTACCACAGCCTGCCTAACACCGGCCTATCACCTGCCTACTACCTACCACCACCTGCCTACCAAATGCCTATCGCCTGCCTATGACCTACCACAGCCTGCATACAACCTGCCTACCACCTACCTAGCACCTGCCTACGACCTACTACCATCTGCCTACAACCTGCATTTCACCTGCTTAACACCTGCCTATCACCTGCCTAATAGCTGCCTACGGCCTACCACCACCTGCCTACGACCTGCTTACGATCTGACTACGACCTACCTACTACCCACCCACTACCTACCTAAGAACCTTCTCCTGACAATAACAAAAAAAAAAATGCGAAATCCGTCCTCAGTCCTCACGCGTGATGCGACCAAGGGAAATAGGGATTCATTTTTATATATATAGATAAAACATAAAAAGCAGTGCAGTAATGACAACATTTCTGCACTGTTTTGGTTCTAAGCAAAAAAGACATCCTTTGTGATCGGTATTGTAGTGATTAATGATACCATTACTGCGTAGTGGGAAGAAAAGAAGTCATAGTTGCATAGGTATTTATTTTTCACCACTCCCGCACGAAAGAAGAGTCTTTCCTCTACGAAAACAGTGAGGAAATAGTAGATTGTTGCATCGAGCGCAAAGTGAGTTATTAATGCATGAGTGTTATGTTGGTGCCCGAGCGTATGCGAGGGCACTAAATTAACACGAGTGCATTAATAACTCACTTTAGCGAGGTGCGTAATCTACTTTTCTTTCAACTACCGTCATACCGTGACAAAATATACTTCCTACCTACTTACGACCTGCCTACGACCTGCCTTCCACCTGCCTACCGCCTGCCTACGACCTACCACACCCTGCCTAACACCTGCCTATCTCCTGCCTACGACCTACCACCGCCTGCCTACCACCTGCCTACCGGTTGCCTACCGCCTGCCTATGACCTACCACAACCTGCCTACGACCTGCCTACCGCCTGCCTACGACCAACCACCACCTGCCTACCACCTGCCTACGACCTGCCTAAGAACTGGCTACGACCTGCCTATGACCTGCCTAACACCTGCCTACGACCTGCCTTCCACCTGCCTACCGCCTGCCTACGACCTACCACACCCTGCCTATTTCCTGCCTACGACCTACCACCGCCTGCCTACCACCTGCCTACCGGTTGCCTACCGCCTGCCTATGACCTACCACAACCTGCCTACGACCGGCCTACCGCCTGCCTACGACCAACCACCACCTGCCTACCACCTGCCTAACACCTGCCTACGACCTGCCTACGACCTGCCTAAGACCTGCCTAAGACCTGCCTACGACCTGCCCACAACCTGCCTAACACCTGCCTAAGACATACAATCGCCTGCCTACCAATAACAAACACAACAACAAAAATTGCGAAATCCGTCCAGCCGTTCACGCGTGATGCTGTGACCAAGGGAAATAGGGATTCATTTTTATATATGTATATTGATAAAACATAAAAAACAGTGCAGTAATGAAAACAGTGCAGTAATGACAACATTTCTGCACTGTTTTGGTTCTAAGCAAAAAAGACATCCTTTGTGATCGGTTTTGTAGTGATTAATGATACCATTACTGCGTAGTTGGAAGAAAATTGGTTTTTCCTCACTGTTTGAACAGTGAGGAAAGTAATGATCCCGTTCAGAAACTAACCTTGCCTGATTTTTTTTTGTTAAGTTTTAAAGATATTTAAAAAAATATAGTTATTTCATGAATAACAGCTCTTTTCATTTCATAATAAAGAATTATTTTGATTTGCTTTGTGACTATTTAATTTATTTACCTATGATGACTGAATACTTTCTTGCTGGGAGTGGTGAAAAGTTTTGTATGCAACTTGTGAGCAAGTTCATTTGCTATTCGTTTTGTTGAGTCTTTCGCTTACTCAGGATTGAAATTTATAATCACTCGCTGCGCTCGTGATTCTATTTTTCAATCCTTCGTTCGCTCAAGACTCAAAATCAAAACTCATAGGAAAAACGAACTTTCCTCACATGTTGGATAAATAACTATTATTGGTATATATTTTGTTTTGTATTTATACATAAGTTAGTATAATTTTGTATTGTATTTTATATTTTAAATTATTATTTTGATTTGCTTTATGTTTTATGTATTCAATTCTCTCTTTTTCTTTTATACACTATGTCTGCATCTCCTTTTTTTAATATCTCCTTTCGCAGGTATGCTGGAAGATATTTCTTTAGAAATAAGCATTACCTTTGTACCTATTTTCTGTTCCTTTCTTCTTCTTCTCTGTATTAAGTCACTACATAAATTGTTAAATAAAATAAATAATAAATAAATAATAATATTATTCTACGACAATTCAACTTTAACAACTCAATCCATCAGACAATTTACAACATATTTTGTTCTTTATTTTTTTGTAAGTGTATTACTAACATAGTTTGTAAGTTCATTGTTACTAACACTATGAGTCTTGTTACTTGAAATAAATGAATAATAATAATATGTCCATCAGACAACAATTTTTAAACCTTTTACAAGAAGACAGACCGATCCAAGGGGCCTTTCCCCAATGCAGAGCGACTGACCTCACCCTCGTTTATTCAACCTTTACAGGACGCGTTGATCGTCGCGCTGAGCAGTCTTTCGGCTGTCATGTAAACGACGTGTGTGGCAAATTGGCAATAATTTAAGCTATACTGACGACATGGGTCTCATCGCGTCAATCTGTGGCCTGAGGAGATTGATGACGACATGTGAGGATTACATGGACTTCTGTATAATATCTCGCCGGCAAAAATAAATAGCAGAATCCGGTAATCTCCAAAAACCTGTTTTTTCTCTCATCTTTCTGCCCCCCCCCCCCTCCCTCCTAGCTCAAAAGCCGGCGTCACCTTTGCCGTGCAGTCGGTTAGATGTCTCTTTGTATCTGTGCGTTGTGGGTGGAAGGACATGACCAAATAATAAGCCACATTATTTTTAATTTTTTATTAAAAATGATAAAACTTTTGCACAATTTCACTTCGTTGAAAAACGTAACATTAGGTACATTTTATTCAACAAAAATGGACTGTTTGTACATCAGCAGCGACTGTGTCGCCTGACGGGACGCGAGCTCCGATCTGTCGGTCGCCACGGTCGCCGCTGCACAAACAGCTTCAACAGCAATATAATATAATATGTATTCTATTACAATACAGTCTGTAGCACGAGAGCCGACGGCGAGGCACAAGTGACGTCATCGTCTGCACAGAATGCCCAGTGTTGCCATTGCCGACCTCTTATTGTATCTTTATTTCCTTAATTATAATAACATCCTATTTAATTAGATACAAAAAAAAATATTTTAAACTAGGTATTAGTTTTGTTCCTAGATAGGTCATTATGAAAACATCACCGAGACGCTCGTCCTCGAATGTACTTGTAATTATGTTAATTAAAGCAATAGTAGTATACAGTATTCTATTCTATACTGTGGCACAGTGCAGTACTGTCACGACGACGCAGGGAGGCTCGTAGGACTCGTTACTACGCACCAGGCACTAGGCACTGGGCACTTGGCACTGGGCACTTGGCACTGGGCACTTGGCACTGGTCACTTGGCATTCGGCACTTGGCACTGGGCACTTGACACTGGGCACTTGACACTGGGCACTTGGCACTGGGCACCTGTCACCGCCACTATTAGCGAAATGCGAGTCAAGCTAGCAATGAGAAAATAATTAGTGATCAGCGAATGTTTCGCGCGGTTAGTGTTGTCGCTGAGCTACAAGAGAGTGCGCCAGTGTGACGGGCGACTACACGCACCCAGTCGACAACACATGAGTACATAACTGCATGTCTTCTAGTGTCACGGCCCTACACCTGATGTACATGTCTTGAGCGAGAAAATAGTCGATAGCAAGTCGCTTCCTCGTCAGCGGTGGGACAGGTGCCCTAGGACGTCCTGACACACCCCGAGACGGTCAGGCGGTTCGAACCAAGATGGCACGTGTTTGCTTGGGCCAGGCAAGCTCGATGGTTTACATTGCTTGTAATAGTGCTTCGAGAGTCATTTCGACAATGCACCTACTCGCACAATTATCTAAAATGCCTCCATACAAGCGGGTTGACGGGTGACTAGTATCTTACTGGCCACTTGACCGTCTAGGCGCTTGTTGGGCCTTGACACACGCGTTTTCTGCCTCAACATAAAATTAGACAACAGCGCTCTGGATCGAGTTGGTCTAAACTTGAAAACGCTAATGTCAACCACTAAACAATGCATGAATGTAACAACACTGGACACAGACACCCGGCCGACACGCCGCGCCGCCCGCCCCTGTGTCGCCCTCGTATGAGCAGCAGTCGCTTATACTTGATTCAAGTTATCGAGCTTTTGACCGTCTTCTTAATATATAGACATCACCATCTTTGCAAAATCTTAAAGTAACTTGAAATCCGTGGTATTGTTACGTCGTCGCCTGTTTTTATCCCCCGACCAAAAAAGAGGGGTGTTATAAGTTTGACGTGTGTATCTGTGGATCTGTGTGTCTGTCTGTGGCATCGTAGCTCCTAAACCGATAAACCGATTTTGATAAAATTGTCAAATTAGTTTGAAAGGTGTTTTAATCGAGAGTGTTCATAGATATGTTTCGAGAAAATCTGCTCATCCTTTTAAAGATTATCGCCTCTTTTCTAGTTTATGATGGGATATAAACAACTTCCACAGGTCTGGTCGATTCGAAATTTGAAATCTTGTAACTTGTCACCATGGGCATCACCAGGGGGCCGGCTGCACCCCCCCTCCGCTCCCCCCCTAAAATACTGCGATTTTATTAATTTATAACTTTCCTTGTATTAGTTAATTAGCGAGAAGAGGCGCAACACCGAAAATGGAAAGAATCGAGGGAGAAAAAATGATATAAGATTAAAAAACACGAAATAAAAATTAAATAAATTTAAAAATTGCCCACACAAAAAACTGGTTTGGTTTTTTAGAGGTTTTTTGTGTCGGGGGGAAAATTTAAAAGTGATCAGTGGAAAAAATTGTGATTGTAGTAATAAGTGTTTTGTAATTAATAAAGATATTTGGTGTTTAATCCTCAAGTACAACGATTCTGATTTTGAATAAATGTCACGAGTCACGAGTGCTGCTGAGCTGATCCACCTCGCAGACAACAAGTATCACCATAGCACCAAAAACAAGAAGAATAGAGGTCCATTATAGAGATACTAAGGCACTGATATATGTTTACATTACCCTATCAGCCAGCAGAGCCCACTCGCCAGGCGGGGGGGGAGGGAGCGAGCGCCGCACATACATCTTAGTGGCGCTGTGGCCGACATCAGCGCACTGTGCAGAAACAGTAACGCGATCACACGCAACAACACCAAACAATCGTTTAACAACAGCAACGAATAACAAGTGTGCGTCACTGGTCTGCTCTGCCTGGCCGGTGCAAACGACTGCAGGGGCTCATGTGGGTGTGTGAGCGTCATCGCAGCGATACGTAAAGTTCGCTCGGTAACGTAACGCGCATATTATGAAGCAGTGCATTCAGCGTGAGCCAAGCGCTCACTACTCTTCCGACGAACACATCCGCGACATCAAAAATAATCGAACAATCTTTATAACATATCAATTGTTTCAATTTTATGCTGACATCGACGCGCAGCAAATGAATACAATACACAAATTAGAGTTTACGCTCAGTAGTAATATATTAGAGGATTCATTAATTACGTGAGGCACTATGGCGATGTTTCGCACGCACATGAGATTTGACTTGACCCCCCTTATCTCACACGAGATTTATCAAAATGGGTCGTTAAGTGTAAATACGTTACGTTAATCTGTGCTTCATTGTCTTATATTTATTTAATTTGCTTAATTATTTTTATTGGAGATAAATATCCTAAGTATATTGATAAAGAAATTCGCCGTACATTGCTCGTCGCACGCTGTGGAGATGCTGCTCAGATGACCACACCAAACAATTGTCTTTTCGTTTCTGTGTTTGTTTACTTACAATCATTTTTAAGAACTATGTTACTAACAATTGGGCCTACTTGCTATAAATAAACAAATATTTAAATTATTTTTTTTGTGTGGGATTCATATTTTAGTGGAGAAACTTTTTACTTAAACCCACTTTTCACGCAATTTTACAGTTTCTTTTGGGAATATAAAATACACGTGATATTCGCCGAGACCCCCTTGTGAAATTGCGACACCCTCTCCCCCCCCTCAACGCCTCACGTTATTAATGAACGCCCCCTTATTATAGCACCGTTTGGGCTAACAACAGGGAGTCATTCGCCGCGAGTCGATCACTCGTCAGGTTTGGGTGTTTGTAGTTTCTTTAAAGTTTCGATACACCAGTTTATCATTGAATAAGTTCATCAGTACATGTATGTTACCCGTACAAGTAGTGCACAGAAGTGAAGAGGAGACGAGCTTCACAAGGATATGGGAGTGTGACGAGTTGCGCAACGACCTCATTATTATTACAACATTACAGTAGGCTACGATACGTCACACTAGTGACTACGAGCGCGAGCGACAGCGCCCGGCGCGACACTCCGCTACATACGCCTCCTGTGGCTCGGCGCTTGCGGCAACATTCATCTACCGCACTTTCATTTTACTTTTCGGATTTGAGCCTTATTATTCGGTACGGTTCATATTTTCGTACTGAGTGCGTACATGAGACGTTTACTCCGAGTACAGTTAGTGTCGCGTGTGGCGTCGGGCCGGACGATGTGGCTCTGCGCTCACCGGGCGCACGGCTCACGGCTCACGGCTCACAGCTCGCACGGCTCACGGCTCACAGCTCGCACGGCTCACAGCTCGCACGGCTCACAGCTCGCACGGCTCACGGCTCACACCTCCACGGCTCACAGCTCGCACGGCACGCTCATTTTAAATCACTCCAGTCAATTGGATCTAGGATTAATGGTTTACTTTAGGCTATTCATATTAATATAAACTTAATATACCGTGACATAATTACAATACCTAATATAATACACGGTTAGGATCGAACAAGATAGGATTGCCTTGTGATAGAGCGGAACAGAGGATACATATAATTTGAAGTATGTATGATATCGCTATGCTCCGGCCGGGCTTACGACTTTCGACGTCAACTTAATAACGATGCGTTTTGGAAGTGATCTCTATCACTTACATGTTGACGTCTGCCGAGTGCCGCCGAGGAAGCACAGCCCAGCATTGTCGATGTCGTGTGTACTCGCCTGCGCCGACCATTGCTAGCACGAGTACCACGGGAACTACACTATTCAGCATAGTTCATTCTCAACACGTTATTAAAACACCACGTTCGAACACCGCCACATACAATTTATTATTTCAGTATTTACCTTAACAAGCACTTGAAGATTATTTTTTAATATGTGACATCTCGCAGTTCAACCTATGAGGCTGGCTTCTGCCTGACCGGACTATGCTGTGGATGCTTTGAGTGTTAGGCCTCCAGCCAGGGCATACAACTTACTAACTAGGCGACATTCGATGCCTAATGGCAGTCGAAACTAAGAAAAACGTTTCATGAATTCAAGGTCGGTAGGCATTGTGAGGTCTTGGTGTAGACTGTCGTTACGGACATAAAAGGGGGCTCCCGTGGCTTTACGGAGGAATCGGTTCTGCAATGTCTGCATCCTATAGATGTAGCGGGGTTTGGAATGGGCGAATACAATACAGGAGTATGTCATAATGGGACGAATCAATGCGGTGTAGAGACGCAACTTGCACCTGAGTGACAACTTGCTCTAGGCCGTCAGCATGCAGCTCATAGCAATGGCTGCTCGGTCGCGAGCTGCTCTGATATGTGTCGCGAAGGACAGGTGGTGATCGAGTTCGACGTTTTTTGGTGCCTATTTAAGTAACAGTCGTGTCGTGAAAACAAACATCATTATTGATAAACCCCGCGCCTGCGCCAGTGCGAGTGACTGTTCCCACCCGCGACAGTGATCTGTCGGTCTGCGCACGGCGAGCGAGCGTGAGCTGCCGCCCGACTTACAGCTACCTTGTCCTAGAGCTAGAGTGGGGTTATGTCTACGTAAGAACACGTCGTGGTGGGTGTGCGCTACACCAGCACGTCCATGCGCGAGCCGCGCCGCAGCAGGCGCGCGCCCCCCGCGCCCCCCGGCCCGGCGCCCCCCGAGCCCCCCGGCCCGGCGCCCCCCGGCCCCGCGCCCACCGCGTGGAACGCCAGCGTCACCAGCTGCGCGCCGAAGTTCGCCTCGAACCTGCCACACACAGCACAGCTCACATAGTGCGTCGCACACGCGCCCCCCCTCCCCCCTCCCCCCGCGGTACTCACTCGGTGGCGATGTTGACGTGCGGCGGCGCGCCCACCGCGTTCTGCACCACCAGGAACAGCTTGGTGGCCAGCTCCAGCACGTGGCACGTCCGCACCACCACGTCGCCGCGCCGCCGCCACGCGCCCTCGCCCTGCAGGAGCGGCGCGTTAGTGAGCTGCAGTGAGCTGCAGGCTACAGCGGCCACACACTCACCCCGAACAGGCAGCCCGGCGCGTCCACCGCGTCGCGCGACGAGCACTGCGACAGCTCCTCCGTGGAGCTCTCCAGCGCGCCGCTCTGCAACAGAACACGGGTGAGCGAGGTGGCGGCGGCCGGGGCGCGGGCGGCGCGACAGCGGCACCTACCGCGCGCACGTGCACCACCAGCAGGTCGTCGGCGTAGGGCGACAGCGACAGGCGGTACACCGTGTGCGCCGGCACGCGCCGCTTGAGCCGCAGCGAGCGCGCCTCCAGCAGCAGCAGCGCGCCCGTGGACACCACGGCCAGGCAGCGCGCCACGCGGCCCGACGAGCGCGCCACCTTGCCCACCACGTCCGCGAACACCACGTAGCGGTCCCCGGCCGCGCCCAGCCCGCGCCGCCACGCCGCCGACGCGCGCAGGCGCACGTAGTCGCCCACGAACGGGTGCGCCACGCTCGCGCCGTAGTTGGCCTTGCGCTCCTTGAACAGCACGCTGGCCGTCACCTTCTCGCGCATGCGGTTGCGAGCCGTCTGGTCGAAGGCGGCGCGGTACAGGCGGCAGCGCCACGCGTGGTGCAGGCGGCGCAGCAGCGCGTCGGCGCGGCCCAGCAGGCGCGGCGCGGGGCAGGCGGGCCACGCGCCGCACGCCGGCGACGCCGCGCGCGCCGGCAGGCGCCGCCACAGGCGCAGCAGGTAGCGGCGCCGCGCCGCGCCGCACCACGCGCGCCACAGCACGGCGGCGGCGGCGCGGCCGGCGGGCGCGGCGCGCGGGCGGCGCGCGCGGTGCCGGCGCCAGGCGCGCGCCAGCACGGCGGCGGCGCGCGCGCGCACGCGGGCCCGGTGCGCGCGCCAGGCCCGCTGCGCGCGCACCACGAGCTCGGCCACGCGCGCCGCCCGCAGCGCCTCCAGCTCCCACACGGTGCGCGGGCTGCGCACGAACACGCGGCTGCGGCCGTACGCGAACTCGGCGCTGGGGATGGGCAGCGAGCGCAGCAGCGCGCGGGCGGCGCGCACGGGCTCGTCGGCGCGCGGGCCGGGCGAGGGGCAGGGCGACGGCGCGGGCGGCCCGCGCACGCCCGCCAGCAGCCCGTAGCGCGCGAGGACGGCGCGTGCGCACATGGACTCGCACCAGCCGCTGCGCCGCAGCAGAGCCATGTCCATAATCCTGTAACCGCGTACTTACATTAGACATGACGAAGTCGTAATTATTTACATTGTCAAAGATCCACACCCGTGCTGGTCCACGAAACGTGGAAGGTAACAAAGGATATCTCACTCCAGATCCAAGTCATCGACTGGCGGTGTCTCCGGGGCGACCTCGGCCGGTAGTGACCCGAGACATCTCTACGCACAGATGTGGAGAAATACCTCGAGAGCGCAATCGATCGTCAGATCAAGCGGCTTAGAGGAGATGGATTGCTCACACGCTCCAGATTCTGGATATACCCAAATAATCGATGGATGGATGGCACCGTAGTGGCAGTCAGCGGTCGCACGTGCCGACGCTCGGCGTACGTCAGTGCTCACTCACCCCTGCGAGCGGATCTGGTGGCGCAGCAGCGCGGCGTCGAAGCGGTGCGGGCGCAGCGCCGCGTCGGGGCGCAGGCAGCGCACCAGGCGCGGCGCGGCCGGCAGACGCCGCACCAGCGCGCCCACCAGCGCGCGCTGCCGGCACGCCAGCATGGCGGGGCGGCGCGGGGAGCCCGGCCCCGCCCCGCCGCCGCCCCCCGGCGGGAACAGCGCCGCCAGCAGCGGCTCGCGCGCGGCACCCAGCACGGCGCAGCAGCGGCGGCACACGCTGTCGCGGTTCTTGTGCACGATGCCGCGCGCCGAGTACACCACGGCGCCGCCGAAGTGCACCACCCTGCCACACGACGCAAGCCGCCGTCAACGAGGAAGTGCACGCGACTGACCGAACATGACACGGCATGTTTACTCAGTCGCGAGCCTAGGAAAATTGACAGCCGTCGAAATATCATAAAGGGTGTAAAACACCTCTTAACGAAGCCGAAAGGCACTAGTTCTCCCTGTCATTGCGATCATTTTTTTGTTCTACACCATACCTGAGAACCTTTTAGTTACGGAGATATTGGGGGCCAAAGTTCCAACTTTTTGACAAGTATTTTTTTAAATACAAGTTTTTAATGTATGATTTTTACTTTAAACACCTCCACGACCCCCGTACTATTCAATCCGTCCATCAGCACAATGTGTTGAGTGCGTTACATGGCCGTTTCGTGGCTGTGAACACTGCCCGTAGCATAGCACTCGGAAGCAATATTTACGTAAAGTGATAAATTCTGACACTCTTTTATCTCGTCTGTTTTTCTACCTTCATGGCAAGTTTTATAATGAGTTTTGATTGATTTTTATTACGAACTCTTTACTACTACTATACTGGTGTAGGCGAGTTTTAAACATTTACTACATTTCGGGGAAGTGGTATTTGATTTTCTTTATTTTGTGATTGGGATATATGCTATATGCTGCCTATGTGCCCGTTTTAAAATATTGTGCAACTGTCTTTCTGTCCTTTCTCGTCTATTCCATGTGAAACATGTATATACGCGACCATGCAGTGAGATCGACTCGTATGACGTGACGGGAAATGGTGTTGCGTCGCGTCCACTCCCCTAAGCCACGTAAAATCCACCTTTGCCCTTTAAAATAAAGTATTTATTAAATTATTTTTAATTTTTCTTTTGTTTCTGTTAGTCCAGACTTCGTGATGGGTTTTTATGAATGATTAATTGTATCGAAACAGATGTTTGTCGGTATACTGACTGGAAGTGGTCGGGCGGCAGCACGAGCAGGCGCGCGTGGCGGCGACGCTGCAGGCGCTGCAGGAAGGCGGCGTCGCTCGCGCCGCGCGCCGAGCAGTCGCGCAGCACGGCCAGCACGCTGTCGTCCAGCAGCTCGGCGAGCGGCTCGTGCTCGGCGAACGGCAGCGCGCGCCACGCCAGCCCCTCGCGCGCGTACTCGTCCTGCTCGCGCCGCAGCGTGGCGCCCGTGACGGCGGCCTGCACGCGCTCGGCCGCGTAGTTGATGAGCAGCCGCTCCAGCCCGTTGCGCGCCAGCGACTCGAACCCGTACACGTCCAGGATGCCCAGCGAGCAGCGCTTGCCCGCCTCGGCCGGCTGCACACACACCACCGTCCGTTCACTCGCAACAAACGTATTATGTGCAACATTGTCTACGGGAACATTTCACTCGCAAATACAGTGTAAATCTTCACTGAAAAATTCTGGTCATAGGTGCATCCCAATGAAAAAACATATGTCACAGTCATTATGTGTACTATTCATAATTCTGTCGCTGCTAAATTGCCTTTTCACATAACCGATAGGCAGCCGGAATTGTTTCATCATCATCAGCCTATAATGTTCCCAACGCTGGGACACAGGCCTCCTCTCAATGAGAGGGAGCGGGCTTTAATCCACCACGCGTGCCCAGTGCGGGTCGGTAGATGTCACATGTCTTCGAAATATAGTTCTAAGACATGCCGGTTTCCTCACGATGTTTTCCTTCACCGTTTTGAGAGCAGCGGTGATGAAATAAATAACACAAAGTAATGCGCCTGCCTGGGTTTGAACTTTGAACCGACGACTTACTGCTCGTAAGTCGGGTCAATATTAGTATGGAGAATAATGTCGCGTTCGGGTGTCTTGTGTCGGCGAGTAGCGCACCTTGATGTGGTCGTTGACGGCGTTGATGAGCCACGTGAAGAGGCGCGAGTACAGCACGCTGAGCAGCTGGTCGCGGCGCGCGGCCGGCCAGGCGCCGCCGGGCGAGCCCTCCGCCTCGTCCTCCGCCGCGCCCAGCGCCGCGCCCAGCGCCTCCGCGTCCGCGCCCACCAGCGCGCACGCCTCCAGCAGCTCTGCGCACACACGAGGCGTCAGTACGTCCGCCCGCTGCACGTGCTGCTGCGTGCGTGCGCGCTGCACGTACCGTAGCGCTGCTGCAGGCGCGTGCCGATGGTGCCGTCGATGTTGTGCTGCGGCTCGAACTCCACGTTGCCGAGCTTGAGCAGGAAGGCCAGCAGGCGCAGCACCGCGTCCGTCAGCGCCGCCCCGAAGCCCAGCGCGCGCATCGCCGCCTGACGATATTACCAATTTAATACTACATATTTCATTCAGTTTCGCATAGTTAGGTAAAATATTAAAGAGCTAGTAAGTAACAAAAGAGAATGCTCGCTAAGCGCTCGACTGTTACATACTCCCTAGAGCTCACACTAGCATAGAGAGCTAGTAAGTAACAAAAGAGAATGCTCGCTAAGCGCTCGACTGTTACATACTCCCTAGAGCTCACACTAGCATAGAGAGCTAGTAAGTAACAAAAGAGAATGCTCGCTAAGCGCTCGACTGTTACATACTCCCTAGAGCTCACACTAGCATAAAAAAGCTAGTAAGTAACAAAAGAGAATGCTCGCCAAGCGCTCGACTGTTACATACTCCCTAGAGCTCACACTAGCATAGAGAGCTAGTAAGTAACAAAAGAGAATGCTCGCCAAGCGCTCGACTGTTACATACTCCCTAGAGCTCACACTAGCATAGAGAGCTAGTAAGTAACAAAAGAGAATGCTCGCTAAGCGCTCGACTGTTACATACTTCCTAGAGCTCACACTAGCATAGAGAGCTAGTAAGTAACAAAAGAGAATGCTCGCTAAGCGCTCGACTGTTACATACTCCCTAGAGCTCACACTAGCATAAAAAAGCTAGTAAGTAACAAAAGAGAATGCTCGCCAAGCGCTCGACTGTTACATACTCCCTAGATCTCACACTAGCATAGAGAGCTAGTAAGTAACAAAAGAGAATGCTCGCTAAGCGCTCGACTGTTACATACTCCCTAGAGCTCACACTAGCATAGAGAGCTAGTAAGTAACAAAAGAGAATGCTCGCTAAGCGCTCGACTGTTACATACTCCCTAGAGCTCACACTAGCATAGAGAGCTAGTAAGTAACAAAAGAGAATGCTCGCTAAGCGCTCGACTGTTACATACTCCCTAGAGCTCACACTAGCATAAAAAAGCTAGTAAGTAACAAAAGAGAATGCTCGCCAAGCGCTCGACTGTTACATACTCCCTAGAGCTCACACTAGCATAGAGAGCTAGTAAGTAACAAAAGAGAATGCTCGCCAAGCGCTCGACTGTTACATACTCCCTAGAGCTCACACTAGCATAGAGAGCTAGTAAGTAACAAAAGAGAATGCTCGCTAAGCGCTCGACTGTTACATACTCCCTAGAGCTCACACTAGCATAGAGAGCTAGTAAGTAACAAAAGAGAATGCTCGCTAAGCGCTCGACTGTTACATACTCCCTAGAGCTCACACTAGCATAAAAAAGCTAGTAAGTAACAAAAGAGAATGCTCGCTAAGCGCTCGACTGTTACATACTCCCTAGAGCTCACACTAGCATAGAGAGCTAGTAAGTAACAAAAGAGAATGCTCGCTAAGCGCTCGACTGTTACATACTCCCTAGAGCTCACACTAGCATAAAAAAGCTAGTAAGTAACAAAAGAGAATGCTCGCCAAGCGCTCGACTGTTACATACTTCCTAGAGCTCACACTAGCATAGAGAGCTAGTAAGTAACAAAAGAGAATGCTCGCCAAGCGCTCGACTGTTACATACTCCCTAGAGCTCACACTAGCATAGAGAGCTAGTAAGTAACAAAAGAGAATGCTCGCTAAGCGCTCGACTGTTACATACTCCCTAGAGCTCACACTAGCATAGAGAGCTAGTAAGTAACAAAAGAGAATGCTCGCTAAGCGCTCGACTGTTACATACTCCCTAGAGCTCACACTAGCATAAAAAAGCTAGTAAGTAACAAAAGAGAATGCTCGCTAAGCGCTCGACTGTTACATACTCCCTAGAGCTCACACTAGCATAAAGCGCATACATCGTTACGGGAAATTTGAAATAATTCATTTCTTACGAAATAGTAATTAAATTTAATTAATTGTGAAAGATTCATGAATTAAGTAACACTAAATTTAAAAAAAAAAATTGCCCGATAGGCTATCGCGCTTAATTCGTATTTTTGCTTATTCCAGTGTTTTTTATTGTATTTAAGTAAAATCTTCCACTTAAAATATGGTAAATTTGTGTTGTGCAGGGTTTATTAGTGAGGGGTTTGTGGAATGTGGAATTTCTTTTTTCAGGTAAGTTCTTTTAACTTTGTTTACAAATTACGACTAGGGTGACAATGCTCTAGACCCATAAACGGGGATCATGAAAATAAAAACAAAAAAATACGCCTTGTGTACGTAGTATACGTAGGTGATCCTAGAGTATCCCCTTATCACCCTCATCAATTTGGTGTCGGCTTCATCAAGTTTTATACAACCTTTAATTTTGAATAAACTAAAAAAAAAAGAAAAAGAATAAAGTTAACAAACTATGTTTAACAATAATTTTGAAATATAAAGTTTGAGGACAATTTAAGAGGTTTGGTGGTTTCGCGCGTGCGTGTGTGAGTGTGTAGGTATGCGTGCGGTGCGTCACCGTGGTGAAGGCGAAGTGGTCGCGGTCCTGCTCGGCGGCGCGCGGCGCGGGCGCGGCGGGCGGCGCGCGGCGCGGCGACGCCCCCTCGCGCCGCTCGCGCCCCTCGCCGCGCAGCACGCGGTAGTGCTCCCAGGCGCGCTGCAGCCGCAGCCGCTCTGCAACAGAGCGAGTCAGCACCGGCCCGCGCACACGCTCGCGCGCGGCTGGGACACTCACTGAGCAGCTGCACGTCGGCGCCGGCCAGCAGCTGGTACAGCACGTGGAAGTTGCGCTCGCCCTCCAGCACGTCGCACACGCGCTCCTGCGACACGCCATACTACAGTACGCACACTACACGCCGATCTGCTTATGTTCTAGCTAATTTCCAGCAACCAGCTAAAAGCCAAGATGAGGAACTGGAAGCTATTTAGAGACAGACGGACAGCACTCTCGCTATAGGGCACTACAGTGGAGCGTAGTGAGATCCCGAAAATACATTTTATACAAGCTTAAACTTGAAATAAAATCCTAGACACCTAATTAAGTATCAAGCGCCAACTGGTGTAAGTAGATTTTTGATTGGTTATATGCCACACTGGTTAGTACAGTGTGAAGAAATTTGCGAGAAGTACGATAAAAGTAGAATTTAAATATTGCAAATAATGATTTGGAATATATGTTGCATCGCACTACGTTCATGCATGAAGCATTACGTTCGAAACTTGAAAGCATTCGACAGTCCAGTTGTCACTAGTAGAATGGTGATGAAATAGAGAACTAGCCGCTACGAGCTACGAGGACAGAGCGTCGCGGCCAGACGCGCCACTGGAGACACGACATACACTAAATGTTACCTTTTCCAAAAGGTCTGCTTGCAAAATAAAAACATTTCATATATTCATTAACACAACCACTCATCATTTGAACGCACTTTTGAGAAACCCTTCCAAAATATACATTTATATTATTTGCTGGGTTTAAATCAAAAACCTGTCTAAGGGCACTTGATAATCATTTTTCATCATTTTTGATTCATTGACTAAAAGCCGATTACATTCCTTTTCATTTTCAACAATTTTAGTTATAACTATTGATAAATCGAACTTATTTCCCGCCTGCGCTGCAGCTTACTCTAGTGATCGTAATAAAAAAGGTGGTCTCACAGTGCGTGATGTGTCCTCCAACCGGCTCGCCTTTGAAGTCAAACTCGATGTCCAGCAGCTTGCCCTGCGAACAGACACGCGCGCATTGTACCGCCGCGGCCGCATGGCTGTACCAGCACCGGACGACTTATGAGTGCTCTAGCACTCTGTCACACGGACCTCGATTAATAAGCAAATTGGCTAACAACTTTAATTATGATATTCAAACTACTGTAATATTCAATTACTGGCTCTAGATTTCTCATCGAGCTGAATGAAAGAAACCAATAGCTCTGCTATGAACTGTTGACGAGCTCCCGCAACTGTCTTTCGTCTCCATCATCAGATCCACTCCAAGTCTCTACAGAACAGGACAGTGTCATTAGACAATATGCGCCAAATTTCAGCAGAATAGGTTCATAAAGTACATGATTGTAAATTCACACAAACTTGTTCGGGAAAAGGGGGCACATGCGGCATTTCTTTCTTGGAGATAGCGGCCCGCCATCCCTTTCGAACCTAACCTGTCCGAGTCGAGGTGCCCCAAATTCCGAGCTCGCTTCGCTCGCTCCTTCATCCTAAATTCTCTAAGTACTTACAGTAATTTTGCATTTTGTACCGATCCCTTCGACATAATTTTTACAACAAATGGCTAATCGGAGACCAAAAACACTAACATAGTTTTAGCCTTATATTTAGGTGTTTTAAACGATAGAATCTAAAAAGTAACGTATTGCGAAAAATAATAGTAGCCAAACATTTTCTGTCCCTGACGCCTTCATGTAAGGCTCCCTTCGACATCGTGTTTACGTCAAACGGCTGGTCAGACACAAAAAACACTTAGATGCTTTTAGCCTTATAAGTATTTAGGTGTTATATACGATGGAATCTTAAAAATAATCGATTTGCGAAAAAAAAATGTATTCGCATATTTTTTTTTTCCTTAAGAGGGGACTCTAGTCGGTATTTCTCCATACAAACGTATTCCGCTGTTTTCTTCGTGGATAATGCGGCTATAGCAATGATTTTTTTCCAAAAAATCTAGGTCTTATTAATACATGCCCCTGTCATTTCCCTTTTTTTTAACATAATCACTAAAAGAATTATGACAATCTAAAAACCCAAAAAGAAGCCCGTTTTTACCGCCATGTTCAGACGACTATTAGACAAATTAGATAAGTTTTTAACAAAATAGAAAACAATGGAAGCCTAGATATACCTTTCCTCTAAATTTTGATATAAGAATTATTTAGATCAGTTTAGTTTTGAAGAAGAAAACAGCGGAATACAAAACGTCTTTTGGTCGAGATTTTTGCAGGTAAAATCAGCCTGAGCTGCATTTGTCCCTTTCGCACTTTACGGAGGATTGGTCGGGCGCAGCGCGACGGCAATAGTTTCTTCAAATCAAATCAAATACTTTCAATTACCGACTACAGTCCCCTCTTAATGCTCCGTTACGTACACTCCAACCGAGCTTCGGGAATAGAGCAAAAATCTTCCATTTACGTAATCAGTCAAGAATAATGTAGCTTCAAAATTAGGTTAGGTTTATAAAAGTAGCATGCTCCTAACTTATTAGGAACTTTACAAATGCCCGCCATAGTTCAAACAATGATATTTACAAATCTGCTGGCGTTGTGGTTGCGCGCGGTGGCGGCGTTGCCGAAGGCCTCCAGCAGCGTGCCGGCGTGCGCCAGTGCGCCCGCGGCTCCCCCCGCCGCCCCCGCCGCGCCCCCCGCCTCCCCCGCGCCGCCCGCGCCCGCCACCACGGCGCACTGCAGGCACACGCGCGCCGCCTCTGTCTTGCCCGCGCCGCTCTCGCCTGCAACACGAGCCCGCACCGCTAGCGTCCGTTTTGTGTGTTTTGTCCTTGTGCTTATCGCTCTACTTAGCGGTCCCCCGACGCTACGACGCTTGAATTTATTTTGATTTTTTTAGAGCATTTTTGTGTCGGGGTTTTTTAAAATGTAAAATTTTAAAAGTTTAAAAATCAAGAAATCAAAATTAAATAATTTTGATTTCTTGATTTTTAAACTTTTACTATTTTTTGTTCGCCTTGACTGCCCACTCCTTGGCATAGGCCTCCCGCTTTCCTTCCAATTTGTCGGTGTTGAGCTTCTTCTCGCTAATTAACGAAAACACGGAAAGTTTTAAATAAAAAGATATTTAAGGGGGGTGGGGCGGGGGTGCAGAAGCCCCCCCCCCTCCCCAATGCCCATGGTGTTAAGTGACCAGATTTCAATTTTCAAATCGACTAGATCTGTGAAAGTTGTCTATATCCCTTCATCAACTAGAAAAGAGGCGATGACCTTCAAACGGCTGAGCGGATTTTCGAAACATAGCTAGGAACACCCTCGATTGAAATACCTTTCAAAAGAAACCAATTTTATGAAAATTGGTTCATCCGTTTAGGAGCTACGATGCCACAGACAGACACACAGATCCACAGATACACACGTCAAACTTATAACACCCCTCTTTTTTTTTTTTGGTTGGGGGTTAAAAACCAGAAAAGTTATTTTAAAAAGATCATAAGATTTAAGGGGTTGGTGATGCCCATGGTGACAAGTGACAAGATTTGAAATTTCGAATCGACCAGACCTGTGTAGGTGTTTATATCCCTTCATCAACTAGAAAACAGGTAAAAATTTTGAAACAACTGAGCAGATTTTCTCGAAACATAGCTAAGAACACTCTCGATTAAAACACCTTTCAAACGAAACCAATTTTATCAAAATCGGTTTTTCCGTTTAGGAGCTACGATGCCACAGACAGACATACACACGAAAGACACAGATACACACGTCAAACTTATAACACACCTCTTTTTTGGTCGGGGGTTTATAAAACACATTAAAATATTATGTATATCGTCGCAAGCGATTTCAAGACTGCAACCTTTTTCTTTTTAATTATATTTTTTACTAAGGTGGTAGTACCAACTCGTTGATTTCATAATGTTGGTCAAACTGTTACTTGATTTTCATTGGTTGATTGGTTAGTACAGTGGATGCAGTGAGGTGGCGCGAAAATCTTGAATTCTTCCCGCCAAAAACACGCGGACAGAGTCGATCCAGGAGACTAGACTGGGATTTTGTTCTGTTGAGATCATACGATCGAAACTGTCACGTCCACCGTACAAGCCCTAGTTATTTAAATTGCACTTATTGTAATTACCGAGTATTATACGTGACTGTGATTTGTTTTTAAACCTACTTTTCACTGGTTTGCCCGAGTACACCCACCTTCTTCATGGAACCCGAATCAAGAAACAATAACGATGACGCCCCTGTTATCGTTACGCCCACGCTCCCGCCGTCATGTAAATTTTTACTGCCTGTTTTATAAAGCTGAATGTGGCGACTCGGTATGAACATGTGTGTAGTTGATGGTGGCCCTCACCTGTAATAACTATGCACTGGCTCTCGTTCCTGTCGCGCACCCACCGGTACGCCGTCGCCGTGATCGCGTACCTGCAACGAGAACGAGTCAGCAGAGTGCACACGAGCACGAGCGAGGGGATCACGGGGTGCGGGGTACTGACAGGTGCGGCGGCAGCTGGTAGGGCGGCCGCGCCAGGTACGCGCGCACCAGCTCCGCCGAGTACAGCGGCAGCGCGCGGCACGGGTTCACGGACACCAGCGCGTTGCCCACGTACGTCTGCAACAAAGGCGTCACTCGTCAGTTGCGCGCCGCATGCCGCACGCGACACGCCGTGACAGCCACTCACGTATATTATGTCACGTTTGTAGCGGACGTGCAGGTTGTGCAGGAACGTGTCCTCGGACAGCGGCGCCAGCAGCACCGCGTCGGGCTGCCCCGCGCCCTCGTCCTCCGCCATGCCAGCGCGGCGCCCGTCACCGACCCGCACCCGACACCGCGTGAACCATGGGCGCCATCATTCACACACGCAGAACTATAAAAAATATACAGTATGAGAGATGATTAAAATTTTGAATTTTCCTCGATAAAATCGGGGTAATAATTTTCGCTTTTTCGAGGTTTTTTCGAGTCCGTTCTCTGTCGGCACTGTCCTCTACATTTATTTATTATTACCAATAAATAAACTTTTTAAATTTTTGAGGTATGTAAGTTTTTCATCAAACTGCAGCAGTAATTTTGTTTTTGATTGACATACTACGAAACAAAAATTTAGTTTTGCTATTAAGTGTAAATTTACACATGAATAACACTCAAAATATTATTTGGTACTATGGAACCCCTTTTTTTTTCTTTTTTTTTGCGGATGGGAAATCATCAAATGACTTCTCCCGCTCTGGGCGGAGCGGGAGGGAGTGTCAGACTTGACTGACTAAAACCCACCCATGTTCCTTCTTAGCCCTTTGTGTTCCAGGGCCGCGGTATCTCTTTCGAACAACCCACAGCCCTGGCAGGCATCGGCCCTTTCGGACCCCTTCCAGTTTGCTGACATCTCCTTGAGGCGCGCGTGGAACACGTACGCGCCGTCGACACGGCCTGTCGTCATGAGACGGACGGACGGTGAGCTAGCCCATTACTCACCGTCCACAGGCTCGCGCCTACGGTGGCCGGGGGCCACTGGTTGCCCACCGACGCCCGGGGCGTCTCCCGCGGCGGCTGGGACGTGAGGTTCTCTCCCTCTCACGTTCCGCCACCTCCTTCGCTAGCATGACTGCATCGCAGAAGGAGGCGACGGCTTCCCATTCCCTCTCGCTCCGGACCATGGATAGAACCAGGGCCGGACGCGAGAGGTCACCGCCGCCAATTACTATGGAACCCCTTGTGTGCAAGTATGATTTGGATTTGGCCATGTTTTTGTTTATGGCCAAGTCAGTATTGTTTTTGCAAAAAAAGTTTTATATTATCCATTTTAGTAGTCACACAAATCCTAAAACAATATCTATTTTACATTGAAACAAGGAGTAATTAGCACATCATTCACACATACTAAAAATAATAGAGGACTCATTAAGAACCAAAGAAAAGTTAATAAACATAATATAGCACCACCGCAAGGTTCTTCTACCAAATAAAAAAAAGCACCTAGATCGGACCAGTAAACACAAAGAAATCAGTGACATACATGAAAAAAAAAAGATGCTGGCCTATTATTATATATAATCTCAATAGTTAAAAAAGTTAGTTTGAGTCATTTAAACAAAACTGTTTTCAGGCGAATTACTTTTAAACTCTCAAATAAAGTTCTATTTGCAGACATACACAACAACTCACTTATTTATTTTAACATACTCTAAAAAAAAAAAACTTTGTCTATCTATACTAAGTAATTTGATAATAAATAATTTAGAATAAATGTTTTAAAGCACAGTTTAAAAATGTGTTTTAAATGGCATTGAAGTCGGTAATGCAAATCATGTGCAACAGTAGTCCACATAAGTAAAATAAATATGATTATACACTATGTGAAAGATACACACAGATAGTTTCAGAGCGAGAGGAGAGGATAGGAAAACAAGTCACGTAAATACTAGCAATTTGGAGATGGTCTTGTAAATATAAACGCAGGGCATTTTTCAAATAAAATTTGATAACTGATGATACCAATCCTAGTCAGTTATCAATAAGTATCAATAAGTTAAATATATTAAAAGGTTCAAAAACAAAACTACCCTTACATGCCCTCTAACACATTACTAGATAAAGAACGTATTCTATCCATATACTCTTTGATGAGTTTTAATACATTATAAATAATTCCTTTTACGAAATAAAAACACACAAAATACTTTTTTATATAATAATTAAACGTAAGTATAGTCTTTCGAGCTCTAGGACATACCTTGTCATAAATATCCTGGGTAAATATTTGGTTCCTAACACATTATTGTAAATACTGTAAACATTTCATTTAGAAAAATATATATACATCATTAATTCCACTAACAGGCATTTTCCATTTACACCATACCAATACAAATGAACCAATATCATTACCATCAGCAGTTGACATAGTACCGATAGATATTAATTATAAGATAACATAGAACACGACTAAACGATTCCATTCCCGATATTTTCATACAGCAGTTTCACTCAAGATTCAAGAAGTATCACTTTTGGTTTTGAGTTTTTGACATTTTAATTGTAGGATCCAAAGACACACACAAATTCTATCACAGAGTGCATAATAACTACCACAGATCTCCATGCGTTCCATGCGGTTCCATGGTTCGACTTGGAGATTTGTACAGTCAACTGAATCATGACCCACTTTGGCGAAAAATCGCTTGAAACCGTCAAAATAACAAAGATTTCCCTCCTTTACAGTGCATGCCGCACTTAGGTCGTTTTAAATATTAGGCAAGCTATGTCAATACGGGTCGGACATCTATGCGATTTTAACCTTTGTCATCACTGCAATAGATAATATTTTAGATCAAGCATTAATAATCATATTTAAATCCAAACTCTTTGAAATAAACTATAACTCAGAACAAAATGTATTTTTTTTTCAAAACCAGATTTCTTCTCATGCGAATGCAATGGGTTATGTGGATTTATTAGAAGAATCTATGTTACCGACAGTGCGAACGGTGTACCCACGGGAAAAAGTTCCAAGCTTTTATTATGTTCACGATAACTGTAGAGTGCATAGGTCAGAGTTGTGTCTAACTGGTTTAGCCAGCATCCAGAAGTTATTATTATTTCTTTATTCATTTTTACAAACAAATTTTATACATTTTTAAATATTTCTTATAAATAATAAAAAATAAATAAAAAACATTTAACAATATAAAAATTGTAGCCCACCGGTATCGGGAACAGGTTCCAAGCTACCGGCGGTCAGAGCTCCAGAGAAAGAAACCTCCTATCAATACGAGCCGTGTCCAGGAGTACCGCTTTCTGAATCAAGCCCTTGATCCAGCTGCCTAACGAGAGCCTCATCAGATGTTGGTCGAAGCTCTTGGCAATTAGGCCATTGGCTGGATACGACTATCGGCACAATGATCGCTGAGTCAACATGCCACATGTCGACAACCTCGTGAGCCAAGTCAAGATACTTGACTTGCTTATCTTTCTCGGCCTTCACGAGGTTCTCGTCATGTGGAACCGTTATGTCAACAATCATTGCGCGCCGCTCTGATCGATCCACCACCACTATATCAGGCTTATTGGCTACAATAGTCCTGTCAGTGATGATGGATTGATCCCAATACAGTGTGATATTGCCATTACCATACGAGAACTGGGTCGGGCACATACCTATAGTACGGCACTTCTGATTCCACAAGGCTGTATTTCAGAGCAAGTTGCTGATGGATAATCCTAGCTACAAGGTTGTGTCTATGCAAGTATTCTCCGTTGGCCAGTTATGCCGAGACATCTGGCAGGGGGGAATGGAAGAATAAAACGTGTTGCGCTGACCCAAAGTAGAATGGGACAAGGGCAGAAAGATGATGATGACTTAGACATTTGTACCACGTTTGTGGAATGAGAACACCCGGAGATAATGTGACGGATATTAAAAAAAAAAAAAAAAACAGGTACCTATATTAAATTAAAAACACATTGATTTTAGTACGACAATGCCTACGCGTCGTATTTATTTTGGATGTGCATTCAGCTTTATACTGCACTCTTGTGTAAAAGCTCTTAACAAAGATGGAGACTTTGGAGACTGCAACAGATAATTCTCTGTGTAATTAAATGGCAGATAATAAGGTCGTTACCATGGAAATGTATGTTTACGCGAATGTCGACCTAATTGTATTTGAATGTCTGTAAGAAACTAAGCTTATGGTGGGTCATAATTCAAACTTGTCGATTGATTTTGACATATAATATTTAGATTCATTAAAAAGCAGAATGACCTGTAGATCAGTCTCTCTCGACCCGAGACTAGACTAAAATTACGAAAAGTCCCGGGAATTCGAGACCCGAGACATCCCGGGACCCAAACCCTAATGAACACTCATGAACTAATCGAAGGATCGACTTCTCATGAGGAACTCCACAACAGTTTATAAATTAATAAGTGCCTCATTGAATTCATGCCAAGATTTTAAATTTCTTTTAAAATTATAAACTTTTATTTCTCTCGTAACAAACCTTAGTGTACCAAAGAGATAAACGGTATTTATCTACTAAAAGCTAAAAAAAATTGTGCGTGAAGTCCCACCGCGCGGAAGAAGTAAAACTACGTAATACTACACGCATGCATTCGAGTGCCACGCATTCACTCTCGTTATTTTATTGAGCTTCTAAATAATATTTTGTTGTTTTCTAGTTGTATTATTTTTATTCATCATCATCATCATCAGCCTATATTATTCCCACTGCTGGGACGCAGGCCTCCTCTCTATGAGAGGGAATGGACTGTAATCCACCACGCGGGCCCAGTGCGGGTTGGTAGATGTCACATGTCTTCGAATTTATAGTTCTAGGACATGCCGGTTTCCTCACGATGTTTTCCTTCACCGTTTTGAGAGCAGCGGTGATGAAATAAATTACACAAAGTAATGCGCCTGTCTGGGTTTGAACCCACGACTTACTTATTTTTATTAAGTAATAATAATTCATATTTCCTTTTTTTTGGTAACTACTCATGGAAATCGAGTGAAGGCTGGTCACACCGAAGAGTCGAATGCATGACTGTTTGCACGCCATCTTGAGTAGAACTACGTAGTCACAAATCTTGTAATACTGCCATCTCTTAGTGAGTTTTAGAAAATATTCCCCCTACATGGTAGCGTTAAACTTGTTGGAAGTCGCATAAGAAGTTTCACTTCAATAATTCAGTAGGTCCTAGGTACTAGTCATCGCACTAATCTCATCAATCAAGGGCATTGATCAGACAAAAAAATTAAATCGTGTGACTCATAAAATTTCTATTAACAGTCAACCGCTCATATTAAGAAACCTGAGTAGGTAAATATGTAAGTAACATATTTACTCTGGTTACGCTACGCCCCACAATTTTATTTTTTAACAGACTTCCAAAAGAAGGAGGCGAATATAACCAGTTTATGCGGATCTGTCATTGCACGGGAAATCTAAACAAAACGAGGCCTTGTTATACTGGAAATGTATAGCTTGATGCACGCTTGCACAATCTATGAAATAGTTATTTTCACTTCAGTAGCTCAAACATGTAGGTTTTTCAGAAATGCGCGAATATCTTATTCACTTTCAGCCTTGGCTTGATCGTACAATTCGAAACATTCACACTCTATCTCTTTCCCGCCATTAGAAAGAGAGAGAGAGAGAGACAAAGACCAGCCCTTTCGAAGTTCCGATTTTGAATTCGACCTCAAAGACAAACACGTTCGGAATTTCGTACTAACTAAAAAAAAAAATGCAAAAAGATAAATATGTCTTTTCGTGTAATTTATTGAATTTTTAACTTATTGTTGTATTTAAACGAAAATAAGTATTTACTGCAAATAAAACTGATATTTAACCTGTAAATATTTATTTCTAGTTTCAATAATGATACATAACATATTTTGAATAATAAAATATCATAGTTGCTATTTCCGAACACGCCTTAATTTAAAAAATAAAAGAGCGGGAATAAAATTTCGTGGCTGGCATGGCGTAAAGAGTTGAATATGTTAAAAATATTAAAATAATCGTAAAATATTAGTGAAACTAGCGACGAGAGCAGTATTTTAACACCGGAAGAGTTAATACAACAAGTTATTAATGCAGAATTAAGTTTCCTACCTGAGAAAGTCTCGCAAGAAATATCTGAAAGCATATCATGTCTTTAACGATTGTAGACTTACAAAGGGCGCAAGCAGTTTTTCGGAGACGGTGTTGCTATCTTATTTTTTAGATTTATCACAGACGAGGCGATCATCTACAATGTTAATTATTTTGATTCACAATAAATAGTTATTTCAATCTATTCCTGTTTATTATTTAATAATCTCATAAAGTGTTCTCACTGCTGAAGTGAAAAGTTATGTGTGTTACACGAGAGCAAAGTTTTTTGTATCTCGTGTAACCTTGTGCCTTTGATTCCCTCGCCACACTCAGGATTCAAAATCAGCACTCGCAGCAAAAAACGACTTTGCTCTCTTGTTCCACAAATAAATTTACTAGACAGACCGATTTGTTACTATGTAACAAGTTTGCCCAACATTGCATTACGATGTTTTTCGTCTTGTCCCGTCTAGCGCTCGTAAATATTTGAATGTCTTTGACTGCAGCGCTCGGTTTGCCTCACGCACTGGATGAATCTTAACTGTTACGTTACAAGCCGGAATTATTCATTCCGGTGTGGGAGCGTCTTTATAGTGCTGCGAAAAATTTTGGTCATGTTTTCTAAAATACTTTCAAACAGAAGAGCGTAGAAAATACACAAGGCTTTTCAATCACGCGGGCCTGTGGACGGTGAGTAATGGGCTAGCTCACCGTCCGTCCGTCTCATGATGACATGCCGAATCGACGGCGCGTTCGTGTTCCACGCGCGCCTCAAAGGGATGTCAGCAAATCGGAAGAGGTCTGAGAGGGCCGATGCCTGACAGGGCTGCGGGACTGTTCGAAAAAGATACCATGGCCCTGGAAAACAAAGGGCTAAGAAGGATCATGTATGGGTTTTAGTCAGTACAAGTCTGATACTCCCTTCCGCTCCGCCGAGTCATTTGATGATGAATCTCCGGAAGGGATCCGGCTGCCTATACCGACGACTTGACCGGGCAACATACAACACGCGAACACTCCAGACCGACGAGAAGAAAACGGAACTCGAAGAGGAATTGAGCAGGTTGCGATGGAGTATGTGGGATTATTTGAAGTCCGATAGGTCACGATGATCCTAAAATCTGGCAACCTGCTCTATTTCCGAGAGGGTGACCGGCAGTCCCAGGGTGGTGTGGGGTTTATCGTCCACAAGTCCCTTGTGAATAACGTGGTGAAAATCGAGAGTGTGTCGACCAGGGTGGTGTACCTTATACTCAGAATATCCTCAAGATATTCGCTGAAGGTCATGCAGGTCTACACCCCGACCTCGGCCGGCACACCCAGACGACGAAGTATGAGGATTTCGCTAAAGCCATGCATGGTTTTAAAACTCACTTCTCCGTTGTCATGGGGGACTTCAACGCGAAACTGGGCAAACTAGACGGAGATGAGCTGCAGATGGGGCAATTTGGGGTAAACGTTGGAATCACCTGGGACACCAACTGGCTTGTTTTACGGAGAAGGAGGGCCTCTATATGATGAACTCCTTCTTCAGAAAGCGTGAACACAGCAAGTGGACCTGGCAGAGCCCCGATGGTGCAAAAAAATGAGATTGACTTCGACCAAGAAGCAAATGTTCAATGGTTTGTTTGTTTGTGGTTTTCACTGAATTGATCACCGCATGGTAAGAGGCACATTGAACATTCATGATAAGCTTGAAAGGTCTTGACTCATGAAGTCTATGCTCCGACCAGCACAGATCCAGATCCAAAACCCCGACAGCTTTCAGCTTGAACACCAGAATCGTTTCAAGTGCCTAGGAAGCTCAGTGCGACCATACGACAGGGTTATCCACCAAACCAGAGCTACTAGGGAGTTGAACTGCAAGGGAGATCGAGAGATTCTATGGGCAGTTGTACACGACTGACGTCAACCATAATCCCCTTGTAAATCTAGCGAATGACCCAAGAGCTAGACCGACCCGACACTACACCGAAGATATCCCGGACATCAGCCTGTACGAGATTAAGATGACTCTGAAAGTGCTTAAAAACAACAAGGTACCGGCTGATGATGGAATTACGGCTAAACTTGAGAAGGTGGTGGAAAACCGGTATTAAGGGGCTCTAGGCGCTGTTTGATTCCGTCATACTCGAGAGGAAAACGCCACAGGCATGGTTGGTATGGTACTCTTCTTCAAAAAGGATGACTATGCCCGGTTGAACTACAGGCCCATCTCACTTCTAAGCAATGTCTACAAGTTGTTTTCAAGAGTCATCACGAATCGTCTCGTGCGCAGGTTAGCCTATGTAACACCCACTCCTATCAAGATCGGAGATTCTACACTCGAAGTAGTAGACGATTATGTCTACCTGGGATTAGCGGTCCAGTTGGGTAGGTCTAACTTCGAGAAAGTGGTCAATCGTCGAATCCGTCTCGGCTGGGGAACGTTCGGGAAGTTGGGTGGTATCTTCTCGTCTAACTTACCGCAGTGTCTCAAGACGAAAGTCTATGACCAGTGTGTGTTGCCACTTGCCACATATGGGACCGACACGTGGTTGCTCACAATGGGCCTCATCAGAAGGCTTAAAGTCACCCAAAGGGCAATGGAGAGCGCTGTGCTCGGAGTTTTCTTGCGCGACAAATCAGAAATGAGGACATCCGCATGAGAACCAAGGTTACCGACGTAGCCCGAAGAATTGCCAAACTTAAGAGGCAGTGGGCAGGGCACATTGCTCGCAGAACGGATGGGCGATGGGGCCGAAAAGTTCTGGACTGGCGACCGCGAACCGGAAGACGATGCTTTGGAAGGCCCCCCACTAGGTGGACGGATGACTGTGAAAGTTGCGGGGATACACTGGATGCGAGTCGCACGGAACCGGTCAATGTGGCGACACTTGGTGCCGGTGGAGGTCTGTGTCCAGCAGTGGACGTCTTTTGGCTGAAATGACGAAGATGTAACGGTTTTAGAAGATCAATTTCTAAGTTTTCAATTTTTTATATTTTCACTGATATATACATTCCATACTTTTTAACAAACACAAAACACAATAAAACAACAAAATACTAATGTTTACACTCGATACCGGCTTCGGTGTTCATCACAGGAACTTGAAAAACACTACTTTGGAGTACCTACTGACTTTCGCGAAAGCCACTTCAAACTAAGTGATCATCACTTTGGTAACCACTGAGCTTAGGTACACAATCGCAATTTTTGAAGTGAAAACTTCTTTAGCGGCGTTGTGCACTTTTGTGATGGGTAAAAAATGTTAAACTCGCGTCAGGACACGTGACCGTCAGATTGATTAGGTTACGAAGGAATTTGAACTTTACTGCTTCTCCATAGAGATCTACGCTACGGAAAGGGCAACTACAGTACTTTCACAAGTTATTATGCCTTGTGACTGGGACTGTAGCTTCGCGTTTTTTTTTGACTTTCAAAAGTGCCTGTAAAGGTCTAATTGAAATAAATGCTTTGACTTTTGACTTTGACTTTGACTTTTATGACATCTGTCGTTGATTTTTGGTTTCCAAAACTGGAAAATTCGTAAGACGGTTTGACATTAGGTTATGAAGGAATTTGATCTTTACGACATCTGTCATTGAGTTCGGGTTTCCAAAACTGGATAATTATCTTATGCACAAACAAAACCCTCGATTTCAAAGAGGTAAAATTCGTAAGACAGATTGTAATAGTCGTAGTATAAATTGTCATGTTTGTGTACGAATTGTACGATAGCGCAATAAAAGAATATTGTCTTTTACCACAGACATGATAGTACTTTTATACTGATAATTAAAGCAATTCGTGCAAAATTATTCCCTTACCGTTTCAAAATATCAAAAATGCACAACGTTAATATTCAAGTTTTCACTTCTGCCGGCACTCCCAGAGTGCAACCCGTTTTTTACATAGCTTCACCTGCATGTTTGTTTGTAGGTAACCGACTCCTTTGGGCGCGATTTTGACCCACTTTAAACGGCCAGATTTCGTTCAAACTTTGTAGTTTTATCGAGGACCGATGACAATACATTAATTTGATAAAATTATTCCATTTTTCAGTTTGCAAAATAAGCTTTTTGTTAATTTATATAATTTTCATCTATATAGTCGATAAGGCAGGAATTGATGTTGATTTTAAATTAATTTTTCTTATTTTTTTTTTTAATTTCAACCATCATCTTTAACCGATTTATCTAATATTAGGAAATTTCCAATACCACGGAGAATTTTTAATTTAGCAGAGCAAATAATAGTTTTAAAAAACTAAAAAAACACGCTTTTAAAATAAATAGGGATTTTACTATTAATACCTACAGCTGTACAGATGAATAATTTGGAAAGTAATTACAGTTACTTAGAGTAATCACGGAATAATTAGTAGATTAGAACAAACAATAGTTTGAAATTAAAAAAAAAAAAACAAGCTATTATAATAAACCAAACTAGAAAGTAGAAAATAAATAATAGTTTAAAAAAAATAATTTAAATTAAATTAAAATTAATAATTTAAATATATTTTCTATTTTTTAGTTCGGTTTTCTATAAAAAGCGTGTTTTTTAGTGTTTCTTTTAAACTATTTTTCGGCGCGATTAAGTATGGCCGGACTGGATTATCGGTGACGGACACTGAATTCTTACGGGGTCCATGTCGTGTTGAGAATAGTCATTTGCCATTATTTTTAAAGAAAATCAATATTAAATCAAAACATTTTAATACGAATTTAAAAATGATTACAAAATAATGAATTAAAACAATAATTAAATTTAAACTGATGATAATATGATTCAGGCGTGAACCGTGTCACAATTAGAGTTGTGGACGGGTCGCTCGCTAGAATTTGAATGCCCCGCATCTCTCGAGATATCGCTACGCCCCCGCAGAGGGGCGCGGCTGGCGGGATATGGGTAAAACCCTTTCCCCGCGGAATTGTTAACTGTACCCGTAAATACGGGCACCTCATTTGGTGGCCAATATAGGCATGAATGGGGGCGAGCGCGCGTAATTAGTTTATTATGGCGCGGCTCGCCTATGTGTGGTTGTCATTTTGTCCGGTAGGAGGCGCCAGCGGCGCTAGCGCTGCGCGCTTTCGTACGATAAAACTTTACCGTAACGAGCGCCGCTTTCTTCACGCCACCTCGGCGGTCTGTCACCGCCAGGTGAGACCTCCGGTTGCCCGGAGGAGGCCCAGCGGATGACGACCTGCGACAGAGGTGACTCTGGTGGCGCATCCTACCGCTAAGAATGTATGGCCCCCGTCCACAACGATCTCAGAGCTAGCCGATCACGCTCCAGACTAAGAGGCCGTAATGAATGTGTTAGAGCGGCAGTGTACTGTGTAACGCCGCTCTTGTAAGCGAATGAATAGCGAGCCCGCGCCGCACGTTCATCGCGTAGTTAGGATGCATGTTGAGTAGTGAGTGTGTGTTCGATGCACGTCGCGTCTATATTAACTTAGATGCGACGCGCTTCAACTGTGTGTAATGTGGTGTTGTGTAGTCACATTGTTTGGGTAGGTCGCGTGTAGGTGAAAACGACCTACCCGGGGAGTCAAGCAGGGGGGGGGGGCATACTTACGGCGCATCCGCAGGCACGAGATCGCGCGGTAGGCGACGTGTGCGCCCGGCGCGCCCCGCGTCAGGCGGGCGCGTGTGCCATGGCGCTATCTGTGTTAGATGGGACCAGGCAGAGACATCGGCGCGCTTGAACATGTTGGACGCGAGGCGGCTACAGAAGTCGTCCAGGCTCTCCATTTTCATGTCCCGCTGTATGGTGGAATTTCTCACAAAGCGAGGAGCAGCAACAATGGCGCGCAAAACAAGACTTAGCTGCGCGCGCAGGTTCTTCTTTGTGGACTCGCTTGTGAGGGCGAACCACGCTGGGGCGGCATACGTGATTAGCGGGCGAATGTACGTCTTGTACACGCCCAGCTTGGCACGCAGCGGGAGTCGTGACTTGAGCACTGGGCGAAGCTGGAAGCGGGCGCTCCTGCATTTCGCGATAGTGCCGCGGACGTGCTGTGCCATAGTTAGTTGACGATCGATAGTGACACCCAGGTACTTGGCCCGGGGTGACCATGCGACGTCAACTCCTTGCAGTGTCAGGGGTGGTGGGAGTTTCTGCGAGCCGCCGGTTACCAGCGCCTGCGTCTTTCCCACGTTCACCGACAACCTCCACTTAGACAACCAGTCCGGGAGTAGGTCAAGCACGCGCTGCATTTTTACGGCCGCGTGCCGCGCGTTGAGCGATAACGCTATGTACGCGGCGTCGTCGGCATACAGCGCGAGCGTGGTGTCGGGTGTTGTTGGGATGTCGTCGGTGTAACACGAGTAGCAGTGTGGCGAGACGCAGCTACCTTGCGGCACTCCTGCGGCTATCGAGCGGACGCTCGATAGCGCTCCGTCGACCACCACCCTGAAAGTCCTATTACCTAGAAAGGAGGAAACCACCCTTACCAAGCGACGGGGCGTACCGGCCTGTGCCAACTTGTACAACAAGCCAGCGTGCCAGACGCGATCGAATGCTTTTTCCATGTCGAGGAATACTGCTACTGCTCGCTCCTTCCTGTTAAAGGATGCGGCTAGCAGGTGCAGTACTCTCGACAACTGGAGCGTCGTCGAGTGTTCGGAACGAAACCCGAACTGCTCCTCTCTTGGAGTGAAATGTTGCCTCAGGTGTCGCAGCAGGAGTTGCTCAAACACCTTAGAGGTAGTGGAGAGAAGTGTGATGGGCCGATAGCTTTCCGGCTTCAGCACATTCTTGTGCGCCTTGGGTAGCATGATGACACGCCCTTCCTTCCACGAGGCTGGGAAGGCGCCCGTGCGCAGTATGCCCGTGTACAGGCGCGCCAGTGCCGCTACCGACCGGTAGGGCAAGTGGCGCAGCGCTGTGTTGGTCACACCGTCCGCTCCGGGCGCCTTCCTTAATTTCGTCTTAAGGATGGCGCGTCTGACCTCGCAAGGCGAGAAGAAAACTGGGTCCTCATCGGAGGCTATCGGCCTGGAGAAGTACTCTCCGAGGTGCCTCTCGACTACTGCGATGTGCTCGGTGTCGGCAGTCGGATTTGGAACGAACTGACGCTCCAGGTGCTCAGCAAAGATCTCTGCGCGGTCTGGCGCTGTGTATCTAAGTGTCCCGTCACTATGGAGTAGTGGACGGACCGGAGCCGGGGTATTGTTAAGCTGTCTGCACAGCTTGTGTAGAGACGCCCAGTCTCCCTCTGCGGCGTCAATACACTCCTCCCAGCTCTCGGTGTTGAGCTCCTGTAGCTTGGCTCTTACCTTTTCCGCTAAGCGGTTTAGGTCGCGTTTGTCGCGCGGGCAGCCAGACTCTTGCCACCGCTTGCGGAGGCGCCGCCTATGGGCGATCATCTGCTTAAGGTGGACAGGTAGAGGCTTGTATACAAGCCCCTGTGGCAGCGTAGCTGTTGTTGTCGCCTCTTCATGGGCGCGCCTAATACAAGCGGTGATTTGATCGGCTAGCCCGTCGACGTCCGCGTCGGTGGCGATGGGCCAAGCTGGAGTGGTGATTTCCATCCCTTCTGCGAACTTTTTCCAGTCGGTTTTTCGACGTGGCGCAGGAGGAGATAGTCTCGTAGGCATTCCTGATAGTACGACGAGCACAGGTTGGTGATCTGACTGGAACTCGTCGTCTATAACTTGTTGGGCAATCTGGCCTCTCAAGCCCCTGTGGATTACGATGTCCAGCACATCGGGTTGTTGGGTTCGGTTGCCTCGGTAATGGGTAGGCGTCTCAGGGCCGGACACCATGTATCCACGGGCCTCCGCGTCTGCGAAGAGTCGCCTCCCTCCAGTATTCGTACTCCGGCTGTTCCACGCCGGGTTTTTCAGATTAAAGTCGCCGGCGAGCAATGTCGGGTGCGGCGACTGATAGAGTAGCGCCCGTAGCTCCGCTATGTCAAGCGGGGCCGCGGGCGGGTGGTAGCACGCATAGATGTTTATGTCCTCGCCAGCGACGTGGAGCTGGGCACCTAACGCGTGAAAAGTGCCCAGTGACGTCGGGGGGAGTGGCTGATGCACGACTCTTCGTCTGATCAATACCGCCAGACCGCGGTAGATCATTCCAGACGGAGACTTCTCATCCTTCCTATATAAGACGTATCCCGGGAACTTGGGCCTGTCAGCAGGCCCCAGGAGCGTCTCACTGATGAGCGCCACGTCGATACGTTGCTCCCTGAGGAGGAGGCGGAGTGGGGCAACCTTATTCCTAAGGCCGCGGGCATTCCAGTGAAGTAATCTTAACGGACTATCCATGAATGAGCTGCAACAGCTTGGCTAGTCCGTCAAGGATTACTTGCTCCGCGTCCTCGCCCTGTCTTATGGCCTTTATAAGGTCCATAAGTAGGTTGATGGCGCAGGCGGTTACTTCCCTGGTAGGGACGGCATGACGCTGTTGGCCTCTGACTCGGGCGCCGACTTGCGGCTGGATAACGCTAGCCGTCGCCGCTGGTTGGGCGGCGGCTGTAGCCGTGTCTGTGGGTGGGGCAGGTTTCCCCGCCCGCTTCCCCTTCTTCTTCTTGTTACCGGCGCCTGTAACAGCGTCGGTGGTCGGTGCGGCACGTGTAACCGCGGGCGCCTGGATGGGCGCCTGCGCCGGTACAGGGCCAGGATCAAGCCTGGGTTGCTGCGCGGGAGGTTGGGGCTTTTTCCCCCTCTTGTTTCTCCCCCCGCGTGGCCTCTTCCTCCGCTTCGAGGCGGGAGCGTCCTGCTTGGTCGAGGGCCCGTTCGCCGTTGCCATTAGCGACGCGCTCGGGGCCTCACGGTCCTCTACATTGGGCTCTTTCGTGGCCCTTTCGCGTCGCTGTTGCGACATGGCAACAGTGCCCGCTCGCTTGTTCCGGAGCTCTCTCCGGAACACGGGACACCTACTGCTGGACGCAGGATGGTCACCTGCACAATTGACGCAGATGGCCGTCTCTGTCCGTGGGCGTGGGCAGTCCTTGGCTGCGTGGCTCTCACCGCATCGCACGCATGCGAGCGGTCGGTGACACTGGTGCGAGCTGTGACGAAACTGCTGGCACCGGTGGCACTGGGCGGGCCCTTGCTTGCTCCGCCAGGCATCTACACGGACACCACGCATGCACATAAGCTCCGTGATGTCATAGATTGTCCGAGCGTAGAACAGACAACCAGGTCGTCCGCCGCGCGCTAGGATGTTACGGACGTACTCTGGTTCGTACCCTAGTGTCCTCAACTCCTCTTCTATGTCGGCAGGGTCTGTGTCGGCCGGCAGCCCCCTTATAGCTACCTTTAGGCTACGCTCCGCTGGTAGAGAGTAAGAAAACCAACTAAGGCCTTCCGACTTTTCTAGGTCCGTGAGGTACCTCTGGACGACCCTATACTCGTCCTCCGTTTCAGGCATGAAACGGATTCCGCCCTGATAAGGACGAGCATTAGGAGGGTGGCCCAGTTTGGCTCTCACGGCCCTGAAGTGGGTGGCCCAGTTAAATTGGGCATCCTCTCCACCACCAGCGGAGGGTAGCGTGGCCGGTCCCTTTCCCTCTTCCGGGCAGCTGCGTCCGCGCTCTTGCCTTGGGCAGGGGCTGCGGCGGCGGCTGCCGTACCGGGGGAGGCGGTGACGTCACGTCCTGTGACGCGTCTAGCGTCGGGTTGTGTGGGCGAGCGACGGGTCGCCTCGGCGAACGTCGGCGACCGGACTCCGGCTCGACCGCGCGGTTCACGCTGCGGGAGCGGGGAGTCGGGGCAGACGCGCTTCGCCTCTTCAGCGGCCTCGTCGTCCGTGCTCCGGGGGCGGCGCTGGGCGCGAGTCTCGAGTGAGAACTCGTACCCGAACGCCGGGGTATTAATAAGGGCAGGGGCACTTACCTCGTAATCCTCGTCGTCCATGTCGCTGTCACTGTCATCGACAGAGAAACTTGGCGACATGGGCGCGGGCGAGTCTTGGGCGGCACTGCGTGGCGGAGGTGGCGACATCGGTCCCTGCATTGACGTCGCTGCGGCGGCTGAGCCTGCCAGCAAGCGGCGTGGTGCGGGTGATGCGGTGCGCCCCGCTTTGGAAGCGGTGGCGGCGGCGGCGGGCCGCGCCTGCGTGGATGAAGGCGCGGCGGGGCGCGCTACGGCCGACACGGCCTGGTTGGCGGCGCGAGGCGCATGCGTCGCGGTCGCCCGGTCCACCTGCGCATTAGCGCGTAGGGGGGGGGCGACACCGCGAGCAGCGGGCGCGCGGCTACTGGACCCGGGTGGACCCGGGGCCTGCGTCGGAACCGGCCGGAACGCCGGCGGGCGGACTGGCACCGCCGGGGCACGCACCGATGGTGGCGTCGTGCTTGCAGGCAGGGTTCCGGGGCTGAGTCTTGGCGGAATGGAAGCGGGCGAGGCTGGAAAGGGCCTCCTTCCCTCCGCGTCAATGATGGCACTGGTGGATGCAGCGCCGGGCGTCGGGCTCCCGAGAGTCGGCAGCGACGGCGCCCGGTCCCCCTTGGGGCTCACACTAGGCGGCGTCTTTTTCATGGTATAGTTCAAGTTAATTAAAAAGTTCACTATAGGTGTGACTTCCCGCAACCGCTACGGTGCCGATGCACCGGGTCTTGCGGAAGCACCCTCTGCGCACCCACAGGCACTAGGTACCCATGGGTACCCAAAGGATACCTACTACGCAGTTCACAATAAAAGTTCGGTTCGGACGGTACAGCTGGTAAAAGTTTTTGTTGCGTCTACCCACAACTTAAAATAAGTTAAAAAGTTTGTGACGCGGATGAATCACCGACCCGCGCCAAGGGGGGGGCGCGGGGTATCGCTGGCGGCCAACGATGGCCTGCACAGACGAGTCGGCAAAAGTTCGCGGCGCACTCAAAAACTTGACCAGCTGGGAGAAGCCACAAGCCGATCCGAATGCCCCGCATCGCTCGGCGCTCCGTATTATAAAGGCCGACCCCTTCCGCTCGCCTGATTCACTGAGTGGTGCGATGTTGTCACAGAGCGTTCCGTTTCGTTTTAAGTCGTAATAATTTGCTCACGCCGACATATTATTTATTTTAATTACCGATACAAAAGCCTTTGTCAAAATGAGTTAAAGGCGGAAACATACTTACGTGTCGTGGCGTGTCGTGACGCGCCAGAAGCAAATCGGTTTCATACATATATGGTTAGGGACATATTTGCATTACGTGTCGTGTCGCAACGTGTTCTGTCGTGGCCGTGGCGCCGACTGCTCGCCACCGATTGCGCCAGAACGGTGGAGGGGGTTATGAAGCGACACTACAGCCGGCCTAGCATGACCACCGTAGAAACGGGCTATGTCTACGGAAGAATCGACAATTTGACAGATATTTCTATCGTCCCAAGCATGGCGATATTAAGAATGTAGAAAAGAAATGTTTTATTTTCTTCAGTCGACACAAGTCTACAACGTCGAGCATCCCCCCTAGCATGACCGTTCTATCTCTATTCTACCAAGAAACGACAAGAAATCTTTTCTATACAACTTGACATTTCTTCTGGCCGAGCATGGCGCGCCCCGTCGACTCGCGTTTCTACGAAGACAGACAGAAATTCTTTCCATAGCAACGGGGACGTATCACGTGATGTTTATAATTTCCCCGAATATTATTACGTTTAGTTAACAAAAAAATTTGCCAATTGCACGAGTTTTTAATTTTTCGTGGGCGAGATAGTGTTGCTGCATCCTGGATCCAGGCCTGGATCTTTTTCGCGAAATTAAACCTAAATATTTTACATAACATTTCAACCTTTTGAACGTAACTCAACGCAACCACGAAACGTATTTCTCGTATTTAGTTTTTAATAAGATTAGTTTGACATTTGTCAGAAGTAATGTTTCTACCCCCAAATGTCAAAAGAAGAGAAAATATGGTCGTCATGCTCGACGTTGTAGACTTGTGTCGACTGAAGAAAAGAAACATTTCTTTTCTACATTCTTAATATCGCCATGCTTGGGACGATAGAAATATCTGTCAAATTGTCGATTCTTCCGTAGACATAGCCCGTTTCTATGGCGGTCATGCTAGGCCGGCATGACGACCATATTTTCTCTTCTTTTGACATTTGGGGGTAGAAACATTACTTCTGACAAATGTCAAACTAGTCTTATTAAAAACTAAATACGAGAAATACGTTACGTTTGTGGTTGCGTTGAGTTACGTTCAAAAGGTTGAAATGTTATGTAAAATATATAATATTATAAAGCTGAAGAGTTTGTTTGTTTGCTTGAACGTGCTAATCTCAGGAACTACTGATCCGATTTGAAAAATTATTTCAGTGTTAGATAGCCCATTTATCGAGGAAGGCTATAGGCTATATATCTTCACGCTACGACCAATAGGAGCGGAGTAGTAATGAAAAATGTTACGAAAACGGGGAAAATGTGACGCAGACGAAGTTGCGCTGGACAGCTACTTATTACCTATCTGTCTATTATTATTATTATATATATAAATAAAAAGAGAAGTCCTGACTGACTGATTGACTGACTCATCAACGCCCAGCCCAAACCTTTGAACCTAGAAAGCTTAAATTTTGCACAGAGGTTCCCTTTATAATGTAGACAAGGAATTAGGAAGGAATTTTCGAAATTCAACCTAAATAGGGGATGAAAGTTTGTAATGCAAAATCGTCATTTTTAAAGTTAGAAGGCTGAAATTTCATATACAAGCTTCTGGTTAGAAATAAATGAATAGATATATTAGCGTTTTCAAGAAATTACCCCCTAACAGGGTGAGATGGGGGTTTAAAGTTTTTATGCGGAATCCGTCATTTTTTAAGTAAGATGTAAGATATTACATATTGAAGTTTCTGAGCAAAAATAAATGAACACGTATTTGGCCGTTTTCGGAAATTCGACCCCAAAAGGGAGAAACGGGGTTGAAACATTAGTAAAGCAAATATAGTCTGCACAGCTTGAAATTTACTATTTGTGTTTCTCGATGGAATTGATAAACACGTATCAATGTTTTTGGAAAATCCACCCCTCAGACGATAACAGGGGTGGCAATTTTTTTATTTTTGTTTCGTAGTGTTAGCACTTTTGTATGGACAAATACGCTAAAAAAACTTCACATATGTTCACACTTCTAGGGAATCTGGGTTATTTGTGCGAAGGACACTTGTGGGACGAAAATATATTGCGCATGGATACTTGCGCGAAAGACACTCACGCGACTGGACACTTGCGCGACTCAATGGCTTCATGGGTGTCGTTTTCGTGGTTTTACCGGGTCGCTGGCAATGAAAATGAAAATCCGAGATGGCGCCGAGACAAATTTCCTGTTTTTCGTTCATTGGTGTCGTTTTCGTGGTTTTCGGGGTCGCTGACCAAATTGACGCCGAGGAAAACTTTCGGTTTTTTTTCACGGGTGTCGTTTTTGTGGACTTCAGGGTCGCCGATAACGAAAACGATGACCTCCTTTTCTAAGTGCAAATAATAACATTTAAAATACGCATTCGCATTGTCTGAATATCCTCCCCTAGGCTATGTCTGGCATTGATTTAAGTGAGAACTGCGAAGCCGCGGGCAACAACTATTATCTATAACATTTAAATGACTATTTTCGACATTATTTTGGGGGGTTAACGCATACGTGGGCAATTGCCGAACTCCACGCGGGCGAAGCCGCGGGCAGGAGCTAGTGTAAAATATTTAGGATTAATTTCGCGAAAAAGATCCAGGCTTGGATCCAGGATGCAGCAACACCATCCCGCCCACGAAAAATGAAAAACTCGTGCAATTGCCAACTTTTTTTGTTAACTAAACGTAATAATATTCATGGAATATAAACATCACGTGATACGTCCCCGAAGAAAATAAAGATGTTACCGAGCGGGAATAACCCAAGGATTGGATCTGCAATCGTGCGGCCATAGTTGGGTGGTATAAGGGGTTAAAGCTAAAGGCTTGGGTTCCCGATTATAACGCTACTACTCTTAATACAAGGTAATGCATATTTTTCGAGATATTAATGAAAAATGTTTCTATCCTCAAATCGGATAAAAAGCGAAAACGGAACGTTAAAATGGGCGTTTTTTTTTTTTTTTAGACAAACGTTGCCCCACACTAGGAATTTCTCCTGTATCGTGGGTGCGGTGCGGACCCATTTGCCGGATTCTCTCCACGACTATCGCAACCCCGCGTGTCATTAATTCGGCCACCGACCTTTTTTTTTTGTTCTACACCATACCTGGGAACCTTCTAGTTACGGAGATATTAGGGGTCAAAGTTCCAACTTTTTGACAAGTATTTTTTTAAATACAAGTTTTTAATGTAAGATTCTTACTTTAAACACCTCCACGACCCCCGTACTATTCAATCCGTCCATCAGCACAATGTTTTGAGTGCGTTACATTGAGTTATACCACAAAACATGATTTTACACCCCCCAAAAAAAAGTCGTTTCCCAGCAATAATTTTTGCGTAAAGTTACTTAGGTTCATGTACAGAATGCTTGGTTGACGGCTTTGTGATGAGGTGGTTTACACGGTGTATGTACCTAAATCAATAATTCATAATTTTCTCAGGATGTATCCAACTTATCAAGTGTCTTTTTATTTACTTGCGGTACTTTTTAGGTACAATTTTTTGGTGTAATTACATTTCATGAGTAATGTTAAATAATAAAATATTATAGAACACCCGCCATCTTGATGTCAATATGGCGGGTGTACCTTAATTTCGAAATAATTTCGTGCTGATGGAGGTACAGATTTTTTAGGGCTAGGTACAAAATAGTATTTTTTAGGTACATTTGTTTGGTAATTGGTATAATTTAATTCGCTATGGTACACCCGCCATTTTGACTCTCACGAAAAATTTACGTAAAAAACGAATTTACGGCAAAAAGGAACGTAAAAAAAAAGTATGCTAAGTGTCACTGTCATTCGTTTGTTTTTCATTCCGTTTCTCCCATAGACATATAAATCATATGGACTTGGCATACCTACAAGAAAAACGTGCATACCTACACTTTAATGAGCTGATAAAATGGCGGCTAATAGGGCAGCCCTTATCGATATTTCTATATAATAACATCGATAAAAGATTGTGAGAATGTTTTCATAATGTTACGGTACAATATCTACGGGTGAAAATGCCCCAAGTTTTCTAACATAATAATATACCTTTCATTTGTTGTTGTTTGAGAAGTTTCGTCCTTCTTTCACGGTTAAACCGTAGAACTTATTTTGATGTTTCCTATTAAGACATGTTGAAACTTGGAGGACAGATATATTATGCTGTTTTTTATCGACCTAGTATTCTGTAACTGATTTCACTCCATTGTATAATTTAAGCAACAAGTTTATCTAGTTGCCGGCCCGTTGAGAACCTCCTCATTTTTTGAAGTCGGTTTTTTAATTTTATGCTCTTGGAATTTATTCTTTTAGCTATTACAAGAAATGAAAAGCAGTAAGTACAAGTCGTGCCATTAAAGTTGAGACTTGACCACGCCTCCCGCCGCTTTTTCGCGGGTATCCATGAGGATCACCTAAGCGGTATCTATCAAGATACCGCTAAAACCACGTGGTGCGTCAAGTCTCAACTTTAATGGCACGACTTGTACTACCCGTGCGCGATAAGTTGAGACCTGATCGCGGTGACGTAACAGGGGCGTGTTTGTACCGCCACGGTACAATACGGGCGCCATCGGGAAGTGCGGGGGAAGCGGGCGGGGGGAGTCAGGTCTCAACTTATCGCGCACGGGTTAAATACCTACTTACATCGAATAATTTTTTAATCGACCTTTTTGCTTCACTTGCTGTCCCCACGGTTTCTTGATACTGTTATCTTAAGGGGGATGCGCCAAGGTAGCCCGCGAAATACAAATTTTCTTACGTTTTTTTGCAATTTGCAGGTCAGTGTCAGGTTGTATCTTGATAAAAATATGATTTGCGACCGTATTAAACGTACGTACCAATAAGGTTCGTGAAGGTAAAGCATCGTCACGCAATGTTACTTTATTGAGTGTTCAGTTGAAAGACGATTCTTCAAAGTGAAGAGAACAAATAATTATTGTTTTTGTTGTAATTTTTATATTTTCCACAACGATTGTTTATAGCCTTAAAAGTAAAACATAAAACCAATAAAGAACCATAAAATTGCATTATCGATCAATATAAAAATGTCTGAATGCACTACTCTATCCCTTCAATAACAAGAAAATGATTTCATGTAGTCAAACTGTTGAAAATAGAGGCAAAAGGGAAAATATGAATGCTTTACTGTTGAAACTCTTCAATAAATGCAGAATCCTTTGTTTATCATCTTGAATTCACAAATTTTAACCACAGCTAAAGAGCATTTGACAGTTGACGTACCCAACTTAGGTATCAAACAGCGAGCGGATAAAATGGCGACCCGGCCGCAAATAGGTATTTCAATGACTTAGAAATGTAGGGTTGCCATTATAGTAACTGTCAAAAACACTATTATCCTTTTTCACTTACACAAAATTATGAAAGTTAAAAAGAGATAGCAGTATTTTTCTGATTTTGGCGTCGATATGCCTCGTATTTGTATAACTGTTTTTTCTATAGTCAAACATTTCAAGTCCATATAATTTATATGTCTATGGTTTCTCCTCGAGTTGCGTGAATGTGTTTCCTGTGTGTCGTAGTAGGGATGTCGGAAATGCAAAAAAGTATCGATATATATCGTATCGATATTTTTTGAAAATATCGAAATCGATATTGATGTTTTTATTAAAAAATATCGATATGATTTGACAGAAAATATTCGTGCTCTAAAAATTAATTTATTTGGCCTAATGTACTTCAATCATCTTACATTAATAAATCGAAACAACCATTTTTTTTAATGGTTTAGTAATCAAACCAATATTCATCTAAAAATAATACGATACGGACGCCAGACAGGCAATTGAAGTCATTTGAAGTTGAATTTAACAAACAGAGTTCCCAACTTAAAAAGCAAATTATAAAACTGCAAATCGAGTCGACCAAAAACAAAAAAAATACATAAAATATAATTTGTTGAAAAGATGTCAAAAAAAAGTAATACTTTTTAGGATTTTTTAATCTTAAAATTGATAAATGTTTATTGGTCTGAAAAAAAATTATCGATTTTTATACCTTTTCGATACTTACTTGGAATTTTATATCGATATATCGAAATATTATCACTCAAAAATATCGATATATTGAAAAAATAATATCGATATATCGATATATTTTCAACAAGCCTATGTCGTAGTGTTTTTCTTTTGGCTTTATTCCTAAAAATCCCCAATGTTGCTCCACTGATAGTATGTGTGTACAGAAGGCAAAGTTACCGCGGCTACCAAGAGAATAAGGATGCAAGAGCGAGCGAAGCGAGCTCTGGACTTGGGGCACCCCGACTCGGACAGGTTAGGATCGAAGGGGATGGCGGGGTCTAGTGAGCGAGCGGAGCGAGCGAACTAAGTCCCCGACATCCCCTTCGTGTTAGGTTACTGTAAACCCTGCAGGCAGAAATAGGAGCCCCGCGTAGCGGGAATACGTCGACAATGCTTTTTAGGCGAATATAAAATGGTTAGGTTACAATAATTGGTTTTTCTCAAGTACGGTGCATTACCTTGTAATAGGAGTGGTACCATAGACATATAAATTATATGGACTTGAAATGTTTGACTATAGAAAAAACAGTTATACAAATACGAGGCATATCGACGCCAAAATCAGAAAAATACTGCTATCTCTTTTTAACTTTCATAATTTTGTGTAAGTGAAAAAGGATAATAGTGTTTTTGACAGTTACTATAATGGCAACCCTACATTTCTAAGTCATTGAAATACCTATTTGCGGCCGGGTCGCCATTTTATCCGCTCGCTGTTTGATACCTAAGTTGGGTACGTCAACTGTCAAATGCTCTTTAGCTGTGGTTAAAATTTGTGAATTCAAGATGATAAACAAAGGATTCTGCATTTATTGAAGAGTTTCAACAGTAAAGCATTCATATTTTCCCTTTTGCCTCTATTTTCAACAGTTTGACTACATGAAATCATTTTCTTGTTATTGAAGGGATAGAGTAGTGCATTCAGACATTTTTATATTGATCGATAATGCAATTTTATGGTTCTTTATTGGTTTTATGTTTTACTTTTAAGGCTATAAACAATCGTTGTGGAAAATATAAAAATTACAACAAAAACAATAATTATTTGTTCTCTTCACTTTGAAGAATCGTCTTTCAACTGAACACTCAATAAAGTAACATTGCGTGACGATGCTTTACCTTCACGAACCTTATTGGTACGTACGTTTAATACGGTCGCAAATCGTATTTTTATCAAGATACAACCTGACACTGACCTGCAAATTGCAAAAAAACGTAAGAAAATTTGTATTTCGCGGGCTACCTTGGCGCATCCCCCTTAAGATAACAGTATCAAGAAACCGTGGGGACAGCAAGTGAAGCAAAAAGGTCGATTAAAAAATTATTCGATGTAAGTAGGTATTTAACCCGTGCGCGATAAGTTGAGACCTGACTCCCCCCGCCCGCTTCCCCCGCACTTCCCGATGGCGCCCGTATTGTACCGTGGCGGTACAAACACGCCCCTGTTACGTCACCGCGATCAGGTCTCAACTTATCGCGCACGGGTAGTACAAGTCGTGCCATTAAAGTTGAGACTTGACGCACCACGTGGTTTTAGCGGTATCTTGATAGATACCGCTTAGGTGATCCTCATGGATACCCGCGAAAAAGCGGCGGGAGGCGTGGTCAAGTCTCAACTTTAATGGCACGACTTGTACTTACTGCTTTTCATTTCTTGTAATAGCTAAAAGAATAAATTCCAAGAGCATAAAATTAAAAAACCGACTTCAAAAAATGAGGAGGTTCTCAACGGGCCGGCAACTAGATAAACTTGTTGCTTAAATTATACAATGGAGTGAAATCAGTTACAGAATACTAGGTCGATAAAAAACAGCATAATATATCTGTCCTCCAAGTTTCAACATGTCTTAATAGGAAACATCAAAATAAGTTCTACGGTTTAACCGTGAAAGAAGGACGAAACTTCTCAAACAACAACAAATGAAAGGTATATTATTATGTTAGAAAACTTGGGGCATTTTCACCCGTAGATATTGTACCGTAACATTATGAAAACATTCTCACAATCTTTTATCGATGTTATTATATAGAAATATCGATAAGGGCTGCCCTATTAGCCGCCATTTTATCAGCTCATTAAAGTGTAGGTATGCACGTTTTTCTTGTAGGTATGCCAAGTCCATATGATTTATATGTCTATGAGTGGTACCAGGGGAGAAGGCCGCCCCCTCCCACTCCCCTCCGCCGGCCGCAGATTTCTACATTTTTCCATTATATTTGCAGCTTGTTGCTATGTTTCTGATAAATGTCTGACGAGATTATGGAACTTGAATGTCAACGAAAAGTTTTATATGACACAAAGTGTAAAGAGTTTAAGGATCATTTAATCAGAAATATTAAGGCGGAAACACACTTACGTGTCATGGCGTGTCGTGACGCGCCAGAAGCATTCGGTTTCATACATCTTTGCGACACGACACGCCATGCAGATATGTCCCTAACTATATTGAATGTGTGAAATGTGAAACCGATTTGCTTTTTTTTTTTAAAGGTTTTTTAACTTAATTTTATTTTAACATTTTTAGTTTTGACGTAATCTTTTCTGACCACACATCATTATCACAATCTCAACACTTTTTTCATTCCATGCTATTTATTCACCGTTGGTGAGTTCCCTCGTGAGAAGACGATCCTGGCTGCAGGATGAGATCATGATAGAATTCATGTTCATCTATTAAATATGAACGTGCATACAAATTTTCGTGTCTGTGCTATTAACCGTTGAGGAATTCCCTCGTGAGAGGACGATCCTGGCCGCAGAATGAGATCATGTTAGAATTTATGTTTATCCATCAAATATGAACGTGCATACAAATTTTCGTGTCTGTGCTATTGACCGTTGAGGAGTTCCCTCGTCAGAAGACGATCCTGGCTGCAGGATAATTTCATGATACAAATCGTGATTATCCATCAAATATGAACTTGTACGCAAAGTTTCGTGTCTGTGCTATTAAACGTTGAGGAGTTCCCACGTGAGAAGACGATCCTGGCTGCAGGATATGTTCATGATACAAATTTTGATTATCCATCAAATATAAACTCGTACGCAAAGTTTCGTGTCTGTGCTATTAAACGTTGAGGAGTTCTCTCGTGAGGAGACGATCCTGGCTGCAGGATTAAGTTATGTCTGTCATAAAAATGTATTGTCACCAGAACCAAAGGTGTGTGCAAAATTTCAGCTCAATCGGACTTCGGGAAGTGGTTCTAATTTAGCTTCCAAGAATCCACCGTAACAAACATACATACATACATTGCAAGTTAAATAAAAGCTTTTAATTAATAATAAAAAATAAAAGCTTTTAAAAATACCATTTTTCATACCCGCCGATTCAAATCGTTCGACTAATATACAGTCCACTATATAAAGTCACCTCGTTTTAGTCCTCTTATCACCAGTAGAATATTACCCATTCCATTATTGTTTAATTGTCCACAATTTTTTTTTTAGAATAATGCAGCTTATGACTGTTTGTACGTGGCCATAGTTGGAACATTATTCGGATTTTTTTTTTCATTACAATCTTTGCAATGTTCAACAGCACCCTTCTCATAATGACATTCAAACGCAAAAGAAGAGCAGAGTAAATAAGGTTTTTTTTAAAAAAGTGTAAAATTTACCCGTGTACACGGGCTGGTGAACAATGAATCAGCCCCTGGTTAACAATGGGTTTAGGCCCCATTGTTAACCCTGTAAGCACCAATTGAATTACGAACTCTTTTGTCAAAACTATCTAAAGACAATCTGACAAGTTATCTAATTTTCTCCTCTTGATTTTTTAAATGTTGAAGGCGAAAACGCAAAAACCTGTATTATTTTCCGTACAGGTATTTTTATTGTATATTCTTTCTTTTTGTGACAGTGAATAATTTCAATAATCAGTTATTACACAATGTGGGTTAATTAAAATAAATAGGTACCTAATTTAAAACCAAACCATTATTGCTGTGTACACCAACTGGAGCTTGGGTAGCATTTCAATTTAATTTGCTTGGTTCTTCACGAAGTAGATTTACATCTTACCATTTGCAATGGAATCGTTGTCAAATACAGCGAAACGTAAAAAGCGGAAAACACGTAAATGCCTAGATGAAATCAGAAAAAGGTCACGTCGTACGGGACTAAATTTATTTGAGAAAGACAACGGTAAAGTGGTTGATAATTTTTTTAACTATAACTGCCTTGTAACAAGCAATCGGCTAACATTGAGAATGTATCCAAAAGCTGTTCGATCCGAAACAATAACAAGGCCTGCATTGGCTGATTTAAAAGAAAAATCTAACTTGAATTTGAATGAATTGGTAAAAGGTACTAAAGCCATAAATACGTCGAATTCAACTAACGAATTAATTGATACTTTTGAAAACAGCACTGAGCATTTTAATAACGAAAATTTGAAGTTCTCTAATAAATGCGCTCTTGATGAATCTACTAGTTACAAAGAACCTGCTATTGAAAACATGAATAGTCAAGTAGAGAAGTTATCTAGCAATTTTGATCTGTTTACTTCGATGGATTCGGCCGAAGTAACCGATAAATCTCCGGAGAGTACAGGAGCACAATCGGTTTCAACTTTTATGGCATCATCTAACCAAAGTCTTCACGATGATTTTGGTTACAAAATGTACGAAGAGTTTATGTCCGAAATCCCTACATATTTAAATCAAAATGCCACATTCATACAGGAAGACGTTATGAAAAAAACGAAGGTGTTTTTACATAATCTTACCACCTGTTATCAAGAAAGTCAAGAAAACGTGTTAAAATGCGAAAAAAGCTACACCGTAAATAAAAAAGATTATACCGCAAATGAGATAATTGTTCATAATCCAATGGACTACATCAGGCAAGGGCATGTACAACAGCAGAGTCTGTTTCATCGGCCATCCAGGATAGGAGCCAGCATTGATGGAGGATGCAGTATCCCTCACTCGTCTCTACTAGCTCCATCTTTACCAGGAGCATCACCAGACTCGCCGTTAAGTGTTATAGTAAATGATACTCCCGATTACACTTACTATCCTCACAGATTGAATTGACACTTACTAAGACTTCGCTATTGTTAGTTTTGGTAACAAAAATTATGCCTCCGAAACCTCAATTAAATGACGTCACGGCGTAGGTGTCAAAACATACATGAGCCGGGTTCCACAGTTGTGGTGGGTCACGGTCAGCACTAAAGGACCATGAGAAATTTTGGACCAATTACTCAACAGTGATAAAACCTATCCCATATGCAAGCTTTTAGGGTATTATTAATTTCTTATTACGGCAGCTACATCGAATTCGAGCGCGAACATGGTGTTTTGGAACGTTTTCCATACTGACAAAGCATCAAAATTCATAGTGTCGAAACTGTGAACAAAACATTTTTTACTATAAATAACATTTGTAACGGGATATTTACCATGTTTACTATTTATTCTGTCAAAGTTGAAACACAAAAAAAAAAAAAAAACACAGACATTTCTAAATGATAAATGATAATAATATGTTAATATCGGCTCTTAACCAAGGAACTAGGATGGATTTTGAACTTTTAGGGTCATTAAGTGAAAGTGACATGATTTTTTGGACTGGACTTAGAATTGAGCAATTTAATGCAGTTGTAGAAGAAACTTCTTCACTGAGCCAAGTGGCTAACCGTCCTCGTACTTGGTATTTATTAGTCCAAACTTCGTACAGATGAGTCCAATGAACGATTGGCGAGCCTATGTAATATGTCACGCAGAACTCTGGGAAGGAAACTGGCACTAGCCAGAGAACATCTGAGTGGAGATTTTGTCAATATTCATTTAGGCATGGACAACATAACTAGAGAAAATATGTTACAAAAGAATTCACTTTTACCAAAGGGTATTTATGGTAATGACGACAAAAAGCGATAATTATCTGTGATGGGACGTACATCTTTATTGAAAAAAACAGTATTTTTTTCTTTCAGAGGCTATCAAATAGCCATCATAAGTTCCAAAACCTTTTAAAACCATTTTTAATAGTTAGTAGTGACGGTTACATTATAGATGTTCTTGGTCCGTACCCAGCTACAACAAGTGATGCAACAATAATGGCCAACTTGTGTGAGGATGAAAATCACGCTTTTCATTGGTTTTTTGAACCAAATGATGTTTTTATATTAGATAGAGGTTTCAGGGACTGTATTATAGATTTAGAATCACTGGGATATGAAGCACATTTTCCTCCTACAAAGGATGGAAATGAAAGTCAGTTGACGACAGAGCAGGCTAATAAATCTAGATTAGTAACAGCAATTCGCTGGTTGGTGGAAGCAGTCAATGGCAAGTTTAAGAATAGATTCAAATTGCTTCGCCATGATTATTTTAATAGAGCGTTGCCACATATTATTATGTTTACGGATTTTAGAATTGCAGCTGCGCTAATTAACGCGTTTTATAGAGTAGCCGTAAATAATAGATTTGCTGGAGACATTTTGCGCATTATAAATGCTAAGATCAACACCCCGAATCTTTTATTTGACCATGTGACATTAAAAAATCTTAACAGATAACTTGTTGCGTTTGAAAGGATAGATGCTCGTCTTCCTCAGTTGCAAGACTTCCCGGTATTAACGGATGATGATTAAGTACTTCTGTCCCTTGGTTCATATCAGTTGAAACTTGCACGTACACATACATTAGCGTTTCCCAGCAATAATTTTTGCGTAAAGTTACTTAGTTTCATGTACAGAACGCTTGGTTGACGGCTTCGTGATGAGGTGATTTACACGGTGTATACCTATATATGTTATAAATAAAATTGAAGTGCCTGTTTGTAATATTAAAATAACCGCTTTTTACTACATGCATTTGAATGTATATACTGTACATATATACCAAAATATTTTTTTAAAATATTTTCTCTGTCTGCCTGTCTGTTTGTTCCGGCAAATCTCTGGAACGGCTGGACCGATTTTGACAAGACATTCACTGGCAGATAGCTGATGTAATAAGGAGTAACTTAGGCTACTTCTGTTTTAGAAAAATCTAAAATGATTATAAAACTAAATAACTTTTTTGTTAAATTCCACGTGGACGAAGTCGCGGGCACAGCTAGTTCAAAATAAAATGTTAATCAATACACGAATAAACATGTTGTTTTATTTTTGTTTATAATAATATGTTCAGTTCCTCGCTAGAAGCTACCAATAATTATATTTTTTCATGTTCGAAATCACCTTGTTGGCGCTCGATTTCGGGTTGGCTCCCATAGTAACAGTTAAATAATACCCCAAAATCTTTCTTTTGGAGTACGTTTCATTAATGTTGAGGATTTGGTCCAGTCTCCGTACAAATTTGCCCATGGTCCTTTAGAGTATCATTATATAGTAGTTGTATAGTGGTATCATTATTATGTAATATGAATTTATACAAAATCTGTACTTCGTCTTTTATTTATGTAGGTACGTTTATGAAAGAAATCACATTTTTATAAACCTATGTTTTCTAGCTGTGCTATCAGGTCCATGTGTTTGAATGTTTCTGGGTTCTTGGTGAATGTTTTAAGCACTTGCAACTTGGTAGCATCCTTTCCGCTGTAGTACATTTGAAATTGATTTGCCAGACATCGCGCCTCTTGACCATCCAGTACATTCTGTAAAAAAAAAACCAATTAAAATTCGAAAATGTTTACAAATAAATAAGATTGAAGTGTACGTTTGTAATTTTAAAATAACAGCTATTGAATGCATACGAAAGTATTTACGTTACTTATAACAAAGAAATAATTTTTAACATTTTTGTCTGTGTCTGTTTGTTCCGGCTAATCTCCGAAACGGCTGGACCAATTTTAGCGGGACTTTCTGGCAGATAGTTGATGTTATAAGGGGCTACTTTTGACGCACAAAAGCTTACCACGTATTCAGTACGTCATTCTGAACAACCCACATAGCTTTTATTCCATACATTTTGACGTGTGTTTGTAGGGATTGCACCTTTGTAGGAAACAGCATTTTTTTTTTAAATTACCGATGATACATTTCTATTTGGGGTGGTTCAGAAAGATGTAAGTAGGTGCTGATACGTGTTAAGAGTTTGAGCGTCAGGGTCTCTTCCACCTTGTAAATTTTGGTTTTATTAATTACTGTTTACTTAAAATGTAATTGTAATAATTAATGTGTAATTGCATTTTAAGTATATCATGGAGTCGTTTCGTATACATTTCCAATACAATGGGAGATCCACATAAACTGGTTTTAAATAGCTTGGTTGGTCGCCGTGCGTACGTAACATTTACCTATACCTTAACAAAAACATATGTATGTTCACCGATTTCTCCGCCTATTATGGAACGATTTTCTTTTTTTACGAAACCCTATACTCCCAGCAAGTCGATCTGATGATGGCATCCCAGGGAAATCAAGGGCAACCCTCAAATTTTATAGTAACATACAATGTTATTCATGAACTTTTTAGCGCAATTCAGATATTTGTGGCCAATACTCATACATTCTCATACTCATTATCTCATGTTGCTGAGCTGATGGAACATACGAGTATAAGTCAGGATCTGATTAAGTATGGAATCCCAGGAAAATGAAGGGCAACCCTCAAGTTTTTGGAATTGTTTGAAACAGCATACTTCCCATGTGGTCATCAGGTCAGGGTCCGATGATGAGTCCGGAGATATCGAAGGAACTCTCCAAATTTTATAGGCACACATGGTAATAATCATCTCCTGCTACTGAGCTGATTATGATAGGTATGGTGAGCTGATGGAACACATAAGTCAGGACCTGATGATGGGATCCCAGGAAAATCAAAAGCAAACCTCAAATTTCAGGGGCATTCACACAATGTTTTTTAACTGAATTCCAAAAGGAGTAGGTTATAAATTCGTTTTAATGTTTTGTATGTATGTTCTTTGCCAATTGTGAAGTTTTTTTTTGTTTTTGTCCAAAATTATTCCACTGTGGTCCCGTTAAAATTTGGTGAACATGTGATGCTGATCTTCAAAGATATACAATGGATGTCTTTAGTCGGCAGATCTGTTGTGATTGTTGCAATCGCTTGGATGTCTATTGTTTACACAATATCATAACTTATCAGTGATGTTGCCTGTATGCTATGATGCATACCCCATGCAGATGTGTACAGTACACCGAAATTTCGATAGTTTGGTACCTATGTAAACTTTTTTTTTTGAGATAAGCCTATTACTTACTATAAAATGTATTGTTAACAACGTAAAATAAATTCATAGCAAATGAAGAAGATAGGATATTACAAATAAAAATGGAAAACAAAAAAACATATTTGCAAAAAAAAAAAACTTAAAAAAAAACCCCCGACGGACAAAACCTCTAAAAAACCAAAAATAAAATTAATCCAAGCGTCGTAGCGTCGGGGGTCCGCTTTGTTTGTATATATATTTTTATGTACGTCTACTTAGCGGTCCCCCGACGCTACGACGCTTGGATTAATTTTATTTTTGGTTTTTTAGAGGTTTTGTCCGTCGGGGGTTTTTTAAATTTTTAATTTAATTTTTATTTCATGCTTTTTAAACTTAAATTATGTTTTCTTAGCCTTGACTGTCCCACTCCTGCCCCCCTAGCATGACCGTTCTATCTCTATTCTACCAAGAAACGACAAGAAATCTTATCTTTACAACTTGTCATTTCTTCTGCCCGAGCATGGCGCGCACCGTCGACTCGCGTTTCTACGAAGACATTGACAGAAATTCTTTCCATAGCAACGGGGACGTTGCTATGGAAAGTTAAAAGGTTACGTTTAGTTAACAAAAAAAAGTTGCACGAGTTTTTCATTTTTCGTGGGCGGGATGGTGTTGCTGCATCCTGCATCCAGGCCTGGATCTTTTTCGCGAAATTAAACCTAAATATTTTACATAACATTTCAACCTTTTGAACGTAACTCAACGCAACCACGAAACGTATTTCTCGTATTTAGTTTTTATTAAGACTAGTTTGACATTTGTCAGAAGTAATGTTTCTACCCCCAAATGTCAAAAGAAGAGAAAATATGGTCGTCATGCTCGACGTTGTAGACTTGTGTCGACTGAAGAAAAGAACATTTCTTTTCTACATTCTTAATATCGCCATGCTCGGGACGATAGAAATATCTGTCAAATTGTCGATTCTTCCGTAGACATAGCTCGTTTCTACGGCGGTCATGCTAGGCCGGCTGGGCATAGGTCTACTCCCATTCCTTCCACTTTTCTTGGTGTTGCGCCTCTTCTTGCTTATTAACGAAAACAAGGAAAGATATGAATTAAAAAAAAAAAAACTTGAGCTTATAGGGGGGAGGGGGGGGGGTGCAGCCTACCCCCCTGGCGATGCCCATTGTGAGAAAGTGACAAGAATTCAAATTTCCAATCAACTAGACCCGTAGAAGTTGTTTAAATCCCTTCATCAACTAGAAAAGAGGCGATGAGCTTCAAACGGCTGAGCAGATTTTCCCGAAACATACCTAGCTAAGAACACTCTCGATTAAAATACCTTTCAAATGACACCAATTTTATCAAAATCGCTTCATGCGTTTGGGAGCTACGATGCCACCAGACACACAGATACACACGTCAAACTTATAACACCCCTCTTTTTTGGTCGGGGGTTAAAAACACAAAAAAGTGAAAAATAACTTAAGCTCGACTTTTGTGACTGATTTCTAAAGCGCGTTCAATACAATAATGCGTTCCGCGTATTGATGGGGCTGTAGCGCATCAGGGATCTTTGCTGATGCTCGTGTCTATTGTTTCTACACCACGATGCGAAATCCTTTATAAAGGGTGTAAAACACCTCTTAACGAAGGCGAAAGTCACCAGTTCTCCCTGTCATTGCGATAATTTTTTTGCATCAACAGAAATACATAATCTGTGGAAATTTCAACTGGCTAACTATCACAGTTCATGAAATACAGCCTGGTGACAGACGGACAGCGAAGTCTCAGTAATAGGGTCCCGTTTGACCCTTTGGGTACGGAACCCTAAAAACAAGTTACTGCTGCAGTTTCATGAAAAACGCCCATAACTTAAAAATTAAATAAATAAAAACTAATAATCAAATCTTATTCCATCGAATTTGCGTTGTAATTTTTTTACGTTCTACAAACCTAATTTTTTTCAGAATGGGTAACCTAATGATTTTACAAATACCTATTCAAGGTATATTTCGTTGTATTTCCTTTTTTTCTGCTTTAAGCGTCTGGTTGTCGCCATATAGGATTATTAACTGTCGTATACACCGTGTAAATCACCTCATCACGAAGCCGTAAACCAAGCATTCTGTACATGAAACTATGTAACTTTACGCAAAAATTATTGCTGGGAAACGACTTTTTTTTGAGGGGTGTTAAATCATGTTTTGTGGTAGAACTCAATGTTACGCACTTAAAACATTGTGCTGATGGACGGATTGAATAGTACGGGGGTCGTGGAGGTGTTTAAAGTAAAGATCTTACATTAAAAACTTGTATTAAAAAAAATACTTGTCAAAAAGTTGGAACTTTGACCCCTAATATTTCCGTAACTAGGAGGTTCCCAGGTATGGTGTAGAACAAAAAAATGATCGCAATGACAGGGAGAACCAGTGCCTTTCGGCTTCGTTAAGAGGTGTTTTACACCCTTTATTTAAGATTGACGTAAGAATGATCAAAATCTGTCTAGACGCGTTTGGTCTCTATGGCGCCACAAAGGAACATACTGTTACGTCGTCTGCTTTACGAGAACATTCTAGGATTACGTTCGAGTCTAGAATGATCCAGTATGTGTAAAAGATTCGAGAACAATCCTAGAATGTTCCACGATGGAAGTGTCTAGAAAGTTCGACAAAGTTCTGGACCTTTCCAGTACCTACTTTCAGGAAGGATTGGTTCCACTATAAAACTATCTGGAAGGTTCGGGAAGGTTGTAGAACTTTCTCGAAGGCTGAGTTTCCCATAAGGAACTATCTAGACGTACCTACACGGAAGTTGTGGAAGTTTCTCGAAGATGGGTTAGGCCATATAAATAGACGACGGGTTAGCGGAGATAGTTAGTGGATCGGCTTGTGGCTTCACCACGACTGATCAAGTTTTTGCTCCGCGCGCGTTAACCGTCACCACCGTCTGTGCAGGCCTCCGCTGGCCGCCGACGAAGTTCCCTGCCCCACCTCTGGCGCGGGCAGTGATTGGTCAACCGCCCAATTTTATAATTTATAAAGTAGGTGGGCGAGTTAAAAACTTTGTTCGGTCCACCGCCCGAACCGGTTTTTTTTTTTTTTTTCGAAATTTTGAATTCTTCGGTAGGTTCCCGTTGGGTATCCATGGGCACCTAGCACCGTACCGGTTGCGGAGGAGTCACACCCATACGACGCCAAAGAAGATGCCGCCACCACCAAACCCCAAGGGGGTCCGAGCGCCACTGCTGCCGATCACTCGGAGCCCGACGCTCGAGGCCGCCCTCGAAGCTGCCGCTGCTGCGGCCGAGCGCGCGAAGAGAAGGAGGGCCATTGCGGCCTCACCTCCTTCGCCGACGCCGAGCCACAGCACCACTACAAAGTCACCGTCGCCGATACATGCCCCGACCATTCCGGTCCGGCCACCGGCGTTCCGCCCCGTGCCCACCCTGGCCCCGGATCTCCCCGGGCCCAGCAGCCGCGCGCCCGCTGCTCGCGCCGTCGCCCCCCCCCTACGCGCCTATGCGCAGGAGGACCGGGCGACCGCGACGCACGCGCCCCGCGCCGCGAACCCGCGCAACACGCGCCTACCAACCGCCACCGCCGTCACCCAGGCCGCGCCCGCCGCGTCGCGCCCTGCCGCAAGTTTGTCTACACACGCACGGCCGGCCGCCGCCGCCGCTGCGCAGACTGCCCTCTCTTGAGTAGCAGGGCGACATGGGCGCGGGTGAGTCCTGGGCTGCGCTGCGAGCCGAGCGCGCCACATCACCCGCACCACGCCGCTTGCTGGCAGGCTCAGCCGCCGCAGCGACGTCTGCCCAGGGACTGATGTCGCCGCCCCCACCCCGCAGCGCAGCCCAGGACGCGCCCCCGCCCCGCAGCGCAGCCCAGGACTCACCCGCGCCCATGTCGCCCTGCTACTCAAGAGAGGGCAGTGACGTGGAGCAGAGCGACTTGGACGAAGAAGATTATTATGAGGTAGGTGACACTACCTCTAATAAAGTGATAGCCGATTTAACGGCGCTCGAGCGCGACACTCGCGCCCAGCGCCGACCTCGCAGCTCGGACGACGAGGCCGCCGAAGAGGCGAAGCGCGTGTGCCTCGACTCCCCGCTCCTACAGCGTGTACCGCTTGGTCGAGCCGGAGCCGGGTCGCCGACGTTCGCCGAGGCGGCTCGCCGCCCGCCTACCGGACGCCACACTAGCGAGAGGACGCCTCCCGCTGCCGCAGCCCCCGCGCCAAGTACGAGCGCGGAGGCAGCGGCAAAAACGAAGAAGCGGGACCAGCCACGGTACCCCCCGCTGGTGGTGGAGAGGCTACCCAACTGGGCCTTCCGTTTTAGGGCTGTGAGGACCATTTTGGGTCATCTACCAAATGCTCGTCCTTACCAGGGAGGAATTCGCTTTTTACCCGAAACTGAGGACGAGTATAGGGTAACCCAAAGGTACCTCACGGACCTGGAGAGATCGGAGGGCCTAAGTTGGTTCTCCTACTCACTGCCAGCGGAGCGCAGTATCAAGGTGGCCATCAGGGGCCTGCCAGCGGACACGGACCCTGAGGAAATCCTGGAGGAACTGAGGACGCGTGGTTACGAACCGGAGTACGTCCGTAACATAAAAGCGCGCGGCGGACGGCCCGGTTGCCTCTTCCACGCGGTCCTCAGTAGGCAAACTGACATCCGCACCATATACGACACCACCGAGCTGCTAAGCATGCGGGGTGTACGTATAGTTGCCTGGCGGAGCAAACAAGGGCCCGCCCAGTGCCACCGGTGCCAGCTGTTTCGACACAGCTCGTACCAGTGCCACCGTCCGCTCGCATGTGTGCGTTGCGGGGACAACCATGCCGCCCGAGACTGCCCACGACCAAAGGCCGAGAAGGCCACCTGCGTTAACTGCGCGGGTGACCATCCGGTCAACAGCAGCGGGTGCCCAGTTTTCCGGAGGGAACTCCGGAATAAACGAGCGGGCACTGTCGCCATCTCTCGGCAGCGCCGTGAAACGGTGGCTGCAGCCACTCAAGTTGAGGCCCATGAGGCTCCCAGCACATCGCTGATGGCGACAGCGAACGGGTCCTCAAATGACCACCTAGACGCTCCCGCCAAGAGGCGGAGAAAGAAGAGACCGCGCGGGGGGAAGAATAGAAGGCGGAAAAAACCCCACCCCCCGGCGGCGCAATCCAGACAGGACCGTGGCCCTGTACCAGCGCAGGCGTTGACTCAGGCGCTTGCGACCACCGCTGCCACGACGGCCGCCACCTCAATCACCGATGCCGCTATAGGCGCCGGCAAGAGGAAGGGGAAGAGGGCAGGGAAACCCGCCCCACCCACAGACTCGGCTACGGTCGCCGCTCATTCAGTAGCGGCGCCTAGCGCACTCCAGCCGCTAGCCGGCGCCCCAGCGCAACAGCGCAAATCCACCTCCTGATCAGAGTTTTCCGCCATCAGGCTCCTAATGGACCTCATAAGGGCCATTAAAAAGGGCCATGACGCAGATCTGATCATCCTCGACGGGCTCACAGAGCTACTACGGCTCTATTACGCCAGCCCGTCGAGCAACAAGTCTGGATTGCCGCGACCTTAAGAATAAGGCCGCCCATCTCCGCCTCCTCCTCTAGGATACAGGATTTACCCGGATTAACAGGAGCCGGCGTCGCACGGTTGCCCCAGGTAGTCTACCGTGGGAGCACCAGCGACTGCCGACTCACGATGGCAAGTCACGTCCGCGGCACCTCGCCAACCGCAGGAGCGCCCGCCTCCTTATCCTCCTATTCATTCGCTTACAAGAGCGGCGTTACACAGTACAATGCCGCTCTAACTCATACAATACGACCCGCGCGCAACGGCGGCGCCGCTGGCGCCTCCTACCGGACAATAATGACAACCACACACAGGCGAGTTGCGCTTTTTACACACACTCGGCAATCTCCCGCGTCTATACAGACAACCCAATTGAGGTGCCCGTATTTACGGGCACTGTGTTGATCCCGCGGGGAAAGGGCTTGCCCATATCCCGCCCGCCACGCCCCTATGTCGGGGACGTTGCGATTTCTCGAGTTAGATAGTTAGTCTGATTTTGGCTACGAAACAAAGCGATAGAAGTGAACTACTAGTGCGATATCTAAGTGAATCGTGATCAGTTGTGTAATTGTGATTAAGTTTAAATGTTTGTGGAGTGTTTTGAGTTAATTTATCCTATACCCAGCTCGTAACAATACATACAAAGGCTAAATAAACACATTAACTCACTTGCGTTGCATAGTCGGGTAAAAACCTCTTTCTGGGGCAGTTGGGTGTAAATGGTAGTAAGCCAGCAAAAGTGTTACCTTGTCGAATTCTCCGCGCATGAGGACGAGCCCCTTGTCGGCAAGCTCCGTGTAGTGCACCATGGTGAGGCACTCGGGCGCGTTCTCCTTGTGTACCTGTGTAAACATAAATATACGCTCAACCTGATTACTAATACCAGTGTTAAGGGGAAAGCCACAGAGTACCTCGCCAAATTCTATTTTCTTACGTTTAGCAACGGACAGGTTTTAGAGCGATTGGCGGCTACGCTGCGTGTCGCGGGTTCGATCCCCGCACAAATAATTGTGTGACCTAGAGGTAGTTGTTCCGGGTGTTGGCTGTTTGTGATGCGAGTTTAATAGTTTGTTAACGCACCCACAATACATGAGAAATTGCTTGGTGAAAATTGAAAAAGAAGTACTATATTCATCAAAGTGTGATTTGTGAACTTAATGTGTTGTTTGAGGTTCCATAAATCGTCACAAAATCGTAGATAAGTTGTTAAGTGAAAAGAAAATGGTCAATTGAGGGTTTACCAGACATTTTGCAGTGATCATTCATCTTATTAAACCCAGAATCTTTTACAATACTTTTTTTTTCTCCATTTTCCATTTGCAATCAGCCATCAGACCATAAGCAAAATTTTACAATACTTGAAAAGAATTATTGCAACAACCATAGTAGAAATTTATTCTTTAAATATTTATAACTAGCTGTCCCGCGCAACTTTGTCTGCGTCACATTTTCCCCGTTTTCGCAACATTTTTAATTGCTGCTACGCTCCTATTGGTCGTAGTGTGATGATTTATAGCCTATGTCCTTCCCTAGGATGAAATCTATGTTCTTGCCAAATTTCATTAAGATCCGATCAGCCGTTTAGTCGTTAAAAGGTAACAAACAAACAGTGACATTCGCATTTATAATATTAGTATGGATATGGATTTAGAGATTACATTTTAGATAGATTCATTTATTTGCCTGAAATATGGTATTTTACAGATTTTATAACATATACACAATATCATATTATATATATTATCCATATTCATAGTTTAATGCATTTAAGACTATAGTATTTGATAGATGTATTGGCACAATTTTACAAACCTGGTAAGCAAGAAGAGGTGTGAAGTGAACGGTGTGGCCATAATTCTGACACAAGAAGAATTCATAGCCCTGTGAACGTGGTAGTGGAAACAGGAATGTGGGAAACTGCTTCATATTGACCTGCAGGCTTGCATATATGTCCTGCGGAATGGCTGCTGAAATCACTTCTTTGTTCTTGTGATACTCCTCCCAAATGATCTGTATTTCTGATGCATCTTTATCTCTGACAAGATCTAATCTGAATATATCACTGAGCCTTTTGTCCCTACTCTCAGAAACTTCTTCTCTGGCTTTTTTTGGATTTAATACTGAGGAGAATTGTCTGAAAATATATGAGCAAACCCATTTAATAATGAATGACTACAGGTTAACTTTCAGTTAAATCCAGTACCTATGTGTACAGTAACGAACCTTGTATCGACGGAAGCGAACTTTTTCTTCTTCTCGACTTCTTTAGTTTTCTGTTGACCTTCTACTCTTTGAATAAACTCTTCAGGTGAGGTTTTTTGTAGATCTGCGATACGTGCTGCGTACTTTTCGTAATATGGGTTTGTTTTTAAATTTTCTAATGCTTTTTCCATATTTGCTGAAGATATCGTAAAGCTGCGATGAAATGTTACATAATTGACACGCCTGATGTTTTTTAGCAGACTCTTTAGAGCAACTGCCATTACCTATGAAATAATAACATACAAGGTTCTTAGATAAAGCTTAATTTATGTTTTTATCAAAAGTAAGCTAAATTAAAATTTAAAATCAACAACACCTTCACACCCAAAGAGTAGATTCCAGTTTAATGAGTGTAGGTACCGACCGACCGAACTCATCTATCTATTCTGTGCACCAGAAAATGGCAGAAAAGATGTTTGACATTGACGTTTCATTCGTTCAGAAAAGAGATAATTTTTATAGGACCTTTTCTTGAACGTCAAAAGTATGAAGCCTTTCATCAAAAGGCCAACGAAAAGAAAAATGTTACGTATAGTGATAACTAGCCATTCAAAGCAATAGTTAATAGAGGATAAAAAAAATCAGCGCGTGGAGTCCTTCCGCGCGGAAGAAGTGAAACTTCGTAATACTACACGCATGCGTTCGAGTGCCACGCATTCAATCTCGTTATTTTTTTGAGCTTCTAAATAACATTTTGTTGTTTTCTTGTTGTATTATCTTTAGGCATAATTATTACATAAGTTTATCGAGGTTATTCTACTCATGGAAATTGAGCGAAGGCTGGTCACACCGAAGAGTCGAATGCATGACTGTTTGCGCGCCATCTTGCGTACCTAGTAGAACTAAATACTGCCATCTCTTAGTGAGTTGTAGAAAATATTCCCCCTCCATGGTAGCGTTAAACTTGCTGGAAGTTGCATAAGAAGTTTCACTTCAAAATTTACTTTTGGACTTTCAAGGAAAGGCCCTAAAATGTAATAAGCCTGATAAATCTCGTATTTGTATGTATTTAAAGAGTTCGATTTTCCAAAAAATCCGATCATGTGCGAGTTGGACTCGCGCACCGAGGGTTCCGTACAAACCAAAATTACTGAAGAGAATAAATAAAAATATGTAATGTTACTAAAAATTTACGGTTTTCGCAATTTTTCCTTTATCTGTGCTATAAGACGTTGTCACGGGAAGTAGGTACCCTGTAGGTTTTGATTCCCTTGCGAGTTTCGATGCGGCATAAACGGCTGTATCTTTTGATTGCGTTGGTTTAGAACTTTGATTTTTTCACATCTCCAATCTACTCTGGACCTCTAGACCGAAGAGTATATTAATATAGATGGAACTCTAGACCACTCTCTCGGCGACCAGTACAATGAAAAAGGACAATCTCACAGAATAATTTGATTGGTAACATTGAATGGTGGATAAATTTTGTAAGCAGTCGTTCTACATACGCCTTAAGAGATGGGCAAGTGAATAAAATATGTCGATATTTATAGTATCGATATTTTTATACAGTATCGATAATTATCGAGTAAAAAATATCGATATATCGTCAGTTTTCGCATGATTATTCATACATAATACTAAAAAAAAGATTTTTTTAGCATTTGCCGTCAAAATGGCGATGACCGTATTTATGCACTTGAATTTTATAAGGGTAAATAAAGAAACCTGCGCGCTATACACAGAAGTTTTAATGGCGTTGTATTATGTGACTTTTCTTCAACTCCGCTAAGTTACGTATTTGATGATAAAAGTATTAAATATTTACATACGTTGACGAACGACATAACTAGCCAGCTAGCTAGCCCCTTTCGGGGTCGATAACAAGCCAGCGGAGGTTTACGTGTCGAGACCCTTTAGGGGCCCGTACCGAACTATATGGTTAATAGTATTAGTATTTTCGTGTACGCAGCCAATAGTCTTACTGTTATATTGCATTTCATAAAAATTGTGGCAGGATTTTTTAAAGAACGATACGCGAGGAGCATCCACGTAGTATCTTATAACATTACACCACGAAACCAAAGTTGTGTTAAAAAAATCGAAATTGATACGAATTCTAAAATAAATATCGATATATCGTGATTAAAAATATCGACGATATACAGGCTGTTTGGTGCATCGTTTGCCAAATCGAATAGGCCGAAATGAGAGATCATTGGCTATCTCTTCACCCCCTATAACTCATTCCTTGCCACACCGGTTTTTTTATAACAACGTTTTAATTTAAATTTTGAAATATTCTAAAACTCAGCATTTTAGGTCAAAAAAAAAATTGTTTAACTTTAAATTTTGATTTAATTGAGATGTGTACTGTTGTATGATTCTATCAAATTCAAAATTATTTGCTAGTAACAATGACTTTCTTTAATAATAGCTCGTAAAGTTTTTGTAAAAGAAAAAAATACTTAAAACTCAACTTTAAATGGCTATAAAAAAAAAAACTAAAAGCGATCAGGATCTTCGAATTCTTTTAAAAAGTTTCCTAGTCTGTCTTCTTTCCAACGCTGTATGCAATATGCCCAAAAAACGTTTAATACCTTTTAATTTTTAACTAAATGTGTAATCGAGACACTAGGCTGATATTTGATATTACAGTAAGAACAGTAGTTTTAGCATAAATAACATGCCTCAAGTAAGTAGATAGATACTGTTATGTCACTAGTGCGTAGTGTCCTATCTCTTTCCTAAACAGGAACCAACTTTTTAAGAATTTGAAATTAAAAAAAAAACTTTAATTCAGAAATCACAAATCTTGTTCGAGTTGTCCGCCACTATTGCGAATGCACGCTTGGCATCTTCGTCTTATGTCGACTGTAGTTGTGCGTAAACGTATTTCTGCTTTGATAGTCACGAAAGCCACATCAATCTGTTGGACTAAATCCTCCCTAGTCTCGATTTCCAAGGCGTAGACAATCTATTTGACTCGTCCCTAGATGTTAAAATCTACCGGAGTACTAAGTCTGGGGAACGTGGAGGCCATAGAATAGGGCCATTCCTCCTAACCCATGATTCTGGAAACTGACGTATCATTGAGGTACTCCCTGACAGTTAAACTCTAGTGAGCGGGACAACCGTCTTGTTGGAATACAAAAGACATGTCTTCACAGAAAATTAGCAGCACAGCTAACAATAAGGGGAAGCCTGTTTCAGTGTTTTGGGGTGGCTATTTCATGACCTCTACGTTCCCCAGACTTAAATCTGTTAGACCTTTACGTCTAAGAACGAGCCAAAGAAATAACGCCACGGAAGTAGAGACTAGGGATGATTTAGATTGATGCGGCTTTCGTGACTATCAAAGCAGAAATACGTTTACGCACAACTACAGTCGAGATAAGAAGAAGATGCCGCGCGTGCATTCGCAACAGTGGCGTACAACTCGAACAAGATTAATTGTGATTTCTGAATTAATGTTTTTTTTTAGTTTCAAATTCTTAAAAAGTTGGTCTCCTGTTTAAACAAATTTTAATTTTTTTTATTTGACCTAAACTGCTAAATTTTGGATTTTTTTCAAAAATTAAATTAAATAGTTGTTATAAAAAAACCGGTGTGGCAAGGAATGAGTTATAGGGCGTGAAGAGATAGCCAATGACCTCACCTTTCGGCCTATTCGATTTGGCAAACGATGCACCAAACACCCTGTATATCGATAATTGTATGGAAAAAATCGATATTTTAAAATATTATTTATTTATTTAAACTTCATGTACAATAGTGGTACATAGGCGGACTTAATGCCACAAGGCATTCTCTACCTGTCAACCATAGGGTCAAATACGACGACATAGTGGTAGGGTACAAAAAAAAATTCAAATAACTACTAGTTTTCGAAAATTCATACACTTACATAGATACTAATACACATTAAACAATTAAAATATACTAATATATATTATAACTAATACCAAAATAAAAAAGGAGAAACCTAATAATAATTACTATGACTAGACTTAAAATTAAGAGTTATTTAGTCAGACTTAAATAGTGGTTGCGAACTTTCTTTTTAAAAGTGAATTTACTTTCGGCTTTTTTAATGCTAATGGGTAACGCGTTCAAGAGTTTAAAAAAAAAATAAAAGAAAAAAAGAGAGTTTTAAAATATCGATATATTTTGCTCATGCCTACACGCCTTCCCTGGCTTTCTCAATCTTTCTGTCTTTCATTGACATATCACATATTGTTCAAAATATTTCAATTTTATTGATATTGTTGGTTCAAACTCTGTTATCTATGGTTTCTTTACTGTCGTTGCATGGCATGAATGACTGTCAAACGAAACTTTAGAAGTGTCAAAACGCTTGCCTGCCTGCTGTGGTTATCTTACTGGTGAAAGGCTTTCTTTCGAATGATCTTGAAATGGAGAATTTTTCGAAAGTAGAGAAAATAGGAGAAGGTACCTATGGAGTTGTGTATAAAGCAAAGGATAGGGTGACCGGACAGGAAATCGCGCTAAAGAAAATAAAACTAGAAAAGTAAGTTTTGGCGCCAAATTATGACAGCACTTAGCACTTGTCAGATTCAGGAGCTGAGTTTGTTGAGTTGATTCAAGCTTATTTTGCCAGTAATATGATGGTGGTGGTTTGTTTGGCACTTTTGCAGTGAGCCGGAGGGCGTGCCGTCGACAGCGCTGCGAGAGATCTCGGTGCTGCGCGAGCTGCGCCACCCCGCCGTGGTGCGCCTGCTCGACGTGCTGCTCGCCGACAACAAACTCTTCTTAGTCTTTGAATTCCTTCACATGGACCTAAAGCGTCTTATGGATATCACTAAAGGACCTCTTCGTTTAGATCTTGTTAAGGTAGTTCAAAAAAAATCTCCAAGTACTAATATTATAAAGGTGGAAGCAACTCTGTAGGTTTGTTACCTTTCCTCGCACTCTTCAGATTTATATGTAATTTGGCACCCTCACCTGGGTTAATCCGTACGAAAACCAGTAGCACATTCTAGTGGGATAAATTCTGTCCACACACAGGCAAAGTCATTGTCGAAAACTACATAATTTTTAATAATAATCACTCAGAGCATACTTTCATAAAAAATCAGCAAATTCGGTTGGAGTATACGTAACGGGGCACTGAGGAAGAAAGACTTAAATTTCTTTTATTTTTTATTTTCTTGATTCTATCGTATAAAACATGAAAAGCATCTGGGTGATTTTTGTCTCCGACCAACCGTTTGTCGTATAAACGATGTCGAAGGCGAAAGGATCGGTTACAAAATGCAATGTTCCTGTACCTGGGCCCTGTTTAACAAACGTTACAAGTTACAAGTCTACAAGTTTCTGTTTAATAAAGAATACAACTTACAACTTTACCATGGTGGAAAACTGACAAAATACATATTTCTGTTTAATAAACATTTTCTCTTTACAGGTGACAATTTACATATTTGTAAGGAAAACTGTTTTATTGAATGCACAATTGTAATTACAAATTTACATATTTTGTAAATTGTAGAACAATTCCGACAGGTAGCCTCGCCTTGTGTCAGAACTTTACAATTTTGTACCTCAATTTAATAAAGAAATTGAATTGTTATACATCAAAAATGATGCTAACAACTAGTAGTGGAAGTAGTGACAGTAGTGATGATGAATATATGAGTGAAGGGCAATGGCGCGTAGATATTTCCAGTCCTTGTTAAAAATGCTTAAAGATTTCAACTGTTCCACAATCTATCCACTTTTTTATTTTCATTGGGTGAGTTAGTTTTTCACTAAATCGACCGAATAAATTATCTTTATTCTCAAATATTAGAGACAGAATCGTGATTTTGTTATTGTGCTCCATGACTTTTGTAATTAATCAAACTAATAGAAAAGTAAGTAAGTCAAAGTCAAAGCATTTATTTCAATTAGAGCATTACAGGCACATTTGAAAGTCAAAAAAAAAAACGCGAAGCTACAGTCCCAGTCACAAGGCATAATTTTAATAACTTATGAAAGTACTGTAGTTGCCCATTCTGTAGCGTAGATCTCTATGGAGAAGAATGGGCAAGAAATTCCATGGACACTCTTTTAAATCAAAATATGTTACAAAATCTTGGTTACATCATTCATGTTAAGAATTACAAATATGTGAGAACAATGTAGAAATACGGCAAGCTAAGAGCGTCCAGAGTAAAGTAATATATGATAGAGATCTACGCTTTGGAATAGGCAACTATCCGCCGCGGGAGACGCCCCGGGCGTCGGGGGGCAACCAGTGGCCCCCGGCCACCGTAGGCGCGAGCCTGTGGACGGTGAGTAATGGGCTAGCTCACCGTCCGTCCGTCTCATGACGACAGGCCGTGTCGACGGCGCGTACGTGTTCCACGCGCGCCTCAAGGAGATGTCAGCAAACCGGAAGGGGCCCGAGAGGGCCGATGCCTGCCAGGGCTGCGGGTTGTTCGAAAGAGATACCGCGGCCCTGGAACAAAAAGGGCGAAGAAGGAACATGGATGGGTTTTAGTCAGTACAAGTCTGACACTCCCTCCCGCTCCGCCCACAGCGGGAGAAGTCATTTGATGATTTCCCATCCGGAAAAAAAAAAAAAAAAAAAAAAAGAACTTTTGGCAATTCTTCGGGCTACGTCGGTAACCTTGGTTCTCTTGCGCATGTCCTCATTTCCGATTTGATCATGCAAGGATATTCCGATCACTAGTCCTCTCCAATGCCCTTTGGCCCCTCTGGGTGACTTTAAGCCTTCTGATGAGGCCCATTGTGAGCGACCACGTTTCGGTCCCGTATGTAATCACTGGCAACAGTGGCAACACACACTGGTCATAGACTGTCGTCTTGAGACACTGCGGTAAGTTGGACGAGAAGATGCTCGCGAGACGATTCGTGATGACTCTTGAAAACAACTTGTTGAGTGTTGACATGGCTTAGAAGTGATATACTGAATTATGGCTCCATGTGAGACTTAATTATGGCAACCATAGAAGCACATAAGGGGCCCAAAGTTTTCGAAAACAATTTAGTCGTGGTAACCTTCAGATGCACAGGCTTACTAAGCAAGACGGTCAACAAACATCTAATCGCAAGGAAATATTAGAGACTAGGGGAATTCTACATAGATCTCTATAGCTCACATTCATCTGAGCCCAACACTGCTGCTACAGGAGACTCACGAGCAACTCTAACCAGACACCTCACTGAAGATCTCCCCGAATTTAGCATGTAGGAAATAAAATACGCTCTCAAGCAAACGAAGAAAGGGAAGTCACCAGGAGAAGATGGTATTACTTACAAACAACTTCTCCTTGGGTATCCACCAGTCCTCAAACAACTGCAAGTACTCTATAATGAAGTGCTATTCGGGGGGACAACTCCTGAATTGTGGAAAAATGCGGTCGTCATACTTTTACATAAGAAGGGGGACAACACCAAGCTGAGCAACTACCGACCCATTTCATTACTTAGCCACATATACAAACTTTTCACCAAAGTCATCACAAACCGTCTTACCACCAGACTAGACTCAGCACAACCAGTGGAACAGGCAGGTTTCAGGAGTGGGTTCTCAACAGTAGACCACATGTTCACAGTACGACAAATAATTGAGAAGTGCAACGAGTAGTATAACTGACCTATAGTGCTAGCGTTCATCGACTACGAAAAAGCGTTTGACTCGGTTGAACACTGGGCAGTCATTCACTCGCTGAAACGATGTCAGGCAGACACCAGATATGTAGAGGCAATTAAGGAAGTATACCGTGCGGCTACCTTACAAGACAAAACTCCACGAGCTCACGAATCCAGTACGCGTTAAAAGAGGGGTGAGACAAGGAGATACAATATCACCTAAACTCTTCACAGGCTGCTTGGAAGATGTATTTAAGCTTCTCGACTGGTCTAATAGAGGCTTAAACATTAATGGTGAGTGGCTAACCCATCTGCGCTTTGCCGACGATATTGTCGTTTTTGCCAGCAACGTGCAGGATCTGCAGGCCATGGTGCAAGAACTGTATGACGTGTCACTCAATGTCAATCTCAAAATGAACGCCGCAAAAACAAAAATCATGTGCTGTGATGACGACATTGATCATATTCTTGTGAATGGCCAGCAAATAGGTAAAGTCAAGGAGAACGTATACTTGGTACAGACCTTGAGTATAGCGATGAACGGACAAGACCGCGAAATCAAGCGCCGTATCCAACTAGGGTGGGGTGCTTTCGGTAAGCTGTCCAACGTACTCAAGTCGAAGCGGGTGCCCATAAACCTAAAGCGTCGCATGTTCGTCCTCCCAGTCATGACATACGGGGCTGAAACTTGGACGCTCACCAAACACACTACTATCCACCGCATGCAAGTCACTCAGAGAGCTATGGAACGAGCCATGTTGGGCTTCTTCCTCTATGACCGGGTGAAAAATACCGAAATACGGAGACGAACGAGACTCACGGACATAGTGGTTGTGATTGCAAAAAGGCAAAATGAAAGTGGAAGTGGGCGGGCCATATATGCCGTAGACTGGATGGAAGATGGGGAAGAAAATGCTGGAGTGGAGACCACGGACGGGACGGAGGAATGTGGGAAGACAACCGACTAGGGGACAGACGATCTCACTAAAGTGGCCGGAAGAAACTGGATAGCCATGACACATAACTGCCAAAAGTGGAGAGATTTGGAAGAGACCTTCACTCAGCATTGGGTGGCCAAAGGTTGAAGAAGAGAAGTGATATGGGCCTATAGTTCTTCAACCAGGCATTGTCGCCCTTTTTGAAGAAGAGTACCACCACACCCCTGCACCATGCCTGTGGCATTTTCCCTTCGAGTATGACGAAATCAAACAGCGTCTGGAGGGCCTTAAGTACCGGTTTTCCACCCGCCTTCAGATGTTCGGCCGTAATTCCATCATCACCCGGTGCCTTGTTGTTTTTAAGCCGTTTCTGGCTGCGGGATGTCTTCTGTATAGTGTCGGACAGCTCAGCTCTTGGGTCATTCGCTAGATTTACAAAGGGATTACTGGTTGACGTGTACAACTGCCTACAGAATCTGTCGATCTCCCTCAGTAGCCCCGGTTTGGCGGATACGATCCTGCCATCGTCGGTCTTCAGTTTCGTGAGCTGTCTTTGCCCAATAGCTAGATCTCTTGCAAAAACCTTGGAGCCTTAATTCCGCTCAATTGCGTCTTTAATACGCTCGGTATTAAAGAAATCAATCCGTCTATTGAGCTGCCGGTATTTCGCGTCTGAAGACTACGGATCATTTCACGCCGTTCCTTCATGAGCTTGAGAGTATGATCAGAGAGTTTTTTGTTCTTCTGTGCACGACGTGTCTTGAAGAAGTTAGACCCTGTCGTATGGACAGTTTCCACGAATCCATCGTTGTATTCGTCCACTGAGCTTCCTAGGCACTCGAAACTATTCTGGAGTTCCAAGCTGAAAGCTCTCGGGATTTTGGATCTGGATCTATGCTGGTCGGAGCGTAGACTTCATCAGTCGAGACCTTTCAAGCTTAATATTAATGCTCAATGTGCCTCTTACCATGCGGTGATCGCTCCCGATTTTCACTGAATTGATCACACAGATATCATTGAACATTTGCTTCTTGGTTGACATGATGAAATCAATTTCATTTTTGCACCATGCATCGGTGCTCTGCCAGATCCACTTCCTGTGCTCACGCTTTCTGAAGAAGGAGTTCATCAAATAAAGGTCCTCCTTCTCCATAAAACTAGCCAGTTGGTGTCCCCGGTGGTTCCGAAGTCCAACTCCAAATTGGCTTGAAGTCCCCCATGACAATGGTGAAGTGAGTTTCGAAACCATGCATAGCTTTAGAGATATCCTCATACATGGTCTCCACTTCGTCGTCTGGGTGTGCCGAGGTCGGGGCGTAGACCTGTATGACCTTCAATGAATATCTTGAGGATATTCTGAGTATAAGGTAGGCCACCCTGGTCGACAGACTCGATTTGTACCACATTATTGACAAGGGACCACCCTGGGGCTACCGGTCACCCTCTCGGAATCCCGAATCGGATCCCTTCTGGAGATTCATTGCACCCCTAGCCACGCCGTAACCTCAACCGCTACCATAGTCGAACTGCCGGGCGGAAGACGGGCTGCCGGGTACTAGGGGCCATTTCTTTTTTGCGCTCATAAGGGGTGGTTTTGCCATAAGCGCTACGCTTGGCAGGCGGGTTGGCGATCGCAGTACGATTGTTGCAAAAGCACAGGGAACGCTGCTGCCCATTCTCTGGCAAGTCCCTTAGTCGCCTCTTACGACACCCACGGGAAGTTATGGGATGGTGCTATTCTTTACGGCCGACACCATACAGACTAACTGTAACTGTCACTGCTTAATTTTTAAATTTCTAAAATTTTATTAACATTAGATTGGTAACATTTTTAACAGTCTTAATTATGTCTGGTTTCGCAGAGCTACCTGCGCCAGCTGCTGGAGGGCGTGGCGTACTGCCACGCGCACCGCGTGCTGCACCGCGACCTCAAGCCGCAGAACCTGTTGGTGGACGCCGACGGCAATATCAAGCTGGCCGACTTCGGGCTGGCGCGCGCCTTCGGCATCCCCGTGCGCGCCTACACGCACGAGGTGGTAACGCTGTGGTATCGCGCGCCCGAGATCCTGCTGGGCGCAAAGTTCTACTCCACCGCCGTGGACGTGTGGAGCCTGGCCTGCATCTACGCCGAGATGGCGAGCGGCCGCACGCTGTTCCCGGGCGACAGCGAGATCGACCAGCTGTTCCGCGTGTTCCGCGCGCTGGGCACGCCGGGCGCGCACGTGTGGGCGGGCGCGCGCCGCCTGCCGGAGTACCGCGCCGCCTTCCCGCGCTGGCCGGCGCGGCCGGCGCGCGCGCTGCTGCCCGAGGCCGCGCGCGCCGCGCCGGGCGCCGCCGCGCTGTTCGACGCCATGCTGCGCTACGAGCCCAGCGAGCGCGTGCCGGCGCGCGCTGCGCTGCTGCACCCGTACCTGCAGGACGCGCGCCGCACTCCGCCCGACCTGCCGAGCGCTACTACGGCCTAGACCTACGCCCTTCTTGATACGAGCGGGACTTGCATAAACAATTTAACGTAGGAGAATATGTCTTGTGTGCGTGAAAACGTTAAGGGCAAGAAAAATCACAATTTTTTTTTCATTGAAAGGAGCTATATGTGACCGCAATGTTCTTACAAGGGACGCCTTCTGATGCTGTGTCCAACCCCATTGAGAATTATTCTGGAAGGGTTTTATGTGTGTTAAAAACATTGATGTTAAACTTACATAAAAGAAGCGCCAAAGACTATGAATTCATTAGACATAAAACATGAAAAATAAGATTTTTCTTAAATTCAAGAATAGATCTGCATGTTTCGCCATTGACTGGTATACAAATGTTAGATAAATTATAACTTACTAGCTGATCCTCGCATGTGTTGCAAAGGGCATTGGGTAAGTTTGTATGGACTAGTGGCATAATTTTTTTTCGCAGCGGCCACAAAGATAATTGTTGTTAACGTATAATGGAATATATGATATTAATCACTCCTAAAAGATTTTTTCCGAAAATAATATCGGAGCTGAAATATCTGATGTCAAAGTTGTGTTGTTCCTACTAACAGTTTGCATACTGTTACGTATTTTATCAAAAAAATAACTCTTTCCTATCGTTTGCCGTATGTCATTATTTCCCAGAATTTGATCCTTAGCAGCGACACTATCGAATGGTGTAATAATACAGGATGTTTTTTTTTTTCAAAATTAACGGCTTCGGTTCCTGGCTAGGATTATTGATTTAAAAAAAAACCAATGATGCAGTTTTAGTTTTTATCAAAATCAGGCTCGTGACTCCTTTGAGTGTTTTTCGCTATTCCTCTTAGTTTCGGATTTGGCCTTCCACCCACTTGAAATGTTCACCTGTATATCTCGGCTCCGATGCATTTTGGAAATAATTGTTCATAGAAGAAAATGATTGTCTTATTGTGTTCTTACTAATGAAATATTTTTCATTAGTGGCCGCAGACTTAAAAGTCATGCCACTTTTACCGAAACCCCTTTGCTATGCACTTGTTCCTACCTACTTCTAACCCACCTACTACCTACCACCTACCTACCTACTGCCTACCTACTATCTACCTACTGCCTACCTACTATCTACCCACTCAAGTCAAACACTACAGGTTTGCGCAAGTTCAGAGTGTGAGGCCCTAGTCAGTGACCACATCTCGATGCATCCCCACGTCGGCCTCTAGGAAATACTCCCTGACACAGGATATCTCGCGATGGTAGAGAGTCTTGGTACTCTTTTTTTTTTTTTTTCAATCTTTATTGATAGATAGGGGATTTATTCATGCATGATCATGCCATCCCCATAGGTGCAGACATCTTAAATATTCACATTTTACATACTAATCTTATCTACGTTTTAAAGCACAATCAACCATTTTATATAAGAATCTCGCTTCCTCTGATAAGGGGGTAGCAAGAATAATATTACTTACACCGATGTCATGTAAGCTAATGCCGTAAGCAAGGCCAAAAGAAATCCTCTCAGCCTCGTTTCGGACACATCCCACCAAAATATGATACACGTCGTCAATCAAATCACATTCCGTGCAGTTCTTGGTACTAACTTTGCCCATTAGGTACGCAAAGCTATTCAGTGGGATGTGTCCGAAACGCAGCCTCATAGCAGAAACTATGGTGTGTCTAGATAAATCGGAATTAGCAAACCAAGTAGAACGGGACAATTTGTGTTGGATAGTTTTATACCAAATTCCTTTTATTAGAGAACGCTCGTCAAAATGTTCATCCCACATGTTTCTACATTTAATCTTAATTTTATAAAAAACGTCTGTATAATACGGTAACCAAACCATGGGGATACCATCAGATAGGGCTTGTCTAGCGAGATAGTCTGCCTCTTCATTTCCTGCCACACCTATGTGTGAAGGTATCCATTGCAATACTATTGTATAATTTTTAGTGGCTAATGTGGAAAGTGACTCCAAGATGCTATATGCTATCGGTGTGCCTCGACTATTCGAGGTGCATCGAGCAATGTGATGTAGTGCACTCTTGGAGTCTGTTAGAATAACATATTTGCCCGGCTGGAAAGAATGAACATACGAAATTGCTTCTGATATTGCTATCAATTCTATCGACATTATTGAGATGTTGGAATCAATTCGTATTTTCACTGAACTACTAACTTGCGGGTCATAAATAGCTACAGTTACTTTCCTTAGAGCCGTCCGTATAAATTTGATAATAATTTGAATAGGTATTTTGAATAAAGCCATTACAGTGTTGTTGTAAGTCCAACGAATTATAACTTCTTTTAGCATTACTTACGGCATCTATGTTAAACTTAATTATATTCGAAATATTCACATAGCTGACCCAGGTATTAAGTGAAAACATATCTAATTGTGTACTAACATGTATAGCAGAATCTTTAAGGTACCTAACTATGAATTAAGATTAAAATGGGCTTTTCTTTACACCTCCAATAAGAATTTTGACTGAATAGATTGAAATCGTCTAATATTTTCATTATCTTGTGGTTAGAAAAGGATTTCGCTTTTAACCAGTATTTTCCGGCAAGGTAAAGTCTTCGTACACTTAAAGGCGGTAGGTGTAGTTCGCACTCCATGACATGTATAGGTGTCGTTTTAATAAAACCACCTATTACCCGCATACACTGATTCTGTATTTTGTTAAACTTACTTGTATGTGTCTTACAACTGTTGCCATAAAGGAAACTTGCATAATCTAGTCTGCTACGAATACAAGATATGTATAAGCGCCTCAAATTAGCTGGGTGAATGCTCCAACCTGTCCCCGCTAATATTTTAAAAACATTAAGCACTTTTAAGGATTTTTCTCTTAATTCATTTATTTGTTTAGACCATCGTAACTTCCTGTCTAACCAGAGATGCCAGATTGGGGGAAATCCCCCCAAATCTGGGGGTTTTTTAAAGCTATAGGGGGACAATTGGGGGGATAGAATTCTTGGGGGGATTCGTGGAGGGAAAAAACTGGGTTAGGAGGGAATTGGGGGATTTTTATGAACAAAACTAATCTGTTTTATTCATATAATTGAATGTTTGATTAAAAATATAACAACTGAACGCGATCAGACTAGATTTACACTGCTGAATCCATCTTGAGAATAAGATACTTCTTACTAGAAGGATTCAAACCCAGTGTAAATATGTTAAAGAGATCAACTCAGAAAAATGTACGGCACTGCAGACGACGCGAGTAAAGATGCTGTCTGTGTAATGGAAGCTTTTGCTGAAATAGTATAAAATTGTTTTACGTTTTCATTTAAAAAAAAAAAACAGTAATTTTATTAATTTTAAAAAATGCCATTTTTGGGGTTTTTTTCTTAAAAATCTGCATTTTGGGGGGATTTCGGGGAAAGTTTGGGGGGAACGCGAGACGGTCATCTGGCAACACTGTGTCTAACCAAATACCCAAATATTGTACACTATCAACTACTTCTAAAGTAATACCACTAACAACTAGTGACATAGGGTCCCGTATAAGTTTATTTTGGAAGATACAAACTTTTGATGGCTGAAATTTCTAAGCCTGCATGAGAAATAATATTAACAAATTGATTTAAAGCCAATTGTAATTGGTGTCTTCCTTCTTCTATATCACTACAGGTGACATAAAGCACGAAGTCATCTGCGTACTGTGAAATAAATACATTATTAGTTGATTTACAAATCTCCATTGTTAATCTATATATATAAAAGAAAGTCGTGTTAGTTACTTCACTTATAACTCAAGAACGGCTGAACCGATTTAGCTGAAAATTGGCAGGGAGGTAGTTTAGAGCCAGGAGAAGGACATAGGATACGGTAGGGTAGGGTAGGTAGGTAGGGTAGGTAGGTAGGGTAGGGTAGGGTAGGTAGGTAGGGTAGGGTAGGTAGGTAGGGTAGGGTAGGTAGGTAGGTAGGGTAGGGTAGGTAGGTAGGGTAGGGTAGGTAGGTAGGGTAGGGTAGGTAGGTAGGGTAAGGTAGGTAGGGTAGGGTAGGTAGGTAGGGTAGGGTAGGTAGGTAGGGTAGGGTAGGTAGGTAGGGTAGGGTAGGTAGGTAGGGTAGGGTAGGGTAGGGTAGGTAGGTAGGGTAGGGTAGGTAGTAAGGGTAGGGTAGGGTAGAGTAGGTAGGTAGGTAGCGTAGGGTAGGGTAGGTAGGATAGGGTAGGTAGGTCGGATAGGGTAGGTGGGTAGTAAAAAGTGCATTGCAACGCATGCTGGGTACAGCTAGTATATTAAATAAAAGAGGGGGAAAGGGGTCGCCTTGAGCTAAACCGAAACAACATTTCCTACTTATGATTGACATATTATCTGTCCAACACTTAAGTTTCTATCTTTAACCTTTTGACCGCCACAGTCGTGTGTAGACGACAAACCAAAATGTGCCCAGCACGCCACGGTCGCGAATGGTTGACAGAATTTTAAACGTAAATAAATGTCATTAAACAGCATTGTTTTGTGTTTTTCCCTTGTTAATTATTTACCTTGACTCTTCTTCATTTATTTGAAGTGAACTGCTTTCATTAGATTTCATCTGTAGTAACATAAGATGACAAAAAAGAAAACCAGTTAAAAAGTTCGTGCCCTCAAAGCCACAGTCACCTCAACAGGACACGTAGTGATGTAGGCAGCAGTCAATATAACAAGAATATCGACCTCGACGGCAACCTACGTTATATTTGATTTACTCTGAATTCTGCATTATTAAACAAATAAAACATTTGATATTGAACTTTCATGTTTGAGAAATCAAGAAAATTTTATAATACTGAACTATGCGCTCTTTAAAAGTCGAGTGTTAATAGATTATCGATTGATTGTAATGACTGCAATGCCCATCCCTATCACCCAATGTATTGTCTGTGCCGGGAACGCCACAGTCGTGTATGATTGACAGTCCCATGACGTCAAACGAGGAAAATTTTGAATAGAGTAGTTCTTTTGCTGTTATTATTATTGTTTACTATATACATGATTAATAATGGATAACTATAATATGAGTAGTGAAGACTTATTAAGTATATTGCAAGGAGTCGATACTGACACGTTTATAATGGTTTTTTTTTTAATACTATCCTACCTAAAAATACATACGTACATCGATATAAATCAATATACAATTGTTGAATTAAACTTATGTTGATTGTGTTATACATATTGAACGGTATATAATGTGTGAAGGTATTAAAAATGGTGTGATTGTTCTACCAATTTCTACCACCCAACTTTTTAATTAAAGAACTGATTTTTATAAAATGTTTCATTTTATCTTTTGTGAACTTCATGTTTGTGACACTTAAGAAACTTTGTCCAGGTAGGTACCATTATTCCTCATTATTTCCTATTCATTACAGTGTTGTAAATTGTCTACATTCGAAAGTAAACAACACTAACACAGTAAACGGTATTTACTTCTGCACTGATGTCATCAGTGACTGGCGTTATACTAAAGCATTAATATTGCTTGTTCTTCCAAAGAAACTTAAATTTTATTAGTTGACAATGTTAAAAGTACAAAACGTACAAAATAAAATATTTCGATATTATTAATAAGTATCGGTGTCGCACCTCTAGAGAAGAAGCGAGCAATTTCAAGAAATACGTGCCAACAGCGCCACTGTCGTCTTAGGGTGACAAAAAATTACGTCATGATGGACAATAGTGCTGTAATACTATTGACTTGGTTTTATCGATTGTTGTTTCTATTTGTGGAATAAACGCCGTAACTGTGACACAGATTATTACATTTATGTCATAAAGTACAAAGCGCGATGAAATAAAACTCAACACAAGGATGGTATAATAATCTTTATTGAAATTAAAACCCATGTAAAAAAATGTTGTCAGGTTTCTATGAGCTTTATCGATATAATTTCGCCCTCACTATTATTTTGTAGGTATTAAATTATGAATTCGGAGCTTGGCGCTGAGGGCACGCTTTTTCTTTTTTGACGTGGCGGTCAAAAGGTTAAAAAAATTCCATAGATATGTACATATTTTATTACCCAACCCTATATTCTCCAAAATCTCTAATAATCGTTCTAAAGGAGATGTTTCATTTTCGGCCATAACATGTACATTTATTGAAAAAGAGGAAATAATATCAGGAACTTGGGAAAAATATTCTTTCGTAAATTTAAGCCTGATTTGCTGTGCACAAAAAGTAATAGTTTTTCAATTATTGCCCCATTCTATTCAACATGGAGTCTTCCAGTTTGCAGGTTGCTTTCGTTCTGAAATCATGTCACACAAAAACATAATATCACCTCGACGTTAAATTATGAAAAGTATGTGTTTTTGTACTTAATTATTATTATTGGTCTCTTAGACATAATTTTCAACTAATTATAAGCAAGTGTGGTGATTTCATCGTTAAAAACTATATAATAGGTACTACTTTTTTGGAGTGTGCTTCTGAACGAAAAATTCAAAATGACATTTTGTTCTGACAAGTGACAAAACCCATCAGTGTCCGTCAGTCAGTCTCGTTCGTCTCGTACTGTCTAACATTTTATGAAAACAGAGAACAAAACAAATGCGAAAGCATCGAAAAAAATCAGTTCTGATAAACAATTATTATCAAATATCAATTTCTAGGTTATATAAACGTCATCTCTACAACCTGTCATGGCTGTCATAACTCTCGCGACAAATGTCAAACATTTTTAATTTTTATTATGTGCATTAAAACCATATAATACTACCTATTTAAAAAGTGTTCCTTTATTCTTATTCTATTCAGGGGATTGTTTCCCACCTTTCCTGAAAGGTACAGGTCATGGCCGGAGTCCCATACAAAAATGAAACATCTCCTTTACATTGTTGTATGCATTATCAATGTCAACAAAGCAAGCAATCGTTGATTGTTTTTTAGGAAATCCTAGTTGGATTCTCGAGACCAAGGTAGATAAATCATCTAATATGGAGCGCCCTTTGCGGAAACCTGTAGTATCGGCCGATAACATGTTATTTTGTGCAATAAACCATTCTACTCTTTTAATCAATATATTATGTAGTATTTTACAAACACAGGAGATCATAGTAATAGGTCGCCACGAGGAGCTTAACTGAAGATCCCGTACCGGGTTTAGGTATTGGTAGGTATAATAGTGATATTAAGCCACTGGTGGGGGACAAAATGGATGTATTTATTATAAAGACTGACTAAAATCAATTTTGCATTATTCGGTAAATTATGTAGCATTGAGAAATGTTATCAATACCAGGAGACGTGTCTTTAGAGCGCAAACATTTGTCCAGTTCGTGTCTAGAAATCTCTGACTCAAGCTTAGGGTTATGTGCATTAAATATTGATGTACATCAGAACGTTCGGCCAGTCGAGATAGGGAGCTGGCTGCTACTCCAGTTTTTAATGACGATTATGTGACGCATAAAGACGCCAGCCAAAGAATTTGTGACATAACAGTTCGAAAGTTAGAAGCATTTATTTATGGCCGAACGACCTGATATCAGAACGTTCGGCCAACCTGAATCTCCATAACTGAGGTCCTTAGAGTAACTGTTACTGAATAAAGATTTACTGACGATTTAATGACAAACAACCAATGCTTTACTTTTACTCGTAATGCCACCGGTTAAAAGTAAAATGAATTTTGGTTTCTGTAACATCAGGACGTTCGGTCAACGTAATCTCCATAACTGAGGACATGAGAGAAACCGTTAATGAATAAAGACTTAGTGACGAGACTGAAACGAACTTTTATTGTTTTTTTTTTCTTTGTGATGGCCCCCCTAAACAGGGTTATTTGTAAAACACCGACAACCTCTTAAGAGGTCATTCTACTCATCATTATGAACAACTTTTACTATGAGACCAAATCCGATATCGTGAAAAAAATAATCTGCTGTTCCCTACATTTTGACGAGTTATGTGAACATTAAGTACGGAACAGCTGATTTTTTTTTCGCGATTTCAGGTTTGGTCTCATAGTAAAAGTTGTTCATAATGATGAGTAGAATGACCTCTTAAGAGGTTGCCGGTGTTTTACAAATAACCCTGTATATAGTAAATTAAAAATTTAACATATAACCTCAAAACATTGGCATTATCGATTCCTCCACAAGGAAGAAGCCCAGAGAAACCGTTAATCAATAAAGATTTTGTGACGACACTGAAATGAACTTTTATTGTTTTATTTTTCTTTGTGATGGCCCCCTTATATAGTAAATTAAAAATTTACAATATAACCTCAAAACATTGGGATTATCGATTGCTCCACAACGAAGAAGCCTAGAATACTCGTAAAACCCCTGATGTGTTATAGGTTTCAGTGCAATGGTGTCAGTATTCTTGTTGATTCCAGATTAATATTTAAAAATGCACTATGGCGGATGGCGACTGAAATAGGGTGACCATGTATTCCAACGAAACAAGTATTTATCGAGTAAATCGAAATGATGATTAGGACAAAAAAAGTTATGGCACTTTAAATTATGGATAAAAAAGTTTAGGTGACACAATAGAGAACCGTAATTTACACATGTAGTTACGCTAGTTGTCACCACTCATGCACTTAGTTGAGAAAATAATATTATATTATATTTTTCTTTAACCATGGCAATTAAATTGACATACCCACAAAACTTTTGATTTTCTTCTAATGTGGGTACTTTGTCCAGTTCCGCTCTCAGACGATTATCGCCTATCGGTTCTCTATTGTGTCACCTAACTTTTTTATCCATAATTTAAAGTGCCATAACTTTTTTTGTCCTAATCATCATTTGTCCGAATGATAATTCAACCGAACTTAACATCACATAATATCACATGCCATAAAATTGAAATCCCTAAATATAATATGTCCTAAATCCGCTTGTCATAAATATTACAATCAATAATATACAAAAGAGATAAAAATGTTTTCTATAAAAGTGAAAATCCTAAATTCAAATTACATAATGTTTATTTATAATAATAATATTCTTAGAACAAATTTGATATTTTTTTGGACTCAATAAAGCAGTTGATTGTGAACATGTGGTTTTTGTAAAGCAAGCAAGCATGCAGCATGCAAGCAGGCACGCAACATGCAGGATGCAAGCAAGCACGCAGCATGCAGCATGCAAGCAAGCATGCAACATGCAGCAGGCATGGTTTCTGTCACGGCTCCGGCGCTGCGGCGCTCTGGCGGTCCCTCGCGAGTTTATCGTCGCAGATGGGTTTAACGCTCACCACTGCAGCTTCGGCTTGCTGGCCGGCACAGCCGGCCAGCCTCAGCCGCGGCGGCGAGTGTTACAACCACCTGCTCCTCAACTCGCGGGCCGCCTCGCCCCTCCGCGCCTACGCGATTTTAAATGGGTATCATTTAAGCTATCACCAATTTAATTAGTTTTGTGTTTCTTAAATAATAGGGTTTGTCCTCAAAATAGTAGATCTTTCACCAAAATGTAGTCACCAAACAATGCAAAATCAGTTCCACAATAAATCACCTAAAATCCTGAGATATAAGGTCTAGTACCAAATAAATGTTTTTGTATGTATTATAATAGGTGTGTCCTAATAAGTATTTAAGCAAACTAATTTAAAGAGATCACCAATAAATCATTTTATGTTACTAGAAAATTGCATTAAATTCAAATAGTAGTCGACGGAGACCCGCTACGCGGGGCTCCTATTTCTCTCTGCAGGGTTTAAAGTAACCTAACACGAAGGGGATGTCGGGGTCTTAGTTCGCTCGCTCCGCTCGCTCACTAGACCCCGCCGTCCCCTTCGAACCTAACCTGTCCGAGTTGATGTGCCCTATGTCTCTAAGGAACTGATCTATTTATTTGGTGACAGATCTACCATTCTGAGCACAGAGCTATTATTTAAGTAACAAAACTGTTATTATAAGAACGAAGTTTATATTCATGTAATGCAATATAATTTTATTGGTTATCGATCTCTTATTTTACTGATAATTCATACCTGGGAACAATTTTTGTTTATCTGAGAACGAAAATATTTCGTGGCGATAGATCTATTTATTAGGTGATACAACTTGATGACAAATATAAATTTTGGTGATAGAAAATATAGTTCCCATTTTAAATTACACTGTAGGGGTAGGGCAGACAAGACTGCGTGGAGTCGGATTTACAGCGATTCGTTACTGTCTCTAAAACCTAATTTTTAGCATATGTTTTAGGACTAAAAAAATATATTATAAATGAACATTCGGAATAATACATATTATTTAACACAATACTTAGGACATGTGACTTTAGGTCTTGTAAAATTCGGAGATTCAATAATTATAGTACTCAATATTATGACAGAATACTTTTAGAACTAAAGATAATTATGTTAAACAAAATTTCGGGATTTTGAACATTATGGTTACTGAAGTTTATAGCAAACGTGTTATGGATAATGATTTTCGGACAAACAATTTTAGGAGAAGAAAGGGAGTACCGTAAATAACTAATCTCTTCGGACTCGGCGCTCGTATAATTATGATAGAACTTCACGTACAGGTAAGTTCGTTTAATCATTAAGTATGGTCACCCTACAAAGAAATGCCCTTCCAATAAAATAGTCTAGTCCGAAATGCGGCGATAATCATGTGAACTGTGAAACACAGAACTTCAAGTGCGTTAACTGTGGTGGAAACCATTTGGCCTTGCATAAAGCTTCATATTCAACCTTTTTAAAGGAGAAGAGGTTGAGAGAGATCATGGTAGAATTTAACTGTACTTACAGAAAAGCGTTAACAATATATGTACCGCCCTCGAACTTGCCCGAAAAAAGTAGTGCTCAACAACATTCTGGCATCCCTGATACCAACACAAAATCACAACCGGAGTTTAAATTTCAGCAACGTGATATCTCCACCTATGCAGAGATAGTAAAAGCTGATCTCACTGTGCATAAAAAGGATGATGATAAAAACACTGCTGCCAATAGTGCCAATACATCAACGAGATTTCGACGTACTCGTATTAGGGACAATGACTTCTAATAACTTGGAGTTTCCAACAAACTCATCAACAATGGATATGGGTAGTGAGAGTCAGCGGCCCCTCCTGCGGGGGAAGAGCAAAAAGATAACAGTGTTCGGTTTGAAGAGCTATTAGTGAGACTGAAAGAAATTATTTGTTTCTAAGGGAATTGACGATGACCGAAAAGGTACATGGTGTGTTGAAGTGTTGTTTAGAGTGGTTAATATTAATGAGTGTGCAATTCGTATCAAAGTGGCCTTTATTTAAGATGATTGTTGACTATTTTGCCCTCCCAATGGCGTGTAGTTCGAAACCTATTCGATTAAATATTGCACAGTGGAATTGTCAAAGCATTCGACCAAAACTGATATTCTTGGAGCATTCTCTGAGTCAAATGAAAATTCACATTGCTGCACTTAGTGAAACGTGGTTAGAACGGGATAGTCACCTGAAGGTAAATGGTTATACGATATATCGTAAGGATAGGGATGACGGTTATGGTGGTGTAGCGGTTTTAGTCCACAGGTCACTCAAATCAAGCTATGTATCTTTCGAAAGCCTTAACCCGGGGATGGAGATAGTTTGTGTCAAGATTTGCAACTGTGAGCATGTTCAGTATATAGTATCTTTATATTGTGCCCCGTCAGTTCACACGAGTCAAAGTGAGTGGGAACATATTTTTTCTCGTTTTAACAGTAAGGTAGGGTTTCTTGGAGATTTTAATGGACACCACACTAATTGGTCTCATAAATTAGATCAGAGAGGTAAACAAATTTATGACGCACTTTTAGATACTGAACTCGTAACATTGAATGACGGTAGTCCTACTCGTATCAGATTGGTGAACAATGCATTACAACAATCTTCGCCAGACATATCATTAGCTTCCTCAGATATAGCGTAAAAGTTTAATTGGGGCACATTAAATGAAACGTTTGGCAGCGATCACCTTGTGATTAAAATTTCAATGCAGGTTGATAGTATATCCATACCTCCGGTACGCATGAATTATAAAAAAGCTGATTGGCCTCAGTACCGCCACCTAATACACACGCTCATGCAAGATTTTGTTATCACAGAAAACTTACAAAAATCATATGATTCATTGATTGGGTTGATTAATTTAGCTGCAGATGTACACATTCCATATGTTAAAATTAATTCTGACCCCGATAAACAGTTCACTCTCAAACCTTACTGGAATAGTTCCTTATCAAAATTAGTAGCCGAAAGACGTTTAGCACTAACAACATTTAGGCGTAATCCTACACCTTGTAATTTGGATAAGTTGAATGAGAAAATCAGGGAAGGTCAGAGGGTTCTTCGAATAGCAAAAAGTAAGGGTTTTCAGGACTTCTGCACTTCAATAGATGGAACAACATCCCATAGTGTGTTATGGAAGAAAATGAAATGGTTTAAAGGATGCTATGTACCCCGATCTGTTATATGTAAAGAAAAGGCGATGGTATTATTACAAAATCTAGCGCCGGACTTTGTTTGTACTGATGACCCAATATTTCGTCCACCGCTGCCGCTGCAACTAACCGCTACTGAGGGTACGTGGCGTGCCAAACGCACCGCTCACCGACGCCGCCCCGCTCGCCGCGCCGCGCACCGCTAAGACCAAAGTCGTGACCAGGCCGTTAGTGCCACAGCCACCAGCGAGGACCAGTGCAACCACAAGCAACGGTCTCGCCTATCAGTTAAGTGCCTTTCCTATAGTTTACCCAAATACCCAAACCTATTTTCCTATCAAAAGGGTCGCTGTATGTTACATTCCATTCGTGTATTTCATTCGTTAACCAAAGTATCTAGGTATTTTAAATCCTATTTCAAGTAAATAACCAGTAAATATCCTAAAATAGTAAAAATAAAATTCATTGTTCAGTGTCAGCTACCTACGTAATCATTTGTAAAATTGTAGGGTAATTGCAACCAATAATTAGTAATTATATTCCCGTTATTTTCGTTCTACTAGGTAATCTGAGGCCCTAATCTTAGTCGACTTCCCAATAGTACATGTCATTATTTCTAGTTCACACTATTTCAAATATTTTCGGCCGACTAGTTTCAGATCGCTGCCTGACGTTGCCGGTTACCGCTAGCCGCGTTCGGGTGACATCGGCCCCCGCACGCGCCGAGCCGACGCCGCCGCCCTGCCGCAGCCCTGCGCCACACGTGGCTGCGTTCGGTTACCCAGGTGCCGCCGAAGGAGTATCAGATAAGAATTCAAACATAGAACTTTATTCCTTCATTTGGCATTAGTGTGTTACTGTTTAAATTACCCAATCAACTATAACTATTTTTTCTTAAGTTCCCAGTGGAAGTGTATCGTTTGTTGCTACTTTTAATTATTAATAAACAAGATGTCTTTAAGCGAAGATAAAGACAGTAATGCCAAACTATTGAAAGAACTATATGCTAAACGTAGCTCGGTCAAAGGTCGTTTAACAAAATTTAAAAAATATTTAGATGTAGTATGCTCTTCAAAATTATCAAAAACACAAGCGAAAGAGTTAGAAATTAATGTAGGTAAAATACGAGCTATGTCTAGCAAAGTCGATGAACTACAGGTTCAGATTGAGGTCATCAATTGCGACAATATGGACTCTAAAATCTGATGAAAGAGAAGAGAACGTGATGAAATTGAGCAGATCTTTACATCACATCTTGCAATTGCTGAAGAGCAACTGGATAAGTTTAAGAATACTTCTTGCGAATCTGACTTGCACAACTCATCACAATGTCATCACGATCAGTCATCTCAATGTCATCATGTTGATTTTAAATTGCCACAAATACAGATTGCAAAGTTTGATGGCGCTTATTTCCGCTGGCTTGAGTTTCGAGACACCTATTTGTCGCTCATTCATAATAATGAGCGTATCAAGCCTATTCATAAGTTCCATTATTTAGTATCGTATCTCGAAAATGAAGCCGCCCGAATTATCTCTAATTTAGAGATTTGTGAAACTAACTATAAAACTGCATGGCAGCTCTTATGCGATCGTTACGATAACAAGCGCCAACTTATAAATCAACACCTCAATTCATTGTTATATTTTTAATCAACACAGCAACAGCATTTAAACGTGAATCAGACAAATCACTGAGGTTTCTAGTTAACCACGTAACAAAAAACTTGCGAGCATTGTCAAGCTTAGCCAAACAAGATGAACTGCTTGACATGATAATTATTAAAATTCTCATACCAAAATTAGATAGTGGTACTGCCATGAAGTGGGAAGAACATCGTAATAGTTTGTCCGATCTTCCCGCTCTAAGGGATTTCAATAAGTTCCTAACTGATCGCGCTGATGTGTTACAAACTATGTATCAAAACAACTCTGACATATCCAAGACAACAACACAATCACGCCAAAATACTAATAATAATTCTCGTAGTACTAAATCCTTTTCATCTACAGTTCAGAACACCAACTCTGTCATTAAGCAATGCGTCGTCTGTAAAGGTGACCACTGGATATACGACTGCCCTACCTTTCTAGCGAAGAGTGTTCAGGAACGACGAGATGAAGTATTTAAGTTGCACTTATGCTCCAATTGTTTACGAACTGGGCATCGTGCACGTGATTGCAAGATGGGTCCCTGTCGTGAGTGCAAGCGTAGGCATAACTCACTCTTGCACTTACCTAATTCCAACGATACTAGTGCAAGCAATGCTAGTACAGTCAGTAGCAATAATACTAATACAGATCGCAGTCCGACTGAAATATCAGTCAATAATTCAGTTAGCAATAATTTCTTAGAAAATCACGTCCTTTTGTCAACAGCTATGGTTAATGTTATTAATCCTCAAACAAACAAACAATTTCCAGTACGTGCTTTATTAGACTGCGGAAGTCAGTCCTCATTCATTACCCAGTCACTCATGAACAAGTTGTCATTACAGGTATGTGCTATAAATACTATAAATGTTATTGGTATAGGCAACAACTTAGCGGAACATGTAAACAAAAGTTGCATTGCCCGATTAAATTCATTTAACAATGACTATAGTGTCATACAATCATTTTATGTATTGAACCAATTAACAGGTGCTATTCCTAAGCAATCCATAGATATAAGTAAACTAAAAATTCCAAGGAACATACAGTTAGCTGATCCTAATTTTAATCAGTCTTCGGCTATAGACGTCTTGATAGGTGCGGACCTATTTTAGGACCTATTAGAATGTGATCAGCTAGCATTAGGTCATAACATGCCCAAGCTACGTAGCTCAAAGCTAGGTTGGCTCGTTGCCGGCCCTATTTCTCCAAGTTTTAAGAATCGTTCGTCACCTAAAGATATTCCGTGTCACGTTTCAATTAGTGATAGTGACGAATGCAATAACTCCAATATTAATTCTCAATTGACCAAGTTTTGGGAACTAGAGGAGGTTCCAGATAAGCAATATTTTGGCAAAATTGAGCAGGCATGTGAAGATCATTTTTATCGTAATACTTACGGTTTAGAATCGGGTAGATTTTGTGTTAGGCTGCCCCTAATTGATACTCCGGATTGTTTAGGAGATTGTTGTATTTAGAAAACGTTTCCGTAAGAGTCCAGAATTAAAGTTACAATATTCGAATTTTATTAGTGAATATTTAGAGCTAGGGCATTTAGAGGAATGTCCGACTATTAATCCCGTTCCATCCTATTATCTTTGCCATCATGCAGTGTTTAAACAAAATAGTGAAACGACAAAGACTCGTGTAGTCTTTGATGGATCGGCACGGACTTCCTCAGGTTTCTCTCTGAACGACCTACAGATGGTCGGCCCCAACGTTCAAGACTCAATCTTTTCTATTTTGATTCGGGCTCGCCAGTATAAATATATTTTGACAGCTGATATTGAAAAATTCTTTAGAATGGTAAATCTAGACGAAATGGATCGTAATTTACAATTAATACTTTGGAGAAGTGACGAATCCAATCCTGTCAAAACCTTTCGTCTTGAAACTGTAACTTATGGTCTCGCAAGTGCTACGTATTTGAGCACCAAGTGTTTGTCAGTATTGGCAGAGGATTGCGATTACGAGCTTATAGGTAATATTATTAAACATGACCATTATGTCGATGATTTAGTCACTGGATCCAACAGTGAGTCTGAGTCTGAGACTATACATTCAACGCAAGGTGTCGGACACTCTAAGATCTGGTGGGTTTAAACTACGTAAATTCAGATCGAATTTACCGAGCATTTTATCATCATCAGTTATTGATCAAAATGATAAGGTTAGTTTAAGTGAATCTACTAATACTTTAGGATTAAGTTGGGACCCCAAAACCGATACGCTGCAAATATCAATCAAGATTCCCAATAAAAATGATGTAGCTACCAAGCGATCGATACTGTCAGCATCATTCAAGATTTTTGATCCACTTGGAATTCTCAGTCCATGTGTGATCATACCTAAAATGTTACTTCAGTCCTTATGGCTCAATAAAAAGGACTGGGATGAGCCAGTTAGCTCCGATATTCTGGAATCCTGGTACAAATTCATTAACAATTTACATTTTTTATCAGAGTTACAGATCCCGCGTTTAACGCTATGCGAAGCTCCTAGCTATATAGAATTACATACCTTCAGTGATGCTTCTCAAGTCGCTTACGGTGCATGTGTGTATGTACCTGCGGTCACACAACTTAGCTGGTGAGGTTAAGGTAAACTTACTGTGTGCTAAGTCTAAGGTGGCACCGTTGAAGCCGACGACAATTCCGCGTCTGGAACTTTGCGCTGCTCTACTAGCTGCAAAATTGTGCAAGACAGTTATCGCTTCTCTGAGATATAAAGTCAATCGCATCGTTTACTGGTGCGATTCTAGCGTTGTCCTCAGTTGGTTGAATGGTAATTCCGCAAGATTAAAAACGTTTGTAACTAATAGGGTAGCCGAAATAAATGAACTTACTGATAGTTCATCGTGGCGCTATGTGCCGACTGATCAGAATCCGGCTGACCTGATCTCAAGGGGCGTAAGGCCAGATCAAATCATCAATCTTAATTTGTGGTGGTCAGGTCCAAACTTTCTAATAAAGCCTGAATCTGATTGGCCCTATTTGATAAAAACAATAAATGAAACAGACTTACCTGAGACAAAATCCGCTTCGACTGTTGTTCAGGAACCTGAAACAGGAATTCTAAAAATAGATAAGTTTTCATCATTTTTTAAATTGAGACGCATATTTGCGTATGTCAATAGATTTATACATAACTTACGACACAAATGTCCTAAAGACAAATTATTTGGTAAACTTACAGTTAGTGAATTAGAATCATCTTTTATTAGTTTATGTACAATTGCTCAGCAAACCTCATTTGCTTCAGAGTACAATATTCTGTTCAAAAATAAATTATTAAGCAGCAAGTCAACACTCTTGTCACTTTCACCCTTTTTGGACGATGACAAAGTAATGAGAGTCGGTGGTAGAATTGAATTGTCTAATTACAACTACACTCAAAAACATCCCATACTTTTACACGCCTCTCATCCACTCACCAAACTATATTTTACATATGAACACTTACACAACATGCATGCTGGGCCACAACTTTTGCTAGCCTGTACAAGAGAGACTGTGTGGACTATAAACGGTAGGCACTTGGCCCGCCGCACAGTTCATGCCTGTGTCAGATGTAGACGTATACAAGGTAAAACATTAAATCCCATGATGGGAAACTTACCTGCACAGCGCATCACACCTGATTTTCCATTTCGTACTGTTGGCGTTGACTTCGCTGGTCCGTTCCACACACTAAATAAAAGGGGTCGAGGTGCACGATTAACCAAAACCTATTTATGTTTGTTCGTTTGTTTCCGGTATAAATGTGCACACATTTATACCTGGAAGCCGTCAGTGATTTGTCTAAGAACGCGTTCATTATGACGTTACGCAGGTTCATATCGCGACGGGGCAAGCCAGCGGAGATATTTTGCGACAATGACCGCAACTTTGTTGCAGCAGCTAAAGAGATAGGCAATTTTCTTAAAACTAATCATGAACCTGTAGTTGATTTTGCTACCAATGAAGGGATAAGGTTTGTGTTCTCTCCCACGTATGCTCCACATTTCGGCGGCATCTGGGAGGCTGGCGTTAAATCCGCGAAATACCACATAAAGCGCGTTATGGGGAACAATCATTTAACTTTTGAGGAGATATGTACTCTTTTCACACAAGTGGAAGCTGTGCTTAATAGTCTACCATTATGCCCACTTTCCCCTTCCCCTAACGATTACCATTTCCTAACTCCTGGTCACTTTCTGATAGGGCGTGCCCTAAATGCATTGCCTGGTCCATCGCTTGAACACGAGAACCAGAACAACCTTCAACGTTACAAGAAGCTTGAACAAATTAATAGCAGGAATATGTAGCAGAACTACAGCAGCGCTCCAAATGGCTTACAAAATCAGCATCCCTACAAGTTGGAGATTTAGTTCTTCTCCAGGAGGATAACGTCCCACCACTTGGCTGGCGAATGGCACGAGTCAGCCGCCTGTTTCCTGGGACCGATGGTGTCACACGAGTCGCAGACGTGAAAACTACCAGAGGCTGCTTCAGAAGGCCTCTCACTCGGATCTGCCCCTTGCCTACCTCTTCACCAGATGAAGACTGAATAAGTTGTAAGGAGTCTTTCAACGGGGGGGAAGATGTCTGCGCCATACTTGCGCCTGATGAATTCTTCATACTAATAAGTTACGCGTTCGTGTGATCCTACAAATCGTATATAAGTTTTTTCACTTCAGTAGCTCAAACATGTAGGTTTTGCTGCCTGAAATCAGTGAGCAAAATGCGATTTTGCTCACTGAGTGAGACAAAGTAACTTTTTAATTATTTTTTTCAGAAAGCCCCGATTATCTTATTCAGCCTTGGGTTTGATCATACAATTTGAAACATTCACACTCTATCTCTTTCCCGCCCATTAGAAAGAGAGAGAGACAAAGACCAGCCCTTTCGAAGTTCCGTTTTTGAATTCGAACACGTTCGGAATTTCGTACTAAAGAGATTTTGCAAAAATTATGTCTTGTAATGTAATTTATTGAATTTTTAACTTATTGTTGTATTTAAACGAAAATAAGTATTTACTGCATATAAAACTGATATTTAACCTGTAAATATTTATTTCTAGTTTCAATAATGTTATGTAATATATTTTGAATAATAAATTATCATGGGTGCTATTTCCGAACACGCCTTAATTTAAAAAAAAGAGCGAAAAAAAAAATTGCTGGCGTAAAGAGTTGAATAAGTTAAAAATATTAAAATACTCGTAAAATATGAGTGAAACTAGCGACGAGAACAGTATAGTAACACCGGAAGAGTTAAAACAACAAGACAGTTATTAATGCAGAATTAAGTTTCCTACCTGAGAAGTCTCGCAAGAAATATCTGAAAGCATACCTACCATGTCTTCAACGAGACTTACAAAGGGCGCAAGCAGTTTTTCGGAGACGGTGTTGGTATCTTATTTTTTAGATTTATCACAGACGAGGTGATCATCTATAATTTTAATTATTTTGATTCACAATAAATAGTTATTTCAATCAATTCCTGTTTATTATTTTATCTCCTAAAGTGTTCTCGCTGCTGAAGTGAAAAGTTATGTGTGTTACACGAGAGCAAAGTTTTTTGCATCTCGTGCCTTTGAATCCCTCGCCACGCTCAGGATTCAGCTTTAGAATCACTCGCTACGCTCGTGATTCAATCGTTGAATCCTTCGCTTGCTCAGGATTCAAAATCAGCACTCGCAGCAAAAAACGACTTTGCTCTCTTGTTGCACAAATAACTATTAACTCACACCCGCACACCATTGACTTTTTCACTTTTTTCTATTCTATTATCTGTACACGGGTGCGTCGCCACGCAAATTCCAATAAATTGTATAATTTACAAATTACGAATATTAAAGCTGTACCTATATTTGAAGAAACTGAGGTTTTTAATAGTTAAAACTTCCAAATGTCCACTATCAGACAACTATTCTTATAATAGCTATCACACTTACTAATTATAATTGTATAAAATCTGAACTGTGTCTGATTTTAACAACTGGTATCTATTGAATGTTGATTAATTATTGATTCTGCTAAGGTAGTACTGTCATCATCAACAACAACTCTGATAGAATTTTGCAAAAGTTGTGGAATTCCTACTCCAGCCTGCCGTTTTACGGATGGTATCTATGCTGACGCCCAGTGAGTGCGCGACGACGCTGCATGTCTCGTGCTGTGTGCACGGAACATGTTCGTGTCGACCCCACACTCACCAAGTGTATGCTTTATCCAGCGGCTAAGCGTTTGCGTTCCTACTGGTTTATGAGGTTTCCTAATTCCAATGAATAAATCGTCAGATGTTCTTAATAATGAGGTGCGTTCTATGTAACACAGTAATGTAGTGGCTGGGCAAATAGCTGTTTTTTCAATAAAGAAGGGTAAATGAATAATAGGTTGTTGAAATCCCGGTCTAGAAGTCTTAATAAAATCAGGTATTTTTATTGTTCAAATTCAAATTCATTTATTTTGTGAACACAGGGTAGGTACATACAGTAGATGTTATAATAAATAGGATCCGAACTGTGTCCCGCAAAAAAGCATACAAAATTTCCAGTTTTTCTTAAAACATACAACGGTAATCAAAATTAGGTACAATAACCACAAGCATAAATATTGTACAATTATGATAAAATTGATAAAATGTCACGTTAATTAAAGTAAAAGTAACCAAAAAATACGAATAAAATAATAATGTCACTAATTCAATAGTACAATAATCAAAATTAACAAAAATCATTAGTATGTCATAAAAAAATAATAAAAACAGATTCGATTTAATTAAATAGGCATTAAAATTAAAATTTATCATTTAAATATTCGTCAACAGAATAATACACCTTGTTATTTAACAATTTGAACAGATTTCTTTTAAATTCATTAATGTTCGTACTTGAAATGACATGTTCTGGTAACTTATTATATAGTTTTTGAGCCATTGCATAAAAGCTTTTGCTATAAAATTTTGTATTTGTTGCTAACACCTGCAACTTTTTTGAGCGCCGTTTACTTTCTACAAATCTATATAAATTTAAGTTGTGTTTTATAAAAATACAGGCTTCATAAATATAGAGTGACGGTAAAGTTAATATTTTAAGTTCATGAAAATGTGGCTTGCATGATTCTTTTTGTTTTATTTTACAAATAGCACGGATACATTTTTTCTGAGCTATAAGTACCTCTTGAATCTTAGGGGCATTACCCCAGAATATGAGGCCATACCTCAGAGTCAAGGCGACATAACCATGATATGCTGCGAAAAGCGAAAGAGCAGACCTGCATGAATTGAGCGTACCATATTGGCAACCGTCATTATAGAGTTGTGTTAAAAATGAGATTATGGTGGGTACAGAGGCGTCATAAACATTTAACGAATTCATTTTACAGAAATCCCACCATTTCTTCAAGTAAACGTCGTATTGTTTCATTGAGTTAGGCGCTAATGATGCTAACATTACCTATATCTAGTGATGATTCTGGTATGTTTTTCCTTGAAAATGCGTCCCGGATAATATGCCTGCCACCAGGGTAATCGACTCGTGGATCCGACGAGAGCTGGAATGAGATAGTAAGGCATGGCTTTTAGGTGGAAATGTAACAGTCTCCGAAATAAGGAGGGATCTAAACACGGGGTACCATGGCTGTGTTGGCCAAAGGGGTACAACCATGATACCCTGTGCCTTGTCTGTTATTATTTTTCTGAGGGTTTTTAATATGACTGAAAATGGCGGGAACGCATAATTTGCCCATGAAACTGTAAACGAGTCTATCGCGAATGCGTCTGGATCTCGGTGCCAGGATATGTAAGTGGTACATACATTTGTTATTTATGCGACTAGCAAACAAATCAATTTTTGGATGACCGAATGCATGGGTGAGACTGTCAAACGCCCAATCGGACAGCTCCCATTCTATGTCCGGATGAGTTCTTCGTGATTCAAAATCTGCAATTACATTATCACTAGATTTTATATAAGAGGCATAGACGAAAAGCTTTTTGCTCTCACACCAGTTCCAAATATCACGAGTGATTTGTGTAAGATGGGGGTATTGTATACCCCCCATTTTATTTATATATGCTACTGCTGTCGAATTGTCAACGCGAAGTAATATCTGGCAATTATAAAGGTTTTTAGCAAAAACTTCTAAAGGCAATAAACGCTGCAAGCAGTTCTAAATAATTTATGTGTCGTTCCCGTTCGGTATTCGACCATTGCCCGCTCGCAGAGCTTCCTTCACACGCGGCCCCCCACCCCGTCGTTGAGGCGTCAGAAAATATCTCAACTTGGTAAACATCAATTTTAATTCGGTGGACAGAATGTTCTACTGTACTTAGCCACCAGTCGAAGTCAGGTTGTAGTGATTCAGGTAGGTTCATAGATTTGTTATAATCATCATAACCTTTCAAGTTGAGATATTTACATCTTTCCATTTATTTAGTGTGTAGCCATCCGTATTCGATCACTGGACAACAAGAAACTAATAAACCTAATAGCTGGGCAAAACTCCTAATTTTACAACGCTTTAATTTTGAAAACATTAAAAGTTGCGCTTTAATACGAAACCTTTTATCTGCTGGTAAACTAATCTGAAACTCTTTTGAATCTATAATCATGCCTAAGAATCTGCATTTGGTTGAAGGAAAAAGTGCACTTTTATCCACATTAATAATAAAACCAAGTGAAGTTAATAATCTGTTAGTCAAATATATGTTAGTTAGGCAATCCAAGCGAGAATATCCGAACAACAGCCAATCGTCTTAGAAATAAACTGTGGACAGAAGGCCTGCAGAGCGTAATAATTTTGCTATAGGTTTACATATTTTTGTGAAAATGTATGGTGCTGTACTTAATCCAAATGGCAAAACATTAAATTCGTACAATTTACCCTCAAACCAAAATCTTAGATATTTTCGTGATGCATTTTAATCCTACTTCCTACTATATAATATTATAAATGTGAAAGTTTGTGAGAATGGATGTGTGGATGTTTGTTACTCTTTCACGCATAAACGGCTGGACCGATTTGGTTGAAATTTGGTATGTAGATAGGTTATACCCTGGATTAACACATAGGCTACTTTTTATCCGAAAAAATTGGTTGTCTGTAAAGTCGGTTTACTGACGATAGTTGAACGTGACAACGCTATAGGGACGCGTGCCTCTCACTCGCTCTCATTGTGAGCGCATAACGTGAGCGGAGCGTAACGCAGTTTCTTGAAGTGTCACCCGGCAAACCAATTTATAAGACGTTGTCACGTCAAAAAAAATATGCGGGGCGCAGTTTGATCTAAGGTCTCTTGGCAAGCGCGTCTGGGGCGGCTTGTTCGGGATTGAGGTACTAGGAGAACATAGCTTACAAGGAGATAGATGAGCGTGGTAACCTTACCTACCTACATTATAATATCAGAAAAATGAAGGAATAGGGTAGGGTAGGGGTAGGTAGGATTGGGTAGGGTAGTTAGGTAGGTTGGGTAGGGTAGGTAGGTAGGGTTGGGTAGGGTAGGGTAGGTAGGTAGGGTTGGGTAGAGTAGGTAGGTAGGGTTGGGTAGGGTAGGTCGGGTTGGGTAGAGTAGGTAGGTAGGTAGGGTAAGTTGGTAGGGTAGGAGGTAGTAGGTAGGTTGGATAGGGTGGGGTAAGTAGGCTAGGGCAGGGTAGATAGTTAGGTAGGGTTGGGTAGGGTAGGGTAGGTAGGTAGGGTTGGGTAGTGTAGGTAGTAAGGTTGGATAGGGTAGGTAGGGTTGGGTAGAGTAGGTAGGTAGGTAGGGTAAGTTGGTAGAATAGGAGGTAGTTAGTAAAAATAGAAAATAGTCTGGAATAGCAGATAGGATACTTTTATCCCGGTACTGTGATCCCGCGGGACAGTTACCGAAAAAAGGCGGGCGAAGCCGCGGGCAGAAGCTTTAAGAAATATGCGTCTTTCAGGTCAATTGACGCCATTTGACAATTATACGTAACCATTTTTAAAGCCGTTCTTAAATCCTCTAGACTCGTAGACAGAATTGGAGTCAGAGTCAGACTCGGAGTCAGAGTCAGACTCGGAGTCAGAGTCAGACTCGGAGTCAGAGTCAGACTCGGAGTCAGACTCGGGGTTCCGAGTCTGACTCTTCTTGCCAAACAAGATCTCTACTAAAAGGGCTATTTCATGATCCTATTTTTAGAATCCTTACTAGGAAATAGGAACGTGTAATCGCAGTTAGAACAGATTGCATCCGATTTAGTGACCTAACTAGGAAGTAAGAAGGTTCCGACCGCTCTGTAAGACTCTACGACGAGCGATTGTGAACTTTATACTCTTTTACATAAAGTTGAAAATCTATCAAAGACAAACTGTATCAACGACGAAGACCGAAACAGTTCGTCTTTAATAAACAGTTCGATTTTCAACTTTATGCTCTAGTGCATAAAGTTGAAAATCTACGAAACTAGTCTCTGCCTGTCCTAGTTAGGATCCGATTTAGAATCCTATTTAGTAGTGTAGTATGATCAACTAGCTGACTAATTAGGTTCCTAGTTAGAATTTTTATAAATAGGGTCGTGAAATAGCTCCTTTACCTAGACAGGTAACTATGTAGAGCACTCTGTATTTTTATTCATATTTGTAACAAGACAATAATTAAACCTCTAGTAATATAAACAAACTATAAATAATAATAAAAAATTGACTAACTATGTTGTGTTTATATGTATTTAGTAAAGGTAAATGATTAGAATATACAGGTAGTTATCTATGACTTTATGCATTTTAGCAGCTTTTAGAGCTCTCTGTTTCCTAATATTACTTTTCTTCGGCATTTTGATAGCACTACACAAAACAACAATTTTACAATTTTCTAAAATAAAAAGTTTACTTTTATTTTTTTAAATAAAACGTTGCCCCACACTAGGAATCTCTCCAGTTTCGTGGGTGCGTTTAGAAACATTTAAATTCACATACACAAACAGCCAGACCCGGAACAACTACCTGTAGGTCATACAAATATTTGTTCCGTGCGGGGATCGAGCCCGCAACACGCAGCACAGCAGTCAATCACTCAACCACTGCGCCAACCGTGCCGTCGAGTTATCCTACTTACTGACTAAACAAGCGTCCAAATCGCGAAAACAAACAAACTTAGTACTAATGGTAAATAGTCCTTGCGCGAATCAGGTAAATACAATTTTAGAGAACGAGCAGCACAACCTCCACGTCCGACAGTTCGAGCTACACTGCCCGTAGCCCGCGCACGGACCCGCTGGCAGTAAGTAGTCCATGACTATTAATAACACGAATTTTGTGTTCTAATTTTCTTATTTTATGTTTGTAATGGTTAATGTCTTCTTCAAAGACTCAGAATTCTTACGTTTCGGCATTTTTAAAATAAACTATGCGAAGACGCTTAATAGATGTTGAGTGGTTGAGCACTAGAATGCGAATGATAGGCGATAATCGTCTGAGAGCGGAACTGGACAAAGTACCCACATTAGAAGAAAATCAAAGTTTTGTGGGTATGTCAATTTAATTGCCATGGTTAAAGAAAAATATAATATAATATTATTTTCTCAACTAAGTGCATGAGTGGTGACAACTAGCGTAACTACATGTGTAAATTACTAATCTCGAGGACGAGGCGCGAGTATAATTCCAGCATTTCGAGCATTGCGATACGGGAAATACGTAAGGAGTAACTTTTATACGTAATCCATGGACATAATCGATGGCTCAAAGGGCGTATAGCACAAAACATAGGTTTTCAGGAAAAGCAAAAAACAACAAAAAAATAAGTTTTTCGTTATATCTATCTCATTTTTATTTTATTTATTTAATCATAGGAGAACCAACAGCTGTAACAGATGGATAACAATTGAATATGAGACATAGAGCCAATTACAGGTTCTCACGGATAGAAATAGAAAAAGTAGTAGAAAACTTAGGATCACTAACAAGCACGATTTATATGAGTATATAAGGAACAATAACAACTAAACACTCTTAAAAAAGTCAGCATTCAGCCGAGTGCGTGCCGAATAGGTTTTAGTGGTAAATGGGTAAAATGAGAACTCTTTACAAAGGATAATAAAGTCCTTACTCGCTCGCACCATGTATGAATTTCGCCTATAGTTAGAATAAGAAAAAGGAATGGAGATAGGCGGATTAAATCTCACCGATCTCCTGGGTACATTAAAGCGCAGTTTATGCAGGAGATCAGGACAATCAATCTCGTTGGAAATTATTTTCAAAAGAAAGGTGCAATCTGCTAGTCGACGACGATTTATAAGTGGTTGCAAATGAAATTTCTTGCAAAGTTTTAAGTAATCATCAGAATGGTATGGTATACGTAGCCGAAAACATAGAAAGTGAATAAATCTTTTTTGTATATTTTCAATACGATCAATTTATTTGCCATAACAAGGGTTCCAAATTTGTGATGCATATTCGAGGTGACTTCTCACAAAAGAGCAATAAAGAATCTTAAGGGTTTTGGCCCTCTTGAAACACCCTGCGAGTCTCATAACAAAACCCAGTGACCTCGAAGCTTTGGCTACTATTTGCTCAATGTGCACGTTGAATAATAGTTTGGAATCATGAAATACACCTAGATCGCATCTCTGCAGTATCTGCCCTTTAAGTTTATAAGTTGTAGTGAGGGGAACCCGTTTTCTGCTAAAGGAGATAACTGAGCATTTAACAGGATTCAAATCGAGTTTGTTAATCAAACAATAATCATCCAGTCGCGCCAGGTCAGATTGGAGAGCATTCATATCGTCAACTGAAGATATTGAGGAAAATATCTTCATATCATCAGCAAAACAGAGTAAATTTGATTTATGGAAACACGAGTCGATGTCGCTCACATAAATGATAAAAAGCAGAGGAGCCATCAAGGAACCTTGGGGAACACTACTGGGAACTGAGACCCAGCTCGACATGTAGTTACTGATAACAATAGCTTGAGATCTGTTTTCAAGGTATGAAGTAAACCAACGAAGAAGATCCCCTCTAATACCGTTGTTAAAAAGTTTTCATTTAAGAATATTATGGTCAATCCTATCAAACGCCTTACTATTATCGGTGTAAACGACATCGACCTGTGCCCCATTGTCCATACTGTCCGTCCATACAGTCATTGAGCAAAGCCAGATTAGATACTGTTGAACGGCCCTTAAGAAATCCGTGCTGAGAAGGGCTAAAGGATTGACTCAGCGCTGCGTAAACTTGGTTGTAGACTACCCTCTCGAAAACTTTAGCTAATACGCACAATTTGGAAATAGGTCTGTAATTAACTATTTCGTTTTTGCGCCCTTTTTTGTGAACCGGAGTTATAAAGGCAGACTTCCAGATTTGGGGAACAGAACATGAGGAAAGCGATTTTTTAAACAATAGAGATACTGGCAAGGCTATGGTTTTAGCACACCCAATCAGAAATCTAGGTAATAGGTAGTCCTGACCAGCAGACTTAAATGGATCAATATCACTAATAAGCTTGACTATAACATTTATAAGGTCAATCTCAATTGAGTGAATATCTGAAGCTATGTTGGGATTTATAACAGTTTGGGGAGGACAATGAATAGTAGGGACATCTTTGCTCTGATCAAGAAAAGTAGAATAAAAGTGGGATGAGAATGCGTTACAAATAGACTCGGGAGAAGAAACCGTGACATCACCATACTTAAGGAAACTGGGCATTGCATTGGACTTAGATCGCTGCTTCACAAAGCTCCAAAAGCGTTTAGGGTTCTTTTCAATGGAGGCCTCCGTATCAGCTAAGTAATTGGAGTAACAATCTGCTTCAAGTTTATTAACTCGCTCACGTAGATGTTTGAAGGTCGCCTCATCGGAAAGTCTGCCATACGTCTTAAATTTACGAAGATATTTAGCCTGCTCTTTAATCAGGCGTTTTAGAGATACATAAAAGTATCCAAGGGACAAAGTTCTTAGATTTTTTATGTGTTTCAGAAGGTTTTTTCAAAAATGGCTCTAGTTTTATATTTATTTACTGAGATAGTATGTCCTTTACGACCAATTTTTTTTAAAATATGTCCTTTACACCCCATAAAAATACGCCCTGAGCAGGTACACAAAGGCGTAAACCCTTCTTAAATGATGCAAAGACACAGGGGCGTAAATTACTTGACTTGTTGTTTGACGTGATAAGATAAGATAAGATAAGATATTATTTATTTGCATAAACATGTGTCGTAGGTCATACATACAAGAAAATACATGCATGCAAGATGGTGAAAACATTATTAGGTACAGCCATGTTTGCCACAAGATGTGACGTGCAAATATAAAGTAATTTTATAAATTAAAACATTCTCTTAAAAATGAACAATAATACAAATAATTGAAGTTTAGTAATAATATTGTTATAAATTAAAAATAATAGAAATCACACAATCGAACCTTAAAATCAAAGATAAGTTATTAAGACTGTTACACAATAATCATGTCAACAATAAAGAATAAAAAGAGATCAAAAATAATTAAACTATTCCATTGTAAATTAACAAATACAAAATAATAATAATAATAATAATCCAATTAAATTAGCTAACTATGTCAATACAAATCTTTCCTCTAGGAACTCGTTAATGTTATAGTATGCTTTATTTACTAAATATGACTTAAGTTTTCTTTTCAAGTGTACATTATTAAGCTCTTTCCAAGTTTTAGGCAACTTATTGTAAACAGTTGGAGCCATATGGAAAACACTTTTGCGCATAAGTGCAGTCCTACAGGGAGGTACGGATAGTTGGGTTTGGTCACGCCTGTTCCTGGGAAATTGATCTGCTTTGCGCGGAAATAATCTGGGATTGTTTCTGACAAACATAACGGTTTCAAGAATATATATGGATGGCAGCGTTAAAATTTTATGCTTTGTAAAATAGGGTTTGCAGCTGTCCGTGGTTTTCAAATGAAACATTGCTCTAAGGTATCTCTTCTGTGCCTTAAATGCTACTTCTCTATTAGTCGATAAAGGATAGTATTTTACAATGATTTTTCTAATTGATATTCCATTTATTATGTAGGCATCTATTCTTCGATAATTATTTAGGTTAATAGAAACAAAAATTATGATGAGAAATAAAAATTGTTTATTTCCCTTTGCTATTAAAAAAAACAACAAAACATTAAAAGTTCTTTGTAATGAGATCATTTAATTTCCATTTTCTTCATCATTTCTAATCTGGTCCCTTTTTTTTTCAGTTTTTATGCTACGTAATCAGGTCTCTTCGTTATAATCTTCTTCATTAGTTTTAAACTTTAAAATCAGCTAGGTCTCTTACTTTTAATCTTCTTTATTAATTCTAAGCTTTATAATCAGGTATCTTAATTTTCGTCTTCATTTGTTCTAAAAGAATTAATTTTCATCTTAATTCTGTTCGTTTCTTCTTAAACTTTCTAATCATCTTCATCTTCTTCGTCAGTTTGATTTAATGTGTCATACGCAGGAGTGTCTCATGGAAGATTGCGATATTCATTGTGAAATCTTCTGGGTATAGTCACTTTGTCGCAGGGACGTATTAGGTCCTGGTAATATAACAGCGGCAATAGGTAAAAAAAAAAGGGTAAAGGCAATTTACTTGTATAACTTCCAAATTAATTGCAGCTTCCAAGATGAAATTCATCGCAGATAATACAGTTTTGTTTTTATTCTTGATATGTTTGGTCTTTCTAAGGTCTATCACCGTTAGGTATTTTTTCGAACGAAAATGTAAAAGACGATTTGTAAAATTACGATCTTACACCCAATATCTTCAACCAAAATTGGTTTATAAACCAATTATACAACCTGCCATGTATTGTGGAGGCAGCAATATGTTCCTTATGCCCCTAATCTTTAAATAAGTTTGATTTACGTAACGGAAATTATGAGGTTGTATTCGACATTTTTTAGCGAATATCACCACGTAAGTAGCATACACAGATCGGTAGAGAAACAAAAACTGAGTGAGAATATGAAAAAATGTCAAAACGCTCAAAATGTGCTTTACGCCCTTTGAGCCCAGAGGTATCGATATGTACTGGGGAATAAACGAACCTTTGAAACACACCAGCCATGCTATTCCCTAAGAGACAGTTTCTTGGCTGTGCTCGTCGACGAACTCGTCAGCGAGACAGCCTCGAGATCGACCGATCGTGCAGCGCTGATCCAAACGGTATTCTCTAGCGCGGTTATGGTCTTCGACGAACTCTAGGCCTGACATCTCCCGTCACCATTTCGACGACGAATTAGGGCTTGAAACAAATTCTTTAAATTATAATCAATAAATCTCGACTGAGAGTTTTATGGGGTTAAAATGTATAATATAGGTCTACTTTTAAGTATTTTAAGGAATTGAGTGAAACTACTACCGATTTTCATAATTACAAGAGGTTAAATAATGCATTTTTATAATTACATGAATGGATGAATGAAAATAAAATACCTTTGCCTTTTATACCTTTTTTTCGTAACTAAGCAACCTAAGCTACAGGCTGTCCTGTCACTGACTGTCACATAAACAATACTCGCAGTCAATTCACAATTTTTTTGTCTGTTGTTTTTTATCTATTTTAATCGCCATTGAACAACCACTTGTGGCGAATGAAATACTGGCGTTCCTGCAGCAGAAGTTGGACGTGATGGACGAGGTGTCCGCAGTCCAAATCTGCGCTACGAACTTCAGTGAAGACGACATTGCTGCTGCGAAACTGCTATTGTACCGGTCGCTCATGAAAAGTGACCAGATGGTGTCCCGCCGGCGTGATAGGACTAAGAACAGCATACAGGACATCATCACGCTGCTTAACGTGACTGACCCTGACGACGTGCCGACGTTTGTGGCGAAGGACTTGCACAAGCTCCCTCCCGTCACATTCGACCACGTCGATGTAACTAGCCTGATGTGCAGAAGAAGTCAGATGCATCCCAAAGGCACCGATTCGGGCTGATGATGGTTTCGTGACGGTGTTGAGGAGGAAGCGCCGTCTACGAACCAACAAGAACCGCTGCGGCAAGGCTCCTTCGGAGCCCAACGTGCCTATTAGTGCCGCGAAGCCGAACACTCCGGTGTACATCTTCCGCCTACACTACACCACTACGGCGGAGGACATCGTGGAGTATGTGCGCCAGAAGATCAAGTACGTAGCGAGAGTGCAGCTGCTTGAGTCGCGCCGCAACATCAACGTTGAGGCGTTCGTGGTGCGAATACCAACTTGTTATCTGCACCTCGTCTTGGAAGAGGACTGTTGGCCGCAGGGAGTGGTGTTCCGTTGCTTAAGCGGGAAAGTGCCACATGAACGCACATTGACGTAGTGTGCAAGTGAAGTGTTACTAACTTAAGTTGTTTTAAGGTTTTATTTACTAACACAAATTGTTTTTTATCATATTATGTGAGACTCTTAAGGTATAAAGGGTGTAAAACACCTCTTAACGAAGCCGAAAGGCACTGGTTCTCCCTGTCATTGCGATCATTTTTTTGTTCTACACCATACCTGGGAACCTTCTAGTTACGGAGATATTAGGGGTCAAAGTTCCAACTTTTTGATAAGTATTTTTTTAAATACAAGTTTTAAATGTAAGATTTTTACTTTAAACACCTCCACGACCCCCGGACTATTCAATCCGTCCATCAGCACAATGTTTTGAGTGCGTTACGTTGAGTTCTACCACACAACATGATTTTACACCCCCCAATAAAACGTCGTTTCCCAGCAATAATTTTTGCGTAAAGTTACTTAGTTTCATGTACAGAATGCTTGGTTGACGGCTTCGTGATGAGGTGATTTACACGGTGTATATCTATAGGCCAAGGTTGCCTAAAAATAAATAAATGCTATGTTATTCTGTCTGTTATTTTAACCTATTTAAAAGTTTAAAAACATCTATATGTGCTTGCAAAGCAATAACTTGTTTTAAACTTAATTCTGTGGCTATGTGAAAAGTAAGTATTATATATTTACTTCACTGCTGCCTCATGACATAATATTATTGCTGTCCATGAAATATTTAGGTACTTATTTATTTTATAACAAAATGTTTATATTATTTAGATCCTCAGAAAGAAAGCCTGTAAATGTGAATAAAATCTCTATCCCGGGATAGTGTATTTAGCTTTCTTAATTCTCTCGCCTGTCATGCTTTTTTTAAATTATCATTTTGCTTCGCTTCTTCTAATTTTATCTTTATAATTAACCGAGCAGCAATTTTCAATATTATTTAGGATTAATTCAAGAATTTACGCGCTAAAATAGTGGCTTTTGGATTTGACAGACAAAACCGTGGCTGTGAGTGAGGCTGTCAGCGAGTTCAACGCTGTTTTAACTTACGGAATACCAAAATGTATGAAGAACTGTCAACTTGCTCGACGTTGAGTAGTTCTAACTCACGGCCGTCACAGCTTAAGATAAGATAAGATAAGAGAAATTTATTTGTCAAAAACACGTGTAGGTTTACAATCAGTTGGAATGATTACAAAAAAAAAATATATAGTTTCAACATGTTTTGCCTAGAAAGGCGTACAAATACCACAATAATATAATTCAAAGCACAAAAATAATTAAGTTACGTTAATTTAATAAAATTAATAATTAAAAAATGTCATAAAGTACAGGAAAATGTCAAAATGTCATAAAATAATAGTAAAAATTCTAAATTACATCATTTAAATAAAAAAAATATCTCTTAAATAAAAATTAAAAATATATTATCTTAAATAAAAATTAACATGTCTAAAGTACATCATTTAAATAGTCGTCAACATTATAGTAGCATTTATTTATTAGAAGTTTTTTCATTTGATTATAAAAACTATTAATATTTAAATCTTTGTATGCCTTTGGTACCTTGTTGTATAATTTTGGGGCCATGCAGAATACACTCTTACGCATGAGCGCTGTTTTAGCACCATGTATACGAAGTCTCCGAATATCTCGTTGACTTCTTTCGGAACCCTCTGAAGACTTCGGAAACAGTTGGGGATTCTTTTTAACAAATAATTAACTTAGAGCGCTAGTGTCGCTATTTGCGGCTTAGCGAATACCAAACTGTAGTTTCGTCGCTGGCACAGCGCTGCGCTCAAGGCTGTATCCTTAGAGAATAGCACTGCTGTACCGCTTCACTTGGCTGCCAACCTTCTCCATCTCTATCTCGACGCGGTATACAGATATTATTTCTGCGGGTTTATCACACATTATATTATTCAAAATGTCCTCGTCAGATAAATCAAGATCAACATCTTTAATGACGCCATAAGATGAAGTCCTTTCCATGGCTCTGTATATCTTCCAACCTTTTTCTATAAATTCCCGACATTTTTCGATTTTATCGGCACTCAACTCGCTGCTAACTTCGACACGGATCTTGAAAGGGTTAATATATTTAACTTTGCTGATATCAACTATCCCATAAGCCTTAAGCATCTTAGCTAAAGCAAATTGTTAAGGCATCTTTTCGTGGCTAGATAAATACATCTCAATATTCTCCTTCATTAGTGATTTTAATTTTTTCTCTTTACTTTGGACTAAATTCCATCCCTCATCATCATCATTATTTCCGACATAATCCTCCTCCCTATCCCTTTTCTCCCGTCTAAATTTTTGGACCCCTTCCATTTCAGACTGTACTAAATTCTGTTCTCTGTTTAGCTCCTCCTCAGCATCTGACATACTATGTTCACTTAAAGAAATATCGCTCGCCATTATTACTGTATTCGCATTCTCTAAATGCGGTTTGTTTGCATTCATTAGTATTAACGCGCTAATGATGGTCTTCGTTATTCGTGGGCCGGTCGCGCGCAGGTAACATACCGGTACTCCGGTGCGCCGACAGCGAGATCTGGCAGCGCACACGACTTAAACAACTTGTAACTCAAAATAATACTTAATTGCCGAACACGCGTCTTCCTCGTACGATTCTTGGTATTCTTGGTAATCATTATTATTCACAAAACTTGGGTAAGTATAGACCTTGGGTGGCGTAATAAAAATAGTTTTTAACCATAAATAACCTCTATATAAAGTATTGCGTTTATTTCAGTTGGTTGGCAAAAAAAAATTGATTAGCCCAATCTTTTGTTGGGCCTAGTATGTGGCCATGTTAATTGCGGCGTTTTTTAGGACCTCTAAAGTTCAGCTGGTGGGACACTTCGGACACTGCAGCAAGTGGTACATCTTCTGGCCCGTAGCACCGCATTCACATTGTGTATCGAAGGATCGATCGATCGATCAAAGAATCTTTAATCTTTTGAACGCCAGAATTAAAACACGCTCGTGCCATCCACGCCAAGCCACAAATTCACCGAAATTACTTAAAAATAAATAAATAAAACTAAAAAAACACGCTTTTTATGGAAAACCGAACTAAAAAGTATTACTTTCAACCCGCTCCTCAGACAACTTCAGACCTACTTTCAGAGTATGAGTAATGAAAAGCACAGTGTTTACCTCGGGCTAAAGACTTATTTAGTCCCTCGAACTATTGACGCCCTCACTTCGTTCGTGCGCCAAACCCCGTCTCGGGACTAAATAAGTTACTTTCACCCCTAGGGTAACAAAGTACTATTTTGTTAAATTTAAATGGGATCATTTCGGAATTAAACCCCTTTAGAATTAATTCCGAAATGATCCCATTTAAATTTCATATAGCTGATGAGTTTCGGAGACTCACAACGGAACTCTTGAAAAATGACAGCAAATCAATCTCGATTCCTGTGTTCGCATAATTAATATGCATTGTGTAACGCAATCACACAACATATTAGCACGCCTGTACCTACGCTCGAAAGGGTTACGTAGATGTATTCAGTATATCAGGGTACCTACACCCTTATCATCTTTCATCATCTTCACCGATTTTTCGGCCAATTATGGACCGATTTTCAAGTCTTTTTTTATTCGAAAGCCCATACTCCTGAGGCGGTCCCATTGTCACCGAGTCCGCATCGCACCGCATCCCTCAAATATAGGCACATACAATGTTTTTCAAATACTTTGTAACGCAATTCAGATATTTGTGCCTGGTAATCATCATCTCATGTTGCTAAACTGATGATGAAAGGTATAAGTCGGGATCTGATGATGGGATCCCAGGAAAATCAAGATCAACCCACAAATTTTATGGGCACTAACAATGTTTTTTTTTTACCGACTACTAAAAATAGAAAAATAAAAACGTTATTGCAAAAAAATAAAAATGTGTCTTATGTTCTCCCTCTCGTGTCCGCGACCACAAGTTACGACGTAATACGATTGCTCCCGAGTGCACCCGCACTCCTGCACTGCACAGGGGGCGACGAAGCGATATCCGCCAGAATCCTGTGCTATGTTCAGAACAATATTATGCTAGAATATAACAAAAAAAAATTTGCTCAAGTAGTATTACAGTATGTAAATACATTATTACCGCAGCTCCCAAACACATCCCAAAACTGCATTTTTTTATGTACTTCAAATATGAAATCAAATCGGTTTTATAGTCCACTCACCTAGTATTATTTTCGCTCACTCAGTATTTTTTTCGCTCGACTTAGTTTTTGATTCGGCCATTTAGGATTTCAGTTGCTGACTTAGATTATTTGTGTAGGGTATTAAGGAACAGGGTGTAATGTTCTTCATACCCTATAGAAAAGGGAGGAACCTATTACCAAACGGGTGATATGTCTGGCGGGAAACTGCCTGACAGTTGCAGTCGGGTTTTCCTTTATACTTTTAATCCGATGTAAACTTTGCTTGCGAGATTCAGACCATATTAATTTTTCAGTGTGTTCATAGATGGCGCTGTAGTACTTTTGTTATAAATTGTTTTTTGTAGGGCACTACCTACATCACTCCCCCCTGGAAACCACAGGTCGATAGTAGAATGAGTCAGCTTGTAATATTTAGCCGTGCCAGTTTTTGAAGCTCGTTGCCGCATTGTTCACGGTGAGTCGGAACAATCTGCGGTGGTGGTGATAAGTACCCTAGTGCGTCTGGGCCGGCGCTGCGTTAGCTCCGGTGCGTTGGAAGTAGTAGAGCGCCGAGATGTGGCAGACAGCTAGAGGTGTCGACCGGGAGGTAATGAAGCTCTCGACTGGCCGAAAGCGCAATTTGCAATGTGCTGCCAAGGTCGCCTGATGACGGGCTGAGGGTGCTCACCAGGAATGCGCTTCCGCTGCATGCTGGTGGTCAGGAATACCAATTTGAAGCTATCTGGCTGTGAGACTTGCTCCTCGAAAGTTTGAGGAAGTCATGTTGATGATGATAACGACACGTTGATCGAAGGCTGCGCTGACGTCCATTTCGGGGTCACCAGTTTAGGGTTTCAGGAAAAGGGTGTAAAGTTCCTCAATATTACATTGACAAGGGAGGATCCTCCGACCAGACGGAAGTTATGTCTGGTGGGCAACTGCCCAACAATTGTCGAGTTTTTCTATATATTCTTAAAGGCGGAAACACACTTACGTGTCGTGACGCGCCAGAAGCATTCGGTTTCATACATCGTTGCGACACGACACGCCATGCAAATATGTCCCTAACCATATTAAATGTATGAAACCGATTTGCTTCTGGCGCGTCACGACACGCCACAACTCGTAAGTATGTTTCCGTCTTAAGTCGATGTTAACTTAGCTTGCGAGGTTCAGACCATATTAATTTTTCAGTTTGTTCACAGATGGCACTGTACCTACTAGTACTTTATGTCATAAATTGCTTTTTGTAGGTCGCTACAACTGTTTCCCACTGCTCGTAGCTCATTTTAATAATTACGATAATAATTTTTCACGCTGCCTTAGACAGGTTAGAATTGTTTCGATCCTTCAAAAGTTGTCAGCAAGAGCGAGCGAAACGAGGGCGAAAACTATTATACCACCCTTGACTTAATTTAAATATAGGTATAATGTACTTAATTTAAAAGTACGTATTAAAGTGTACCGTACAGTAGAACCACACTCACTTCTGTGGCTTAAGCCAGGAAAAAAATGTCTAGATTCTTTAGTCAGTGGGGTAATGTAGTAGGGATTGCACCGGAGATATTCTATTGATATACATTTCAGACTTAATGACTAGAGTAACATTTACAAGTGCAACAATTAATTACAGGTTAACACCAAATGCACAAAAACGGTTTAACATAACATATTTATATGGAATAAATTAAAATAATAATAAAGAATTACTATCAAATCATTCATTCAATGCTGTATACAACATAATAAAGAAAAAACAAGACATTGGGATGTAAAAATACTGATTAAAATTATAATTGATTCAATTGTGATTGATTGATTGGATTATGAATAAATATAAGGTGTTTTTTTGCTTCCTCGTCAAAATTCAGGAGGTTGTCACAAAAGACATAAATAATCAATTAAAATAACGGTACCTAGTTAATTATTAATAAACACTGTTTTTTTTGGTTGTTTTTGTTTGTCAGTATTTCAGAATAACCGCTTAACCGTTTGGGAATGAGAAATTATTGAATAAACGTTTGAGATTGTTTGTATGTATGGAAGCGCGGTTATAGGGCGAGAATCAGACGGCCCGCGTTTAAAATACGGGTGGTTCACACTTAACGATTTCCGTAAATAAGAATAATAAATTAAAATTACTTATCCATTTTATTATTGATTCGGGACGAGAATCATTAGCATAATAACCTCGTTGAATTTGACGAGGATGCAAAACAACACCTTGTATAACGACCTTAAATTGATAAGAAACTAAAATCAAAGATTAAAAAAAAAAATTGTGCTTGGAGTCCCTCCGCGCGGAAGAAGTGAAACTTCGTAATACTACACACATTCGTTCGAGTGCCACGCATTCACTCTCGTTATTTTATTGAGCTTTTCAGTAATATTTTGTTGTTTTGTTGCTGTATTATTTTTATTACATAATTATTACATGAGTTTATTGAGGTTATTCTACTCATGGAAATTGGGCGAAGGCTGGTCACAATGAAGAGTCGAATGCATGACTGTTTGCACGCCATCTTGCGTACCTAGTAGAACTACATAGTCACAAATCTTGTAATACTGCCATCTCTTAGTGAGTTTTAGAAAATATTCCCCCTCCATGGTAACGTTAAACTTGTTGGACGTCACATAAGAAGAAAAATAGTGCGTGGAGTCCCTCCGCGTGGAAGAAGTGAAACTTCGTAATACTACACGCATGCGTTCGAGTGCCACGCATTCACTCACGCTATTGACGTGACAACGTCTTATAAATTGGTTTGCCGGGTGACACTTCAAGAAACTGCGTTACGCTCCGCTCACGTTATGCGCTCACAATGAGAGCGAGTGAGAGGCACGCGTCCCTTCCACTCGGGCATGGTTAGCCCGCCTAAGAGCGAGAGAGACAGACATAAAAAGTGAAAGGCACGCGCAAATAAATGTTTTAAATTGTTACTATTATTTCATCCTTCTTCCTACTATACGAATGAATATTCACATTAAAATTATTTTACCACTCAAAGTCGTTGTCACGTAAAACTTTCGCCCGTATACCGACTTTACAGGCAACCAATTTTTTATTGAGCTTCTAAATAATATTTTGTTGTTTTCTTGTGGTATTGTTCTTATTACATAAGTTTATCGAGGTTATTCTACTCATGGAGATTGCACGCGGTCTTGCGTACCTAGTAGAACTACGTGTGGTCACAAATCTTGTAATACTGCCATCTGTTAGTGAGTTTTAGAAAATATTTCCCCTCCATGGTAGCGTTAAACTTGTTGGAAGTCGCATAAGAAGTTACACTTCAGTAAACCAAGAAATCGAAAACAGGTGAAAAATAATAGTTAAATTGAATTGCCATTGGATTATTTACAAAAGCTCATAGGAATTTATTAATGCTATCGTGGAGTCGATCTTATTGCGCAACAGTTTGTAAAGAAACAAAACATCGTTTATAATATCTCTACGCATAGACACGACTGCATCTTGAAATGGCACAGAGACGGCCTTACTAAGAGGACAGACGCTTTTTAATATTCTATTTGTTATCTGTCCGACTTTGACAATGACAGTGACAAATACAGACAATAGTTATTCGTTTCGCTCATAGACATATAAATTGTTTCGCTTCGGTCTTTTTGAGAAAAATATGGTATTGTAGTTTTGTATAGGCATGAGATATACTTGCCATATTCAATACCTGGGCTTTCCAGTACAAGTGTGCAAAAAAACCCGGGTCGAAAACCTGGTTTTAAAAACTTGAAAGTATTTGGTAGAGCTCGGTCTAGTTCCTATCCTACCGTGCCAGAACAATATTTAGACTGTCTGCTTAGGCATGTTTATAGAATGGCGACTATATTTTTATTTAGAGTTTTATTTCCTCGCTATTTAAAAAAACACAAAAAAAAACAGTTTTATTTATTTAAACACTTTTTCTAATTGTTAAATAGGTATACTCGCGAAATAACTTCTTGAAAATTAATTAGGTACTTCACGGTCAGTTCAACGACAACTGACAAAAACAAAACGAAACCAAAATATTTACTTGATTTGAAACGTAACTTAGTAATACTATACTTTCGTTCACACTATTATGTGTCTTATTTCTATATCAGTATGGAAAAATGGCGCGAACAAGTCTACAAAATGGCTGCGCTACCCATGCCGCTAGCCGACCGCGACCGCCCCGCGGCGCAAGCCTTGAGCCGCCTGCACCGCGAGCCCTGCTCCCGCAACCTTCCAGGGTTTAAAATACTTGCATAGGATAACAATCCATGTCATCTTACAAATAAGGATCATTATCGTATTTGCGAAAAAAAAACTTTTATCTTCAAAGTATTTTTTTTTTCGCAGATACGATTGTGCGCCTTATTTATATGAAGACAAGGGTTAATTTTCTATGCAAGTACCTTTCAAGTCTGGTTTCTTCTAACTTGCCCGCGGCCGCGCCTTGCTAAAGGCGGAAACACACTTACGTGTCGTGGCGTGTCGTGATGCAATCGGTTTCATCCATTTAATATGGTTAGGGACATATTTGCATGGCGTGTCGTGTCGCAACGATGTATGAAACCGATAGCTTCTGGCGCGTCACGATACGCCACGATACGTAGGTGTGTTTCCGCCTTAAAACTTTAATACTTGCAAGTTTTTCTCACTCGTACCAGGGCGCCCTAGTTGGAAGCAAAGCCCTGGTTTCAAAACCTGGTTGCGTAAATACGTCTCATCCCTAGTTTGTTAAATGTCATATTCGAGCAGACAGTCTGCTCACATATAAACAAGTTTTTGATTAATAGCACAAATTCAATAATCACCAAATTACGGAATTCTTAGTTATATTAGGTTTGGATTGATAGTTGCTTGCTAAGCCACAGAAGTGACTAATGATTATTTCTATATACATAGCCAAACTGTTTGAAAAATTTAATTATGTCAATTGAAATAGAATCTGCCGAGTGAGTGTTTGATGAATTTATATATTAATTTATTATTTTCTTGATTACTGTGAATCGAACAGAGTCATAAATGTCTACGAATTTGCAGTGTTATCCGGCTGATCCAGCAATACTTGAAGGAATCTAACCTCACTAAAACACTTCAAACCCTGCAGGTATAGTTCTTATTTATAATATTAATTTAGATATACCTCGCAGGAAATGGCGGGTCAAACTAGACAGAACCAACAATCAACACTTTAAGCCTAAATTGAGAGATTTGGAAGTCATGGGGAATGGCAAAGGCCTCTCCCCATGACTGAGCAAAGGCCCAGCAGTGTGATGACACAGGCTAACAGTAACAGTAAAATGATAGCATTGATGTAGTGAAGAATGGCAGCCTAATGCCATAAGACACAGGCACTTATCAAAATTCATTGCTTTTTTTACATTGTCTCCCACAGACAGAAAATTTTGGAGTATAGCCGTAGGGGTGCTGGCACAAGGACACAAAAATGTTTTAATTTTTTTTTTCTTAATTTATCAAGGGTTTTTTACACCATCTCATAGTTTTCGAGCTACCGTTTTGGAAATATAGAGCATTTTGTAATAAAAGAAAATGATTAGAAACCTCCTATGTCGGAAACGGTGTGTCGTAGGGTCATGCTTCTCAGAACTTAAATGGTTCTTCTTCTTCTTCATGGGGTTTAGGTTTCCGCACTTAGTCCTTTAAGTGGACCATTGTACGTGAGCCATAGTGGCCGTTACTCCAACCACCCCACCTCCCTCCAGAAGCAGATCACACTTCCCGGTCTCCTCAGGGCATCTGCAAGGGATCTTGGTGTTCCCAGGGTCTCCTCGCGAATCTTGGTGATGCCGGTGCAAGCAGCACATGCGCCACTGTTTCCTCCGCATTCATGCATGCTCTGCACAGGGGAGTGTCAGTGATTCCTAGAGTGTAGAAGTGTTTATTCAGTGAACAGTGTCCATTGATGGTCCCCGACACCAGACGCAGGCCATCCCTGTCCTGACGCAGAAGGCGCCTGGTCAACTCTGTATCAAGGAATGGCATGGCTTCCTTGGCCTGCCTACATCCGGGTGTCGAGGTCCACCATTTTTCCGCTTGTGTTTGAGTGTGATCCTTTAACCAGCTTCTTAGCTGCTTGAAAGGAATGGGCACAATGGGCTCGGGTCCGTAGGGTTTTGTGCTAGATCCTCTTCTGGCAAGTTCATCCGCCGCATGATTCCCCAGTGATCCACTGTGACCTCTGATCCATTGTAGTGTTACCGTGTTGTGGTTTAGTACTGTGATTCGTTCTAGGGCGTTATGGCATTCTAGTATTAGTTTGACGTGATCTGATTGGTTTCTATATATTTCTTTAGGTTGAACCTAAATAGTTTCAATATATTTAAAAAAAACCTAGGTCAAGTTTCCTTTGGCAGAGAAAAATTGCATGACACTAAAATATTATGATTGCATTTACTATAAGAAGTGTGAATATTAAACTCTAAAATTATGTTAAGTGTGTCAATATTAAAGGGAGTAAACTATAACACAAATTATTAAAAATATCTTATTGAATAATGTCAGCGCTCTCACGCAACGTCATTGTAATGGAATTGGTGGTGAAATGTGGTTGATGGAATTTACTTAACTTGCCTCAGCTAGTTTCTTGGTGGGGCATTCTTGATCGCCAGTTTTGTGATTGCTTGGTTTTTTAAAACGCAAGCATGTTGCACACTGTGATTGTTCAGCAGTTTTAGTGCACTCTTTATACTGATGACCTTGTTCTCCACAATGTCCACACGTGTAGGTATCCTCCCGACAAGTGTTTGCGGCATGTCCATACTGTTGAAGCACCTGGTCACGAGTGTGAAGTCCCTCACAGGGCAGGATGTCCAATTAATTTAATTGGACATCCTGCCCTATATATATAATATAAATATTATAATTATACAGGGTGTTTGGTGCATCGTTTGCCAAATCGAATAGACCGAAAGGAGAGGTCATTTGCTATCTCTTCACGCCCTTTAACTCATTCGTTGCCACACCGGTTTTTTTATAACAACTTTTTAATATAAATTTTGAAAAATTCCAAAATTCAACATTTTACGTCAAATAAAAAAATTAAAAAACTGTTTAAACTTAAAATTTCAATTTAATTTTGATGTCTACTGTTGTATGATTCTATCAAATTTAAAATTATTTGCTAGGAACAATTATTTTCTTTTTTTAATAGCTCGTAAAGTTTTTGTAAATGAAAAATAAACTTAAAATTCAACTTTAAACGGCTATAAAAAAAAAAACTGAAAATGAACGGGATCTTCGAATACCTTTAAAAAGTTCTCTAGTCTGTCACCTTTCCAACGGTATGCAATATGTCCAAAAAAACGTTTAATACCTTTTCATTTTTAACTAAATGTGTAATCGAGACACTAGGCTGATATTCGAAATTACAGTAAGAACAGTAGTTTTAGCATAAATAACATGCCTCAAGTAAGTAGATAGATACTGTTATGTCATTGTGCGTAGTGTCTTATCTCTTTCTTAAACAGGACCCAACTTTTTAAGAATTTGAAATTAAAAAAAAACTTTAATTAAGAAATCACAAATCTTGTTCGAGTTGTCCGCCACTGTCGCGAATGCACGCGCGCAGCGCCATCTTCGTCTTATCTCGACTGTAGTGGTGCGTAAACGTATTTCTGCTTTGATAGTCACGAAAGCCACATCAATGTGTTGGCCTAAATCCTCCCTTGTCTCGATTTCCAAGGCGTAGACAATTTATTTGGCTCGTCCCTAGACGTAAAGATCTTACGGAGTTAAGTCTGGGGAACGTGGAGGCCATAGAATAGGGCCATCCCTCCCAATCCATGATTCTGGAAACTGAGGTATCATTAGGTACTCCCTGACAGTTAAACTCCAGTAAGCGGGACAACCGTCTTGTTGGAATACAGAAGACATGTCTTCACGGAAAATTAGCAGCTCAGCTAACAATAAGGGGAAGTCTGTTTCGGTGTTTTGGGATGGCTATTTCATGACCTCCACGTTCCCCAGACTTAACTCAGTTAGATCTTTACGTCTAAGAACGAGCCAAAGAAATAACGCCACGGAAGTTGAGACTAGGGATGATTTAGTCCAACGCATTGATGCGGCTTTCGTGACTATCAAAGCAGAAATACGTTTACGCACAACTACAGTCCAGATAAGACGAAGATGGCGCGCGTGCATTCGCAACAGTGGCGTACAACTCGAACAAGATTTGTGATTTCTGTTTTTTTTTAATTTCAAATTCTTAAAAAGTTGGGTCCTGTTTAAGAAAGAGATAAGACACTACGCACAAATGACATAACAGTATCTATCTACCTACTTGAGGCATGTTATTTATGCTAAAACTACTGTTCTTACTGTAATTTCGAATATCAGCCTAGTGTCTCGATTACACATTTAGTTAAAAATGAAAAGGTATTAAACGTTTTTTTGGGCATATTGCATACCGTTGAAAAGGGGCAGACTAGAAAACTTTTTAAAGGTATTCGAAGATCCCGTTCACATTCAGTTTTTTTTTTTTTATAGCCGTTTAAAGTTGAGTTTTAAGTTTATTTTTCATTTACAAGAACTTTACGAGCTATTAAAAAAAGAAAATAATTGTTCCTAGCAAGTAATTTTGAATTTGATAGAATCATACAACAGTAGACATCAAAATTAAATTGAAATTTTAAGTTTAAACAAATTTAATAATTTTTTTATTTGACCTAAAATGTTGAATTTTGGAATTTTTCACAATTTAAATTAAAAAGTTGTTATAAAAAAACCGGTGAAGCAAGGAATGAGTTATAGGGCGTGAAGAGATAGCAAATGACCTCTCCTTTTGGCCTATTCTATTTGGCAAACGATGCACCAAACACCCTGTATATCATATTATATATTAAATATATATAATATAATAATAATAGAGGGAGAGAACAAATAAATAATTATGGATTATAACCAACTTTAAATCGTCAAATTATGAATGCAAAAATGCATCTAAAAGACTGAAAATTAAACTCATCTCATAAATCACTACATAGTATAAAATTAAAATCGGGGGTCCGCTTTGTTATGTGCTTGTACTATGCGGTCTACTTAGCGTTCCCCCGACGCGACGCTAAGACGCTTGGATTATTTTATTTTTGGTTTTTTAGAGGTTTTTTGTGTCGGGGGTTTTTTAAATTTTTAATTTAATTTATATTTCATGCTTTTTAAACTTATATTGTTTTAGCTTAGCCTTGACTGTCCCAATACTGGGCATAGGCCTCCCCCATTGCTTCCACTTTTCTCGGTGTTACGTGTCATCTCGCCAATTAACGAAAACAGCTAAAATTAAAAAAAAAAAAACTTTCTGGGGGTGGGAGGGGGGGGGGTTAGCACCCAGCCCCCCTGGCAATGCCCATGGTGACAAGTGACAAGATTTCAAATTTCGAATCGATCAGACCTGTGGAAATTGTTAATATCCCTTCAACTAGAAAAGAGGTGATGGCCTTCAAACGGCTGATCAGATTTTATCGAAACATAGCTAAGAACACTCGATTAAAACACCTTTCCAACGAAACCAATTTCAACAAAATCAGTTCATCCGTTTAGTAGCTACGATACCACAGACAGACACACAGATACACAGGTCAAACTTATAACACCCCTCTTTTTTGGTCGGGGGTTAAAAACAAAGTCGCTTTCTCTGTCCCTATATCCCTATGTATGCTTAAATCTTTAAAACTGCTCAACGGATTTTGATGTGGTTTTTTTTTAATAGTTAGAGTGATTGAGGAGGAAGGTTTATATGTATAATAACTATATTTTATACCCGTGCGAAGCCAGAGCGGGCCGCTATGTTTTTATATACAACGTTCACAGTTTTTCTATAGTATATTTAGTATCAGCATTGCACCCGTGCGAAGCCGGGGCGGGTCGCTAGTAAGAAATAAGTGAACTACCTACTCATGATCATGTTTTTTTTTTTAATTTAGTGCATTTTTTTTCTTGAAAAGGGGTTCTGCTCCATATTATCTTGTAGTTTGATTGAGCCTATGATTGTAAATTAAAGTATTTTTTAAACTTAAGAAATAAGTGAACTACCTACTGATCATGTTTTTTTTAATTTAGTGCATTTTTTTTTCTTGAAAAGCGGTTCTGTTCCATATTATCTTGTAGTTTGATTGAGCCTATGATTGTGAATTAAAGTATTTTTTATTAAACTTGTATCATCACATCTGCTAGGTCAATAGTTCGTAGCTTCGGGAGACCGCTTAACACAAGCATAAATAAAACAAAACGGACCGCCGACGCAACGACGCTTAGATCTTTTTTTGAGGTTTTTTCTGTCGGGGTTTTATTTTAACTTTTGTAAAGTTTATTTGTATTGTGCTCTCTCAATTTTTTGTAGAACAAATATTCCATCATTTATTTTGCAAGAACGCCTTTTGAAATAACTCCACGCAATTTTTCTATTAAACCTAGTTAATTTCTAATAATGGTTATAAAACCATTTTTATCAAAATCGGTTCATCCGTTTAGGAGTTACGATGCTACAGACAGACACACAGATACACAGATACACACGTCAAACTTATAACACCCCTCTTTTTTGGTCGGGGTTTAAAAATGACTTATATATTGTCAGAAAGTGTTTGTTCTAATCAAAAGTCATTTGACTACTGCCTTCTGAATCAGGCCCTTAATCCAACCGCCCATTGACAGCCTCAAACGATGATCGTGGAGGCTCTTGGCTTTTAAATAGGATTCAATATAACTTTGAGATCGTAAGCTCCGTTACCAAAAAAAAAAATAGTGCGTGGAGTTCCTCCGCGCGGAAGAAGTGAAACTTCGTTGTTGAATACCGGATGCGTAGGATGGTCACACAGTACTCGTAAATTGAACTTAGTTGTGTATTTAAATAAGGTCGAATGTAAAATAAAACAACTGTTACTATATACTGATCTTTTGTTCTGGGTTGTATTTTTGATCTTGATATGATTCATGGAAATCGCTACGCCCCCGCCCCTGGCGGTCTCGGGGCATCGCCCCCTGGCCGCGGAGGCCATACCTCGGCCCGTTAAAACGGACCCGTCCTTGTATTGCCATATGAGGCTAGGCTTGTGGGCGCGCGTCCTGTGACGCGCGCCTGAGGGTGTGGTTTCTATAAATATTACAGTAGGCGCGCCACAGCAATGTTATAAAAAGTGCTGCTTTCTTCACGGCACCTTGGCGGTCTGTCACCGCCAGGTGAGACCTCCGGTTACCCGGAGGAGGCCCGGCGGGTGACGACCAGCGACAGAGGTGCTGACTCGAAGCTCCTACGAAGAGTGTGTGGTTCCCGTCCGCCCCGTTTTCAGAGCTAGCCGGTCACGGTCCGGACTAACGAGCCGTCATGTGTGTGTGGACGGTATTGTATTGTGTAACACCGCCCGTTGTCTGCATGGATCGCGAGCCCGCGCCGCGCCTCCATGCGTGAGTCTAGCGAGTGTAGAGAGATGCATGTGTGTTTAAGCTGCGCGACGGGCCTATATTAACTTAGAACACGTCACGCAGCGGGATGCGTGTATTGTGTGGAGTCATATTGTGCAGGTAAGCTGTGTGTAACCTGGTACAGCTTACCCGGGAGTCAAATCTGGTGGGATGGAGTCATCGTCCGCTACCAGGTCGCGGGGGAATTGCCTCGCGTCGGGGGGCGCGCATGCCAGGGCGCAATGTGCTTGACGCAGGGCCAGGCGGATGCTTCGGATCTACGATCGGCGCCGGATGAAGTCGTCCAGGCTCTCAACCCCGAGATCTCGCTGGATGACATTGTTCCTCACATAGCGGGAAGCATCAACTATGGTGCGCAGCGCGAGGCTCTGCTGCGCGCGAAGGAGTTTCTTGTTCGTCTCGCTAGCGAGGACGAACAAAGCGGGAGCGGCGTACGTCAAAATCGAGCGTACATAGGTTTTATATACGCCCAATTTGACGCGCACCGGGAGACGGGACGAGAGCACTGGACGGAGCTGGGCACGGGCAACCCTAGTCCGTGCCGCGACCTGGCGGACGTGATAACCCATAGTGAGTCGGCGGTCGATGGTGACACCCAGGTACTTCACCTGGGGCGACCAATCGATGTCGACTCCTTGTAGTGTCAATGGTGGTGGGAGGCGCGCTGACCCGGTGACGATCGCCTGCGTTTGTGCTCGAATGTTAGGCGGAAGTGAGTTCCACAAACGTACTGCGTGAACGGAGAAGGAGTAAGAGTATAATTCTGATTATTTTATTGAGCTTCTAAATAATATTTTGTTGTTTTCTTGTTGTATTATTTTTATTACATAAGTTTATCGAGGTTATTCTACTCATGGAAATTGAGCGAAGGCTGGTCACACCGGAGAGTCGAATGCATGACTGTTTGCACGCCATCTTGCATACCTAGTAGAACTACGTAGTCACAAATCTTGTAATACTGCCTTCTCTTAGTGAGTTTTAGAAAATATTCCCCCTTCATAGTAGCGTTAAACTTGTTGGAAGTCTTAAATCTTAGCGAGCAAAAATTGTTCTCTGAAAAGACAGTGCGTAACGAATCGTAATTGGATGTAGTATGTTATGCTCTATTTAAATACTTAATAAGTTTATATTTGTTGGCATTTTTGAAAATAGCCCAAAAATGTAGGAGATACCAGCGTATCTCCTTTGACATACAGTATCCCATGGGACAATTACTGAACTCATCGCGAGCAGAGACGCTGGCATGAGATAGTTTAAATGTTAATGCGACATAACTCCATTATTACGCATGATTTCAATCACAAGCAATAATAAGCATAATGACAATTGGCGCACTGTGACTTGTATGGAATGGTGCGCGTGATCATGTATGTCAGTGCCGCTGTCGGTACGACGCGGCGACGGTACTGGTATGTGATATGCAGGGTGTGTGGTTCCACAGGAGGAAACTGGAGTGTCGCTGAACACCGTGGACAGCGTGGACGGGTTCTGCGCGGACATAAATAACGGGCACTGGGACACGGTGCTGAAGGCCACGGCGTCGCTAAAGCTGCCCGACAAGAAGCTCATGGAGCTGTACGAGCAGGTGGTGCTGGAGCTCATCGAGCTGCGCGAGCTGGGCGCCGCGCGCTCGTTGCTTCGTCAGACGCACCCTTGCCTACTCATGAAGCAGCAAGAGACGGACCGCTACATCCACCTCGGTAACGTAGCGTGTGCCACTGCGTGTGCGTGTGCTAGTGTCGCAGGCGAGAGTAACCGGCGTTCGTTGATGTCGCAGAGAACCTGCTGGCGCGCTCGTACTTCGACCCGCGCGAGGCGTATGGCAGCGGCGGCGGCAAGGAGCGGCGCCGCGCCGCCATCGCCGCCGCGCTGGCGGGCGAGGTGTCCGTGGTGCCGAGCTCGCGCCTGCTGGCGCTGCTGGGCCAGGCGCTCAAGTGGCAGCAGCACCAGGGCCTGCTGCCGCCCGGCACCACCATCGATCTGTTCCGCGGCAAGGCGGCGATCCGCGACGAGGAGGACGACCAGTGTCCCACGCAGCTCTCCAAGATCATTAAGTTCGGCCAGAAATCGCACGTGGAATGTGCCAGGTCGGTGCTCGCCCACACCATAACTAAACAGAATCGAGGCAGACTAACAGGCTACACGCTTTTTTAATATATATAGGTTTTCAATTCACTAGAGGTGCACCAAAACTCCTCTCTTAAATCCATCCAAAGGTTGTCTTGAAAAGATCGCTTTGAGTTTAGCGTTAAGACCGCCCATTGTGTCACCCATCATTTATAAGTTCTTTGTAATAACAGCAACTTGTGTGGTGTACATAATGACGATTTTTCTATCTGCGCTGTCTAAAAGCCCATGTAGGCCTATGTATAATAAAATATTACGTCATACGAGGAACTTGTTACTTTTTGGCGTGTTACATATAAACGATGCCGGTTTATTGATCTGCTAACAGGTTCTCGCCGGACGGACAGTACCTCGTGACGGGCTCGGTGGACGGGCTCGTGGAGGTGTGGAACTTCACCACCGGCAAGATCCGCAAGGACCTGCGCTACCAGGCGCACGAGGAGTACATGAGCATGGAGGAGGCCGTGCTCAGCCTCGCCTTCGGCCGCGACAGCGACACGCTCGCCGCCGGCTCCAACGACGGCAAGATCAAGGTACGCCCGCTCCGCTCCGCGCCGCCGCCCCGCTTCGCCCCGCGCCGCACTGACTGTCCTCTCTGTGCAGGTGTGGAAGGTGTCCTCCGGCCAGGTGCTGCGCAAGCTGGAGCGCGCGCATGCCAAGGGCGTCACCTGCCTGCAGTTCACGCGCGACAACACGCAGATCCTGTCCGCCTCCTTCGACCGCACCATCAGGTGAGTGTCGCTCGCCCGCTCTCCCCGCGCCCCTACTCCTGGTTACTGACCGCGCACTTCGCTCCGCAGGATCCACGGGTTGAAGTCGGGCAAAGTGCTGAAGGAGTTCCGCGGGCACGCGTCTTTCGTGAACGAGGCGGTGTTCACACCGGACGGGCACGGCGTGCTGAGCGGCTCGTCGGACGGCAGCGTGAAGGTGTGGTCGGTGCGCACGGGCGAGTGCACGGCCACGCTCAAGCCGCTCGGCAGCGGCGAGCCGCCCGTCAACTCGCTGCTGCTCACGCCCAAGAACCCCGACCACTTCGTGGTGTGCAACCGCACCAACACCGTGGTCATCATGAACATGCAGGGCCAGATCGTGCGCTCGTTCTCCAGCGGGCGGCGCGAGCAGGAGGGCGGCGCTCTCGTCAGCGCCGCGCTCAGCGCGCGCGGCCGCCTCGTGTACTGCGCCGGCGAGGATCTCGTGCTCTACGCCTTCTGCACCGCCACCGGCAAGCTGGAGCGCACCATCAACGTGAGTGCGCGCGCCGTGCATACCGCGACACGCTCGCACACGCACGCACACGCACGCACAGCACTCACGCCGGCGCTTCTGTTTCAGATCCACGAGAAGGCGGTGATCGGGCTGACGCACCACCCGCATCAGAACCTGTTGGCCACGTACGGCGAGGACGGCCTGCTCAAGTTGTGGAAACCGTAACTCCGACTGCATACACATCATTAAGATTTTTATTTTTTAAGTACTAGCTCTAAGAGGAATTAAAATAAATACCAAACCAGTTCTTTTTTAATTTAATTTATTTTATTACTAGCTGTGCCCGCGACTTCGTCCGCGTGGAATTATATTTATTTATGTACACAAAAAACACTTTAAAGGACAATACATTAAGATACAAGAGCATAAAGGTACTGCTTATTTCAAAAGAAATTTCTTCCAGCAGACCTGCGAGGGGAAAGTTGGATTTGAAATGTAGACACAGTGTGTAGAAAAGATAAAACAGGAAAAAAGTAAATTTGAGCTTAAAACAAACTTTATACCTATATTAAATTAACATACATACAAATAAATACACCTATAAAAATAAACGTAAAAAAAATAATTTAAAAAACTGTTAAAAAAAAAGGATTGTGTGGTTTTATGAAACCACGGTTAAAGTGAAACTTTTTTTCACACTATAGACATATAACTAAACATTTTTGGAATAATAATACATAAAGGGTATAAAACGGCCGAGCGTTACGCGACATGCAACACACAGACGAAAAAGTTTGAGACGACGTAATAAAAGTTTCACTTAAAAAAAAAAAGGATTCCCAGAGAGAGAGAGAGAGGATCCCCAGCAGCGGGCGCAGCTCCAGCAGGAGCTTGAGGAGCGGGTTGCCGCGAGGGAGAGGCGGGCGCACGTCACCCGGGCAAAGTCCGGGTACGGTGCGTCCCGTGTGCTATACGCGGACCACTCCCTGCTGGAGCTGGAACAAATGGCGGAGGAGGATGAGGAGGAAATTTTGGAGGTTGCCTCAAAGTCCTCAAATTTGAAGGAGACCTTCCAAAAGGCCCTCAAATGTCGGGCTGCGAGCTTGCGCGGTGTGGTCAAGGAGCTGGTCCAACGGAAGGCCACTGACGAGACACGGCAACTGCAGGCGAGGGTGGATCGCCTGCAGGTGGAAGTCAGTGAGCTTCATCGCAAGCTGGCTGAAGCCAAGGCCCGGCCGCAGCAGGCCCCCGCCGAGACGACGAAGACGTCATCGATGCCTTCGTCGTCGACGTCTAAGAAGACGAGTCCTGCGGCAGAGGGCCCCTCCTCCAACTCCAACCTTGAGGACATAATCCGCAAGGTGGTAATGGAGGAGCGGGCCTTCACGCGAGCCTGCCTGGCAGGAATAGAGGACCGGCTCCTGCCAGAAAAGCGCCTCCGACCGCCGCTTGCGGCGGATAAGGGGCGCTCCGAGCCGGGGCCGTCCTCCTCATCCCAGGTCCAGGAGGACGCCCTTCTCCCCTCGACCACCCCGTCCAATGAGTGGACGGAAGTGGTCCGCAAGGGGAGGGGCAAAAAGTCGGCGTCAGCCGTCCCTGCCGTCCCCGCCACCACCGCTCCCAGCCAGTCGCAGACAACCGGCAAGGGAAAGGGGAAGGGAAGAGGGAAAAGGAGGCAGCTAGTCTCCCCAAAAACCGCGGCCGTCGTGGTGACGCTCACCGCGGAGGCAGCGGAGCGAGGGGAGACTTACATGTCCATTTTGGTGCGGGCGCGTGCCAATCCCGATCCCACCCAACTGGGGATCGGCAGTGTGTCCTGCCGAAGAACCCAAGCCGGGGCTCGAATTTTCGAGTTCCCGGGGGCAGAGGGGAGCGCCCATGCGGACCTCTTCGCAGAGAAGCTGCAAGAGGTCATCGCAGATTCGGCCAAGGTGGCCCGACCGGTCAAGTCGACGGCCATAGAGGTGACGGACCTCGATGACTCCGTTACCAAAGAGGAGGTGGTGGCGGCGGTCGCAGCGATAGGGGGCTGTGGCGTCGCAGCGGTCCAAGGCCGGGACATAAGGCCCGGTCGCGGCGGCATGGGCACCATTCGCCTCGAGTGCCCAATCGCTGCTGCCAAGGCCGTCCTTGCCAAGGGACGTCTTTTGGTCGGGTTCAGCTCGGCTGTAGTCCGGGCACTCGAGGTCCAGCCTCTACGGTGTTTCCGGTGCTTCGGCATCGGACACACCCGGCCCCTGTGTCCGTCCACGGTGGACAGGACGGACACGTGCTACCGCTGCGGCAAGGAGGGCCATAAGGCCGCCTCCTGCGAGGCCACCACGGCACACTGTGCGGTGTGTGCCGCCAGTGGCTGCGCGGCGGGCCACGTTATGAAGGGGAGGAACTGCAATCCTCCCCCTAAGCGGGGCAAAGCACAGGTGCCGCCCAGACCTGTCGATAGCACCGTCGCTCCTGCGGCAGCTGTGGAAGGGAGAGCGATGTCCGACTGATGGATAGGGTCGAACATCGTATCCCTGAGGCGAACACCAACCACTGCAGTGCAGCCCAGGATCTGCTGATGCAGACCATGGCTCAGTGGTTGGTGGACTTGGTGGTGGTCGCCGAGCCTTACACGGTCGGGACGGCTTGGTGTTTCTTGGTTTCGCGGTCTTCCACGGACTCCCCTCCCCTCTCGCTCTGGAGAGGGGACCGGGATACGTGGCCGCCGCGCGAAGACGAAGAAGGGGTCGGAGAAGGCGCCGTCCTCTCCCTCCTCATGGTGGCGACGGGCGGGCGACAGGCGCGGGGGTGCCTTTGCCCGCATTGCACCCGTCACTACCTTCGTTGGTCATTCCCGGGCCCTTCCCCCTCCCCACGGGGAGGGCATGGGGGGTCCACATGAAGGGCAATCGTCGGCAGAGGACTGGTCGTTAAGGCTGTGCCGGTTTCCCAGTCCCCCGCCACTAGGACGAAGCGGGAATGCCGCTGGGTCGTTTTAGTGGGTATACCGGTCTCAGACCGGGGAGTCCCACACTACCCTTCCATCCCCCGATGGGAGGGTGTGCGCTATGCATTTTTTCCCAGCGTCAACAAAAAAAAAAAAAAGGTTAGGTTGGGGTGCTGGGTCAGAAAACCTCCTCGTGGGCCTGACGGCTGCCGGTCCCTCTCGATACGTTTGGAGGGAACAGCAGCCGGCATGGACGGTGCATCCTGGGCGCGGGCAGTGGCCTTCCCCAAGGAACGGGAAGAGATTCTCATTCTTCGGGGAATGTTACTGTTCGTGGCAAATATTCTGACATAGGAGGGGTCCAACTTGGACAAACGGGACGCTGTTCCGCGTGACCCTCTGAAAAGCAGAGGGCACAGCGGAGGAGTAAGGACGGGCTCGGTGTGCACTCACCCTGCCTCCGAGCAGACAGTGAGGGACGCAGTCCTTCGCTGTCCCCGTCGTTCTCGTAACCCCATTATCGGAGTGTCGTGGATCACGTCTCGCGGCTTCGATCGGGACCGAGGGTCTTGGCTTAACCGCCCGGACCGCGAGGTAGAAAACCTCTATAAAAAGTTACCCCGAATCTCAAGCGGCGGCGCACCGCGAGGGGATGTATGGCTGACGGGTGTTCCCATGGAACAATCAGTCTCTAGTGCGACCCCCGCCAGGGTACCAGCCGACCCCCTGGCGGGCTATAAATGTTAAAGGCTTATCCGGGTACAGGGGGCACTGCCCGGATGGACGTTTTATATCCCCCATACTCGTGGGAATAGCATGGAACCTATTAAAACTAAAAAAGCGATTGAGAAGGCGGACGCAGCGTCAGATTCTGGCACTGCGTCATTGAAGACGGGAGCAGTTGCTCCAACAGAACCCCTCGTGGTTCTGGAGAGGGTGAGTTTGTTGCCGAAGTCCGGCGACTCACCACAATTTGTTGCGGCCGGTCCCTCCAAGTTTTGGGGGAAGCGACCGCGCTTTAAGTCGGAAGCGTTGTCGGCGGGTCTTTCCTCAAGTGAGGAGAACCGTCTCCTACGAGGCGGCTTGTGTACTGGCCGGATCCCCGCCGTGGGACCTGGAGGCGAAAACCCTCGCGACGCTACATCAGTGGCGCGAGGACGCCAAGGATCGGGGCGAAAGGCTGGTGCAGCGACAGATCACGCTGCACCGGTCTCAGCTCCGACAGGTCATGGTGGCGGAATGGCGGAGGAGGCTTGACCATCCCTCCGCCGGCCTCGACACAATCGAGGCGATCCGGCCAGTACTCGACGACTAGCTCGGGAGGAAGCACGGCTCCCTGACGTTTCGGGCGACGCAGGTGCTCTCGGGGCACGGGAAGTACCTGTGTCGCATAAGCAGGGAGCCGGACGCTCGGTGCCATCACTGCGTCCAGTGTCCGGAGGATACGGCGCGGCATACGCTGGCAGAATGTCCCGCATGGGACGAGCCGCGCCGTGCCCTCATCACAGAGGTAGGAGCAGACTTGTCGCTGTCGACCGTTGCTCGCGCGATGGTCGACGGCACAGAGTGCTGGGACGCGGTGGTGTCCTTCTGCGAAACCGTCATGTCGCAGAAGGAAGCTGCGGAGAGGGAGAGGGAGATTTCGAGCGGGCCGGCACTAGTCCGGGGCAGCGGAAGTCACATTCGTTCCCGCTGCCCCCAGACGCAAGTGTGCGAACACCGGGGTGGTTTTTAGTCAGTTGGAGCCTGACAGACCCCTCCGCCCTCCCCAGGCGGAGGACATCCGTTTCCGGATTTTCCACCTCGCAACAAAAAAAAAAAAAAAAAAAGGTTAGGTTAGGTTAGGTTGGGGGACCACCCCACAGTGCTTGCGTCCACGTCGCGTCCTCTGGAAACGACCCAGTTTGACCACCGTAACGGAGCGGCAGACTGGGCTCGGCCAAAGTGCACTGTGATTATCGTAGCTCATTTTGCCTTGCGAGTACGAACCTGCGGAGGCTATGCCTAAACCCACGCGGGATGCCTGCGGGCGATATTTTAAACCCAAAGGCCCTTCTCAGGGCCAACCCAAAGGCCCTTCTCAGGGCCAACCCAAAGGCCCTTCTCAGGGCCAAACCGACGCTTCGGCGTCAGAGGCTAGCCGCGCGCCGTCTGCGGCTAGCTTCGGAAGAACTGACTTGTCGGATTTGTATGACTCTGACGATGATTCAATGGTTGGCGTCTCGGTTGCAGGCGACTCGCAGTCGCGAAAGCGGGCCTTCCTGCGGGATGGGTCCGAGGGCTCCTCGGCGTCAGGGTCGACGAGTCAAGAGCTAAAAAGCTCGCTGTCAAAGGCTAAAAAGCCGACGACGGCCGCGGACACCCACGTCGTTGGGCTCGCGGACGCCCAACGTAAATTGGATCTTGCGCAGCGGGCGCAGCTCCAGCAGGAGCTTGAAGAGCGGGTTGCCGCGAGGGAGGGGCGGGCGCACGTCACCCGGGCAAAGTCCGGGTACGGTGCGTCCCGTGTGCTCTACGCGGACCACTCCCTGCTGGAGCTGGAACGAATGGTGGAGGAGGACGAGGAGGAAATTTCGGAAGTTGCCTCAAAGTCCTCAAACTTGAAGGGGACCTTCCAAAAGGCCCTCAAATGTCGGGCCGCGAGTTTGCGCGGTGTGGTCACGGAGCTGGTCCAGCGGAAGGCCACTGACGAGACACGGCAACTGCAGGCGAGGGTGGATCGCCTGCAGGTGGAAGTCAGTGAGCTTCATCGCAAGCTGGCCGAAGCCACGGCCCAGCCGCAGCAGGCCCCCGCCGAGACGACGAAGAGGTCATCGACGCCTTCGTCGTCGACGTCTAAGAAGACGAGTCCTGCGGCAGAGGGCCCTTCCTCCAACTCCAACCTTGAGGACATAATCCGCAAGGTGGTAATGGAGGAGCGGGCCTTCACGCGAGCCTGCCTGGCAGGAATAGAGGACCGGCTCCTGCCAGAAAAGCGCCTCCGACCGCCGCTTGCGGCGGATAAGGGGCGCTCCGAGCCGGGGCCGTCTTCCTTATCCCAGGTCCAGGAGGACGCCCTTCTCCCCTTGACTACCCCGTCCAATGTGGGGACGGAAGTGGTCGGGAGGGGGAAAGGCAAAGCCAAAAAGTCGGCGGCTGCCGCCCCAGCCGTCCCCGCTCCCAACCGCTCGCAGACGACTGGCAGAGGGGGAGGGAAGCGGGGAGGTAGAGGTAGAGAGAGGGGAAAGGGGCAGCTGGTCTCCCCGAAGGCCGCGGCCGTCGTGGTGGCCCTCACCGCGGAGGCGGCGGAGCAGGACGCCCTTCTCCCCTCGACCACCCCGTCCAATGAGTGGACGGAAGTGGTCGGGAGACGGAGGGGCAAAGCCAAAAAGTCGGCGGCTGCCGCCCCAGCCGTCCCCGCTCCCAGCCGGTCGCAGACGACCGGCAGAGGGGGGGGGGGAAGCGGGGAGGTAGAGGTAGAGCGAGGGGAAAGGGGCAGCTAGTCTCCCCAAAAACCGCGGCCGTCGTGGTGACCCTCACCGCGGAGGCGGCGGAGCGAGGGGAGACGTACGCGTCCATTTTGGTGCGGGCGCGTAGCAATCCCGATCCCACTCAACTGGGTATCGGCAGTGTGTCTTGCCGGCGGACCCAAGCCGGGGCTCGATTATTCGAGTTCCCGGGGGCAGAGGGGGGAGCCCGCGCGGACCTCTTTGCAGCTAAGCTGCAGGAGGTCATCGCGGACTCCGCCAAGGTGGCCCGACCGTAAAGTTGGTGACACTCGAGGTGACGGATCTCGACGATTCCGTCACCAAGGAGGACGTAGGCATCCTTCAGGCGAACGCCAACCACTGCAGGGCAGCCCAAGATCTGCTGATGCAGACAATGGCTGAGTGGTTGGTGGACTTGGCGGTGGTCGCCGAGCCGTACTCGGTCCCTGGCCGTTGGCTGGGTGACCGGGACGGCCTGGTGGCGTTGGTGGCGCGGTCTTCCACGGACTCCCCTCCCCTCTCGCTCTTAGAGAGGGGACCAGGATACGTGGCCGCCGCGTGGGGGGACATGGCCCTGGTCGGGGTCTATTTCTTCCCAAACCACCCTCTCTCGGACTTTGAGGATTTCCTGGAGGTCTGCAGTCGTAGGGAGGGCGGCGCCTCGCCAGGTCGTGGTGTTGGGCGACCTGAACGCCAAGTCCAAGGGTGCAACGTCCGGGGACGCGCCGTTGAGTTCTGGGCGGCCTCAAGCGGTATGTCCCTCCTCAACAGGGGGACGGTCCACACGTGTGTGCGGCAACAGGGTGGGTCGGTGGTGGACGTCACGTTCGCCACCCCCGCGCTGGCCGCCCGCGTCGTGAACTGGCGGGTTGAGATGGTGGAGACCTTGTCGGACCACCGATACGTGCGGTTCGACATCTCCACCCAGGGGGGGGGGATGGCCCGCGCTGGGCAATCGCCCTTCCCGCGGTGGGCACTCACCCGCCTGGACCGAGAGGCAGCCAAGGAGGCGGCTTTCCTCCAGGACTGGCTGTCGCCCCCTGTTGAGGTCCTGGACGTAGACGCCGCAGCGGTTCAGCTCAGAGGGGCCCTGACCGAGGTGTGCAATTCCAGCATGCCTCGGTCTCGCCGTCCGCCTCCCCGTCGCGCCGTTTATTGGTGGACGCGCTGCTCACCCGACGCCCACATCGTCGTGGAGGGCGTCCGTATAGAGGTCCAGCCCCGGATGAAATATCTGGGCCTGGTGCTGGACGACAGGTGGCGCTTCGGCCCGCATTTCAGCGGGCTGTCGACGCGCCTGTTGAAGGCCGCGGACGCCCTCTCGTGGCTCCTCCCGAACCTGGGGGGGCCCAAGGCGAAATGCCGGCGCCTCTATGCCGGCATCTTGCGGAGCATGGCCCTGTACGGGGCCCCCATTTGGGCGGACTCCCTCCACAGGAGGGAGAACGCGACCGCCATCCGCAAGCCCCAAAGGGCCATTGCACTGCGGGTGGCGAGGGCCTACCGGTCGGTGGGTTTCTCGGCGGCGTGCGCTCTGGCCGGCACCCCTCCTTGGGAGTTGGAGGCTTGGGTGCTGGCCAGGGTGTATGAGTGGACGGCGCATCGAATTTGGTTTGCCGACGGCTGTATACAGGGGTGGTTCGCTCGATGGCACTCTACGGGGCCCCGGTGTGGGCGGAGTCCCTGTCCGCCCAGAACATGGCTCTACTGCGGAGGCCACAGAGTCATGGCGGTCAGGGTCATACGCGGATACCGCACTGTGTCCACGGAAGTGGCATGCGCCCTTGCGGGCACACCCCCGTGGGACTTGGAGGCCCGAGTGCTCGCCGAAATCTACCGACGAGGCGCAGACCTGCAGGCAGAGAGCGGCAGACGCCCGCCGCCTGAGCTGGTCATGAGGTGGCGCAGGGAGGCTCAAGCCCAAACCCTGAGGCTGTGGAGGGTGAGGCTGGAGACGCCCAGCGCAGGACACTGGACCGTGGGGGCTATCCAGCCGATCCTGGAACAGTGGGTACGGAGGCGACACGGGACGTTGACCTTCCGTATAGTGCAGGTGTTGTCAGGGCATGGCTGCTTTGGCAAATACCTGTACAAAGTGGCCAGACGGGAGGCGACTCCCGTGTGTCACCAGTGTGGCTGCAGCGAGGACACGGCCCTTCACACCCTCGAGCATTGCCCAGCTTGGGTGGTGCAGCGCCGTGCTCTCGCGGCAGCAATCGGGGCAGACCTCTCCTTGCCGGCTGTGGCCAAGGCCATGGTTGACAGCGTGGGGGCTTGGGAAGCAGTGGCATCCTTCTGCGAGGACGTCATCTCGCAGAAGGAAGCGGCGGAGCGCGTCAGGGAGGAAGACGCCCTCGCTGACGCGATTCGTCGCAGGAGGACAGGGCGGCGGAGGAGGCGCCATGGCGACCTGATGCCGCCTTAGGAGGTGCCAGCGGGCGATAGATCGGGGAGTCTATCGCTGTCGCATTGTACGGCCCTCGCGAGCGGTGGCGATGTCTCAGGTGAGCCCGGACATCGCCAAAGGAGTTGGTGCCCGGAGGCGGGCTACGCTGGGTGGGTCGCGAATGTCATGCGTAGCAGTTCTCGTGGCCCATCCACCAAGGCGACAGTAGGCTCACGGTGGTGTTTTTTAGTGGGTGCAAGCCCCACATAACCAAACCGTCTCCCCGGACGGCGCGGTATGCGTTAGGCATTTTTCACCACTTAATAAAAAAAAAAAAAAGAAAAGGTTAGGTTCGCAGAGGGCGATGGCCGTCAGAGTCATCAGGGGATATCGCACGATCCCCGCCCTGGGACCTGGAGGCGAGAGTTCTCGCGTCACTGTATCGGTGGCGCGAGGAAATGCGGGCGCGAGGCGAGCGACCGATGCAGCGACAGCTGGAGCAGCGTCGGTCGCAGCTTCACGAGGTCCTGGTGGTGGAATGGCGGGACAGGCTTTCACGCCCTACCGCCGGCCTCAACATCATCGAGGCGATCCGGCCAGTGCTCGATCTCTGGCTCGGGAGAAGGCACGGCTCCCTGTCGTTTCGGGTGGCGCAGGTGCTCTCGGGGCATGGTTGCTTCGGGAAGTACCTGTGTCGCATAAACAGGGAGCCGGACGCACGGTGCCACCACTGCGTCGACTGTCGAGAGGACACGGCCTGGCACACGCTGGCAGAGTGTGCCGCTTGGGAGGAGCCGCGCCGTGCCCTCATCTCTGGAGTAGGCAGTGACCTCTCGCTGCCGGCCGTTGTGAACTCGATGGTCGGTAGCGAGGAGTCTTGGGACGCAGTGGTTTCCTTCTGCGAAACAGTCATCTCGCAGAAGGAGGCTGCGGAAAGGGAGAGGGAGATCACGACCTCTCATCCGGTCCGCAGCAGGCGCACCGGGCGTCGGCGGAGGGCGGACAACGCCCTCTTCCAGCCCCCCTAAATGGGTCCAGGGGCGACGGACGTGGGGACGTCTGTCGCCCCCTATACATCGGCGGGTCCATAGTGGACGTCTCGTTCGCTAGTCCTGCAGTCGTGCACCGTGTCCGTGATTGGCACGTTGAAGTGGAGGTGGAGACGCTATCGGATCACCGATACATCCGCTTCGACGTCTCCACCCAGACCGCTGGAGATCGTCGCCAATCGGGGCCCCGAAGAGACGGCCCGCGTTGGGCGCTGAAACGCCTCGACGGGGAGGCTCTCGAAGAAGCCGCCATAGTCCAAGCCTGGATTCGGGAGTCGGCTACCGTTGATCCCGTCGACGTCGAACAGGAGGCGCAGTGGTTTTGCGATGCGATGACGCAGATCTGCGACGCATGCATGCCACGCGTCTCCTGTCTGTCCGCACGGTGCCGCTTGTACTGGTGGTCCGTCGAGATCGAGCGACTGCGCGTCGAATGCGCAGTCGCCAGACGCCCGTACACGCGGTGCCGTAGAAGACGTCCACGGGTTCTTCACGAAGAAGCCGCGCTGTATGAGGTGTACCGCGCGGCGAAGCTGGCTTTGTGGCTGGCCATCGGCGAGTCAAAGACGCGCTCCAGAGAGCAAATGCTGGCGAGCCTAGACGGGGATCCGTTTGGGCGCCCTTACCAGTCGGTCCGAGGGAAACTTCAGCCGTGGGCGCCCCCGCTAACGGAAGGTCTAGAGCCCCAGTTTCTGGAGCGAGTGGTCTCGGCCCTCTTCCCTGAGAGGGCCGAGTACGAACCACCGCCGATGGTTCTGCACACAGCTGCAGAGCCGGCTGAGGAAGGAAGCGAAACCATCCCAGAGGTGACACAGGTGGAGATGGGCGCGGCCGTATTGCGGCTCCGGGCCAAAAACACTGCTCCAGGGCCCGATGGAGTGCATGGCCGCGCTCTGGTCCTCGCTATGAAGGAGCTGGAGCCCCCACTGAGAGGACTCTTCTCGGCATACCTTGAGCAGGGCCAGTTCCCTACCCGGTTGAAGACTGGTCGGCTGGTCTTGCTCAGGAAGGCAGGGCGCCCGGCGGACTCGTCGTCCGCTTATCGGCCCATAGTGCTGCTAGACGAGGCGGGCAAGATGCTCGAGCGCATTATCGCAGACCGCCTCGTCAGCCACTTGAGTACAGAGGGGCCGAACCTGGACGACAGCCAGTTTGGGTTCCGCCGTGGGCGCTCCACAATTGATGCCATCATGAGTGTAAGAGTCCTGGCGGAGGAAGCAGTGTCTCGGGGCGGGGTGGTGCTGGCGGTGTCCTTGGACATCTCCAACGCCTTTAATAGCCTGCCCTGGGGTTGCATTAGGGAGGCCCTGCGCTATCACCGGGTGCCTCTCTACCTCCGCAACATCGTGGGGGCTTATTTGTCGGGAAGGTGTGTCACCTATATGGGACGCGACGGCGTAGGCCGTCGTGAGATGTCGTGCGGTGTTCCACAGGGGTCGGTTCTGGGCCCTCCCTTGTGGAACATCGGTTACGACTGGGTTTTGCGGTGCGAGCTTCCACCGGGAGTGAACCTGACGTGTTATGCGGACGACACGCTGGTCATTGCCCGGGGGAGCTCGTACAGGGAAGCAGCGTTGCTGGCTACGGCTGCGGTGTCACAGGTGGTGAGCCGCATCCGGCGCCTGGGCCTGGAGGTGGCTCTCAACAAGTCGGAGGCCATTGCGTTTCATGGCCCCCGACGGGCGCCGCCGCTGGGATCACACATGGTGGTCGGGGGGGCCCGGATCGCTGTCGAGTCAACCATGAAGTACCTGGGATTGGTGCTCGACAGCCGTTGGGACTTCGGCCCCCATTTTCAGCGGCTGGTGCCCAAGTTGATGGGCGCGGCGGGCGCGCTGTCAACGCTGCTTCCCAATTTGGGGGGCCCGAGCACCGCCTGCAGACGGTTGTACGTGGGGATCGTGCGATCCATGGCCCTTTACGGGGCCCCGGTATGGGCGACGAACCTGACGGCCCGCACTATCGCAGTTCTGCGCAAACCGCAGAGAGCGATGGCCGTCAGGGTCATACGGGGTTATCGCACGATCTCCTACGAGGCGGCTTGTGTACTGGCCGGATCCCCGCCGTGGGACCTGGAGGCGAAAGCCCTCGCGACACTTCACAAGTGGCGCGAGGACGCCAAGGATCGGGGCGAAAGGCTGGTGCAGCGACAGATCACGCTGCACCGGTCTCAGCTCCGACAGGTCATGGTGGCGGAATGGCGGGGGAGGCTTGACCTTGATAACGCCCTCTTCCGGCCCCCCTAAACAGGTCCAGGGGCGACGGATTCGGGGACATCCGTCGCCCCCCATCATAATGGACCCGAGACGGCGGCGCGTAGTGTTCCACGCGCGCCTCTCACAGACGTAACGGGGGGAGTACACCTCACTCCCCCCAGGGACGAGGCCCGCACTGGTCGAGCGGGCCGGCACTAGTCCGGGGCAGCGGAAGTCACATTCGTTCCCGCTGCCCCCAGACGCAAGTGTGCGAGGGAACACCGGGGTGGTTTTTAGTCAGTTGGAGCCTGACAGACCCCTCCGCCCTCCCCAGGCGGAGGACATCCGTTTCCGGATTTTCCACCTAGCAACAAAAAAAAAAAAAAAAAAAAAAAAAAAAAAAAAAAAAAAAAAAAAAAAAAAGGTTAGGTTAGGTTAGGTTGCCGCCCGGATCACACATAGTGGTCGGGGGGGTCCAGATCGCTGTCGAGCCTACCATGAAGTACCTAGGATTGGTGCTCGACAGCCGGTGGGACTTCGGACCCCACTTCCGGCGGCTGGCGCCCAAGTTGTTGGGCGCGGCTGGGGCGCTGTCAACGCTGCTTCCCAATCTGGGGGGCCCGAGCGCCGTCTGTAGGCGGCTCTACGTGGGGATCGTGCGATCGATGGCCCTGTACGGGGCCCCGATCTGGGCGGCTGACCTGACGGCCGGCAGCATCGCAGTCCTGCGGAAACCGCAGAGGGCGATGGCCGTCAGAGTCATCAGGGGATATCGCACGATCTCCTACGAGGCGGCTTGCGCACTGGCCGGATCCCCGCCCTGGGACCTGGAGGCGAGAGTTCTCGCGTCACTGTATCGGTGGCGCGAGGAAATGCGGGCGCGAGGCGAGCGACCGATGCAGCGACAGCTGGAGCAGCGTCGGTCGCAGCTTCACGAGGTCCTGGTGGTGGAATGGCGGGACAGGCTTTCACGCCCTACCGCCGGCCTCAACATCATCGAGGCGATCCGGCCAGTGCTCGATCTCTGGCTCGGGAGAAGGCACGGCTCCCTGTCGTTTCGGGTGGCGCAGGTGCTCTCGGGGCACGGTTGCTTCGGGAAGTACCTGTGTCGCATAAACAGGGAGCCGGACGCACGGTGCCACCACTGCGTCGACTGTCGAGAGGACACGGCCTGGCACACGCTGGCAGAGTGTGCCGCTTGGGAGGAGCCGCGCCGTGCCCTCATCTCTGGAGTAGGCAGTGACCTCTCGCTGCCGGCCGTTGTGAACTCGATGGTCGGTAGCGAGGAGTCTTGGGACGCAGTGGTTTCCTTCTGCGAAACAGTCATCTCGCAGAAGGAGGCTGCGGAAAGGGAGAGGGAGATCACGACCTCTCATCCGGTCCGCAGCAGGCGCACCGGGCGTCGGCGGAGGGCGGACAACGCCCTCTTCCAGCCCCCCTAAATGGGTCCAGGGGCGACGGACGTGGGGACGTCTGTCACCCCCTATACATCGGACCCGAGGTGGCGGCGCGTAGTGTTCCACGCGCGCCCCTCTGAGACGTCGCGGGGGGAGTCAAACACCTCCCCCCCCTCGACCCGAGATGAGGCCCGCCGTAGCGGGCCGGCACTAGCCGGGGGTTGCGGAAGAGTCGTACGTTCCCGCGACCCCTGGCGTAGGTGAGAGATGGAACACCGGGGTGGTTTTTAGTCAGTTGGAGCCTGACAGACCCCTCCGCCCTCCCCAGGCGTAGGACATCCGTTTCCGGATTTTCCACCCTGCAACAAAAAAAAAAAAAAAAAAAAGGTTAGGTTAGGTTAGGTTGCGAAAGCCCTCGCGACGCTACATCAGTGGCGCGAGGACGCCAAGGATCGGGGCGAAAGGCTGGTGCAGCGACAGATCACGCTGCACCGGTCTCAGCTCCGACAGGTCATGGTGGCGGAATGGCGGAGGAGGCTTGACCATCCCTCCGCCGGCCTCGACACAATCGAGGCGATCCGGCCAGTACTCGACGACTGGCTCGGGAGGAAGCACGGCTCCCTGACGTTTCGGGCGACGCAGGTGCTCTCGGGGCATGGTTGCTTCGGGAAGTACCTGTGTCGCATAAGCAGGGAGCCGGACGCTCGGTGCCATCACTGCGTCCAGTGTCCGGAGGATACGGCGCGGCATACGCTGGCAGAATGTCCCGCGTGGGACGAGCCGCGCCGTGCCCTCGTGTCAGAGATAGGTGGAGACCTGTCGCTGCCGACCGTTGCTCACGCGATGGTCGACAGCACAGAGTCCTGGGACGCGGTGGTGTCCTTCTGCGAAACCGTCTTGTCGCAGAAGGAAGCTGCGGAGAGGGAGAGGGAGATCTCGAGTGCCTTCCCATCCCGCAGCAGACGCACCGGGCGTCGGCAGAGGGCGGATAACGCCCTCTTCCGGCCCCCCTAAACAGGTCCAGGGGCGACGGATTCGGGGACATCCGTCGCCCCCCATATCACTGGACCCGAGACGGTGGCGCGTAGTGTTCCACGCGCGCCTCTCACAGACGTAACGGGGGGAGCACACCTCACTCCCCCCAGGGACGAGGCCCGCACTGGTCGAGCGGGCCGGCACTAGTCCGGGGCAGCGGAAGTCACATTCGTTCCCGCTGCCCCCAGACGCAAGTGTGCGAGGGAACACCGGGGTGGTTTTTAGTCAGTTGGAGCCTGACAGACCCCTCTAAAACCACCTCCTGCCTTGCTCGTGTCCCCCTGACATGGTCAGAGATCTTTTTGATACATTACTAGTTTTTACTGCTTCTTTAACAATTTCTGTCTTAATAAATAAAAGTTAACAAGAGTTTCAAAGTTTACAAAATTTAAACATTAAGTACGTTATGTTACACTATGCTTATTTCTAAAATATCCTTTCTAGAAGAGAAATATCTATATTTGTAAATAGCATAGATTCTAATTTACTTTGTTGCGCTTAATGACTCTAGCGGCTAAATTTACGCAGTATTCTATTAACAATTTTCTTTGTTTTGATTCTAACATAAGTTTACTAATATTGTTAATAGTTATTACAGTCTCTAGCCTTTGCTCAGCTTCATATCTCTCAGTATGATATACTGGGCATTCTGTCAATATGTGTGCGATCGACTCCGCTTTATCCGGCTCGCAGATGCACGCTGGGCTCTCCTTACATTTGAAACGGTGCAAATATTCGGAGAACCCACCGTGCCCCGTCAAGACTTGCGTCAATATGCCAGCCGGTTTTAACTTTAGCACAATTTTGTGCGCGTCGATCGCATCTTTTTTTTTTTTTTTTTTTTTTTTTTTTTTTCTCTAGATACATGCATGAACTAAAATCTTATATTTTTTTTTTTTTTTATTATTATTCCCCTTATTCATTAATATATACAAATTTAATACATTTTTAAATATTTCTCATAAATAAAAAAAAAATAAAAAAACATTTAAAAATATAAAAAATTGTAGCCCACCGGTATCGGGAACAGGGTCCAAGCTACCGGCGGTCAGGGCTCCAGAGAAAGGAACCTCCTAACAATACGAGCCGTGTCCAGGAGTACCGCTTTCTGAATCAAGCCCTTGATCCAGCTGCCTAACGAGAGCCTCATCAGATGTTGGTCGAGGCTCTTGGCAATTAGGCCATTGGCTGATACGACTATGTAACAAACTTGCTTATTCCTTGATGAAAGGAGTAAACAGATTTATACATTAAAAAAGTAATTAGGGGAAAATGAATTTAATAAATGATGAAATGAAAAATACAATAAATTAGTACAAAAGTGAAGGGCAGGTTAACCGAGAACGTTTTAAATATCTCCGCAAATCTCTGAGCGTGATAGTAACTGAAGACAAACTTGCAGTCGTAGAAAGCTGGCTTGATTAAGATGAGCTTGACCACGACGAACTTGATGCAGGGCGATTTGGTAGGACCCACCAGCAGACACGTACCGCCCAATGCCAGGCTCGTCAGCTCGAAGAGCAGCTTCCAGCAGACAGGTAATGAGCCCCAGTGCCAGGCTCGTCAGTTCGCAAAGCAGCTTCCAGCAGACAGTTAGCAACAGCCACGGCAGCACTAAACGAAGGCCGCTCTTTGACTCCACCAGGCTGTGCTCAAAACTCAAGATATGACAGATCTTGACTCCAAACTAGACTTAGCTGTTTTCTTGATTTTAGACTATACTGATTTCTCGTGTCCAGACTGAACCGACTCTTAACTCCAGACTAGAACCAGGGCATCCGTCAGAAATCCCTTTTATACCCTGATCTCCCGTTTCTTTTCTTCTAATTTTCTTTTTTAGATTCAAAACTGCTGCGCTCTAGTAAGACGCAACCTGCCAGTATTAAAAACAGCCAGTAACAATGGTCAAAAACCCTGCACATAATATTTTTAGAAATATAACTCAGAATATCTTTACACAGCAAATATTCGCTATTAAATATAAAATACAATAATTGAACTCACGAATTGATAATAATTTTTAGTAATATATAATCTTAATGAAACCTTCATAGAGAGTTTGGCTGGTAACAATCAAAAATAAAAGTAAATGACATCTGACAAATATGTTTGAAGTAAACATGTCACAACAAAGGATTAGAAAATATTTATAAAAATGAAATAAAAATATGAATATGGATGATTAAGTGTGAGTATAAAGTATCTGTAGTAAGCAGATACTATATTTCCCCAACGACCCCGAGAAAATTTTTGGCCTAGAACAAAAATTTTGGTAAGGTTAAAGTATTACAGCATTCATAAAACTTTCATAACTCATTCAAACACACTGACATCTTACGAAGTTAGGCCAGGTAGGATTCACATTCAATGATCACTACTCCACCTGATAAATCAATAACAGTAGGCTTATTTTAGGAGTTGTAATCCGCTCGCGTCTAAAACCCATAATAAAATGAAATATAAAGATTTTAATAAGGGATCCACCCCAATCAACTTTTAGAGTTGAAGATTAGCGAAGGCTTATTTTAAGGAAGTCGCAACCCGCTTCAATCAACTTTTAGAGTTGAAGCTTAGCGAAGGCTTATTTTAAGGAAGTCGCAACCCGCTTCAATCAACCTTTAGAGTTGAAGATTAGCGAAGGCTTATTTTAAGGAAGTCGCAACCCGCTTCAATCAACCTTTAGAGTTGAAGATTAGCGAAGGCTTATTTTAAGGAAGTCGCAACCCGCTTCAGTCAACTTTTAGAGTTGATAAGAAAATAGTTATACCAACTTATAGTACAGTTAGTATAATAGAAGGTTAGGTAATTTGTACCTAAAAGCACTTCAAAGAGTTATCTGATAAGAACAGATATAGAAGAAGATTAAAAATAATCTTGTAATGGTTTAAGAACCAATGAAAGAACATAGTTATAAAATAAAAACTATAGAGTTTAAATAGGCCGAATAAAACTCTACAGTTAGAAGAAGGGAAGAGGATAGAGATGAGTCATGAGTAAGTATAAGATAAAAAGTTAAAAATAAAGTGTATAAAATTAAAAGGGAGAGAGAGCAAGAGAGTCTGAGTTTATTATTAAGAAGGATTCTAAAATAGCCTACTTGAAATATTCAAGAGCGTTGAAGGACTGTCATGTGTAGTAGTCTATACTTTTGCGCTGAACCAGCGCAGATAATAGTTCGAGCCCACGACACTAAACCTATTTTGATGAGATTTCTAGATGATATAGATAAATATATGATTTAAGTGTTTAAGAGTATAAGTAGATTAAGTGATGTAATTTGATGAAAATATTATGAAAATAGTTTCCAAATATAATCTCTTGTGGAAGTTGTTTTAGAATTTAGAGAATATGTTTAAGATCAAGACTTGATTTTGCGTTAGGCGCCAAAATGTAACAAACTTGCTTATTCCTTGATGAAAGGAGTAAACAGATTTATACATTAAAAAAGTAATTAGGGGAAAATGAATTTAATAAATGATGAAATGAAAAATACAATAAATTAGTACAAAAGTGAAGGGCAGGTTAACCGAGAACGTTTTAAATATCTCCGCAAATCTCTGAGCGTGATAGTAACTGAAGACAAACTTGCAGTCGTAGAAAGCTGGCTTGATTAAGATGAGCTTGACCACGACGAACTTGATGCAGGGCGATTTGGTAGGACCCACCAGCAGACACGTACCGCCCAATGCCAGGCTCGTCAGCTCGAAGAGCAGCTTCCAGCAGACAGGTAATGAGCCCCAGTGCCAGGCTCGTCAGTTCGCAAAGCAGCTTCCAGCAGACAGTTAGCAACAGCCACGGCAGCACTAAACGAAGGCCGCTCTTTGACTCCACCAGGCTGTGCTCAAAACTCAAGATATGACAGATCTTGACTCCAAACTAGACTTAGCTGTTTTCTTGATTTTAGACTATACTGATTTCTCGTGTCCAGACTGAACCGACTCTTAACTCCAGACTAGAACCAGGGCATCCGTCAGAAATCCCTTTTATACCCTGATCTCCCGTTTCTTTTCTTCTAATTTTCTTTTTTAGATTCAAAACTGCTGCGCTCTAGTAAGACGCAACCTGCCAGTATTAAAAACAGCCAGTAACAATGGTCAAAAACCCTGCACATAATATTTTTAGAAATATAACTCAGAATATCTTTACACAGCAAATATTCGCTATTAAATATAAAATACAATAATTGAACTCACGAATTGATAATAATTTTTAGTAATATATAATCTTAATGAAACCTTCATAGAGAGTTTGGCTGGTAACAATCAAAAATAAAAGTAAATGACATCTGACAAATATGTTTGAAGTAAACATGTCACAACAAAGGATTAGAAAATATTTATAAAAATGAAATAAAAATATGAATATGGATGATTAAGTGTGAGTATAAAGTATCTGTAGTAAGCAGATACTATAACTATCGGCACAATGATCGCTGAGTCAACATCCCACATGTCGACAACCTCGCGAGCTAAGTCAAGATACTTGATTTGCTTATCTTTCTCGGCCTTCACGAGGTTCCCGTCATGTGGAACCGTTATGTCAACAATCATTGCGCGCCGCTCTGATCGATCCACCACCACTATATCAGGCTTATTGGCTACAATAGTCCTGTCAGTGATGATGGATTGATCCCAATACAGTGTGATATTGCCATTTTCGAGAACTGGGTCGGGCACATACCTATAGTACGGCACTTCCGATTCCACAAGACTGTATTTCAGAGCAAGTTGCTGATGAATAATCCTGGCTACAAGGTTGTGTCTATGCAAGTATTCTCCGTTGGCCAGACGAGAACACCCGGAGATAATGTGACGGATCGATTCGCCCGGACGGTGGCATGCCCGACATATGTCAACCGTGCCATCCTTCACAATAAATTTCCGGTAGTTATTCGTCATCATAACTTCATCCATAATTGCACAAACAAAACCTTCGGTTTCTCCAAAGAGTTCCCCGGAACGTAGCCAGGCTACGGACGCTGCATGGTCTACATCAAGTCCATGCAGGGCACTGAAGTAGCGTCCGTGAAGCTCCTTACTCTGCCATACTTCCCTGCGGTCATTAGTGTCAAGCACTGCAGGTTTGCGCCAGTTCTCTTTAGCCAAGGAGAGCGGGGTGAGGGCCTTGTCCATCGCGACCACATCTCGATGCATCCCCACGTCGGCTTCTAGGAAATATTCCCTAAGACTGCATATCTCGCGATTGTGGAGAGTCTTAGCGTTTAAAAAGCCTCGACCTCCACAACTCCGGGGGATATACAGTCTCATAACCGAGGAACGTGGGTGATGCATTCGATATGCCGTCAACAATGTACGGACCTTCCTATCCAGGGCGTCTAGTTCTGTTTGAGTCCATTTGAGTACGCCGAAAGTGTACATCAAAACCGGCATGACCCAACCATTGAAGGCACGCACCTTATTTCCGCCTGATAAAAGACTATTAAATACTTTTCTCAGGCGGCCAAAGAAGCGCTCCTTCAACGATTGCTTCATGTCAACAGAATTGATGTCCAGCGCTTCCGACATACCCAAATACTTGTAGGTTTCGGTTGCTGAGAGGGATCTAAGATTTATGGAATCTGAGAGCTGGGTTCCCGCAGATTCCACAATCCCCCCTCGCTTTACATGCATGACCGCACATTTGTCCACACCAAATTCCATCCTGATGGCGCTACTGAAAGTTTCTGTTACCCTCAGTAGTTCCATCAATTGCAAGTTGTTGGGGGCAAAGAGTTTCAGGTCATCCATGTAAAGAAGGTGAGATATAACTTGACCACCTCTCTTCAATCGAAAGCCCAAACCTGACTCCTCCAGCAGTGTGCTTAGAGGATTCAAGGCTAAGCAGAACCAAAGCGGACTCAAACTATCGCCCTGAAAAATACCACGCTCGATCCTTATTGGTTCGCTGTTCCCCTGTATCTGTCGACATCCTGGATAGCGAAGGACTGTCCTCCATTGCCCCATACACGACATCAGGAAGGTGCGCAGAGTTGCATCAATTTTATACAATTCTAGCACCCTCATGAGCCATGTATGTGGCACCGAGTCATAGGCCTTCTTATAATCTATCCAACATGTCGACAGATCCCTTCGGGAACGTCGAACCTGTTGGTTAATGGCCATATCAATGAGGAGCAGCTCCTTAGTACCGCGGGACCCGTTCCTACATCCATTCTGAGAAGCGGACATGATCGAATTGTCATCAATGTGTTTACAAATTTTAGCTCTCAAAATGGATGTAAGAACTTTATACACTGTCGGAAGACAAGTAATAGGCCTATAATTTTTGGGCTCCGCAGTACTACCTGATTTATGGAGCAGGTGGGTTATTCCAGTAGTTAGGAACTCGGGCAGCGACCCTGACTCTAAGGCTGACTGGAATAGGGCCGCCAAGCGAGTATGCGACCTCGCAAACCATTTAATCCAGAAGTTGTGTAGCCCGTCCGGTCCTGGAGATTTCCAGTTAGGTAACGGACGGACTGCACGAGCTACGTCTTGGGGGCTGATAGAGATTGCCCCCATTTCCGGTACTGGATCGCACACTCGCTCGACTTTTCGAGTCCATTCACCCTCGGTATGGCTGACAGGCACCGATCAGATACTGCGCCAAAACGCACACATGACGTCATCATCCGGCAGGCGCGTGTCGGCCACACCTTGGTCCGGTCGCTCCCAACTCCTATAAACCCACCTTTCGTCTCTTTGGAATGTGCGATTCAGAGTGTATCGTTCCACCCTCCGCTTATACCTACGGATACGGTTTGCCCATGCATACACTTTCTGCTTCAGGAAGTCGATGCGTTCTGTGATACGGGACATATAGTCTTGAGGACTAATATCAGTCCCTGCAAATGCCCGCTTCACAAAACGCATCACTCGAGGGCGATTGTTGCCCTCCCTGAAGCAGATTAGTTTGCCGATGAGTGTTCTGGCCCCACTAATACGTCGCTCAATCCTGCACTGCCAAGCCGGTACGACAGGTTTAGATCGTGTAGCTTTATCATTAGAAAATTTGACATGAGCTACACGACATGCCGCTACAGCCGCACAGTATAGGATCGAGTGAGCATCAGTGAGGTCTTCGCAGTTATCAAAATAGTTTGACAACTGCGAATCCAGAACAGCCACCAGCGCCCTATTTCTGTTATGCATGGGCAAACGAGGTAAACGTGGTCTAAGTTCAGGCGACATGTACCGATATTCTCTAATCGTACCTTCCAAAGCACTCCTCATTTCCTCACTGCACTGGGTACTTACATTAGTAGCCATGTCATTACTCACTTCGTCAGCGCGATCGAATAACTGATTAGACTGTGGTGGAACCACAGCCTGTGACGGAGGGACAATGACGTGGCTACTCTGCATTTCAGTTCGCAGGCGATCAAGTACGGTGTCGTCCAACATATGATTACGTTGGATGACCCGCACCTGATCCGATAATCGTTGCGCCGACACGTTGACAGCTGGCTCAAGCACCTGAAACAGAGAGAGCATCCGAACACGGTACGCGGTCAGGTTGTTTCCTCCCTCTGTAGCCCCATAGTATGAGCGCATGACATTTTCGTTGATGGTTCGCGTCCATCGCATGCGCTGCACACTTCCGCCGGGAGCTGGGACCCTATCAGAGGCCGGTGGGCCTCGAGGTCCTAAACCGTCCGGCGGCCGGCGTCCTCCCCGTCGACGAACAGGTGGTGGCGTCGTGGGCGGAGAGAAGTACTCGTCGCTGTCGCTCGACGCAACTGCCACGGCCGGTGTCACAGCACTCACGGTGAGGCTGGGTTCCGGCGGCGGCGAGGCGGAGCGGGGCGACGAGTCCGGATGCGGTAGGCGTGCACGAAGAGCAGCAGCTGATCTTGTCAACATTATTCTTCGTTCTTCATTATAGATAGTTTTAATTTATTGTTAAAAATTTTCTTTTGACGTGGTCTGACATTGTATGTCAGATCAATCTTTTGGGGAATGGGTGTGATTTTTTTGTTTTTCGGAAAGATTTTGCCATTATGGTGATAATTTATATTGGAGAAGTCTATTGGAATTCAATGGTGTTATTTAAAATCACAGGTTCAACTATTAAATATTAAATTTCTTGTAAAATGGTAAATCAGAAAAGAAGACGTTTATGTGACGTAAGTGTTGCCAGCTTATTTATTTATTATTATTAATACGCTGGCAGTTACAATGTGGAAACTGAAATGATCACCAAAGCTAATACAAATTTTTTTTTTTTTTTTTTTTTACTTAGTTTCTATTTAATTTAATTTAGATTACTGAGAACTATATGGCAAAATGAGCTGACCGGCTCCGATCGACGGCACCCGTTCACGGACATGACCTGCACACCCGCATCGCTTAGCTCAACCATATTATAGGGAACTTAACGACCGGCTGTACAGCGCCACCATCGGCAGAGCTTTTATGTGAGTATGACAGACTCACTCTGCCATGCAGCTCTACAATATCTGTCTAATTCTACTTAACAACTTTTTTTTTTTTTTTTATTTTTTTTTTTTTAACTATATTTGGGATTTGGATTGGGACTTGTTGGATGGTGGTTACGTGCGTCTACCGACCAGGGACTTCGCCAGCCTTAGCAAAGCTTCCACTACGGCTTCATCTCGATGCTGCATGGCCGTCTTCAAGTTGTACTCGACGACTGTTTTTGTTGGCGCATCCATCGCTCTTTTCGCAAAGCGGCCCGTGGCGTCGTCGGCGTCGTCGGTGTAATAGACGCAACTGACTGTGTGTCTTGACACCGCCACTACCGCGTGGGAGACGCTGTCGTGGATTTGGAGTCTCCTGGACTTGGTGTTGATGATGATTACGCTGTCGTAGGTCAGACCCTGAGCCTCGTGGATGGTTAGCGTGCGTGACCCTTCGCCGGAACCGTATCCCTGGCTGATGAGAGAAGTTTTCTCCTCTTGCGTATGAACCAGGAATAGGGTATTTTGGGCAGTACTAGGTATTTGCGCTCCTGTGTAACCTTTGACGCTCAGTGAGTGGACCCGCGACAGCGATGACTTGGAGGAGTATATACCGGAGTATATCTCGCTCAGTGCTAGGGCTACATCCATTGGATTCCGGTGTGTGCAGAGTAGCTCCTGGGTGATGCCAGCAACCAGGTTTCGACGGGTATACCTTAACTCGAAGAGGTTCTCTCTGTCCAAAAATGGTAGCTGATTTATGTCTCCGATGAGGACAACCTCGCTGGCTCCTGACAACTTTACTGCCATGACTATGGCCCCAAAATGGTTCATAAGAGCCTCGTCTACCGTGAGGCGGTAGCATTTCTCTTCTTTCTTGAACCCGTTGGCTAAGATTGAGGCCATAGTGCGCACCTTTGTCTTTACTCGCTCTCCTAAGCGGTGCGCAAGCTTCTCTCTTAGGTCTTTGGCAGCTTCGGTCGTCGTGGTGGCTACTACGTCCTTGACCTCATCAAAGTGCTTAACCACCCAGGTTGTCTTGCCGCAACCCGGAACTCCGTTTACCCACCTGATATTGGGTACCGCCCAATTTTCCTGTGATGCCGGGTTATCTGAAGTTCCCGAAATGGACTGTGCCATTTCGAGAATCTTATCTTGGTACATTTGGCGGTAACCACTATCGGGTCGTCGTTTGGTGTTTTGAAATGCAGCTTCCCGGCGCGCTCTGTTTTCTCCTCGTCCAGGGCCACAAAACCATTCTTCGCGCTGTAGGCTGCCATGTACGACCCTGTCATTTCTCCTTTGATGACTTGGGATCTGGCATTGTCGTACACGGCTGCCCCTGCCTCCTCGAGTAGTACCCTTAGCAGTCCTTCTGTATTCCTCTGGAAGGTCTGCAGGATCTTCTTGCATGTCAAGAGATTGACCTCTCTGGTCGCTCTCACGATTGCAACGTACTCGAGGAAGGCGCTCTTCACATGGTCCGTGGTGCCCGAGCTTACTGCGAGGGCAGGTGGGCTGACTTGCCCTTTGTCTGCTCTTGTTGGCGTAGGCTTCCGCTGGGCTGGTTCAGTTGGAGTTTTCTTAAAGAACCTTGCCAATGCTGCTCCCTGCTTCTCGACTGGTGATTCGCGGCTGGTGCTTGGGAGTAGTGCACTGAGGAAAGTGCCGAAGGTTTTCAGGCGACTCCTCGTTCGAGCCTCGTCCTCCGGGCTGGTGGCACCACTCTGCTTCTTTGCGGCTTTTTCGGCGGCTGCCTTTTGCTGAGCCCTCTCGGATCCGCTTTGTATGGTCGGGCTTGTGGTGGGATTCGTCGCGCTGGCTGTTGGGTCTCTGGGGGCTTTGAGAAAACTTAGAGTTTCCCCTCTGTCCTCATAGACGACTACCTCATGCTTTTCTGAGGCTTTCAAACAGCCGAAGCGGTCAGCGACGTCTCCTCTCTCTCCTCCGACCACCATCGCGTCAATACTAATGAGGCGGGCTGTGACTGCCGTGTGTTCTCCTACCTCCCTGATCTTTTGAAGCAACGAGCTTGCCTGAGCAAATGGAGTTTCCGCTCTCCACTCGAGTAATGCGATTGTCTTTCCTTTGAATCGCATTAGACGGCATCGGTGATTGGCTACTTCCACCTGAGGCAGTGCGGCGTACTTACTGCCTCTTATGCTCGTTTTGTTGGTGCTTCCGTTGATCAAGGTGGCAAGGCCTGGCGAAATACGTATGCGGGCCGCAGGTCGGCTTGAGCCTATGCAGAAGCCCACGCCTAACTTTTCAGTTTCCCTATTCATAAACAGAGCAACAGGACGCAGTCTGACGCCTGGGACTCCGTCTCCTCCGAGTGCCAGGAGTTGCGTGATGGGCATGGCGCTAAGGGATGGTTGTAGGCTGGCCCCTGCTGTTGCTGCTGTTTCCGCTGGTGCTTGTTGGTGGTCAGTGCTTGCGTGTATGTCTTGTGTTATGGTGAGTGGTGTGTGTGTTGTGTTTTGTGTTGCTGTTGTTGTTATCGTCGTTATTGTAGATGTTGTTTGTGTTGTACTTGCTGTGGTTGTTGTTGATGTTGTTTGAGTTGTACCTACTGTGGTTGTTGATACTGTGTGCCTAGATGGTAGTCGGTTTCGACTTCGCAAGGTTGCGTCCGTTTTGTTGGCCTCTGCCGCAACTTTTGCGACTATGCTCGCAAATGCCAAGAATGGTGTTCTGGTAGCCGGTCTCCCCATGATGGTGTGGAGTATGGACTGGCTCAGCTGGGTTTCGATCTTTACTTCCAGCTCCATTCTGTCTTGGCTGAATCTTGGGCATTCAAAGAGCAGGTGCCAGACTGTTTCATCGCAGCTGGGGTCACAGACGCACGAGGGACTGTCTTTGAGGTGAAATCGGTGGAGATACGCTGAGAATCCTCCGTGTCCTGTTAGGACTTGTACATGGACCGGTGTGAGAACTGCGTCTCTGAGTATTCTTTTCGCCGCTAGGACGTCTGGGAAGAATACTTTGGTGACCGCTCCTGTACTCGAGGACTCGTATCGCGCTTGCCACTTCTTTACAGTCCCCTCCCGTATCTTCCTTCTCACGAACGATACGGGGACCTTGCTGTAGTCCGCTGTCTCCTTTGTTAAGGCTGCCTCCTTGGCTAGCTCGTCCGCTCTCTCATTTCCCTCGGTTCCCACGTGGGCCCTGAGCCAAAAGAGCCTCACTTCACGGCCCTCTTCTCTGATCTCGCGTACGCATCTCTTGATTTGTAGTGCCAGGTGATGAGTGACAGACGGACTCCTCAGCAGGTCTAGTGACGATCTTGAGTCACTTAAGATGCTTACGGAGGCCGACCTGGATTCTCTTGCCATCCTGACAGCTCTGAAGAGAGCGTACAGTTCCGATTGGAAGACCGTGTTGTGGGGCTCCAGGCCAAAAGTGCTGGACTTGGACTCCTTACCGTTTTCCCACCAGGTTAGGGCAGCTCCGACTTTCCCCTCTATCTTGCTGCCGTCGGTGTATATTTGGGGGCCGATTACTTGATGGGTTTCCAGGGTTTCTGGAGTCAAGTCCTCTAGGCGTGCGTACTCTGTTGTTGTAAGTAGCGCTGGGTGGGGTTTTTGGGAGTGGTGCAAGTTGCACTCTAGCTCGTGGCCCGGCGGTAAGAACTCTTGAGAGTAACCCTTTTTGATCTTAAACAGGGTTGCGGCCTCGATTACACGGAGATCTAAGGGCAGTTGGCCTGACAGAACAAGTGCCGATGTCAGAGACACCGTGCGGTATGCTTTGCAGATCTTTTGCGCGAAGCCTCTCTGCAATGAGTCAAACTGATTCCTTGTCATCAGTTTCTCAGCTGCGGGGGCCCACGCACTCGCTGCATACATCACGATGGGCTCTATCACGGACACGTATATTGTCCTAATTATCTCTCTGTTGAGGCCCCAAGTCACCTTTGCCGCGCATGCCAGTTGCTTGTAAATGTCTGCAGCCTTTTTACAGGTCGCAGACACGTGCGCGTTGAAGGTGAGTTTGGAGTCTATAGTGAGACCTAGCAGCTTGACCTCTTTGACCAGGTTCAGCTGGGTGCCCGACATCTGAAGTACCGGAACGTCGTATTTAAGCTTTCGCGTTAACACCATCGCATTGGTCTTATGCGCGGCGAAACGAAGCTTATTTTTGACGCCCCATTCCGATACAACGTCTAACGTGTCGTTGGCTGTTTGCTGCAGGGGGCCGGTCGAAAAGTCTGAGAAAACTAGGACAACGTCGTCTGCAAAGGCTTGGCAATAGACGTCCATACTAGCCATTTTGTGTAGGAGTGAGTCTAGGATAAGGTTCCAAAACGTCGGTCCGGCAATTGAGCCCTGAACGCATCCTTTTGTGGTACCCTTTTCACTAGTCGCTCTGGCGTAGTTGACCCTGATGTTCCGGTCTTCCAGGTATGAGGCGACGAGAGCGTAGATGTTTTGGGGACAGTTCTTGACTACCATCTGTCTTTTTAGTGCTGGCCACCATGCGTTATCGAAGGCCCCCTTTATGTCCAATGATACCAAAAGCACGATCTTTTTGGCTTTGATTTCGGCATGAACGTGTTGCATAAGGGCATAAAGGGCGTCCTCGGTACCGCGCTGCGGCATGAAGCCGTACTGGTTTTGGTTGAGTGTAGGGAGGAAGTGCCACTGGAGTCTGCCTACTAGGAGCTTCACGACGATTTTTCCTAGGACGGAGAGCAGACCTATTGGCCTGTAGGACTTTGGGCTGGTGTAGTCGTCCTTTCCCGGCTTGCGGAGGATGCACACGTGGGCGACCTTCCACTGCTTCGGGAAGTGTGACAGCGAGAGGCACCTGTTGGCTATCGCTAAGAACACCTCCCTATCGCAGTTTATTGCCGCAGTGCAGATGTCTGCTGTTAATCCATCTGGACCGGGAGCTTTTTTCGGATTTTGGTTTTGGAGAACCATTTCCAGCTCCGCGGCTGTAAAGGGTGGATCGTCAGCAGACAGTCCTTGGGGGTTCTTTTCCTCCGCTAGCCTTCTCAGTGCAGCGTGGTATGGCTGTTCGGCATCCGTTGAGTCGTCGGGGTAGAAGGTTTTTGCCAGAAGATCCGCAGACTGCTCTGGGCTGAGCGTCTCTCCTGCGGTGTTTCTCAGGAGTGCATCGTCCTGTCTTCTGGCTGTCATCCTTAGTACCCTGTAGATGCCGTCCCACATGCTCTCTCGGTCCTGCTTCGAGCAGAACTCCTTCCAGTTGGTTGTGGCTGCTTCCAAGGCTGCTGTGATGTACGTGTTTTTAGCCAGTACGTATTCTTGGATGGTGAAGTGTCTCCGGCTTGCGGCCGCGTTCTGAATCCTTCGCTTTTTTCTGTTTGCGTCTTTTTGAAGACGGTCTAGAGAAGGGGTCCACCATGGGGGCTTGGCGTTGTGTGTAGGCGACCCCAGTTTTGGGATCGCTACCTCGCATGAACGGTGGATGTTCAGTGTGTATGCTGTGATAAGGGACTCCAGGTCTCCTGGGTTCGAGGCACTCGAGACTCTGACTGGTGTTATGTCGTTGTCTGCCAAGCTGGTCTTGAAGTGCGTGCTGAATTCGGACCACTTTGCCTTCTTGGTGTTATAAATCCGCGTCGAGACTGGCCTTAAGGGTTCCAAGGCCTTTTCTAAACGCATTGAGAAGGTTATTGCATTGTGGTCAGAAGTTATTAGACTCCTTTCAACCCGCCAGTCTTCGACCTTGCCTAGCAGCGACAGGCTGCATACCGTCACGTCGACGTTACTTGTGCACCACCTGTCTCCTCTGTAGATCTCGAACGTCGGTGTTTGGCCCATGTTTAGGATCTGGAAGTCCCGGTCATTGAGGAATGAATTATACGCTGCCCCGCGATGGTTTTCAGAGACACTTCCCCACCACTGGCTCCAGGCGTTTACGTCTCCTCCCACTATGATGTCGGGTTAGGTTAGGTTAGGTTAATTTGGGGGGCCCGAGCTCCGCCTGTAGGCGGTTGTACGTGGGGATCGTGCGATCCATGGCCCTTTACGGGGCCCCAGTATGGGCGACGGACCTGACGGCCCGCACTATCGCAGTTCTGCGCAAACCGCAGAGAGCGATGGCCGTCAGGGTCATACGGGGATATCGCACGATCTCCTACGAGGCGGCTTGTGTACTGGCCGGATCCCCGCCGTGGGACCTGGAGGCGAAAACCCTCGCGACGCTACATCAGTGGCGCGAGGACGCCAAGGATCGGGGCGAAAGGCTGGTGCAGCGACAGATCACGCTGCACCGGTCTCAGCTCCGACAGGTCATGGTGGCGGAATGGCGGAGGAGGCTTGACCATCCCTCCGCCGGCCTCGACACAATCGAGGCGATCCGGCCAGTACTCGACGACTGGCTCGGGAGGAAGCACGGCTCCCTGACGTTTCGGGCGACGCAGGTGCTCTCGGGGCACGGTTGCTTCGGGAAGTACCTGTGTCGCATAAGCAGGGAGCCGGACGCTCGGTGCCATCACTGCGTCCAGTGTTTGGAGGATACGGCGCGGCATACGCTGGCAGAATGTCCCGCGTGGGACGAGCCGCGCCGTGCCCTCGTGACAGAGATAGGTGGAGACCTGTCGCTGCCGACCGTTGCTCACGCGATGGTCGACAGCACAGAGTCCTGGGACGCGGTGGTGTCCTTCTGCGAAACCGTCATGTCGCAGAAGGAAGCTGCGGAGAGGGAGAGGGAAATCTCGAGTTCCTTCCCATCCCGCAGCAGACGCACCGGGCGTCGGCAGAGGGCGGATAACGCCCTCTTCCGGCCCCCCTAAACAGGTCCAGGGGCGACGGATTCGGGGACATCCGTCGCCCCCCATATCACTGGACCCGAGACGGTGGCGCGTAGTGTTCCACGCGCGCCTCTCACAGACGTAACGGGGGGAGCACACCTCACTCCCCCCAGGGACGAGGCCCGCACTGGTCGAGCGGGCCGGCACTAGTCCGGGGCAGCGGAAGTCACATTCGTTCCCGCTGCCCCCCGACGCAAGTGTGCGAGGGAACACCGGTGTGGTTTTAGTCAGTACGAGTCTGACAGACCCCTCCGCCCTCCCCAGGGCGGGGGACATCCATCGAGGATTTCCACATAGTCAACAAAAAAAAAAAAAAAAAAAAGGTTAGGTTAGGTTAGGTTAGGTTAGGTTGGGGGACCACCCCACAGTGCTTGCGTCCACGTCGCGTCCCCTGGAAACGGCCCAGTTTGACCACCGTAACGGAGTGGCAGACTGGGTTGGCCAAAGTGCACTGTGCTTTCGCTGCTTATTTTTATCCTGACTTGTTGAGTGTGCGAACCTGCGGAGGCTATGCCAAACCCTACGCGGGACGCCTGCGGGCGGTTTTTAAAACAAAAAGGCCCTTCTCAGGGCCAACCCAAAGGCCCTTCTCAGGGCCAATCCAAAGGCCCTTCTCAGGGCCAACCCAAAGGCCCTTCTCAGGGCCAACCTAAAGGCCCTTCTCAGGGCCACTCTGACGCGCCGGCGTCAGAAACTAGCCGCGCGCCGTCTGCGGCTAGCTTCTTCGGAGGGGTGGACGAGTCGTCTGACTACGACTCGTCTATTAGTGTGTCGGACGCGGACGACTCTCGGTCGCGGAAACGGGTCCGGGGGTCCGAGGGCTCCTCGGCCTCGGGGTCGACGAGGCTGTCAAAGGCTAAAAAGCCGACGGCAGCCGCGTATACTCATGACGTTGGGCTCGCGGACGCCCAACGCCAGCTGGATCTGGCTCGGCGGGCGCAGCTCCAGCAAGAGCTGGAAGAGAGGGTGGCCGCAAAAGAGCAACGGGTGCACGTCGCCCGGGCCAAGGCCGGGTACGGTGCGTCCCGTGTCATGTACGTGGACCATTCTCTGGCAGAGCTGGAGAGAATGGCGGAGGAGGACGAGGAGGAAATTTTGGAAGTTGCCTCAAAGTCCTCAAACTTGAAGGGGACCTTCCAAAAGGCCCTCAAATGTCGGGCCGCGAGCTTGCGCGGTGTGGTCACGGAGCTGGTCCAGCGGAAGGCCACTGACGAGACACGGCAACTGCAGGCGAGGGTGGATCGCCTGCAGGTGGAAGTCAGTGAGCTTCATCGCAAGCTGGCTGAAGCCACGGCCCGGCCGCAGCAGGCCCCCGCCGAGACGACGAAAACGTCATCGACGCCTTCGTCGTCGACGTCTAAGAAGACGAGTCCTGCGGCAGAGGGCCCCTCCTCCAACTCCAACCTTGAGGACATAATCCGCAAGGTGGTAATGGAGGAGCGGGCCTTCACGCGAGCCTGCCTGGCAGGAATAGAGGACCGGCTCCTGCCGGAAAAGCGCCTCCGACCGCCGCTTGCGGCGGATAAGGGGCGCTCCGAGCCGGGGCCGTCCTCCTCATCCCAGGTCCAGGAGGACGCCCTTCTCCCCTCGACCACCCCGTCCAATGAGTGGACGGAAGTGGTCCGCAAGGGGAGGGGCAAAAAGTCGGCGTCAGCCGTCCCTGCCGTCCCCGCCACCACCGCTCCCAGCCAGTCGCAGACAACCGGCAAGGGAAAGAGGAAGGGAAGAGGGAAAAGGAGGCAGCTAGTCTCCCCAAAAACCGCGGCCGTCGTGGTGACGCTCACCGCGGAGGCAGCGGAGCGAGGGGAGACTTACATGTCCATTTTGGTGCGGGCGCGTGCCAATGCCGATCCCACCCAACTGGGGATCGGCAGTGTGTCCTGCCGAAGAACCCAAGCCGGGGCTCGAATTTTCGAGTTCCCGGGGGCAGAGGGGAGCGCCCATGCGGACCTCTTCGCAGAGAAGCTGCAAGAGGTCATCGCAGATTCGGCCAAGGTGGCCCGACCGGTCAAGTCGACGGCCATAGAGGTGATGGACCTCGATGACTCCGTTACCAAAGAGGAGGTGGTGGCGGCGGTCGCAGCGATAGGGGGCTGTGGCGTCGCAGCGGTCCAAGGCCGGGACATAAGGCCCGGTCGCGGCGGCATGGGCACCATTCGCCTCGAGTGCCCAATCGCTGCTGCCAAGGCCGTCCTTGCCAAGGGACGTCTTTTGGTCGGGTTCAGCTCGGCTGTAGTCCGGACACTCGAGGACCAGCCTCTACGGTGTTTCCGGTGCTTCGGCATCGGACACACCCGGCCCCTGTGTCCGTCCACGGTGGACAGGACGGACACGTGCTACCGCTGCGGCAAGGAGGGCCATAAGGCCGCCTCCTGCGAGGCCACCACGCCACACTGTGCGGTGTGTGCCGCCAGTGGCTGCGCGGCGGGCCACGTTATGAAGGGGAGGAACTGCAATCCTCCCCCTAAGCGGGGCAAAGCACAGGTGCCGTCCAGACCTGTCGATAGCACCGTCGCTCCTGCGGCAGCTGCGGAGGGGAGAGCGATGTCCGACTGATGGATAGGGTCGAACATCGTATCCCTGAGGCGAACACCAACCACTGCAGCGCAGCCCAGGATCTGCTGATGCAGACCATGGCTCAGTGGTTGGTGAACTTGATGGTGGTCGCCGAGCCTTACACGGTCGGGACGGCTTGGTGGCGTTGGTTTCGCGGTCTTCCACGGACTCCCCTCCCCTCTCGCACTTGGAGAGGGGACCGGGATACGTGGCCGCCGCGTGAAGATGAAGAAGAGGTCGGAGAAGGCGTCGTCCTCTCCCTTCTCATGGTGGCGACGGGCGGGCGACAGGCGCGGGGGTGCCTTTGCCCGCATTGCACCCGTCAACACTTTCGTTGGTCATTCCCGGGCCCTTCCCCCTCCCCACGGGGAGGGCGTGAGGGGTCCACATGAAGGGCAATCGTCGGCGGAGGACTGGTCGTCAAGGCTATGCCGGTTTCCCAGTCCCCCGCCACTTGAACGAAGCGGGAATGCCGCTGGGTTGTTTTAGTGGGTATACCGGGTCAGACCGGGGAGTCCCACATAGCCCACCCATCCCCCGATGGGCGGGTATGCGTAATGCATTTTTTCCCAGCGCAAAGAAAAAAAAAAAAAAAAAAAAAGGTTAGGTTAGGTTAGGTTGGGGTGCTGGGTCAGAAAACCTCCTCGTGGGCCTGACGGCTGCCGGTCCCTCTCGATACGTTTGGAGGGAACAGCAGCCGGCATGGACGGTGCATCCTGGGCGCGGGCAGTGGCCTTCCCCAAGGAATGGGAAGAGATTCTTATTCTTCGGGGAATGTCACTGTTCGTGGCAAATATTCTGACATAGGAGGGGTCCTACTTGGACAAAAGGGGCGTTGTTCCGCGTGACCCTCTGCAAAGCAGAGGGCACAGCGGAGGAGCAAGGACGGGCTCGGTGTGCACTTACCCTGCCTCCGAGCAGACAGTGAGGGACGCAGTCCTTCGCTGTCCCCGTCGTTCTCGTAATCCCATCATCGGAGTGTCGTGGATCACGTCTCGCGGCTTCGACCGGGACCGAGGGTCTTGGCTTAACCGCCCGGACCGCGAGGTAGAAAACCTCTATAAAAAGTTACCCCGAATCTCAAGCGGCGGCGCACCGTGAGGGGATGAATGGCTGACGGGTGTTCCCATGGAACAATCAGTCTCTAGTGCGACCCCCGCCAGGGTACCAGCCGACCCCCTGGCGGGTTATAAATGTTAAAGGCTTATCCGGGTACAGGGGGCACTGCCCGGATGGACGTTTTATATCCCCCATACTCGTGGGAATCACATGGAAAATATTAATAATAAAAAATTGATGGAGAAGGCGGACGCAGCGTCAAATTCTGGCACTGCGTCATTGAAGATGGGAGCAGTTGCTCCAACAGAGCCCTTAGTGGTTCTGGAGCGGGTGAGTGTGTTGCCGAAATCCGGCGACTCACCACAATTTGTTGCGGCCGGTCCCTCCAAGTTTTGGGGGAAACGACCGCGCTTTGAGTCGGAAGCGTTGTCGGCGGGTCTTTCCTCAAGTGAGGAGAACCTGCCGGCCGCCAAGGTACCGACTGCAAGGAGGGGCAGAGGTCGCGGGTCACCTTCCGGAGCCAACACTTCGGGGGCAGAAGCACGTGACACGCGGGGCCGCTACCTGAAGCGCCCCGATACGCCGATGGCCAGCGGAGTAAGTGACTCCGACGGGGCCATGCAGGTGGAGCAGGGCGATTCCGCAGCCTCCACCGGATTGGTGAGCACCAAAGCGGAGCTCAACGCCGCCAGGCGAGAGGGCCGGAAGGCCGCAGCGACTGATGAGGTCGCTGAAATGGCTCGACTGGCAAGGGAGCGGCGGTTGCAGACCGCCGCAGGCCCTGAGGGACTGACGGCTGAGGTTCTCAGCCGCCAGGTTTTGGATGGCGTAGACGTCGTCCTGAAGGTTGCCACAAAATCGGGCAACCTGAAGGGCACGTTTACGCGGGCCCTTAAGGAGGCGGCGGAGGGAATCAGGGAGGCTGTGGAAGTCCTCCTTGATCGGACGACCTCGGAAGAGACGGTGAAGCTCCAAGAGGAGAATTTCCGTCTCCATACAAAGATGGAGGAGCTCCAGCGGGAGGTCAGCGCCCTGAGGGCGGACTTCAGCCGGCAGCAGAGTGTGACTTCGGACAGTCGCGCTCTGCCACAGAACGGGTCTTTGGGGGAAGACAAGTTCAACCGGCTGTTGACCATTATGACCGCCCGCTTTGACAGCCTAGAACCGAGGCTCAACCCCCCCGTTAATGTCCGTCCGCCGCTGGCAGCGGACAAGCGGAAGAAGGCGTTAGAGCCTGCTCCAACAGTGGCTGGGCCTACGTGGGCACAGGTGGCTAGAGCGCCACCTGCACCAAAAACTCCCACGCAAACGCCCAAAAAGCCCACGGAGGGGGCCAAGAAACCCGTAAAGGGGACGGGAAAGCCCTCTGAGGGGAGCAGCTCGCCCCCCAAAGAGGGTGACTGGAAAACGGCCGAAAGCCGGAAGAAGAGAAGGAAGAGGGGCCGCAAGGCCAAAGCCGCGCCGGGCTCCGGGGGGCACACCGCCAGGGGTGGCCAGAGCGCCCCGAAAATCCGCATCCCTCGCTCAGAGGCAGTGGTGGTGACGCTTCAGCCCGAAGCAAAAGACAGAGGCGTCACATACCAAAAGGTACTGGCGGACGCGAAGAGCAAGCTGGTCTTCGCTGACTTTGGCACCCCGGACGGCTTCCGTTTCAGGACGGCAGCCACGGGGGCCAAAATGTTCGAGTTGGCGGGGACCAGCAGTACTGAGAGGGCAGACGCTCTAGCTGCGAAGTTGAGGGACGTCCTCAACCCCGAGGAGGCGCGGGTGTCCAGGCCCATGAAGACCGCTGAGGTTCGCGTCGATGGGCTGGACGATTCTGTGACGCCGGAGGAGGTGGTGGCGGCCATAGCCCGAAGCGGCGGATGCTCAGCCGACAATGTAAAGGCGGGTAGTATCCGCGTAAATACGGGCGGGCTTGGCACCATCTGGGTGCGGTGTCCAGTTGTTGCGGCGAAGCAGGTTGCTGACGCGGGACGTCTGCTGGTTGGTTGGGTGTCAGCTAGAGTGAAACTCTTGGCACCCAGGGCCATGCAGTGCTACCGGTGCCTGGAGAAAGGGCACGTCCGGGCACTGTGCACCTGCGACACAGACCGCAGCGACTTATGTTATCGCTGCGGTCAGTCTGGCCATAAGGCGTCCCAGTGCTCTGCGGAGCCAAACTGCAGTTTGTGTGCAGCTGCAGGAAAGTCCGCGGGGCACAGAGTAGGTGGTAAAGCCTGCGGCGCGCCCAGAAAGCGCAGCAAGCGATGGGCCAAGGCTGCGGGGGACGCACCCCCCCCGCAACCTAGCACCTCTTCGGCCGACTCCCGGCCTGTGGTGGGACGGAGCGCCGAGGAAATGGAGTGCCAGTGATGGCAGACTACCATTTCCTCCAGGCGAACATCAACCACTGCACCAGAGCTCAGGATCTCCTGCTCCAGAGCATGGCGCAGTGGTCGATAAATGTGGCGGTGGTAGCTGAGCCGTATTTCATCCCCCCCCGGGATAACTGGGCACCCCGGGGATCTAGACGGCCTAGTGGCCATCATCGGCGCGACTCTCGTCGACGTATCCCGTGGTCACGGTTGGGTTGCGGCCCTTGTGAACGGGATCGTCACGATTGGGGCGTATTTTTCGCCCAACAGGAGTCTCGCCGACTTCGAGAGTTTCCTCGTCGAGTTGGGAGCCGTTGTCGGCCAGTCTCACCCTCGACCCATTTTGCTTCTCGGTGACCTCAACGCCAAGTCTGCGGCGTGGGGTTCCCCGGTCACGGACCCGAGAGGCGAAGTGCTAGAGGAGTGGGCCATTACGACGGGCCTGGCTGTCTTAAATCGGGGTTCAGCCTACACGTGTGTACGGCAGCGGGGCGGGTCGATAGTGGACGTCTCGTTCGCTAGTCCCGCTGTCGTGCACCGAGTCCGTGATTGGCACGTTGAGGTGGAGGTGGAGACGCTATCGGATCACCGATACATCCGCTTCGACGTCTCCACCCAGACCGCTGGAGATCGTCGCCAATCGGGGCCCCGAAGAGACGGCCCGCGTTGGGCGCTGAAACGCCTCGACAGGGAAGCTCTCGAAGAAGCCGCCATAGTTCAGGCCTGGATCCGGGAGTCGGCCACCGTCGGTCCCGTCGACGTCGAACTGGAGGCGCAGTGGTTTGGCGATGCGATGACGCAGATCTGCGACGCATGCATGCCACGCGTCTCCTGTCTGTCCGCACGGCGCCGCTTGTACTGGTGGTGCGTCGAGATCGAGCGACTGCGCGTCGAGTGCGCAGACGCCAGACGCCCGTACACGCGGTGCCGGAGAAGACGTCCACGGGTTCCTGAGGAAGAAGCCGCGCTGTATGAGGTGTACCGCGCGGCGAAGCTGGCTCTGTGGCTGGCCATCGGCGAGTCGAAGACACGCTCCAGGGAGGAAATGTTGGCGAGCTTAGACGGGGATCCGTTTGGGCGCCCTTACCGGTCGGTCCGAGGGAAACTTCGGCCGTGGGCGCCCCCGCTAACGGAAAGTCTCGAGCCGCAGTTCCTGGAGCGAGTGGTCTCGGCCCTCTTCCCTGAGAGAGCCGAGTATGAGCCACCGCCGATGGTTCTGCACACAGCTGCAGAGCCGGCAGAGGAAGGAAGCGAAACCATCCCAGAGGTGACACAGGCAGAGATGGGCGCGGCCGTATTGCGGCTCCGGGCTAAAAACACTGCTCCGGGGCCCGATGGAGTGCCTGGCCGCGCTCTGGTCCTCGCCCTGAAGGAGCTGGAGCCCCCACTGAGAGGACTCTTCTCGGCATGCCTTGAGCAGGGCCAGTTCCCTACCCGGTGGAAGACTGGTCGACTGGTCTTGCTCAGGAAGGCAGGGCGCCCGGCGGACTCGTCGTCCGCTTATCGGCCCATAGTGCTGCTGGACGAGGCGGGCAAGATGATGGAGCGAATAATCGCAGACCGCCTCGTCAGCCACTTGTGTACAGAGGGGCCGAACCTGGACGACAGCCAGTATGGGTTCCGTCGTGGGCGCTCCACCATCGACGCCATAATGAGGGTGAGAGTCCTGGCGGAGGAAGCAGTGTCTCGGGGCGGGGTGGTGCTGGCGGTGTCCTTGGACATCTCCAACGCCTTCAACACTCTGCCCTGGGGTTGCATTAGGGAGGCCCTGCGCTACCACCGGGTGCCTCTCTACCTCCGCAACATTGTGGGGGCTTATCTGTCGGGAAGGTGTGTCACCTACATGGGACGCGACGGCGATGGCCGTCGCGAGATGTCGTGCGGTGTTCCACAGGGGTCGGTTCTGGGCCCTCCCTTGTGGAACATCGGTTACGACTGGGTTTTGCGGTGCGAGCTTCCACCGGGAGTGAACCTGACGTGTTATGCGGACGACACGCTGGTCATTGCCCGGGGGAGCTCGTACAGGGAAGCAGCGTTGCTGGCTACGGCTGCGGTGTCACAGGTGGTGAGCCGCATCCGGCGCCTGGGCCTGGAGGTGGCTCTCAACAAGTCGGAGGCCATTGCGTTTCATGGCCCCCGACGGGCGCCGCCGCTGGGATCACACATAGTGGTCGGGGGGGCCCGGATAGCTGTCGAGTCAACCATGAAGTACCTTGGATTGGTGCTCGACAGCCGTTGGGACTTCGGCCCCCATTTTCAGCGGCTGGTGCCCAAGTTGATGGGCGCGGCGGGCGCGCTGTCAACGCTGCTTCCCAATTTGGGGGGCCCGAGCACCGCCTGTAGACGTTTGTACGTGGGGATCGTGCGATCCATGGCCCTTTACGGGGCCCCAGTATGGGCGACGGACCTGACGGCCCGCACTATCGCAGTACTGCGCAAACCGCAGAGAGCGATGGCCGTCAGGGTCATACGGGGATATCGCACGATCTCCTACGAGGCGGCTTGTGTACTGGCCGGATCCCCGCCGTGGGACCTGGAGGCGAAAGCCCTCGCGACGCTTCACAAGTGGCGCGAGGACGCCAAGGATCGGGGCGAAAGGCTGGTGCAGCGTCAGATCACGCTGCACCGGTCTCAGCTCCGACAGGTCATGGTGGCGGAATGGCGGGGGAGGCTTGACCATCCCTCCGCCGGCCTCGACACAATCGAGGCGATCCGGCCAGTACTCGACGACTGGCTCGGGAGGAAGCACGGCTCCCTGACGTTTCGGGCGACGCAGGTGCTCTCGGGGCATGGTTGCTTCGGGAAGTACCTGTGTCGCATAAGCAGGGAGCCGGACGCTCGGTGCCATCACTGCGTCCATTGTCCGGAGGATACGGCGCGGCATACGCTGGCAGAATGTCCCGCGTGGGACGAGCCGCGCCGTGCCCTCGTCACAGAGATAGGTGGAGACCTGTCGCTGCCGACCGTTGCTCACGCGATGGTCGACAGCACAGAGTCCTGGGACGCGGTGGTGTCCTTCTGCGAAACCGTCATGTCGCAGAAGGAAGCTGCGGAGAGGGAGAGGGAGATCTCGAGTTCCTTCCCATCCCGCAGCAGACGCACCGGGCGTCGGCAGAGGGCGGATAACGCCCTCTTCCGGCCCCCCTAAACAGGTCCAGGGGCGACGAATTCGGGGACATCCGTCGCCCCCCATATCACTGGACCCGAGACGGCGGCGCGTAGTGTTCCACGCGCGCCTCTCACAGACGTAACGGGGGAGTACACCTCACTCCCCCCAGGGACGAGGCCCGCACTGGTTGAGCGGGCCGGCACTAGTCCGGGGCAGCGGAAGTCACATTCGTTCCCGCTGCCCCCAGACGCAAGTGTGCGAGGGAACACCGGGGTGGTTTTTAGTCAGTTGGAGCCTGACAGACCCCTCCGCCCTCCCCAGGCGGAGGACATCCGTTTCCGGATTTTCCACCTCGCAACAAAAAAAAAAAAAAAAAAAAGGTTAGGTTAGGTTAGGTTAGGTTTTTTTTTTTTTTTTTTTTTTTTTTTTTTTGGCAGGAGGGGAAATCCGGTCGGACTAACACCCAGGCTGTTTCACAAATCGATCCAGTCTGGGTAGTGTCAGGCTCCAACTGACTAAAACCACCTCCTGCCTTGCTCGTGTCCCCCTGACATGGTCAGAGACCTTTTTAATACATTTCTTGTTTTTACTGCTTATTTTACATTTACTTTCATAATAATTAAAGTTTATACAAGTTACAAAGTTTTCAAAATTTCAAACAATAAATAAGTTACGTTATACTATGCCTATTTCTAAAATATCCTTTCTGGAAGAGAAATATCTATATTTGTAAATAGCATAGATTCTAATTTACTTTGTTGCGCTTAATGACTTTAGCGGCTAAATTTACGCAGTATTCTATTAACAATTTTCTTTGTTTTGATTCTAACATAAGTTTACTAATATTGTTAATAGTTATAACAGTCTCTAGCCTTTGCTCAGCTTCGTATCTCTCAGTATGATATACTGGGCATTCTGTCAATATGTGTGCGATCGACTCCGCTTTATCCGGCTCGCAGATGCACGCTGGGCTCTCCTTACATTTGAAACGGTGCAAATATTCGGAGAACCCACCGTGCCCCGTCAAGACCTGCGTCAATATGCCAGCCGGTTTTAACTTAAGGACAATTTTGTGCGCGTCGATCGCATCGGGAAAGAAAATTTTTGTTCCAGAGGCTGTTTCACCGTTCTGGTGGTTAGGTTAGGTTAGGTTAGGTTAGGTTCCGCGCTGTATGGGGGACCACCCCACAGTGCTTGCGTCCACGTCGCGTCCCCTGGAAACGACCCAGTTTGACCACCGTAACGGAGTGGCAGACTGGGCTCGGCCAAAGTGCACTGTGATTATCGTAGCTCATTTTGCCTTGCGAGTACGAACCTGCGGAGGCTATGCCTAAACCCACGCGGGATGCCTGCGGGCGATATTTTAAACCCAAAGGCCCTTCTCAGGGCCAACCCAAAGGCCCTTCTCAGGGCCAACCCAAAGGCCCTTCTCAGGGCCAACCCAAAGGCCCTTCTCAGGGCCAAACCGACGCTTCGGCGTCAGAGGCTAGCCGCGCGCCGTCTGCGGCTAGCTTCGGAAGAACGGACTTGTCGGATTTGTCTGACTCCGACGATGAGTCAATGGTTGGCGTCTCGGATGCAGGCGAGGTGCAGTCGCGAAAGCGGGCCTTCCTGCGGGATGGGTCCGAGGGCTCCTCGGCGTCAGGGTCGACGAGGCTTTCAAAGTTTAAAAAGCCGACGACGGCCGCGGACACCCACGTCGTTGGGCTCGCGGACGCCCAACGTAAGTTGGATCTTGCGCAGCGGGCGCAGCTCCAGCAGGATCTTGAGGAGCGGGTTGCCGCGAGGGAGAGGCGGGCGCACGTCACCCGAGCAAAGTCCGGGTACGGTGCGTCCCGTGTGCTCTACGCGGACCACTCCCTGCTGGAGCTGGAACAAATGGCGGAGGAGGACGAGGAGGAAATTTTGGAGGTTGCCTCAAAGTCCTCAAATTTGAAGGGGACCTTCCAAAAGGCCCTCAAATGTCGGGCCGCGAGCTTGCGCGGTGTGGTCAAGGAGCTGGTCCAGCGGAAGGCCACTGACGAGACACGGCAACTGCAGGCGAGGGTGGATCGCCTGCAGGTGGAAGTCAGTGAGCTTCATCGCAAGCTGGCTGAAGCCACGGCCCGGCCGCCGCAGGCCCCCGCCGAGATGACGAAGACGTCATCGATGCCTTCGCCGTCGAAGTCTAAGAAGACGAGTCCTGCGGCAGAGGGCCCCTCCTCCAACTCCAACCTTGAGGACATAATCCGCAAGGTGGTAATGGAGGAGCGGGCCTTCACGCGAGCCTGCCTGGCAGGAGTAGAGCGAAGGGAAAGGGGCAGCTAGTCTCCCCAAAAACCGCGGCCGTCGTGGTGACCCTCACCGCGGAGGCAGCGGAGCGAGGGGAGACGTACGCGTCCATTTTGGTGCGGGCGCGTAGCAATGCCGATCCCACTCAACTGGGGATCGGCAGTGTGTCTTGCCGGCGGACCCAAGCCGGGGCTCGATTATTCGAGTTCCCGGGGGCAGAGGGGGGAGCCCGCGCGGACCTCTTTGCAGCTAAGCTGCAGGAGGTCATCGCGGACTCCGCCAAGGTGGCCCGACCGGTAAAGTTGGTGACACTCGAGGTGACGGATCTCGACGATTCCGTCACCAAGGAGGAGGTGGTGGAGGCGGTCGCAGCGTTAGGGGGCTGCGACGTTGCGGCGGTCCAGAGTCGGGACATAAGGCCCGGCCGCGGTGGCATGGGCACCGTCCGCCTTGAGTGCCCGATTCCCGCTGCCAGAGCCGTCCTGGCGAAGGGCCGGCTGACGGTCGGCTTCAGCTCGGGTGCGGTCAGGGCACTCGAGGACCAGCCGCTGAGGTGTTTCCGGTGCTTCGGCATCGGCCACACCCGGGCTCTGTGTCCGTCCGCGGTAGACAGGTCAGACACCTGCTACCGCTGTGGCATGGGGGGCCACCAAACCGCCTCCTGTGAGGTCGCCACGCCGCACTGCTCGGTCTGTGCTGCCAGTGGCTGCCAAGCGGACCACGTGATGAAGGGGAGGAACTGCAATCCTCCCCCTAAGCGTGGCAAAGTACAGGCGCCAACCGGGCCTGTTGCGGCTGCCGGTACCGCCGTTCCTGCGGCGGCTGCGGAGGGGGATGCGATGTCCGACTGATGGATATAGTCGAACATCGCATCCTTCAGACTAACGCCAACCACTGCAGGGCAGCCCAAGATCTGCTGATGCAGACAATGGCTGAGTGGTTGGTGGACTTGGCGGTGGTCGCCGAGCCTTACTCGGTCCCTGGCCGTTGGCTGGGTGACCGGGATGGCCTGGTGGCGTTGGTGGCGCGGTCTTCCACGGACTCCCCTCCCCTCTCGCTCTTAGAGAGGGGACCGGGATACGTGGCCGCCGCGTGGGGGGGCATGGCCCTGGTCGGGGTCTATTTCTCCCCAAACCGCCCTCTCTCGGACTTTGAGGATTTCCTGGAGGTCCTCACTGCAGTCGTAGGGAGGGCGGCGCCTCGCCAGGTCGTGGTGTTGGGCGACCTGAACGCCAAGTCGGCGGCCTGGGGCAACCCGGCCGCCGGGTGCAACGTCCGGGGACGCGCCGTTGAGTTCTGGGCGGCCTCAAGCGGTATGTCCCTCCTCAACAGGGGGACGGTCCACACGTGTGTGCGGCAACAGGGTGGGTCGGTGGTGGACGTCACGTTCGCCACCCCCGCGCTGGCCGCCCGCGTCGTGAACTGGCGGGTTGAGATGGTGGAGACCTTGTCGGACCACCGATACGTGCGGTTCGACATCTCCACCCAGGGGGGGGGGATGGCCCGCGCTGGGCAATCTCCCTTCCCGCGGTGGGCACTCACCCGCCTGGACCGGGAGGCAGCCAGGGAGGCGGCTTTCCTCCAGGACTGGCTGTCGCCCCCTGTTGAGGTCCTGGACGTGGACGCCGCAGCGGTTCGGATCAGAGGGGCCCTGACCGAGGTGTGCAATTCCAGCATGCCTCGGTCTCGCCGTCCGCCTCCCCGTCGCGCCGTTTATTGGTGGACGGAGGAGCTGGAGGGGCTTCGGACCGCCTGCGTGGCGGCCAGAAGGGCCTACGCGCGCAGCCGGCGGCGCAGCGTCCTAAACCGAGTCCGGGCAGAAGGACCGCCTATACGCCTCCTACCGAGAGGCGACGACGGTCCTCAAGTCTGCAATGGGCGCTGCAAGAGACTCGGCGAGGGCCGAGATGCTGGAGGGTCTCGACAGGGATCCCTATGGGAGGCCATACAAGGCGGCGCGGAACCAGCTCCGCCCCTATGGTCCCCCACTGTCGGAGACCCTCGAGCCAGCACTGTTGGATGGGGTGGTCCGGTCCCTGTTTCCGCGCAGGACCGACTTCGCCCCACCAACAATGGATCCCCCGCAAGGGGCGGCTTCGCCGGAGGAGGAGGTCCCCCCGGTGACGGCGGCGGAGATCTACGCGGGGGTACTCAGCCTCCGCGCCAAGAAGACGGCCCCCGGGCCGGACGGCGTCCCCGCACGGGTGGTGGCAATAGCTGCCTCCGAGATGGAGGACAGGTTTCGGGACCTTTTCAGCGCGTGCTTTTTGGCTGGGAAGTTCCCGAAACTGTGGAAGGAGGGGCAGCTTTGCCTCCTCCGAAAGGCGGGACGCCCGGTGGACTCCCCCTCGGCATACCGGCCCGTCGTGTTGCTCGATGAGGTCGGTAAATTGTTCGAGGGGATAGTCGCCTCCCGGCTCGGGCGCCATTTGCGGGATGTGGGGCCGGATCTGTCGGACGCCCAATTCGGTTTCCGTCGTGGGCGTTCGACGATCGACGCGCTGGCCCTACTCAAGGGCCAGGTGAAGGAGGCAGTCGAGGCGGGGGACGGAGTGCTGGCGGTGTCATTCGACATTGCCAATGCCTTCAACTCCGTGCCCCACTCGACGATATTGGAGGCGCTCCGGTATCACGGAGTGCCCCAATATCTGCGGAGCCTCCTGGCCAGCTACTTGGAGGACCGAGAGGTCCTCCTCGTAGACAAGACGGCCACAGTGAGGCGGTACGGCGCAGAGTCCGGTGTTCCACAGGGGTCGGTGCTTGGGCCCCCGCTGTGGAACATCGGGTTCGATTGGCTGCTGCGGGGAGCCCTCCTCCCGGGCACGAGTGTCATCTGCTACGCGGATGACACTCTGCTCACTGCACGGGGGAGGAGATTCGCGGACGCGGCCTGTCTGGCCTCGGCTGGCGGATCCTTGGTTGCAGAGAGGATCCGCCGCCTGGGATTGAAGGTGGCGCTGCACAAGACCGAGGCCGTGTTCTTTCGCGGGCCTCGGCAGCGCTGCCCACCCGACGCCCACATCGTCGTGGAGGGCGTCCGTATAGAGGTCCAGCCCCGGATGAAATATCTGGGCCTGGTGCTGGACGACAGGTGGCGCTTCGGCCCGCATTTCAGCGGGCTGTCGACGCGCCTGTTGAAGGCCGCGGACGCCCTCTCGTGGCTCCTCCCGAACCTGGGGGGGCCCAAGGCGAAATGCCGGCGCCTCTATGCCGGCATCTTGCGGAGCATGGCCCTGTACGGGGCCCCCATTTGGGCGGACTCCCTCCACAGGAGGGAGAACGCGACCGCCATCCGCAAGCCCCAAAGGGCCATTGCACTGCGGGTGGTGAGGGCCTACCGGTCGGTGGGTTTCTCGGCGGCGTGCGCTCTGGCCGGCACCCCTCCTTGGGAGTTGGAGGCTTGGGTGCTGGCCAGGGTGTATGAGTGGACGGCGCATCGCAGGGCGCTCGGGGAGCGCCCCGTCGCCGAAGAGCGGGAGGCCGTGCGGCGGGAGGCGAGGGACGCCATCGTCCTCCATTGGACGGAGGACCTCGCCACCGCCACCTTTGGCCGCCGGACGTTGGACGCGCTCGGTCCGGTCCTCCGGGCCTGGCTCGAGCGGCCCCATGGTTTCCTCTCGTTCCGTCTGGTGCAGGTGTTGTCCGGGCATGGCTGCTTCGGAACGTACCTGCACCGGATCGGGAGGGAGGAAGCCCCGTCGTGCCACGACTGCGGCGCGGCGGAGGACACGGCGCAGCACACCCTCGAAGTGTGCCCAGCTTGGTCCGAGCCGCGCCGCAGTCTGATCGCGGAGATCGGACAGGACCTCTCGCTTCCCGGTGTGGTCAACGCCATGCTGGGGAGCGAGGGGGCCTGGTCAGCGGTCGCCTCCTTTTGCGAGGACGTAGTCTCGCAAAAGGAGGCGGCGGAGCGCGCGCGGGAGGAAGACCCTCTCGCAGCGCCGCTCCGCAGAAGAAGAAGAGGTCGGAGAAGACGCGGTCTTCTCCCTCTTCATGGTGGCGACGGGCGGGCGACAGGCGCGGGGGCGCCTTCGCCCGCATTGCACCCGTCACCACCTTCGTCTGTCATTCCCGGGCCCGCCCCCCCCCCCACGGGGAGGGCGTGAGGTCCGCTGTGCGGGTCAACGTCGGCGGAGGACTGGAAGTAAAGGCTGTGCCGGTTTCCCAGTCCCCCGCCACTAGGACGAAGCGGGAATGCCGCTGGGTCGTTTTAGTGGGTATACCGGGTCAGACCGGGGAGTCCCACATAGCCCGCCCATCCCCCGATGGACGGGTATGCGTAATGCATTTTTTCCCAGCGACAAAAAAAAAAAAAAAAAAAAAAAAAAAAAAAAAAAAGGTTAGGTTGGGGGACCACCCCACAGTGCTTGCGTCCACGTCGCGTCCCCTGGAAACAACCCAGTTCTGACCACCGTAACGGAGTGGCAGACTGGGTTGGCCAAAGTGCACTGTGCTTTCGTTGCTCTTTTTATCCTGTTTTGTTGAGTGTGCGAACCTGCGGAGGCTATGCCAAACCCTACGCGGGACGCCTGCGGGCGGTTTTTAAAACAAAAAGGCCCTTCTCAGGGCCAACCCAAAGGCCCTTCTCAGGGCCAATCCAAAGGCCCTTCTCAGGGCCAACCCAAAGGCCCTTCTCAGGGCCAAACCGACGCTTCGGCGTCAGAGGCTAGCCGCGCGCCGTCTGCGGCTAGCTTCGGAAGAACTGACTTGTCGGATTCGTATGACTCCGACGATGATTCAATGGTTGGCGTCTCGGTTGCAGGCGACTCGCAGTCGCGAAAGCGGGCCTTCCTGCGGGATGGGTCCGAGGGCTCCTCGGCGTCAGGGTCGACGAGTCAAGAGCTAAAAAGCTCGCTGTCAAAGGCTAAAAAGCCGACGACGGCCGCGGACACCCACGTCGTTGGGCTCGCGGACGCCCAACGTAAGTTGGATCTTGCGCAGCGGGCGCAGCTCCAGCAGGAGCTTGAGGAGCGGGTTGCCGCGAGGGAGGGGCGGGCGCACGTCACCCGGGCAAAGTCCGGGTACGGTGCGTCCCGTGTGCTCTACGCGGACCACTCCCTGCTGGAGCTGGAACGAATGGCGGAGGAGGACGAGGAGGAAATTTTGGAAGTTGCCTCAAAGTCCTCAAACTTGAAGGGGACCTTCCAAAAGGCCCTCAAATGTCGGGCCGCGAGCTTGCGCGGTGTGGTCACGGAGCTGGTCCAGCGGAAGGCCACTGACGAGACACGGCAACTGCAGGCGAGGGTGGATCGCCTGCAGGTGGAAGTCAGTGAGCTTCATCGCAAGCTGGCTAAAGCCACGGCCCAGCCGCAGCAGGCCCCCGCCGAGACGACGAAGTCGTCTAAGAAGACGAGTCCTGCGGCAGGGGGCCCCTCCTCCAACTCCAACCTTGAGGACATAATCCGCAAGGTGGTAATGGAGGAGCGGGCCTTCACGCGAGCCTGCCTGGCAGGAATAGAGGACCGGCTCCTGCCGGTAAAGTGCCTCCGACCGCCGCTTGCGGCGGATAAGGGGCGCTCCGAGCCGGGGCCGTCCTCCTCATCCCAGGTCCAGGAGGACGCCCTTCTCCCCTCGACCACCCCGTCCAATGAGTGGACGGAAGTGGTCCGCAAGGGGAGGGGCAAAAAGTCGGCGTCAGCCGTCCCTGCCGTCCCCGCCACCACCGCTCCCAGCCAGTCGCAGACAACCGGCAAGGGAAAGGGGAAGGGCAAAAAGTCGGCGTCAGCCGTCCCTGCAGTCCCCGCCACCACCGCTCCCAGCCAGTCGCAGACAACCGGCAAGGGAAAGGGGAAGGGAAGAGGGAAAAGGAGGCAGCTAGTCTCCCCAAAAACTGCGGCCGTCGTGGTGACGCTCACCGCGGAGGCTGCGGAGCGAGGGGAGACTTACATGTCCATTTTGGTGCGGGCGCGTGCCAATGCCGATCCCACCCAACTGGGGATCGGCAGTGTGTCCTGCCGAAGAACCCAAGCCGGGGCTCGAATTTTCGAGTTCCCGGGGGCAGAGGGGAGCGCCCATGCGGACCTCTTCGCGGCGAAGCTGCAAGAGGTCATCGCAGATTCGGCCAAGGTGGCCCGACCGGTCAAGTCGGCGGCCATAGAGGTGACGGACCTCGATGACTCCGTCACCAAAGAGGAGGTGGTGGCGGCGGTCGCAGCGATAGGGGGCTGTGGCGTCGCAGCGGTCCAAGGCCGGGACATAAGGCCCGGCCGCGGCGGCATGGGCACTATTCGCCTCGAGTGCCCAATCGCCGCTGCCAAAGCCGTCCTTGCCAAGGGACGTCTTTTGGTCGGGTTCAGCTCGGGTGTAGTCCGGGCACTCGAGGACCAGCCTCTACGGTGTTTCCGGTGCTTCGGCATCGGACACACCCGGCCCCTGTGTCCGTCCACGGTGGACAGGTCGGACACGTGCTACCGCTGCGGCAAGGAGGGCCATAAGGCCGCCTCCTGCGAGGCCACCACGCCACACTGTGCGGTGTGTGCCGCCAGTGGCTGCTCGGCAGGCCACGTTATGAAGGGGAGGAACTGCCATCCTCCCCCTAAGCGGGGCAAAGCACAGGTGCCGTCCGGGCCTGCTGCTGTCGATAACACCGTCGCTCCTGCGGCAGCTGCGGAGGGGAATGCGATGTCCGACTGATGGATAGGGTCGAACATCGTATCCCTGAGGCGAACACCAACCACTGCAGTGCAGCCCAGGATCTGCTGATGCAGACTATGGCTCAGTGGTTGGTGGACAGAGGACTGGTCGTTAAGGCTGTGCCGGTTTCCCAGTCCCCCGCCACTAGGACGAAGCGGGAATGCCGCTGGGTCGTTTTAGTGGGTATACCGGTCTCAGACCGGGGAGTCCCACACTACCCTTCCATCCCCCGATGGGAGGGTGTGCGTTATGCATTTTTTCCCAGCGTCAACAAAAAAAAAAAAAAAAAAAAAGGTTTGCCCAAGTTGATGGGCGCGGCGGGCGCGCTTTCAACGCTGCTTCCCAATTTGGGGGGCCCGAGCTCCGCCTGTAGGCGGTTGTACGTGGGGATCGTGCGATCCATGGCCCTTTACGGGGCCCCAGTATGGGCGACGGACCTGACGGCCCGCACTATCGCAGTTCTGCGCAAACCGCAGAGAGCGATGGCCGTCAGGGTCATACGGGGATATCGCACGATCTCCTACGAGGCGGCTTGTGTACTGGCCGGATCCCCGCCGTGGGACCTGGAGGCGAAAGCCCTCGCGACGCTACATCAGTGGCGCGAGGACGCCAAGGATCGGGGCGAAAGGCTGGTGCAGCGACAGATCACGCTGCACCGGTCTCAGCTCCGACAGGTCATGGTGGCGGAATGGCGGAGGAGGCTTGACCATCCCTCCGCCGGCCTCGACACAATCGAGGCGATCCGGCCAGTACTCGACGACTGGCTCGAGAGGAAGCACGGCTCCCTGACGTTTCGGGCGACGCAGGTGCTCTCGGGGCATGGTTGCTTCGGGAAGTACCTGTGTCGCATAAGCAGGGAGCCGGACGCTCGGTGCCATCACTGCGTCCAGTGTCCGGAGGATACGGCGCGGCATACGCTGGCAGAATGTCCCGCGTGGGACGAGCCGCGCCGTGCCCTCGTGTCAGAGATAGGTGGAGACCTGTCGCTGCCGACCGTTGCTCACGCGATGGTCGACAGCACAGAGTCCTGGGACGCGGTGGTGTCCTTCTGCGAAACCGTCTTGTCGCAGAAGGAAGCTGCGGAGAGGGAGAGGGAGATCTCGAGTGCCTTCCCATCCCGCAGCAGACGCACCGGGCGTCGGCAGAGGGCGGATAACGCCCTCTTCCGGCCCCCCTAAACAGGTCCAGGGGCGACGGATTCGGGGACATCCGTCGCCCCCCATATCACTGGACCCGAGACGGTGGCGCGTAGTGTTCCACGCGCGCCTCTCACAGACGTAACGGGGGGAGCACACCTCACTCCCCCCCAGGGACGAGGCCCGCACTGGTCGAGCGGGCCGGCACTAGTCCGGGGCAGCGGAAGTCACATTCGTTCCCGCTGCCCCCAGACGCAAGTGTGCGAGGGAACACCGGGGTGGTTTTTAGTCAGTTGGAGCCTGACAGACCCCTCCGCCCTCCCCAGGCGGAGGACATCCGTTTCCGGATTTTCCACCTCGCAACAAAAAAAAAAAAAAAAAAAAAAAAGGTTAGGTTAGGTTAGGTTGGGGGACCACCCCACAGTGCTTGCGTCCACGTCGCGTCCCCTGGAAACAACCCAGTTCTGACCACCGTAACGGAGTGGCAGACTGGGTTGGCCAAAGTGCACTGTGCTTTCGTTGCTCTTTTTATCCTGTCTTGTTGAGTGTGCGAACCTGCGGAGGCTATGCCAAACCCTACGCGGGACGCCTGCGGGCGGTTTTTAAAACAAAAAGGCCCTTCTCAGGGCCAACCCAAAGGCCCTTCTCAGGGCCAACCCAAAGGCCCTTCTCAGGGCCAACCTAAAGGCCCTTCTCAGGGCCACTTCGACGCACCGGCGTCAGAAACTAGCCGCGCGCCGTCTGCGGCTAGCTTTTTCGGAGGGGTGGACGAGTCGTCTGACTACGACTCTTCTATTAGTGTGTCGGACGCGGACGACTCTCGGTCGCGGAAACGGGTCCGGGGGTCCGAGGGCTCCTCGGCCTCGGGGTCGACGAGGCTCTCAAAGTTTAAAAAGCCGACGACGGCCGCGGACACCCACGTCGTTGGGCTCGCGGACGCCCAACGTAAGTTGGATCTTGCGCAGCGGGCGCAGCTCCAGCAGGAGCTTGAGGAGCGGGTTGCCGCGAGGGAGAGGCGGGCGCACGTCACCCGGGCAAAGTCCGGGTACGGTGCGTCCCGTGTGCTATACGCGGACCACTCCCTGCTGGAGCTGGAACAAATGGCGGAGGAGGACGAGGAGGAAATTTTGGAGGTTGCCTCAAAGTCCTCAAATTTGAAGGGGACCTTCCAAAAGGCCCTCAAATGTCGGGCTGCGAGCTTGCGCGGTGTGGTCAAGGAGCTGGTCCAGCGGAAGGCCACTGACGAGACACGGCAACTGCAGGCGAGGGTGGATCGCCTGCAGGTGGAAGTCAGTGAGCTTCATCGCAAGCTGGCTGAAGCCACGGCCCGGCCGCAGCAGGCCCCCGCCGAGACGACGAAGACGACATCGATGCCTTCGTCGTCGACGTCAAAGAAGACGAGTCCTGCGGCAGAGGGCCCCTCCTCCAACTCCAACCTTGAGGACATAATCCGCAAGGTGGTAATGGAGGAGCGGGCCTTCACGCGAGCCTGCCTGGCAGGAATGGGGGACCGGCTCCTGCCAGAAAAGCGCCTCCGACCGCCGCTAGCGGCGGATAAGGGGCGCTCCGAGCCGGGGCCGTCTTCCTCATCCCAGGTCCAGGAGGACGCCCTTCTCCCCTTGACTACCCCGTCCAATGAGGGGACAGAAGTGGTCGGGAGGGGGAAGGGCAAAGCCAAAAAGTCGGCGGCTGCCGCCCCAGCCGTCCCCGCTCCCAACCGCTCGCAGACGACTGGCAGAGGGGGGGGGAAGCGGGGAGGTAGAGGTAGAGAGAGGGGAAAGGGGCAGCTGGTCTCCCCAAAGGCCGCGGCCGTCGTGGTGGCCCTCACCGCGGAGGCGGCGGAGCAGGACGCCCTTCTCCCCTCGACCACCCCGTCCAATGAGTGGACGGAAGTGGTCGGGAGACGGAAGGGCAAAGCCAAAAAGTCGGCGGCTGCCGCCCCAGCCGTCCCCGCTCCCAGCCGGTCGCAGACGACCGGCAGAGGGGGGGGGAAGCGGGGAGGTAGAGGTAGAGCGAGGGGAAAGGGGCAGCTAGTCTCCCCAAAAACCGCGGCCGTCGTGGTGACCCTCACCGCGGAGGCAGCGGAGCGAGGGGAGACGTACGCGTCCATTTTGGTGCGGGCGCGTAGCAATGCCGATCCCACTCAACTGGGGATCGGCAGTGTGTCTTGCCGGCGGACCCAAGCCGGGGCTCGATTATTCGAGTTCCCGGGGGCAGAGGGGGGAGCCCGCGCGGACCTCTTTGCAGCTAAGCTGCAGGAGGTCATCGCGGACTCCGCCAAGGTGGCCCGACCGGTAAAGTTGGTGACACTCGAGGTGACGGATCTCGACGATTCCGTCACCAAGGAGGAGGTGGTGGAGGCGGTCGCAGCGTTAGGGGGCTGCGACGTCGCGGCGGTCCAGAGTCGGGACATAAGGCCCGGCCGCGGTGGCATGGGCACCGTCCGCCTTGAGTGCCCGATTCCCGCTGCCAGAGCCGTCCTGGCGAAGGGCCGGCTTACGGTCGGCTTCAGCTCGGGTGCGGTCAGGGCACTCGAGGACCAGCCGCTGAGGTGTTTCCGGTGCTTCGGCATCGGCCACACCCGGGCTCTGTGTCCGTCCGCGGTAGACAGGTCAGACACCTGCTACCGCTGTGGCATGGGGGGCCACCAAACCGCCTCCTGTGAGGTCGCCACGCCGCACTGCTCGGTCTGTGCTGCCAGTGGCTGCCAAGCGGACCACGTGATGAAGGGGAGGAACTGCAATCCTCCCCCTAAGCGTGGCAAAGTACAGGCGCCAACCGGGCCTGTTGCGGCTGCCGGTACCGCCGTTCCTGCGGCGGCTGCGGAGGGGGGTGCGATGTCCGACTGATGGATATAGTCGAACATCGCATCCTTCAGACTAACGCCAACCACTGCAGGGCAGCCCAAGATCTGCTGATGCAGACAATGGCTGAGTGGTTGGTGGACTTGGCGGTGGTCGCCGAGCCTTACTCGGTCCCTGGCCGTTGGCTGGGTGACCGGGATGGCCTGGTGGCGTTGGTGGCGCGGTCTTCCACGGACTCCCCTCCCCTCTCGCTCTTAGAGAGGGGACCGGGATACGTGGCCGCCGCGTGGGGGGGCATGGCCCTGGTCGGGGTCTATTTCTCCCCAAACCGCCCTCTCTCGGACTTTGAGGATTTCCTGGAGGTCCTCACTGCAGTCGTAGGGAGGGCGGCGCCTCGCCAGGTCGTGGTGTTGGGCGACCTGAACGCCAAGTCGGCGGCCTGGGGCAACCCGGCCGCCAGGTGCAACGTCCGGGGACGCGCCGTTGAGTTCTGGGCGGCCTCAAGCGGTATGTCCCTCCTCAACAGGGGGACGGTCCACACGTGTGTGCGGCAACAGGGTGGGTCGGTGGTGGACGTCACGTTCGCCACCCCCGCGCTGGCCGCCCGCGTCGTGAACTGGCGGGTTGAGATGGTGGAGACCTTGTCGGACCACCGATACGTGCGGTTCGACATCTCCACCCAGGGGGGGGGGATGGCCCGCGCTGGGCAATCTCCCTTCCCGCGGTGGGCACTCACCCGCCTGGACCGGGAGGCAGCCAGGGAGGCGGCTTTCCTCCAGGACTGGCTGTCGCCCCCTGTTGAGGTCCTAGACGTGGATGCCGCAGCGGTTCGGATCAGAGGGGCCCTGACCGAGGTGTGCAATTCCAGCATGCCTCGGTCTCGCCGTCCGCCTCCCCGTCGCGCCGTTTATTGGTGGACGGAGGAGCTGGAGGGGCTTCGGACCGCCTGCGTGGCGGCCAGAAGGGCCTACGCGCGCAGCCGGCGGCGCAGCGTCCTAAACCGAGTCCGGGCAGAAGAGGACCGCCTATACGCCTCCTACCGAGAGGCGACGACGGTCCTCAAGTCTGCAATGGGCGCTGCGAGAGACTCGGCGAGGGCCGAGATGCTGGAGGGTCTCGACAGGGATCCCTATGGGAGGCCATACAAGGCGGCGCGGAACCAGCTCCGCCCCTATGGTCCCCCACTGTCGGAGACCCTCGAGCCAGCACTGTTGGATGGGGTGGTCCGGTCCCTGTTTCCGCGCAGGACCGACTTCGCCCCACCAACAATGGATCCCCCGCAAGGGGCGGCTTCGCCGGAGGAGGAGGTCCCCCCGGTGACGGCGGCGGAGATCTACGCGGGGGTACTCAGCCTCCGCGCCAAGAAGACGGCCCCCGGGCCGGACGGCGTCCCCGCACGGGTGGTGGCAATAGCTGCCTCCGAGATGGAGGACAGGTTTCGGGACCTTTTCAGCGCGTGCTTTTCGGCTGGGAAGTTCCCGAAACTGTGGAAGGAGGGGCAGCTTTGCCTCCTCCGAAAGGCGGGACGCCCGGTGGACTCCCCCTCGGCATACCGGCCCGTCGTGTTGCTCGATGAGGTCGGTAAATTGTTCGAGGGGATAGTCGCCTCCCGGCTCGGGCGCCATTTGCGGGATGTGGGGCCGGATCTGTCGGACGCCCAATTCGGTTTCCGTCGTGGGCGTTCGACGATCGACGCGCTGGCCCTACTCAAGGGCCAGGTGAAGGAGGCAGTCGAGGCGGGGGACGGAGTGCTGGCGGTGTCATTCGACATTGCCAATGCCTTCAACTCCGTGCCCCACTCGACGATATTGGAGGCGCTCCGGTATCACGGAGTGCCCCAATATCTGCGGAGCCTCCTGGCCAGCTACTTGGAGGACCGAGAGGTCCTCCTCGTAGACAAGACGGCCACAGTGAGGCGGTACGGCGCAGAGTCCGGTGTTCCACAGGGGTCGGTGCTTGGGCCCCCGCTATGGAACATCGGGTTCGATTGGCTGCTGCGGGGAGCCCTCCTCCCGGGCACGAGTGTCATCTGCTACGCGGATGACACTCTGCTCACTGCACGGGGGAGGAGATTCGCGGACGCGGCCTGTCTGGCCTCGGCTGGCGGATCCTTGGTTGCAGAGAGGATCCGCCGCCTGGGATTGAAGGTGGCGCTGCACAAGACCGAGGCCGTGTTCTTTCGCGGGCCTCGGCAGCGCTGCCCACCCGACGCCCACATCGTCGTGGAGGGCGTCCGTATAGAGGTCCAGCCCCGGATGAAATATCTGGGCCTGGTGCTGGACGACAGGTGGCGCTTCGGCCCGCATTTCAGCGGGCTGTCAACGCGCCTGTTGAAGGCCGCGGACGCCCTCTCGTGGCTCCTCCCGAACCTGGGGGGGCCCAAGGCGAAATGCCGGCGCCTCTATGCCGGCATCTTGCGGAGCATGGCCCTGTACGGGGCCCCCATTTGGGCGGACTCCCTCCACAGGAGGGAGAACGCGACCGCCATCCGCAAGCCCCAAAGGGCCATTGCACTGCGGGTGGCGAGGGCCTACCGGTCGGTGGGTTTTTCGGCGGCGTGCGCTCTGGCCGGCACCCCTCCTTGGGAGTTGGAGGCTTGGGTGCTGGCCAGGGTGTATGAGTGGACGGCGCATCGCAGGGCGCTCGGGGAGCACCCCGTCGCCGAGGAGCGGGAGGCCGTGCGGCGGGAGGCGAGGGACGCCATCGTCCTCCATTGGACGGAGGACCTCGCCACCGCCACCTTTGGCCGCCGGACGTTGGACGCGCTCGGTCCGGTCCTCCGGGCCTGGCTCGAGCGGTCCCATGGTTTCCTCTCGTTCCGTCTGGTGCAGGTGTTGTCCGGGCATGGCTGCTTCGGAACGTACCTGCACCGGATCGGGAGGGAGGAAGCCCCGTCGTGCCACGACTGCGGCGCGGCGGAGGACACGGCGCAGCACACCCTCGAAGTGTGCCCAGCTTGGTCCGAGCCGCGCCGCAGTCTGATCGCGGAGATCGGACAGGACCTCTCGCTTCCCGGTGTGGTCAACGCCATGCTGGGGAGCGAGGGGGCCTGGTCAGCGGTCGCCTCCTTTTGCGAGGACGTAGTCTCGCAAAAGGAGGCGGCGGAGCGCGCGCGGGAGGAAGACCCTCTCGCAGCGCCGCTCCGCAGAAGAAGAAGAGGTCGGAGAAGACGCGGTCTTCTCCCTCTTCATGGTGGCGACGGGCGGGCGACAGGCGCGGGGGCGCCTTCGCCCGCATTGCACCCGTCACCACCTTCGTCTGTCATTCCCGGGCCCGCCCCCCCCCCCACGGGGAGGGCGTGAGGTCCGCTGTGCGGGTCATCGTCGGCGGAGGACTGGAAGTAAAGGCTGTGCCGGTTTCCCAGTCCCCCGCCACTAGGACGAAGCGGGAATGCCGCTGGGTCGTTTTAGTGGGTATACCGGGTCAGACCGGGGAGTCCCACATAGCCCGCCCATCCCCCGATGGACGGGTATGCGTAATGCATTTTTTCCCAGCGACAAAAAAAAAAAAAAAAAAAAAAAAAAAAAAAAAAAAAAAAAAAAAAAAAAAGGTTAGGTTAGGTTAGGTTAGGTTAGGTTAGGTTAGGTTAGGTTAGGTTAGGTTTTTTTTTTTTTTTTGTGGCAGGAGGGGAAATCCGGTCGGACTTACACCCAGGCTGACTCACAAAACGAGCCAGTCTGGGTAGTGTCAGGCTCCAACTGACTAAAACCACCTCCTGCCTTACATTCTTGTATTGCTGATATACTTCAGCACTTAATTCTATTACAAGTTATACGATATTTAAAATTAATACTTATTATCCTACTTACGAACTAAATAAAGATATATATATATATATATTTTTTTTAATTTTTTTTTTTTTTTTTTTTTTTTTTTTTTTTTTTTTTTTAATTTTTTTTTTTTTTTTTTTTTCAGTTGCTGCATTACTCTACTCGGCATTTCTCTTTTTTAAATAATCCTAAAGTAACATATGATACACTTACAGCTTTTACTATGATACACTTACAGCTTAACATATGATACACTTACAGCTTATTCTATGTTCATGAGGCAGATATCAACTAACAATTTAGCGCACTATACGCACAATCACATTGTTTGAAATACACATATCATGGAAGTGTTGAGCCATTGGCTTTAGCGGCCTTCTCCACCACCATTTCAGCAAAAGCCAAAAAATGAACCCGGCAATTGTCGTCACTAAGCAAATCCTCAAAAGCGTCTAAGGGGCGACCCAGTCTTTGTTCACAGTCATACCTCTCCCTTGAGAACCTGTGACAGTGACTCAGCAAATGCTTGACGGTCTCATGAGATGTATTGTCACAAACACAGGCTGGAGTTCCCGTTAGCTTAAACCTATGGAGGTATTCACGAAAACCACCATGCCCCGTAAAGAGTTGTGCTCTTAAGTTGTGCAGTGTACCTACTTTCTCTAGGGTTTTATACGCTCGTCTCACGTTGCCGAAGAACAGCCTGATGCCTCGGTCTTGGTTCGTCTCTAGCGTATATCGCTCTTGCCAACTATCCAGCGTTAGCTCCCTGATAGTGCGCTTTGCGTAGGACAGTGGAAATTTGTCGTATGCTGGAGCGGTTTTCTTATGTAGGGCAGCGTGCTTTGCCAACTCATCCGCTCTCTCATTACCAGGTATTCCTACATGAGCCTTGACCCAGTATAGGCTAATTTGGCGACCCGATCGTTTAGCCTCGGAGATGGCATTCTGTATCTGCAATGTAATCGGGTTCTTTGTATTTGCATCGGCAATGGACTCCAGCGCTGATCTAGAGTCTGAGAGGATGTTGGCTGAAGTTCGAGTTTTCTTTCCATTGGCGTAGGTGAGTGCTCTAAGTATGGCCACCAATTCAGCTTGAAAGACGGTACAGTAGTTCTCCAGCCTGACTTCAATTCCGACAGTCTCACCATCCTGGCCCCAACATGACACCGCAGCACCAACCCTCCCTTCGATTTTGCTACCATCGGTGTACAGTCGAGGCCAGTCGTTTCCGATGTTCAGCAGGTCTTGGTCGCTTGAAACGTTTTGGAACGTGATCTCGGTCCTTAGAGCAGGATGTGGTAGCTCAGATGGGTGGACACGTGGTTCCATCTTCCTGCCAGGCAGTTCGTCCAGAGGCTTGCCCCTTTTTATCTCATAGAGCTTGAGGTACTCAACTGCCCTTAGGTCAAGAGGAATTACCCTTGCAAGGACGGCCGCGGCAATGAGTGACGAAGTCCTATGCGCCTTGGAGATCTTAATTGCAAACATCCTGGTAATAGAGTCCAGCTTCTTCTTTGCATACTTTTTGCCAGCGATTTCTGCCCATGAGCTTGCCGCATAGGTGACAACGGGTTCCACCACTCCAGTGTAGATGATCCTCAGGATGTTTGAGTTAAGCCCCCACTGTGCCCGCGCCGCCCTCGCCACCATTTTAAAAATGTTGGCCGTTTTCTTAGTAACCTCCTCCAAGTGCGGAAGAAAGGTTAACCCTGCGTCTATCGTTAAACCGAGAAGTTTAACCCGATTAACATTCTCGAGGGGTGTTCCATTGAGGGAGAACTTTGGTTCCTAGGAGGCCGAGGCCGAGGCCGAGGAGACCACGCTCTTTTTATTTATTTTTAAAAATGTTTTGCCTATTTTTATTTATCTATACTGTTTGTGTTTTACTTTATGCTTTTTTCTATTTACTATTAATATCTTTTACATTATTACTATGATTTTTAACTAATATACTACTATCTATTACATTTCTACTATTTATTACATATTGTTATACTAATTTACTTCTTGGTAGTTATTTCTTTGATATCCTAATGTTATATAATTATTATATACTTATATATCAAATATTTTAACAACTGCATTGTGTATACTTCTTTTCTTGTATAAATTCTTTACTATATTTTCCTCCAGATTCGACTTGGCCCAACGATGCACCTAGACATAATTTTGCGTCTCGCATAATCTGGGTCGGTTTCTCATGAAACTGGCTCAGGTTACCTGTTTGTGCTTTTATAACCCCAGTGGCTTGTTCGGCTTGAGTCGTAGTGAGCGTCCCAGTGTACGTGGAAGTGGGCGCGTCGACATCTTTAGCAATATGCGATTGATGCTCTGGCGAATGCGTCCCACTTCCTACGCACTGGGCATTCGCTGCTGAAAGCATTGTGCTCGTGATCCCCCAGGTTGCTTCTGGTGCAGTTTATGCACGTCGCTGCTTCGCCGATCTGCTTCACTGGGCAGTCCAACCTTAAGTGTAGCCCGCCACAGTGACTGCACAGATCGGCTGGCTCCGTGCACAGGCGTTTCCCGTGCCCGTATGCCAGGCAACGCGTGCACTGCACCAGAGGCGTCTGGTCCTCGACGCGCACTCGCTGAAGGTCAATCCGAAGTTTGCCTCCTTCGAGTGCGCGCCTCCAGATCGTGGGGGAAACACTCAGCACAATGCTGTTCATATGCGGGTTCCTTGTCTTCCTCCTAAACTTCACCGACATTCTTTGCTCCTTGGCGCCGAGGTCGTGGAAAATCTCCCGGTTCTGGTTCTTCAGGGCTTTGAGTATTTCGTCATCACTGTGTACTAACAACACGTCCCTGAGAACCAGAAGTGGGTCCCGGTTTGCCACTTCCTCGACGACAAGGTTCCCTCCAGCGGCCCTCAATCGTTCCTTCAGTTTGGATCTCTCCTCTTTACTTTCGCAGGTTAGGTTAGGTTAGGTTAGGTTAGGTTAGGTTAGGTTAGGTTAGGTTAGGTTAGGTTAGGTTAGGTTAGGTTTTTTTTTTTTTTTTTTTTTTTTTTTTTTTTTTTTGGCAGGAGGGGAAATCCGGTCGGACTAACACCCAGGCTGTTTCAAAAAACGATCCAGTCTGGGTAGTGTCAGGCTCCAACTGACTAAAACCACCTCCTGCCTTACATTCTTGTATTGCTGATATACTTCAGCACTTAATTCTATTACAAGTTATACAATATTTAAAATTAATACTTCTTATCCTGCTTACGAACTAAATGAAGATATATATATATATATAAATTTTTTTTTTTTTGTTTTTTTTTTTTTTTTTTTTTTTTTTTTTTTTTTTTTTAGTTGCTGCATTACTCTTCTCGGCATTTCTCTTTTTTTTTTTTTTTTTTTTTTTTTTTTTTTTTTTAAATAGTCCTAAACTTACATATGATACACTTACACTTTTTACTATGATGCACTTACAGCTTAACATATGATACACTTACAGCTTATTCTATGTTAATGTTGAAGATATTAACTAACAATTTAGCGCACTATACGCACAGTCACATTCTTTGAAATACACATATCATGGCAGTGTTGAGCCATTGGCCTTTGCGGCCTTCTCCACCACCATTTCAGCAAAAGCCAAAAAATTAACCCGGCACTTGTCATCACTAAGCAAATCCTCAAAAGCGTCTAAGGGGCGACCCAGCCTCTGTTCACAGTCATACCTCTCCCGTGAGAACCTGTGACAGTGACTCAGCAAATGCTTGACGGTCTCATGGGATGCATTGTCACAAACACAGGCTGGAGTCCCCGTTAGCTTAAACCTATGGAGGTATTCACGGAAACCACCATGCCCCGTGAAGAGTTGTGCTCTTAAGTTGTGCAGTGTACCTACTTTCTCTAAGGTTTTATATGCCCGTCTAACGTTGCCGAAGAACAACCTGATGCCTCGGTCTTGGGTCGTCTCTAGCGTATAACGCTCTTGCCAACTATCCAGCGTCGACTCCCTGATGGTGCGCTTTGCGTAGGACAGTGGGAATTTGTCGTATGCTGGAGCGGTTTTCTTATGTAGGGCAGCGTGCTTTGCCAACTCATCTGCTCTCTCATTTCCAGGTATTCCTACATGAGCCTTGACCCAGTATAGGCTTATTTGGCGACCCGATCGTTTAGCCTCGGAGATGGCATTCTGTATCTGCAATGTAATCGGGTTCTTAGTATTCGCATCGGCAATAGACTCAAGCGCTGATCTAGAGTCTGAGAGGATGTTGGCTGAAGTTCGGGTTTTCTTTCCATTGGCGTAGGAGAGTGCTCTAAGTATGGCCACCAATTCAGCTTGAAAGACGGTACAGTAGTTCTCCAGCCTGACTTCAATTCCGACAGTCTCACCATCCTGGCCCCAACATGACACCGCAGCACCAACCCTCCCTTCGATTTTGCTACCATCGGTGTACAATCGTGGCCAGTCGTTTCCGATGTTCAGCAGGTCTTGGTCGCTCGAAACGTTTTGGAACGTGATCTCGGTCCTTAGAGCAGGATGTGGTAGCTCAGATGGGTGGACACGTGGTTCCATCTTCCTGCCAGGCAGTTCGTCCAGAGGCTTGCCCCTTTTTATCTCATAGAGCTTGAGGTACTCAACTGCCCTTAGGTCAAGAGGAATTACCCTTGCAAGGACGGCCGCGGCAATGAGTGACGAAGTCCTATGCGCCTTGGAGATCTTAATTGCAAACATCCTGGTAATAGAGTCCAGCTTCTTCTTTGCATACTTTTTGCCAGCGATTTCTGCCCATGAGCTTGCCGCATAGGTGACAACGGGTTCCACCACTCCAGTGTAGATGATCCTCAGGACGTTTGAGTTAAGCCCCCACTGCGCCCGCGCCGCCCTCGCCACCATTTTAAAAATGTTGGCCGTTTTCTTAGTAACCTCCTCCAAGTGCGGAAGAAAGGTTAACCCTGCGTCTATCGTTAAACCGAGAAGTTTAACTCGATTAACATTCTCGAGGGGTGTTCCATTGAGGGAGAACTTTGGTTCCTGGTACTTTAGTTTCTTCGTTACGACCATAGCTTGAGTTTTGTGAGCTGCAAATTCCATTTTGTAGGCTCTTCCCCATTCCGCAATACAATCAAGCGCCTCATTCACTATTTGTTCAAGCTCAGAAGCAGTGTTTGCTTCTGCCAAGACAACCAGGTCATCTGCGTATGCCTGGACGTGTGCTTTTAGGTTTTCTGCTGCTACCATGAGAGGGTCCAGCTGGATGTTCCAGAAGATGGGACCGCAAATAGAACCCTGGATGCATCCTTTGGTGGTTGGTTTGGTGACGGTATGGGCCAGATACTCTACCGTGACGCAGCGATCAGAGAGGTAGCTGTCGAGGAGTCGTAGGGTGTCCTTGTCAATGTTCTTCTCAAGCAACTGTTGAAGTATGGCCGGCCACCAGGCGTTGTCAAACGCACCCTCGATATCCAGTGAAATCACCGCAACTATCTTCTTGGCCGCAACTCCTCGCCTGATGTAATTCACGGTATCGTACAGCGCGTCCTCCGTTCCACACTGTGGTCTGAACCCATACTGCCTCCTACTGAGTAAGCCCTCGCTCTCCAGCGTCCACGTGAGCCTGTTTGCGACCAGTTTTTCCAAGACCTTGCCCATGATTGGGAGAAGCCCGATTGGTCGGTAGGCCTTGGCCACGGTGTAATCTGGTCTGCCAGGCTTTGGGATCACCCTGATCCTAGCTTCTTTCCAGGCGACGGGGAAATGTCCAATTTCGAGGCACTTATTGAGCAGGGCTAGTTGAAATTCTGCGTCAGCTCCGTATGCCTTATAACAAATGTCCGCAGTTAAGCCGTCAGCACCAGGTGCCTTTTTGGGGCTCATTCCCGCGTAGACTCTATGCAGCTCGGTTTGAGTGAACGGCGGTGCTGTTGGCGATTGAAGGCTCTGCTCTTGGTGTTGATGCCATATCCTTTTCCTCACGCTCTCGCGAATTGTCTTTTGGGCTGGAGAGTCCGTTCCGGGGTCGTCAGTTGGGAAAAAAGTTCCAGCGAGGTGATCAGCTGAGGACTCGGCTGAGAGAATTACGTTGGTCCGTGGATCCCTGATGAGGCTTGACTGAATCCGGCTAGTGCCCGAGCAGCGCGTAATTATCCTATGGGCACAGCTCCAGACGTCTTCTTCCTTTTGCCGTGTGCAGAGCTCCTTCCAGCTAGTCGTTAGGGCCACTTCAATGTTACACTTGTACGCATCTTTCGCCTTGCGGTATTCGTCCAAGCAGAATGGTCTTCTTCTGGGGTTTGCAGAATGGATACGTCTTCTCAGTGTCTTTACCGTCCGCTTTTCCGCCTCCAGCTCTTTCGTCCACCACTGCGGTTTAGTGCTTTGTTTACACTGAGCAAGCCTAGGGATCGCCTCGTCGCTGGCCTTGATAATCGCCGCGATATATTTTTGGACGAGGTTTTCCAGCATTTCCGGATCTTTGCATTCCTCAGCTTCCTTCCTGGTAATCCCCGTCTCTGTCATGACCTCGTTGAGGGTATCTGTGAAGAGAGCCCATTTCGCCTTTCGCACATTATATACCCTAGTGGAAGGATGCTTCAATATTTGTTCCTCATCGCCCATGTCCAGCTGAAAAGTGATACTGCGGTGGTCTGTGAGAATGGCAGAGTCCATGTCCACCTTCCATTGCGACATTTTTGCCAGCACCGAGTCACTACAGGCAGTAATGTCTACGATGCTGGAATAAAGTTTACCGCCCCTGAAGGTGTGGTATGTTGGCACGCTGCCCTGGTTTAGGATGCTCATTTCGTTATGAGCCAGCAAGTCAGTTATCGCCCTACCACGACTGTCCTCAGTATCGCATCCCCACCAGGGACTCATTGCATTGACGTCGCCTGCAACAACGATATACTGAGTTCCTATTTCCCGGATGACGCGTTCAAGCTTTCTAAGGTGAGGCTCCAGGTCTAGGTTGCCTTCAAAGTATACGTTTATTATGCCTAAGGAGAGATGTCCGATACGCAAGACCAGAGAGCTTATATTATGGCAGTTAAGTGACTGGTTGGTCACCACAGTTAAATTAGGGTTGGTGACGACGATTGCTGATTTCACTGGTGAGTCTCTGGTTCCGCTAGGGTATTGGATGGTGGTGCAAGATGCAGAGAGTGTTCCCTTTGCCCCCACGTAGGGTTCTTGTGCGAGCAAAAAATCGGTGCCGTTCCCTAACGCCTCGCAGAGGATTTCCTTGGTCGCAGCATGTCCTCGGCCAAGATTAACTTGTGTAAACTTAATTTTCCGTGGGGTGCCCTTAGCAGTAGTTAATACCCGATCTAGATATCCGATCCCATTTGGACCATTCCGGACATTCACTTGAGTAAGCTGGGTGTAAGGGGTTGCTATGCCTCTTACTTTTGTGGCAATTCACACAGCGAGGGGAAAGTGAGCGATTGGGACACTCTCTCGTGTCATGTGTCTCTGCACAGTAGCCACAACTTAACTGCAATTTGCAGTCTCGCGCCAAATGTCCAAATCCCAAGCAATTGTAACATTGGACGATCGGGGACTGGTCAATCGCCAGTACCACCTGGTATCCAAGTTTAATGCGCTGCCCACTCAGGCGTTGCCAGAGACCGGCTCCCACCTCCAAGATGACGTTAGTCGTGGCTGGTGTTCTACCTTTTGTACGTCTGACGACCTTCAATTGAATCTGGTCAGGCGGCAGGCCGTCTAGGAGACTGGCGTTTTGTTTAGGCAGAGCCATCACAATATCCCCGTCCTTGAGGTCGTTTATGACCCCGACCAGTCGAATAAGGGGGCTCTTGGGTGGAGGATTTACGACTGTGAATCCGTCCCCAGATTCCTTAATAGCATCTCCGAGCGCATCTCTGTCTCGCTCAGAGGTGCAGCCAATGGCGACTTTTTGGTTGCGCAGCCTCCTGATACTGCTTATCCCCACCCCAAGCGCAACGACATCTACCTTCGCTTTTATCCTTTTAACGACATCTTCGCTAGTGTGGCGCGGGTCGATGGACTCAGCTATAAGGTTATGTCGCGGAGTGCCGAGAACCTCCGCATAGGACTTGGCAGGCCCCCGACGAATTGTTGAGACCTCCTCAGGTGCCCACTTCTGCGTTACCTCCGGGCTCATCCGAGTCTCCATCAAACCCTGAATATGTTCGACCGTCCTCCTTATTGGCGCCGCCGTGTCTACTGTGGTATCCTGGAGCTCCTTGACGTTTCTTCGAAGTTCCTCAACCTTGGAACCCAGCAGTTCCGTGGTTTCACCCGAAGGCAAGTTGTCTCGAAGCGCCTGCAGACCGTTACGGACCTCTACCACAGCTTCCCGCGTAAAGGTGCATGTCTGCAGGATCTGCTCTATTTCCAGTGTATTGGACGGTGGAGAGGAAGGAGTGACTAGAGAGGCTTCCCGCACCGCAGCGATGATGTCTTCTGTCGTTGCCTCACTCAAGGGACAGTCAAGTCGGCGTCGGCTCAAAGTGGTCATCTCCTGACGGATGAGTTCCAGCTCCGCATGAAGGTGAGCAATTTCGACGCCGCCGTTGGCATCGGGGTCCACCGCTCTTTGCGCTTCCTTGGGCAGTATAGAGTGCAGAGCCGCTCGGAGCGGCCCAAGCTCGGCGGACATGTCCGCCACCTTAGCGAGCACCAAACTCACAAGTTCGGGGGACTCCTTCAGAGCAAGTTGGGTGCTCAGCTTCAACTCTTTTATGGGTTCGCACGCGTCAAACAGGAGTATCTGGCGGAGCGCCTCGACGTCGCTCGCAAGTTTCTCAACATGCGCTTCGAGTCTCCTATATTCCGTCAGAGCTGCCTCTAGCGTTCGGGCATGCCTCTGAGCCTGACGCTCTCTGCCCCTGGCAACCCCCTCCCTCAGCCGGTGACTCTCAACCATGTGGAGGTTACGGGAATCCGAGAGCTTTAACACCATCTCGTACATCATTTGTAAGGCCGCAACGACGTTCTCCCTTATTTCTCTTTTGAGGTTCCCCGAACTCTCCAGATCTGATTTAGCCTTCTGGAGGACAGCTCCAGCCTGGCGGGGCATCTCACTCAGGACGATCCTCCTCCCATCAACAGTCCTGGTGGATTCGCAAGAGTTGATTGAGGCATCGGAGTCACAATCATCGGTGTCAGCATAAGCGGGTTCTGTGTCCCGTTGCGCCAGAACCTCCACTGAGCCAGCCGTCATCGCATGCCTTATCTGCGTCTGTATGCGCAGTTCAGAAGGGGCAGGTCTAGGCATAGCTCTGATGGGAGTGGAGGATAAAGGTGGGTCCTCCGCCTCCGAGGCTTCCGACCCCGAGCGAATGTCAACCTCGCTCTGTATATTCAATTCCTGGTAGCCGATATCCTCCCCCAGGGGGGTCATCACACACTCAGCAACGGGGGCAACCCGACCCAGAGGCTCCACGGCTTCGAGTGGCTGCGCTGCTTTCAAAGAAAGGTCCGGGCCGCAAGCCACGGCATCACTCTCCGGCCCAGAAGCCTTAACAATAGCCTTAGATCTAGTGCGCTGGCCAGCAGGCGGGGCTGGAGCCGGAGCCCTAGCCGGACGCCTCGAAGGAGGAATGTTCTTTGACATGTCTAACGTGTACGGTATGAAGCAGAATGAAAATGAAAAATGTATGTGTGCAGAGTGTTTCCTTTGTTGTGACGAGAGAGCGCGCGCAAAATCGGAAAGTTTCCTAGTTAAAAGTAACACTTATAACGATATGAACGGTTGGTGTTGTTAAATAAAAACGACTCTACCAGACCAGCAGAACCCAGGCAGTCATCAGAGGCTCCACATATGCCTTATAGTTAAAGCCCGTTGTAAACCGTTATTAAAAAAAAAATGTTTTGTGGAGCGGCTCTATGTAGAGTCTCCCCGTTTATGTAACTGGATAGAGCCCGCCGAGCCCAATCCAATGAACCCAAACACGGCCACCCCAACCCAAAGGGTTCCGGAGATAATGCAGTTTGAAATTCCGGTGCCGTTCCAAGATGGCGTCCGAAATTTGGTTACTGGTGGTTTTCTCCAGAACCGTTCAGCCGAATGCGACCGTGCTTGGGCTTTCCTGAATCGGCTCAAAGAGATCTACCCCGTGGAGCAGGTTTCAGGCCTGAAAAAACTTGGCTCCTGAAAACCGCTGAAAAAAGGGAAATCGGGTAGGGAGGGGCCAACCGATGTCCCCAAAGAAAACCCGAGCCCTCTACGACTTCCGACTCGAGAGTTATCCGTGCCCAAAAAATGATTTGACAGTTCTAGAACTGTCAAAGTCAATTTTCAACACGGTATAACTTCCCCCCTAGCAATCGTAGAGCACCCGAGCTTGGACTTGATCGGCTTGGCTCGTCCCGCTCCGATGCGTAAACAGGTTTTCAGGTTCCTGAAATTTCTCAACCCCAAAGTGCCTGAAACTGAAATAACCGGACAGAGGCTGTCTCCCCAAACACTACTGTGAAAACGGCAAGTCTCTGCGACCCCCGGATCCAGAGCTACACTGGGCCAAAGTTTCCCAAAGGGTGGGGGTAACTGTCAAAACCCAACTTTGGGCAGCTGTAACTCCGCAACCGTTTGCCACAGAGAAACGCGGTCTTGAATGCTGTGCCTGGCTCTACCTCTTCTATCCGCCAAGAATGGTTTCAGGGCTGAAAAACTTCAGGTCCTGAAACTGCCTGAAACCTATACTGTATTAAAGTTGGCGGCGCGCTACCAGCCCCAGAAAAAATCCGGCCACAATCAGACCAGTGATTCCTGAGAAATCTTAATTTCTAAAATAAAACCTAAAAACCAATATGGCGCGTTTTTGTCAAAAAAGCCAAATTAATCACTATAGGGCCCGTGTTTGGGCTTAATTTAGTCCAGACAAGGTATAAGAACACAATAGTACAGTAAAAAAGTGATTATTTCCTATTATTCATTAATTATGGACGAAAAACATATAAAATTCTATAACTTTAGAACTAATAAATTTAAAATTATGAAAAAATATGCTAAAAATACGTTAGTTAAAGTGCTACAATATATCAAAAATACAAATATTAAAATCCAATTAAAAATAAGAAAATTTTTGAAAATATGTTTTTCCTGGAAAATTTACAATAACTTAAAAACGACTTAAACTAAAAATCTAAAACTTAGGATCTCTATAGAACCGATGAGCGCGCCACAAGCTGCAGTTGAAAAACTTCGGTATGATGATGGGAACCAGAGATATTTAGGTACAAAGTTTACAACTTCCAATTGTTATATAAAATCTTCCAGCTGACATAAAATTCTAAAAATGAATGCACTCGCCTTGTCTATTGATGGTCCAAATTGGTGCTAATTTTCAGATCGCTGTCCCCACTCCTTCAACTTTTTCAGTGCACGTGGTTTTCACTTATTCCTGAATATCTCGTGAAAGCTCGATGTAAGGGTGATATGGAGTGGTCCAGGTGCTCGGGAGCCACGGTGCTCACACGATGCCAGTGAAAAAGCAAGGGGTCTTCGATCTTGTTAAGGCAGCGTACGCGTTTTTATAAGGCGCCAATTCCACTTAACCTCCAAAATTGTGGTTTTTTCACAATAACTTTCACAGCACTATGAAACAAAACTGTTTGATCGCGGTACTTTGTGCGGCGCAATTTTCCGCATCTGACGACACTTCATTCGTTGTGATATGTGCACAAAAACCAATTAAATCGTATTTTTAAGTGCGGAGCGCGTGGAGTTTAGCTGTTTACTGCTCGAGAGACCGAGTGCAACTCGGTTAGGTTAGGTTAGGTTAGGTTAGGTTAGGTTAGGTTAGGTTAGGTTAGGTTAGGTTAGGTTAGGTTAGGTTAGGTTAGGTTGGGGTGCTGGGTCAGAAAACCTCCTCGTGGGCCTGACGGCTGCCGGTCCCTCTCGATACGTTTGGAGGGAACAGCAGCCGGCATGGACGGTGCATCCTGGGCGCGGGCAGTGGCCTTCCCCAAGGAATGGGAAGAGATTCTCATTCTTCGGGGAATGTTACTGTTCGTGGCAAATATTCTGACATAGGAGGGGGTCCAACTAAATGGACCAACGGGGCGCTGTTCCGCGTGACCCTCTGAACAGCAGAGGGCACAGTGGAGGAGCAACAACGGGCTCGGTGTGCACTTACCCTGCCTCCGAGCAGACAGTGAGGGACTCAGTCCTTCGCTGTCCCCGTCGTTCTCGTAATCCCATCATTGGAGTGTCGTGGATCACGTCTCGCGGCTTCGATCGGGACCGAGGGTCTTGGCTTAACCGCCCGGACCGCGAGGTAGAAAACCTCTATAAAAAGTTACCCCGAATCTCAAGCGGCGGCGCACCGTGAGGGGATGAATGGCTGACGGGTGTTCCCATGGAACAATCAGTCTCTAGTGCGACCCCCGCCAGGGTACCAGCCGACCCCCTGGCGGGTTATAAATGTTAAAGGCTTATCCGGGTACAGGGGGCACTGCCCGGATGGACATTTTATATCCCCCATACTCGTGGGAATACTATGGATATACCAAAACAAATTAAAAAAGTTGTGGAGAAGGCGGACGCAGCGTCAGATTCTGGCACTGCGTCATTGAAGACAGGAGCAGTTGCTCCAGCGGAGCCCCTTGTGGTTCTTGAGCGGGTGAGAGTGTTGTCGGAGTCCGGCAACGCTCCGCAAACAGTTGCGGCCGGCCCCTCCAAGTTTTGGGGGAAGCGGCCGCGTGGATTTGAATCGGACGCGTTGTCGGCAGGTTTGTCCTCAAGTGAGGAGAACCTGCCGGCCGCCAAGGTGCGGACCGCAAGGAGGGGCAGAGGTCGCGGGACACCTTCCGGTGTCAGCACTCCAGCGGCAGAGTCGCGCGACACCCGGGGCCGCTACCTGAAGCGCCCTGATACGTCGGTGACCAGCGGAGTTAGCGACTCCGAGGGGGCCATGCAGGTGGAGCAGAATGATTCTGCGGCATCCACTGCATTGGTGAGCACTAAGGCCGAGCTCAACGCTGCGAGGCGAGAGGGCCGGAAGGCTGCCGCGACCGACGAAGTCGCCGAGTTGGCTCGGAAGGCAAGGGAGAGGCGGTTACAGACTGCCACAGCCCCTGAGGGCCTGACGGCTGAAGTCCTCAGCCGCCAGGTTTTGGACGGCGTGGACGTCGTCCTGAAGGTTGCCACGAAATCGGGCAACCTGAAGGGCACATTCACGCGGGCCCTTAAGGAGGCGGCGGACGGAATAAAGGAGGCTGTGGAAGTCCTCCTTGACCGGACGACCTCGGAGGAGACGGTGAAGCTCCAAGAAGAGAATCACCGTCTCCATACGAAGATGGAGGAGCTCCAGCGGGAGGTCAGCGCCCTGAGGGCGGACTTCAGCCGGCAGCAGGGTGTGACTTCGGATAGTCACGCTCTGCCACAGAACGGGTCTTTGGGGGAAGACCAGTTCAACCGGCTGTTGACTATTATGACCGCCCGATTCGACAGCCTTGAACCCAGGCTCAACCCCCCAGTTAACCTCCGCCCGCCGCTGGCAGCGGATAAGCGGAGGAAGGAAGCAGAGCCCACTCCATCAACGGCTGGGCCTACGTGGGCACAGGTGGCTAAAGCGCCACCTGCACCAAAAAAGACCACGCAGACGCCCAAAACGCCTGCAGAGGGGGCCAAAAAGGCCGTGAAAGGGACGAAAGAGCCCACTAAGGGGGGCAGCTCATCCCCCAAAGAAAAAGAGGGTGCCTGGAAGACGGCTGAGAGCCGTAAAAAGAGGCAAAAGAGGGGCCGCAAGGCCAAGACCGCACCGGGCTCCGGGGGGCAAAAAGCCAAGGGTGGCCCACCCAAGATTCGCGTCCCTCGATCCGCAGCGGTGGTAGTGACGCTTCAGCCTGAAGCTAAGGACAGAGGCATCACTTACCAGAAGGTGCTGGCGGAGGCGAAGGGCAAGCTGGTCCTCGCTGATTTTGGCACCCCGGAAGGCTTCCGTTTCAGGACGGCAGCCACGGGGGCTAAGATGTTTGAGTTGGCGGGGACCAACAGCGCCGAGAGGGCGGACGCTTTGGCTGCGAAGCTAAGGGACGTCCTAAACCCTGAGGAGGCCCGGGTGTCCAGGCCCATTAAGACGGCTGAAGTTCGCGTCGATGGGCTGGACGACTCGGTGACCCCGGAGGAGGTGGTGGCGGCCATAGCCCGCAGCGGCGGCTGCTCGCCCGAAAATGTGCGGGCGGGTGTCATTCGCGCCAATGCTGGCGGGCTCGGCACCATATGGGTACGGTGTCCGGTGGCTGCGGCGAGGCAGGTTGCTGAGGCAGGACGTATTCTCGTTGGCTGGGTGTCAGCGAGAGTAAAACTCCTGGCACCCAGGGCCATGCAGTGCTACCGGTGCCTGGAGAAAGGGCACGTCCGGGCACTGTGCACCTGTGACACAGACCGCAGCGATTTATGTTATCGCTGCGGTCAGCCTGGCCATAAGGCGTCCCAGTGCTCCGCCGACCCAAACTGCAGTCTTTGTGCAGCTGCAGGAAAGTCCGCGGGGCATCGAGTAGGTGGCAACGCCTGCGGCGCGCCCAGAAAGCGCAGCAAGCGATGGGCCAAGGCTGCGGGGGGCGCACCCCCCACACAACCTAGCTCCTCTTCGGCCGACTCCCGGCCTGTGGTTGGACGTAGCGCTGAGGAAATGGAGTGCCAGTGATGGCACACTACCATTTCCTCCAGGCGAACATCAACCACTGCACCAGAGCTCAGGATCTCCTGCTCCAGAGCATGGTGCAGTGGTCGATAAATGTGGCGGTGGTCGCTGAGCCGTATTTCATCCCCCCCCGGGATAACTGGGCAGGGGATCTAGACGGCCTAGTGGCCATCATCGGCGCGACTCTCGTCGACGTATCCCGTGGTCACGGTTGGGTTGCGGCCGTTGTGAGCGGGATCGTCACGATTGGGGCGTATTTTTCGCCCAACAGGAGTCTCGCCGACTTCGAGAGTTTCCTCGTCGAGTTGGGAGCCGTCGTCGGCCAGTCACACCCTCGACCCATTTTGCTTCTCGGTGACCTCAACGCCAAGTCTGCGGCGTGGGGTTCCCCGGTCACGGACCCGAGAGGCGAAGTGCTAGAGGAGTGGGCCATTACGACGGGCCTGGCCGTCTTAAATCGGGGTTCGGCCTTCACGTGTGTACGGCAGCAGGGCGGGTCCATAGTGGACGTCTCGTTCGCTAGTCCTGCAGTCGTGCACCGTGTCCGTGATTGGCACGTTGAAGTGGAGGTGGAGACGCTATCGGATCACCGATACATCCGCTTCGACGTCTCCACCCAGACCGCTGGAGATCGTCGCCAATCGGGGCCCCGAAGAGACGGCCCGCGTTGGGCGCTGAAACGCCTCAACGGGGAGGCTCTCGAAGAAGCCGCCATAGTCCAAGCCTGGATTCGGGAGTCGGCTACCGTTGATCCCGTCGACGTCGAACAGGAGGCGCAGTGGTTTTGCGATGCGATGACGCAGATCTGCGACGCATGCATGCCACGCGTCTCCTGTCTGTCCGCACGGCGCCGCTTGTACTGGTGGTCCGTCGAGATCGAGCGACTGCGCGTCGAATGCGCAGTCGCCAGACGCCCGTACACGCGGTGCCGTAGAAGACGTCCACGGGTTCCTCACGAAGAAGCCGCGCTGTATGAGGTGTACCGCGCGGCGAAGCTGGCTTTGTGGCTGGCCATCGGCAAGTCAAAGACGCGCTCCAGAGAGGAAATGGTGGCGAGCCTAGACGGGGATCCGTTTGGGCGCCCTTACCGGTCGGTCCGAGGGAAACTTCGGCCGTGGGCGCCCCCGCTAACGGAAGGTCTAGAGCCCCAGTTTCTGGAGCGAGTGGTCTCGGCCCTCTTCCCTGAGAGAGCTGAGTATGAGCCACCGCCGATGGTTCTGCACACAGCTGCAGAGCCAGAAGATGACAGCGAAACCATCCCAGAGGTGACACAGGCAGAGATGGGCGCGGCCCTATTGCGGCTCCGGGCTAAAAACACTGCTCCGGGGCCCGATGGAGTGCATGGCCGCGCTCTGGTCCTCGCCTTGAAGGACCTGGAGCCCCCACTGAGAGGACTCTTCTCGGCATGCCTTGAGCAGGGCCAGTTCCCTACCCGGTGGAAGACTGGTCGGCTGGTCTTGCTCAGGAAGGCAGGGCGCCCGGCGGACTCGTCGTCCGGTTATCGGCCCATAGTGCTGCTAGACGAGGCGGGCAAGATGCTCGAGCGCATTATCGCAGACCGCCTCGTCAGCCACTTGTGTACAGAGGGGCCGAACCTGGACGACAGCCAGTTTGGGTTCCGCCGTGGGCGCTCCACCATTGACGCCATAATGAGGGTGAGAGTCCTGGCGGAGGAAGCGGTGTCTCGGGGCGGGGTGGTGCTGGCGGTGTCCTTGGACATCTCCAACGCCTTCAACACTCTGCCCTGGGGTTGCATTAGGGAGGCCCTGCGCTATCACCGGGTGCCTCTCTACCTCCGCAACATTGTGGGGGCTTATCTGTCGGGAAGGTGTGTCACCTACATGGGACGTGACGGCGATAGCCGTCGCGAGATGTCGTGCGGTGTTCCACAGGGGTCGGTTCTGGGCCCTCCCTTGTGGAACATCGGTTACGACTGGGTTTTGCGGTGCGAGCTTCCACCGGGTGCGAACCTGACGTGTTATGCGGACGACACGCTGGTCATTGCCCGGGGGAGCTCGTACAGGGAAGCAGCGTTGCTGGCTACGGCTGCGGTCTCGCAGGTGGTGAGCCGCATACGACGCCTGGGCCTGGAGGTGGCCCTCAACAAGTCGGAGGCCATTGCGTTTCATGGCCCCCGACGGGCGCCGCCGCTGGGATCACACATAGTGGTCGGGGGGGCCCGGATCGCTGTCGAGTCAACCATGAAGTACCTGGGATTGGTGCTCGACAGCCGTTGGGACTTCGGACCCCACTTTCAGCGGCTGGTGCCCAAGTTGATGGGCGCGGCGGGCGCGCTTTCAACGCTGCTTCCCAATTTGGGGGGCCCGAGCTCCGCCTGTAGGCGGTTGTACGTGGGGATCGTGCGATCCATGGCCCTTTACGGGGCCCCAGTATGGGCGACGGACCTGACGGCCCGCACTATCGCAGTTCTGCGCAAACCGCAGAGAGCGATGGCCGTCAGGGTCATACGGGGATATCGCACGATCTCCTACGAGGCGGCTTGTGTACTGGCCGGATCCCCGCCGTGGGACCTGGAGGCGAAAGCCCTCGCGACGCTACATCAGTGGCGCGAGGACGCCAAGGATCGGGGCGAAAGGCTGGTGCAGCGACAGATCACGCTGCACCGGTCTCAGCTCCGACAGGTCATGGTGGCGGAATGGCGGAGGAGGCTTGACCATCCCTCCGCCGGCCTCGACACAATCGAGGCGATCCGGCCAGTACTCGACGACTGGCTCGGGAGGAAGCACGGCTCCCTGACGTTTCGGGCGACGCAGGTGCTCTCGGGGCATGGTTGCTTCGGGAAGTACCTGTGTCGCATAAGCAGGGAGCCGGACGCTCGGTGCCATCACTGCGTCCAGTGTCCGGAGGATACGGCGCGGCATACGCTGGCAGAATGTCCCGCGTGGGACGAGCCGCGCCGTGCCCTCGTGTCAGAGATAGGTGGAGACCTGTCGCTGCCGACCGTTGCTCACGCGATGGTCGACAGCACAGAGTCCTGGGACGCGGTGGTGTCCTTCTGCGAAACCGTCTTGTCGCAGAAGGAAGCTGCGGAGAGGGAGAGGGAGATCTCGAGTGCCTTCCCATCCCGCAGCAGACGCACCGGGCGTCGGCAGAGGGCGGATAACGCCCTCTTCCGGCCCCCCTAAACAGGTCCAGGGGCGACGGATTCGGGGACATCCGTCGCCCCCCATCATAATGGACCCGAGACGGCGGCGCGTAGTGTTCCACGCGCGCCTCTCACGGACGTAACGGGGGGAGTACACCTCACTCCCCCCAGGGACGAGGCCCGCACTGGTCGAGCGGGCCGGCACTAGTCCGGGGCAGCGGAAGTCACATTCGTTCCCGCTGCCCCCAGACGCAAGTGTGCGAGGGAACACCGGGGTGGTTTTTAGTCAGTTGGAGCCTGACAGACCCCTCCGCCCTCCCCAGGCGGAGGACATCCGTTTCCGGATTTTCCACCTCGCAACAAAAAAAAAAAAAAAAAAAAAGGTTAGGTTAGGTTAGGTTTTTTTTTTTTTTTTTTTTTTTTTTTTTTTTTTTTTTTTTTGGCAGGAGTGGGAAATCCCCACGGACACCTCGACTATCTCACAGGTTGTGAGACAGTCGAGGTAGTGCCGGACTCGAACCGGCTAAAACCACACTCCTGCCCCGCCAGTGTCCCTCTGATATGGGGATCAGAGACCTTGTGTACGTATTTTGTGACTTGTTTAGCGACGATTTGTTGGAAGGCCGCAGAGACCACACTCAGTTTGTTTTAGCTTGAGGCTTTATTGCTGTTGCATACACTATAATATACTTATTTTATTTTAACTTTAATTTGCTTATTTTGTTTCAACTTTGATTTGTTTACTTAATATATTTTAACTTTTATGTACTCATATTGTTTTAACTTTAATCTACTTAATTTATTTGAACTTTAATATACATAATTTATTCAAACTTTAATGTACTTGATTTATTTTTACTTTAATATACTTAATTTATTTTAACTTTAAGATACGTAATTTATTTAAACTTTAATTTATATTTTAACTTTAATTATTAACTCTTTTTATAGATATAGTGTTACCCTATGTTGATGCCTTCAGTGATTGTTTTCTGCGTTTTGTCGTTTGATTTATCTTTTCCAATTTTTAGCTTCAATCTTATGACACTCACTTGATATACTTAGTATATTGGATATCATAATTAAAATAGTTCTTCTGTTTTGATCAAACAACTGCAGAGTTCCTCCATCCAGTTCGACACAACTTGGCGAGCCCACCAGAGTTGACTTACGGTCCAGCATAATTTGAGCCACTTTCTCATGAAAGTGGCTCCAATATCCGTTGTCCATTGAGCCAACCCCAGTGGTCCGCTCAAAGCGTCTGCTATATTGTGTTGAAAACTTGTTTGTATGTACTCGGGAGTGGGCGCACCGACAACTTTAGCAGTATGCTACTGATGCTCTAGCGAATGCATCCCACTTCCTACGTACTGGGCAATCTTTACTGAAGGCATTGTGCGAGGTCTCCTCCAGGCCACCCTTGATGCAGTTCACGCACGTCGCCGGCTCGGCCATGAACTTTTCTGGGCAGTCCTTAACCAGATGTGCACTAGCGCAGTGGCTGCACAGGTCAGCCGTCTGGTAACAGTGACGCTTGCCATGGCCGAACTCCAGACAGCGAGTGCACTGCATCAGAGGCGACTGGTCCTCGACGCGCACTCTCTGGAGGTCAATCCTAAGTCTGCCTCCTTCGAGTGCCCGCCTCCAGATTGCTGGGGAGACACTCAGCACAATGCCGCTCGTATGCGGGTTCCTCGCCTTCTTCCTATATTTAATATCCATCCTGAGGTCCTCGTTGCCGAGGCCGTCGAAGATCTCCCGGTTCTGATTCTTAAGGGCCTTCAGCACTTCTTCGTCACTGTGAACTAACAGTACGTCCCTAAGAATCAGAAGCGGGTCCTTGTTCTTCACGACCTCGACGACGAGGTTCTCTCCGGCTGCCTCCAATCGTCGCTTGATTTTTTCCCTCTCCTCTATGGTTGCACACCCCATCAAAACCTTCTGTTCCTTTGCCTTTCGTACCCTTTCCACTCGCACCCAGCCCTCCTTCGCGTCCACCACTTTTCTAACCCTTTCCAGGATTTCGTCCCCAGTGTCGGTCACCTGCGTTGAGGAGACAACTACAGAGTGCAGCGTCGGTCGCTCCGGAACCTGAGCCCCAGTGTGGCTCTTACTCGAGGACACAACACTCGCGTAGGTTTTCTCCCCAACGCTTTCCCTGCTAGCCAGACTGTCTCGGAGTTTCACCAATTCGTCGGAGTTTTCCTTTATCAAGGCCATGTGCTCCTTCATTGTGCTCACGAGCTCAATCTGGCTAACAAGTGACGTGGGACTGGACTGAGGATTGCAGTCAGTGGCGGGCGCGACAACCGGTACGGCTGAAGGTGCGAGGGGAACCCTATCCCGCTCAGCCTCCTTCACCAGCTCAAAAAGCCTGTTTATGGCCCCGAGCACCGCAGTCTTAATGTCTGTCTTCAGGTTGCGAGAGTTGCCTAAATTGACCTTGGCCTTATTTAGGCAGGCTCTCGCCTCCGCAGTTCGACTGGGGTACCCGGCCTCAGGCTTCTTGAGCGGTGCGTCAACAGCAGCTCGGCGCGTCCCCGGAGTAGCAGGAACCTTCTGAGACTCGGAAGGAGTGGCCTCTCCGAAGGAGATTCTCCTCCGCGCGTCAGTAGGCGAAGGCCCCGTTTTCTCCAACGATCGCGGCGGGCTCCTGGAGCTCATCGTCCTCAAGGTTGCGGACGGGGTGCGGAACATCAGTAGCATCAGCGGCAGATATGATCAACAATACCCGCTCGGGAGGAGAGAGATGTGTCAGAGGACACTGGGTACTTCTGTGTCCCTGTAAAGGGGGGTACACAGAACGTATGCAATAATTACAATAAATAACAAGTAATTTAAAATTTCTAATTAAGTCAAATGTACTTCTGTGTTCCTGTAAAGGGGGAAGCACAGTTAGTAGTCAAAATAAATAAAATACTTATAAAATATTGGTCATCCGCTGTTTGCGCGACGTACCGTCAAAATTAAGCGCTGATTCCCTTAAAACACTAATCAACAGGCCAAAAATAAACAAAAACAATAAAATAAATTTTGCTGAAAATCCCACTCCGGCCTTCCTATACACAATAGGGCGGGTGGGTGGGCAAAATTTTATTTGAGCTAGACCCGCGAGTGAGGTGTCCAGAGACGCGGCTTCGCGCGGGCTAGCTAACTACGAAATAGAAAGGGGTGAGCGCCGAACAAAAATTTTGGGTTTTGCTCAAAAAACCAGTTTTTGAGTCAAAAAATTTTGGTTTTCAACCCCCAACCTAGAGTCCGGGACACGAAACGGGCACCGGAACGCAGGGATGGTAGGTGAGTACTATTGCAACTATAAACTAAAGTAATACTTCAAGAATAATTTGGAAGAACACTAAATTTTGTTGATTTTATCTGAATTTTTTAAGAAATTCTAAGGGTTGGTAGGGAAACTTTTTCAACGTGCGTTAAGGGTGGTTTAAATTGGTCAGGAAGTAAGCGGATGCCTACTTTAGTCTAAATATGCTGAAAACAGCTTCAAAATCGCACCCTTAAAAGCGAAGATATCGACGATTTAATATTTTACAAGCTCCCTAAGGTAGATTTTGGTAGTAGCAGAATCTAATAGAAATCGATAATTTTGAAAAAATTGCAAGTTCTATTTGAGCTAGACCCGCGAGTGTGGTGTCCAGAGACGCGGCTTTGCGCGGGCTAGCTAATTACGAAATAGAAAGGGGTGAGTGCCGAATAAAAATTTTGAGTTTTGGCCAAAAAACCAGTTTTTAACACAAAAAATTTTGGTTTTCAACCCCCAACCTAGCGTCCAGGACACGAAACGGGCACCGGAACACAGGGATGGTAGGTGAGTACTATTGCAACTATAAACTAAAGTAATACTTCAAGAATAATTTGGAAGAACACTAAATTTTGTTGATTTTATCTGAATTTTTTAAGAAATTCTAAGGGTTGGTAGGGAAACTTTTTCAACGTGCGTTAAGGGTGGTTTAAATTGGTCAGGAAGTAAGCGGATGCCTACTTTAGTCTAAATATGCTGAAAACAGCTTCAAAATCGCACCCTTAAAAGCGAAGATATCGACGATTTAATATTTTACAAGCTCCCTAAGGTAGATTTTGGTAGTAGCAGAATCTAATAGAAATCGATAATTTTGAAAAAATTGCAAGTTCTATTTGAGCTAGACCCGCGAGTGTGGTGTCCAGAGACGCGGCTTTGCGCGGGCTAGCTAATTACGAAATAGAAAGGGGTGAGTGCCGAATAAAAATTTTGAGTTTTGGTCAAAAAACCAGTTTTTAACACAAAAAATTTTGGTTTTCAACCCCCAACCTAGCGTCCAGGACACGAAACGGGCACCGGAACACAGGGATGGTAGGTGAGTACTATTGCAACTATAAACTAAAGTAATACTTCAAGAATAATTTGGAAGAACACTAAATTTTGTTGATTTTATCTGAATTTTTTAAGAAATTCTAAGGGTTGGTAGGGAAACTTTTTCAACGTGCGTTAAGGGTGGTTTAAATTGGTCAGGAAGTAAGCGGATGCCTACTTTAGTCTAAATATGCTGAAAACAGCTTCAAAATCGTCGCTCCGGAACCTGAGCCCCAGTGTGGCTCTTACTCGAGGACACAACACTCGCGTAGGTTTTCTCCCCAACGCTTTCCCTGCTAGCCAGACTGTCTCGGAGTTTCACCAATTCGTCGGAGTTTTCCTTTATCAAGGCCATGTGCTCCTTCATTGTGCTCACGAGCTCAATCTGGCTAACAAGTGACGTGGGACTGGACTGAGGATTGCAGTCAGTGGCGGGCGCGACAACCGGTACGGCTGAAGGTGCGAGGGGAACCCTATCCCGCTCAGCCTCCTTCACCAGCTCAAAAAGCCTGTTTATGGCCCCGAGCACCGCAGTCTTAATGTCTGTCTTCAGGTTGCGAGAGTTGCCTAAATTGACCTTGGCCTTATTTAGGCAGGCTCTCGCCTCCGCAGTTCGACTGGGGTACCCGGCCTCAGGCTTCTTGAGCGGTGCGTCAACAGCAGCTCGGCGCGTCCCCGGAGTAGCAGGAACCTTCTGAGACTCGGAAGGAGTGGCCTCTCCGAAGGAGATTCTCCTCCGCGCGTCAGTAGGCGAAGGCCCCGTTTTCTCCAACGATCGCGGCGGGCTCCTGGAGCTCATCGTCCTCAAGGTTGCGGACGGGGTGCGGAACATCAGTAGCATCAGCGGCAGATATGATCAACAATACCCGCTCGGGAGGAGAGAGATGTGTCAGAGGACACTGGGTACTTCTGTGTCCCTGTAAAGGGGGGTACACAGAACGTATGCAATAATTACAATAAATAACAAGTAATTTAAAATTTCTAATTAAGTCAAATGTACTTCTGTGTTCCTGTAAAGGGGGAAGCACAGTTAGTAGTCAAAATAAATAAAATACTTATAAAATATTGGTCATCCGCTGTTTGCGCGACGTACCGTCAAAATTAAGCGCTGATTCCCTTAAAACACTAATCAACAGGCCAAAAATAAACAAAAACAATAAAATAAATTTTGCTGAAAATCCCACTCCGGCCTTCCTATACACAATAGGGCGGGTGGGTGGGCAAAATTTTATTTGAGCTAGACCCGCGAGTGAGGTGTCCAGAGACGCGGCTTCGCGCGGGCTAGCTAACTACGAAATAGAAAGGGGTGAGCGCCGAACAAAAATTTTGGGTTTTGCTCAAAAAACCAGTTTTTGAGTCAAAAAATTTTGGTTTTCAACCCCCAACCTAGAGTCCGGGACACGAAACGGGCACCGGAACGCAGGGATGGTAGGTGAGTACTATTGCAACTATAAACTAAAGTAATACTTCAAGAATAATTTGGAAGAACACTAAATTTTGTTGATTTTATCTGAATTTTTTAAGAAATTCTAAGGGTTGGTAGGGAAACTTTTTCAACGTGCGTTAAGGGTGGTTTAAATTGGTCAGGAAGTAAGCGGATGCCTACTTTAGTCTAAATATGCTGAAAACAGCTTCAAAATCGCACCCTTAAAAGCGAAGATATCGACGATTTAATATTTTACAAGCTCCCTAAGGTAGATTTTGGTAGTAGCAGAATCTAATAGAAATCGATAATTTTGAAAAAATTGCAAGTTCTATTTGAGCTAGACCCGCGAGTGTGGTGTCCAGAGACGCGGCTTTGCGCGGGCTAGCTAATTACGAAATAGAAAGGGGTGAGTGCCGAATAAAAATTTTGAGTTTTGGCCAAAAAACCAGTTTTTAACACAAAAAATTTTGGTTTTCAACCCCCAACCTAGCGTCCAGGACACGAAACGGGCACCGGAACACAGGGATGGTAGGTGAGTACTATTGCAACTATAAACTAAAGTAATACTTCAAGAATAATTTGGAAGAACACTAAATTTTGTTGATTTTATCTGAATTTTTTAAGAAATTCTAAGGGTTGGTAGGGAAACTTTTTCAACGTGCGTTAAGGGTGGTTTAAATTGGTCAGGAAGTAAGCGGATGCCTACTTTAGTCTAAATATGCTGAAAACAGCTTCAAAATCGCACCCTTAAAAGCGAAGATATCGACGATTTAATATTTTACAAGCTCCCTAAGGTAGATTTTGGTAGTAGCAGAATCTAATAGAAATCGATAATTTTGAAAAAATTGCAAGTTCTATTTGAGCTAGACCCGCGAGTGTGGTGTCCAGAGACGCGGCTTTGCGCGGGCTAGCTAATTACGAAATAGAAAGGGGTGAGTGCCGAATAAAAATTTTGAGTTTTGGTCAAAAAACCAGTTTTTAACACAAAAAATTTTGGTTTTCAACCCCCAACCTAGCGTCCAGGACACGAAACGGGCACCGGAACACAGGGATGGTAGGTGAGTACTATTGCAACTATAAACTAAAGTAATACTTCAAGAATAATTTGGAAGAACACTAAATTTTGTTGATTTTATCTGAATTTTTTAAGAAATTCTAAGGGTTGGTAGGGAAACTTTTTCAACGTGCGTTAAGGGTGGTTTAAATTGGTCAGGAAGTAAGCGGATGCCTACTTTAGTCTAAATATGCTGAAAACAGCTTCAAAATCGCACCCTTAAAAGCGAAGATATCGACGGTTAGGTTAGGTTAGGTTAGGTTAGGTTAGGTTAGGTTTTTTTTTTTTTTTTTTTTTTTTTTTTGTTTTTGGCAGGAGTGGGAAATCCCCACGGACACCTCGACTATCTCACGACTTGTGAGACAGTCGAGGTAGTGCCGGACTCGAACCGGCTAAAACCACACTCCTGCCCCGCCAGTGTTCCTCTAACATGGTCAGAGCCCTTTGTTGCGGAGGTTTTGCCTTTTCTATCGGTGAATTTTAGGAGGTCGAGGAGACCACTCTTTTTTGAATGTTTTCCTGTTTTATTTCAATGTCAATTTTTACATGTACTAATGTTACTATAATGAAAATGATTGTTTGCCGTTTATTTTACTTTATATTATATTTTCTTCAAATTACTTCAATGATTATAAACGAATATACTACAATTATTTTAAAATTATACATTTTTTTTTTACCTTTACTTTTATTACCATTTTACATATACTATTTTATTTATTTCTTTGATATTATAATCCTATATTCTTATAATATAGTTAAATATCAAATATTTTAAATGCTCTCTTCTATAAGATTTTATGTACACAGTTATTAATCTTACACTAATTTTACTTAATGGGAAAAGATTTTCTTTTACACCAGATTCAGCACAGCCCGACTTCGCATCTGTGAATATTTTTGTGTCTCCCATAATCTGAGGCAGTTTCTCATGAAACTGGCTCAGGTTACTTCTATCACTTTTGCCAACTCCAGTAGTTTGCTTCGTCGCCCGTGCTGAAGTGGACATCCCAGTGTGCATGGAAGTGGGCGCACCGACATCCTTAGCAGTATGCGATTGATGCTCTGGCGAATGCGTCCCACTTCCTACGCACTGGGCATTCGCTGCTGAAAGCATTGTGCTGGTGATCCCCCAGCTTGCCTCTGGTGCAGTTTATGCACGTCGCTGCCTCGCCGATCTGCTTCACTGGGCAGTCCAACCTTAAGTGTAGTCCGCCACAGTGACTGCACAGATCGGCTGGCTCTGTACATAGACGTTTCCCGTGCCCGTATGCCAGGCAACGGGTACACTGCACCAGAGGCGTCTGGTCCTCGACGCGCACTCGCTGGAGGTCAATCCGTAGTTTGCCTCCTTCGAGTGCGCGCCTCCAGATCGCGGGGGAAACACACAGCACAATGCTGTTCATATGTGGGTTCCTCGTCTTCCTCCTAAACTTCACCGACATTCTTTGTTCCTTGCCGTTGAGGTCGTGGAAAATCTCCCGGTTCTGGTTCTTCAGGGCTTTGAGTACTTCATCATCACTGTGTACTGACAACACGTCCCTGAGAACCAGAAGTGGGTCCCGGTTTGCCACTTCCTCAACGACAAGGTTCCCTCCGGCGGCCCTCAGTCGTTCCTTAAGTTTGCTTCTCTCCTCTTTGGTTTCGCACCCCATGATTATTTTGCGGTCTTTCGCCTTTCTAACCTTTTCAACCCGCACCCAGCCCTCCTTCGCATCCACCGCTTTTCTGACTCTTTCCAAGATTTCGTCCCCCGTGTCCATATCTTCAGTCGAGGAGACAACCACGGAGTGCAGCGTCTTTCGCTCCAGGACTTGTGTCCCGGTGTGGCTCACAGACGCCGCACTTGCGTAGGTTTTCTCCACCACGCTATCTCTGCTAGCCAGACTGTCTCGGAGTTTCACCAATTCTTCCGAGTTTGCCTTAATCAGCGAAATGTGCTCCTTAATTGTGCTCACGAGCTCAGTCTGACTAGCAAGACTCTCGAGATTGGACTGGGGACAGTAGTCAGCGGCAGGCGCGATATCCGGTACGGCTGCAGGTGCGAGAGGAACCCTGTCCCGCTCGGATTCCTTCACCAACTCAAAAAGCCTGTTTATGGCCCCGAGTACCGCAGTCTTAATATCGGTTTTGAGGTTGCGAGAGTTGCCTAAATTAAGCTTTGCCTTATTTAGGCAAGCTCTCGCTTCCGCCGTACGACTGGGGTACCCGGCCTCAGTCTCTTTGAGCGGTGCTGAGGCATTCACAGCAGCTCGGCGCGTCCCCGGAGTAGCAGGGCCCTTCTGAGACGCAGAGGGAGTGTCTTCTCCAAAGGAGATTCTCCTCCGCGCATCAGTGGGCGAGGGAACCGCTTTCTCCGACGATCGCGGCGAGCTACCGGAGCCCATTGTTCTCAAGGTTGCAGATGGGGTGCGGAACATCAGCATCATTTGTTACAGATAGTATAAAACGGACCCCTGTAAAGAGGGGGTCTGGTGAATAAGGGAGGAGAGAGATTTTTTAAAAACACTGGTACGTACTTCTGTGACCCTGTAAAGGGGGGAACACAGTGAGTAGATGAATTAAATAACAATAAAATTCAAATTAAATGACAAACTATACAAATTGATTTACTTACAAATAAACGACTATTAACTTTACAATAAAATAAAAATATGATAAAAAAGTCGTTAAACGATGGTCACGATAAAATTAAATGTCATAAATTTGGTCAAAACGAGTAAAAAGACAAAAATTTCCCTTCAAACCCTCTCAATAGACCTAATAATGGCTTGAAGAGCTAATAGTCAAAAAATAAATTTTGCCGAGAATCCCAGTCCGGCCTTCCTATACACAATAGGGCGGGTGGGTGGGCAATTTTTATTTGAGCTAGACCCGCGAGTGAGGTGTCCAGAGACGCGGCTTCGCGCGGGCTAGCTAACTACGAAATAGAAAGGGGTGAGTGCCGAACAAAAATTTTGGGTTTTGGCCAAAAAACCAGTTTTTGGCTCAAAAAATTTAGGTTTTCAACCCCCAGCCGGGCGTCCGGGACACGAAACGGGCACCGGAACACAGGGATGGTAGGTGAGTACTATTGCAACTATAATCTAAAGTAATATTCAAAGGAAAATTTGGAAGAACACTAAATTTTGTTGATTTTATCTGAAATTTTTAAGAAATTCTAAGGGTTGGTAGGGAAACTTTTCCAACGTGCGTTAAGGGTGGTTTAAATCGGTCAGGACGTAAGCGGATGCCTACTTTAGTCTAAATATGCTGAAAACAGCTTCAAAATCGCACCCTTAAAAGCGAAGATATCGACGGTTAGGTTAGGTTAGGTTAGGTTAGGTTAGGTTAGGTTAGGTTAGGTTAGGTTAGGTTAGGTTAGGTTAGGTTAGGTTAGGTTAGGTTAGGTTAGGTTAGGTTAGGTTAGGTTAGGTTAGGTTAGGTTAGGTTAGGTTAGGTTAGGTTAGGTTAGGTTAGGTTAGGTTAGGTTAGGTTAGGTTAGGTTAGGTTAGGTTAGGTTAGGTTAGGTTAGGTTAGGTTAGGTTAGGTTGGGGGACCACCCCACAGTGCTTGCGTCCACGTCGCGTCCCCTGGAAACGACCCAGTTTGACCACCGTAACGGAGTGGCAGACTGGGCTCGGCCAAAGTGCACTGTGATTATCGTAGCTCATTTTGCCTTGCGAGTACGAACCTGCGGAGGCTATGCCTAAACCCACGCGGGATGCCTGCGGGCGATATTTTAAACCCAAAGGCCCTTCTCAGGGCCAACCCAAAGGCCCTTCTCAGGGACAACCCAAAGGCCCTTCTCAGGGCCAACCCAAAGGCCCTTCTCAGGGCCAAACCGACGCTTCGGCGTCAGAGGCTAGCCGCGCGCCGTCTGCGGCTAGCTTCGGAAGAACGGACTTCTCGGATTTGTCTGACTCCGACGATGAGTCAATGGTTGGCGTCTCGGATGCAGGCGAGTCGCAGTCGCGAAAGCGGGCCTTCCTGCGGGATGGGTCCGAGGGCTCCTCGGCGTCAGGGTCGACGAGGCTTTCAAAGTTTAAAAAGCCGACGACGGCCGCGGACACCCACGTCGTTGGGCTCGCGGACGCCCAACGTAAGTTGGATCTTGCGCAGCGGGCGCAGCTCCAGCAGGATCTTGAGGAGCGGGTTGCCGCGAGGGAGAGGCGGGCGCACGTCACCCGAGCAAAGTCCGGGTACGGTGCGTCCCGTGTGCTCTACGCGGACCACTCCCTGCTGGAGCTGGAACAAATGGCGGAGGAGGACGAGGAGGAAATTTTGGAGGTTGCCTCAAAGTCCTCAAATTTGAAGGGGACCTTCCAAAAGGCCCTCAAATGTCGGGCCGCGAGCTTGCGCGGTGTGGTCAAGGAGCTGGTCCAGCGGAAGGCCACTGACGAGACACGGCAACTGCAGGCGAGGGTGGATCGCCTGCAGGTGGAAGTCAGTGAGCTTCATCGCAAGCTGGCTGAAGCCACGGCCCGGCCGCCGCAGGCCCCCGCCGAGACGACGAAGACGTCATCGATGCCTTCGCCGTCGAAGTCTAAGAAGACGAGTCCTGCGGCAGAGGGCCCCTCCTCCAACTCCAACCTTGAGGACATAATCCGCAAGGTGGTAATGGAGGAGCGGGCCTTCACGCGAGCCTGCCTGGCAGGAATAGAGGACCGGCTCCTGCCAGAAAAGCGCCTCCGACCGCCGCTTGCGGCGGATAAGGGGCGCTCCGAGCCGGGGCCGTCTTCCTTACCCCAGGTCCAGGAGGACGCCCTTCTCCCCTTGACTACCTCGTCCAATGAGGGGACGGAGGTGGTCGGGAGGGGGAAGGGCAAAGCCAAAAAGTCGGCGGCTGCCACCCCAGCCGTCCCCGCTCCCAACCGCTCGCAGACGACTGGCAGAGGGGGGGGGAAGCGGGGAGGTAGCGGTGGAGCGAGGGGAAAGGGGCAGCAGGTCTCCCCAAAGGCCGCGGCCGTCGTGGTGGCCCTCACCGCGGAGGCAGCGGAGCAGGACGCCCTTCTCCCCTCGACCACCCCGTCCAATGAGTGGACGGAAGTGGTCGGGAGACGGAAGGGCAAAGCCAAAAAGTCGGCGGCTGCCGCCCCAGCCGTCCCCGCTCCCAGCCGGTCGCAGACGACCGGCAGAGGGGGGGGGAAGCGGGGAGGTAGAGGTAGAGCGAGGGGAAAGGGGCAGCTAGTCTCCCCAAAAACCGCGGCCGTCGTGGTGACCCTCACCGCGGAGGCAGCGGAGCGAGGGGAGACGTACGCGTCCATTTTGGTGCGGGCGCGTAGCAATGCCGATCCCACTCAACTGGGGATCGGCAGTGTGTCTTGCCGGCGGACCCAAGCCGGGGCTCGATTATTCGAGTTCCCGGGGGCAGAGGGGGGAGCCCGCGCGGACCTCTTTGCAGCTAAGCTGCAGGAGGTCATCGCGGACTCCGCCAAGGTGGCCCGACCGGTAAAGTTGGTGACACTCGAGGTGACGGATCTCGACGATTCCGTCACCAAGGAGGAGGTGGTGGAGGCGGTCGCAGCGTTAGGGGGCTGCGACGTCGCGGCGGTCCAGAGTCGGGAGATAAGGCCCGGCCGCGGTGGCATGGGCACCGTCCGCCTTGAGTGCCCGATTCCCGCTGCCAGAGCCGTCCTGGCGAAGGGCCGGCTGACGGTCGGCTTCAGCTCGGGTGCGGTCAGGGCACTCGAGGACCAGCCGCTGAGGTGTTTCCGGTGCTTCGGCATCGGCCACACCCGGGCTCTGTGTCCGTCCGCGGTAGACAGGTCAGACACCTGCTACCGCTGTGGCATGGGGGGCCACCAAACCGCCTCCTGTGAGGTCGCCACGCCGCACTGCTCGGTCTGTGCTGCCAGTGGCTGCCAAGCGGACCACGTGATGAAGGGGAGGAACTGCAATCCTCCCCCTAAGCGTGGCAAAGTACAGGCGCCAACCGGGCCTGTTGCGGCTGCCGGTACCGCCGTTCCTGCGGCGGCTGCGGAGGGGGGTGCGATGTCCGACTGATGGATATAGTCAAACATCGCATCCTTCAGACTAACGCCAACCACTGCAGGGCAGCCCAAGATCTGCTGATGCAGACAATGGCTGAGTGGTTGGTGGACTTGGCGGTGGTCGCCGAGCCTTACTCGGTCCCTGGCCGTTGGCTGGGTGACCGGGATGGCCTGGTGGCGTTGGTGGCGCGGTCTTCCACGGACTCCCCTCCCCTCTCGCTCTTAGAGAGGGGACCGGGATACGTGGCCGCCGCGTGGGGGGGCATGGCCCTGGTCGGGGTCTATTTCTCCCCAAACCGCCCTCTCTCGGACTTTGAGGATTTCCTGGAGGTCCTCACTGCAGTCGTAGGGAGGGCGGCGCCTCGCCAGGTCGTGGTGTTGGGCGACCTGAACGCCAAGTCGGCGGCCTGGGGCAACCCGGCCGCCAGGTGCAACGTCCGGGGACGCGCCGTTGAGTTCTGGGCGGCCTCAAGCGGTATGTCCCTCCTCAACAGGGGGACGGTCCACACGTGTGTGCGGCAACAGGGTGGGTCGGTGGTGGACGTCACGTTCGCCACCCCCGCGCTGGCCGCCCGCGTCGTGAACTGGCGGGTTGAGATGGTGGAGACCTTGTCGGACCACCGATACGTGCGGTTCGACATCTCCACCCAGGGGGGGGGGATGGCCCGCGCTGGGCAATCTCCCTTCCCGCGGTGGGCACTCACCCGCCTGGACCGGGAGGCAGCCAGGGAGGCGGCTTTCCTCCAGGACTGGCTGTCGCCCCCTGTTGAGGTCCTGGACGTGTATGCCGCAGCGGTTCGGATCAGAGGGGCCCTGACCGAGGTGTGCAATTCCAGCATGCCTCGGTCTCGCCGTCCGCCTCCCCGTCGCGCCGTTTATTGGTGGACGGAGGAGCTGGAGGGGCTTCGGACCGCCTGCGTGGCGGCCAGAAGGGCCTACGCGCGCAGCCGGCGGCGCAGCGTCCTAAACCGAGTCCGGGCAGAAGAGGACCGCCTATACGCCTCCTACCGAGAGGCGACGACGGTCCTCAAGTCTGCAATGGGCGCTGCGAGAGACTCGGCGAGGGCCGAGATGCTGGAGGGTCTCGACAGGGATCCCTATGGGAGGCCATACAAGGCGGCGCGGAACCAGCTCCGCCCCTATGGTCCCCCACTGTCGGAGACCCTCGAGCCAGCACTGTTGGATGGGGTGGTCCGGTCCCTGTTTCCGCGCAGGACCGACTTCGCCCCACCAAAAATGGATCCCCCGCAAGGGGCGGCTTCGCCGGAGGAGGAGGTCCCCCCGGTGACGGCGGCGGAGATCTACGCGGGGGTACTCAGCCTCCGCGCCAAGAAGACGGCCCCCGGGCCGGACGGCGTCCCCGCACGGGTGGTGGCAATAGCTGCCTCCGAGATGGAGGACAGGTTTCGGGACCTTTTCAGCGCGTGCTTTTCGGCTGGGAAGTTCCCGAAACTGTGGAAGGAGGGGCAGCTTTGCCTCCTCCGAAAGGCGGGACGCCCGGTGGACTCCCCCTCGGCATACCGGCCCGTCGTGTTGCTCGATGAGGTCGGTAAATTGTTCGAGGGGATAGTCGCCTCCCGGCTCGGGCGCCATTTGCGGGATGTGGGGCCGGATCTGTCGGACGCCCAATTCGGTTTCCGTCGTGGGCGTTCGACGATCGACGCGCTGGCCCTACTCAAGGGCCAGGTGAAGGAGGCAGTCGAGGCGGGGGACGGAGTGCTGGCGGTGTCATTCGACATTGCCAATGCCTTCAACTCCGTGCCCCACTCGACGATATTGGAGGCGCTCCGGTATCACGGAGTGCCCCAATATCTGCGGAGCCTCCTGGCCAGCTACTTGGAGGACCGAGAGGTCCTCCTCGTAGACAAGACGGCCACAGTGAGGCGGTACGGCGCAGAGTCCGGTGTTCCACAGGGGTCGGTGCTTGGGCCCCCGCTGTGGAACATCGGGTTCGATTGGCTGCTGCGGGGAGCCCTCCTCCCGGGCACGAGTGTCATCTGCTACGCGGATGACACTCTGCTCACTGCACGGGGGAGGAGATTCGCGGACGCGGCCTGTCTGGCCTCGGCTGGCGGATCCTTGGTTGCAGAGAGGATCCGCCGCCTGGGATTGAAGGTGGCGCTGCACAAGACCGAGGCCGTGTTCTTTCGCGGGCCTCGGCAGCGCTGCCCACCCGACGCCCACATCGTCGTGGAGGGCGTCCGTATAGAGGTCCAGCCCCGGATGAAATATCTGGGCCTGGTGCTGGACGACAGGTGGCGCTTCGGCCCGCATTTCAGCGGGCTGTCAACGCGCCTGTTGAAGGCCGCGGACGCCCTCTCGTGGCTCCTCCCGAACCTGGGGGGGCCCAAGGCGAAATGCCGGCGCCTCTATGCCGGCATCTTGCGGAGCATGGCCCTGTACGGGGCCCCCATTTGGGCGGACTCCCTCCACAGGAGGGAGAACGCGACCGCCATCCGCAAGCCCCAAAGGGCCATTGCACTGCGGGTGGCGAGGGCCTACCGGTCGGTGGGTTTTTCGGCGGCGTGCGCTCTGGCCGGCACCCCTCCTTGGGAGTTGGAGGCTTGGGTGCTGGCCAGGGTGTATGAGTGGACGGCGCATCGCAGGGCGCTCGGGGAGCACCCCGTCGCCGAGGAGCGGGAGGCCGTGCGGCGGGAGGCGAGGGACGCCATCGTCCTCCATTGGACGGAGGACCTCGCCACCGCCACCTTTGGCCGCCGGACGTTGGACGCGCTCGGTCCGGTCCTCCGGGCCTGGCTCGAGCGGTCCCATGGTTTCCTCTCGTTCCGTCTGGTGCAGGTGTTGTCCGGGCATGGCTGCTTCGGAACGTACCTGCACTGGATCGGGAGGGAGGAAGCCCCGTCGTGCCACGACTGCGGCGCGGCGGAGGACACGGCGCAGCACACCCTCGAAGTGTGCCCAGCTTGGTCCGAGCCGCGCCGCAGTCTGATCGCGGAGATCGGACAGGACCTCTCGCTTCCCGGTGTGGTCAACGCCATGCTGGGGAGCGAGGGGGCCTGGTCAGCGGTCGCCTCCTTTTGCGAGGACGTAGTCTCGCAAAAGGAGGCGGCGGAGCGCGCGCGGGAGGAAGACCCTCTCGCAGCGCCGCTCCGCAGAAGAAGAAGAGGTCGGAGAAGACGCGGTCTTCTCCCTCTTCATGGTGGCGACGGGCGGGCGACAGGCGCGGGGGCGCCTTCGCCCGCATTGCACCCGTCACCACCTTCGTCTGTCATTCCCGGGCCCGCCCCCCCCCCCACGGGGAGGGCGTGAGGTCCGCTGTGCGGGTCATCGTCGGCGAAGGACTGGAAGTAAAGGCTGTGCCGGTTTCCCAGTCCCCCGCCACTAGGACGAAGCGGGAATGCCGCTGGGTCGTTTTAGTGGGTATACCGGGTCAGACCGGGGAGTCCCACATAGCCCGCCCATCCCCCGATGGACGGGTATGCGTAATGCATTTTTTCCCAGCGACAAAAAAAAAAAAAAAAAAAAAAAAAAAAAAAAAAAAAAAAAAAAAAAAAAAAAAAAAAAAAAAAAAAAAAAAGGTTAGGTTAGGTTAGGTTAGGTTAGGTTAGGTTAGGTTAGGTTAGGTTAGGTTAGGTTAGGTTAGGTTAGGTTAGGTTAGGTTAGGTTAGGTTAGGTTAGGTTAGGTTAGGTTAGGTTAGGTTAGGTTAGGTTAGGTTAGGTTAGGTTGGGGGACCACCCCACAGTGCTTGCGTCCACGTCGCGTCCCCTGGAAACAACCCAGTTCTGACCACCGTAACGGAGTGGCAGACTGGGTTGGCCAAAGTGCACTGTGCTTTCGTTGCTCTTTTTATCCTGTCTTGTTGAGTGTGCGAACCTGCGGAGGCTATGCCAAACCCTACGCGGGACGCCTGCGGGCGGTTTTTAAAACAAAAAGGCCCTTCTCAGGGCCAACCCAAAGGCCCTTCTCAGGGCCAACCCAAAGGCCCATCTCAGGGCCAACCTAAAGGCCCTTCTCAGGGCCACTCCGACGCACCGGCGTCAGAAACTAGCCGCGCGCCGTCTGCGGCTAGCTTTTTCGGAGGGGTGGACGAGTCGTCTGACTACGACTCTTCTATTAGTGTGTCGGACGCGGACGACTCTCGGTCGCGGAAACGGGTCCGGGGGTCCGAGGGCTCCTCGGCCTCGGGGTCGACGAGGCTCTCAAAGTTTAAAAAGCCGACGACGGCCGCGGACACCCACGTCGTTGGGCTCGCGGACGCCCAACGTAAGTTGGATCTTGCGCAGCGGGCGCAGCTCCAGCAGGAGCTTGAGGAGCGGGTTGCCGCGAGGGAGAGGCGGGCGCACGTCACCCGGGCAAAGTCCGGGTACGGTGCGTCCCGTGTGCTATACGCGGACCACTCCCTGCTGGAGCTGGAACAAATGGCGGAGGAGGACGAGGAGGAAATTTTGGAGGTTGCCTCAAAGTCCTCAAATTTGAAGGGGACCTTCCAAAAGGCCCTCAAATGTCGGGCTGCGAGCTTGCGCGGTGTGGTCAAGGAGCTGGTCCAGCGGAAGGCCACTGACGAGACACGGCAACTGCAGGCGAGGGTGGATCGCCTGCAGGTGGAAGTCAGTGAGCTTCATCGCAAGCTGGCTGAAGCCACGGCCCGGCCGCAGCAGGCCCCCGCCGAGACGACGAAGACGACATCGATGCCTTCGTCGTCGACGTCAAAGAAGACGAGTCCTGCGGCAGAGGGCCCCTCCTCCAACTCCAACCTTGAGGACATAATCCGCAAGGTGGTAATGGAGGAGCGGGCCTTCACGCGAGCCTGCCTGGCAGGAATAGAGGACCGGCTCCTGCCAGAAAAGCGCCTCCGACCGCCGCTAGCGGCGGATAAGGGGCGCTCCGAGCCGGGGCCGTCTTCCTCATCCCAGGTCCAGGAGGACGCCCTTCTCCCCTTGACTACCCCGTCCAATGAGGGGACAGAAGTGGTCGGGAGGGGGAAGGGCAAAGCCAAAAAGTCGGCGGCTGCCGCCCCAGCCGTCCCCGCTCCCAACCGCTCGCAGACGACTGGCAGAGGGGGGGGGAAGCGGGGAGGTAGAGGTAGAGAGAGGGGAAAGGGGCAGCTGGTCTCCCCAAAGGCCGCGGCCGTCGTGGTGGCCCTCACCGCGGAGGCGGCGGAGCAGGACGCCCTTCTCCCCTCGACCACCCCGTCCAATGAGTGGACGGAAGTGGTCGGGAGACGGAAGGGCAAAGCCAAAAAGTCGGCGGCTGCCGCCCCAGCCGTCCCCGCTCCCAGCCGGTCGCAGACGACCGGCAGAGGGGGGGGGAAGCGGGGAGGTAGAGGTAGAGCGAGGGGAAAGGGGCAGCTAGTCTCCCCAAAAACCGCGGCCGTCGTGGTGACCCTCACCGCGGAGGCAGCGGAGCGAGGGGAGACGTACGCGTCCATTTTGGTGCGGGCGCGTAGCAATGCCGATCCCACTCAACTGGGGATCGGCAGTGTGTCTTGCCGGCGGACCCAAGCCGGGGCTCGATTATTCGAGTTCCCGGGGGCAGAGGGGGGAGCCCGCGCGGACCTCTTTGCAGCTAAGCTGCAGGAGGTCATCGCGGACTCCGCCAAGGTGGCCCGACCGGTAAAGTTGGTGACACTCGAGGTGACGGATCTCGACGATTCCGTCACCAAGGAGGAGGTGGTGGAGGCGGTCGCAGCGTTAGGGGGCTGCGACGTCGCGGCGGTCCAGAGTCGGGACATAAGGCCCGGCCGCGGTGGCATGGGCACCGTCCGCCTTGAGTGCCCGATTCCCGCTGCCAGAGCCGTCCTGGCGAAGGGCCGGCTTACGGTCGGCTTCAGCTCGGGTGCGGTCAGGGCACTCGAGGACCAGCCGCTGAGGTGTTTCCGGTGCTTCGGCATCGGCCACACCCGGGCTCTGTGTCCGTCCGCGGTAGACAGGTCAGACACCTGCTACCGCTGTGGCATGGGGGGCCACCAAACCGCCTCCTGTGAGGTCGCCACGCCGCACTGCTCGGTCTGTGCTGCCAGTGGCTGCCAAGCGGACCACGTGATGAAGGGGAGGAACTGCAATCCTCCCCCTAAGCGTGGCAAAGTACAGGCGCCAACCGGGCCTGTTGCGGCTGCCGGTACCGCCGTTCCTGCGGCGGCTGCGGAGGGGGGTGCGATGTCCGACTGATGGATATAGTCGAACATCGCATCCTTCAGACTAACGCCAACCACTGCAGGGCAGCCCAAGATCTGCTGATGCAGACAATGGCTGAGTGGTTGGTGGACTTGGCGGTGGTCGCCGAGCCTTACTCGGTCCCTGGCCGTTGGCTGGGTGACCGGGATGGCCTGGTGGCGTTGGTGGCGCGGTCTTCCACGGACTCCCCTCCCCTCTCGCTCTTAGAGAGGGGACCGGGATACGTGGCCGCCGCGTGGGGGGGCATGGCCCTGGTCGGGGTCTATTTCTCCCCAAACCGCCCTCTCTCGGACTTTGAGGATTTCCTGGAGGTCCTCACTGCAGTCGTAGGGAGGGCGGCGCCTCGCCAGGTCGTGGTGTTGGGCGACCTGAACGCCAAGTCGGCGGCCTGGGGCAACCCGGCCGCCAGGTGCAACGTCCGGGGACGCGCCGTTGAGTTCTGGGCGGCCTCAAGCGGTATGTCCCTCCTCAACAGGGGGACGGTCCACACGTGTGTGCGGCAACAGGGTGGGTCGGTGGTGGACGTCACGTTCGCCACCCCCGCGCTGGCCGCCCGCGTCGTGAACTGGCGGGTTGAGATGGTGGAGACCTTGTCGGACCACCGATACGTGCGGTTCGACATCTCCACCCAGGGGGGGGGGATGGCCCGCGCTGGGCAATCTCCCTTCCCGCGGTGGGCACTCACCCGCCTGGACCGGGAGGCAGCCAGGGAGGCGGCTTTCCTCCAGGACTGGCTGTCGCCCCCTGTTGAGGTCCTGGACGTGGATGCCGCAGCGGTTCGGATCAGAGGGGCCCTGACCGAGGTGTGCAATTCCAGCATGCCTCGGTCTCGCCGTCCGCCTCCCCGTCGCGCCGTTTATTGGTGGACGGAGGAGCTGGAGGGGCTTCGGACCGCCTGCGTGGCGGCCAGAAGGGCCTACGCGCGCAGCCGGCGGCGCAGCGTCCTAAACCGAGTCCGGGCAGAAGAGGACCGCCTATACGCCTCCTACCGAGAGGCGACGACGGTCCTCAAGTCTGCAATGGGCGCTGCGAGAGACTCGGCGAGGGCCGAGATGCTGGAGGGTCTCGACAGGGATCCCTATGGGAGGCCATACAAGGCGGCGCGGAACCAGCTCCGCCCCTATGGTCCCCCACTGTCGGAGACCCTCGAGCCAGCACTGTTGGATGGGGTGGTCCGGTCCCTGTTTCCGCGCAGGACCGACTTCGCCCCACCAACAATGGATCCCCCGCAAGGGGCGGCTTCGCCGGAGGAGGAGGTCCCCCCGGTGACGGCGGCGGAGATCTACGCGGGGGTACTCAGCCTCCGCGCCAAGAAGACGGCCCCCGGGCCGGACGGCGTCCCCGCACGGGTGGTGGCAATAGCTGCCTCCGAGATGGAGGACAGGTTTCGGGACCTTTTCAGCGCGTGCTTTTCGGCTGGGAAGTTCCCGAAACTGTGGAAGGAGGGGCAGCTTTGCCTCCTCCGAAAGGCGGGACGCCCGGTGGACTCCCCCTCGGCATACCGGCCCGTCGTGTTGCTCGATGAGGTCGGTAAATTGTTCGAGGGGATAGTCGCCTCCCGGCTCGGGCGCCATTTGCGGGATGTGGGGCCGGATCTGTCGGACGCCCAATTCGGTTTCCGTCGTGGGCGTTCGACGATCGACGCGCTGGCCCTACTCAAGGGCCAGGTGAAGGAGGCAGTCGAGGCGGGGGACGGAGTGCTGGCGGTGTCATTCGACATTGCCAATGCCTTCAACTCCGTGCCCCACTCGACGATATTGGAGGCGCTCCGGTATCACGGAGTGCCCCAATATCTGCGGAGCCTCCTGGCCAGCTACTTGGAGGACCGAGAGGTCCTCCTCGTAGACAAGACGGCCACAGTGAGGCGGTACGGCGCAGAGTCCGGTGTTCCACAGGGGTCGGTGCTTGGGCCCCCGCTGTGGAACATCGGGTTCGATTGGCTGCTGCGGGGAGCCCTCCTCCCGGGCACGAGTGTCATCTGCTACGCGGATGACACTCTGCTCACTGCACGGGGGAGGAGATTCGCGGACGCGGCCTGTCTGGCCTCGGCTGGCGGATCCTTGGTTGCAGAGAGGATCCGCCGCCTGGGATTGAAGGTGGCGCTGCACAAGACCGAGGCCGTGTTCTTTCGCGGGCCTCGGCAGCGCTGCCCACCCGACGCCCACATCGTCGTGGAGGGCGTCCGTATAGAGGTCCAGCCCCGGATGAAATATCTGGGCCTGGTGCTGGACGACAGGTGGCGCTTCGGCCCGCATTTCAGCGGGCTGTCAACGCGCCTGTTGAAGGCCGCGGACGCCCTCTCGTGGCTCCTCCCGAACCTGGGGGGGCCCAAGGCGAAATGCCGGCGCCTCTATGCCGGCATCTTGCGGAGCATGGCCCTGTACGGGGCCCCCATTTGGGCGGACTCCCTCCACAGGAGGGAGAACGCGACCGCCATCCGCAAGCCCCAAAGGGCCATTGCACTGCGGGTGGCGAGGGCCTACCGGTCGGTGGGTTTTTCGGCGGCGTGCGCTCTGGCCGGCACCCCTCCTTGGGAGTTGGAGGCTTGGGTGCTGGCCAGGGTGTATGAGTGGACGGCGCATCGCAGGGCGCTCGGGGAGCACCCCGTCGCCGAGGAGCGGGAGGCCGTGCGGCGGGAGGCGAGGGACGCCATCGTCCTCCATTGGACGGAGGACCTCGCCACCGCCACCTTTGGCCGCCGGACGTTGGACGCGCTCGGTCCGGTCCTCCGGGCCTGGCTCGAGCGGTCCCATGGTTTCCTCTCGTTCCGTCTGGTGCAGGTGTTGTCCGGGCATGGCTGCTTCGGAACGTACCTGCACCGGATCGGGAGGGAGGAAGCCCCGTCGTGCCACGACTGCGGCGCGGCGGAGGACACGGCGCAGCACACCCTCGAAGTGTGCCCAGCTTGGTCCGAGCCGCGCCGCAGTCTGATCGCGGAGATCGGACAGGACCTCTCGCTTCCCGGTGTGGTCAACGCCATGCTGGGGAGCGAGGGGGCCTGGTCAGCGGTCGCCTCCTTTTGCGAGGACGTAGTCTCGCAAAAGGAGGCGGCGGAGCGCGCGCGGGAGGAAGATCCTCTCGCAGCGCCGCTCCGCAGAAGAAGAAGAGGTCGGAGAAGACGCGGTCTTCTCCCTCTTCATGGTGGCGACGGGCGGGCGACAGGCGCGGGGGCGCCTTCGCCCGCATTGCACCCGTCACCACCTTCGTCTGTCATTCCCGGGCCCGCCCCCCCCCCCACGGGGAGGGCGTGAGGTCCGCTGTGCGGGTCATCGTCGGCGGAGGACTGGAAGTAAAGGCTGTGCCGGTTTCCCAGTCCCCCGCCACTAGGACGAAGCGGGAATGCCGCTGGGTCGTTTTAGTGGGTATACCGGGTCAGACCGGGGAGTCCCACATAGCCCGCCCATCCCCCGATGGACGGGTATGCGTAATGCATTTTTTCCCAGCGACAAAAAAAAAAAAAAAAAAAAAAAAAAAAAAAAAAAAAAAAAAAAAAAAAAAAAAAAAAAAAAAAAAAAAAAAAAAAAAAAAAGGTTAGGTTAGGTTAGGTTAGGTTAGGTTAGGTTAGGTTAGGTTAGGTTAGGTTAGGTTAGGTTAGGTTAGGTTAGGTTAGGTTAGGTTAGGTTAGGTTAGGTTAGGTTAGGTTAGGTTAGGTTAGGTTAGGTTAGGTTAGGTTAGGTTAGGTTAGGTTAGGTTAGGTTAGGTTAGGTTAGGTTAGGTTAGGTTAGGTTAGGTTAGGTTAGGTTAGGTTAGGTTAGGTTAGGTTAGGTTAGGTTAGGTTAGGTTAGGTTAGGTTAGGTTAGGTTAGGTTAGGTTAGGTTAGGTTAGGTTAGGTTAGGTTAGGTTAGGTTAGGTTAGGTTAGGTTAGGTTAGGTTAGGTTAGGTTAGGTTAGGTTAGGTTAGGTTAGGTTAGGTTAGGTTAGGTTAGGTTAGGTTAGGTTAGGTTAGGTTAGGTTAGGTTAGGTTAGGTTAGGTTAGGTTAGGTTAGGTTAGGTTAGGTTAGGTTAGGTTAGGTTAGGTTAGGTTAGGTTAGGTTAGGTTTTTTTTTTTTTTTTTTTTTTTTTTTTTTTTTTTTTTTTCTTTTCCCCATCGAGAGCGACGAGATCTTATTATTCTAGTTTTCTCATTCATTCAAGTTCTCGCATTTATTCCTCTCGCACTTTCAAGCTTCATTCTGTATCTTTCTTTTATTCTTACTTTCATTCTTAGCCGGGTGGGACTCCCGCTATTCTATCTAATAATTTCTACTATTTTCTTACTTTTTATTTGGGTATTAAAGTACACAGCTATAGTTTATTAAACATAATTTCGTGGACATTGTAACTTTTTATCAATTTATTTTGACATGCTTTCTTATTATGCTATTTATATATTTTCTAGTTTACATTTGTATCTTACTTGCTAATACAATTTTATTTTCTTTCATTACGCTTATATTTCTATTTTCTACTTTTGATATCTAGCCTATTTCTTTTTACATGTTTATTCGTATTCTACTTTAAACAGGACAAGGTTTTGCTGATTTACGTAAATAGCTTTACTCTTATTAATAGCGTTTAATTTGTTGGATTTAACAGGGTTTTGAAAATTAAATATTCTCATTTACGGTTTTTGGCACAAGAGTTGGACCTCTAACAAGCATTAAGTTATTTCTCCTATACTGTTCTTACTAGGTGGGTGAAGGGGAGGGAAAAGGGAGGGGGCAGGAAAGGGAAGGGAGGGGGAAGAGGACTCCTTTAACGTTGTTGCATTATTTGTCTTCTTATGGTTGCGGCAATAATATACATATACATACATAGATTATACATATTTATTGACTTTTCTTATACTGGGTTTTTTACTGATCTTTTTATTTAAGGGTCTTTTGGGATAGGTACTAATATATTCCTATATACTCAGTATATATTTGTACATCAGAGAGAGAAGGGGGGATGGCAGTTTAGGCGTATGCTGTTGTCGTCCGAGCCAGATAGTCCCATTTCTTGCGGACAGGGCACTCCGAACTAAATGCATTATGCTCCGTCTTTTGAAGCTTTGAGTGCAGACAGTTGCAGCACTGCGGTGCGTTGCCCGCGACAAATTCTTCGCACTTGTCACGTAGATGCGGTCCTCCGCAGTGGCTGCACCTGTCTACACTCTCCGTACAGAACTTTCGGCCATGACCAAATGCTAAGCATTTCGTACATTGGATGAGCGGCGACTGATCCTCCACCCTGACCCTTTGCAGGTCGAGGTAAAGAGCCCCAGCCTCCGTCATCCTCTGCCATACAATGGGTCTGACCTGGACGATGACGTGTGCTGTATTCGGGTTTCTGGTCCTTTTCTTGTACTTAATTTTGATTTCTTTTTCTTCCTGTTGCAGGTCCCTAAAGATGTTTTCGTTCTGGGAATAGAGCGCCTTTTCCAACTCGTCGTCTTCACTGTCCAAAAAGACGTCTTTTAGGACGACGAGCGGGTTTTTATTTTTCATTGGCGCCACTATTAGCCCTTCACCTCGGCTCTCGATCCTTTCTTTAACTTTCTCGTATTCCGTTTCCGAGTCACAACCCAGTATGACCGTCTGGTTTTTCGCCTTCCTCACTTTGCTAATTTTTAGGCCAGTTCCCCTGGCATCGACCGCCTTCTTCACCCTGGCGAGCACCTCGTCGGCAGTCTCCTGGCTGCCTTCCAGGGTGACCGCCATCGAATGAAGTGCCGGTCGACGCCCGGGCTTGGCTGCTGTAACGTGGGCGTATGAGTGAGACTCGGTTCTTGGCTCGCGTGCTTCTTCCTGCATAGCAGACATTATGCGGTCGGTTCCGGCAGCGACCTCGCCGGCCACGCCCTCAATTTTGGTCTCGAGTACTACGGCGGCACGACCGATGATCGTGACCCCTTCTGTCACGTGGTCAAGCCTCGCCTTGACATCATCGATCCTGTCGCCGACCCCGATAACCTTGTCGATGACCTTATCAACGACGTCGGAACCACTCTCGGAGCAGTGATCGGTCAGATCCTGGAAACCAATGGAGACCTTTGCTTCCAGGTCAACGAGCCGCGTCTTGATGTTTGTCTCCACCTTTTCCAGCCTCTCTATTAGTACCTCCGATAACTCGGGTGATGTAGGCGTGGTGTTTGCTTTGGAAGGCGGGACTGTCTTTGGCACTGTTTCCAGGTTTTTCACTCTCCTGCTTATTTCAAAGAGGATCCGTAGACACTTGTCGGACTGGGTCTCCAGGAAAGTCTTTATGTCCTTCCTCATCTGAGGGTAATCCTTGACTCTGGATGGTATGTCTTCGAAGGTCTTCATGACCTCCTGGAGAAGTTTGTCGTTGGAGGACACAGCAAAGATGTCGGCCTGCTTAGTGTAAGCCTCCATGATGTCTACGGATCTTCTTTTCCTCTCTGGTCTCCTAATAAATGTTTTGGCAGCATCCGGCACCTGTCCAGACTTGCCTGCGGGGCTGGGGGTGGCGGCGGGAGCGACATCGCCTGAGATCCCTGCTGACGTCAGCGGCGTTTCGACGTCTCTCCTTTCGTACCTCAGGGATAACCCCTTTGGCGCTTCGCGCGCTCCAGAGGGTCCCTGGGTAGGCGACGTTGACCCCTGCGGTACGCTGGCGCCGACTCCTGGCCCTTTCCCTTTTACTGGGGTGCGAATTCCGAGAACCATTTTGTTGCTTCGCTTACTTGTGTGTGTAAAGGGCACAACAGTAAGGACGGGGAAAGTTGTCAATAGTCAATAAAAGTGTTAATAAAATATAAAATAAAATAAAATAAAAATAAAATATAATCTACACTGCTATTAGCAGTTCCGTTTTCCTCCTGTAAATGGGGAGTCAAAAATAAACAGTGTAAATCCGCAAACCAAATTTTCCTATCTCACCTAGTTTGCGAGATATCGATATTAATAAGAAGGGGTGGGGGAGGGTCCAATCGGGAGGGGATGGTTCCTCTTGTGCGACTTTAGCCGTGGTGTCTTTGACACCACTAAGGCTGTTTTTGAGGTCTAAAACGATGTACGTCCTCTCGTTCCCGAGATATGGCCCGTTGAAGGATGAAGGAAAGGATGGTTTTGAATAAAAAAGGAAGGGGAGGAAAAGGGGAAAGATGGGGGGGGATGGATACCTCTGTGACGGTTTTCACCTCGTGGTGTCTTCGACACCACTAAGGCTGGATCCGTGGTCTAAAAGTGCCTATCTGGTCTGGTTCCAGAGATATCCGATTTTAGGGATTTCTGTCTTACCGTACCGCGCCGTGTCGCAGGCCTTGCCAGGCAGATCTTCCAGGTGACCTAGCTGGGTCTGCCTTGGTCCGATTTTGGCGTGGGTGGGCTCTTTTGTTTGGTCTTGTTGAGCTCTTTTTGGTAGGCCAGATTCAGGGTTGACTTTGGGGGGTGGGGGGGTGGGGCGGGGTTGGGGGGGGGATTTTTATGTGGAGGTTGGATAGGGTGTTTTTGGCTGGGAAGAGGGTTGTGGTGGTTTTGGGAGGATGTTTGGATAGGGGATGTTTCAGGGTAGGGATGAGGTGGTTTTTTGGCGGGAAGTATCCTGGAAATGTAAGTCTAGGTAGATACGTTAATGACTGAGGGTCTCTTATTATTCACACTAGGTTACAGTCACACACTACGTTTGGGCTCGTTTTCAAGATTTAAGGTCCCGTCCAATGTCTTATTCTAAGCATAAATAGTAACTAAAATAAAATATAATGCTAACTAAGAAAATATTAACTTAGGAACAAATTTTTGCCTTCAAACACCGCGTGGGGTGCTGCACACAGAGATTCTAATATTTCGATACAAGTTTGAAAACCCACTTTTTTATCTTGGCTCTTTTTAAATTTTTAAGTATATGGTTGGATAGTACAGTTTCCAAAACCAGTTATTCCGGTTTTTATTTTTAACTAGCTTATTACTATGCCAAGATCTAGATCTTTTAAGTTTTCGAAAACACAAACTGATATAAACAAAGTTGTTTCAAAGCGTGAGAGCAATTTGCTGTTTTAGGTTATCTTTAATTACAAGGAAAACATTGATGCTACTATTTTAGGGATTTTTTCTAATCTACGTTAATAAATGGACAATATGATTCTATTTTTACATGGGGTGTGGGATTTAGAATGTAAAAATTAAGAAAAATTTTGTAAAGTGAATGATCGAATTCTAACGGCAAATACCTTGTTTCTGTACTATTGTTCTTAGGATCTCTATGTAATTTTTCAGGTTGGCTGCCTGCTGCTCCAGGAAGCTGTCCAGGTCCTCAAAGCACCCAGATTTCACCTTCCAATTTGTTTTTTCCGCGTTTTTGCTGCGCGGCAAATCTTCGGGGTGGTTTGTAATTCAAGCTGAGGCCTGGGATCTCTCGGGAAAATTCCTGGAGTTTCCAAGAATGTCGGAGGCACTTGTTCACTCCCTTTGTCTTACTTGGTAGACCAATTTCTCCTCGATTTTGGAAGGATGAGGGGTTTACTTGTGTTAATAGGCCTTTTTTCCTTTCCGTCTTCGGAAAAATCGTCGCGAAAGGTCCAATTTCAGTCCTAAAAATCCCAATTTTCCGTGGGATGTAGTCACTGAGCACGTCTTTAATTTGATGTGAAGAAACTTAGGGGTGGTCGTCGCGACAAATCGAGCGCCGTAGTCGTTTCCCCGCAGCGTCTGACTTTTTCACGGCTTTTTGCTGCTTTTTCCTCGCCGCGCTCCAGAATAAGCTGTGGTACACACCTTCAAATAAGTCCAAAAAATCTGGAATTTCTGGGGGGTGTACCCACTGAGGTGGCGAATGCTGGTGTCAAATAAAAAACAGGGGTCGTCGCGACAAAACGCTCGCCACACGTCACTTTATAATTTGTTGACCACTTTTTTAAGTTTTTTAGTTACAAAATCACGGTTTTTTGGTCACAAAATTTTTGTCCAATGTCCAATTTTAATTTTGATTTCACTTTTGAATAGCCCGCACTTGCCCGCAACTTTTAAACTATAGTTGGGGTTTTTCACGTTAAAAAGACTTCTATCTCGATTTTTAAGGTGAGGAGCGCGCAAAAACGTGACCGGACGGGCGCGGGGCTCACGAGTGACTGGTTAGGTTAGGTTAGGTTAGGTTAGGTTAGGTTAGGTTAGGTTAGGTTAGGTTAGGTTAGGTTAGGTTAGGTTAGGTTAGGTTAGGTTAGGTTAGGTTTTTTTTTTTTTTTTTTTTTTTTTTTTTTTTTTTTTTTTTTTGTTTTGGCAGGAGTGGGAAATCCCCACGGACACCTCGACTATCTCACGACTTGTGAGACAGTCGAGGTAGTGCCGGACTCGAACCGGCTAAAACCACACTCCTGCCCCGCCAGTGTCCCTCTGACGTGATCAGAGACCTTCTTTGCGGTAAGCTTTAACTTATTTAGCGACAAATTTTTGACGATTAGGAGGCCGAAGAGACCACGCTCTATGTTTTTTAATTTTTACATTTTGATTTTATTTCTGTATACAATTTACTATTTATGGTTAGGTTAGGTTAGGTTAGGTTAGGTTAGGTTAGGTTAGGTTAGGTTAGGTTAGGTTAGGTTAGGTTAGGTTAGGTTAGGTTAGGTTAGGTTAGGTTAGGTTAGGTTAGGTTAGGTTAGGTTAGGTTAGGTTAGGTTAGGTTAGGTTAGGTTAGGTTAGGTTAGGTTAGGTTAGGTTAGGTTAGGTTAGGTTAGGTTAGGTTAGGTTAGGTTAGGTTAGGTTAGGTTAGGTTAGGTTAGGTTAGGTTAGGTTAGGTTAGGTTAGGTTAGGTTAGGTTAGGTTAGGTTAGGTTAGGTTAGGTTAGGTTAGGTTAGGTTAGGTTAGGTTAGGTTAGGTTAGGTTAGGTTAGGTTAGGTTAGGTTAGGTTAGGTTAGGTTAGGTTAGGTTAGGTTAGGTTAGGTTAGGTTAGGTTAGGTTAGGTTAGGTTAGGTTAGGTTAGGTTAGGTTAGGTTAGGTTAGGTTAGGTTAGGTTAGGTTAGGTTAGGTTAGGTTAGGTTAGGTTAGGTTAGGTTAGGTTAGGTTAGGTTAGGTTAGGTTAGGTTAGGTTAGGTTAGGTTAGGTTAGGTTAGGTTAGGTTAGGTTAGGTTAGGTTAGGTTAGGTTAGGTTAGGTTAGGTTAGGTTAGGTTAGGTTAGGTTAGGTTAGGTTAGGTTAGGTTAGGTTAGGTTAGGTTAGGTTAGGTTAGGTTAGGTTAGGTTAGGTTAGGTTAGGTTAGGTTAGGTTAGGTTAGGTTAGGTTAGGTTAGGTTAGGTTAGGTTAGGTTAGGTTAGGTTAGGTTAGGTTAGGTTAGGTTAGGTTAGGTTAGGTTAGGTTAGGTTAGGTTAGGTTAGGTTAGGTTAGGTTAGGTTAGGTTAGGTTAGGTTAGGTTAGGTTAGGTTAGGTTAGGTTAGGTTAGGTTAGGTTAGGTTAGGTTAGGTTAGGTTAGGTTAGGTTAGGTTAGGTTAGGTTAGGTTAGGTTAGGTTAGGTTAGGTTAGGTTAGGTTAGGTTAGGTTAGGTTAGGTTAGGTTAGGTTAGGTTAGGTTAGGTTAGGTTAGGTTAGGTTAGGTTAGGTTAGGTTAGGTTAGGTTAGGTTAGGTTAGGTTAGGTTAGGTTAGGTTAGGTTAGGTTAGGTTAGGTTAGGTTAGGTTAGGTTAGGTTAGGTTAGGTTAGGTTAGGTTAGGTTAGGTTAGGTTAGGTTAGGTTAGGTTAGGTTAGGTTAGGTTGCCCTGACCGAGGTGTGCAATTCCAGCATGCCTCGGTCTCGCCGTCCGCCTCCCCGTCGCGCCGTTTATTGGTGGACGGAGGAGCTGGAGGGGCTTCGGACCGCCTGCGTGGCGGCCAGAAGGGCCTACGCGCGCAGCCGGCGGCGCAGCGTCCTAAACCGAGTCCGGGCAGAAGAGGACCGCCTATACGCCTCCTACCGAGAGGCGACGACGGTCCTCAAGTCTGCAATGGGCGCTGCGAGAGACTCGGCGAGGGCCGAGATGCTGGAGGGTCTCGACAGGGATCCCTATGGGAGGCCATACAAGGCGGCGCGGAACCAGCTCCGCCCCTATGGTCCCCCACTGTCGGAGACCCTCGAGCCAGCACTGTTGGATGGGGTGGTCCGGTCCCTGTTTCCGCGCAGGACCGACTTCGCCCCACCAACAATGGATCCCCCGCAAGGGGCGGCTTCGCCGGAGGAGGAGGTCCCCCCGGTGACGGCGGCGGAGATCTACGCGGGGTTACACAGCCTCCGCGCCAAGAAGACGGCCCCCGGGCCGGACGGCGTCCCCGCACGGGTGGTGGCGATAGCTGCCTCCGAGATGGAGGACAGGTTTCGGGACCTTTTCAGCGCGTGCTTTTCGGCTGGGAAGTTCCCGAAACTGTGGAAGGAGGGGCAGCTTTGCCTCCTCCGAAAGGCGGGACGCCCGGTGGACTCCCCCTCGGCATACCGGCCCGTCGTGTTGCTCGATGAGGTCGGTAAATTGTTCGAGGGGATAGTCGCCTCCCGGCTCGGGCGCCATTTGCGGGATGTGGGGCCGGATCTGTCGGACGCCCAATTCGGTTTCCGTCGTGGGCGTTCGACGATCGACGCGCTGGCCCTACTCAAGGGCCAGGTGAAGGAGGCAGTCGAGGCGGGGGACGGAGTGCTGGCGGTGTCATTCGACATTGCCAATGCCTTCAACTCCGTGCCCCACTCGACGATATTGGAGGCGCTCCGGTATCACGGAGTGCCCCAATATCTGCGGAGCCTCCTGGCCAGCTACTTGGAGGACCGAGAGGTCCTCCTCGTAGACAAGACGGCCACAGTGAGGCGGTACGGCGCAGAGTCCGGTGTTCCACAGGGGTCGGTGCTTGGGCCCCCGCTGTGGAACATCGGGTTCGATTGGCTGCTGCGGGGAGCCCTCCTTCCGGGCACGAGTGTCATCTGCTACGCGGATGACACTCTGCTCACTGCACGGGGGAGGAGATTCGCGGACGCGGCCTGTCTGGCCTCGGCTGGCGGATCCTTGGTTGCAGAGAGGATCCGCCGCCTGGGATTGAAGGTGGCGCTGCACAAGACCGAAGCCGTGTTCTTTCGCGGGCCTCGGCAGCGCTGCCCACCCGACGCCCACATCGTCGTGGAGGGCGTCCGTATAGAGGTCCAGCCCCGGATGAAATATCTGGGCCTGGTGCTGGACGACAGGTGGCGCTTCGGCCCGCATTTCAGCGGGCTGTCAACGCGCCTGTTGAAGGCCGCGGACGCCCTCTCGTGGCTCCTCCCGAACCTGGGGGGGCCCAAGGCGAAATGCCGGCGCCTCTATGCCGGCATCTTGCGGAGCATGGCCCTGTACGGGGCCCCCATTTGGGCGGACTCCCTCCACAGGAGGGAGAACGCGACCGCCATCCGCAAGCCCCAAAGGGCCATTGCACTGCGGGTGGCGAGGGCCTACCGGTCGGTGGGTTTTTCGGCGGCGTGCGCTCTGGCCGGCACCCCTCCTTGGGAGTTGGAGGCTTGGGTGCTGGCCAGGGTGTATGAGTGGACGGCGCATCGCAGGGCGCTCGGGGAGCACCCCGTCGCCGAGGAGCGGGAGGCCGTGCGGCGGGAGGCGAGGGACGCCATCGTCCTCCATTGGACGGAGGACCTCGCCACCGCCACCTTTGGCCGCCGGACGTTGGACGCGCTCGGTCCGGTCCTCCGGGCCTGGCTCGAGCGGTCCCATGGTTTCCTCTCGTTCCGTCTGGTGCAGGTGTTGTCCGGGCATGGCTGCTTCGGAACGTACCTGCACCGGATCGGGAGGGAGGAAGCCCCGTCGTGCCACGACTGCGGCGCGGCGGAGGACACGGCGCAGCACACCCTCGAAGTGTGCCCAGCTTGGTCCGAGCCGCGCCGCAGTCTGATCGCGGAGATCGGACAGGACCTCTCGCTTCCCGGTGTGGTCAACGCCATGCTGGGGAGCGAGGGGGCCTGGTCAGCGGTCGCCTCCTTTTGCGAGGACGTAGTCTCGCAAAAGGAGGCGGCGGAGCGCGCGCGGGAGGAAGACCCTCTCGCAGCGCCGCTCCGCAGTAGAAGAAGAGGTCGGAGAAGACGCGGTCTTCTCCCTCTTCATGGTGGCGACGGGCGGGCGACAGGCGCGGGGGCGCCTTCGCCCGCATTGCACCCGTCACCACCTTCGTCTGTCATTCCCGGGCCCGCCCCCCCCCCCACGGGGAGGGCGTGAGGTCCGCTGTGCGGGTCATCGTCGGCGGAGGACTGGAAGTAAAGGCTGTGCCGGTTTCCCAGTCCCCCGCCACTAGGACGAAGCGGGAATGCCGCTGGGTCGTTTTAGTGGGTATACCGGGTCAGACCGGGGAGTCCCACATAGCCCGCCCATCCCCCGATGGACGGGTATGCGTAATGCATTTTTTCCCAGCGACAAAAAAAAAAAAAAAAAAAAAAAAAGGTTAGGTTAGGTTAGGTTAGGTTAGGTTAGGTTTTTTTTTTTTTTTTTTTTTTTTTTTTTTTTTTTTGTGCTTTTCCCCATCGAGAGCGACGAGATCTTATTATTCTAGTTTTCTCATTCATTCCAGTTCTCGCATTTATTCCTCTCGCACTTTCAAGCTTCATTCTGTATCTTTCTTTTATTCTTACTTTCATTCTTAGCCGGGTGGGACTCCCGCTATTCTGTCTAATAATGTCTACTATTTTCTTGCTTTTTATTTGGGAATTAAAGTACACAGCTATATTTTATTAAACTTATTTTTGTGGACATTTTCGCTTTTTTATCAGTTAGTTTTTACATGCTTTCTTATTATGCTACTTATATTTTCTAGTTTACATTTATATCTTACTTACTAACACAATTTTATTTTCTTTCGTTACACTTTATTTCTATTTACTACTTTTAATATCTAGCCTATTTCTTACATTATTACTTTTACATGTTTTTTCTTATTTTAGTTTTTGCAAGACAAGATATTTGATAATTTACATTATTAGCTTTAATCTAGCGTTTAATCTATTTGGATTTAAAATTTTGAAATTTACTGTTCTCAATTGCGGTTTTATGGCATAAGAGTTTGGACCTCTAACAAACATTTAGTTTTTCTCATGAACTGTTCTTACTAGGTGGGTGGAGGGGAGGGAAAAGGGAGGGGGGAGGAAAGGGAAGGGAGGGGGAAGAGGACTCCTTTAACGTTATTACAATTATTTATCATCTTATGGTTGCGGCAATAATATACATATACATACATAGATTATACATATTTATTGACTTTTCTTATTCTGGGGTTTTTTACTATTCTTTTTATTTAAGGGTCTTTTAGGATAGGTACTAATATATTCATATATACTCAGTATATATTTGTACATCAGAAAGAGAAGGGGGGATGGCAGTTTAGGCGTATGCTGTTGTCGTCCGAGCCAGATAGTCCCATTTCTTACGGACAGGGCACTCCACACTGAATGCGTTATGCTCGGTCCTCTGAAGCTTTGAGTGCAGACAGTTGCAGCACTGTGGTGCGTTGCCCGCGACAAATTCTTCGCACTTGTCACGCATATGCGGTCCTCCGCAGTGGCTGCACCTGTCTACACTCTCCGTACAAAAGGTTAGGTTAGGTTAGGTTAGGTTAGGTTAGGTTAGGTTAGGTTAGGTTAGGTTAGGTTAGGTTAGGTTAGGTTAGGTTAGGTTAGGTTAGGTTAGGTTAGGTTAGGTTAGGTTAGGTTAGGTTAGGTTAGGTTAGGTTAGGTTAGGTTAGGTTAGGTTAGGTTAGGTTAGGTTAGGTTAGGTTAGGTTAGGTTAGGTTAGGTTAGGTTAGGTTAGGTTAGGTTAGGTTAGGTTAGGTTAGGTTAGGTTAGGTTAGGTTTTTTTTTTTTTTTTTTTTTTTTTTTTTTTTTTTATAATTGGCAGGAGTGGGAAATCCCCACGGACACCTCGACTATCTCACAGGTTGTGAGACAGTCGAGGTAGTGCCGGACTCGAACCGGCTAAAACCACACTCCTGCCCCGCCAGTGTCCCTCTGATATGGGGATCAGAGACCTTGTGTACGTATTTTGTGACTTGTTTAGCGACGATTTGTTGGAAGGCCGCAGAGACCACACTCAGTTTGTTTTAGCTTGAGGCTTTATTGCTGTTGCATACACTATAATATACTTATTTTATTTTAACTTTAATTTGCTTATTTTGTTTCAACTTTGATTTGTTTACTTAATTTATTTTAACTTTTATGTACTCATATTGTTTTAACTTTAATCTACTTAATTTATTTGAACTTTAATATACATAATTTATTCAAACTTTAATGTACTTAATTTATTTTTACTTTAATATACTTAATTTATTTTAACTTTAAGATACGTTATTTATTTAAACTTTAATTTATATTTTAACTTTAATTATTAACGCTTTTTATAGATATAGTGTTACCATATGTTGATGCCTTCAGTGATTGTTTTCTGCGTTTTGTCGTTTGATTTATCTTTTCCAATTTTTAGCTTCAATCTTATGACACTCACTTGATATACTTAGTATATTGGATATCATAATTAAAAAATTACTTCTGTTTTGATCAAACAACTGCAGAGTTCCTCCATCCAGTTCGACACAACTTGGCGAGCCCACCAGAGTTGACTTACGGTCCAGCATAATTTGAGCCACTTTCTCATGAAAGTGGCTCCAATATCCGTTGTCCATTGAGCCAACCCCAGTGGTCCGCTCAAAGCGTCTGCTAAATTGTGTTGAAAACTTGTTTGTATGTACTCGGTAGTGGACGCACCGACAACTTTAGCAGTATGCTACTGATGCTCTAGCGAATGCATCCCACTTCCTACGTACTGGGCAATCTTTACTGAAGGCATTGTGCGAGGTCTCCTCCAGGCCACCCCTGATGCAGTTCACGCACGTCGCCGGCTCGGCCATGAACTTTTCTGGGCAGTCCTTAACCAGATGTGCACTAGCGCAGTGGCTGCACAGGTCAGCCGTCTGGTAACAGTGACGCTTGCCATGGCCGAACTCCAGACAGCGAGTGCACTGCATCAGAGGCGACTGGTCCTCGACGCGCACTCTCTGGAGGTCAATCCTAAGTCTGCCTCCTTCGAGTGCCCGCCTCCAGATTGCTGGGGAGACACTCAGCACAATGCCGCTCGTATGCGGGTTCCTCGCCTTCTTCCTATATTTAATATCCATCCTGAGGTCCTCGTTGCCGAGGCCGTCGAAGAGCTCCCGGTTCTGATTCTTAAGGGCCTTCAGCACTTCTTCATCACTGTGAACTAACAGTACGTCCCTAAGAATCAGAAGCGGGTCCTTGTTCTTCACGACCTCGACGACGAGGTTCTCTCCGGCTGCCTCCAATCGTCGCTTGATTTTTTCCCTCTCCTCTATGGTTGCACACCCCATCAAAACCTTCTGTTCCTTTGCCTTTCGTACTCTTTCCACTCGCACCCAGCCCTCCTTCGCGTCCACCACTTTTCTAACCCTTTCCAGGATTTCGTCCCCAGTGTCGGTCACCTGCGTTGAGGAGACAACTACAGAGTGCAGCGTCGGTCGCTCCGGAACCTGAGCCCCGGTGTGGCTCTTACTCGAGGACACAACACTCGCGTAGGTTTTCTCTCCAACGCTTTCCCTGCTAGCCAGACTGTCTCGGAGTTTCACCAATTCGTCGGAGTTTTCCTTTATCAAGGCCATGTGCTCCTTCATTGTGCTCACGAGCTCAATCTGGTTAACAAGTGACGTCGGACTGGACTGAGGATTGCAGTCAGTGGCGGGCGCGACAACCGGTACGGCTGAAGGTGCGAGGGGAACCCTATCCCGCTCAGCCTCCTTCACCAGCTCAAAAAGCCTGTTTATGGCCCCGAGCACCGCAGTCTTAATGTCTGTCTTCAGGTTGCGAGAGTTGCCTAAATTGACCTTGGCCTTATTTAGGCAGGCTCTCGCCTCCGCAGTTCGATTGGGGTACCCGGCCTCAGGCTTCTTGAGCGGTGCGTCAACAGCAGCTCGGCGCGTCCCCGGAGTAGCAGGAACCTTCTGAGACTCGGAAGGAGTGGCCTCTCCGAAGGAGATTCTCCTCCGCGCGTCAGTAGGCGAAGGCCCCGTTTTCTCCAACGATCGCGGCGGGCTCCTGGAGCTCATCGTCCTCAAGGTTGCGGAAGGGGTGCGGAACATCAGTAGCATCAGCGGCAGATATGATCAACAATACCCGCTCGGGAGGAGAGAGATGTGTCAGAGGACACTGGGTACTTCTGTGTCCCTGTAAAGGGGGGTACACAGAACGTATGCAATAATTACAATAAAAATAATTTAATAAAAGTAATTTAAAATTTCTAATAAAGTCAAATGTACTTCTGTGTTCCTGTAAAGGGGGAAGCACAGTAAGTAGTCAAAATAAATAAAAAGCTTATAAAATATTTAAAATCCGCTATATAAACAGCGTATCGTTAAAATTAAGCGCTGGTTCCCTTAAAACACTTAACTAAAGGCCAAAAAATTTTGCTGAAAATCCCACTCCGGCCTTCCTATACACAATAGGGCGGGTGGGCGGGCAAAATTTTATTTGAGCTAGACCCGCGAGTGAGGTGTCCAGAGACGCGGCTTCGCGCGGGCTAGCTAACTACGAAATAGAAAGGGGTGAGTGCCGAACAAAAATTTTGGGTTTTGCTCAAAAAACCAGTTTTTGACACAAAAAATTTTGGTTTTCAACCCCCAACCTTGAGTCCGGGACACGAAACGGGCACCGGAACGCAGGGATGGTAGGTGAGTACTATTGTAACTATAATCTAAAGTAATATTTGTAGGAAAATTTGGAAGAACACTAAATTTGGAAGATTTTGTCTGAAATTCTTAAAATTTTCTAAGTGTCGTAAGGGAAGATTTTTGAAAACGCTTCTAGGGTGGTAAAATATTGTCAGAACGTAGGCGGAGGCCCACTAAAGTCTAAAAATGCTGAAAACAGCGTCAAAAACGCACCCTTAATGGCGAAGATATCAACGTTTTAGTGTTTAGCGTGATCCCTTAGGTGGATTTTAGGTACTAGCAGAAACTAATAAAAAACAATAATTTTGAAAAATGCAAAGTTCTATTTGAGCTAGACCCGCGAGTGAGGTGTCCAGAGACGCGGCTTCGCGCGGGCTAGCTAACTACGAAATAGAAAGGGGTGAGTGCCGAACAAAAATTTTGGGTTTTGCTCAAAAAACCAGTTTTTGACACAAAAAATTTTGGTTTTCAACCCCCAACCTTGAGTCCGGGACACGAAACGGGCACCGGAACGCAGGGATGGTAGGTGAGTACTATTGTAACTATAATCTAAAGTAATATTTGTAGGAAAATTTGGAAGAACACTAAATTTGGAAGATTTTGTCTGAAATTCTTAAAATTTTCTAAGTGTCGTAAGGGAAGATTTTTGAAAACGCTTCTAGGGTGGTAAAATATTGTCAGAACGTAGGCGGAGGCCCACTAAAGTCTAAAAATGCTGAAAACAGCGTCAAAAACGCACCCTTAATGGCGAAGATATCAACGGGTTAGGTTAGGTTAGGTTAGGTTAGGTTAGGTTAGGTTAGGTTAGGTTAGGTTAGGTTAGGTTAGGTTAGGTTAGGTTAGGTTAGGTTAGGTTAGGTTAGGTTAGGTTAGGTTAGGTTAGGTTAGGTTAGGTTAGGTTAGGTTAGGTTAGGTTAGGTTAGGTTAGGTTAGGTTAGGTTAGGTTAGGTTAGGTTAGGTTAGGTTAGGTTAGGTTAGGTTAGGTTAGGTTAGGTTAGGTTAGGTTAGGTTAGGTTAGGTTAGGTTAGGTTAGGTTAGGTTAGGTTAGGTTAGGTTAGGTTAGGTTAGGTTAGGTTAGGTTAGGTTAGGTTAGGTTAGGTTAGGTTAGGTTAGGTTAGGTTAGGTTAGGTTAGGTTAGGTTAGGTTAGGTTAGGTTAGGTTAGGTTAGGTTAGGTTAGGTTAGGTTAGGTTAGGTTAGGTTAGGTTAGGTTAGGTTAGGTTAGGTTAGGTTAGGTTAGGTTAGGTTAGGTTAGGTTAGGTTAGGTTAGGTTAGGTTAGGTTAGGTTAGGTTAGGTTAGGTTAGGTTAGGTTAGGTTAGGTTAGGTTAGGTTAGGTTAGGTTAGGTTAGGTTAGGTTAGGTTAGGTTAGGTTAGGTTAGGTTAGGTTAGGTTAGGTTAGGTTAGGTTAGGTTAGGTTAGGTTAGGTTAGGTTAGGTTAGGTTAGGTTAGGTTAGGTTAGGTTAGGTTAGGTTAGGTTAGGTTAGGTTAGGTTAGGTTAGGTTAGGTTAGGTTAGGTTAGGTTAGGTTAGGTTAGGTTAGGTTAGGTTAGGTTAGGTTAGGTTAGGTTAGGTTAGGTTAGGTTAGGTTAGGTTAGGTTAGGTTAGGTTAGGTTAGGTTAGGTTAGGTTAGGTTAGGTTAGGTTAGGTTAGGTTAGGTTAGGTTAGGTTAGGTTAGGTTAGGTTAGGTTAGGTTAGGTTAGGTTAGGTTAGGTTAGGTTAGGTTAGGTTAGGTTAGGTTAGGTTAGGTTAGGTTAGGTTAGGTTAGGTTAGGTTAGGTTAGGTTAGGTTAGGTTAGGTTAGGTTAGGTTAGGTTAGGTTAGGTTAGGTTAGGTTAGGTTAGGTTAGGTTAGGTTAGGTTAGGTTAGGTTAGGTTAGGTTAGGTTAGGTTAGGTTAGGTTAGGTTAGGTTAGGTTAGGTTAGGTTAGGTTAGGTTAGGTTAGGTTAGGTTAGGTTAGGTTAGGTTAGGTTAGGTTAGGTTAGGTTAGGTTAGGTTAGGTTAGGTTAGGTTAGGTTAGGTTAGGTTAGGTTAGGTTAGGTTAGGTTAGGTTAGGTTAGGTTAGGTTAGGTTAGGTTAGGTTAGGTTAGGTTAGGTTAGGTTAGGTTAGGTTAGGTTAGGTTAGGTTAGGTTAGGTTAGGTTAGGTTAGGTTAGGTTAGGTTAGGTTAGGTTAGGTTAGGTTAGGTTAGGTTAGGTTAGGTTAGGTTAGGTTAGGTTAGGTTAGGTTAGGTTAGGTTAGGTTAGGTTAGGTTAGGTTAGGTTAGGTTAGGTTAGGTTAGGTTAGGTTAGGTTAGGTTAGGTTAGGTTAGGTTAGGTTAGGTTAGGTTAGGTTAGGTTAGGTTAGGTTAGGTTAGGTTAGGTTAGGTTAGGTTAGGTTAGGTTAGGTTAGGTTAGGTTAGGTTAGGTTAGGTTAGGTTAGGTTAGGTTAGGTTAGGTTAGGTTAGGTTAGGTTAGGTTAGGTTAGGTTAGGTTAGGTTAGGTTAGGTTAGGTTAGGTTAGGTTAGGTTAGGTTAGGTTAGGTTAGGTTAGGTTAGGTTAGGTTAGGTTAGGTTAGGTTAGGTTAGGTTAGGTTAGGTTAGGTTAGGTTAGGTTAGGTTAGGTTAGGTTAGGTTAGGTTAGGTTAGGTTAGGTTAGGTTAGGTTAGGTTAGGTTAGGTTAGGTTAGGTTAGGTTAGGTTAGGTTAGGTTAGGTTAGGTTAGGTTAGGTTAGGTTAGGTTAGGTTAGGTTAGGTTAGGTTAGGTTAGGTTAGGTTAGGTTAGGTTAGGTTAGGTTAGGTTAGGTTAGGTTAGGTTAGGTTAGGTTAGGTTAGGTTAGGTTAGGTTAGGTTAGGTTAGGTTAGGTTAGGTTAGGTTAGGTTAGGTTAGGTTAGGTTAGGTTAGGTTAGGTTAGGTTAGGTTAGGTTAGGTTAGGTTAGGTTAGGTTAGGTTAGGTTAGGTTAGGTTAGGTTAGGTTAGGTTAGGTTAGGTTAGGTTAGGTTAGGTTAGGTTAGGTTAGGTTAGGTTAGGTTAGGTTAGGTTAGGTTAGGTTAGGTTAGGTTAGGTTAGGTTAGGTTAGGTTAGGTTAGGTTAGGTTAGGTTAGGTTAGGTTAGGTTAGGTTAGGTTAGGTTAGGTTAGGTTAGGTTAGGTTAGGTTAGGTTAGGTTAGGTTAGGTTAGGTTAGGTTAGGTTAGGTTAGGTTAGGTTAGGTTAGGTTAGGTTAGGTTAGGTTAGGTTAGGTTAGGTTAGGTTAGGTTAGGTTAGGTTAGGTTAGGTTAGGTTAGGTTAGGTTAGGTTAGGTTAGGTTAGGTTAGGTTAGGTTAGGTTAGGTTAGGTTAGGTTAGGTTAGGTTAGGTTAGGTTAGGTTAGGTTAGGTTAGGTTAGGTTAGGTTAGGTTAGGTTAGGTTAGGTTAGGTTAGGTTAGGTTAGGTTAGGTTAGGTTAGGTTAGGTTAGGTTAGGTTAGGTTAGGTTAGGTTAGGTTAGGTTAGGTTAGGTTAGGTTAGGTTAGGTTAGGTTAGGTTAGGTTAGGTTAGGTTAGGTTAGGTTAGGTTAGGTTAGGTTAGGTTAGGTTAGGTTAGGTTAGGTTAGGTTAGGTTAGGTTAGGTTAGGTTAGGTTAGGTTAGGTTAGGTTAGGTTAGGTTAGGTTAGGTTAGGTTAGGTTAGGTTAGGTTAGGTTAGGTTAGGTTAGGTTAGGTTAGGTTAGGTTAGGTTAGGTTAGGTTAGGTTAGGTTAGGTTAGGTTAGGTTAGGTTAGGTTAGGTTAGGTTAGGTTAGGTTAGGTTAGGTTAGGTTAGGTTAGGTTAGGTTAGGTTAGGTTAGGTTAGGTTAGGTTAGGTTAGGTTAGGTTAGGTTAGGTTAGGTTAGGTTAGGTTAGGTTAGGTTAGGTTAGGTTAGGTTAGGTTAGGTTAGGTTAGGTTAGGTTAGGTTAGGTTAGGTTAGGTTAGGTTAGGTTAGGTTAGGTTAGGTTAGGTTAGGTTAGGTTAGGTTAGGTTAGGTTAGGTTAGGTTAGGTTAGGTTAGGTTAGGTTAGGTTAGGTTAGGTTAGGTTAGGTTAGGTTAGGTTAGGTTAGGTTAGGTTAGGTTAGGTTAGGTTAGGTTAGGTTAGGTTAGGTTAGGTTAGGTTAGGTTAGGTTAGGTTAGGTTAGGTTAGGTTAGGTTAGGTTAGGTTAGGTTAGGTTAGGTTAGGTTAGGTTAGGTTAGGTTAGGTTAGGTTAGGTTAGGTTAGGTTAGGTTAGGTTAGGTTAGGTTAGGTTAGGTTAGGTTAGGTTAGGTTAGGTTAGGTTAGGTTAGGTTAGGTTAGGTTAGGTTAGGTTAGGTTAGGTTAGGTTAGGTTAGGTTAGGTTAGGTTAGGTTAGGTTAGGTTAGGTTAGGTTAGGTTAGGTTAGGTTAGGTTAGGTTAGGTTAGGTTAGGTTAGGTTAGGTTAGGTTAGGTTAGGTTAGGTTAGGTTAGGTTAGGTTAGGTTAGGTTAGGTTAGGTTAGGTTAGGTTAGGTTAGGTTAGGTTAGGTTAGGTTAGGTTAGGTTAGGTTAGGTTAGGTTAGGTTAGGTTAGGTTAGGTTAGGTTAGGTTAGGTTAGGTTAGGTTAGGTTAGGTTAGGTTAGGTTAGGTTAGGTTAGGTTAGGTTAGGTTAGGTTAGGTTAGGTTAGGTTAGGTTAGGTTAGGTTAGGTTAGGTTAGGTTAGGTTAGGTTAGGTTAGGTTAGGTTAGGTTAGGTTAGGTTAGGTTAGGTTAGGTTAGGTTAGGTTAGGTTAGGTTAGGTTAGGTTAGGTTAGGTTAGGTTAGGTTAGGTTAGGTTAGGTTAGGTTAGGTTAGGTTAGGTTAGGTTAGGTTAGGTTAGGTTAGGTTAGGTTAGGTTAGGTTAGGTTAGGTTAGGTTAGGTTAGGTTAGGTTAGGTTAGGTTAGGTTAGGTTAGGTTAGGTTAGGTTAGGTTAGGTTAGGTTAGGTTAGGTTAGGTTAGGTTAGGTTAGGTTAGGTTAGGTTAGGTTAGGTTAGGTTAGGTTAGGTTAGGTTAGGTTAGGTTAGGTTAGGTTAGGTTAGGTTAGGTTAGGTTAGGTTAGGTTAGGTTAGGTTAGGTTAGGTTAGGTTAGGTTAGGTTAGGTTAGGTTAGGTTAGGTTAGGTTAGGTTAGGTTAGGTTAGGTTAGGTTAGGTTAGGTTAGGTTAGGTTAGGTTAGGTTAGGTTAGGTTAGGTTAGGTTAGGTTAGGTTAGGTTAGGTTAGGTTAGGTTAGGTTAGGTTAGGTTAGGTTAGGTTAGGTTAGGTTAGGTTAGGTTAGGTTAGGTTAGGTTAGGTTAGGTTAGGTTAGGTTAGGTTAGGTTAGGTTAGGTTAGGTTAGGTTAGGTTAGGTTAGGTTAGGTTAGGTTAGGTTAGGTTAGGTTAGGTTAGGTTAGGTTAGGTTAGGTTAGGTTAGGTTAGGTTAGGTTAGGTTAGGTTAGGTTAGGTTAGGTTAGGTTAGGTTAGGTTAGGTTAGGTTAGGTTAGGTTAGGTTAGGTTAGGTTAGGTTAGGTTAGGTTAGGTTAGGTTAGGTTAGGTTAGGTTAGGTTAGGTTAGGTTAGGTTAGGTTAGGTTAGGTTAGGTTAGGTTAGGTTAGGTTAGGTTAGGTTAGGTTAGGTTAGGTTAGGTTAGGTTAGGTTAGGTTAGGTTAGGTTAGGTTAGGTTAGGTTAGGTTAGGTTAGGTTAGGTTAGGTTAGGTTAGGTTAGGTTAGGTTAGGTTAGGTTAGGTTAGGTTAGGTTAGGTTAGGTTAGGTTAGGTTAGGTTAGGTTAGGTTAGGTTAGGTTAGGTTAGGTTAGGTTAGGTTAGGTTAGGTTAGGTTAGGTTAGGTTAGGTTAGGTTAGGTTAG